>OY720222.1:13286975-14643642 GCA_963082605.1 Rhodophaea formosa | reverse complement strand
TGCCTAAATGAATTTGACATAGCTTTAGGACTTGCCATCAATGATGACACTCGGGACCAACGGTTTTACGTGCCTTCCGAAGCACGGAGGAGCTCTAAATATTTTTATACCACTTGCAGTTACCCATCCAAGTGGGGACTTCGCTCGGAGTTTCCCGGATTGCTAAGGATGCAAGTGGCAAAAAGCTCAGAAAATTAAAAAAAAATAATTTTCAAATTTTTGGCGTCCGCGTCTTCCAACTACTTCATTTTATAGTTACGTATTTAGAGCGTTGCTTCAAGTATCATAATTAAGTAATCTTCAGTTTTTAAAATATCATCAAAGATCATTATTCAACGTCAGACAAGATATTATTCGCTATTTTGACATCCAAATTAGCTATAATGTCGTAACAGAGTAATCGCACAGATAATCAATATTTGTTAATTGCGTAATTTAAATTAATCATCTTTCGTAACAAGATGCAATTATTACGATTTCGGACGTCCGGTTAGTGTGTCTGTAAGCTAAGTTTATATTGGGCGAGCTAGCTGCCCGAATACTCAAAGGTATCTTCGTTCTCAAGTCTCGTTTTGTCACTGTCTAGATAACCTAGCAAGACAAAGACAGTCTGAGATTTAAGATTGTCTTTATTCTTTATTGTTTATTATTGCTCAGTGCACTTACAGTTTCCCAACACGTGCACGTGAGTCAGGTACACTTAGTATCAACTAACTACACAAATAGGAAGTACACATATTATTAAAAATCTTTAAATTATCATAGGAAATGTCAATTGGCATATGAGCAATAAAGGCGTTGAATAATGTAACAGCTTGGCTAGTGGGCGCGTACTTACGAGTAGCGATGTCCGAACTTACCGCAGCCGGCGCGAACAACGACCTGTTTATTTAGTATTTCAAATAATAAATAAAGATAATGACACATATTCGGAGATTTATAAGCAAGTTACTTGTCACAAACAGAAACGGTCTGGACAATATAAATGTCCTGCGTGGAATTAAAATAAAAACTTTTTGCTATTTTCAGAATACGAGTTTCTATTTCTAGCTATTTTAGGCCCACTGCGGGAAAAATACTGACATTCAAAAATTAAAATAAAAAAGAAGCAAATTAGACTTATTACCAATCGATATTATTATGTGCTACAGGTTCGAATTTGTGGATAGATTACATAAAAGTAATAGTACGCTTTTATACGTTTTTATGTGACCAATATTTACTGAACACAGACAGATTTGCAATATAATAACAGACAATTTATCTTTCTAAAACAAAAGGTTCGTAAAATCAATATAGACTTGACTAGAAAGAAGACTCGGAGTGGTCCTATTCAACTCTGCCGGATACCACACGGCTTCACCATTCTAGTTCATCATCATCTGAGCCACAGGAAGTTCACTGCTGGACATAGGCCTCCCCCAAGGATATCCAATACGACCGGTTGGAAGCGGCCTGCATTCAGCGCCTTCCTGCGACTTTTATCAGAACGTCCGACCACCTGGTATCAAATGACCAATCATCGAGTCAAGTTAACTCGCACAATGTGCACTAGATTTTCACCGTTAGATAAACAAGACGTCAGACTAATTAATCAGTTCTTGGTCAGTCGATAAATTGGAGTATTCGATTCGGTCGTATTTGCCGTGAGACAGTGCAGTCATTCGATTTTATTGAGGTTCTCGATTTCGTGTAGCAAAATGCCTTACGACTAGCTTTCGAGCCTTTATTTTACGAGGAGCACGATGGCCCAGTGGGCGTAAGCATTATTAGCGCTTACGCATGTTAAGCAACCCCGGGCGCAGTCCCCACTTGGATGGGTGACCGCAAGTAGTACAAGAATATCTCGAGCTCCTCGCCTTGGTGCTTCGAAAGGCACGTTAAGCCATTGCTACCGGCTGTCATCATTGATGGCAGTCGTAAAGCTATATCAGATGAGTTTAGGCAGCTTGAAACATCTGACATCAGTGTTGGCCACACACGAACCACACACGAAAAACAAACAAACAAAACCTTTATTAACGTTAATAGTAAAAAAATATATACCCTTCCAAAACAGTCCATAGATATTTAGTTCTTAGTTTTTCTTATTTATTTATTTATTGTACACAAAACCAAAGGGATTTTTTGTACATTTCTGCTTTTGCTTTTGTGAGCCTTTTCTGAGCCTCTGAGTATTCTATTCTATGCTATTCTGTTATCATATTGTAAAGTTTCGTTAAAATCCATGGAATACTTTTTACATGGCACAAATCCTCATTTTTTTTTACTTTTACAATATAAGTTAAAGCCATTGTTGTATACAAAAGTACTAGAACTTATCTTTTCTTTGCAAAAGTAAAAGCAACATTAATTTTAATTGAAACACAAAGTTATTAAGATCAAACCTCTCAAATAATATTTCTCATATTTGATTTCGTCATCCGTTATCAATTCTTAAATCTTCCAGATCACAAATCCACATAATAACCTACATAGATATTAGCAATATCTATATTGAAACACAATCGATTTGTTAAAACATGTTGCCGATATTGGATAAGTAGAATTACTCAATGGACAATAAGAAAGGCCTACTTTAGAATACTTTAGATTTCATATCTTAGTGATATTCCATGTTTGATATCAGATCTTTTGTCAGATATGTTTTATTTTCTCAATTGTGTTTGATTATGAAAGATATCTTATGTTTCTCACATAATATATGACGGGGTTTCTATTGGTAAACAATTTCTATTTGAATGTTTGCCTACGTTTTCATGCACATACTTACTAAGGCTAGACTTAGGGTCGAAAACGCGTGAACTCTTGGTATTTCAAGTGTCCATTTTTAAGTTTATGCTATCACCTATAATCTATATAACAGTGACCTTTTTATACTAGTGAGTAGGCAAACAGGGATACAGCCTAGCCTACTTGATGGAAAGCGGATACCGTAGCCCATGGACAACTTTACTGCCACACCAGGACAAAAGCGTTGCCAACTTTATAAGAAAAGATAGAAATAATCATGGAGATATATTAAGGCGCTCCTATAGTAACACTAGCGCCACCCAGCAAATAATTCTTTTTATCTTACGAGTAAATTATATCGAATTTTAAAAATCTAACAAGTACATAACTAGTAAATTACTTGTAGTATTTTTGTATTCATTTTCACTAATATTTGTTTGATAAAATAAGAGAAAAACAGGTTAACGCCAAAAGTGGCCACTTTTGGCGTTAACCGATTTTTCTCTTTAAATATGGC
Organism: Rhodophaea formosa; assembly: GCA_963082605.1. Taxonomy (NCBI): domain Eukaryota; kingdom Metazoa; phylum Arthropoda; class Insecta; order Lepidoptera; family Pyralidae; genus Rhodophaea; species Rhodophaea formosa. Next base: position 14,640,392 of record OY720222.1, on the reverse strand, counting down.
ACTAGTAAATTACTTGTAATATACAAAAAATACTATAAGTAATTTAGTAGTATTGTACTTGTTAGATTTTTAAAATTCGATACTATTTATGATTTAACGAATTTAATAGCTGGGTGGCGCTAGTGTTACTATAAGAGCGCCAGCGAAATAATGAAACAAATGTAAAGTCTTAGATGACACCTATTGACAAGAGTAACCAGCGTAACCTATTATGAAGGCGGCACTCTGATATCGAATCCTTTCGTCACAAACTCGACCACAGGAACATATCGGTAACACAACACCTCTTATTTTGTTCACACCGGCCACCGCATCCTTTGTAGACTAGTCACTGTAGTGATCGGGCCGGAACGTCTATGACTTGTCGTGTACAGTCAGCACAAGTGTTAATAATTGTAGGTATATTTGTAATTAACAGCCTTTCCCGTCCGCGCCCGGGCATGTTTTGTATATGTTTTATGTACCTTTCTTTAAAATCACTCCATGCATTTAAAATAATCCCGTCAAGTGCGAGTCAAACTCGCGCAATGAGAATTCCGTGAAAAAAGTTTTGGTAGGTCGCATTATGACTTGCTCCGTGTCAAATTTATTGATTCTGTGTTATTATCAAACAGTTAAAAGTAGTAGTGAAGATTTTGATTCGGAATATATATATGGGTTGACGTTTCGAAACTGGCATGTGCAATTTAAACTTATCCTTTTGTTCATTCACTTAACGTTGGGGCTGCGCTCCCCGAACACCCCTCCTTCTGTTGAAATTTGACTGTAACATGTGCTATATCAGTCTGCCTGCTATTTGGTTGGCGGAGGGCTACACTCTTTGAACTCTCCTTCTTTTGAGCTTTGAATATGACATGTGCTTTAAAAATATATCTGATTGTCTATTTCTTTATTTGGCAGGGGGCTGTGCCACCAGAACCTTCCTTGTTCCTTTATTTAATTTTGACTGTGACATGTGGTATCATATCAGTCTGTCTGTTTATTTGATAACCACAAATCACAGGCAAAATTCAACAGAAAGAGGGAAGTCTACGTATTTTGATTGGTCTAGGCGCTTGCCAAAAGTGCTTACTTTATAGTATGAATGAATGGCTCATAGAAAAGGCTTGTTTCAAAACTTAAATTTTTGTGAACGACTTATTACTTATTTGAACACTTTTACGCTACAGGTAATTAAAATATTGTGGCATTTTCTGGATAAGTTCTGGATAGTTTTTAATAAATAAGGTAAAATAGCATTGTGAATGCAAAATAAATCCCATATAAACTAAGTTTTAATAGCTCGTTACGACTGTTTTTCTGACCGTACCGAGTGCAGTTCTCCTATCAGCCGCAACTAGGTCGCACGCTGCTTCTCGTATTGCCGTATGTTCTACTTATGTAATATTATTACATCGAAAGGGCTTCAAACGTTGTATATAACGCCTTAATGGCTCTATGAGACATTTACGAAGTAATCATCGCGACTGAAAACGATTAAAATTAAATAAAGGCCATTTCTTGGTGTTGTGAAATAATTATATCGAAGTATTGCGTAGTACCTAACCTAGCTTATTTTTAATGTAATAAAAAACATGATAGATTTATTTATCATGTTTCCTATTTTATCAATTATAGTAAATAAATATTTCATTTATTAAAAAGCACAAAACTTGAAATAAGTTTGTTCAGAATCGAGAGGAGAATTTATTCCACAAATAAAAAATAGGGATCAAACTTTGACCAAACAAATATTTTAATTACATCGCGTTTGATCATAAGTTAACTATCATGCCAAGCGGTTGCGAATCCATCAGCTGTAAATTTTCTTAAAAATAACCTAGGTAACATATAATAAATACCGTTATTGCGAACTCTTTAGTTTTAAATTCTTTATTTTAAATTATATTTTTTTAAACCTTTTGTTTTTGAAAATATGTCACTCTATATTATTGGTATTATTAGTCTAGTAAAATATTCGTGAACTATGTGTATCTCATTTATATTTTCAAAGAACCTTTAGCATAAAATAAATATCGATTGGTTTTGTTTGTTTTTCGTATGTGTAAGTGGCTAACACTGGTGTCAGATTTTTCAAGCTGCCTTAAGGCATCTGACATAGCTTAACGACCGCCATCAACGATGACAGCCAGGACCAACGGCTTAACGTGCCTTCCGAAGCACGGAGGAGCTCGAGATATTTTTATGCCACTTGCGGTCACCCATCCAAGTAGGGACTGCCCCAGGGATTGCTTAACATACGTAAGCGCTCATAGAGCTCACACCCACTGGACCATCGGGCTCCTCGATTGGTAATAACCGTCTTCAACAAAACTACTTAACGCTAGCACGAATCAGTGCTAAGTACCTCCTAAATGAAAAAAGAAAAAGGGTCGTTCATAAATGAAAGACTAAATGTATGCAGTAACAAATATCTAAGCAAGAACAACCTACAATCATATTAAGAGCCTCCTCCCTTTTTTGAAGTCGGTTGATAAAATCATTTCCCTGTCAAACGGTTGCATCACAGAAATCAATCGTAACAATGACACAGTTAAGATGTTACAATCTGTCATCTGATACGAAAATCGATAGTTCATTACTCTGTGACGCGACACTTCATTTGCAACTCTATTACTGTGTAATAAGGGTGTTTACAAATTAGAGAAAGGCTTCGTGAAGCAAATTAGTAATGGACTGTTTTGCAACTGGTAATTGCACATCTGGTGCACTTTTGCAAATTATAGAATTCTCTGTAATGTAATTCAAAGTAACTCGGTACTCGGCGGATTAGTTGAGGAGCCCGATGGCCTAGTGGGTGTAAGCATTACAAGCGCTTCTGCATATTAAGCAACCCCGGACGCAGTCCCCACTTGGATGGGTGACCGCAAGTGGCATAAAAATATCTCGAGCTCCTCCGTGCTTCGGAAGGCACGTTAAGCCGTTAGTTCTGGCTGTCATTGTTAATGGCAGTTATTAAGCTATGTCAGATGCCTTTAGGCAGCTTGAAAAATCTGACACCAGTGTTGGCCACTTACTTACACACACGAAAAACAAAACAGTTGACTGGTATATCTTCGCTCGTTAAGGATTATACTGTATCTAAAAAGTGCTCACTGAACTGAAAGAGTTTCATGAACTTTAATACGTTGTCAGTTAAAGTTTGCCTTAATGAAACGGAACCATTTTTTTCGCGTTGAAATGGCAATAGGCTCGTTTATTTTAATATAAAATAAAAAATAACTAAATATAATAATTGACAATACTATTTTTTCATTTATTTAAATTAGTCACTTAGTCTGTGTGCCTGACCAACAGTTTCACGGAAACTTGCTGACCAGCGCACTCACTACTGTTAGAACTCTCATGCCCGCCACCAATAGTTGATGCATATAAGTTATAACCCTTACCGATATTGCTGCATCCGTTAAGGCCCCAGCAGAATCAGCATCTGGGAGTACAAAGAGAGTCGTGCTCCTGCAGTGGAGACTAAAAAGACCTGATGATTGTTCGTTTCTTTTCGTTACGGTTTCCTTGACACCCAAATAACTGATGATAAAATTGTAGAAAAAAATATTCTATTCTCGTATAGGTGGTACTAGCAGAAGAGGGCTGCAGAGTGCAGAGACATCCTCAGGCTCCTATGTAGATGTTGGTCATTTGAATGATAAGCAATTAATAAACAAAGAAAATAATGTTCAACATCTAAGTTCACTGCCTGACCTATTTCGTTAAATTACTTTTGACTTAAGCTTTAAATGTTAAATTATTGAATGTTTGTAATAATTCAAGTATGTTTAAGATGTAAACTTACTTATTTATGAGTCGTGTTCGAGTTTTTGATTTTAATGTACAAGTATTAAATGGCATCCTAGCTAGATGTGACGTAACGCATACTTAAAGTATAAACAGTTACAAATAATGTTATGTCTTAATATGCATACCTAAGTAAATTACAGAACTTGCCGTCCCATCTGAAAGTAGATTTCCTTGTATACTTTGTGCTTAATAGAAACGTCTTCTTAAGATGCTTAGACTAATTAACCCCTTGAATACCTACATCCTTGATCTTCACCATCATTTTCTGCATTCATATAAATAATTGTATGTCATTTCTATAATGAAATCAGATATAATACTTACTCTAAGGAAATTGCACGTAATCCCATGGTAATAGCGCCGCTGATGACTTAGCTAAATAGACAACTAACGGTTCATAATTATTTAACATTGAAAAGCATTGATTTTAAAACGAATTTCCTTAGTAATTGCGTCTTTGACGTATGATGACTTAATGAATATGTATGACACAATATTATTTGTAAATAAACACCTCCCTGAATACAAGCATGTGTAAGCGCAATTGAGATTAAGTAATCATTAAAAGAAGACTGTTCCATCCATGAAAACCTAATATTTAAAAAAAAACTGTAGCATTTTCAAATATTTAATTCTTTGTAACGACTTACGTGTATGAAATGATAACGACCGAATTAAAAAAACAACTTACATTTACATTTCTTCGAGGAACTTAAGTTTAGGGGCAAAATTTGATCTGCCACTAGATTAATAAAGTTAGATCTCCCAAAACTATATGTTAATGATAAAAAAAATATTTTCATAACTATTGTACAACATTTTTGACACTACAATATTTTTCATTAATTATTATTAAAAATAATATTTCAACAAGCATTTAAATTGTTTGTGTAAGATGGATTCTACGAGAAAAAAAAGCGCAGCCATTACCTATATACTATTTTAATATCATATCAGCCTATAATAAGTCTAAAAATAATTATAACTCGATACATAAATCTCTCACTCGACGGCTGCCGCGTTATTACTCCAAAGAAAGTCGGTAGTCAATGTAATTACTTAATGTGTTAAACGGTGGTTACCTTATCTTTATTAGAACAGTTAATCCCTTTTTAATTGCCCATCTACATTTAATATCGGTTTCTTGCATGCAATCATGTTAATGCCACGCAAAGTATCAGTGATTGATTGTAGAGTACGGAGAGTGATGGTGGACAACGGTATCACTCGCACATTTATAGTGACCTACATAATCTTCTCTGGGACACAGTGTAGCTATTATAATGTGAATAAAGTACGATGGGTAAAAAGAATAAAAGCCTCTTAAGAGACAAACAACATATACGCGAAAACCCCGTTTAAGATAATTTATGAGTATGTATATTTATTTTATACATTTTTAGTAATTAAAAGACACGAAATGAGGCAAAAGCTTTAATAATACAGTAAAAAATAAAAAAAAGACGAAAATATTTTTATTACTACTTTTGTTTGTTATTTAATTAAAAAATAAGATCTGAAAAATCCTATCCACATGGAATTTATTCCCATATATATATTTTTAACTTAAAAAGATTATAACTGACAAAAAATTACAATACTTTTGGGATAAGTCTACCTATCCCAAAAGTAAAGGTTAAACGACACTATCCAATCAAATCAAAGTAATATTGAAGACGATGCGTTATTTAAAAAAATCTGCGTTTTTGTATATTGGACATTTCTTTTTATTTTTTCAATCGTAACGTAAGGTTTTATTAGCTAGGCACAAAAAGCTCCTTCTATCAAAGCATAAAGCAGTCTATGCTAAGTGACAACGCAAAGGAAATAATTTGAATGAAAAGGCATAACAGGCACGTTTTATTACTTTTTCAAAAGGAATAAAATGTGCGAAGGAAGTCATGTGCATAGTTTTTAATTTTATTTTTAACCGACTTAAAAAAAAGGAGGAGGTTCTCAATTCGTCGTAATGTCTTTTATTATGTATGTTCCCCGATTTCTCGAAGACGCCTTTTTTGTTTGATAGATAATACTTTACAGATGGTCCCATTAATTTTTTATCGAAAATGTGAAGCGATTTTTGAAAAAACACAAAAAGCAAAAAAAATGCTGTTCGGATTACACTTAAGTATTTCCATTTTTTTCTTATGCTTATTAAAAAAAATTGATAGGTTTAAAGTCAGTCTTTGTTTTTTATTAAAAATATCTTAAATTAATAAGTAATATTTTAAATCATCTGTTATCTACACCGGTACAAAGTGTCAGCTTTCGTAGCACATAAATACACACACTGATTCTTTGAACAAGCTAACCTGACTTAACCCCACAAAAGCTTACAATAGAACAATTACGACGAGAAAGCTTCCGATCACGATCGTCTGACATCCTAATGTCTTACCATCTACCCATCTACCTGTCTGTTTGTCTGTCTGGCGATATCTCCCTAATTACTTTAATTGAGATGGTATTTACATATCAAATAGTGGTTTAGATTTCTGTTGTCTATTGGATGTAAGATATTTGTAAATTTCAAGATTTCAATCGTTTGTTTAATAAATATTTCTTTGATCACTTTATTGTCTGTCTTTTATTGTCTATCAAATAGATTTCACAATAAAAAAAAGATTGACGGTAGTAATTTACTTATGGCTAAGTTTAGGCCGTTTCCAAATAATAAATTGATAAAAGCTTGTTAAAATTTTTCTAACTCATCATCATCATTTCGTGTAGGTGACACGGTCAGTCGACCATGCACATCCTGGTGTCAGAGTTCTACGGAACCGTCTCCCGGCCTCTGACGTGGTTCCTTTAACGACTACCAGATGGCACCTGGGACCACCGGCTTTACGTGCCTTCCGAAGCACGGAATCATCTTTCTTATCAGACAATCAGGTGATTCATGTCTGCAATGTCCTAACCAAACTGGAAACAACTTAACAAAGTATGCTTCCCGCGGGAATCGAACCACGACCCCCGGATCAACAAGGCAAACGCCTTAACCACTGAACCACGAAGGCAGTTATGCACAGAGGCAGTATTTTTCTTACTCTTTACGCGTGACGCTGCATATTTAAATTTATTTCTGCTAATGTGCATAATCAATGTATTTTTTATATCTATGATTTGTACAATGTTCTTCAATCAATCTAGATAGTTTCGGTAACATTGTTTTCTTCCCATAGAGTCAGACTTGATAGCGTCCAAAGGAAACGCTTTTATGGTAGCTAGTTAGGGGAGCAGCTCTCGAAGTATTTGTTAATTAATATTCATTTGTAGTAACCAAGACGATGATTTATATCCCGTCAGATCAACTGCATGACTAGCCGATTATGGCCCTGGTTCTCGAGGGATTTACTCATTTTGACTATGTTTTCTCAACTCATCATATACGCACAAATGCTGGCAAAAAATCACCTTTCCGTTGTTTACTTCAATCTCAAAACGACAATTTCAACAACATAGATATCATCGCAGAACGCCCTAGTACTTATAAAAGACTAGTGCTTGATCAACTAACTCCCTCTATGTGTAACTAATAAATTACCTTTAAAAATTTATAACTTTTTCGTTAGTTAAATAAATGTACTCATACATAGGAATTCATTACATATATTTGCATCAATACTTCTATACATGAAAACTATGTAAGCTTGCTTACAATCAAAATTTGTTTAAATGTACTACTTGCTCATTTGAAACCCTTAGAAATGTAATACGCAGATAAAGATGTGGTATCGTAGTTGGTGGCATAATTGAAATAATTAGTTATAAGTTCTTAAGTATAATTACACATTATGTCATTGTTTGATAACCTAAATAAATGAAAAAAAAAACAGAGCTAGGTCCAAGTGCATGTGTGTGTGGTGTAACATCACTCAGCTACTTGTAACCAAAGTATACACGTTGATTTATATCTCGTAGCCGTTTGGACCCTGATCCCGGAGGGATTCACTAATTTTGACTTTGTTTTTTGTCGACAGAACTAGGTCCAAGTGTGTGTATATGTGGTATTACATAACTCAGCTACTCGTAACCAAAGCAAACACGTTGAATTATATCCCGTCAGATCAATGCATGTGCCGTGTGGTTCCCGGCAGAGTAGAATAGGACCACTCCAATTCCTCCCGTGGATGTCGTAAAAGGCGACTAAGGGAAGACAAGCTAAACAAAGCTTTTAAACATCAAAGAAACCTCTCCAACCCGTCTGGCCAGCGTGGAGAGTGTAGGCCAAATCCTCTGACTGCTCTGGCTAATATATGGCTATGGTAGTCACAGAGGGTCGTGCTCCTGCAGTGGAGACTAAACAAGACCTGATGACGAGATCAATGCATAACCGCTAGGAACTGTGGTTTTCGAGAGATTTACTCATTTTGTACTAAAAGCAAACTCCAAGTGTGTGTATGTGTGGTGTAACATAACTCAGCTACTCGTAACCAAAGCAAACACGTTGATTTATATCCCGCCAGATCACCTCCAGCGGATCGCTTTCCAGCGCGCACTATCATTACCCGCTCGGGGGTAGCACTGTAATTGTGATCTCAGATAGCATAGGACACGCCACTTTCTAGACCAATAGCCTCGCTTTTCTTAGTTTTTCTTGGTTTCACTTCCATTTAGAATAAAGAGTTTAGACTTTGAACAAAAAAACGGCTGTTTGCGTTCGTTTCTCAGTAGTACTAGTTATTTCATAAGATGGCAGCCGCTACGCTGTGTCAGTTGCACAGACACTTTACAGATTCACAATAGTCAAATCATTTTATTCATCGTATGATATTGCAATATCATTTAGTGAACGTCAATTTTCATTACTATTTGTTTTATAATTTTATATTATTGTTGACGTCAATAATTTACTTACGGCTAAGTTTACACCGCTTCCAAGGCGGAGTGCAGAAGAAACGGCAACAACCTGCTCAGCGTATTTTCTTCAAATGGCGTCAACTTACAATCTACGACATAGACAACACTGACAATACAATCTAGGTTGTGTTGTCTGTGAATCTGTAAAGTAATCTGTTACATCTGTTCAGATGTAAAGGTAGCTTGATGTGACAGAATTTTGTGATAAATATGGAAAACCCAACCTTAATTTATATTTCTCACTTATAAAATTAAATAATGATTATTTTATTTTAAAGGTGAGGTACGGAAAATGCAAGCATTTTTAAATTGCAGATTTTTTAGAATTGGCAATTTATTAACTATTCAAGCTAGGTATAAATAAATAAATTTAACCCAACTCAATAAGCTTAAGAATGTTACCAGCCAAAGATCTAGTCATAACAATAGGTGTAATAATTAAAATGCAAGGAATAGAACCCAAACTTTGTAGGCAAAATGCAAAAGCTTTTGTATAAAAGTAATTAAAAAATGATAACTCCTCAGCAAATCCATGCATATTTTTCACATTAAGGAATGGAAATAAAAACAAGTAGCTAGATAAATAAAATCTCTTGTATCGACAATCGCATCCCGCGAGCGGCAGCCGGTTACGTCACCATCCGTACACTGAAACAAAACAAACATGGCGTCTAGGGTTGCCATCAAGAAATATGATCTGCAGTGACGTGCATTCCAATAAGAAACGAAGACAGTGTCGGCCCTTATTAGATATAACGTGCATACAAGTTTATTTCTACCAAAAAATAAATAATAATATAATAATATCAATAATGATAATTAATATCAATTTCAATTTATTTATTTGTATAAATGTAGGTGTGTTACAATGGTGTTAAACTTATCTTATAGTACCAATACATTTTGCCTTAAAAAGGCGTGCAAATTTATAATTGTTACGTGAAAAAATTCAATTAAGTTAAATTAAATTACATCAGTCAAAAAACATCTTATCAGTCAAAAAATCTTCTATGTTGTAGTAAAATTCGTCAATAAGAATTTTTTTAATCTAATTTTAAAAATATTTTTGGGTTAGTCTTTCAATGTATCCGGTAATTTATTGTACAATCTTGGACCTATGATATACAAAGCGCGGCGCAGCTCACCGATCTCATTTAAAATTCTGCGAGAGTTTTAATTGTAATTTGAATGTATTTTTTTTTAACCAAGTGTCTTCTTGGTTACGAATTTGTTTAACTGCAGTTGGAAATGAGTATCGAAAATATGTACCTGTGTACCTACGCTGTATACTTACATGCTGCCATAATGTAGAAGGTTAGTACGAGTAGTATTTGATTATGAATATAAAAAGTCTGTGCACGTTTTCATAAAAATTGCCCAGCCGGCTGAACACTTTTGTGTAGGATGTCTGGATTTTTTTTTAATTTTCAGCATTATTCTCCTAGGAAATCTTGGATCAACACAAGTTGAGGTAGAATCGATTTTATAGTAGTTGCAAACTGGAACAGCTAATGCAATTTGGAGGAGAAAAAATAAAAACATTCAAAGTTACGCCAAATATTACCTTTAATCCTCGGAACTTTTGAAAAATGGCAACCCTACGCGCCGTCACATAACTCTATGCTCTATGGTAGCTCTTACGCACATTCCCGCATTTCTGGATGTAGATGCACGCCACTGTTGGTTTATGATATCGTCAGTGGCCATATACGTAAGCTGCCCTTGCCTTTTTCGGAACAAAGTGTGTAAGGCAAAGGCGGAAGCGATTTTTGGTGCTTTATTTATTGACGCTGCTGGACTGGCAAAATGACAACAATCCCATCTGTAACCGGTGACGCAAAAATAGGCGTGTTATTGACCGCTCTGTTTATTTGCTTGTGACACCGTAGCTCTTAAACGGGTGAACCGATATCGATAGGTGTGCAGTTTGTTGCCGCTTCTTCTGTACTCCGCCTTGGAAGCGGCCTAAACTTAGTCATAAGTAAATAACGGATGTCAACAAAAATTGTTTTGTTGTAAATAAACAATTGAATCTTGACATATTTTATAAAAATCGCTTCCGCCATTAACAAGATGTAGGGATTTATGATTGATGAAGTTAAGAAAATTACATATAATGTTTTTGCCTATATCGATATGTCAAATGTATCGGCACCACAAAAAAAAAATCATGTCTGTGGTATGCACTGAAAATGTACTGGGGAAGCACACCCATGAAATCTTACTTTTGTTACTTTATTTGTGACTCTGTAACATTTTGAAATCATTGAACAAGTCTTTCCTAATTTGGACCCTACGTCAAACCCATATATGTCAGTGCCAGTCAGGAATACGAGCGTAGACCATATGGCATCAGGAACTGTCTCATAATTGTTGTGGTACATGATCATATTTCAGCCAACGGGCTATTCCACTCGTATTGTATGATCAGTTTTGAAACAGCCTCCGTGGTCCAGTGGTTTAGGCGTTTGCCTTGTTGACCCGGGGGTCGTGGGTTCGATTCCCACGGGAAGCATACTTTGTTAAGTTGTTTCCAGTTTGGTTAGGGCACTAGGAGGCATGAATCACCTAATTGTCTTATAAGAAACATGATTCCGTGCTTCGGAAGGCACGTTAAGCCATTGGTCCCGGCTGCCATCTGGTAGACGATAAAGTAACCACGTCAGAGGCCGAGACGCGGTTCCGAAGAACTCTGACACCAGGGTGTGCATGGTCGATTGACCGTGGCACCTACACGAAATGATGATGATGAGTTTTGAATAAAACTGAATCAAACAAAAATAGAATCCATCAATAAATACCTACGAGTAAATTTAGTTAAAAATAAAAGTATAATTTTGTAGAATATGTTCACGTGTTTCACATGATTCTCTTATAGTACAATATGATGAAAGTACGGAAAGCTGAATATTATAGTTGAGGTTTTTACAGGCATGAGGAAAAGCCGAGTGCTCATAATAAACCGATGACTATTATAGCAAGCTTACTGGGTACGAGCATTATATGGCGTATATAATATAAATTGAGTTCATGTTCAGAATTGATTGTTAGGATTGATTTGATCTTATTCGTTTATATTCGACCAATATATGAAAATTTAAGGAATCTCGACAATAGCGATGCGGCTAGCAATCCATCACTTTTTTGATATCTGCTTTCCGTCTTAACCTCCACTGACACGCTTAACGTAGCTTTTGGGTTTTATGACCTTGGGCTCTGTCTACCACGTAAGGTATAAAGACCTGACGACGTGTGACGACGTGTTATTTGTATGTTTGTATTCTACCTGAATGGAACATTTGAATCAAGTCGATAAACCACACAGCTGATGCATTCAAACAGCCTTACTATGTAGGTATGTGAAATTATATAAATATCCTCGGTTTAAGATAGCCGTATAATTTATGATAGTATGTATTAGATAGCTATACACTTATAGTCAGAGCCGGATCATCACAGGAGGACAGGCTACCTAAGGGCCCTCCGTCACATAAGGGGCCCATCGCAGCCCGTTGTCAGTGCCGGATTTCTCCTTAGGCGAACAAGGCAATTGCGCCTAAGCAGTCAGGGGCCTGAGACCTGTGCCTCCTTTTTCAATACGAATCTTTTTTTTTAATGGTTTTGCTCTTGACCATCATCTAGCCCTTCTAGCTATAGAAGCGAGCTTACTCAGACTTAACCTTTTTTACAGCTTACCCACTTGACTCCAGCTTACTTCATTTATGGTTAGACCATACACATTCGCCCTTCACAGCTTAGCCTCGAAGTTGGTGTAATATAAGGCTAGATAATGGATATCCCCGGCCTGGGCCCATGCGAGCGAGTGTTTAGGGCCCGATTCTAAGTCCGGCCCTGGTTGAAGATGAAATTACAATTTCAAATACCTGCTTGAGGTAAACAAACGACATTTATGGATTGTTTAATTCATTTCATGATTAATTCGTATTGTCCGTTTTAATCATACATACATTATGTCTTGAGTATCGCTGGTTTTGATGTTATGAAACTATTTGATTATGTATTAGTTCCATCGGAATTTACTCAACATCCAAGATGATATCTAAATAGATTGAATAAAATAAAATAGTACTGGATGCAGGCCACCTCCAACATGTCGTATTGGAAACCCTTATGGAGGCCTATGTCTTGCTGTAGATTTTTTGCAGCTGCGATAATGGTTTACAAATCATTATACTGACCTATATCGAAGAGGCAATTGGGTATGTCCTTTTAAACATATACATGTAATAACACTGTGTAAGATTGGCATTTATAATGATAAATGGTGCTACTGCAAGAATGTTCATTTGCATCACTCTTAATATACTCATTTCTCAGAAACAATCGATAAGCAATAACATCTGTCGAAATTCGTACTTGACTCGTTTTTAACATCGACCTTCATCTCTTTTTGAAATATTAAAATCATAATAGCCATTGAATAAAAACAAAATGTAATTGAAACACAATGTACACATCTTAACTTGAAGACTGTATGAAACCTTCATGGTTTGAAGTGCGTGTGCCTAATTATCAAGTTTAGTAGTAGGCGGGTAGAAGCATAATTATTGTAATAATGTAAGTGTTGTGTGTAAAATTAATTAATTTTCAAATATTAAATAAAACGCCGTGTGGTTCCCGGCAGAGTAGAATAGGACCACTCCAAGTCATCCCGTGGATGTCGTAAAAGGCGACTAAGGAAACACAAGCTAAACAAAGTTTATTAACATCAAAGAGACCTCTCCAACCCGTCTGGCCAGCGTGGAGAGTGTAGGTCAAATCCTCTGACTGCTCAGGCTAGTGTGTGGCTCTGGTGGTACGGAGAGGGTCGTGCTCCTGCAGTGGAGACTGGAAGGACCTGATGATGATGATGATGAAATAAAATATTATTAAAATATGAAGTTAATATACCCTTAAATATAAGTAATGAAGTAAAACATTTGATTTACCTATTTGTAATAAATAAGTGAACTCAAAAAGCACCAATCCTCTTAAGAATATGACATAAGAAACTACATTACACCTCTTATTATGATGTTGATAAAAAGTAATACCAGAAGGATCGAGCTCCTGCAGTGGAGACTAAAAAGAACTAATAATGATGATGAAAACCAAAAGTACTACAAGTAATTTATACCGCAGATCAGAATGGTTTTCTGGTTTATCAGTAAAAGAAATATAATGAATGGTGGCAGATATCGGCTTGTCTAAGCCTCTCAAATAATTATTGTTACCTAAGTTATGTATTTCGATTTTTATTTATAATGTTGTTAACTAAACTTATGATAGTTTAGACGCTGTGTTAGTATATGCAGGTCTCCATTCCCTCGTGGGTGTAGACGGATGTCTTTTGTACAGCGTAGGACGGCGTTACTTCATCCCAACTTTGTTTTATGAAAAATAACATCAGACTATGTGCTTTATGACTTGTTTTATTCGGTTGGCAACCCACGCGGTAATTTTATTTAACTTTTGGCTTTTGGTACGCTTGCTTTATCAAATTGTGAGTTATGGACGAATATTTTACTTTTTATGTTTAATTTATCAATTCTAGTATTATAACGAGGTAATATATGATTGTTTGTTTCTTTGTTTGCATTAAATAGGCTTCGAAACTTCTGGACCGGTTCTCAAAATTCTTCTTACAGAATATACGCAGACAAAGTAGCGAGAAAGTTGCGAATGTTTGTATATTTTTATAAATTATGTGATGTTTTCTACATGTACCTACATTAGTTCGTGTATCTCGTTTTACAAATTTGTAAGATCCAGTCGGACGACCTGATAAAGGTCGCAGGTAGGCGCTGGATACAGGCCGCTTCCAACCGGTCATATTGGAAATCCTTGGGGGAGGCCTATGTCCAGCCATGGACTTCTTGTGGCTGAGATGATGATGATGATTCAGATATACATCCAGACCAAGGCGAGATACCTTATGAATAAAAAACGGGAATCAGAAATGATAGTCACTAGAATAACATAAATAAAATTCAACATAATATCAAGCCGTCCTACACAGTTGCTTATCCCAAGAAAACGGCAAGAGCTCTACTTTCAAATAATTAACATGTAGTATCCTGCGGAGTATCTAGCCGTTATCTCGTGATAACAAATAAACTAATGTTTTTATTCCCGCACTAAACCGCGGGAGATATCGCGTCTACAAATAACGCTCTTGTCTAAATTACTTGGTAGAACGCGGCTGAATTAATTCTACTGGAATAGATGGACGTTATTTTACAGTTTGTTTAAATAAACCAGCTACTTGTCCCGGTTTTGAACGGGAATGAACAAGGAAATATACATTTGGGTGGGAATAAAGATGTGATATTAATTCATAGTTATTTTAAACATTGACGCGTGACAACGCGTTAAAACATCTGGAAAAAAACGGTACATTCACGTTATGTAATTCCCGATTTTGCATTCATTTAATATGAACTCTTTTTACAAATTTTCATGAATAAATTGATAAATACTTAGTTCTAAAGTTAAAATATTTAATTTTATCGATCCTAGTACTTACTCGTAAATTAGATAATCTAGGGTACTAGTCCTGTGTGTAAATCCAAAATTCGGGATTTAAATAAAAACACATTTTTAAAAGATTGTCTTGACGTTTTTCGATAAACAGCAAAATATCATACTACTTAATTGCTGATTTCTTAAAGTGTGTATATTTTACCTAAAACAAGGATATATACAGCTTGTAAATTGACCCTCGACATTTAAGGGATTAAAGGTGTGATTCAGACCGTCAATTATTATTATTTCGAGCCATCTCCACTTCTTTCATTCAGTCCTGCGTTATCTCCTTCCACTCTTTGTTAAATTTGTCCAGCTCATCTGACCGTCAATATGAACATTTTTTTTCTATGGGACCAATACTGGGAACCCGTAGATTTTTGGACCTTCCCATACTAATTGCTTCGGCGGCTGAACGTTATTGTGTAAAAATGTCGAAAACTTTGAGGTCCCAGTATTCACCTCATAGAAAAAGTTGTTCATATTGACGGGGCAAGTAACCTAGTTTAAGGTATGTCAAGGGTCAATTTACATGGTGCATACTTTACATCCTTAATATAACATCATCATCATCAGGTCTATCGCAAACGCCTACGACATTCACAGGAAGATTTGGAGTGGTCCTATTCTACTCTGCCAGGAACCACACGGCATTATATAACAGCTTCACGTTTATTAAGTAGTAATTCTCCACCGCTGTTTTAAGTCTATTTAAAGTGCGTAGTGCGTGGCTGCGACATACGAGACAAGCGGGAATATGATATCTAGCGGCGCGGCTACTGTTTCAGTCATGCTGCGTGAGTTAGTTATATTTGGGAGATTGTAAGTAATACTTAGTTTTTTGAATTGCCGTTTCAAAATCTATAGCGTTAACAATTTTAAGTACGTCGTGGCTGTGACCCACTAGATTATCAGGAATAGGTATGATATCTAGCGGTGCGGCTACTGTTTCAGTTATATTTGGGAGATTGAGAGTAATGTACTAGTGGGACTAATCGGTGCCAGTAGTATCATTATGGTACTTCTCAATAGTTCATCTGATCCGGCGGCGTTTTTTAATAACAGCCCTAAAATCTATCAAGTTTTTAGTAATTTTCCAACGCTGTTGTTAGATTAATTAAAGTGCGTGCCTGAGACTCACTAGATAAGCAGGAATTGGTATATCTAGCGGCATGACTACACTTTTAGTCGCACTGGGTAATTTGGGCTACCTTATATTTGAAAGATTTTGGGTAATGTCACTTTATTTAATTACTTCTTTAAAATCTATCTTGTTATTAGTAATTTTCCACCGCTGTTTTAAGACATAAGACAATTTAAAGCAGGTGGTTGTAACTCACTACATAGGCAGGAATGGGTATAATATCTAGCGGTGCGGCTACTGTTATAGCCACGCTCATGGATCTAGGAATCTTAGTTTCATGGCCACTCTACTTCCAGAGCAGCATCAGATGGGATAAGAAAACAATCATAGATGTCTAGCTCATCACCAAAGAAAAAAATAAAATAAATTTGACTTAAATCTGGCATGTATGTGTAAAAAAATATCGAGTTAGAAAAGGGCTCGAAATGTACCATTACTTAAGGTGCAGTGGTATGCGAAACTAGGCCCGCCCAGCAATTAATTCCTTTCCTAAATCATGTCAAAATTAAAAAATAGAATATTGTAATGCAAATTACTTGTAGTATTTTGGTATAACTTTTCATGAATATTCGTTTGATAAAAAAGAAAAAACCGGCTAACGACAAAAATTGCTCCCTTTGGCGTTAGCTGGTTTCTCTCTTAACATAGACGATAATGTTGAAATACCGTCAGTAACTTCATCTCTTTTTCAAAATAACAAAAAACAAGAAAATAGTCTTAGACTACTAAAATCACATAAACGTCAGCTCGTAAAGCCTAATTGAGTGGTGTAAAAAGTCGCATTAAGAGGCAAAATGGCCGCCGCAGTGTTGGCTGCATCGGCTTTGATCACTTTATTCTGGGTTAATCGGTACTTTCCATCAAATGCTGCGGTAAGGCCGGAGACTCACTGAGTGATAAGCCTCTGGGACGAGATATTAGCTGAAGGATTACCTGTGTCAATAAATATCTAGAAGTTGTGAGGGGCTTATATGCTACCACGAGTTTTGTATTTCTAAGAGCATTTTTATCATTACTGTTTTGAACAGTGTATTTAAAACACCATAATCGAATTTTTTAATTAACATTTGTCCTAGTTCTTTGAAGTTAGAAAACGTTTTGATTTCAAAGTAAAAGGATACCTACTTATACATACATCATAACAGATTACCCAGACTTACAGTGGATTTTTTGTTATAATGATTCTTTAGTATTGGATTTGTTTTCTTCTACGGTACTAGAAGCAAAATGTAAACTATCTTTTAAAATTCAAAACATACATACAATAAATATAAAAGATCATAGCCTTTACCTCTTTATTATGCCCTTATTATTGATATTTATGTTTTCGTTAGAATATTTCTGCAAAAATGAAGAGTTTATTAGGAGGCGTATTTGCGAGAATATTAAACTGAGTCATTGCTACTAGATATCGGCGAACCTACGAGTATAACCGCGTGTGCTCCCACCCTAAAGGCGCGCCCAATGAGTAAAGAACCCACAGTCACATTCCAGAGTGCAAAAAGCTAAGCTTCTTCACATATCTCCCTCCGTATCATGGTACCTCCACATCGGGAGGGGAAAGCCGGGAAAAAATGTGGGTGACGAGTATGATAACCATATGATTGGCTGATTATAATGAGGCATACATTTGTTTTTATATTCTTTCTGAGGATAAGATTCATAGTAAATACTACAAAGTTAAGGATTCAGGTTGCGAAATTAGAAAGGCTGTTTCAGAAATAAATATGTATGGACAAATCACATATAAATTGAGCTATCCCCACAGTAAGTTGTGAATTTGTATAGTAGGATACTAACTCAACGATCTACCTATGCTTATCAATTGCACTAACAATTTTAAAGTATTAATAACAATATTAACTTAATTGTCAGTATTTATTAACAATTACTCCTACATCTAGCCCATTATGAAAATTAAGATGAGATTTTGTACTATAAACCTACATGAGGTGTAAACTTAAGATACTTAAATACAGCAGCAGTTACTAACATAACAGGCACTACAAAATAACTCTTGGCATAAAAAAAAGATTGAGTGAAAAATAAATTAAAAATGTTGAAGAGATACGTTGCCATCCAAGATGACTAATATTTATTTCGAATTATATTTTTTAATTATACGTATGCCGTCCCTGTAAAGCACTTCGTAAATAAGTATGTTTGTGTTTTTTTTCTAATATCAGCTTAGCTAAAGTTTTGAGTAGAAAGACTTTGATGCTTTGATAATATATTACTTAATACTACTTATTACTGAATACTTTATTCATTTTGACACCTTTAAAATATCTAGGTATTTTGTCATTAAAAATTACAAACACTAGAAATAATCACATGCAATACTTTTTGCTAGATTATTGTAGATGCGTCTAGAATTTTTATTACTATTTTGAGCTTTAATGTCTTGATATAAGCGTCATCTTTTGATTTCAAGCATGACATAACTATCGTCTAAAAATGCCTGGAATTCACGTTCAATGCATCGCGGCGATAATTACGTGCTATTGTGTACTTTTTGTTTTATATTTGCGTCAATCAGCTGTTTTTGTTATGACAGCAATCGTGGCGTCATCGGCACACAAACATACATATTTGGAATATCTATCTCTTGTTGGAGACGTGATGAAAATTGTTTTCAAGTTTTATTGACCGCTGAAAATGTTAACTCTGAAATGATAGTGCCATATTATACATATCTTAAGCGCTACCGGCGTAAATCACTTTTACTAGTAGCATGAATGGGCCGGCTCGTCCGGGGAAGTACCACACTCTGACAGAAAATCGACGTTTGAGTAGTAGCTTTACCGCTGCAATGCTTCGTTCGGTGAGTGAGAGAGCCGGAGGCCCATCTCCCTCTCCTCTCTGGGGAGGGAAAAATAAAAGGCCGCCAACGCTCCTGTGACATCCCTGGTGTTGCAGTTGTCCATGGGCAGCGGTGATCACTTACCATCAGGTGATCCGCTTGCTCGTTTGCCGTCCTATGAAATAACAAAAGGTATCACTCGAAATAGAATATATGAATCTATATTGAATGACATCATTTATTCTTTCTTTTACTTTATGGTTTACACTGTGGTATCGGTGATTCTTTCAATTCCAGTTTAAAGAGATCAAAGTATCGGTGTCTTACAGTATACGGTTAACAATTAGCAAGCAAAGATGGCGTAGGTCCTTTCATTGCTTTTGGTGATACAATCTACACGAGTCTATATTATAGTTGAAGCGGGATCATGCGTGTATATCTATTTCACTCATTGTCCATAAGCACGAGCATTAATATCACCAAACTACACGAATTTCATATTATAAAGTTCACTAAAATCAATTGCAAAGTCATCTCAGACAAGCCCCAACTGTACTCCTATTGACTTCCTACCAAAAACCCAATGACCCCTTTCACCAATGTGACATCTTGTAGACTGCTTAACATCATTAAGCTTGAAGAGACAGGAAGCTGAAACAGAGGTTTTAAGAGTACTTTTACAACTTTTTATCCATCTATCAAACACTCTCTGTTTACTATTTTCTATGTTGCTAACTATGTAGTGACGTTGCACTAATATTAGAAACATTTTTTAATTTATTTACATAAAGTGCGGTTTCGTTGTCAGACGGAAATGAAGTGATTGCTGCAACATTTCTGGCTCTGTTTAAAATACCGAGTGAATAATTGTGAACTGCCTTCACTCTTCCTTGCTTGTCATATAATAATTCTATACATATAATTCAAAATTGTATCTATATATGTTCAAAGGTAGAACTTAAAAAATACTAGTGAAAATGTCAGAGTTAAAGTTGATTTTTTGGGAAAAGTCGACCTATAACTAATCATAACAAATATGTGTGAATTATGAATTATAACTACTTATCTGAATATAGTAAATAAATGGTGAAAATAATGAAAATTTTATTTCTTTTACTCCTAAATCAGGATCAAATTATTTAGTAATTACTTACTTTACTAATAAATTATTTGTAGATATTTCTGTTTGTTTTATTTTCTTTTTATTTATTACTTTCTAATTCATCTAATGCAAAATAAAGATAAGTGATTTACTATTAGTTACGTTTTAGATTTTCTTTATCTGAATTCCTATATGAGTGAAAGAAATAAATTTAATGTTGGTAGAGCTAGTTGCCTGCCCTTTAATTATATCTGAACTATAACGCTACTTTGAAATGTGACTCATAAAAACAACGTAGAGTCGTAGACTATTCTAGCCTGCATCTGTCGGCATATGGTGACTAGTGACGTGTTTAGGTTTTCTGAATCACGAGGCGTTTAAAATAGACGTTACTTCACTAGCGAACCATTTATATAAAGGAGAGTAGGGTTTTTTTTGTGGTGGGAAGTCAAGGGGTGCAGTTGGGGTCTACCTTGGACGATTTTTCAAATTGATTTTGGTGGACTTTATAATATGAAATTGGTGTAGTTTGGTGTTATAAATGCTCGTGCTCATGGAACAATTTGTGAAATAGTTAAAGTGGACTGTTATATGGACTCGTATAGACTTGTCATCATAACCTCCCGACCACGAGGCATCAAAGAACATACGCCATCTTTGATGCTACTTGTTACAACTTTACCGTACAACACCGATACTTAGTATCTCAATTTACTGGACATTGGCAGAATCACTGAAATCTCGGTGGAAGCCATTTTATAAAACAGAAGAAGAAGAAAAGGAGAGTAGACAAGTTTTAATTTCATTGTCACATATAAATTAAGTTATAAAATTATACATATTAAAGTCATATTGGAAATCCTTGGGGGAGGCCTATGTCCAGCAGTGGACCTCTTGCGGCTGAAATGATGATGATGAAATGATATAAATTAAACATTTTGTAACTACGAGCCAGCTTCTTGACTACATAATACTGCACTATCATCATTCAGCACACATACGAAGAAAGACATGTGTTCTGTGATTCAGCATATGTTTGCAAAATTTCACTTCAATCCACGAGTATATACAAGATTTGACCTAAGATACCTGAGTCGAAACGGACTTAGCAATGTGTTTTTTTATGAATGAATTGAGAGCGTTTAATTTTACCTGATGGGCAGCAATGATAAGGATTGGTTACTATAAATGCCTTATCACTCTTGCTTTGAAAATCCCTAAATTGTACAAGTCGGGAAACAGTAGCACAGGGAGGGAATTCAATTGCTTGGTGGTTCGCATAATGAAGAAAGAAGCGTATATAGGTGTTCTGAGCAGGAATCTCGACCATATATGAATGGAATCCCTGTCTCCGCAGCGTCGGATGGTGAAATATATGTGTCCGATTATTGGTGACCACTCAGCAGTTCTGGGTGACTTGCACCCACGATAGGCCCTTCTGGCATAGTAGCAACACAAGATTGGAGTTGCTGCTCTCCAATAAATTTTGCCGTTGTTTCTCAGTTCGGACCTTCAGGCTTCTTTTTTCTTCAGGCTTGTCTACATACATAATATGAGTACAGATAAATGGTAAACTTTAATATTAATCCATGCAATAGTTTTTGTGTCAATAAATAACAATAAAACAATATTCCATACATACGTATGGAAGGTATACAGCTATTCTCAAAATTATTATATATAGAAAGATTTCCTATCCTACATTTTAATATACAGAACTGTACTTACTTGTATGGAGTAAGTCATGATATAGACTCATATACCTATGTAGGTACCTTACAAGAGTTATTTAACGTTGCTTCATTAAAATTGAGTGATGCTATTTCACGTTCTAAATCAGTTAATATTAATTATATGTATATTTACTGTTATACATGTATATTTAATTTTGTATTACAAGCATTGAATTATACTTAGTTACATAAAGCGTTTGAGATGTAAAACATATGTAAACATATTTTGAGTACACAGGAATATTATATTTGTTAATACAGTGTATCGCAAGCGTTAGTTTATTCAAATGAAAATACTATAATGTCCATTGTACAATGTATATTTTGCAAGAATATACAGGTTACTTGTAATAACAACAGTAATCTCGCAGAAGTAGGTAGATAAACAACATCGTTTGTTTTACAACTTATAAAGGGTTAGATTTAAGTTTCATACAAAAATAAATATTGGTTTAATTTTCTGGTTGAATTAACAACTCTCTTCGCCGTGTGGTCCCCGGCAGAGTAAAATAGGACCACACCAAGTCATCCCGTGGATGTCGTAAAAGGTGACTAAGGAAACACAAGCTAAACAAGGCTTATTAACTCCAACCCGTCTGGCCAGCGTGGAGAGTGTAGGCCAAATCCTCTGACTACTCAGGCTAGTATATGGCTCTGGTAGTACAGAGAGGGTCGTGCTCCTGCAGTGGAGACAAGAAAGACCTGGATGATGATGATGATGATGATAACATATCTACACAGCGTATGCGCCCGCCAGCATTGTGCCGTCCTTTCGTACTAATGAAATATAGACGTACAAATGCCACGACAGAAAATATTTTTTGTTTTATTTATTGAGTTATGTCATAACTCGTAGAAACAACGTTATTGTTTTTGATATTAGTTATCTATTCCTGCGAGGTTACTGGTGTTTATGATCACCCTTTTTGTATGTTTCATACTTTAGTAACATGAGATGTGTTTTCATTTACTGTCGTAAAAAAAAATTACAAAGCGTTTAAAAATGTAATAAAACTCTATAGTATTTGTTTTCCCTTCATTCTCACCATAAATTGGCTCATAATCACCACGTTATGTCTGACAACAATGCTCATGTTTCACGCAATTCTTTGCACATTAGCGGCTATGAGTCATAGGCTGAAGCGGTTTTGATAAGGTCGACGACCTGCGAGGTAACCTTGGTAGTGCCTTATGTGAGGTAGTTGTAGATTCGCCCATCTCTACATATAATTTTTTATGTATAGCCATACCGTATAAGCGAGGAAAAAGGAATGAATCAGGGAATACCCCAGGGGCAATAGTATGTTTGAATATGCAAGTTTTATAAATATGCGTCCTTTTTTATACGAACATGCGAATTTACTAAACGAGGGTATTTTTCTTTTATACATATAGTACCGGTAGTCTTCATGAAGTCAATTTTTTTTAAACAGCAGATAGATTTTACACGGTGTTTAGTGGCTCTACTTATATACTTTGTTTTGCTTAGGCTACGGACTAAATTTTAATATACTTTTTGTTTTTTGTTTAACTGTAAATTTTAATGGTAGTGCGATGCACCCGCAAAATGGACATAAAAGTGAGATATAATTATTTTATTAGGTGCTAAAAAACTCATAAAAGATTTTTATTGATTCATCGTGTGTTAAAATTTTCAGAGTTGGAATTAAAAATAAAAGATGCATTGAGTTGCTGTTGTTACCTTCATAGGGTTGTTTACAAAATGTACCTTTTTTGATTCAAAAACTTCTTTAGACTCGTTGAGCATTTTTGAGATGGATTAAGTTCGCTATACCGTCACCACAGAGATGTATAGAGTGGGCTCGGGGGCGTGGCAGGTGGGAACGCAATATGAGCAACATGGGCATATTTCTCGAACACGCTGTCAGTCGGAAGTTTATGTGCACTCGCGTAGTACGTCACGATTTTTACGAAAATGCCGTCTTGTGCAGTGATAATGTGCAAAAATAGAAGTTCCAATAAGAGCCTGAAAAATCTCGGAGTCACCTACCATAAGAAAGCACCAAAATATTCGCGTTTTTAATGCATTTTAGAGCAAAAACTTAAAATCAATAAATAATATGTCATCGGGAATGTCATGCCGGTTACATTGCTATAAAAATGAAATCAAATGAATGGATGTATTACATTGCGCGTAAAGTCTTTCATTAGCAGTAATAAGACTGTTTTGACCGCGTAATGTATGTGACGTCAAGCAAACGTGTCGTACCTTACCAATATCGAAGTACGGGGGCTGGTTGACGTTGCGACTAAGGATGCCCCAGTATCTTTTTATCGATAATTTTCACTGAACTAATATACCTCAATGCGAACTAATGTCGATGCATAAGGAAAGTATGTTTACCAGTTAAAAGTTAATAAATATCAACGTCTTTTGCAAAAAATAAATACTTTAATACTATTTTGGAACTATCCTTTGGGTTAGTTTGTTTTGGCGCCTGATTTCAACGAGGATAGTTTTCATCAGGTTTTTTTTTCCAGTCCTTTCTGAAGCATCTTAGAAAAACAGCTTCCTCTCTTTGTACAAAACACTTCGCACTACCAAACCAAATATTTCCCTTTGTTCCTCTATGGATTTGACCTGCTGTCATGCTGCTCAACCATCTAAAGGGCTCCAAAGGGCCTTCGGGAGAGACGGATGTCGGCTTTGAGTGTTGCCTATGTGTGCAAGGCTTGGAGAAACAGTAAACTCTCATGTTATGCTGCCGTATGGGCTAAAAGCTATTGCCAAAAGGGCATATCCTGGTTGCGAGTGACCCGGGACCGCTGGGCGATCACCAGTAATATGAGCTAATCGTACTCTACGCACTCTATCCCAGTGGAGAGTGTGACTCTATAAACTTGTCGATATAAAATTTGACATGGTTCTGTATATCAAATGTTCTAAATCTTCAATTTTTATACCTCAACAAAACTACTAATCAGGCTGAACAACTTTTGCTACAGCGTCATTTTTATATCTCCTATAGTTTTCCTGGACCATTATGGTTCTGCGTCAGTTGTTCCATATCTTCAATTTAAATACCTCAACAAAAACTGCTCAACAGGTTGAATAAAATTTGCTAAGGCGTCATTTATATATCCCGATCCTAACTAATATTATAAATGCGAAAGTGAGTTTGTTTGTTACGCTTTCACGCCGTATCTACTGAACCGATCATCATGAAATTTTGCATACATATAGTTAAGGGTACCGAGAAGGACATAGGCTATATATATTACGCGGGCGAAGCCGCGGGTAACAGCTAGTTTCTTATAGTTTAACTGGACCATAATGGTTCTGCATGAGGTGTTCCAAATCTTAGATTTTTTATACCTCAACAAAAATGCTCATCAGGCTTAACAACTTTTGCTCAGGCTCCACTTTTATATTTCTTATATTTCAGCTGGACCATTATGATGCTGCATCAGGTGTTCCATTTTCCGAAATCATTTCTTCCCTATATGTTACCTAGGCTTAATAGCTATATAGCAAAAAAGTTTCATTCAAATCCGTCCAATATTTCCTGAGATAAACGTATTCATACATACATACAGACAGACAGACAGACAACAAAATTCCAAAAAA
This sequence comes from Rhodophaea formosa, assembly GCA_963082605.1. Taxonomy (NCBI): domain Eukaryota; kingdom Metazoa; phylum Arthropoda; class Insecta; order Lepidoptera; family Pyralidae; genus Rhodophaea; species Rhodophaea formosa. The sequence goes on along the minus strand of OY720222.1, from coordinate 14,614,838 downwards.
AAATTTTTCTTATTATTATGATTTTTAAATGTCCCTCTATCCATTTCAGTCAAAAATACTAAATGTACAGACAAAATATTTTTACTGTTTTATTATTATATGTATAGAATAGATAATACATTTTGTTTTTGTACGCTACTTCCTGTTATGAAAAAAGGTGCCACTTCCCATATAGTTGAATCGGCACTGTCCTTTCCCGCTTGCGATGAATCATCCCCCGTAATAAATGAATTAATCTATTAATTTATTCAACTATTTTTATTTATTTAACGACGCTGCATATAAATAATTAAATATTAAAACAAATCACGAACCATATACGTGTATTACGCGCAAGAAACATCGATAATAGTTTATCGATTGTCAATCACTAGCGTAGGTGTGAACTTGTTGAATGTGTGAGCTCGCATTTACGCGTCAAACACGAATGTGTGCCTGTCACTCCCGTTGGCCGTTTGATTTGTTTGCATAAAATATTTTGTCATTGTGTGCGTGAAACTAGTGTTCCAATGTTTATGTATATGTAGGTGTAAATTTTTCTGGAGACATCGGAACTCAAACAAATTTCGCTCGCGCACCGATCTAACCTAGTAAATATTCTGATATCTATGACCGTCACCAAAAAACCGACACCTCTTTATATCCCAACTACTATTATAAATGCGAAAGTGAGTTTGTTTGTTTGTTGCGCTTTCACGCAGTATCTTCTGAATCGATCATCATGAAATTTTACACACACATAAGTTAGGGTACCGAGAAGGACGTAGGCTATATAAACGTAACAACTAGTACTTATATAGATCTAGCAGTCCTCCCCGGCTGCGCCCGATCATGAATTATTCCTACAAACATTCCCCATAAATTACTGTATCTATTTATGAAAACCTTATGAAAATCATTGCAGTAGTTTTTGAGTTTATCGCTACCAGACAGATAGACAGACAGATACGGTGAAGGACTTTGTGTTAAGTGAAGTATTTCCTGCACAATATAATATTTCCTAACGGTAAAAAAAAAATTCACGTAATTGTTCAAGTTATTACTTATATCGGCCCTCTCGGGGCGCCACGGTATTTTTTTCAGTTTGTAGTAAGAATAAGATGTTTTAGCTATTTAAGATTCAGATGATAAACACAAATCAGTTCCCCCCTTTCTCGTCACTATAATCGCTATCGCTTATAATTCAGGTCACAATTGTGAATTCCATAGAATACTTGTCGACGGCGCTTCGTGCAAAAATTCACGAAACACGTTTGGGCTAACTGCGCGTTTGTCACGTAAATCGGATGTGACGTGACCACGTTGTTTCCGAGACCTATCGCTAAATAATGAGTAGGTGGACGACGTTACATCGATAACGCTTACCTACTTACGTGACGATATTATGTAAGCAAAGATGCCGTGACTATCATCTTCAGATCTTGCCGTGTGGTTCCCGGAATAGTAGAATAGGAATCACTCCACGTCTTCCCGTGTATGTCGTAGAAGGCTACTTAGGAAACACAAGCTAAACAAAGCTTATAAACATCAAAGAGACCTCTCCAACCCGTCTGGCCAGCGTGGAGAGTGTAGGCCACATCCTCTGACTACTCTGGCTAATACATGCCTCTAGTAGAACAGAGAGGGTCATACTCCAGCATGGAGACAAAAAAATGATGAGGATGATTCAGGAGATTTGGCCTACAGTCTCCACGCTTACCCGACAGGATGAAGAGGTCTCTTTGAGTTTGTTTTTCCTAAGTCGCCTTCTAAGACAACCACGAGAAGACTTGGAGTGGTCCTTTTCTACTCTACCGGGAACCACACGGCGTGGTAGTATAAGACCACGGAGGTGACTAAAATTAACTTTTTCTTTTTACGTGTGTATATCCAGGAATCGCCGTGTGGTTCCCGGCAGAGTAGAATAGGATCAGTCCAAGTCATCCCGTGGATGTCGTAAAAGGCGACTAAGGAAACACAAGCTAAACAAAGCTTATTAACATCAAAGAGACCTCTCCAACCCGTCTGGCCAGCGTGGAGAGTGTGGGCCAAGTCATCTGACTGCTCAGGCTGGTATATGGCTCTGGTAGTGCAGAGAGGGTTGTGCTCCTGCAGTGGAGACTAGAAAGACCTGATGATGATCCAGGAATAACGAGGAAGCTTGCGCTAATATTCTGTCTTTAGCTAACTCCTGGGTTCGAAATGCGAGCTGGAAACCCCACTAACCACTAAAAAAGAAGGAGTAAAAGATAGTAAAATATAGCTGGAAAAGTAAAAAAAAACCCTGTCATTAAGTAGGTGTGAAAACTTAAAATAATGGAGCGTCGCGTCATTCATGAGCGAGATTTTCGCGCATTTCGGTGACACGAATCCATAACTTTTTTCCATGGAAAAAATGGTTTATCCCTACCAAAATTGCTCAAAGAAGTTATCGCTTCAACAAAACCAAACTAAGTATTACAAATAGCCAGTTATTGCTTTATCTAAACCTACACAATTGTAAATAAAATAATTTTCTATCACTGGATCTCCGGCGTGACTGCAAGCTGCAAAATAAAACGGGTAATAAATTGCATAGACCCGCTCATTACCACATACCGAGCAGCCCGCATGCCTCAAATTCGGCATTAGTGCCATTACGACGGAATGTACCGCGGGCTATTACGGCGAAATAGGGAGGGGACAGAAGAATCCGTTGTGGTTTCCGGTCTAGAATAACAACACTAGTTCTTTTCCTTAAAGAAGTCGACGTCAGGCGAGCAAAGGACAAAAAAAATACTCGTAATTACCACACAAGGAAATATGAAGGCAGGCAAGCTTTAAAAATTCGCCTGCTAGATCATTTTTGAGCATGAATAGAATACATTTACATATTTTAAAATAGCGAAGCAAGATGTCGGGCTCTGCCGCCAAAGCTCACTGACTATGCTAAAAAGTATGCTCCACAGCAGAGCCACAATCAATGTCAATTTTTCATTTTTAAAGGCACGTAAATGTCACTAAGACATGATACAACTCAGCTGTTATATAATGAATTGTTACAATTTCAAGATTCAATCGTTCATTTAATATAGGTTTCTTTGAACACTTATTAATTGTCATACTTGTGTTAACAATTTTACATTTGTTGGATGAGCCTGAAAGTTGTGGAGTTACTACAAAACTACTCAAAGTTTCGGAAAGGTTTAGGCGTTTTTTATTAAAAGTACCTTTACATTTATCATCGACAACACTTCTTCATCAACAACTATCGATGTGAGTAGAACAATTTGAAAGTAAAAAAAGTTAAGTTAAAAAGTAGTTTATTTTCCTTCATACAACATAAACAGTTATACAAGTTAATATGCAAGCAAATTTGCCGATGCAGATTGGAGGCTGGAGCCTGTCAAAGGTAAAAACCTGTGTTACAGTACTCCAGTGCTCCCACTCTGAGATGGCTACTTTCGAAAAAAAATACAGTGATAAAACTTAAATTAACATACCTCAGTACACTGATGGGTCGACTGTAAGAGCGTCACTTCTGTACACTATTTAATTCTTCCTATTGCATCGTGATTCCGAACGCACGAGTCGACGTCACGCGCAGGATTCGATTCCTGCGAAAATTGCATTTTTGAGCCATTCCGGAGTCAAGTAGCTCCCTTGGAAGTAAGTACTTACTTACTTAGTAGAAAAAAAAAAACAAAATTTTTAAGTTAATAAGAAAATACTTTGCTCTTGGAAACGAATCTTCATCATCTAGTCTATTCGTATGTAGTTGAGGCTTTGGTCTTGCGAAGTACGGCTCCGTCTACCTCGTAGAATAAATGTAGAGGTCGCACTGAATCAATAAAAGCGGCCTACAAATACACCATTAAAATAGGTAAGGTATCAAAGGCTTAGCTGTGGCTCAGCACCAGAATCAAACGCAGCAAGGAAAAAATATTTTTTGTTAATCAAACAGCGCTTAAATTTATTTCGATTCGACAAAGTTACATAGTCAAAATATTGAGTGGTTCTCGAATGAATGAAATTCGTACTTTACTTATGATAATATCTTTGACATTTTATTATAAAATTTACTCCGCTGAGTCACGCTAGAAACGCCTATACGTGAATCTTCATGTATAATTGAGAATTGATTCATTGATCGTAAAACACAACACATTATTATCTAGAAAGTACCACACAGAGAGAGATAGAGAACTGTAAATTGTACATCTTTGCGAACTTAACTCCGATACATTGCAAAATGGTAATAACTTTGGTAGCAGGGGCGTTTCGACATACTTATTTTTCGTACCAAAGTCAAAGTCAAAATATTCTTATTCAAAATGGAATATATTATGTATTCTCTTTGCATGCTTATTTTTTTGGTATATATTCACAATTGAAAAACTACTGACGTTTCATAACGACCACTGCTTAGAAGAAAAGCTAAAAGAAACTGAATTAACACTTATGTACCGCAGACCGAATCGCCCGAATGCTGCATTTCGGCTACTTATTTCAATAGGTATTTCGCTGTCGCGGTCCGGATCACCCCATATACTGGCCATATTACAGCACCGATTTGGCGATTCGGACTAGTTATTACAACTTTAAAAATACAGTATACTTTCAATAGATTCTTACTAAAGTCAAAGACAATATAATACTAACATAATAGACTGCCCACCTCATACAAAAATATTGGACCAAATTAAGGTTGCGAAAAGCAGGCGAATGTATGGCGTAGGAGAGTTCGAGACTCGATACTAGGTTGCGGTAATTTGCGTTAGCCTTTAACTTACTAAATATACGGTGTCATTTTAAAATATTATGCCTAAAATATTGTTTTGATTTTTAATAAGATATATTTTGTGAATCATGTTTTTATATTCTCATAATACGGTAGATACAATGTTGTGTAGTTTCGAGTGGCGCCATCTATGCGAGTCTCTGAGACCAAATCGTACGATTAAGGCGTTGAGACCACATGCTAAAGTCAACACTGGGTAGAACTATGTCTAAGACTCTCTTAAACGCTGCGCGGGAAGAGAAGCAGCTGGTGCATTTTAAATTTTTTGTTTTCTCAGACCAGCACGGAAGAAAGTTATCTCCATATACGTTGACGAGCTCCGTGGTGCAGTGGTTACCACGCCAGCCTGCGATACGGAGGTCCCGGGTTCGATCCCCGACCAGGTCATGATAGAAAACGATCTTTTTCAGAGTGACCTGGGTCTTGGATGTTTATTTATATATGTATATATTATAAAATATAGTATCGTTGAGTTAGTATCCTGCGACACAAGTTCACAACTTACTGTGGGGCTAGCTCAATTTGTGTGATATGTCTTTTATATAAATATAAATAAATAAATATAAAATATGAAAATATAGAAGTTAATTCTACAAGAAAGTAGAAACTACACTAAACCTGCAATGTATTGATACCATAAGAGTCCGAATCGCCTAATCGAAAAAGTGTATAGAGAAACGATGACTCAAACCGCGGTGCAAAATAGCCACTAAAAATACACATAGGCGATTCGAACCATAGTAGTCCGAACAGTACTTGTATCGAAACGCCTCAATACTACATCCTGGTAATAACTTTCATTACAAAATATACCTCGTATTCAATTACATTGTAGACGTTTAAGTTATTCGTTATTTAATTTTAATACCATCGAGCCTAACCGTACCTATATACACAGCATTTCATAATTTATGAATGTGCGTACTATGAATTATGTGTAACCATTTGCTTTATGTATCTTCTTTATGCATCTTTCTTATGTACTTAATATATTATTATGTCCACGACGCCAATTAGAATATCATATTATAAGCGAAGATTAACTGGTCGGCAACTAAATATGGAAATTTCAAATGATTGAATGTATAAGTTATCGAACGCTTCATACTTTGAACACTACGAAAGCTTTTTCATAAGACATTTGCCTAACCAAAGAAAGAGTTAGCCTTATTATGGCCCTCATGGCGCAGTTATGGATGGCGAATTGTGTTTACACTGTCTTTTTTGTGACTAAAAATGCTCTTGGAAATACATAAATCATAAATCTTTAAGCACGTGTACGTTGTATGGCCAGATTTATGTTTTTACTGTATTATTTAGTGACTAAAACGCCCTTGAATAAACGTAGAGATATAGGATATTGCTTTTTCACAATTTCAAATCAATATTAAGTAGACAAAGTCAGTTATTTAGTAGACAAACAAAGTCAAGCCGTAGAATCCAAAGGCCACCTTTATAGCTTTTGGTGGACGCATAGGTACTAAACCGAATTAAAAAAGTGATAGCTTATATTTTCGCCCATTTCTTCGACCGGCTTATACAAAGCGGGAAGAGAAGGAGCTGATACTCTCTTCGTTTTTTTATTTTCTCTCAGATCAAAATAAAATCAAAACTTTTTTTAATAAAGTGTCTTAAACACTTAATAACTGTCATACATATTTCATTTCACAACTGAAAATTGTTGACGTCAGTGATTTGCTTACGGCTAAGTTTAATGCCGATTCCAAAGCGGAGCATAAGCATGGGGCATCAATCTTTGATACGAATGTTTCACGGACACCTTACATTGTTGGACGTGAGTTAACACCTCGTCTGGTGCAAACAGCTCATCATTTGCTGCAATTAATCATAAGTCATGTAGTGGGACTACAATGTTGAGACCCGGTCACGAGTAGCAGTGTGAAATTGAAATATACACACTTAGTCACAAGCTCAACCCCTAGACATGTGTTTAAATAGCTTAGTGAGAGCAGACATTCGCACTCAAAATAATTACGGTTCGCAAAATCCGATATTTATAGTAAACTAGCAGCCCTCCCCGGCTGCGCCCGGGCATGTATTATACCTTAAAACCTTCCTCATGAATCACCCTATCTACTGGTGAAAATTGCATGAAAATCCATGCTGTAGTTTTTGAGTTTATCGCGAACAGACAGACAGACAGACGCGGCGAAGGACTTTGTTTTATAATATGTAGTGATATTAAAATATACGATATTTGATATATATCATAAATATCAGATATACCTATATGTTTATTACATAATGAATTTTGCATGAAGAATTAGGCTTTAAAAATTGTGCTTGATTATGTGGGCATCTTAAAAGATTGATAATGATACTTTTAGTCTGGAATCGATACGTTTAGTTAAAATATGTAGGTTGAAAAAGTCGATTACAAAAGGTTGAAAACTTAATATTACCATAAGATAGCGTTAGGAATTAATAACAACTTTTGCATGAAGCCATTCCCATAACGCAATATTAAGGCGCTCCTATAGTAACACTAGCGCCACCCAGATTAATTCTTTTAATCATAAATTATATCAATTTTTAAAAATCTAACACGTACATAACTAGTACATTACATGTAGTATTTTTGTATTCATTTTCACTAATATTCGTTTGATAAAAATAAAAGAAAAACAGGTTAACGCAAAAGTGGCCACTTTTGGCGTTAACCGATTTTTCTCTTTAAATATGGCACTAGGAAATTACTTGTAATAAACAAAAAATACTAAAAGTAATTAAGTAGTTTTGTAATTTATGATTTAAGGAATTTAATTGCTGGGTGGCGCTAGTGTTACTATAAGAGTACTATAGTGTACGTATATATTTTTAAAAAAGCGCCTTAAACATAGTTGCGGAACAAAGGTCAATTAAAACCCAAAATGCTAACGAAATGCCGCCACTTGCTTGTTAATTGTTAATTTTTGATTACGGCGAAGGGAAAATTGTGAAGTTGTATCCCTTATATTTTTAATAGTTTTGCATTAGCGGAGTAATTTTTGCACTGATACCTATTTGAGAACTCTTATCATAGTACAACGATAAAAATGTGCACATGTAGCTACTAATTTAACCTATTGAAGCCTTCGAGCAACACGGCCTCCGTACCGGACGGAGGGAGTGGGCAAAGCGACAATTTACTATGACAATTTTTCTGGCGTTTTTTGCGGGGGGAAATGTGCACACAAGTTTAGTTCCGCACACCTACATACAAAACTTAAACTGTCACTTGATAGTAATTATGACATTGTCACAAAAAATGACATAAAAAGAAAAAATAATTTGTGTACAGATGAGTCACACACAACTAACACATAGACATGCATATGCCTAATTTTGGCTTGTACCTTGACAGAGGGGAATGCAGCGTATGGCTACTCCCTTCCGTGTTGCTCGAAGATTGAAGCCTATTTTCACACATAACTACAATAAGTTAACTCACAACAGAACCTTGCATTGTCGGTACAAATCGTGACCTTACGGGTACCTAGACTTCGCTTGAGGGTTATTAAGCCTGGGAAAAGGGAGGGTATTGTTAATGGTTTTTATCTTCATAATAATCTTCGCTCATGAAGGAATATACTCTTTAATTTGTAAGTATGAGAAGCGTTTGATGTAGTAATTCGCCAGAAAATATTTCTTTTAAGCTACTGTGGACTAATATAGCAAATTTGTTAATTTTGCACTTTATAAGAATTGAACAGCATGAATAGATAAATACATTACGATGAGATGGATAAATGTCACAATTGTCAAATTGTTAAAAATGTAGGCTATAAATGTAATATTTCAAAGTTTGTTAAGTCTCATAATCTGTTGTTATAAATTAAACTAATTAACATGCCATTGAAATGAAAAATTTTATCGATAAGGTATCATCATCATCGTAATCAAAATCACATCACTGCTGGTAATAGGCCTTACCCAAAGATTACCATCTTGGAAAGGTTTTGCGTTTTAAGAACCAACTGCTCAAAGTATTAGTATGTAATTGCTTTTATAGTACTAATGAATTATTTGTTTATAAATTTCGACATACGCAATAATAATTGACTAAACCTATTATTTAATCATCATATTTCTTATTATATAATTTGACATTTATTCATTATTAAATTCAATGTAGGTATTGTTGACGTATCATTTTTATTGTTATTTATTTATCTAACATATTAAACCAAAAAAGTACACGAAAAAAATTTTTTTTTTTTTAATTTTAAATTACTTTAAACATTTGCATGCGAATTGTTGGCGCTACACGTATGTTCAACTCAATAAGGTCTAATTTTGACCTGCCTTTTATGTGTAATACTTGTACCGTGTTTGGTAACAAATAAATGATTTCATTTCATACTCGAGGTGCTGCTTTCTTATCCCCAATCCACCAAAGCATCACAAGAAACTTAACCCTGTTCCCCTAGTCTAACGAGCCCTACCATCCTTTGGCTTAAAAACGGTTTAGATGGGCAGCAGCGTTAAAGTGTTGAAACCAAGATATGTCAAACAAACCGTCTGGCCAGCATGGCGAGTGTAGGTCAAATCCTTTGACTAATCTGGCTAATATATAGTCAGTTCTATAACTGATTCCGTGGTCCAGTGGTTAAGGCGTTTGCTTTGTTGACCCGGGGGTCGTGGGTTCAAATCCCACGGAAAGCATACTTTGTTAAGTTGTTTCCAGTTTGGTTCTAACATTGCAGGCATGAATCACCTGATTGTCTGATAAGAAAGATGATTCCGTGCTTCGGAAGGCACGTTAAGCCGTTGGTCCTGGCTGCCATCTGGTAGTCGTTAAAGGAACCACGTCAGAGGCCGAGAGGCGGTTCCGAAGAACTCTGACACCAGGGTGTGCATGGTCGACTGACCGTGTCACCTACACGAAATAATGTTGATGATATAGTCAGAGAAGGTAATGCTCCTGATGATGATGATGAAAGAAAATACTTAAATATAAATATAAGGGCTTAAGCGGAGGCGTAAAGCGATGATGGTGTGCGCACCATCCAACATATCACTAGGCTGCTTTCTATTCAAATGTCCACAAGCGTTGCGGCGAAAGTACGCGACACGCGGCTTTTGACCGGTTTCACTTTTCTTCTTATATCAGAGGCGATAATGTTATTCATTAGTTGGTTAATAATTTCGTAACCGCGACATTCACCTTGAGATATTTTCACTGGCTCACGGAGTTTTCTCGTATGTTGTGATTTGAGATTTTTTTCTTTAGTCTAATGATTTTTTTATAGGTTATAAAGCGCGCAGCGTGGAAATATACCATTGATATTCGTTAAAACGGATGACGCATAACGTCGATATGAACAACTGTTGCTAAGGGACTACTGCTGGGAAGTAAAAAAAAAAACAACTTGTCATATACCTTATATGGGATTTTATTTTACATTCACAATGCTATTTTACCTTATTTATTAAATAAAGAAAATAAGCGCGCTTCAAGCGCTTGAAGCGCGGTGGCGTAATTGGCAACGCATAGATCGTACTGAGATCTAGACGCGGGTTCAAGTCCTGCCCGCGTGGAATTTTTTCTCCATTTCTTATTTTCTTTATTTAATAAATAAGGTAAAATAGCATTGTGAATGCAAAATAAAATCCCATATAAGGTATTGTATGGCTTCCTACACATTAGTTGATTTCCAAATTCATTGCAAAATGAGTTGAAATCGAATACCGCACTTGTAAAAGTGGGGTAGTTGTGTTGGGTGACGCGAGCCTAGATGCGTGTAAGAGGAATGGGATATGGTGGAGAAATTCGGCGCCGGGGCTTGAAGCGCGGTGGCGTAATTGGCAACGCATAGATCGTACTGAGATCTAGACGCGGGTTCAAGTCCTGCCCGCGTGGAATTTTTTCTCCATTTCTTATTTTCTTTATTTAATAAATAAACTTGTCATATAAAATTTTCAGACCAGTTTATATTATTAATATTATACTTAGTAGGTAACTGTGTAATTAAAAAAAAAAACTTGTCTCAATGTCTTATTCTTTAGCAAATAATTGTATGAGAAAATTATATGGCTTTGTTTGGCTTATATTTTTCAATGGAATGCAATATTTCATAAAAAAAATTGTTGGACATTCTTATCTTAAATTACCACTGTTATATAAAATATATTGTATCAACTTTTACATCTATATTTTTTAACACTGGTTTTTAATCTTTATTTCGTAAATAATATGATTTTACGACAGACATAGGCCAATGATTTAAAAAAGAGCTCTTGTACCTTATGTAACACCATCGTCCCTTTATCATAACTTACAGATTCATAGTGTACAAACTGTGTTCAAAAGCGAAAGTTATAGCGATATTATACCACACCCGCATTCTTAGGAAACGATGAGAAAACACTCTTAATGGCCCAGCAAATCATTATGGACGAGTTATTTGTTTAGACTAAGTAATCTCACAGACAGATTGATAAATGTGGCCAGTGACGGCAACTATGAGTAATGGTTAAATTCGTCGTCGTTAGTCGCGCGTGGTGACTTATTTCAAACTAATTATAGAAGCACACGTAAATGCTCCTGCCGCGTCTATTTTCTTCTTACGTCTATGCCAGGCTAATTACAATAATAAGGATTGTGATATATGGCAGGCATTGACGTAACTTTCGAGGGCATGCTTGAATGTCATGTTCGTTTTTACTCTGAACCAATGATGGACCACAATTATAAAGTGAAATTGGTTGGTTTGTTGGAAAGACGGTATTATTAATGGCACTTGTTTTTTGTGGGAAAATTGGTAGTATAGATACATATAATCGAAATTTCCAAAGTTAGTTCGAATAAGGTTTGAATAACTTCATGGAGAACAAGAAGTTGATCGGTCAATTGGTTAAAACAAATATAGCTAACCTAACAACACTGTAACTGTAAGGTGTACTGTTTATAACACTAACACAAGGACATGCTTGTAAGGCATTACTTGATTAAATAGATCTTGAATCAGAATTTGTTGTGCTGGTGATAAATTGTTAAAACGTGTGGCATTTTTACTCTAAAATGTCGATTGAACAAGCACTTAGTGATATTTGTAGTCTCTCTTACATATTCCATCATTGTGTAAATCATCATGAGGTCTTTGTTAGTCTCCATTGCCGGGCACGATCCTCTCTGTACTACAGAGCAGTCAAAGGATTTGGCCTACATTCTCCATGCTGGCCAGACGGGTTGGAGAGGTCTCTTTTGATGTTTACAAGCTTTGTTTAGCTTGTGTTTCCTTAGTCGCCTTCTACGACATCCACGGGAGAACTGGTAATGGTCCTATTCTACTTTGCCCGGAATCACACGGCAGAAAAACTGTTACATCGAAAATATTGTTATTTGTGCGTTTATCTCGAAATGGTTTCAGGTTCAGTCAGTTAATGGAAAATGTAGCTAAGCGAATTGTTAAAACTTGCAGTTGCAAGTTTGTCTAAAATGTCTATTGAACGAGCACTTAGTGGCATTTGTACTTACTTGTTACTTCCAACGGCGCTACAACCCTTTATGGGTCTTGGCCTCTTCCACAGTTCTCCACTTGACACGGTTACGCGCCTCCCTTCTCCAGTTGGTGTACTTCCCCATTTTCTTTAGATCTTCCTCCACACAATCGATTCATCGCTACCTTGGTCTGCCTCTCGGTCTATGACATTTGTAGTCTCACTTATATACTACTAGCCGTTACCCGCGGCTTCGCCCACGTGTTATATAGCCTATGTCCTTCTCAGTACCTTAACCTAGGTGTATGCAAAATTTCATGATGATCGGTTCAGTAGATACGGCGTGAAAGCGTAACAAATAAACAAACAAACTCACTTTCGCATTTATAATATTAGTTAGGATCATCGTCCAAATGTTTGTTACACATTTTTGTAGTGGTTCTAACAACTTTACTTATAGACGTTTCTCTTTGTTTCCAGCGCTGGGCGCAGAAGGCGGAATCCTCTAGCCCTGTACGCCGATGACGACGGCCACGACCTCAGTGACCTTGGCATTGGCACCTCTAGCACCAAGAGCAGCCTCAGCGAAGACTGCGACACACACAGTCTGGCTGTGAGTACCTTTTTCTTTTTATCATTGGAATTAAGTGGTCCTTAATGCATAATTTCCTTTTGAGAAATCGAACAGTTTTTCCTCTATGAGGATTTAGTGCTCATAGGAGAAAAATACATCATAGTGATACCTTAAATTCAAATAATGTGTATCCATTCCGTCAGTAAGTCCAATAGACCCGTGTGTATGTTAATACTTAGCAGACAGTAAAACGTACCTATCAGATTTTTTGAAAGTAGCCAAGTCATCTGATTTAGTTTATCGACTGGCAATAAAAGTCTCCAGTTTATAATCAAGGCTAGCCTGAACTGAAGCTCAATGTTTCGATGAAAAGCGGACAAGGTGAATGTTACGCCTTTTGTTTATGTTATTGACTACTGGAACACTAACGTTGAAACCACGTGTTATTAATATAACATGCAATTACCTAGTTATTCAGACATATATCTATATACGTCATTTGATAAAACTAATACACGTTGGTACCTACAAGTCTGTAACATCCATCAAGATAACGCTAATAATTTTCGGTCAGTGCACGCATATTAGGCTAAGCATATTTAAAAATATTGTTACGGTTTTCAGAGCGATGGTATCGACCTGGATAAGAACCATTCCGATGTCGACAACCTCTCTAACAGCGGAAAAGATCGCAAGCTCGGCTCTAGCGCCAACGAATACGACACCTGTACGACCACGACAATCAGCTCGCCCGAACCAGAGGAATACACATACGAGGGAGCCATTGAGGGATATAAATCAAGAATCATCTCACAAACTAACAGCACCATCATCAAAACGGTCGTCAATAATAATTTCAAAGAAAATTCACCCGAAAAACTAAACGGAGATCTTAATAGGATCAGAACATCCGTAAGCAACAAAATCGAGGAAAAAGTCTCGTCCTTCCAACAAGAAAGGGCCAATGACAACAAAAATAACAACCAGAAGAAAGACTTACCTAAAGTTGACATTAATAAACGGAGAGAACAGTTTGAAAGAGAAAACTCGCAAGAATCACAAACAAATAAACCAAAATTACCTGATATTGCAAACAAAAAGTCGATCAAAGAAAGACTGTCTAGTTTAGAAAAATTCACTGAAGAAACACAAGTTCAAAAATCTACAAGTGACCTGAATAAGTTACCCGTTGAAGTTAAACCTTTAAAAGAACGTCTTTTTTCTCTTGAAAAAGTAAAATCAGCATCAACAGAACCTGAAAAAGCGAAAAGGTTATCTAATGGGGACCTGAATAATACGAAATCTTTAAAAGAGCGTTTATCAAGTCTCAAATCACAAACGACAGAAGAAGACGTGAAAATAACAAAAACTGAAGTAAAAGAAGTTTCAATGAGTCTTAAAGAACGATTATCTTGTCTAGATGCTGCAAAAAACAAAGAGATACCCAAAATATCTGTTGAGGAAGAAATCGAAAAAATGGAAGTCAATGTTGATAATGACATGAAAGATAAAATGTCGGACAGTTCTCTTAAATCGAGTTTGTCAGGTATTGAGAGCCAAATGCAGAGCTTCTGTCGCTCTCTTGATAGTCTGGACATCAACGGACAATCTTCTCCAAACTCTTTTGAAAGGGTTCAGAGTTTAGAGGACTTTGATTGCGCTGATTTGCAAAACAATACTGTTCCAAGTGACATTGAAACTGAGGATAGTGGTATTCATACGGCGAGAGATTCCTGTGCTCCAGCTGATGACATCGCAGATTTAACCCAAGTAGCGTCTCCTATAGGTGAACCTATGTTAGAGGTTTCTGAATACGAGTCTTCTAACGAAGACGGCATTCCAATGATGGAACCACATAAAATCGAAGAGCCAATGGAAAAAATGCCTGAACCTATTCAGACTATATTTGAAGACATCACTGTAGAGGAAATCGAAGAACAAGATGCCAGCAAAGCTGAAGATACTGACAGCGGAAGTAACTACATTCAAGCTGTATCTCAGCCAGAAGAACTTAGTGTTACTGAAGAATTAACTGAAATTCAAATGGATAAAGAAGACGAAGATACACTTAAAAGTCTGGAAAACCAAGATATTAGTGTAAGTTTAAATGAGTCTGTGTCTACTGCATCGGAAGGTGACACAGTGGTGTTTGAAGGGAAAATGACTATACATTTGAACTTGAATGAAATATGCAACAAAATGAACGCTGGTGCTGGGAACAACTCTAACTGTAATAAAATTAGTAATACTAACGAAACTGATAGCAAGAGCATGCCAATGGTAACTGTCTCTAATATTATAACCACTACTAACATTTCACCAAAGAATTCCATTAAAATGCTAAAAACATTAACCGATAGCCATATATTGCTTACTAACAAACTAGCTGATGTAACATGCACATCTCAATGTTCATCTACTGACCTAATCGTTGGTAGCAGTGAGTCACACAATCATGCCCCACCTAATAACCACAAAAGTACCTCTAATGGCAAAGTCGATGAAGTCACTAATGATACTAGTATTACTCCCCCTAAGCCCGAGATTACGGTAAGTAACCAAGACGCTAATCCCTTTTGGCAGAAAAGGACCAAACGTTATGTAGAACCAAATCGGCGGAAAACCATTTTGTACATAAATAACAAAGTAACAACAAAAACGGTAGCTAATACAAATGATAGTGATGACAATGATAATACTCATTATTAGATTTATTATATTTATTATTAACATTTTGTTCATTTTCTTCTCATAAATTGCTATTATAATGCAAGCTAGATGAGAACTAGTCGATTATGAACATTTTCTAGGATTTTTATGATCTCACCTACACTTTCTGGTCTTCCAGTCCGTATCACAAACGAAGCCAAACTTAGTTCTGTGTATGTAACTAAATCACAAAATGTACTGGTAGAAACACGTAATATTCATTAAATCTGTTTGATGACCAATTGACAATGTAAAGTCACGTCTCATCTTAATCATTTAATCGTGCTAAAATGATAACATATTAAATTCCTAGCACTAAGCAAATCATACGTAAATCATTCGTGCATTAATATCATACTGTACTTTATTTAGATAAACGTAAACAGGGTTATAAACGTAGTGCCCATTGTAGTCATTATGAATAAAATATTTTTGAACGTTTCATCGAAATTTTGGACATAGACCCCATTAGCAACCAAATCATTAGATTATTTATTCGTAAAAAGTGATATTTGTAAATTCATATTATCAAAATATATGTTACACTGTTATGTATGGGTTTTATTTATTATATGTATATGTGACTCCACCTCTCATCTTAACGTCGTAGATATTATCATGTTCAACTGCATAACAATGCATTGTGCCATTAATCTAATGTTGACTTGTGAATTTAAATGAACTTCTATGTAAATCAGGGTGAAGAAGGCATGTACTAGATAATACATTATCAGTAGGCATATCTTGTTCAAATACATTTTTATCTCCTCTCTGAGTCAGATTATGAAAGGCGCTCTCGGTGCGTGCTCGTAACCTCACTGCTTAAATTAAGATACATAATTGTTCCGTTCTGATTCCCTTGTGCTAGGTCTTGTTACATCAGCTTTTGGTGATGGGTTAACAAGGTAAGCCACGACGGTTCCGTGTAGTTTCGCTTCATTTAACTTTCATTTTCTGCGCATGTTTGCCAGTTTATCATTTTTGCTTGTTGATTTGCATGCACGTTTTTTCTATTGTTTTGTAAGCAGTGAAAATCTACTGACGCACTCTTTTTTGCATTTTTGAATGTCAATGTAAAATTGCATGTCAGTGAATTTCTGCTCACTTAAATCTTCTATTTTTGATTACTTTCCGCCTTAATTTTAACTTAAATTTTTTAATTGTTTCTTAATGTCTTTATATAATTTTGCCTCTTAAAATTTGGTGCTTTAGTATAATGTTAAACCAATTTGTTCGACTTATTGACTGGTCTCTATATTAAAATAATTCAAAATCTCCAGGTCATCGATGCCCTAGAATTGGCTTTTAAAGAACTTGACTCAGAAGACAGTTTTGAAAACAGCGACATGGAGACTAAGGAAAAAATTGTCGAAGACGAGATACTTGAAATGAAGAAAGCGACTGACAAAGTTGAAAAGCTAATAGATTTTGACACAGACCAGAAGATACCAGTCGCCCCGTTGTATGAAAACATCGATATATTTTATCAGAATGGTGTAGATGACGCAGGAGCATTTCCGTTGGATATGCCATCTAATGTTATGGAACCACCGAAAGAAAAACCGCCTCCACCGCCCACCGAAGAAAACACTGATGATGAACTCCTCGGAAATGTAAGTAGTCTTAAAGTTTTACAGTTTAAGACGTAGTTTTAGGACTGCAGCCCAGGGTGCGAACTTTCGAACTATGGTCCTACTTTCTCGTATGTAATCAATATTATGCCTTACATATTGTATGTTACAAAGTATGAACTTGTAACCTTGATATTGTAAAGCCCAATACTAACAAAGTCTAGTCAATATTTTATTGACTAATTTTCATTACAACCGTGTCTTCATCTTTTTAAACACATGTTGATAATACCTTATGCAGTCAGGATGATAGGTTGAAAAATTTTCCTGCATTTTCTCTCCTTCTTTTAGGTATCATCCTATTTTATTTATGTTAACTATAACTGTAATTTAAATATAAAATAAGCTTATAAATTCGAGATAATTAATTGACCCTTGACATATCCTTCAAGGGGTGACTAAGCCTTTCAATATGAACAACTTTCCTACAGGATCAATACCATAAACTCAAAAAAATTCCACCTTTTAATGCAAAAATGTTCTGCTACCCGGGCATAAGTATGGGAAAGTAAAAATCGAGTTTCCAGCATTGGTACCATGGGAAAAGTTCATATTGACTGTCTGAGTCTCTTCTTTAAAATGACGAGGTTCATTTACACGCTGTAAAGTTACTTTGTTTTCCTAAACAGGGCAACTTCAAACACACGAGCTCAGCACGCCGCATCAAGAAAGAAATCCGCAACAAACGCACCAGCTTCCTCGGCATCGAAGGTCAAGATGACAGCTATCTGGACGTGGACCTTACACTAGCTCCGCGACCAGACATAACCTCCTTCCTCCAAGAAGAGACTAAAATCGAGAAGCTGCTCTACAAGCGGACGCTGTCTCACGACATGGATGCTAAGCTGAGGGAGAGCCGGGATTCTGGCGTGGATGTGGACAGAGGGCCATCTGCTGAAGCGTGGTATAAGGGACAGTCTTCTCCGGAGACTTCCAACCCACATAGCAGACAGAACAGCGAGGTAAGCGGAGATATTGTCTATAAAGAAAAATAAACCGAAGCTATATTATATTCAGAAATCAGCTTCTGAAACTATTTTTATTCGCATCACTTTTAATAAATTTCCTACGAACATATTATTTTTAAGGCCGTACATGAATTTTTCAGAGTCCACTGCTATTTATTTGAAAGACTGCAGAAAAATTATTTAATTGTTTACAATCAAAAGCCAGAAAATGAAGCTTTTCTTAGCGTTTTAATAAAAAACGGCAGCTTTTGGCAAAGATCCTAAGTAAAGTTAACGTTCATTCTTTAATCGGTAAACAGGATAAAATAGTTTGAAGGGATAGTTACTAGGTAGGGCCTCGCACGATGAAAATTTCAAATGATATTTCCTTTTTATTGTAAATGATTTATTTTAAATCATTTTTTTTAAATATTTTTTTAGTGTCCCGTGCTGCCCCGGGACACTAAAAAAATATTTAAACTAATGGGAATAAAAATAGTTTTAAATAGTTAAACAGTTATCAAATCAGATATGTACAAACACTTATATTGATTCAAACTAAATACCCAAATCCCACTTGACAGTAATAAATAGATAATATTAATTTATCGGTGCAAAACAGTGATGACACTTTAGATAAATGCATTCCTAAACCAATAACATAGTGACTCGGTGCATTACTTATAACTATACTTGATAACCGAAATTAGAAAGTCAGTATAGAAATAATTAAATCTATAAAAAGTTTTAAAAATCCTTCTTGTCACCCAAACTCAAGTTTGGCTATTTATTTACAATTAGGTCATTATTATAAGGTCCCATTCTACATAATATATCAGAAATAGTTGATATGAAGCGATTAAGCATACAAAATAATTGTTTCTTGAAGACATTAAAATACAGGCTTTAAAAATTACATAATCTCATACAGATTGTTTCTGTTAACCCTACCAATATATCAAAAGGAAGTAGGATTCTGGACAGCGAAGAAAAAAATTAGGCCTTCCATACAAATGCACCGAACACCTGGTCAAATTTCTATGGGAAGTCTAAATTACTGTTATCATTCATCATCATTATTATCAGGTCCACTACCAGAGCCATACATCAGCCAGAGCAGTCAGAGCATTTGGCCTACACGTTGGCCGAACGGGTTGGAGAGGTCTCTTTAATGTTTATAAGCTTTGTTTAGCTTGTTTTTCCTTAGTCGCCTTTTACGACATCCACGGAAAGACTTGGAGTGGTCCTATACTACCCTGCCGGGAACCACACGGCCTATCTTACCAAATTTTATCATTCATTTAAACCCAATGCCTACGATTTATGTCACTCTCTACTCACTAATATGACTTAGTTTTCACCAAGAATAAAATAAAAATAAAAATCAATTGTATTTATTACTTATAATAAATCGAGAATATATCATTGAGAAAATATTCTATACTAATCAATAACATTTTCTTTTAATCGACTAAATTAAAATTGTTTTTCTTTCCGATTCCAGCCCTACACACACGTAACAGTCACATCGGACGAAGAAGAAGCTGCGAAAAAGCAAGACCAACAAAACTTCACGTCCAATCTGAACTCCAAACTGACAGAACTGACCGAAACACTGACTGACGACAGAAAAATTGAGAGTTTGGATAAAAAACTACAACAGCAACAGGTAACATCCTAAACAAAGCAATAAAAACGAACGACTTTCCCCTTTATAGACATTCTTCCATTTTAGTAGTTGGGGTTCTCCAGGGAGCTATCTTAGGGCTATCGAGAGTTATTATTTTATTATTCTAAGAATTGCTTGGTTCTATTTTTATATAATTATTATTTCTCCTCTATTCGTTTCATTGCCAGTGAAATGTATTTAGAAGGATTAATTATTTAATGCTATGTATTATAAAAGTTTGTATTTAGTTTCATTTGAATCATAGATCTCGCGTAGTGTTAGTAGTGGTATTACTAGGTAGTTATTTTCTCGAATCCTTTATGGAGTGTTGGAACATGCTTTAATGGTAATGGTATTGAAATATTGCACAGTAAAGGCTTTGGAAGCACCGTAATGTATCATATTGAGTATAAATAAGATAATGTTTAATGATTTCCTTAGTACCATATTTCAATAGGTTATTCGTCCGAACTGTTTCATTATGAACATTGTTGTATGTGTTTTTGATGTTATGTAACTAATACAAACATGAATTGTGGTACTGGAAACATAATTTTATGTAATGCCGCTATAACAAAACTGCTTTCTAATGCTTTATTTGTATAAATTACCATAATAATACGCGTACAGTCATGTGTAAGTAAAATACTATTTAACTCGAAGTAGGTACTTAGATGGTTGATTTGAGTTAGTATACGATCAGTTGATGTTATTTTTTTGTTTCTAAAATAAATATTTATATTATGAATTATTGCTTTTTATTTATTTGCTCGAGCACCTTATAGAACTTTTGCACTTGCATGCACATAACTGCACAATGATTTTCTATTATTAGCACCAAATTTGCATTTCTGCATTTATTGCCATTTCAATTTACTGTTTCATTTGTTGCAACATTTTCATGATGCTATTTTGTTTTTGAGATATTGCAGACCATAATATTGTGATTATTACCATTTACGTCATCATCGTTATCTTGGAAATAAACTCATCAATCAAAATTATCTTTAATGTCATGGAACGTGCTAATATTATGGTTGGCGCGAACAGTTTTTTGGTCCGCCTTGTTGTCGTGTGTGTAAATAACTTTTCACAAGATGGCCGCGGTGTAACTTTCAGACGCGACTCACTAACGAGGATTGGACTGACGGGCACGTTGACGATGCTCATACGAAGGTGACTCACATTTTACACTAAACAGTTTTCAATGGTTCTTTCAATTAACAAAGACGGATATTAATATTAAATCAGAATCCTGCTCATCACAATTTAGGAAAGAGCATGATAATATCATTAACGGATTCAACCTTCTGAAGTTTATTATCTGGACAATATTAATAAATTTATCGTTATTGTCACATTTTAGGTAATTTCATTTTTAAAAGTATCTGTCCAAATCTTCGTACAATCGTAGTTGATTTGTTATATCACCATATACATTCTGTGTGGAAAAGTTTCACAAAAAAAACTTACTATAAGATTAACTAAGTAGAATTCACTCTTTTTTGTCTATGTCAAATGAAAGAACCTTCCTTGGGCCTCCATCAAAAATAACCTTTTGTGTGTTTGCTAATTGTCTTTTACTTTTCAAGATGGAGTCTCACTCTAACTTTACATTCCATAAAACATCATTGTACTTAAAACATTAATGCACGCTAGCTTTGCACTAACACTTGTCACTAAAATGTTACTAACCAACCAACATCAAAAAATGAAATAATAATCCCTACATCATTCCAAAAATAGGAAGTTCTTCGTTTTGAAAGAGAGCTACTACAATTGGAGCAAGAGGAATTGAGAAGGCAAAGAGAAAATCTTCGTAGAGACCAGAATAGGATCATTCAGAAATCTGTGCAAGATATTTCCTCAGTTCCGAGTACTCCAGAGAAACCGCCTCTGAGCAGTAGGCCAGCGAAGCAAAACCAAAACTACCGGCATTCAATGCCGAATTTGCTGATCAATGAAACGTATACTCCTGTTGCACCAGCAATACCAGAAAGGCCCTCGTTTGATGAGAATTTGAAGAGGAAGCCTTTTGTTTCCGAAGAGCATATTCAAAGGCATTTTGGAGTGGAGGAAAGCAGGAAGGTGTTGTACGAGGATCGAAAGATTGTGGAGGCAGTGAGGCGGCCTGTGCCGTCGATGAGGCCGCAGCAGCCCGTGCTGCCGCCCAAGCCGAAGAGCCGTGAGTCCATTGAGAGGGAAATAACCATGAGGTACGATTATTATATTTCATTACGTAGGAAATTTAATGATCAGTCAGCAAGGCTTATCTGGTCTGCCCCTAATAGTAGTGATTTTTAAATTAATAACATTAAAAATTGTGCCAGATAAATTAACTATGGATAACCGGTTTTGATCACGTGTTATTTCGTCTAATTTGCCGACTAGTTTCACTCTGTTACGAAGATCATCATCGAGGCAAGCGTTAGGGGTAGCAACATAACTTCCCGCAAAGCACTAAATTTCACGAAATAAAATGAGACTAAAACAGGGTTTCCATAATGATTTTTAAATTTTGCGTCAACTGAAGGGAATGGACGCAAAATTTTAAAACGCTCTGATAGTACAGAATGGTTCATGCTCCTGCAGTGGCGACTAAAAAGACCTGACGATGACGATGATGAAGGGAGTTCTTTCAGGAGGTTTCAATGAAGTGAATACTAGCTTGCAAACTTCGTCACTATTGTGATGTTTAAATTTTTACAGAAATTCTATCAAAGATGTATAGAAGTTTTGGTGTATAGAAGTTGGAATTTCGTCTGTGTTTTATCGAAATAAAGCATAGTAGTTAATACTACTCTTGATGAATTTCCAGAAGCAGTCGTGTGCCGTCAGCCGTGGAGTACGCGAACGTTGACCGGACTCCCGTGCAGATCCGGCAGAAGCCGATCGCCAACGGAACCACCAATGGTAACGCGCAGTACCAGTCCATGACCAGGCACACGCTGCAGGTAATGATTCGTCTCCTTAAAGAGATTTTCCTTTAGTAAGTAGTTGCTGTTAAAAAAATGGTAGTGATAAATTAGGTGGGATAGAATAGTAGGAAATATTAGAAAATAAAAATATTCTATTTATCTCACCTTAGCGCAGGTTGCAGGTGTTGGCTTTGGCTATAATGCTTCTGACTCGGGGAATAATTAAAATATAATTTAAATACTAATTTTGTTTTAAGATTTGTCTTATTTCATCACACTATGTAAATAGATCACACTATCTAAACAAATCACATTGAAAACTTCTCCACCCCATTTTTAGCTGAAAAATTTTAAAGGTGTTTTTATGCATTCACAAAGGAAACTAAATGCGGTTTTTTTATATATTTATTGCGGGTTTATTTCTATAATTACGCGGGCGGGATCCTGACTGGAATTTTAGACACATCTTGTAAGAGTAATTTCAATAAATTTTACCTTTAATAAATCACTTTTACGACGAAAGTTTAGATTCAGGTATTATTTTTTATTTTAACAAAATCCGATGAATGAAAATGACCAAGCCTAGTCTGTGTATATGGCACTGAAAATGATTACCGTTATTGTTTTGGTTTCCAGGCACTCAGTGCCGCTCCGACGCCAAAACTGATCTCAAACACGGATTGGATGCAGGCGCGTAACACCAGAAAGCCGGCCAACTACAACTACAATCAGCACTGGCTTATACAGGTAAGTTCTTGGAACAAATCTTGGAAGCTAAACTAGAAAGGCATGTTTCTTAACACATTCCAGGACGTCCCGGCCACAGGCGCAATTTTAGTTCTAAGTAATATGAAAACACGCCTGTTGCCGATCAACTTTGATTCGTCTAAACTAACCGTCCCGTCTGTAGCCGCTCTGATTCCCATAGCAATAATAGAAGTCCCTTAATCAAGTGTCACAACGCGCTTATTCTTTAAGGATTTGTGTCATATCGTAAGTTTTAGGTAACATTTTTGTCAAATGCGTGTTTAGCCACGTTACATACGACGACCTGCCTGTGGGCGTGAGCGATAGTTATTCTAACGTCTGTGGCCGTTATTGTCGCAGCAACATCGAAAAATAACTTTGGTTATGGCAAGACGCCCTGCGACGGAGCAAACAAATGTATGGAATTTTTAAGTGTCATATTATAAATTTCGGGAAGGGTCTTTTGTTTGTGAATGTGTAAAAAAATAATAAGTTAGCCCGTGTTATAGATTATTGGAAAATATTAAATATTTTTTTTTACATTTTTCGTAATCTATAAAAGAAAAAAGTATGTACTGTTTTCTTTTTCAAACAAATAAAAGATCATAAAGCTAAAGCGCATCAAAGTGCAGAAGTGATGAGCCCCTCATTACTCATTACACAACAGGCCGGTAAAAAATGTATCGGTCAGTGACGTCACGCGGAATTTTGACGAGCTAAATCTTTATCAATTTTAGTTTGATTGACAAATAAAATACGTGTCCAATATTTTTTAATAATCTACCAGACAGACTTTCTACTTCAAAAATAATTTATTTAGGAAATAAGCCTATTTATACGTTTCAACCAGGTTAAATACTTATGTAAAGCATATCACCATGCAATATTCTGGGCTCATAAAGCTGATCTGCTCTTGTATAACTCTTTATGTTGAACCATCCAGTTTGCAGTTGAAGTTCGCTTATAATATACTTAGAAAGTCTGATGAAACATTATTTAAACAATGCATCTTCAGCAGGCACTTATGCTTCGAAGCTTAGGTACTAAATAGTAATGTTAAATGTTTTAAGTCAAATCCTCTTTATGAATATTTAACTATTCACCCACCAACCATTTAGCTACCGGCCGGATCCAGCCGGTGGCATTTTCCGAGAAGGCGATGCGGTGCAATTTTGGTGCTTGACGGGATAATAGATCCTGACCTCCTCCGATTAATGTTTCAGGAAGCGGAACAGCGGCGGATAGACGAGCAGAGGAGCAAAATGCGCACCGCCCAGCGCCACTCCTACCACCAAGACATGCCTTCGCCGAACCTACACACTATGCTGCCGCTTAGTACGAGGTAGATTATATGAAGCCTACTAGATAGACTCCATTAGCCTAAAAGCGTAGAAAAAAATAGTGACCAACCCATAGTCTACCATGCACGCACAGAGCTACCAATTTGACGGATTTTGACGGCATTATTGGCAAGACGCGTGTGCTACCCACGGGTGCTACCACAAAGCTGTCACGCACACAAGCATTGAAAAATTGGCCAGTTTTTTAACCTATTAAATAAAGACGGTGTCTAGAGAGTACAGTATAGTCGAAGGAGGTACGAAACCAGACATCATCATAATAATACTTTTATAAGCATTTACCTTTGTGGATTAGACAGGTATCCTTCATGTGTTTCTAGAAATCAAAACTTAAGTTGAAATCATCAAGATATATGTACTACCTACCGTGATTGAAATGATTATTATGATATTTTTCTTGACACATACAACAAAGTGTATACTTTTGAGGTTTGAGCGAGAAATATAGGTACTATTAGTCCATTTTCGAATTGCCAAATATACAGGGTATTTAGAGTAAAAACTGTTGTCCCTGAAATCAATTCAGCTCGTCAAAATAAAAAAACTTTTGTCATGAGACCAACGGTGGAAACTCAAAAAGAAATCGACACTTTCCTACAATAGTGTTCGGCTGGCCCGGCAATTTTTTTGGAAGTTTCGATATTTTACACCCAGTATGTTTACACTTCGTCCAATATTTTACCACACCAGTGATTTTATTGAATTTAAAATGTAAACGTTATTTTCCAGCCAACAACAGCTGCCCGCTGACTTCAAGCGGCCTCTCAGGCCCGAGCCGCCGCAGCCGAGGCCAGAACCCAGGACCGACCGGACGACGGGGGAGGACAAGCTTCTCAGCGTTAGCGGGAAGAAGAAATGCTCGCATTGTGGAGAAGAACTTGGTTAGTGTTACTACCTACGCATATTCCCTTTTAAGGGTGACTCCGTAGTCCGAGACCGTTAATACGAGCTATGTTACCAATTCTGGGACTTATTCTAAATTGGGGAATGTTATGGGACTAATAACTGGATGCTCTATAATTTTTTGACTTTCCCATTATAATTGCCCGGGCGGCTAAACACTGTATAAAAATGTCGAAAAAAAAGCTAGTTCCCAGCATTGATCCCATAGGAAAAGTTGTTCAAATAGACAGGCTCAGTCACTTCAAGTCGGTCGATTTACATGTTGTATATAACTTTTTCAAATATAAATAAATAAGTACCTACTTATGTATGAGGCATAATATACCTATTGATAAATAATAATTGCCAAAGGCCGCGCCAAACTTTATTACGGTTCCAAACATCGCGCGAGTCGATGCGCAGTACACAATATTAGGTCAAGCGGAGCGTGCGCGGGGTAGCGAGGCGCGTACTGCGAAGCTCGCAGCTAATATCCTACCCGCCATAAAGTTTGATTCGGACTGTACCTAGGATAAATAAAAATTGCTAATAGCTAGGTATGTATTAAAGCGTGAACTATTTCGCCAGGTCGCGGCGCAGCCATGATAATCGAGTCCCTGTCCCTGTGCTACCACGTGTGGTGCTTCACGTGCGCGGTGTGCGGCGCGCGGCTCGGCGACGGGCGCGCCGGCGCCGACGTGCGCGTGCGCGGCCGCCGCCTGCACTGCCACCACTGCTACTCCAGCGACGACGGCCGCAAGTACTCTGCCGTGTAGAAGGCGCCACGAGCGATGTGTTCACGTCGGTAGACGCTGCAGCAATCATAATCGAGTCGCTGCTCTTGTGCTTCCACGTGTGTGTACACTATGTACGGATACGGACGCGCCGGAGCGGAAATGCGCGTGCGCGGCCGACGCCTGCACTGCCATCACTGTCATTCTAGCGACGACGGCCGCAAGTAGGTACTCTGCCGTGTAGAAGACACCATTAAAGATTTGCACTCGCTGCAGCGATATTACTCATGCGAGTATTGTAGATGGCGCTACAAGTAATGTATAAACTGCCGGTACATGCTGCAGCAATATTACTCAAGCAACAATGGAAGTATTTCTGTTTGTAGATGACGCCACGATCGCTCGGTCTTATACAAATATCGGTGAATGCTAGAGATCCATCTTAGTGTCAATAATCCACGAGAGATGTAATCTAAATATTTCTCAAGCGACATGGAATTACTGCTGTGTGTAGTTGGGCATCAAGCTACAAGCAGATGTATAAACTGTTGGTAAACGCTGCAGCATGTGCACTGTCGGTAAACTGCTAAATAGCGTCGCAGGCGGCACCACTTGTACTCGATCGTACGCAATATTTATTTTGCTTATCATGCAGCTCGTATGAAAGACTTTCGAAGACTGACAATTTGTTTGCCAACTTGCATCAAGAATGCTTGGCAAACAAATTTGTGAGTTTACACTCTACATGGTGGCGTTAGAAGTGTAGAATGCATACGTGAATGGTGACGTGAAATTCATTTATAGACTTTATAAGTGCAGGATCAAAAACTTAAAAGGTCCTGGTGGTAATAATAACTTCATCTGATGTAGGACAGTTGGTCAATGCAATGTTATTTTAGCTACTCGACCGGATAAGTTTGTGGCACTGAGAGATGTTATTCGTGATGGGACGTTGTTACTATTTTTGTTTTTATCTTTGTCAGCAATAATAATCAGTTTCAGTTATGTCTGAAAATGATTTCTTTTATCAACCTGAATAACCCTAAGACCTAAGAGTTGATTAAGTCTGTGTAATGAAATATAAACTTCCAGAAAAATAACATTTCTGCCCTCAGGCTGTCACTTGACATTTTAGTTGGCCAGGCCAGTATTTTTATTTTTATGGAATATTATATTCAGAATACTTAAATCGTATATTTTTTCATACTAGTTGGAAATGCGAGCCCATATTGACATAGGCATGATAGTCTTCTACCATGCCGAGTGTCAGTACGCGCAAACGCTCACTCAAAACGTCTCGGCGACTCAGCCAGTCTGAGTAGGCTATTGCACGCTTTTGTATCCACTATAAAACACCTCTTTTGTTTTTTTATAACGTAAACTTTGGCGGGAATATTTTATTTTAAATCAGGACTTCTTGCTTGATTGTGGTTCTGGTTTTTATTTTATTGGTTATGGTAGCATCATTTCCTTACAGTATTAAGGTTTTCCGTTTCTACTTTAGTTTTGTGCCATGTCATAACATTTTTCCATTTATTATTAATAACACAAAGTACATACCTACTTATAACAGATAATCAACGTATAAAGAATAAAAGAAACGTCAAAATTTGTAATTATTTTGTTCTGGTCTACGAGAAGATTTTCGAATATAAATTGTAATATTTTGTAAATAGATTTTTAATTTATATCTTAGTGTGTCTTAATGTTTAGCTTTAATAGTTAGTACTTTAGCGTAAAGGAAACATTTAATCCAAAAATGTATCATTTAATGTAATGTTTGTGTAAATCTTATTCAGAGTTATATTTTGTATTTTTACATCACTTTAAACATCATTATTGTGTGGATACTTTGGGTACTACTTAATGTAACCCCCTCAAAATATGATTAATCTTGTGATTCTTGCAGACTAGTAGATATATGTTAATTTGAACAACGTGTACATTATATATGTTTATAAGTAATTCACACTGTGTAACAATAAATATTTCAAACTTAAGAGTATGTTTTCATTAATATCCCTTTATAGGCTTAGATCCATGTTTTAATGAAACAAAATAGAACATAAAATCTACATATTCTACGAAAAGAAAGATATGATGAATATACCAGCTGCTCCACCTCTCTCGATCGTATTGTAATAGACGAGTAAGGGAATGAGCGTGACTTTGTAAATAATTATAAAAAGAGGATGAGATCTGCTGCTATATTTCGATTCCAGTCTTCACCTTTAGACCTCTGTCTGCACCTTAAGGTATCTGAAAAATATCTGCAGCATTAGTAAACTAAGTAGATTATTGCATCTATTCCTGGAGTTCTGCAAGGAAATCCCTACTTACTGTTTATTGACCAACCGAGGAAGCACGTGAATTTGGTGTTTGGTTACAAATTGTTCACGTGCTTACAACTGGTCAAGTTACCAACTAAAGATAATTTTACAGTGACATTTTAAAAATA
Organism: Rhodophaea formosa; assembly: GCA_963082605.1. NCBI lineage: Eukaryota > Metazoa > Arthropoda > Insecta > Lepidoptera > Pyralidae > Rhodophaea > Rhodophaea formosa. The sequence goes on along the minus strand of OY720222.1, from coordinate 14,586,006 downwards.
AAATATTCTCTAATATGCTTCTATGTAGGTCCACTCCAGGTCTTCTCGTGGATGTCGTAAAAGGCGACTTAAGAAATACACAAGCTACACAAAGCTTAAAAACATCAAAGAGACCTCTCCAACCCCTGACTGCTCTGGCTAATATATGGCTCTGGTAGAACAGAGAGCGTCATGCTCCTGTAGTGGAGACTAAAAAGACATGATGATGATGATGAAGCGCTAATAATGCTCACGTCTACTAGGCCATCGGGGTGTTTATCAGGTACTTGCTACCGCATGTTCATTTCGTCAAGCTGGGTAGGTATTTTAAGGCAGCTTTAAATATCTTGACACCAGTGTTAGTCAATAAATAAAAGAAAACGACAAAAAAGAAAACAAAGTTCTTGTACACGTACGAGTACATAGTACTTACACCCAATAATATATCTGCAATTGGAAAAAAAAACAAAATCATGTACATCCGGGAATAAAGCTGGATCTACCGATTTTTGCGTAAACTATGATGAACTAAGACTGACATAATTATTGATTTTGCTTTAGTTATTAATCTGAGATTTAGCCTGTATTCTTTTCATGACTAAGTTATTTTTCAAGCTGCATATGACATTTGACAATATCTGACTTAAGCCCGCTCCACACTCTCGGCGAAACTACACGGGAATAGGCGAATACGAGAGTGTGGAGGCAGTATTCGGCAAGTATCGGCAAGTCTCGGCTATATTCGTCAAGTCCCCATTTGGTGGCGGTGTTTTGTGCAAACATCAAAGGAGTCTCGGGTAGTTTTGTGTTTGCGCGAGACACTGCCTCCACATTCCCGCCGCGACAGTCTACTTCTGTGACCCTAGCGCGTGCACGTCGATTTCATACTTATAAATGTCGAAAAATTGGGCCCAAGAACTCAAAAAACCTTTTTGGAAACGTACCAATGCTATCTCATAATATGATCCTACTTAACAAATATGATTATAACGGTAGAAATAAGGAATATGATCCATACTAATATTATAAAAATTTGAAGATTGTTTGTCTATCTCGCTTTTATGCCAAAACAATTGAACCTATTTTAATTAAATTTGGTACAGAATACAAATAGCCTGTGAAAAGGCTACCCAACATCACTATTCCACGCGGACGAAGTCGCGGGCACGACTAGTATTTCAATAAAATATGTCAAATATTATTCCAATGCCTTATAATAACTTTTTTCTCGTTATGACTTAAAATTAAGCATAATACTCTACGGCATAAAATTCTTAAGCGATAGCCGTTTCGACGTCCATCTAGTTTGAGCGACGAATGTACAAATGAATAGGCGAGAGTGTGGAGAGCTGCTCCCGATCTCGTCTTGTTTCGGCGAATACCGGGAACGAAACCTCTCGACGAGAGTGTGGAGCGGGCGGTACATGGCGGAATTTCGATCGCTTTAGCTTGATTCAGCTCGTCCATATGAAGAATGTTTCCTACAGAAGTCAGGACCAATACTAAAAACTCAAAAAAATTTACATACCTACCCATACTAATGGACCAGGCGGCAGAATATTTGGCACTGTAGTTTTTTTTAGTTTCCAGCTTTGGTCCCTTAGGAAAGTTGTTCATTTCGACGGGCTGAATCACTCTTTTAAGATTACAAAGTGGTTTAAAAATGCAATAAACACACGGTAAAAGCTAATCAAAGAGATCTCTCCAACCCGTCTGGACAGCGTGGAGAGTGTAGGCCAAATCCTCTGACTGCTCTGGCTAATATATGGCTCTGGTAGTACAGAGAGGATCATGCTCCTGCAGTGGAGATTAACAAAGGTCTGATGATGAAAAGAGAAACTCTGTACTTTAAAACGTACTGGTCAGTGGGCACGCAATGCCGAGGAGGCAAAACTTTTGTCCCCAAAGTCGATGTCGAGAAATTGATAAATAAAATTACTTCCCGTTGTCCCCATTGCATATTTTTATCGATTTATTCTTTCATACTAATTCAAGATTTAACTTTCATTTTTACTTATAATGGTTTATTTAAAAATTTGAATAATAATCACAAATAACACTAACCAAAAACTTAAGTAGGTAGTTAATAAAAAAAGTTAAGTAATATAAAAAAGCTATAAATAAAAAATATCGCGCAGGCCTTGCGGTAAGGTGCCCAAAAGGTTGGCAGCATTGCCACGGAAATGTTACTTCGTAGCCATAGCAAAACACACAATTTAAAATTTAATGAACCGAAATAGCATTTCCATTGGAGACAACGGTAAAGAAATATTGAAACATACCCGTTGTTTCAATTATGGGGACAGCGGGAATACATCGCTAATCATTCGCTAATTAGATCTGATCTGATTAGCGAATGATCTAGTCAGGTCAGCCATCCTATTTACTAACTCGGATGACAGGTGTCGATGCCTTTCACTCTAGGATTTGCTGTTACAATGCGGTTTTTGTATTTCAAGAACAAAGTTCGAGCAAGCAAAACCCGCATTGTAATTGTAAATTCTATATTGATAGGCATCGACACCTGTCATCCGAGTTAGTAAATAGGCAGGTCATCTTTAGAGGGATGACCTCTGCACACATTGTCATGGGATTGGTTGCTAATCAATTAAGTAGCTCAATGGCGGGCGGAAACCGATGACCGCCATTGTTGATCCCAAAGCACTTCCGGCCGAATTGTCGGTGATTGGTAGTCTACCCGCGACCTCAACCGTGTCCGTGGGAAAATTGTCGTCTAATTTGTATATTTTGGATATAATTTACACCAATGTATAAATGCTTGTCCTCAAAAGCAATATAAGTGGTCCATGAATTTTGCTTCACTTAGCAAAGTACTAGTTCTAAAACCAAAAACCAGCGAACTTAAGCACATTGAGTTTGTTTGTTACGCTTTCACACCATATCTACTAAACGATCATCATGAAATTTTGCATACACATAGGTTAGGGTACTGAGAAGGACCTAGGCTAGCAGCTAGTAATATATATTTTTACATTGGAAGTAGATCAAATTGTTCAAGCTACCTAAACTCGTTTCATTCACGCAGGATTTGAACAACCAACCATAGTGCTTAGTACCTACATCTACGCTCTGCCAATTAGGTACGTTTTTATTTTTCAATGTGTAGGGCATGAAGCGCGGCGGTAGCTCAATAGGCAGAGCAAAGATCGTACAAAGACCTAAAGGCGCTAATTCAAACCTTACCTGCGTGGATTTTTTCGTAGGTAAGTATAAATAGGTATCAGAATTATAAATGCATAAAAACCCATTTATATTAATATACTTAGTTTTCTTCAGTTTAACAACCAATATCTACACCTAAACTAGGTATAAAAAAACTGTGGTGTGATTACACTACACACACCTCACACACATACTTATCTGGCTCATTATGATGATCGTGATGATGATGATGTCAGATTGAGTATCATTTGCAAGCAATAGTAAAATATAGTTAAGAGGCTTACATCAGCGAAACTAGCGACACCCGTAATTTTATTCTTGTACTCCTAAATAGGATCAAATTGAACAATCTACGAAAGTACTTCGGTAGTATCGAGGTATATGTAGTACTTATTATCTCGATGTTCGGCGGCAAATTACTTGTAGGTAGTATTTTAGTATAACTTATATCTAGTAATCATCAATATCAAGATATCATAATTTCAAATTTAAAGAAGTATAAGTACTCATTACTAACCTTAATTTACCAAATGCAAAATAATGAAAAGTAATACTTACCAAAAATTCTACATGTAATTTACTACCGTATCACTGACGTAGATTTTTCAATTTGATCTTATTACGAAGTAAAAATAAATAAAATAAGGTATGGCGCTAGTTGGCTAGTCTAAGCCCTTTAACAGCAAAGGCCAGAAAGGTGCTCCAGTTCGCTGTTTTCCAGTAACTTATTAACTTTTTGCTCGACTGAAAATAATTAAAGATAACTGTCGATGGAAGTTAGTGAACCGAGTTTTTGCACGTTGACTTGCAAGTCGCCATAATGACTTGTAGAGTTAGTAGGTAAGTACTTGCAAAAACCGGTGCCATTACGTACGGCAATCAAAACTGGACAAACAAGTGTGTTAAATTTTTAATGTTAAAAAATCTCAGTTGTCGCAATTAACCATGTGACCATTGATCATAACTTAGTTTAGTAACTCATATCGAAAAGTTACAAATAAAGAAACAGCATCTGAATCGGTTCACACCTCATCCAGACACACTTACACTCAAAGTGGTCAAACTTACTTAAAACATTTTGCGTCGGGAGTTAAAAAATATAACCACGTAAAACCTACGGCAGTATACAAAAGAAGCCAACCTGGGAAATAGGTACATAAGTTTTCAGGCGTGGCGTGTAGGCACATCTGCTTACCACCAACTTAAAGAATAGGAGGAGGTTGTCAATATTATTTTAATGTTTGTTCATACGTAACCGCAACAATTTATAAACCGATAAGAAAACTTTTTTATTTGGATACAATTATATAGGCCATATTTTAGAATTGGTCCTATTTCAATTTCATCAGAATCGGTTCAGTAATTTGATTGTAGCCGGTTTTTTTAAAAAAGTTTATGGAATAACGACTCACCCTTTGTTCTGGTGTAATTTTTGCTCGACGGACCCACCCAGATTTTCGCGCATGTACCTATGTTTATATGTAAGTTAGTATGCCTGTTCCATGATCCCTCACTATAATCTAAATAGTTTGACCGATTATGAAGTGTGACGTGTCATTAGATTCGTAATCTTCCCAGGAGTGTTATGGGCTACGTTACGGCAGCAAAAAACCAATATGACGGACTTAAACTGTCAAAAACGCAGTCAGGTTTACATTACTTAAATTATTTTACTTGTTATATACATACGTATTATCTGTTTTACAAATATAATAATATATCAATCCGGGTAGCGGGGTAGGTATAGTTTGTAAGGGTCGCTATTAGCAACCGTAAGATATGAGACTTATTGCAGCATTGTATTCGGAAATAAGTAGGTATATCCTGCGTATTTTCCTCTCCGGTTTTTCTGCTTATTGTCGTAAACGACCATTATAACAACCTCCATAAGACATTGTTCCTCAGATAATAATCTGTTTTATGCTAATGCACAATTAACTTCTTCAAGTCGACTAAGGCTTGGTTAGATTGAGTCTGCAGCAAACTTCCTTGGAAATGATATCACCACGGAACTGTTAGTAAACAAAAAAATGAATGGCATTGTTTCACTGTAACGCCAAACAAACAAGTGTGAGATCGTTGATGTCATGTGAAAATAACCAGTCAATCGGCGGTCAACGCAGGTCGGAATATTGCAGCAACTAAAAATAGAGTTAAAAAATTGCAACAGTGTGAGGATGGCTTTATGGCAGAAAGGTGCGCGGGCCATCTCGACGAGCACAATTGGTCCACAATAGCTTGGTCAGTCAGTGTCGCGCCGCCGCCCGCATGCCCACGACGCGCCGCATCCTGACCCCGCGGTGGTTCCGTGCGCGCCGCTCCCCCAACCCCGAAGAGCTCGATGACGTCCGACCCAGGACCCTCCCTCGGAGCGACATGGACCGCCGCCCGCGCGTCGCCCGGGTCCTCAGCTCCCCGGCCAGAACACAGCACCAAACACATCCACCCGTCGATGAAGAATCCCTCGAAAGAGCCTACCCCTCCATGGGTCACTTGGAGTACGTCCTCGCCGGATCCTCACCCCCGGCAGAAAGCGCCCCAAACATGTACGACAGCTTCGAAGAACCACCTTTGGATCTAACTGCGCACATATGCGGCGACTCCCTACGACAAAGTGCGCATGAACAGATGCGAGCGGTCGGGGGAAGGTTAAGGCTACTAGACGAATTGGAATCTGGTGTAATAACAGCGGAATCTGCTGCGAATACATTCTCAACTGCTTCCGAAGCCGAAAGGAACGTGTGTTTATTTTGGGCGGCGTTCCTGAAGCTCGCTAATTTGCTTCCGCCGCTGGTGGACGCCGGCGCCGACCCGCTGTACTACGACGCGCTCGGCCTCTCCCCGCTCCATGTCGCAGCGTTTAGCGGATCTACAGAATGTGCGAATTATCTCCTATCTTGCGAAGTTGACCCCAATTACATGCCAAGATGTTTCGTGCCTCTTCATTGCGCCGCTTTCGGTAACTCAGTGCAAGTGGCTAATTTGCTAATCGGCCGCGGTGCGTCAGTCCACGCGGCAGTTAAATACGTCAATTGTGAAGGGGGTTTGCTACACTGTGCGGTTAGGGCCAACTCAGTAGAATGCTTGAAGCTGTTTATATCTCATGGAGTCGACGTGAATCAAATTGAACCGGGCGGTACCAACGCTATCCACCTCGCCGCAGATTTGGGAATGATACAATGTCTAACAATACTTTTGGAGACACCTGATGCTGATCCTAATGTAAGAACGCGAGTTGGAGACAGAGAATCAACTGCTTTACATTTGGCTGCTGACGGCGGTTTCATAGAATGCGTGGATTTACTTCTTACGAAGGGAGCAGACGCAAGTTTAAAAAATCATCGAGGTTTTACTGCTTTACATTTGGCTGCTCGTTCAGCAAGTTTAGAATGCGTAGAGTCATTGCTAAGAAAGGGAAATGCCAATCCTAACTCTATGGATTTCGATATGAGGACGCCACTTCATGCTGCGATTGGTAAATCCGACAGTGCTTGTGATATCATCGAAACATTGATCAGTTGGGGCGCGAATGTGAATCAAAAGGATGAATATGGCTTTACGCCGCTGCACTTGGCTGCACTTGACGGGCTGTCAACGTGCGTCGAGACATTAATCTATCATGGAGCTGACGTAACCACAAGGTCTAAAAAAGGAAATTCGGCTCTTAACGTAATTGCTCGAAAGACGCCTGCTTCTTTGGCGATGATCACGCGGAAGCTAGATTGCGCTATCACACTGCACCACTCTCAGAGCAGCAATAGAGAAGTGGAATTAGAACTAGACTTTAGAAGTATTCTTCAACATTGCTACCCTCGAGAAATAAGTTATCTGAACACGTTTGTAGATGAAGGACAAAAAGAGGTTCTTTTACACCCGTTATGTTCAGCTTTTCTTTATATAAAATGGGAAAAGATACGTAAATATTACGTGGCCAGATTATTCTTGAGTTTCATATTCGTATTGTGTCTCACACTATATGTTTTAACTGCTCTTGCGCATAACTGTTACAATGGAAGTAAGGATATGGAGGAGACCATACAAGAACAGGAACTGTGTCAGAAACAGTCAATCCTTGGAGACCTTTTGAGGAAAAATCCGTTTGTTATTGAAATGCAGTGGTGGGTGTTGGCTGGCATAACGATATTTGAGATCTTCCGGAAAGTTTACGGCATCGCCGGATACTCTACCGTCAAACAATATCTGATGCAATCTGAGAACATAATCGAGTGGTTTGTTATTGTGAGCGTCTTCCTCATTTCCTACATTTACACAAACATAACTTATACGTGGCAGAATCATGTGGGAGCGTTTGCGGTGCTCGCCGGCTGGACCAACTTGATGATGATGATCGGGCAGCTTCCGGTTTTTGGGACTTACGTGGCAATGTACCAAAAAGTGCAAAAAGAATTCGCTAAATTACTAATGGCTTATTCCTGCATATTAATTGGTTTTACAATAAGTTTCTGCGTCATATTTCCCGATTCCTCGTCCTTCGCGAATCCGTTCATGGGTTTCATAACTGTATTGACAATGATGATCGGAGAGCTGAACTTGGATTTGCTATTGAATGAGCCGGATGGGAACGATCCGCCCGTCCTATTGGAATTCTCCGCTCAAATAACGTACGTTCTATTCTTGATGTTTGTCACTGTCGTACTCATGAACCTGCTCGTTGGCATTGCTGTCCATGACATTCAAGGCCTCAGGAAGACAGCAGGACTGTCCAAGTTGGTCCGCCAAACAAAGTTGATATCTTATATGGAACTAGCGTTGTTTAACGGATATTTGCCAAAATGTTTACTAAAAATACTACATTCCTCAGCTTTAGTGTCGCCTCAGGCGTATCGAGTAGTTTTGAGTGTGAAACCTTTAAATCCAAGTGAGAAAAGACTCCCTAGAGATATAATGATGGCGGCATATGACATCGCGAAAATGAGAAAACAATACGGTCATACAATATCGTCTAGCGGGTCTACAACGGGGGCGTATTCATGTTTCAAAAAGTACGAAAATAACAATGACTCTGGATACCGAGAGTACGGGTATTCGTCAGGATTGGGTAGTTTGCAGGCAAGACTAGACGAAACGTCAGAAAACGTGCGCCAGTTGAGTCTGGAAGTGCGGGAATTAAAGAAGCTAATAAGTGCCCAGCAGCTCGTGATCCAACAGGCGCTGAGCGGTGCGATGGACCACCGTTGATGATATAATGGCCGACGAGTCATTCAGTTTCAATGCCAACGGTACACATGTCAATAAACTATAGCAAGCGTGCATTGTCCAACATTTATACTCGTTTAGGACCCATTGTGGAGATTGCGGACTTAAAAATCAGAGCGGTGATATTTTTTGCTTTACTTTTCGTTAGGTAAGCGTAACTCTAGAGTTTAATTTTTAGAAGCATTGTATTATTGTTTAGTAACGCAGGACGTACTGGACACTGTGATGTCATTAAAAACGCATTGTAATGTTTCTATTGTGATATCGTAAATGTTAGAATAAATGTTCATTACTTACCAAGTGTTTTAATTTGCTGCTATTTGGAGATAAAATAAAAAACAGATAGTACATTGATCTGTTAGTAAATTTAATTTACCGCTAAATGTGCTTTAAAAGTGAATCTTAATATGAATAAAATAAAAGACTTAATTTTACCAACAAAACACATTTATTCTTATATATAACAACAGAATAAAATATATTTTCTAAAATTACAACACTAAACACATATTGGTAATATTTTTGTGGTTTAAAAATCACAGCTACTATTTGGCATTTTACGACATAAATTATTTTATCTTATATTAAAATCTTTGTAAATGAGGCCATCTTTAAAGGATCTTTGTAAATCAAATTCATACATTTGGGAAATATTCTATGAAACAAGACAATATTTGGCTCTCTATGGCATTTTATAGAGATTCAAATCGAAATAACGTTACAGTATTGTAACAGTATATGATATAAATTTATCACATTTGAATGAAAATGACGAAAAAAATACAACATAAGTACAAGGTTTTAATGCGCATATTTTATTTGGTGTAGTGTTTTTTACTTTCCTTCTTTAAATCCAAGTGACGAAGTGACATTATTTATTTAATAGTAAATAACTTTAAATAGGAGTGAATTAGTAATTATATTAAACAAACGCTTTCTTTGAAAAGTTATAATAGTTTATTAAATACTGATAGGCCAAAAAAGGTTATGTCTGAGAGCTCGACATTTCAAATTGATATATTTTTATTACTATTATTAAGTAATAACTTTCATAATTAGCTGTTACAAATTCTGATTCCAACCTTTAATTAAAACCTCTTTGGAACATTCACTGCTCTAAGCATAGTTTGCAAGGTATACCCTCACAGCATATTACGAGTATGTGGTCCAGTGGGTGCGTTTGCCTTGTTGACCCGGGGGTCGTGGGTTCGATTCCCGCGGGAAGCATACTTTGTTAAGTTGTTTCCAGTTTGGTTAGGACATTGCAGGCATGAATCACCTTTTAGTCTGAAAAAAAAAAGATGATTCCGTGCTTCGGAAGGCACGTAAAGCCGGTGGTCCCGGGTGCCATCTGGTAGTCGTTAAAGCAACCACGTCAGAGGCCAAGAGGCGGTTCCGTAGAACTCTGACAGCAGGGTGTGCATGGTCGACTGACCGTGTCACCTACACGAAATGATAATGACCGAGCTAATTTAAGCTATATCAGTTACTAGCAATTTTCCCGTGACTTCGTCCGCGCAAATTTTAGCACATATCACCCGCAGATAAATTAGCTTTCTATAGATGAAAGTATTTCGAAAATTGGTCCAGTAGTTTCGGAGCCTCTTCAATGTAAACAAACAATCAAATTTTTCTCTTTATTATTCTAACCAATATTATAAATGTGAAAGTGTGTTTGTTTGTTACGCTTTCAGGCCCTAACTTCTAAACCGATCATCATGAAATTTTGCATACACATAGGCTAGGGTACTGAAAAGGACATAGCCTATATATCATGCGGGCGGAGCCGCGCGCAAAAGCTAGTATTAGTATAGATAAACGGTCACTTATTCAACTACAGAATCATGGGCCAAACTAACAGATATTTGATATACCTATTAGAGATGTTCACAATGGCTATAAAATAAAAGCGCGCTACAGACTAAATGTTATTTTTAATAGCGCGCTATTTAATACGCTATGTTACAGCGCGCTATTTGATATAAAGCGTGTGGCCGGTCAGCAGGCGCGTTAAATCTAGCACCTTGCTATATCTCGTAGCACGTTACATTACCAACCGCTAAGCTATACAATATTTTTTTTATCCATCGCATTTTAGTCTAGAAATAAAGCAGTGAAAGAAAATCAATGAACTTTCCTTATACTTTTCAGGCTTAGAACTGTCTATAATTGATTGTTTCGTTATTTTAACATTACTGTTAATTGTAACTCAATTACAGACGTATTTAAAAGTTCATTGATTTTATATAAAAAAATCATCAACAATCAAATAACGATTTATTTACACACAAAGAAAACAAAATCGTTAAAGAATTGCTAAGATCGCGCGCGATACGAAATATAGCGTGCGTGTTGTGAGAAACAAAACGCGCCACAGCCGCGATGCCCGCGATTCGCGATCCCCGCGGTCCGCAATCGCGCTATATATTCATAGCACCATAGCGTATATTTCAGCAGCACGCGCTATGCGTCATGTAAAAATAGCACGCTAGATTATGGCGCTATGCATTATATTAACCACCTCTAATACCTATACACCGAAGGATTAAGGTATTTCATGCAATCACATACATTCGTATGTGGTTGCATTACTAACTCGCTGTCTTCGTCTACAGACGATATTCTGAATAGATATCACTAGTGTCATCGACATAGGGCACGTTAGGTCCGTTATCGATAGCTTTACAGCGTGTAGCTTATGACATTTTAGAACTTAATTTCTTACTATTGGAATACATGAATTTAACAGTGACCAGTGATGCTCCGATTTGAAAAAAAAAATTAAAAGAAACCGAAGATATCATTTAAAATCTCTTATTATTTATATTGCTCTCTCTAATTCTGTTATTAAACTTGAAGGAGTATTATCAAACTATTTTGTTCACTTCTGTTTACAGTTTAAAGTGTTGATTGTGTTTTTGACAATAACGCTAAGACAAGCTGAGGGCAGCACTGGAGTCCGAAAAATTCATGCTCCCGTTAACATTACGAGTAACTTATCAAGTAAATTTTTAATTTATCAATGTTACATCAATAATGTTAAGATTGGAATTTAACAAAGTCGAAAGTTAGGGTCTGCGATTCTATCTAACTGGGCTATTTAGCCAGCAGCTGATGTAATCTTTTGCAGTTTCAATTTGTAATTCAATAAATTAATAATTAAGTACATGGACATACGCTGTGTGGATTCTGACAGACATTATCATTATTATATAATTTAATCATGACATTAACATACCTAATTGGACTCAAAATGGGATTAGCTTCTACAATGTATTAAATTATATTTGCATGCTGGAAACAGTTAAATGTGTGATACTTATGGTTAAAGATTGTACTATGCTACCACATTTATGGCAAATAAATGAACTTTGACTTTGACAGAGTAGAATAGGACCATTCCAAGTCTTCCAATGGATGTCCGAAGAACTCTGATACCAGGGTGTGCATGGTCGACTAACCGTGTCACCTACTCGAAATGATGATGATGATGAATGGATGTCGTAGAAGGCGACTTAGGAAACAAGCTAAACAAAGCTTACAAACATCAAAGATACCTCTCCAACTTGTTTGGATAGATAAGGGCAAATCCTTTGACTGCTCTGGCTAATATATGGCTTTGGCAGTATAGAGAGGATCGTGCTCCTGCAGTGGAGACTAAAAAGACCTGATGATGATGATAGGTCTAAATAAAGGAGAAAGTATGTGCCTGCAATTGTAACTGGGCTATATTAGCCAGCAGTCAATGCAATCTTCTGTGGGCCCAACGTGTAATTCAATAAAAACTAAATAAATTGAGAGGATATATCACACAAATTAGACTCACCAATAAAATAGAATGTTCGCATGATGTCTAGATGAAGTAGAAGGTGTGCGGCTGCAGCTCGAGCTGCGCCATCTTGGCCAGCAGGCGGTGCAGGCGCCGGTGCGCGCGCGCCGCGCTGCCGCTCGTCACGCCCGCGCTCGGCGCCGCGCTGCTGGCGCCCAGCCCCCCCACCGCGGCCCCCGCCCCGGCGCTCAGGGCATGGTTGCGCACGGCTTCGGGCTTTACTTCGCGACAGGCGTCGAGCCGTTGTTGTACGTGACGAGGCATCTGTTATAACATTTGTTTCGATCACACAGCTGTTTGACATATCAGAAAAACCTAATGGATCTTGACGACTTGGTTTAGCTTAGCCATATAGTACACTAGCTGTTACCTGCGGCTTCGCCCGCGTAATACATAGCCTATGTCCTTCTCGGTACCCTAACCTATGTGTATGCAAAATTTCATGATGATCGGTTCAGTAGATACGGCGGGAAAGCGTAACAAGCAAACAAACACATTTGCAACAAAGAATAAAACAAGAAAATGCTCGCCAAACCAAACCGTTTTTTTTAAATGACCTTTCCATCTTGATCATTCAGGCATTTGTGGTGGTCAGTGCGCTTGCTTTAAATATAAAAATAAAATGATGAGTGTTATAGGAACCAATGGGTGGCGCGCGTGGCCACCTTCGATTTTCAAATTTACTTACCTCCCCAATGATGTATGGATTTTGTGTTAAATACTATGTCCTTTCAGAGCTTGAATGATGTTATTGTAAATTGTTATACAAGAGTTTTTATGTAAGTGATCAATTACACCCGAGATATTTAGGCACATGAGCGAGCGAAGCGAGCGAGGGCGCTTATAGTTCGAGGGTGTAATTGATCATTTACATTCAAGTTCAACTCTACATCATGATTGCGAGGAAAAATATATGCAATTTGCAACAAATAATACAACAAGAAAATGCGCGCCAACCCGTTTTTTTTATATGCGCTTACGCTCTTGATGCATTCAGCAAGTTGTGGTGGCCAGTGCGCTTGTTTAAAAAAAATGATGAGTAATATAGGAGCCGATGCGTGGCGCGTGGCCGCCTTCGATTTTCAAATTTACTTACCTCCCTAAGGATGTAAATCGAACTTACAACCCGGATTTTGAGTTAAGTTCAACCTACTTTCAGAGCATGAATGATGTAAAAATAATTTACAGAATCTTTAATACCTACTTAAAACAAAGAACTTACATTGAACAGCGGTGAATGGAGTATCGGAATCCAAAGAGGCAGCAACTTGTTCAATACAGTCGAGTTGCATTCCAACAACGATTCCAGGAGGCTCAGGAAGTGCAGGTTCACTGTTTCAGCCAACTGCAGATAATACTTTCACTTTTAGTTATAAAAAAATATACTTGAAGCAAGCAAGAACGAAGTAAGGTATAAGGTAATATCACAATAACATAAAGTTATTCTGCATAAATGATTTATGAATGAAAATTAACTGAAGTGGACAATCAGTACAGTCACAAACAATACATATAAATATTTGTATACCGATGTATAAATAAATGCCAAAATTGAATACAATTGGAAATATGTTAATGCTCGTCTCTGTACATAAAATTTGATAAAAATCTTCGGACACAAAGTAAGCCATTTTCTGTTCAATAACTGACTTTAAATTTTCTGCATTTTTCACACATACAAAGAAGAATAAAAAAATAGGAATAACATTTTTATGAGCACTAATATGGACACTTAGACATAGACTCGTTTTTTGGAGGTTCCAATACTAAGATTTACCCAAGAGTGTGATCCTATTAATCGTTCAATACGTTTGTAAAAGATTTTTTGAACTGTTGCTAAAATAAATCTGCTTAAGTGTACGTAATAAAGGTGTTTGTATTTTTTTTCAAAGGACTATGTAGCTACTAGTACCAAGTGAGCTTTTGCTACTTCACCGGACTTTTCTTGGTGAGGGCAGTGTGCCCTCAACCTAAAGGAGGGGCGAACCTCGGCTTAGGGCGTTGCCTGTGTGCAGAAGACTTGGAGTGACAGCAAACACTCATATTTCCTGATCGGCCATGGGCCGTGATTTGCATGCAAAGCCTGAAGGATCAAACTGAAAAAAATAGGCAATGCCTTTGATGAGAAGCAACTCTCTTTTGCTAGAATGATGCTGGGCACCAGATTGCACCAGAAGTCCAGCAGCATGCACACGGTGGTGTTGTGCGGTTCACTGCTAGGTGTGCGTTATAAACGACACTCACAATCTTGGTTTATGCTAGGTGTGCGTTATAAACGACACTCACAATCTTGGTTTATGCTAGGTGTGCGTTATAAAGGACACTCACAATCTTGGTTCATGCTAGGTGTGCGTTATAAAGGACACTCACAATCTTGGTTCATGCTAGGTGTGCGTTATAAAGGACACTCACAATCTTGGTTCATGCTAGGTGTGCGTTATAAAGGACACTCACAATCTTTAACTGCACTGTCACTTGCAGGATGCTAGGCACCAGCTTGCACCAGAAGTCCAGCAGGATGCACACGGTGGTGTTGTGCGGTTCACTGCTAGGTGTGCGTTATAAAGGACACTCACAATCTTGGTTTATACTAGGTGTGCGTTATAAAGGACACTCACAATCTTGGACTGCACCGTCACTTGTAGGATGCTAGGCACCAGCTTGCACCAGAAGTCCAGCAGCATGCACACGGTGGTGTTGTGCGGTTCACTGCTAGGTGTGCGTTATAAACGACACTCACAATCTTGGTTTATGCTAGGTGTGCGTTATAAACGACACTCACAATCTTGGTTTATGCTAGGTGTGCGTTATAAAGGACACTCACAATCTTGGTTCATGCTAGGTGTGCGTTATAAAGGACACTCACAATCTTGGTTCATGCTAGGTGTGCGTTATAAAGGACACTCACAATCTTGGTTCATGCTAGGTGTGCGTTATAAAGGACACTCACAATCTTTAACTGCACTGTCACTTGCAGGATGCTAGGCACCAGCTTGCACCAGAAGTCCAGCAGGATGCACACGGTGGTGTTGTGCGGTTCACTGCTAGGTGTGCGTTATAAAGGACACTCACAATCTTGGTTTATACTAGGTGTGCGTTATAAAGGACACTCACAATCTTGGACTGCACCGTCACTTGTAGGATGCTAGGCACCAGCTTGCACCAGAAGTCCAGCAGGATGCACACGGTGGTGTTGTGCGGTTCACTGCTGGGTGTGGTGCCGCTGGCTATCTCCTCCAAGTAAAGAGTCCACAGTTGGCAGAGGATGAACGCGTGAAATAGGGCGTTCATGCGTTGTGGCCCGGGCTTTGATTGCTCCACGTAAGACGACATAATAGTCTGTAATAAAATATTGTTTTGAATAAAATAACTATTAAAGATTTTGTTCATAGCATTTTTACGACAAAATCTTGACAAACCCTAAACGTAAGCTTCTCCCATAGTAGTAACCCTAGTAGCAACAGCATAAAACATATTATTTGAAAATCTTTTACACGGTCGCTGCGCGTACGCAGAGTTTAGTATTAAAGTCGAAGTTTCCCGCGCTTTCTCGAGTTTACTTGTTTATCAAAGATATTATGGTTTATTCATTTCGACGAAGCCCCTGAGGACAATCCATTAGTTCGATCAAAGACGACGCAACAAGGCGGACTACAACCAGCCCGCTATGTAAATCACACATAAGTCGCACCATAACAGTTTATTTTAGTTATCCTACACATTGTTCATGGACATGAGCATTTTTGACACCAAATTACACCGGTTTCTCGTTATAAATTTCACTACAAACAATTTAAACTACAATCCAAAACAAATACCGTATAGTAACTTGACAGGGTCTTAATACTAACCTGAATATGATCAGTGATGTGGCACGTGGCGTCCTGCGGCACGGGCTGCTGCAGCGGCAGCTGGCCGCGGGAGTTGCACAGCGCGCCCATCACGAGCCACGAGATCAGCCGCACGCGGGACACGCACTCGCATAGCTCACGCGATCTGTGGGAATACAAGTTTGGCAAAAATAAATTAAAACACGTCGGTTGGATGGAATCTATTCTTTCTGTGTAAGTAAAATAAAGCTTCACCAACAAAATACAAACAAAACACGTCTGCCCCTGTAAAAAAATATATCACTCGAGAGGGTTAAGGGGTTCTGACGATACCCTATACGTCTGAGTCCGTTGAGCCATTTAGATGTTATAGTGGAATAAAGAAACTCAAATGAACAATCTCAAAGGGTTTTTTTATTAAAAAAATATATAATCGTCTCTGCTCTTCTTCTTTTTCTGTTTTATAATATGACTTCCACCAAGATTTCAGTGATTCTGCCAATGTCCAGTAAATTGAGATACTAAGTATCGGTGTTGTACGGTAAAGTTTTAACATGTAGCATCAAAGATGGCTTATGTTCTTTGATTCTGGTGACAAATCTATACGAGTCCATTTAACAGTCTACTTTAACTATTTCACAAATTGTTCATGAGCACGCGCATTTATAACACCAAACTACACCAATTTTATATTATAAAGTCCACTAAAATCAATTTGCAAAATCGTCTACGTAAACCCCAACTGCACCCCTTGATTTCCCACAAAAAACCCCAGTCTCTGCTCTGTTAAAAATTAAAAGCCCGTGACACTCAAAAATGTACGGATTCTAACTATACCCGTATCGTTCTGTCACTGTCTAGATAATCTAGTAGCAAGACGAAGACAGTCTGAGATTTAATTAGTTATGATTATTTTGATTATTCGGGGGTAAGGCGTTTGAAACCCTTGAGCTTCTGGTGAGCCAGAGCATTCGTCGTGGTGAGTATGGCAAACCCCTTCAATAGTGGAAATCCTTGGGGGAGGCATGAGTCTAACAGTGAGTTTCATACTGCTGTAATGATGATGATGATACTCACCAAGGTATAGAGGTGGTCAGCCAGAGCATGTGTCGTGGTGAGTATGGCAAACCCCTCCAATGGTGGAAATCCCTTGGGAGGCATGAGTCCAGCGGTGAACTTTATATGGCTGAAATGATGATGATACTCACCCAGGTATAGAACTAGTCAATCAGGGTATGTATCGTGATAATTTGGCAAAACCCCTCCAATGGTAGAAGTCCTTGGGGTAGGCCCGTGTCCAGCAGTGAACTTCATACTGCTGTAATGATGATGATGATGATGTTACTCACCCAGGTATAGAGCTGGTCAGCCAGGGCATGTGTCTGCCTGCTTGCCCGCGGTCCTGTTTCCCTCGATTCTGCTCCAGAGCTAGCTCCATGGCTACATATTGGGCTATCCCACCCTTGACGATAGCTCCCAACGTGTCTTCGTTCAGGCATATGAGGTTGCGGTTGACTATCGATTTTGAGACAGAACCCTAGGAAAAAGAAAAAGATATGGTTTTGTAAATAGATTAAAGATTGATAGACGCATGTCACGGCAAAAAGATCAACTCATGATATTGAACCAGTTTCCTTAGGGAAACATACAACAAAATAAAAATTAAATACTTGTTAACAGAGAGTCGTGAGCGGCACCTCTGGAGTTGCAGGCGTTTTTGGCCTACTTAGCCTACTTGATTGTTTAAAAAATAACGATATGTTGTTGCTAATTTTGTACGGATGGGTTTTTTAGTATTCTGATGTATGTTCCCTAAAGAAAGTTGTTATATATTATGGACTGATCCAATTAATCTGCCCTTTAGGTATTGTTACGTCAATTTTATTACTCGTTGTATGAGTGGTCAGTCTGCATTGAACCAGGGGCATTCAAATATTATAAGCAGCTTAATTTTAAACAAAAATAAAATGGCTGTGACATTGAACATAACCATTGTCACCCAAAGTGAAATACAAGCTCACCTTGATCTTATTGAGCAGATGCGGGTCCTGCAACAAGTCCAACATATCGGGCAGGTGCGGGCGCATGCAGTCCACGGCGCCGCTGCCCAGGTCGCGCACCTCGCCGCCGGCCGGTGCTGCTAGCAACTCGCCCGCACTTAGCTGCGGGGGCAACAGCAGCGTGCAGCCGTGACCTGCAGTATACAATCTCATGAAAATACCTATAATATTTCCTACGGCAGAGACAATATAGTAAGTGTCATAAATTCGTATCAGCGGTTCCGAAGGACTCTGACACCAGGGCGTGCATGGTCAACTGACCATATCACCTACACGAAATGATGATGATAAGTGTCCTAAATCTGATTGATGAAATGATGGTTATTATGAACAGTTTCTGAAAGCATTATAGACGCTTTATGGTGTGTTGAAAAATTCTTTTTTTCAAACATGCAAGGAAATTCGAGCATTACTTTGAAAACCTTGTTTGAGATAAACAATTTTGTTGTAATCAGCAACAGCCAACCAGCAAAGTATGCCTCGCCTCCGCTTCGGCCCATATTCTCACGTTCGTTCGTGTCAGTAATGTACAGTAAAACTAACAGATAAGGCACGCGGGGTAGATACGACGCAGGTATGGAACACTAATACTTAAAACGACCAGCATCGCGAGAAAAATGTTTCCGCAAGATGTCACATGCGGGTAGGGGCCTTTTTTGCGATATTGGTAGTTTACATTAAGATAATAAGGCTTATAATCCTATTATTGTGTCCCACGTCTGCACCGTATCTGCGCCGTGCTTTCGCTATACGCTTTTTGTGTGTTTTATGCCTTAAATGATATTTATTAAAAACTCGTTCTTTGTCAGTTTACAGAGATTTCAACCCCTTTTTAACCGATTTCAAAAAAAGGAGGAGGTTCTCAATTCGACATGTTTCCCACATACATAAAAAAAAGATTCCGAATATTTCTCGAAGACGCCTGGACCGAATTGACCGATTTAAGAAATTCTTTTTGTGTTCGGAAGTTAATACTTTACAGATGGTCCCATTAAATTTTTATAGAAATGTGCCGAGCGCTTTTTGAAAAAATACACAACAACCAAAAAAATGTTTACAAGTATGCCGTTCGGTTTACACTTATTTCCATTTTATTCTTATGCTTATTCAAACAAATTGATAGGGTTGAAGTCAGCTTTTGTTTTTTGTTAAAAATATTTTAAATTATTATTAACGAGTAATAACAAAGGAGATACTGTATGAGTATGAACAAGTTGTCATCCGGCACAATGGCCATAGTCTTCAACCCTCGTACGAGCTCGTACGCCAACACTTTGCATATTAGCATCTTGTTGTCTCTACTGGTCACTAAAATGCAAGCCAAACTAAGTTCTAACACAAGGGAATGAGATTCATCTTGAAGCACAAACTGTATGAGTATGAACAAGTTATCGTCCGGTACGGTAGTCTTAGTCCGCAACATCTGTACGACCTCGTACACCAACACTCTGCATACTAGCAGTTTGTTATCTTTTAAGCGCAAGCCAAACTAAGCTCTAAAACAAGGGAATAAGACCCACTTTGCAGAACAAACTGTATGAGTATGAACAAGTTGTCACCTGGCACAGTAGCTTTAGTCCTCAACGTTTGTACGAGCTCATATACCAATACTCTGCATACTAGCAGCTTGTTGTCTTAAATGAACAATTAAGCGCAAGCCAAACTAAGCTCTAGCACAAGGGAATAAGACTTACCTTGCACGACAAACTGAATGAGTATGAACAAGTTATCATCCGGTACGGTAGTCTTAGTCCTCAACGCCTGTACCAGCTCATACACCGACACTCTGCATACTAGCAGCTTGTTGTCTCGACTAAAAACTTTATCGCAAGCTAAACTAAGCTCTATCACATGGTAGTGCTGTGTGGTTCCCGGCAGAGTAGAATAGGACCACTCCAAGTCTTCCCGTGGATGTCGTAAAAGGCGACTAAGGAAACAGAAGCTAAACAAAGCTTTCAAACATCAAAAAGACCTCTCCAACCCGTCTGGCCAGCGTGGAGGGTGTGGGCCAAATCCTCTGACTACCTACTCTGGCTAATATATTGCTGTAGTAGTACAGAGAGGGCCGTGCTCCTACAGTGGAGACTAAAAAGGACCAGATGGATGGACATGGTAGTAAGACTCACCTTGCAGCGCAAACTGTATGAGTATAAACAGGTTATCATCCGGCACGGTAGTCTGTCCTCAACGCTTGTACGAGCTCATACACTAACACTCTGCATACTAGCAGCTTGTTGTGTCAACTAAACCCTTAATCACAAGCCAAACTAAGCTCTATTACAAAAGAATAAGACTCACCTTGCAGCACAAACTGTATGAGTATGAACAAGTTATCATCCGGTACAGTAGTCTTAGTCCTCAATGCCTGTACGAGCTCATACACCAACACCCTGCATACTAGCAGCTTGTCTCGGTCTCGGCTGAAGACGCGTACGCAAGCCATGCTTAGTTCCGATATGACGGAGAGCTTGACTACGAAGTTCTGGATGCCGTAGCTAATTATCTTCGAAATGGGCTCGAGGATGCTCTGTGGGCAATTTAATACAAGAACTGATAAAATCCGATTAAACAAAGTAATAAGTTGTGGGAAAAAATCCACGCATGATTGAAAATAGCGTCTTGTTTATTTATGAAATAGGTTGGCAAGAAAAGCAAGCGGGTCACCTGATGGTACGTGACAACCGCTAGCCATGGACAACTGCAACACCAGGGGACAAGAGCATTGCCGGCCTTTTAAGAAGACATAGCAGAGCATAGAGACATAGAGAGACACACAATATTTTCGTTGGTACCACTGCATTATTTTTTCCTAAAATATTTTTTTCTTCTTTACCTTATGCTGAGCAGCACACGGGATCCTCAAAGCGGCTGTAGCTCTCAACAGCGGCAGCTGCAGCGCCGTGCTGCGGAACAGCGCTTCCAGCTGATGCAGCAGCTGCTCGGGCCGAGCGGGGCCCAGACATTCCAGGTACAGTCGTAATTAAACTGTATGGCGGCTCGGATATTAGCTGCTCACTGCTTGTACGCGCCCCGCCTCCCCGCGCGCGCCTCAACGATGGCTGACCCATACGTCAACTCGTGAACGGGTGCTGCCAGTGGGGACTGGTCTGGTCGGCCCACGGAACAGTAAAAAAGAGCCGGCCTCTTTGAGACTACTTCATGTTCTATTGTTTTTGTGATTTGCTCACTCGATCGTGAACGTAAACATGTTCCGAAAATAATGAATGTATATTTGTATAATGACATTGTAAAATGAAAACAGATGGAAAAAAAAGAAAAGTAAAAAAAATAAAGAAATATAATATAATCATACAAAGCCCTTCAGGCGAGTAGGCGACCTATACTGTTGAAAAGAGTTTCTTTCGGCATTTCTTCTCTGCAGTGGTCGGTTGCAAAATACTAGTAGTCTGTAGCTTTTGAATAGTAAATGTATAATATTTAATAAGATAATTTTAAATGTGATTTGACGTGAAAAGTGCCTGCAAGGGCCTATTTTCTGAATAAACGTTTTGAATCTTTGAATATTGGGAACGCATTAACTCGTGCGATGTTCCGAACCGCCATAAAGTTTTTTTTTTTTTTTTTTAAGTTTTTACTATATATGCAATAAGATATTATACATTTCATTTTCCTAAAACTAATTAAAAACTAAAACTTAACTTAAAAACAAAAATTAAAACTATTAAATAAAGATTTAATATTAATATTTCCATAAAGTTGAATTCAGACTGTATGTATATGGCTTTGTTTCCAGCGATTACTGTTATTTCCTGTGAAAGTTTCATTTTTACCTTATGCTGAGCAGCACACGGGATCCTCAAAGCGGCTGTAGCGACTCTCAACAGCGGCAACACATCGTCCAGCTGTGGCAGCTGCAGCGCCGTACTGCGGAACAGCGCTTCAAGCTGCTGCAGCAGCGACACGCAAGCGCTGCTCGGGCCCAGCGCCTCGGGGGCCAGGCATTCCAGGTACATCGCGATGTTTCCAGCGATTACTGTTATTTGCTGAAAACGATTGGTTATTTTATGAACCCGCCCGTCGAAACGGGTTATGTCTTTTATGTAGTATGTTTTTAAATTTCTCTATAACCGCTTATCTAACAAACGGCTGGACAAATTTTGGCAGTAAGGTATCGTTAGGTTCGTCGCCAAAACTCAAGTGTCCTTAGTTAGATAGGGAGGTGTTTGGAAAAAAGAGCTTTTTGCGCTAGATGGTTTTATTATTTTTCTGAAATAATACTAGGTACTTATTTAA
This sequence comes from Rhodophaea formosa, assembly GCA_963082605.1. Lineage (NCBI taxonomy): Eukaryota > Metazoa > Arthropoda > Insecta > Lepidoptera > Pyralidae > Rhodophaea > Rhodophaea formosa. The sequence goes on along the minus strand of OY720222.1, from coordinate 14,563,654 downwards.
TATTTAGGAAACCGTTTAAACAGCGTGTAAATTTACCACCGACAAACACTTGTAGGGCTATAAAAATTCGTCATTTTGTACGCAAATGTCGATTTGTTTCGGGTTTTTCCCAGCTTGAGTAGATTGGATTTTTTGAATATCTATTCTAAAAATCCAATCGACTCAAGCTGTCCGTACCCGCGATGTGAGCCATCGGGGATCAGCAATCAATTCCTTAAGATCCGCACCCGCGATGTAAGCCGCCGGGGATCAGCAATCACTTCCATATCTGCGAAAGTAAAAAACCATCCGTAACGGCCCCGAATAAACTTACATCGATCGGCAAGGTTTTCTTTGAGTTAAGATGCTCCACAACAAGTTGTAGGGGGCCACACGGGTATAGTTCGTTGAAGTCCACGAACGCTTGGGCAATGCTCTTGAAGAACATGAGACGTTGTTTCTCTGCAACAAAAAATATTCATGAATATCGCCTAGGCATGCGGATATATTTCTGTGACTTTATTTGACTGAGCATGTTTTATAGCTAGTCACCCAGTCAGTATCCAGCAGTGTAGGAAAAAATAAATGTTGTTCAAAGCATCGTGATTTCATACTGTACATTTTTCAAATGTTCCCTTTACATAGCATGATAATATTAATGAATGCACAATGGAGTTTTAGCAATAGAGTGGTACCTAACGGCATTCCTAAGAGACAATAATATGAGAGAAGGAGGTAATAAGACTAGGCTATGTGGTCTTTTTATTATGGTTTTCTTAGAGGTACTCATTTGGATGAGTTTTATTATTAAAATACGTAACAACGGGTTACTCAAGTAAATAGCCAGCTACAGGCCGAATGTTTCGACCTTACACGGTTTTGTCGAGCTCCGTGGCGCAGCGGTCAACACGCTAGCCTGCGACTCGAGGGTCCCGGGTTCGATCCCCGGTCAGGTCACTATGGAAAAAGATCTTTTTCATATTGACCTGGGTCTTGGATGTTTATCTATATAAGTATATATTATAAAATATAGTATCGTTGAGTTAGTATCCTGCGACACAAGTTCACAACTTACTGTGGGGCTAGCTCAATTTGTGTGATATGTCCCTATATATTTATTTATTTATCCGGAGGTCTTCCTCAGGGCGAATGAGAATAGAGACGCGCGCACAATGTGGTCCCAATCCGTACAGCTAGCCAGTAGCTGACCATTGACGTGAGTGATCTGTTGTTACCTATTTGAATAATGTCTATATCTCACACATGAATTTTATTCTTCACCTAAGTCTAAGTTAGATATAATGTTTTTTTATTTAGCTATAATTCACAAAGAATAGTGTAAAAAGGTTAAAAAAATATTCATTCAACAGACCTGGCGTCCTCTGCAAGAATATTTGCAAAAACACATTGTTGGGCGCTAGTTGGTGCAGCACACACCGCAGGAACTGATGGGCCACGAACACTGCGCTTCCGGGGAGCCGGGTGTTGGTGTCCACTTGCCACGAGTAATTGCCCAACTGGACCACTCTGTAGGTAAGAAGCGCAAATTTTAATTGGCACTGTGACACGGTTGGTCCCGGGTTCGATCGCCGGTTAAGGTCAAGATGAAAAATGGTCTTTTTCAGATTGACCTGGGGCTTGGATGTTTATCTGTATATGTATTTGTTATATTATAAAATATATTATCGTTGAGTTAGTATCCCATAACACAAGTCTTACTACTTCGGGCTCATTCTGTGCGATTTGTCCGTATACATATATTTATTTATTTACTGGTATTTTAGTAAATAATTGAATTCGTCTGTCACAAGGCTCTATTTATTGAACTGTAATAGTTAAAAACTTGAAATTTTACTTTGGACCCTTAAAGGGGACGACGGGGAAACGACGGGCTGAATCACAGCCCGTCGTAATGAACTTCTTATGGGACTAATGATGGAAACTAAAAAAAACCTTACCCTGAAACTAAAGGAAACCTTAGTGTCAATTCCAACTCGCATTTGCCGGTTTCATTATTATTCGTTGTTATAGCGACAATCGCTAACACATTTTGTGATAAGTGGTCGTCGACTGATTAGTGTCGTTTTATGAAATAAAGTAATATAAGTCTATTATGGCTCAAAATACGTAGATACAGCCGTGTGACGGACGAACGGATACACGACAGGAGGCTTAGTAAAAGGATCCCGTTTTTACCCTTTGAGTACCGAAACATAAAATTGATGTGAGCAATATATTTTTTATTTGTTTTTATTTGAATAATGAATTATCATCGTCATTAACAGCCTCCGTGGTCCAGTGGTTAAGGCATTTGCTCGTTGACCCGGGGGTCGTGGGTTCGATTCCCCACGGGAAGCATACTTTTTAAGTTGTTTCCAATTTGGTTAGGACATTGCAGGCATGAATCACCTGATTGTCTGATAATAAAGATGATTCCGTGCTTCGGAAGGCACATAAAGCCCTTGGTCCCGGCTGCCATCTGGTAGTCGTTAAAGGAACCACTTCAGAGGCCAAGAGGCGGTTCCGAAGAACTCTGACACCAGGGTGTGCATGCTCGACTGACCGTGTCACCTACACAAAATGATGATGAGCATCATCATCGACTGTATACCTGCTGACGCTCTGCAGCAGAGCGGGCAGCATGGCGGCGGCAGCAGCAGGCTCGCGGTGCACGAAGGTGGCGAGCGCGATCACACACAGGCCTAGTTCTTCGTCGCTGCATTGCTCCACTGCGCAGCCGCATTCCGCACCTATTGTGATTTCAAAGTTTTGCCGTCTGTAGCACACAGCCACGAATGCGGAACGGAAGCGTTCCGGAACGAAACACTGGCGGAACCGCGAAACGCTGACGAGTGATTCCGTTTCGGTTTTGCGGTGTGAGACGCATCAAAAAAAAAAATACTAGACAGCATTTCGCGGTTTCGCCAATGTTCCGTTCTGCATTCGCGGCTGTGTGCTACAGGCGTGCTAGATAGCTAGTTGTTATTGGTTCTTTCAGGTTTTAGAGGGTAGCCTAATCATGGTAATATCATCTTTGACGTGTGAATAAAACTTACTATAAAAAGCATTTTCGATTATTGTATTTCTTCCGATTAAAACTTTGTGTAAATGTGAATATGATAGTGCTGTGCTGGCGTACCAATGTGTACCCGATCGATTCTACCACTACAAAAAACAAGTTACCTATTTATTTCTTTCATATGTAAGTACTTATTCACTTCTGAAATTTTAAATTTGTTTATTTTAATATCCATTTATTGTTTTTTAACACAAGGTAAAATTTCGGTACTGAAGGAATATCATGTACAAGGTATATTTCGAAAATGGTGGGGAAGGATACAGAGCAGAGTGCTTACAGCGGTAGCAGAGCGTGGTGTCGGGCGCGGGCGGGGCGTTGGGCGGCGCGGCGTGCGCGGCGCGCCGGCCCCCGCGCGACGCCGCCTCCCACCACGACCCCGACTCGCCCGCGCTCTCTGCAACACCGCCACACGCTTAAACCGCGTATGAGTGCCCGTTTTCACAGCCTGGGCTACTTCTTTCAATTAAATTAAATTATCTTTATTATCAAGCAACAATATCCATTTGTTACAAATATTTGATACTTAAAATTCATCATAATCAGGTCTTTCTAGTCTCCACTGTAGGAGCACAACCCTCTCTGTACTACCACAGCCATATACTAGCCTGAGTAGTCAGATGATTTGGCCTACACTCTTCACGCTGGCCAGACGGGTTGGAGAGGTCTCTTTGATGTTAATAAGCTTTGTTTAGCTTGTGTTTCCTTAGTCGCCTTTTACGACATCCACGGGATGACTTGGAGTGGTCCTATTCTACTCTGCCGGGAACCACACTAAAAACTTGAAAATAGAAAAGGACGAGATTGCAGATGTCAATAGAAGAATAAAGTAGATCATTGACAATGGGGCCTTAACGCACGAGTCTGATGACCATGCAACAGAAAGATTTTCGAAAACTGCGTAATGGCAAGTCCAGTAATGGAGAGGACACCCACCAAATAATTAAGAATAGAAGGAAGACTTACAGGAAGAAAAACAAATACATTGTACGATCTGTACAATGTTTTTTTTTTAAATATCTTACTGTGTCATATATCAAATGAAAGGGCTTGTTATGAGGATCTCAAATATATATTTTTTTATATTAAAACATATAGTTTTGACACTACATTGCTTGTAGATTACAGAAAAACCTAAAGGTATTCTATCAATTGAAAATAAAGTGGTAAACTTATTGAATAAAAAAATACTTCAGCATTTTACGGAACCCTCTCTACGCAAGTTCAACTCTCACTTGGTCAGTTTTTTATGATTGTAAATGTGATGCACTGAATTCATTAGATAATAAATCACGTGCTATGTTAAATATAAATGTATAGTTGTTCCACGATACAAGCGACATAAACAATAAGCAGCAAGACGAGCACCGTGGCTTAGTGGTTAACACGCCAGCCTGCGACACGAGGGGTCTCTGGTTCCATCCCCAGCCAGGTCATGATCGAAAATGATCTTTTTTTCAGATTGGCCTGGGTCTTGGATGTACTACATAAGTATTTATTATAGAATATAATATCGTTGAGTTTGTATCGCACGACACAAGTTCATAACTTGCTGTGTGTCTTTAATATCACCAGTGCTCTGCGGGCGCTGTGCGTATGCGTTGGCGTGATCGGCCTGCGTGTCGGCGTGTTCGGCCGGCGCGGGCGGGGAGCCCATCTGAGCCGCTTGGCGGGCTAGGCGCCGGAGAGACGTGCCGCGAAACCTATGAACTCACAGACAGTAAACTCACCAGTGCTCTGCGGGCGCTGTGCCTGTGCGTCGGGGTGGTCGGTCTGCGTGTCGGTGTGTTCGGCCGGCGCGGGCGGAGAGCCCATCTGCGCTGCTTGGCGGGCTAGGCGCCGCGGAGACGTGCCGCGAGACCTACACATGACAAGTAAATAGCTAGAAAAATCTCAAGAATTACTTACCGCTTATATGTTCACTTCCGTTTATCGCGGTCAATCGCAGCGATGTGCGCTTAAACGCTTGTCGCATCGGCTACGCACATAAGTCGCGTGTTCGCGATGTTCGGAAATGCCTTAGATCAGTACAATGCCTTTTTTTAAAGACACACGATACATTTAAAAATACGGAATAGAGCTCAGACAAAAGTGTTTATAATTAGTCGAACGAACACAAGCAGTACATGAAAACAGCGTAACCACCACAAGTCAATTTTTTTGTCCAAGCCATTGTCACTAATATAATAGCTATAAACCTACTTATATGAAACGGTATATACGGTATTGTACGGAACTTAATATTAACAACTACTACTACATTCAGTTCCAACATTTAATCTCTTTTCATAAAAGATAGTGTATGATTCAATTAACTCAATTATAAACCATATAAATAAATAAAGTTAGTCTTATTGGTGGAATGTGCGTAAGAATCGATGAAAATAAGCTCTAGAAGCATTTAATAGTTTTTTTCTATTCGAACAAATTTTAATATAGCCAAAATAAAACGTAATTAAAAAAAAAACTTATGTTTACCTGCTTCCCTCTGATGATAACTTCTTCAATTCTTGTGGCCTGTTCGTTGGTGTCGGTGTGGGTGTAGGCTCCGGTTCAGATCGGCTGGAGTCAGTTTTATCAGTCGAGTCGTCTAGAAATAATAACAGACAAGAAAATGACCACTCACATCATCAATCTTAGTCATCAATACAAACAAGTTTTTTGACTCCATCATCATCAGGTCTTTTTAACTGCAGCAGCACGACCCTCTATACTAGCAGAGCTATAATAGCAGTTGGAGGATTTGGCTTACACTCTAAACTCTGGCCAAACGGGTTGTAGAGTTTTCTTTGATGTTTATATAAGGTTTGTACAGCTTGTGTTTCCTAAGTCGTCTTCTACGACATCCACGGGAAGACTTGGAGTGGTCCTATTCTACTCTGCCGGGCACCACACGATAAACTTGTTTTAGTCAAAACTTAGTAGTTTCTGACTAAATACCACTTACCTGGTGGAAGACTAAGAGCTTCCCTCACTCTGTCAACGAGGGCATTAAAGACTGGATACTGTTCTTTGTTAGGCTTCGGGCCGATCGGCAACAACCTGTCGATAAATTAAAAGACAAATAAAGAATGGGGATAATACAATATTGGACAGATCGATAAAACCATCGAATTTGATTTAGTCAAAGATTATATCGCGCGTAAATTTTGTCAAACCGAAATGGCGGCGGCCTGAAACAAACACACACTACCAGCTGAGCAGAAATGGAGAGATTATAGTTAGCACTATTATTTATGATTATACATAGATATAATAAATAAATATATACGGACATATCACACAGATTGAGCTAGCCCCAAAGTAAGTTCTTAATAAGACTTGTGTTATGGGATACTAACTCAACGATACTATATTTTATAACAAATACATATATAGATAACATCCAAGACCCAGGTCAATCTGAAAAAGATAGTTTTTCATCTTGACCTGAGCGGGGATCGAACCCGGGACCATCCGTGTCACAGGTGTTGACCTCCGCTCGTTGCATATATACACATAAATGCCTTGTGGGATAGACAAGAAACCAGGTTCATAAAACCCAAAGGCCATTTAAGCGTGTTAGTGGGTGTAAAGGTGGAAAGCGGAATCAAAATAGTGACGGGTTGCTAGCCGCATTATCTATTGACTATGTACATACATAATCAGTTTCTTTGATCGGACCAAGTGTATGGAAAAAGTAAAAATAATATTGAATTTTTTAAGGAATTTTTCATTATTTTTTTCATAGTAATTGGCTGAGTGAGACACCTCTTAAAGCCTGTGTATTGAATTTAAAATAAGTGTTAGGTGTCAGTACCTCTCGGGGGGCGGGATGTGGAAGGCCTGCGCCTGCGCCTGCGGCGCGCGCTGCGCGGGCGCGGGCCACCACACCTCCATCTTGGACAGCGGCGACTCCGGCGACGCGTACGCCACGCCCGCCAGCGTCGCGCCCGCAACTAAACCAACACACATTACATTCAAGACTTATTTACTCACTTTTGTTTGAATCTCTCATTGGCTTCCTATTTCTAATTATCTAAATACTATTGTATTATTTATAAGCTGTTGGTTCTCCTAAATAAATAATTTAAAAGTAAATTAAAATGAGGCTTTACATGGCAGGACTGAGGCATCGAGTCGATGAGTCTTACGATATTGATGATTGGATAATATTGCACTAGCAGCAACAACTGCTGAAGCCTCAGTGGCGCCGCCACTTATTTCCAAAACAAACTCTTTAGTAGAGTCATTTTTTAAACTTCGTCGGAACTATTTATTTCAAGACACCGATATTTAAGAAAATAAATACTGCATACATAACTTTTTAAGTACACCTAACACTATTGATTCGTTGACAATATTTTAGCAAAAAATACAAAAATCAATTAATTGGCCATTGTAAATGAACTGCATAAAATTCGACATTTCATAAGATCCCTAATAATATCAGGACTGCACAACGATAATAACCGAACATTTTAATAATATTTTTTACTATGCTAATAAATAAGCTACGATAATAGGAACTGTAATAGTTGTCAATTTCCAAAAAAAGGGTAATTAGCTAAAAATTTTTCAGCTAAGATCGTGTCTGAAAAGGTGGCAACCCCTTTAATTAACAGTTATTCTATGGAGTCAGATACAAAACATAAATAATTACCAGGACTTTTGACGTGATGCTGAGGAGGCGATCTTGTATGCGGCCAGGCTGTGAATTGTCCAGAACCGCTGGAAGACGGCCCTGTGTCTGGGGAGGTGCTGCTACCCACTGTCAACCAAAGTTTGATGTTTTGAGATTCGTTTCGTATTTTTCATCTTACCTACTCTTAAACAGTGTCATTAAATGTAAGCAAGTGGGCTGGATTGTCGCTATTACGACCACGGGCTTAAAGATTTCATACAAATTCCATTAATCCCGTGAGCGCGTAAAGTATTTTTTTAAATTTAATAGGGCACTATAACACGCACAAGTGTCAAATCTTCTACATCCAAAAAGTTTTCTAGTCGAATATTCAAATTTGGAATTGCTAGTTAACCCGAAAAAATAAACATTTGAATATATACAGCGAGATGTTTGTCCTTATTTAAAATTTGGAATTGTTAATGGCTGTGGTGGCTGGCTGTTTGTATTCATCGATCTTTGACTTCCACTTTTTGGATAAAACATTTTCATTATCTGTGGAATGGAATCCTCGGTTACATTTTCTGCTCACTGCAGTTTGCCGCTATTTATTTTTAGGCAAAATATTTATAAGTAATCGTGTAAGTTGCATGCAATACATTCCCTATGATAAATTAATAGATGGTCAATAATGTTGATATAGGTAATATAATCAGCCAGCTTACAGACCCAAAAATATTAATTTTCAAGGTAAACTATATTCATACTATACAATTTCAACCAATATAATAAGAAAAATATTTATTTTTACTCTACTATTTACTCGGTGAGATGAAAAACATTGTGTGTATCACGGCCGGTATTAGACATTACAAACTCGGACTACTAAAATCAAAACGTTTATTCAGAAAATAGACCTTTGCAGGCACTTTTTCACGTCATATCATATTTAAAATTATCTTATTAGGTAATATGTATTTATTAATTGTGCAAAACCTACAGACTACTGGCGTTTCGGAACCGACCACTGCAGAGAAACGCAACGCTGAAAGAAACTCTTATCAACAGTTTTGGTCGCCTACTCGCCTGAAGGGCTTTATATGATAACGAATATTTATTCCTTATTATCTTTTTCTTTCTTTTCTTTTTTCTTTCTGTTTTCATGTTACAATTTCAATATACATATAATAAACATATTATTCAATATCATTTATTATTTTTGGAACATGTTTATGTTAACGATCGAGTGTGCAAAGATAATAAACAACATATTAAAAAACAACACTATTAATAAACAACACTCGGCTTCGCCTCGTGCTTGTTAGTAGTCGCTCGTTTGACGTAATGTGTTCCATACTGCCCTTGCTACACAATGTACTATTACCAATGAGGGCTGGAATGTAGTATTTTTCTTTTCGTTTTGTTTTTCACATTGGGCGTGAAAGAATATTTTATTTGTCAGCGAAAAATGTATCATCAAAACTTCTTAGTAATTCTTGTATAATACAGGCTGATTTTGAACCTATGAGCTATATTATAATCTGGAAGTCACCGATTAGCTGGGCGAATTTCTATGGGAAGTCTAATTTTTGGTTTTTGACCTTTCTTGCTTACATTTTTGTATTCTATTAGGGATTCTAATTCTGAGATTTTAATATAGCTCATAGGTTCAAAATCAGTCTGTATACAATGTGTAAATATTGATAATTTTGGATCTTAAAGGGGTGTTTCAGCCCTTTCAGCCGGTCGATATGAACAACTTTTCCTATGGGATCAATTCTTGAATCTTTTAATCTTTTTCTTAAAACAAAAGTATTTATGAGATCAAGTCGACGGGTTGAATCATCCCTTAAAGTGTCCTCATCAGTATTTCACCGTGTATCTTGGAAACGGCTCCCACCTTCAAAAAACGAGTCTTTGTTCTCCTAAAAGGCCGGCAACGCTCTTGTAACACCCCAAGTGTTGCAACTGTCCATGGGCAGCGGAGATCACTTACCATCAGGCGACCCGCTTGCTCGTTTGCCGTCCTATATCATAAAAAACACTATTACGATTAAATTCTCCAATTTCGAGGGCGAAAAATTGATCCGGCTAGATCCCATCTTTGAAAATTATTTATCTCACAATACATCAGCATAGCGGATAACACATGCGCGATGGCCCTCAAAATACAGAGCTAGGTACTTGTAATATACCAACGACCCCGCAGGACCTAGATATGTAACATCATAATCAACAACTTTTCACCTGGGATCATGGTAAAAAAAAACTGCCATTTTCATACAGAAGTGTTTGGCCGGCCCGGCAATTTGTACAAAGATGTTAAAGAATTCCCATTTAGAAAAGTTGTTTTGATCATTTGAAGGATGGGTGGGTGTTTTCTCCCTGTGTATATGCAAGCAAAAGTTCCGTTAGAATAATATTTAAAAAAATAACAAACGGGGTGAGGATTTTATTTGTTTTAAAAAACAAGTAGTAAGTTTGCTTACCAACAATCCTCTTCTGCTTCCCCAGTATTTTAGCGCGCGGCGAGGTTTGTTGGCCGTGCAGCTGGTCGGGCCAAATCTCCACTGACTGTCCGCTCATGGGCGTTGATTTTCTAAAACCAAATACTAATATTGAAAGGCCAAATCTTATTTATCAACGTCTGACAAGCTTTATCCAATATATTTAAGTAAGCTATGTCTTGCCTTTAGACACCAGTGTTGGCCACTTATATATGCGAAAAACAAAATAGAAGGCGTCTTATTTTCATTTTACTAAAGTATCCGCTTCATCACAAGTATTACAAGATTATTATAAAAAACTACGATTATTTCTTTATTTTACAAGTAAAATGTAAACGCACAATAGTTAGGTAGTAAGATTAGATACAGTACTTTATTATTATACGACTTACAAGTTAGAGGAATCGCTGCCGATGGAAACAGATGAGCTCGTTGAAAGTTGATGTGCTGACCGGGAACTGACTGCTGGACCCTTAGCAACAATGTTTATTTCAAATTATGTTTACCATATACATAGTGATATATGAACTGTATTAACTTTGTGTCAACTATTGTTGTACTGTGCCATCTGTACATCACTGAATATAGTACATTACTGCAGCGGCCGGCAATAGAGGCATTGACGGACGAACGTGTGAATGTGAGCCGAGGCGGAGCCGAGGCACACATAAGTAAGTCCATCAATGCCTGATTGCGGCCAAGGCTTGTATAGTTCTATTAAATATGACACGGAAATTAAAAAAAAAATAGTTTATAGACAAACAGACATGCATATTATCACGGGTTTACTCTTACAGATGAGACGGACCCTAAAAGCCACGTTTAGCGTTTTAGTGGGCTTTTATGTAGAAAAATGCAATTAGAATTGTGATGGGTTGCTAGCCGCATCACCTATTGACATATTCTTATCCTTAGGTTTTCGCGCCCTCCCTCGGCCTGCTTTTACGGACTGTACGGGAAGAGAAGCAGCTGCTATATTCTATGATTTTTCTTTAATCCTAGACCAGCATGAAATATTGACGTAAATATGTCAATAAATATTCATAAAATATTCATAAACAACAATATGTAAAAATTATCGCGGCAATATCATATATTTTTTAATTTCTTTTTTCCTTACTGGCCAGGTCAAATTTAAAATTCGAATTTGTAACCTCCGTAGTAGAATTATTACGCAGCAAACTCGTAGTTCCATTTTTAAATAACAGTACAGCAATATCGATTTATCCCAAACAAGGTTGTCTAAATAATGTGAAAATTTCCAAGGATGTTTGAGAAAAAAAAAATTATATTCTAACGTAAGCGAACCATGGTTTTCTCGAGAGACTAAAGCATGGGGTTTTCTTCCAAAAGGGCCAGTAAATATTTCTTCAATGTCGGCAACACAGGAGTAGCACCCCTGGTGTTCCAGGTGTCCATAGGCTACGGTAACCGCTTTCCATCAGGTAGGTCGTATGCCTACTTAGTTGCATAAAAACAAAACATGACTCAAAACATACAAAAAGTTTTTTTTTTATAAACTACCGCTCTTGATAGGGATGTCTGGAGACGAAAAGGGGAGGCCTTTGCCCAGCAGTGGGACAGTCAAATAGGCTAATAAAAAAAAATAAAAAAACGCCTGTGTATATCTCAGCACTTTTAGCGATCAACGATACGGAACGTGACACACTTTATTTTTTATTTATGCTATGATTATTAAGCTTTCAAAAACGGGAATATCAGTGAAAAAATTACATTTCTAACCCAAAAACTCTTCAAGATATGAAGATCACAAAGTGACAATTTTTCATTTAAGCGTAAACACCTATAACAAAAATCAACGATCAAGTGACGTCACTCCTTTAGCATTTTGTATGGATGATGCGGGAACTTTGTGCGGCAGCCATGTTCAATATTGCGTTTATGAACCCATTGATTTTCAAATAATTATTGAAGAGGATTAGTCTGTCCATTTCAATAATTATAATTAACAAATAGGTAACTTACGATTTTGCTCAGCGGCGGGTGAGCTGTGGTGGCAGGAGTCTCTATTTTCGGTGGATCTTCGTAATGAGACGGCTCGTCAAATGAACCCTGTCAATAAGAAATCTTAGTTGAATTGACATATATGTATATCGGCAATTGACATTGCCCCCTCGATATTCCTTTAAAGTTTTCCTATGAAACCAATGCTGGGAATGGGTTCAATGTGCCGTCCAATTTGTAGTTCAATTTTAAAAAAAATCGAATTTCCAACATTTCTACCGTAGCAAAAGTAGTTCATATTGACAGTCTGAGTCGCCACTTTAAGGAAATGTCGCAATTTACACACTGTATTCATACATCTGTATGTCGCACGTCTTTAGCCCTTTGAGGTAGACTGAGCCTTTAAACCACGTCAAGCGGCATTTTTTATTAAGTTTGATTTAGGCATTTGTCTCCCATCTCACCTGATGGTAAGTGATGATGAAGATGAGCATAAAATATTAAAGTAAAATACATATTAATTTATTCGTTAATTCTGCCAACTAGTTTCGACTTAAAAGTGTACTTACAGGCGCAGTGCTGCCATGCACAGTGGTGTCCGACTTGTCACTGGTCTCGGGTATAGCGATCAGTTCGCTCTCTGAAGACTCTTGTTCTAAGCTCCATTGTTGATATCTGCAAAATACAACATTTGAGAGACAGAACTGTCGAGTCACGCGACGAAGGAGGTGCGGGGCGCGGGGGCTGCGGTGTGCCGGAGCATCAGCGAGTGACGACATACGGCCAAACGACTCGCTAGGCACCGCATATGTACCATAGATTGAATTCACTTTGTAATTTTACCAGCAGTACAACCTAAGGAATTTATAGTCCGCACTAGCTAAATACACACGCAAAAACCTTTTTCTCAAATGTTTGTGTCTTTGGCTTCACTTACCGATTTTAAACATTTTTATAAAAAAAAATTCACTTCTTACAGGCTGCGCCAAACTTTATTGCGAGTCGGATATTAGCTGCGAGCTGCGCAGTACGCGGCCCGCCTTCCCGCGCATGCCCCGCCTAACCTAATATTGTGTACTGCGCATCGACTCACGCGAAGTTCGGACTCGCAAAAAAGTTTGGCGCGGCCTGTATCTTTATGATTTTTTCAATATCTATTTATTATGAAGTTGTTTGTCCATAGCCTATGTTTTAATAGATCACCTCTCGCTACACGGCTAACTAGATAACCCGTGCGGTCACGGAAAAAGGCTAAGTAATGAAATTATACCTGGCAGGGTCACCATGTGGTACGATAACTACCACGCTGCAATCTCTTGAGCGGAGTTCGCATAAGGCTAGTAAATTTAATATTAGTCAAGTAGCAAGTATTTTGTACTAAAACACTCGCAAAAAGAACCCATTAGGACTTGTTAAGCTGGTGATCCAGTGGGCAGTAAAGGTGTAAGGCCCTTCGCCAAAAATACAGTGGATTTTATCAACTCAACTAAATACCTTACTAATTTACTCGACTAAAATGTTTATGACTTTGAATTTTATCTTCATCATTTCAGCCACAAGAATCCACTGCTGGACATAGGTCTCTCCTAAGGATTCTACTGTCCATATAGGATATTGCCATACTCACCAGTCTTAGCAGGCGGGTTGGCGACAGCAGTTTGTTTGGCTCGTTGTGCTTCCGGTACTGCTGCCCATCGAAAGCATTTTAAGCCGGGGAAGGATAGGAATTTGTTGGATTTGGGAAAAGAATGAAGGTTGGGATACTACTAACTCGAATGAATGGGAAAGAGCTAGTAGCAGTTCGGAAGGCTGGGCTCGCGTACCCGATGCCATATTTGCAACCACCGGACAGGCAGTTGCGGATGACATCCCAGACTACATGACACCCCTGCCAGACCACATGCCCCTGATCACATTTGATTTTTAGACACGGCGAATGACTGAAATAGGAGTTCTTGACTGGAATTTTAGCGGCCTACACGGTGTTTGTTTTGGATTGTTGTGCAAAATTTTTCTAGTGGATTTTATAATGTGAAATCGGTGTAATTTAGTGTTATAAAAGCCCATGTCCAAGACAATGTGTGGGAAACCTAAAATAAACAAACATGGTACGGCTGTCGTGAGATTTACATAGCGGGCTGGTGGTTGTCCGCTTTGTTGCGTTGGCTATGATTGAACCAGTGGGTTCGTGAAGGATTGTCGCCAGGGCCTCCATCAAACAAACGAAATGAATTACACCATCAATTCGTTTGAATAACTTGAAAACTGGCGAAATAAATGAAGTAAGGCTCTAAAGGACTCGTATCCAGGTCCATAAAACATTTATAAAAAAAAAGAAATCACTAATACGAGTGTGAACTAGAGGTAACACTGACTTGCTGGGCTTGGGCGGCTCCTCCCAGTGCGTGTGCATGTGCGCGGGCGACTTGTGCAGCTTGCCCTTGCGCTCGCACGCCAGCGGGCTGCTGCCGCCCCCCGCCACCGCGCTGCCCACGCACACGCTCGCGCACGCGCCCAGCGAATCGTGCTCCGTCTTCAGCGACGGCTGGGACAGGTCTAGGGGCGAAGAAATTGTTGCTTAGCGACTGGGTAATTAGACAAAAAATACGATATCTCATTCATAATCCAAGTAGTGAATCTATTTATGAATAAGGTTTTAAAATACATGAGTAATGTACATACGAAGTCAGATAAACTTGACCCCTATCATTTAAAATCCGTTTCATTTAAAATTCAGGATTATCTGCCCCCGCCTGTACCAGTCATAAAGAGTAAATAGTAAAACACCAGTAACTTTGAGGAGCAGAATTTTTGCATTGTTGTTGATTGCTATCATCATCAATAATAACATAACGCCGTTTAGGCTTAATTTTCCGGGAATGTTAACAACTCCTACATGCAGTGCATGCGTGCCAGCGTCGCGTCGTCCTTTCGTAAGAATAGAACACAGACGTAGATACAAATGTTACGGCAGGACATTTGTACCTACGTCTTATTGCTCATGATGTTAGGTATCAACTCTTGCGATATTATAGGTGTTTTACAAGAATCCCTGTAGCCCTGTAAAAGCTTATCTTACGCAATTAGAATTGCCACGGACCTCCGTATTTTATTACTAATTTTCGTGTGTAACTATCTGATCCAAATTGCAATGTATCTTTCTATTGCAATTTGGATTTGCAAATTGTAAATGGCGTTAAGAGCAATGTCAGCAGATACCTACTGCTAAAATGCCTCGAATAAGACTTACCCCTTGCTCTGGCTTGAGGCATGACGATCATAGGCGGGATGCGCTTGCACTGGTGGTACTGTGCCTCTACTGTGTTGAGCACGATGCGCACTAGTGTTTGGACTAGGCTACATAGATTTCCGCTGCCGTAGTGATACTGAAATAAGCATAGATTAAAAAAAAAAATTTCGTCACTCTGGAAATAACAATTCCAATTTTAATACAAGTTCTTGACACACCACTGACCACTAAAGATAAAAACTAGCTTTAGCTCGCGGCTTCGCTCGATCAAAAAATGTTTGATAATAATTTCTTAGCGAATGCTTACATCCTAATAACTATGCCAAATTAAAGCGCAATACAGTAGTCTTAGCTGTGTGTGGAAAGAACAGTCTATAGGTAACGGCTCCTTTTCAATACAGAATAGACAAATATTTTTGTTTGGCATAAATTCGGGACAGGCCAAGTCTCTCTATTTTAGCTGGCGTCATATTTACATCACAGTCATAAGTTTCATTATTGAAGCAAATTAATAATTTCATTGAATTTATCCAATAATTCCTCAAGCCTAAAATTTCAAATATTAACCGTAGTAAACTTTTTAAATAAAATATACAGAAATTTAAATAATTATGATAGTGAAATGAAAATTTATAAAAAAAATTGGAGTTCATGATCATTGGTCTCTGATGGGGGAAAAAACGGGCTGCTTTCTGGGAGTGCACGCAGAAGTGAAAACTTAAATAATATCACTTATAAATAATTATAATTTATTTACCTTTCCTAACAGTTGTCACCACCCATGGATGTGCGTAGCACGTTGTAACACAAACACACACGCACAATCGCGCAAGCACCCTGCGCCGTCTTAAGAAATTTCAATCTGACGGTCGCGTGATCTGTCGCGAGTTTAACATTTTTTCCCCTTCACAAAAAGTGCTCAGCGCCGCTAAAGAAATTTTTACTTCAGTAAGATGGCAACTCTAAATTAAATCAACTTACCTTGTACAGGACGACCAGTAAAGCCATTAGCCAATGACGCCGTACATGCGGCTCTAACGCCGTCAGTAAGTGCGTGCCGGCCGTGGCGCTGGTACTACCGGTCGCAGGGCTGCTACAGTACTGAAATAATAGCACATTATTATTTAACTGTGCTTAGTTGCATATGATAATTTAGGCGAGTATATTAGCGACGAGTCGTCAATAGGAGATAATACTGCAGTGTTCTCACGCCAGAGGGCAGCATTAGTAGAGACAGTAAACAAATGTTTGACATTAACAAGTCTGTCAAAGTCGCAATAAATTGCCTTTATTTTACATACAAATACGCAGCACAAATACATTTTTATATTGAAATACTCATAGGAGTATTTTAAAATCAAATTAATAAAGGAATTCCAATCCCAACTAAAATTATAATCCCAACTAAAATTATAAATGTGAAAGTGAGTTTTTTTGTTACGCTTTTGACGCCGTATCTTTGAACCGATCATCATGAAATTTTGCATCCACATATGCTAGCAAGTAATGTATAATTTTACGACTTAATAGCGAATTTGACATTTTCAAGTACATACTTTTCAGTGTCAAACCTCTTTTATTGTATGTGCTAGTGGTGCACTCTTGCGGCACAGCTTTCAGTAATATGTCCTATTGAGACGCGGTTTTTATGATCTTGGATCAACATTACCAGCCAGGTAACTCGTTACGTACAAAATTGAAGCGAAATTCTGTCCACTTGATTACGCTACGCTAATAAGGTTTTAGTTCAAGGTATATATGAACATTACACCGGTCAATAAAATCGCAATAGGGAATATGCATGAAAAATCTGTTATCTTCCAAAAATATTCAATAGTAAAGTACTGAAAGTGAAAACAGAATAAAATTTGGTTGAAAAACGAACGAGATAAAATGATTTTACGAAAATATGTCTATCTCACTCGCGAAAACACTATTTTATATGGCAAATGTATGCATGACATAGACTATGATCACTAGTCCATATCGGACTTCTCTTTCTTATTTAAATTTAAAGTTTCACATCTTAGTCGTTAATTAAGATATTTTAAAAGTTCTTTCATATTTTTTTCCTGTGGTTATTAAGGATTATACTAAGCAAATAAAAAAATTACGTGCATACTCCCTATTCTATTATTCCGAACTAAACAAAATAAGAGCTCACCGCCGTGCGCTCTTATCTGCCGAGCTGTTTTTTTTGCGCCGAGCCGGCATCTAGTTGGTATTGTTGATCTAAGATTATGATCGATGCTAAGAGTGTCATATTTGTTTGTTTGTTTTTCGTATGTGTAAGTGGCCAACACTGGTGTAAGATTTTTCAAGCTGCCAAAAAGATATCAAGAGTGTCATATGATGACAGGCATATAAGGAAAATATAAAATCTTTTGTCACAATGTACATGTTAAGTTAAGAAGAATAATTTTACAAACTAGCTAAATACTTTACTAGATGATGACTTACTTGTAAGAGTAGCAATGTAGGTTCAGCGATACTGGCACCCATCACATGATTCTGATCCAATACTTGAGGCAAGTTCGCCATGAACGCGTTGAAAATTGAAGATTGCCTAAAACATACAGGCAGATTTTGAACCTATGAACTATATTGTAATCTCGGGATCAGAATCCTTAATAGAATACAGAATTGTAAGAAAAGTAAGGAATAAAACGTAAAAATTTTTAGACCTCCCATACAAAGTCGCCGATCAGCTAGGCGAATTTATATGGGAAGTCTGATTTTATTTTTCGATTTTCACCTTTTTAGGGTTCCGTAGTAAACAAGGTATGTTCGCTGTTCGCCATGTCTGTCTGTCTGTCTGTCCGCGGTTTTACGCAGAGACTATAAATATTAATCGTGCCAAAAAAGTGTTCGAAAAAAAATGTTGAAAAAAAAAAATTTTTAGGGTAGCTCCCATACAAGTGGGGGAGTATTTTTTTTCTATTTACCCGTCGTGTGGGGTATAGTTAAATAGGTCTTTCAAAATTATTGTGAGGTTGAGAACACCATTTTTCGATTTAGGGATCCGTTTCCAAAATATTTGGTTTTAAAGTGCGAATTTTTTTAAAGGTAAGTGTATCTGCTAAACGGTTATATATAGATACGTAAAAAAAATACAGCAGTAGTATATACACTGAAGTTGAAAGGAAACCTATCAGAGCTAAGTACTAAGTACAAACTAAAAGTTATAGGCAACCAACTTATAAAATGTACTCGAAAATGTAAAATTTCATACAATTTTCATTGTTAGATGTTTTTGGTCGTTAAACTGTGAGGTGCGAGTGTGAACAGTGTGAACTCAAAGTTGTCATTCGCAATTACGGAACCCTTCACTGCGCGTGGCCCGACACACACTTGGCCGGTTTTTTTCTTTCGATTCTGTATTCCATTAGAGATTCTGATTCCGAGATTTTAATATAGTTCATTGGTTCAAAATCAGTATCAATCATCTGTATAAAATTTCAAAGAAAAATTTATTTATCCCTACTTAGGATAAAAGCATCCAAAGTAAAATGTTTTAGGTTTGAAATATTAACTTCTTCTGAAGCGTAAAACTTGTATTAAAATAATGAACTTACCGCAAAGAATACGGCGATATATGGAAATACTTTTCCACGCAATTGTATCCCAACAGAAGGAACAGATGCTTCAATACTAACTCTTGCGATTTAGCAGATGCTTTATCTTCAGTTGGATGTGCTTGATCAGACCTACAATTAAACACATTAAAATGTACGTCTACTACGAGTGACGATCAAATACACAATCAAGCATTAGTTTTCCTTAAAAAAAATTAAAAACGCTACTGCTTTGGCAAAAAAAAAAAGCCTATTTCACTCGGGGGGTTTTATGAATTCTTACGATACGCCATATATTCAAATCCGTTGAAGCTTTAAGAAATTATGGTGAAATAAAGAAACTCGCATACTTACACACATGATCTCAAAAAACAATACACTTTTTAAACTCCTATTGAATTAAGAATTAATATATGGGATACTATTCCACGCGGGTAGGACAAAGAGTACGAGTCACTCGTACAAAGAGTAGGTATATACTGCTGAATCAAAGCCTGCCCGCGTGGCTTATTTCCATAACTTATATCTTAATTTAATAAGAGTCTATCTGAATAGCATTGTACATGCATTAAAAATACCTATAAATAAATATATGTTACGGACAAATCATACAGATTGAGCTAGCCCCAAAGTAAGTTCGAAACTTGTGTTATGGGATACTAAGTCAACGATACTATATTTTATAATAGACACATATATAGATAAATATCCAAGACTCAGGCCAATGTGAAAAAGATCATTTTCCATCTTGACCTGACCGGGGATCGAACCAGGGACCATCCGTGTCGCAGGCCGGCGTGATGACCGCTGCGCCACGGAGCTCGTCATATAAAACATTCCTTTTTTAGCAATCGCGTAAAATCCCTCTTCTCTAGCTTAGGTAAAAACTATAATCATTACCGTGACAAGAACTGCATCAGAAGAAATACTAGTAGATTCGTGGTCTCACGATCAGTCTCTTCAAGATCTACTCTCTCCTTGGGGAGGACTGTGGTGAGGGTTTCTTCCGTAGATCGTCCAGACAAGGAATGGAAGCCATCTGAAAGAAAAGTTAATGTTCACAGAAAGTGTATATCTAGTGTCGCTAAACAACAAATAATAAAAAAAAATTCTTCCACGCCGGTCTGGGAGAAAAGAAAAAACGTAGAATGTACCAGCTGCTTCTCATGGCCTGAGGAATCATGTCAATAGACGATGCGGCTAGCAACCCATCACCATTTTGATTCCATTCTCTACCTACAAGCCCACCAACATGCTTAACGTGGCCTTTAGGTTTTATACCATAGGGACCAAGCCTAGATTGAGTTTCTTTCGGCTTATTCTTCTCACCAGTGGTCATTACCAAACGCTAGTAGTTTTTCGATTTTGCATATTAAAAATTAAAAATAACAAGAAAGTAAAAAATATGACGTTCAAAAAGAGATACAATTATCCAATTTTGAATAAAAATCTTTGACTTTGACTTATAGACCTGGCCTCTGTCTACCCCGCAAGGGAAAAAGACGTGATAGTATATGTATGTATAAATAAATAATACGAGACATCATTTATTGCACAGAAAGGAATTTCAATACCACTCCCGCGCTGATAGCTCGAGCAACATTTCTTTGTTCTGTAGTAATTAATGAGCGTTCTTCGTAGTTACATATTGTATGGTGGTACGGAACCCTTCGGTGTGATTGCGACTCACTCTTAGTAGGTTTATTTCCCGGCATTTTTCTTACCGTGTGTATTGTTGGAGCGCGGAGTGGCTCCAAGTGGTTGCGGCGTAGTTAGCAACTGTCCCAGCCCAAAACGAGACGTTTTGCGTTTCAAGAGGGGGGCGGAGTATTGACGAGAGTACACTTTCTCGCGTTCTGAAAACAGATTGCATTATTTATTTATTTTTTATATTTTTGGTAGCGTGTGTTTGTTTTCATTTTAGTACTTATTTCAGTTTTACATAAAATAAGTGACTCTGCGCTTTCAACGCGAATATCACAATATTATTATTAATATTACGGTATTATAAACAAAGACCGTCACTCCGAGTTATACTCCTCTATTAATATTCATAACGGAACAATTTCACACAGATTGACCTCGTCAATGGGGGTTAGCCCCCAAAGTAAGTTCGAGCCTTGTGTTATGGGATACTAGCTCAACGATACTACAAGTATATAACTAATACGAATATGTATATAACATCCAAGACACTCATAATTCTGAAAGAGATTATTTGCCATCTTGACCTGACCGGGGATCGAACCCGGTACCTCCAGCGTGACAGCCTAGCATGGTTCAGCTACTAGCGAAGTATTGAACTTTGTGGCTTAGTGTCATCAACTTCAACTCTATGTCACAGAGTTCAATACATCGCACGCTAGGGACGAAATCAACACTTACCATGTCGTGTATCAGGGTGGGGCGGCATCGTAGCGGGCGCCGAAATGGTCCTCTTATAGGGCCATTTAGTGCCAAAGGACGCACTCAAGGTGTTGACGTGGGGATCGCGGGCAGACGTGGTTAGGGCTTCATGCGCCCTTCGCACTTTGTAGAGGAACCATTCGGAGCTTGTCTCACTGCTTACCAATTCTGGAATATTAAGAATATAAGACAATACGAGTTATTTTCCTTGTATGTGAAATATTCAAGCAATCAGACAATTTGAGAACAAATAATTGATTTCTACTAAAAAAGGAAAACAAATTGTACGATAATAAAGAAATAAAAAGGTACAAAATAAAAATAAAACTCACCAACTCAAAATTACACCAAACTCATAGTATAACCTGTCGAAAATAAAACAACGAACAAATGAAATGCTACTATACAATTCCAAAAATTAATTAAAAAGTCATGAAATACTTTAGATAGTTTGGTGTTCTGGAAGTTTAAATAATAGTAATAATACTATTATTAAAATAAAGTCACCTGAAATATTTTATATCCTTGTACACCTACTAATACCTCTGTTAGGTTCTTCCATTTCCCCCTGTCAGAGGCCATCTCTTAGCAACTTTTCTAGCCAACAAAAATCTTAAACCACCTACCTCGTAAGTCATAGAAGTCAATGGTCTTATTAGAGCTGATTTGGGCCTCCAAGAACAAAGCCCGAACCGGTTCAGAAAGAACTCCCACGTCAGTATGCGCCAGTCGCTCAGCGTGTTGTGTAGTTGGTAGATGCATTGTAGGGCCATTGCTCGGTCGATAATAATCATGTCGAATTGACTTTCTTAGCAGAAGAGCAACAATGTCGAGCAAAAATGTTGAACGACCTACCTCGAAAGTTAGAGAAGTCAATGGTCCTCGAACCGGTTGTGAAAGAACACCCACGTCAGTATGCGCCGGTCGCTCAGCGTGTTGTGTAGTTGGTAGATGCAGTGTAGGACCATTGGTCGGTCGATAATAATCATGTAGAATTGAGTTTCCAAGCAGAAGAGCAACAATGTCGAGAGCAAAAATGTTGAACGACCTACCTCGAAAGTTAGAGAAGTCAATGGTCTTATTACAGTTGATCTGGGCCTCCAAGAACAAAGCCTCGAACCGGTTGAGAAAGAACTCCCACGTCAGTATGCGCCGGTCGCTCAGCGTGTTGTGTAGTTGATAGATGCAGTGTAGGACCATTGGTCGGTCGATAATAATCATGTCGAATTGACTTTCTTAGCAGAAGAGCAACAATGTCGAGAGCAAAAATGTTGAACAACCTACCTCGAAAGTTAGAGAAGTCAATGGTCTTATTAGAGTTGATCTGGGCCTCCAGGAACAAAGCCTCGAACCGGTTCAGAAAGAACTCCCACGTCAGTATGCGCCGGTCGCTCAGCGTGTTATGTAGTTGGTAGATGCATTGTAGGACCATTGGTCGGTCGATAATAATCATGTCGAAATGAGTTTCCAAGCAGAAGAGTAGCAGCTGAAAGAAATACTCAAGGTTATCTTTTATTTAATCTTAACTAATATTATAAAGAGTAAAGATTTGATTGATTCAAAGATTCAAAACGTTTATTCAGAAAATAGGCCCTTGCAGGCACTTTTTCACGACAAATCACATTTAAAATGATCTTATTAAATATTATGCATTTACTCATTATTGTTCAAAAGCTACAGACTACTAGCATTTCGGAACCGACCACTGCAGAGAAAAAATGCCGAAAGAATCATTGTTGTTTTCTCAATCAATCAATCAATCATTTATTTGCATGAATACATTACATATAGATCTTCATAAAATTGGTGAGTCTTAGTATTCAGCCTGCTTACAGGCGTGCAAATTATTTAGATGTAAAATCTACGTCACATAATTCATATAAAACATTACGGTAAAAAATTAAAAATATTACATTTAAATTATTCATTAAAACATCATGCAATGAAAAATAGTATCATATCGTCAAAGTTTAAAGTTAAGAAATTCTTGTACATTGTAAAAACATCTTTCATTCAACCAATTTATCAACTTGTTTAAATTGTTTTTTATCCAATATTCTTAAATTTAACAGAAAATTATTATATAGTTGAATACACATGTTGTATGCATTTTTAGTATAAATATATTTATGGCAGCAAGGTCGATATAATTTTTGAGATTGATTTTCTCTTTGTTGCCTTACTGCAACTCCGAAGCTACTGGACCGATTTACAATAATCTTTCCCCTATAAAATCTAACTTATCTGCGGGTGACATAGATTATAATTAACGCGAACGAAGTCACGGGAAAATTACTCGTAATAAATATCTAGCCCCACTACTAACTACTTACTCAGATACTCATAATTTCGTGTAGGCGACACGGTCGGTCGACCATGCACACCCTGGTGTCAGAGTTCTTTGGAATCGCCTCTCGGCCTCTGACGTGGTTCTTTTCACGACTACTAGTGGCAGCCGGGACCAACGGCTTAACGTGCCTTACGAGCAAGGAATCATCTTTCTTATCAGACATTCAGGTGATTCATGCCTGCAATGTCCTAATCAAACTGGAAACAACTTAACAAAGTATGCTTCCCGTGGGAATCGAACCCACGACCCCCGGGTCAACAAGGCAAATGCCTTAACCACTGGACCACGGAGGTTGTTACAAGTATTTCGATCATTGGGAGGGTTTTTTTTATTTTTGTGTGTGCAGTGGACTTTAGCGGCTGAGATGATAATAATTAAAAAACACAACATTATTTTGCTAAACGTACATTAATAGCGTTGTCATGAATAGTCCCGATGTACAGAGTAGCTCTTTGTGCGACGTATACGTTGATATCGTCCATGCTGCATATGAGATAGCAGAACGCGGTCGCGAGGGCCGTTTGTAGGGGGAGACTCGTTTTGACGGGCGATCCGTCCATGAATCTGGAAATAAAATATTGATTAATGTGTTAATGAGGCCAGGTCCAGCAGTGGACGAGTAATAAGCCGATGATGATGATGTGTTAATAAGCCCTCTCTCTAACATTTACGACTTTAATCGATATAATCGCAGTGTTTGTTTTGTGCAGTTTTTACACAATTCACGTAAGTACAACTAGTACTTACACGTTGTACTACTTTAAGCCATTTACCTTATCATTTTTTTCGGTTAAGATAACAAATTTTTCAGGCGCCATATATAAATAACGCAACCACTTCACGCAAACAGACCTACATATTTAGCATTGGAGAGAAGCTCTCCATCCTGCAAAACCAGTTTCAGCCACTTACGATATCGTTACCAAATTTGTCGCGACCTCATAATCTATAATGCACATGCTAGGTTAATGAACCTGTATTGCGGGTCATCAGGACTCTACATACATCAACATACTGACGTAGTAGAACAAAAACTATGTCCGTACTAGAACATACTTAGAATCTGTTCGAGCCCGTAGCGGGCGCTCCAGGCGGCCGGGCGACGGAGGGGCGAGGCAGACGCACGGGAGGCAGCGGCGTGCCGATTGGTCGAATATAACGACATACCGGCGGCGAGTAGCATGGTTGGGCGACTGTGGCGTGTCTTAGCCACTTACTCTTGGACACCGACGACGACGCCACTTTCTTGTATATGTCTAGTTCTTCCTAGTTTCCAATATAATAATTTAAATCTACAGTCCATTTTTTCTTATTTATAACACCATCGGAGGATCCCTAACAAAGTGGTCCATCTCACCGTGAACGAAGAACCGCGCAAACAAATCCGCGGATAATATTCTCAACGGCTACTACGGAGAACGGACTTTGACCCGGAGGACATAACAGCGCCGATCTATTGCGCCGTGTTCTGCTGTGTGTGCATATTGCGAAGATCCAGAGCAAGTCACCATCACTGAGGAATTGAAGACGGATAAGGGCGGTATTGTGAGTTCGTTCCAATCATTTCCTAACCTTTATCTTTTTTCAAAAACTAAGTGCTAAGTCGCTTCATTTTTTTCCATTTCATTTCACTTTTCTCGTCTTGATTTGAGATAGTGCAAGCTACATTTCTTCGCACGTCATTCCACTGCGCAAACATCCAACGCACTGCTACAAAGCTATTGTAAATTGAATATCAATAACGCGCAGCCGGTTTCTTTTTCCCGTTACCTTTGCAGCCGGGTCGATCAGCTGTGCGCCTATTCATTACATAATCATAAGCGTACTTACTTCTTGCGCTAGTTGCGAGCATTTACTTTTCATTTAAAATTCTAACGCTTTTAGTTTATTTCTTCTTTATTCTGTTGCCCGCTATGGCTGACAAATTAATTAAAAAACGCAGTTCCATTAAAGCTAAGGTCACTAATTTCATTAACTACTTAAATATTATAAAAAGCTGTGACCGATTGTCTGAACTGCAGTTACTTGAGCTGGAAAGTCGGTTTAGCAAATTCGAGTGCTTATACGACGAATTTAATGAATTGCAGACCGAGATTGAGCTGTTATCGGACGATGACGAGGTCTACAACGAGCGGGCCAAGTTCGAAGAGAGCTACTATCCCCAGCTTGCCATCGCTCGGAAGCTGCTAGCTGCTGGCCAGCCACCGCCGGGCAAGTCTCCTGCAGGTTCCGTATCAGGCTCTGAGGCATCAGGTGGTATAAAGAACAATTTTATTCGTTTGCCTAAGATTGATTTACCCCATTTTGATGGTAGCTATCAGTGTTGGTTAGAGTTTAGAGACACTTTTATTTCGTTGATTCATAATAATGAGTGTATCGATAATATAAACAGGTTCCATTATCTGAGAGCGTCCCTAAAGGGAGCAGCTGCCGAAATTATTAAAAATATAGATTTTAAAAGTGATAATTATAATTTGGCCTGGGACTTGTTATGCGATCGATACAACAATAGTCGCCTGTTAATTAATAATCATGTTCAGGCATTATTCAACGCCCAGCCAGTTATTTCAGAGTCTAGTACTTCTTTACGTCGCCTTATTGACGTCACAAATAAAAATATGAGAGCTTTAAAGGCGTTGAATGAGCCTACCCAGCATTGGGACACTCTTATCATTTACATGATGTCATTAAAATTAGATGCTGTCACTAGTAGAAATTGGGAAGAGTATAGAAACACATTGCCTCATTTTCCAACTTTATCTCAGTTTTGTACATTTATAAATAATCAAGCCGATCTACTAGAAACATTAGAAGATAACAAAAAGATACAGAAAACACAAATTACTAATAATAACTTAAATAAATCTAAAAGTTTTGTAGTTACATCGCAACAAATAAAAAACAATGATGTACAAGACCGAAATAGAATAATTTGTCCATTATGTTCACAAAATCATTTTCTTTATTCATGTGACGCTTTTAGAAAATTATCTGTAGAAAGTAGATTACAGAAAGTAAAAGAGTTTAAGGTTTGCATGAACTGTTTACGTGTTGGGCATACAGAAAAACGCTGTAGATTTTCACGGTGTAAATATTGTAAAAACAAACATAATACTTTGTTGCATTTGGATCAACCCGGGTCAGAAATAGTTCATCCTTTGCCTAGTCCTTCCAGTCATACTGTTTCTCTTTCAGCCAATATTCAGCCTACTTTTCAAAGAAAGAATATTTTACTGTCCACAGCAGTGGTGAAGGTGATGAATGACAAAGGCGAGTGGTACAACGCCCGCGTCCTTCTCGACAACGGCAGTACCGCTCATTTTGCTACCGATGAGTTATGTAATAAGCTCGGATTGTCTCGAGTCGGTACTAGTTCCAGAGTAGCAGGTATTAATAATTTAACCAGTCACAGTACACAATCTTGCAACCTAATTATTAAGTCGTTATATAACGATTTTTCCACTAATATTACTTGCTTTATTTTACCTGAGATAACAAAGCAATTGCCAGCTTGCTATATAAATGTGGAATGCGTACCAATTCCTACAGGATTATTTTTAGCGGACCCTTCTTTTAATATTCCGTCAGACATAGATATCTTGTTAGGAGCTGAACTATTTTGGGACGTCATTCAAGGCAGTTATATTAATTTAGGTAAAAACATGCCGAAATTATGTAAAAGTAAATTAGGATGGATAGTCTCGGGTTCCGTACCTTCTTCTTCTTCACGTGTTTACTCACATTTTTGTAATTTTACTAAAACAGACACTAGTCCCGACTTAACAAAGTTTTGGGAACTGGACACAATTTCACCAAAGCATTGCCTTTCGTTAAGCGAGAGTGCGTGTGAAGAAAGTTTTAAATTAAATACTGTCCGCCTATCGGACGGCCGTTTTGTTGTGACAATGCCACTCAAAGCGGATGCCTCCGTTCTGGGTGACTCATACTTCATGGCGGAACGTAGGTTTTTATCTTTAGAAAAACGCTTTGAGCGCGATCCGAGTTTTAAACGTATGTATCTCGATTTTATGAACGAGTACGAGACTTTAGGTCACATGACTGAAGAAACAAATAGGTCATTTAGGGATCAGCGTGAAATTAGTTATTTTCTGCCCCATCATGGAGTGTTGCGTGACGCTAGTAAGACGACAAAATTGCGTACTGTTTTTGACGCATCAGCGAAAACGACTTCGGGCATATCTTTAAATGAGATACAGCATGTGGGTCCTACCGTTCAGGACGATTTATTGTCAATTTTAATTAGGTTTCGACAATTTAAATATGTAATTTCTGGGGATATCGAAAAAATGTATCGCGCTATTGAACTAAACCCCAATCAACGTTCATTACAGCGAATAATATTTAGAGCAAATCCATCCGAGCCGCTAAAGGTGTACACGTTGAATACGGTTACCTACGGAATGGCGTCTGCGCCTTATCTCGCGACCAAGTGTCTGGTGAGTCTCGCCGACGAAACAGATAACTTGGAAGTAAAACGGAGTATCCGCCATGATTTTTTCGTGGATGATTATTTGGGTGGTTCGGACACGGTTAGCGGCGCGATTGAACTTTGCCGCGCAGTAAAGTCTATTTTAGCTTCTGCAAAATTTTATTTACAAAAATGGCAGTCTAACAGCTCTGATATTTTGAAAGAAATTGTTGATGTCGGTGATGATTCTAGTCTCGATTTAGATTTGTCTGACAATTTTTTATCTAAAACTTTGGGGTTATTATGGACCTGTAAATCAGATATTTTATCGTTTTCTATCAACATTGAAAGCAATAATAATATTACAAAACGCCATATTTTGTCATTAATTAGCCAGGTTTTTGATCCTCTAGGCTTAATCGGTCCTTGTGTTGTTGAGGCAAAAATTATTATGCAGAAGTTATGGCTCAATAAATGCGATTGGGACGATGAAGTTCCCCAAGATATAGCGAGTCAGTGGACTTCATTTGTCGATACACTGAAATTTTTAAATACTTTAAATATACCTAGGTGGGTCTTGTGTGATGATCATGTCAGTCATGAAATACATGTATTTTCTGATAGTAGTGAAGTCGCTTACGGTGCATGTATTTATGTGCGTTCCACTTATAAAAATGGTCTAGTTACAGTCCGCTTACTTACCTCAAAAAATCGGATAGCTCCGATAAAGCCCACAACTATTCCTAGGTTGGAATTATGTGGAGCACTTTTAGGTGCAAGACTGTGTACAAAGGTCAAAGAGTCTCTTACGTTGGATATTAGTCGCTGTGTATTTTGGTGCGACTCAACAATAGTGTTGGGTTGGTTATCTATGCCATCAAGTCAGCTTAAACCTTTTGTAAGGCATCGGGTAAACGAAATCCAAGAAAGTACCTCCGGTTGTAGATGGTATTATGTACCGACAAAGGACAATCCAGCGGATCTTGTTTCTCGAGGCGTGAAGGCTGATCAGATCAGCTGTTCAACATTATGGTGGTCAGGCCCCACGTTTTTGTCGCAAGATGAACAATCTTGGCCGAAATTAGCAAAAAATATTGTAAAAGAAAATATGCCTGAGGTAATTTGTAACTTTGTACATCAACAACAAAATAATTTAATCAATTGCACTATAATCCAACAATTAATTCATAAATATTCAAATTTCAACTATTTACAGCGAATTGTAGCCTACTTAAAAAGATATATTTACAACTTAAACAATAAAAATACTAAAATTAGAGGAAATTTATCAAATCAAGAAATGCAACTGTCTTTAAAATGCATTTTGCGTGTTGCTCAGTATGAAATGTTTCATGATGAATATTCTATTTTAAAATCTAAAAAATCTTTGCCTTCCAAAAATCGTCTGATCTCTTTGTCCCCCTTTTTAGATGACAACGGCTTAATTCGAGTTGGAGGCAGGTTAGATAACTCACCTTATGACTACAATGTGAAGCATCCCATTCTTTTATGTAGTAAGCACCATTTAACAAAGATTTTATTTCAATCATTTCATATTAAATTATTTCATGTTGGCCCTCAATCACTTTTAGCAAACATACGTCAAAATTATTGGCCCTTGGGTGGCAGAAATCTGTCTAGATTAACTGTACAAAAATGTATAGTATGTTTTCGGCATAGGGCACAAAGCATACAACCCATTATGGGACAGCTTCCTGATTCTCGCTCGAAACTGGAATTTCCTTTTTTAGAATGTAGTGTCGACTATGCTGGGCCAATACTTATCGCTGACCGAAAGGGTAGGGGCTGCAAACTAATAAAATCGTATATTTGTATCTTTGTCTGCTTGGCTGTTAAAGCAGTGCACCTCGAGCTTGTCACGGACCTCACAAAGGAGGCGTATATGGCTGCTTTAAATCGCTTTATTGCACGCCGTGGTAAACCTCGTAGCATATTATCTGATAACGGCACAACTTTTGTCGGTTCCTGTAATCAATTACGTAAATTCTTAGAAGATTCAAATATTGCAGATGATATAGCGCAGGAACAAATTGAATTTAATTTTGCCCCAGCATATTCCCCTCATTTCAACGGCTTAGCCGAAGCTGCTGTTCGTTCCACTAAGCACCATTTAAAGAGACTGCTCAACCTGACCCATTTCACTTTCGAGGAAATGGTAGCTTGCCTAACTCAAATTGAAGCGATTCTTAATTCCCGACCTCTCACTCCTCTTTCTCCTGATCCTTTAGATTATTCCGTCCTAACTCCTTCCCATTTTTTGATTGGACGTTCACTCACATCCGTTCCGTATCCACAAATAGCTGACGGCGGAAATATCAGCAGACTTGAGCGTTTCCAACGGATGGAATACATAAAGCAGCATTTCTGGAACCGGTTTAAAACCGAATATGTATCTTTGCTTCAGCAAAAAACCAAGTGGTCTGCAACTTCCGGAGACATCACACTGGGAAGCCTGGTCCTGGTCAAGGATAAGGCGCTTCCTCCTCTCTGCTGGCTGCTGGGTCGCGTGGTGCAGGTGTACCCGGGTTCCGATGGCGTCGTGAGGGTCGCCGAGCTGAAGACCAAGAAGGGCACAATTCGTCGGGCCTTCAACAATATTTGTCCGCTACCAATCCTTTGAAGTTGTCACTTCAACCCGGGGAGCATGTTCGAGCCCGTAGCGGGCGCTCCAGGCGGCCGGGCGACGGAGGGGCGAGGCAGACGCACGGGAGGCAGCGGCGTGCCGATTGGTCGAATATAACGACATACCGGCGGCGAGTAGCATGGTTGGGCGACTGTGGCGTGTCTTAGCCACTTACTCTTGGACACCGACGACGACGCCACTTTCTTGTATATGTCTAGTTCTTCCTAGTTTCCAATATAATAATTTAAATCTACAGTCCATTTTTTCTTATTTATAACACCATCGGAGGATCCCTAACAGAATCACTTTTCTTATTACAACTTCATCATCATCATCATCATCAGGTCTTTCTAGTCTCCACTGCAGGAGCACGACCCTCTCTGTACTACCAGAGCCATATACTAGCCTGAGTAGTCAGAGGATTTGGCCTACACTCTCCACGCTGGCCAGACGGGTTGGAGAGGTATCTTTAATGTTAATAAGCTTTGTTTAGCTTGTGTTTCCTTAGTCGCCTTTTACGACGTCCACGGGATGACTTGGAGTGGTCCTATTCTACTCTGCCGGGAACTACACGGCTTATTACAACTGCATAATCAAAACTAAATAAATATGTAAAGATCATAATTAAGGCGACGTGAGTTCACACACTAACGCCACCCAGCAATTAATTCATTTACTCCTAAACCAAATCAAATTTAAAAAATGCAATAGCTGATGGCCCTAGTAAATTACTTGTAGTATTCTTTTTGTTACTTTTCACAGATATTACAATCTAAGTTTAAGAGAACGAATTATTACCGCCAAAAGTGGCCACTTTTGGCAGTAAAAATTCGTTCTCTTAATTCATCAAATTAAAAATACTGAAAACTTGTACCAATAATACTACAAGAAATTTACTAGGGCAATCAGCTATTAGATTTTTTAAATTTGATTTGATTTAGGACTTACAAAATTAATTGCTAGTGTGAACTCAATGGTATGTATTGTATAAATAATCTAAGATACTAACCTAATCATAATGGTGACCCGCTCGGTCGCTGTGAACCTCACGCGATGATCGAGATGATGGAACTGCTCGCGTACAAGGTTGCAGAATACGTCACCACCTCCTGTGAATCAATGGGCATGTTGACTAATTTTTTTTTCATGTTGATATGTAATGACCTGCCAAAAATGAACACAATAGTGACAGAAATACATTTCTAAACAAAAAACTCTTTCAGTTATAAAAGTTTTAAAGACACATGTTTTAAGACGTAAATTTTTAGACGTGAAAACGCGCCGCTGAAACGCCTACATATTTGGGACGTCATAAGCTTGTATTTTATATGGGTGGCGTGAGAACTTTGTTTGGTAGCTATACACAATATTACGTTTATGGTACTTGTTTAATAATAAAAGTTGTTATAAATTTTGCAGACTAAAATACAGTATAATTGTAATTAAAGATTTTTATACTTTAAAAAATGGTCCTATTCACCCAACTTTAAAGAAGCTTCAAGATCACTTAACGAATCGATATCAAATTAAAAGTGTTCTTTATAGTGTTTTTAGATTGAAATTAGTCTCATTAGAAACAAATTTTATATAATCTTAACATTAGGCAACTACCGTATTATTAAGTCACTTCTCAGCTGCACATATCACTGTTCGCCCCACCTATCACACGCACTATATCGCATGCGCAATCCCTCTCTGTCGCATGCTTTCAGACCTAAATGAGTTTTTGACCCAACAGCCTAAGTGTGATGTGTTTGTGGATGGATATGGTGTTCTTGTCAGGCAATGTTTACTGTTTTGTGAGAGTGATGAATGTGAGTCGTCTTGTAAGCTTTATTTTGATTCATGGTACATTTTTTTTGATGTTGTTAATGTTTTACTAATACTGTAAGTGGAACTCTATGTACCGTTGTATTTAGTTATAAAAAAATAAATAAATATAAGACTTTCCAGGTAGGCGTATAAACAAAGATACATCCGTTTTAAAAACACGGCTTTACTCACGTTTTTCGGATCCGCCGACTAGTTTCGGTCTGGGTTCGGTACAATTCAAGGCAATCCGCCTTGAATTGTACCTGGTGCAAAAGATTTTTGACTAAACCGGTGTAATTTATTGACGAAATGTAATCATGAATGTATTTTATTCGATTGATTTTAATGTTATTTGTAATCTATAAACTAAAATATATACTTAGTTATTGGCTTATTTTGCGTAAGTTTCACATCCAATATAACGAAAGTTTTCTGAAATAATGTCGACAGCACTGAGGCGTCGTGTCTGGTAATCTGTTATCATTATCATCATCAGGTGTCTTTTAGTCTCCACTGCAGGAGCACGACCCAGAGGCCATGGCCAGAGCAGTCAGAGGATTTGCCTACACTCTCCACGCTGGCCAGATGGGTCGAAGAGGTCTCTTTGATCTGTAAGATTTGTTCAGCTTGTGTTACCTAACTCGCTTTCTACGATATCCACGGGAAGACTTGTAGTGGTCCTATTCAACTCTGCCGAGAACCACACGAACACCACAAAAATGAGAATCAGTTTAAAAAATGTAATTATCTCTTAATGTCATCATCATCTGAGCGTATTCTGGTTAAATCCTCAGCAATAACGCTTCAGAGCCCGGGGTTCACAACTTATCTTAGGTCGCAAGGTCTAGGTTAGTAGATCGCGGCGTTCGGGGATCACAACTTAAGAGGCTTACATCAGCGAAACTAGCGACACCCGTTATAAATTTAATTCTTGTATATGAGATCAAATTGAAAAAAAAATTGTAGCACTTTTCATCAATATCATCATTTTAGATTAGTAATTCTCTTGATTTACCAAATTTAAAATAATGAAAAGCAATACAAACAATAATGTCTCCCCGACCTAGGGAAGACACCAAGACCAAAAAAATCCTCTTGGCTCCCCTAGGGGAGACACGAGTCCGGAATCAATACTACAAGTCATTTACTGGTGAAGTACTTACCCGTACGTCGATTTTTTAATTTTTGATCTTATTTTGTAGTAAAAGAAATAAAACCAGGGGTGGCGGTAGTTGGCTGGTTTAAGCGCCTTAACATGCCTTCCAAAGCAATTGATCATCTTTCTTTTCGGATAATCAGCTGATTCAAATCTGCAATAAACTTACCAGGCTGGAAATAACTTTCACAAAGTATACTAACTACCCTGTTGTATTTGACCCACAACCTCCGAGTCATTAGGCAAACGCCTTGACCACTAGAGCACAGAGTCAGTTACCTGCTAATGTAATGCAGTGCAGCAACACTGGCACCGCGACCGAACAGATGTGGGAGTGAGAGGCGTTGCACACGTTCCATAGGCTAGAAACAGATCAATAGTTTACAATGATGCAAGTACGGTAAGCCGAGTACTTATAATAAACCGATGACTATAATAGACAGCTTACCATACGTTTTTTTTAACGATTACTACAATATAAATTGAGTAAAAAGAGCCTAGTCCGTAAAATACAACATCACAAGTTTCGATGTCATAAGAGTCGTATTAGTTAGCAAATGTATTGAAAATATCATAAACAAGATGGATTAAACTACATCTGGCGGCACGGAATTACATTTTAATATGCTTCCATCCTTTCTTACTTAGATATCATTTACTAGAGCGAAAAGGAAGGCGACATCGACAAAGCGCTCGCATTAGCAGCTCTGGACCCAGAAAAATTCATGCCCCCATGTAACATGTAAACGCCTAATAACATGGACCTAGGAATAATATGGACCCGGCATTAGACACATCAAAAGTGAAGCATAACTTACGTCACATCAAGTCACATGTGTGCAGCATGTATTTGACATTTGGGAAATTTGACATTTCGTTCGACCGGGGAAAAGTGTAGGGATTTTTGTGCCGATGTGTGCGTGCGCTAGTGTCGCGACACGAGTGTAGGGATTTTTATGTGCGTCACTGTTACATTTTCCAAGGGCATATCCTGATTATTCTTAGATCCATGCCTAATAATTGAAATGAAATATTTATAAAACCTGTCTTACTTGTCAATGAGCAAGTTCTCTTGGCACCAAATGAGAAACCCGTGATGGTCTACCAACGCATCTGCGTTTAGCACCAGAACTTTTAAGCACTGTAGCAGATGGTAGAGGACGTCAGGCCGGGAGGTACTTTTCAGTTCCTGTAAATAAAATAAAAATAGCTAGCTAGATAATATACAAAGAGACCAAAAATGTTTGTTTTTTTTTATAATATAGGTCGCCGTGTGGTTCCCGGACGCCGTGTGGTTCCCGGCAGAGTAGAATAGGACCACTCCAAGTCATTCCGTGGATGTCGTAAAAGGCGACTAAGGAAACACAAGCTAAACAAAGCTTATTAACATCAAAGAGACTTCTCCAACCCGTCTGGCCAGCGTGGAGAGTGTAGGCCAAATCCTCTGACTACTCAGGCTAGTATATGGCTCTGGTAGTACAGAGAGGGTCGTGCTCCTGCAGTGGAGACTAGAAAGACCTGATGATGATGATGATGAGGTCGACAAATGAGTAAGTGGGTCAACTGATGGTGAGTGATGCATACCCCTTGGATAACCGCAACACTAGGGGGTGACAAGAGCGTTGCCGGCCTTGTTATCGATAACTCAAAAACTACTGGACGGACTACGATTTTTTAAAATAATTCTTACATTTATAGAAAGCCACATTATAAGCGAGTAACATAAGCTTTTATGTATTTCGACAAAGTCATGGAATAACAGCAAGTTAAAACATACTTTTTATTTCATGCAAGTCACCATAGATTTAAAAAAATGCATATTACGTTACATGCTTACTCACTCGCGAAAATAACCCTTACTAAAATCACTCTAAAGACCTAACGGACAATTGATTGCATCAACGCAAAGTAATTGATTATACCTGAAGAAGCTGATGAATGTACTGTAACTCCTGCGGCAGTTCATCGATGCAGAAGTGGAATTTGCCCGCGGAGGTCGGCCAGAAATTTGTCATGTCTTCTTCTACAGACTCCGCCATAGCTTCGTGGTCTCCAAGGAGATTTGGTGTAGATACCTTAGGAAATAAAAGAAGAGACATCGCATTAAAGATAGCTCACAGAATCGGGCCGGGTTAGATATTCAATGGAACAATTCAAATTGGACGTTAGAAGTAGCGAATTAATTTCATATTGAACAGCATGGTGGGCTGCCGCCGACTCAGTTCAATTATGGAATTTTAATAATTATTAAATTATATATTAAATAGACAAAGAATAGGACCACTCGAAGTCTTCCCGTGGATGTCGTAGAAGGCGAAACAAGCGAAAAAATCTTATAACCATCAAAGAGACTCTCCAACCCGTCTAGGTCAAATCAACCCGAGGCGAAATCATATGTCTGATCTGGCTAATTTATGTCTCTGGTAGTACAGAGAGGGTCATACTCCTGCAGTGGAAACTAAAAGACCTGATGATGATATACAGCAGAATTACTCACATCAGCGGTAGCGGTGGCGACATCTGTGTCTGTCAGTGTGATCGTGTGTGCGGTAGCCATAGGAGGCTGGTCGGAGGGAGGCAGATTCACAGCCATATCCAGCTGTTCTGTTATTGTCTCCACAGTGGCTGTCATTATCTAGTGGATAAAAATCTATATTAGTATGTGTCGATGTCATCTCAATAAAATATTAAGCACTGACAAACTTTTTGCATAGACTAGCGAAATTTACTTTCAAGGTGCCACTATTGTAGCTTCTAAAATTTGTTTGTTAGGATATCAGGTAAACATAGTATCATTCATTTATTGTTATCTACGCAAGAAAGGTTGTCAGTACATCAACTTATTTATTTTAAGGGCAATCAAAATAAACGAAGCTAAAATAAATGTAAATGTCTAAAAATACAATTAAATCAATAATAGAAATCAGTAACTTTCCTGTGGCTGGTTATTTATGTTCCCGCAAGTAAGAAAAAAAATCCCCACATTTTTAAAGTACGAAAAGCAGCCAAAAAAATTGCAAAAAAAAATCTGAGTTCAACATAACATTGACATTGAAATTGACCATCGAAGACAATTTGCAGCACATATAAGAGCTTTGTGGAAGACGTAGTTATTCCATTTCAATACATATATTTAAATACTGATGAGATGAGACATTAAAACATCTATTTAACTAACATAAACTACATTGAAAACGGTATAGATCATTCTCATGAACATGTCGTGGTCATGAAAATCATACGACGTTTCACGACCAAACATTTAAAAGCTTGAACTCACTGTTCTTACATTTATAAATCTGTAGAAATATAACAAACATTAGTACAATAAACGTATGAGTATGTATATGTTAGGTAAGATAACATGATATTTACAACTAAAAAATCAATTATATGCAGAGCAATGAATTCGTAAAAAAAACATAATATTTCACTATAAGTACATATTATTAATATTTAAAATCTTTTTCGCCAGATATTATTTCGGTGAAAACTGTGGTAAGTAGAATGTAATTCATATAAGGTCTTGGCCGGCTTAATTTTATCATCGCAGTTTTCTTAACATATTTATATACTGTACTTGTTATGTAGAGTGTCACAAAATTAACGCAAGATTTTTAGTAATTATAGTACTTGAAATCCTGAGATAATTGAGCGACACCTTAACATGCAAAAAGCAAGCTATGATACACTAGATTTGTATTTTTAATTTTTTTAATTGATAAAAAAACATTTATCAATCCTTACTGCAAATGGTATAGTGAAACATTAGTTCGAAACACAGAACATCGAAACGAAAATGAAAAAGCCAAGGATAAGAGACAGAGACATACTTGCGTGTCGCCTGACGATTTAGTCAGGGTGGGGTCCGACCCGACGTCGCTTATTAGTGAGAGTTGCATGAAATGAACAAACTATACATCTATTATATAGATTGTACACCGGGCGGGCGATGCTAGTCCTGTGGGGTACTGGACGTAGGCATGCAACGGTATCTAACACAGTTCTACGCTGTAGATCTAATTAGAGGTGTAGACTATAAAATATATAATAAAAAAGATTTTATACATTTTAACAGCCACACAGTAGATTAGATTTGCTTGCAATTTTACCTTTTATTTAGATGTGAAGTAATGTAGCCTAACATATTATAAACTCCTTCTTGCGTAGCGTATATAGCCTGTAAAAGCGCCTTCATTAGCATAGCTTGTACGCATGTAAGAGTAACCCAAGACAATAATTAATTTTTAGTTAAGTTTTAAAATTAAAGATTTAGTTGTAGATTGATAAAAAAGTTTTTTTATATTGCAAAATAATTAATATTGTGATGTGGACAACTTGTATGAGTGTGACTATTACAATGAGCGAATATCTTTTGAGATTTTCATCTACCTTGAAACGAATGAATGTTAAAGAGTATTTATGTTAACATTTCGTTTACATAAATATATATGTTATATAATCTTTAGAGTAGTTATCACACAAAGTTGTTGTTTGCCCGCATGCTTGATAATCGATCTAAAATCAGTTTACAACAGTTTATGTTCAAAATCACAACATTAACGAATCTAATATATAACTACCACATTGCTAACACATCAAGTCCAGTACCCCACATTTGGAAAGGAGAACGCTAGTGAAAAACGAAACAATGCTTAGAATAAGGGGGACGAGCGGACGTAATTATAATGGCGGCACATTTTATACCTCGGGCGGACTAAATCGCACAAACGTATTTTAAAGTTAATGCTACTTTACCTCTAGTGCTATAAAGGGTTCACTCCATAATACTAAATAGCTTTCTTCAAGAAGAAACTTTTTTATACGTAAAATCAGATTCGATCCCTTTTAAGTCAGTTGATAACTCACTTACATGGAGAGGTGACGTTTTAAATATTTGGCTATAGATATAGCTTGAGAAAAAACTTGTAAAATCATGGCTTGACCATAGTAGTATAATTTGTTTTAATAAAACATTTTACCGTAATCATTAAACACTCGATATAAGTAAAATCAATCATCCCATGTTTTCTTCCCTTAGGGTTGAATTTTTTTTTTCAAATTTATACGGGACCAACTTTAGGGTATTTCCAATAAAATGTCAAATTTGGACTACTCTGTAAAAAGTAATACCTGCCCCCGTAGCATGGCTCCCGCGACGCCGTTTATATCGCGCGATAAACTATCTACTTCTCGCTCTTCAGTATTGCGAAAAACAAGACGGCGATAGTCGATAAACGTTGTCGCGCGTGCCATGCTACGGGGGCTGGTTATACTTTAAAAAAATATCGTCGACTTGATAACCTCCTCCGTTTTTTCGTGGGTTGAAAATAACCCACGAATAATAATAATCGGTCGTGAGACAGTGATCGCATGCGATTTAAAGTACCATTAACGTCAATATTCATTTGTGCAACGTACTGTATCAGATTTAAATTTGTAATGAAAATCGATTTTTTGGATTGGTTTCGTATAAAATGTTACCGTCTTTTAGTGTGACCGTTCTGCCTTGATTAATTCTGCTTCGTTCGATATTATCCAATGTACTTTATTGTTATTAGACGATTCCAACCCAGTTTAAAAATGTAATGAATAATCTATTAAAAAGATGAATTAAAATTTGGAAAAATGTTTAGCTACAGTACTGTCCGTAATTTCATGTTTATTTATTTTGATCTATTTTCAGAAACAATGCTATTAAGATTTAAGCTCGTTCAATAATGAATTGAAAAGACAATGAAGATAACGATTCAGTTTTCATCGTTAATGTCCGGATTAACAATTCCGGTCTTTATAATTAAGCACAAATATTTTGAATGCTGGCACCTATTTAAAGAAATCCATTTGCTGGTTTTTTGTTTTCGATTTTTCAAACAAAACAATTATATTTTTAAGAGAATCGGTAAATCAGCTGTTTCTGTTGTCGATGTCAAATTATCAGCAGCATTCGTAGTTAGTTTTACGACAAGAAACTTTTTTTTGTGTACAGATGCGTTTTACTTTTGTTTCAGTGAAGATATCTATGAAACTAGCGAATTGATATTTCTTTTTTTATTCAAAATATGGCTTCCACCGTGGTTCCAGTGACGCTGCCAACGTTATGATTTGAAAAGACACGAAAATCATTGAAGTGAGCAGTATTTATAAGCAAGCCGAAAGGGAACGACTTTTTAAAATTTTGCTACGAATGTTTTTTTTTCTTTTAGTTGCCAGCCTTTATTAAAATATTTGCGCTTTAAATGGTCCATAAAGAATTAGTATGAGGAAAATTTAATTTAAACACTATCTTAAAATGAAATTACGCACTAATAAGAGTAAGAAGCAAACTACTCCACCGAGGGTTAATTCATTTTATTTATATTTTAAGGGACCACTCTCTTGCTTTAAATTTAGGAATACTTATAGGAATATAAGGTGTAAATTCAAAAAATCTATATTGATACCCATTTATTACTGAACAATTATTTGAACATGAAATTCGAGAAGCTAATAAAAATGTGAAAATGTCTTTTCTCTCTTAAAGAGACATTGGGGTTGATTTTATCGAAATAGACTGGTATGATGGAAAAATGAAGTGTTTTGGCTGCATAATTATAAAAGTAAAAATGATTTGTTCTGAATATGTGGTTTGTTGTTTATAGATAATTGACTCAATATTTAATGTTGGTTTTTCAACTCTTCTTTTTGACGAGTCAATTTCTTTACGACTAAGATGGAATAAAGCAGACTTCCATGATTTATTGTTAGAATTAATATATGTATTGGTCATCGCCTTGTTGTATTGTATTATTGTAGTTATTTTCATTGCAATATTCAAAACCGTGGTCAATAAACGACCTTCTCTAAAAAGGGCAAATATACATAAAAGTTATAAGAGCGCGATTTCACGTGAGAAATAAGGATCAATCGGAGTCATTATTTTAGTAATTTCTCATGACACCTACCCTAAAACAGTGTCGTAAAATGCAAGCAAAGGGGGCTGGATGGTCGCTATTATGACCCTATACAAATCTCTATTTTGGCAACGTGCTATAAGTTTCAACCATCCAGAGCGTTTTTATTTTACCAAAAATTATTCCCAAAAATTTTCGTTTCTGTTTTATATATTCCTAGCAAGAGAGCTCGTCCCATACGTCCGCCCGGCCCAGCACACAGACAGCGCATCCCAACACCGCGACAACATACATACATGTGGCATATGCACCAGTACGCCCCCCACCGAACTCTTGTCCATGCCCGCGCCCACGCCGTGCGCGATCGACATCAGCGCGTCCACGGACGTCGCGGGCGTGCCGCCGGATTTGCTGCGCTCGTCCTCCGATTGGTTCTTCTTGGGTTGGCTCTCGGACCACATGTCGTCCAGGGATGGCTATGGAGGCAAAATTATTGCTTGACGACTTACTTCAATCAAGGTTTTGTACACAATGACGTTCTCTAAAACGAATATTAGAAAGAGATTGGATTATGAACGGATCGGACGTGTCGAGAAACCATCAATGCACGAGAGGAGACGCGGGAGAGGCAGGGCACCTAATTTCATTGCTGACGGCCCCAAGCAGTCCGGCCGGGTGTCCCACCCAAAAACTACTATAAACTGAGGTAGACATGCTCTAGTTCAAGAAACAGACATCTAAAAGCAATCGTGTCACGTGACGTGGACGGCATCGACACGGTACAGAGTGTGGGTGTGAGCTAAGCGCAACAGTGTTAATTAGCTCTCTTTGCACGCTTCAGTATTAGGTACAAATGGCTCGTCTACCTCAGTTTTATATAGAAGTCTTAACCTCACCGCGCCACACACACTTTTATTGGACTAGATCAAGGAGTGACGCGACTTCTATAATTCATCTAATTGAAACTTATTAAAATTGAGAAATAATAAATATATGGCATTCAATTATAAATGAGTTAAATTTCGGGGATAGTGCTTTTATTTTAATCTTAATATGGAGGATACAAAGTAATGAATGACGCAACCAGTAGCGCCATCTATATGCCACTGACAGAACGAATATCACGGATTAGAGATTGGAACTATGACTAAATAGATAATGTTACCTCTCGATTAGTGCGGTGAACGTCTGGCACGAGCGCTCGAACCAGCGACACGGCCAACTGGTGCCAAAGGGCCGCAGCCTCGCAATACCCACACGCCCCTTCAGCGGCACACCATGCTGTCAAACAATATGATCGAGGTTTATTGACCTGAATTTTACAAGGAAAATTGCTGTATGCTGTTCCCCATTTAAAATAAATTTACAAAGAATAGTGGAAATACCCTAGGTATTTCCACTATTCTTTTTACTATAACTAATTCAAAAGTTTTTGAGCAAAAAAATGTAAATAGGTTTTAATATATATTTTCCACGCTGGTCTGTGAGAAAAGACAACGCATAGAATGTACCAGCCGATTTTCTGCCCGCGCAGATCGCAGAAGCCGATCTAGGGAAAGGGCGAATATCTGAGAAATCATGTAAATGTATGTATGTTGCAAAGAACAAAATAAATCTTTTATCTATCTATCTAATTAACCACTAAAACAAACGGCAAAGGGACCGCTTGCCGCGGTGTCATTGAGACACGTCCTGAAGATGGCTGAATGGCATGGCTGTGGTTTTTGTTGAGAAATGCACAACCCTAAGGGCTTAGAGTGAGTAGATAAATATTTACCGTGTTCAACAGTGTTAACTTGGTTGGACTTGAGCATGAGCCGCAGTAACTTTGTGGCCTCACTGCTCACGTTCTGAATATTGATGCGACGTTGTTGTAGCTCCATCTAATGAATGAAATAAATAAGTCTTAGTTTGCACAAGATAACAAAGTTGTTATTTCTAAGTACAAGCCTGTATTAAAATAAAAATAAAATGTCATTTCCACGGTAAAAATTTGCTTGAAAACAACTTTATAGCGGAACTACCTATCAAGAGTGGCGTTGTTTAAAATTGTTCCGAAACGAACTGTCAAATGAATGGACGTAAAAAATATTTGAACATTTTTAACGGAAATATGAACAAATCTCGTGAAACAAACTAGTAAAATGTTGACATTAGCTAGTTTTTGACAAATTGACATATTTATTGTATAAAAACTATAAAAAAGAATTTAATAGGTTATGTTTGCAAAATACTTTTAAAAAAATGTTAAGGGAACAAATATGAGTTTTATACAATTTTTGACAAAGGTCAAATGATTATTCCTTATTCTTATAAATTAGTTCATAAGAATTTTTTCACTTCAAATTTTTGTTAGAAGAAATCGTATGCAACGACATCTACAATTAGCTTTACGTTGCCACCCCTATTAGGATTGGGACAGTTAAAAAACATGAAGTTGAGTCAAACGTCATCAAGGCAGCAGAAGAATAAAGTTTAGTTTGATAACAAGTTTAATATAACTTGACAAGTCACCTGTTTGAGCAGTATGTCGAGCATGAGGATGCAGCAGGTCAGATTTTGCGGCTTCATCTGCTCTTCTTTATCCTTCTTCTCATTGTCGGCGGAGGAGGGCGAGTCCTTGTCTTTTGACTTATTTGCGTCTGGAAACGAAATATTCATCATCATCATCATCATCAGGGCTTTTTACCTCCACTGCAGGAGCACGACCGTGTGTACTACCAAAGCCATATATTAGCCTGAGCAGTCAGAAGATTTGGCCTACACTCTTCACGCTGAGCGCAAATGGTTGGAGATGTCTCTTTGATGTTTATAAGCTTTGTTAAGCTTGAATGATTGAATGAATGAATATACACTTTATTGCACCATTATAACAATTATTAAAATAAAAGAAACAAAAGGCTAAAATATACAAATAATGGATACAAAGGCGGACTTATCGCAATATGCAATTTCTTCCAGCCAACCTCATACCTTAGGGTAGGAGAAAGAATAAAAACAAAACCATAGAGTGTGGTGCAGCTTATTCAAAATACCTATAATTATATAAGAAAGACTATCAATATTACAACAACTACATAAACCTACCTATAAATATATACTATACAAAAAAAATGAATAAATAAATAATTTACTTAAATACACATATATACATAACAAATATGAGAGCAATGACAATTAATAAAAGTAAAAAGAAAAAAAAAAGAAAAAAGAAGAAAGCATTAATTTTAAATTAAGGACAGATAATGAGACGTTACCAGATTTTTAAATGACAATATAGCTATAATAGCAATAAGCTTGTGTTTCTTAAGTCGCCTTTTACGACATCCACGGGTACATAGGCTTGGACTGGTCCTATTCTACTCTGCTGGGAACCACACGGCAAAACGAAATATTACAGTCATATAAATAATATACTACTATAAAACTTTGTACAGATAAGGCAAACAGCGCCTTAGCATTCCATCAAATATATACATGGCGATACTTTGATTGTTCTGGACACGTAAAGCCCGTTGATATGAACAACTTTTTCTCTCAGATCAATGCTAGAACTGGAAAAAAAAATCCATACAAAAATATTTAGCCGGCCGATAAATTTGTACGGACGGGCTGAATCTTCCTTTTAAGAGACCAACGCGATCAAAATTTCACCGTGTATAGGGAGCCGAACTGAAGGAAACAACTACTCGATCACTGTTTGCCTAATCTGTACGCACACGACCCGCCAACAGATTAAGAGAATTTCAACCATATGGACCCGAAATAAAGTTCAAAACGCATGAAAAAATTGTACCCGCAACTTATTAAGGAGTAAAAGCACAGGACCCCCAAAAATTAACTAGTTACACGATACATATTCCTATTTCTTAAAATGCTTACCAGCTGGAGGTTTGATAACTTTTTCAGGTAGGTTGATCACGCAATGGCTAAACAAATCGAACAGTTGGTTTAGAGGGATCTTCACTTCCAACATTGATATGGTCTGAAACAATGAAACATGACTTATCTTTAACCCTTGACGCAAAAAAGGTTGAACGTATTTCGATGCGATTTTATTCATTTGAAAGCAGGTAGCTTGGCGATGGTTAGACATGTTTTATTTTTATCAAAATCGGTTCATTTGTTAACAGGTTGGATTTACCCTGACATCTTGTAAAAAATGCGTTCATCCACCTTCACAATGCTTCCGTCTGGTTTTAGAGTGTTTACTATTCAGACACACCATTCAGGAACTGGCAGAACAGTCTTAGGTCAAAGTCAGCTTGAACACAGCAAAAGTGGAAAGATTTTTTTCATTCACCCTCACCATGCTTCTTCCAATCTGTTCTACTTATAGATTTATACATACTTA
Source organism: Rhodophaea formosa (assembly GCA_963082605.1). Taxonomy (NCBI): domain Eukaryota; kingdom Metazoa; phylum Arthropoda; class Insecta; order Lepidoptera; family Pyralidae; genus Rhodophaea; species Rhodophaea formosa. The sequence goes on along the minus strand of OY720222.1, from coordinate 14,518,655 downwards.
CAGAAAATATTATTTGATATTCCATAAATATTACGCCAACACATACCTGGAACCATTCCAGCACTGGTAGAACAGTCTCCGGTGTCGGCGAATCGGGCGAATCCAACACTTTGAATATGGCATAGTTGTAAAGGTTCCCTTCATCCACCCCCACCATACTTCCGTCCGGTTCTAGTCTTTACTACTTAGAGATGTAGCACTGAATTCTTTGAAAATTCCATACACATAAAACCGTCACGTACCTGGAACCATTCCAGAACTGGCAGAACAGTCTCCGGTGTCGGCGAATCAGACACTTTGAGTACGGCAAAGTTGTAAAGGTTTCTCTCATCCACCCCCACCATACTTCCGTCTGGTTCGAGAATCTTCGCCAACGGAACTTTGAGCTCCATCAACTCTTTCTCCGGTACGTCGGTGCAGATGGCCTCCATCCAAGCCGGCATGATGTAGTCCCAGATGGATTGCGTGATGATTCCGTAGGGTATCAAGCAGTATAATCTATAAAAAACCAATGAAGGATTTTTTTTAAATAAAGATACCAACATGTTCGCTCTTTTCTTTTTGTTATTGGTTTTACAGTAACCAGGCTAGACTTTTTTGAAGTTTTCCATTACGCTTTAACAACGCAATAATACTAGACTTATGATTTTTCTTGGACGCTAAAGGACCATTTTTGATTTAAAAAAATATCAATGCGTCAATGAATATAACTTGATCATGAAATCGCTTGCATACTAAAAACAATTTGTCTAATCATACAATTATTTGCTTCTTTTAACGTCTGCACTGTAATCTGAATCGAAAGAACAAAATAAGTTGAACATTAAAATGAAAATGAATTTCTGTTCACAACAAGATGATGTAAAAAAAGCTTTTATACTATTTATACCTAAAATTATTTATATAGTAAAAAGTTATTCTGAAATAAGGGGCGGCAACACTGAGGCGTTCGATCCGGCAAGTTGTGATTGGACCACAATATAAATAAATATCACACAAATTGAGCTAGCCCCACAGTAAGTTGTGAACTTGTGTCGCAGGATACTAACTCAACTATACTATATTTTATAATATATACTGATATAGATAAACATCCAAGACCCAGGTCAATTTGAAAAAGATCGTTTTCCATCATGATCTGACCGGGGATCGAACCCGGGACCCCCGTGTCGCAGGCTGGCGTGTTGACCGCTGCGCCACGGAGCTCGTGTCAATTGTTGCTGCTTGTCGAATATTATCCAATGACAGCGGCTATCGAAGTCAACGGCTCAGTGCTGCCATCTGGTGATGAGCATTTCAGTAAACCCTCGTTATTGAGAACTGCAGTAACAGTTCCTACCTGTTCAGACCGTCTCTTAGGTGAATCGCTTTGGAAGCGAGGTTGTCCCAATGGCCAGCCTGGATAATAGGAAAACATAAATGAAAAACAGTAACATGTACATTGCCCGTTTTAAAGTATTGTAAATTTGCTTTGCACTGTTGCAACGTGTGAATAATAAACATAGACCCAGGAAAATGAACCTTTATCGAGTGAGTTTTGCTTATATACTAAATATTAGCCTTGGCTGCACGCATTTGTAATCAAAACTGTTTGAAACTTATTAGATATACAAATAATTATAGCAAGAAATGATACCTTTAAAATTAAAAGAACACAGTTGTGGGTGCAGTTCCTGTTTTTTTTATATCTACTGTAAGCCTAAGCAATAGGTAGCATACCATATCCAGCGGAGAGTTCGGAACTGGTCTAAAATATTCGAACTATGTTAGATTTTGATACTATTGACTATATGATATCTAGACGCCGTCATGCCTTTATTTCAATGATTAAAAATTGGCCATTTTTTCAATGTTTGTGTGCGTGACAGCTTTTTGTTAGCACACGCATCCCATCAATTAATGCCTTCAAAATCCCTCCAATTGGTAGCCATGTGATTGCATCATAAGTATGGGTTGGACACATTTTTTTTTCTACGCTTTTATGCTAATAGAGTCTATCTAGGCTTTATATAACCTAAGTTCGATACATATGCTTTGGATAATAATAGCGGATACTTACTTGTCTGGTGTAATGGGGAGGATGTGGCAGCAGACACGACACCAACACCAAGCGGTGAGACTGCGCGATACCTCGCAACCAGCCGCACACATGCTCGCACTTCAACTTTTCTACCATGGTGGCTGTGTCACCTACAACAAGGGTTTCAGTATCTAAAATCAGAATTCGTCGACGCATATCTTGTTATAAAAATTCATCTCAGAAACTGAATAAAAAATAACATTATCAGGTCTTTTTACTCTGCACTGGAGGACGACCCTCTCTGTTCTGTCTCCATAGCGATACATATATTAGCCAGAGCAGTCAGAGGATTTGGCCTACACTCTCAGCGCTGGCTAGACGGGTTGTAGAGGATCCATTTGATGTTTATAAGCTTTGTTTAGCTTGTGTTTTCTAAGTCGACTTCACCTACATCAACGGGGAGACTCGGAGGGGACTGCTATCTTCACTGCCGGGAACGACATGGCCATAAAAATTATATTATCTCACTATACAAAGGTCAGACTGACATAGCTCAACGGATCAGCTCGTTGAAGTGGCAATGGCCGGGGCACATAGTGTGTAGAACAGACGGCCGATGGGTCAGAAAGCTTCTTGAATGGCAATATGTATCGGCAAGCGAAGTGTCAGACACCCACTGACCAAGGTCGCAGAAGACGCTGGATGCAGACTGCATTCAACTGGTCGTATTGGAGATCCTTTCGGAAGGCCTATGTTTAGCAGTAGACTTCCCATCGCATCATGCGATTTTCTATAATTTAAGATATTTTTAACAAAAAACAAAAACCGACTTCAACCATTCCTAGGTCCATGCTTCAACCCCTCAGATTAATTTCAACCCTATCAATTTTTTTTAATAAGCATAAGAAAAAAATAGAAATAAGTGTGATCCAAACGGCATACATGTAAAAATATTTTTGGTTTTTATGTATTTTTTCAAAAAGCGCTCGACACATTTCGATAAAAATTTAATGGGACCATCTGTAAATATTACCTATCGAAAAAAAAAGAATTTCTTAAATCGGTCCAGGCGTCTTCGAGAAATCGCGGAACATACATTAAAAAAAGATTACGACGAATTGTAAACCTCCTCTTTTTTTTGAAGTAGGTTAAAAAGCAGTTTTCTATAATATGAAAAAAATCATCCGGAAGTTAAAAATGCAAATAGATATGTGCAAAATTTATACAATAATTAAAAAAAAACGTTAATTTACCTGTGTAGGAAAACGAAGTAACATGGAACCAGTGGAACAACACTGATAGTAGGCGTCCCAGTATCTCGTCCGGAGTATCAGGGTTCGGTGTGCATAGTCCCACCATCAACCAAACTCCATATCTGTAATATTTTAACAGTTTAGTCGGATTCCTTCACAAACAATATGCTTTCCTAGGTTAAATTTTTTTTTTAGTCCGAGTCTTAGATTACCAAAAAAAATATCTCTTATTTTTTCTTTTGTAAATTAAACAATAAATCCTAATCCTATTTTCCTAACTAATATTATAAATGTGAAAGTAAGTTTTGTTTGTTTGTTTATTTGTTTGTTTGTTTGTTACGCTTTCACGCCGAATCTACTGAACCGATCATCATGAAATTTTGCATACACATAGGTGAGGGTACTAAGAAGGACATAGGCTATATTTTACGCGGGCGAAGCCGCGGGTAACAGCTAGTAAATGATAAAGATAAAGCGCGTCAACCAAATTATGACGTCATATGAAATTTAAGAGCTATATCTTTATCCATTTTTGTTTAATTGCCAAGGGAAAAAATATGTGTCTAATGTTTTTTGATTATAAGATTATAACTGACAGACCTTATTATATTTTTTTAGGAAACTAGACTAAAATATACATAAAAAGCAGCGTTCTTTTTTTCGAAAATAATTTTTATGTATCTATTTATTCATACACATTGAACAGTTAAAAGAATCTAAGAGTTACATACTCGTAAGGAAACTTCAGTACAATGGGTACTACATATTTTAATAGAATTTTTTTCCAGCTCTCGCAGGTCTGCGTGAGGAAAAGGGAAATAAGAGGAAATAATGTAAATACAGTATGTTTTTCTTCAGGACAAAGGAAAACATACTACGTAGGTACCAACGTTTTTATTTGTATCTAACCTGCCCAAAAGCTGCCTGTCTTCAACGGAGATGGGGTCCGGCAAGTTGACGGTGAGCGGTGGCTTCAGCTGCTCGACCGTGCTGTCCGGGTCTTCCATGTTGATTGGCTTGGCTTCTTTCAGCAGGCTGATACAAACAAACACATAAAATTAAATCGCTCAACTGATCGTTTTACAAGGAATAAAGGTGTTCGGAGTCGATTTTTCCCTCAGATGGCAGCACTCTGTCGAGAGGTATTCTTGATAGGAATTCTTAGAAGGAATTTTAGCGGACTGCACGGTGTTTGTTTTAGATTGTTTTGCAAATTGATTCTAGTGGATTTTATAATGTGAAATTTGGTGTTATAAATGCCCATTTTAAGAACAATGTGTGGAATAACTAAAATAGACTGTCATTGTGCGGAATTCAATTGTTCAGTTTTCGGACCGCGCTGCACCCACTGGGTTACTACAACAATATACAATGTGTTGTAGTCTACAAGTGGCATAAAAATCTCGAGATCCATGCTTTGGAGAGCAAATAAAGCTGTTGGTCCCGGCTGTCATCATTGATGGCAATTGGTAACCTTGTTAGATCCCTTGAAAAATCGAACACTTTTACACATTGAAAGAGAATATTGGCTACTTAAATTATCGAAAAAAAAAAACACCGGTAGGTTTATAGCTGCCTCAATCAAGAGAGAGGCAAATATACAATTGGCCTTATCAACAAGGCCAGCTACTATATCTATCTGATGCAAAGGAAATTCGACGCTATCAACAAACTATTTCCATACAAACCTGATGATAGCTTCGACCAAATTGGTCTGCATGTCGCTGTCCATCTGCCAAGCCAGCGGCAGGCGCGTGTGCACCACGTGGTCGCCGCCTCGGCGGCTGTTGTGGCGGTTCCCGTGGCACTGCTGGCAATACCTGTAGGCAGTTAATAAAATTCAAAAGTACAACTTCTGTATCAATTTAGACGCTTTATAAAATTATAATGGGATGGGGCGGGCCATGTATGCCGAATGAATCCGGATCGATGGGCCGCTTTAGCTACGAAGTGGAATCCTAAAGATGGTTACAGGAAGCGTGGTAGGCCTAGGAAGCGTTGGTGTGATGATATACACAAATTTGAAAAGAAATGGTCGGAGATAGCGCAGAAAAGAGAGGAGTGGAAGAAAATGGGGGAGACCTTTGCCCAGCAGTGGGACAGCATTGGTTAGTAAAAAAATATATATTATGACTAGCTTTTGCTCGTGACTTTGTCCGCGCGTTCGGTTTTATCGTAGCGTAATGTATTTGTGCAATTTTTGTGAAATAGTTGTTGTTTTCGTAATCAGCTATCTGACAAACCATAAAAACGAGATGCGTGAACATAAATTAAAGTATGCAACTAATCGGATTAGGCCTTAAGACACTCGTGTGATTAACTGATAAAGTGCTTTTTTTTCTCTTCCTTTACCTTATACCCCTTTTTTATGTGGGGTCGTCACAGCAGGTGACAAAGTATTGTCATTTAGACGACTGATAACTGATAATCTATGAATAATAAAGCTCTGTATTTCCATATTTTACTGGTCAATTAAAATAAAGTTAAAACCGAGTATTTGTTATAATAACAAATACTCGGTTTTAACTTTATTTTGTTTTGGGAAACCCATTACTATTTATTCCGATTATTTTTTTTATGTTCCTTCTTTGAAATTGTTATTGCGTGCGTGTTATTGTTAACTTTGACATTGGCAAAATCATCGTTTAGGCTAAAAACGATGGAGCCGTAAACCTAAAGAAAGAAAGATGGAAATCTCAATTTAATCATCATCAGGTCTTTTTAGTCTCTACTGCAGGAGCATCACCTTCTCTGTACCACCAAGGCCATCAGCCAGAGCAGTCAGAGGATTTGGCATACACTCTCTACTTTTTTGCTCTTTTTAATACATTTGCTATAAATACAGTCCATAATAGTCCATATGATGTACAACTTATATCGTAATGATGTATTTTACGGACTTTGTTTCATAGTAATCACAAATGATTGCAAAAATATCGTAAGATGCTCATTCTATTCGTTCATCATCATCATCTCAGCCGCAAGAAGTCCACTGCTGGACATAGGCCTCCCCTAAGGATTTCCAATATGACCGGTTGGAAGCATGCATCCAGCGCCTTCCTGCGACCTTTATCAGGTCGTCCGACCACCTGGTCGGTGGGTGTCCAACGCTGCGCTTGCCGGTACGTGGTCGCCATTCAAGAACCTTTCTGCCCCATCGGCCATCGGTTCTACGCGCTATGTGCCCCGCCCACTGCCACTTCAAAGAGCTAATCCGCTGGGCTATATCGGTGACCTTAGTTCTTCTATCTATCTCCTCGTTTCTGATTCGATCTCGCAGAGAAACACCGAGCATAGCCCTCTCCATAGCTCTTGGAGCGACCTTGAGCTTTCTTATGAGGCCCATAGTAAGGGACCACGTAACACACATTGGTCGAAGACTTTCGACTTAAGGCACTGAGGTATTTTGGACGAGAAGACACTGCGTATTCTATTCGTTATCATCGGTTTATTATAAGCACTCGACTTTGCCTCGTACCTACTCGTATATAAAACTTGCATCATAATGTACTATCCTCTTTCTTGCCTGAGCGTTACATTGCCAGGTGTCATATTTTGGAACACGACGACCGCTCGCGTTTTCTTCGTAACTTCTTATTAAAAATTAGTATTGCATAGAACTAGCGTTAAAAACCGTCTTAAATAAATTTGTCTATGGTCTTACCTGATGGGATGGTTGCCGTTGTAACTAGCGCATTCATTAGAAAAGCAGATCGAATATGCAGCTTTATCTGACGATCGACAGTTCTGAAACCAAAACAGAAATTAAGTTTCATGAACTCTCTTGTCCATAAGGCACAGATAAAAAGATAATGTATAAATTAAAACAAATTAGAGTAGGCCGTCTTCATGGTATATATTTTTTGAAAAAAATAGGTTTTTATAAATAAATCTGACTAGCTTTATAAGTACAAACCTTGTTCTCACAGACCATAGACACTTGCTGTTGTGGATGAAGGATGTCGAAGAATCGTTGGTTCGGGTGTTCCCTGTAACAAATGAGAGGTGAAATGTGTTACTTATCTATGAAAAAACAAAATACAAATGTAAAAGCAACAGAAAATTACAATCCTTCAGGAATATCAAATTCACTTGCCTGATAGTTATTTGTTGTCAAAATACCCCATTATTATGGCAACAAAGAACTTTCAGGCAAGTCAATATGTTATTCCTCGCATGAAGACTAGATTTTGAATAATATCTTGATTATGAAATCATTAAGCTGACAAAGACTGTACACTTATTAACCGACTTCACAAAAAGGAGGAGGTTTACAATTCGTCGTAATCTTTTTTTTTTGTATGTTCCCCGATTTCTCGAAGACGCCTGGACCGATTTAAGAAATTCTTTTTTTGTTCGATAGGTAATACTTTACTGATGGTCCCATAAAATTTTTATCGAAATGTGTCGAGCGCTTTTTGAAAAAATACTCAAAAACCAAAAAAATGTTTACAGGTATGCCGTTTGGATCACGCTTATTTCCATTTTTTTCTTATGCTAATTAAAAAAAAATTATAGGGTTGAAGTCGGTTTTTGATTTTTGTTAAAAATATCTTAAATTATAATCCTTACCTTAGTACATCAATTTTCAAAAAAGTGTAATGTGACTGTTATAAATGTCACGCGGGGAGGATTTGAACAGTCAGAATAGCATTGTGAATGTAAAAAACCACCTATAGAAATTGTTATAAGTGTTTTTTTTTCTATAACCTTGCAGTTTGAGGCGAGTTGTAGGCGCGGAGTAAAAAGTTACCCCTAGATTCATGGTATTAGATACTACTTGTTTCCAAATTGCGGGGAGGTTTTCCTGCCAACACGCATACGTAATTACGTAGTATCGTGTATACCAACCTGTGTATCTCGTTGGCGCACTCTATACACAAGTACAGCGGCGGCGGGCTGTCCCAGGCGAATCTCACACTGATACAGTGGTCGTAGCAGACCTTGGCAGTGGCACTTCACAGTGTATATCGCCCCGTGTATCTCGTTGGCGCACTCTACACAACTAGTACAGCGGCAGCGGGCTGTCCGAGGCGAATGTCACACTGATACAGTGGTCGTAGCAGACCTTGGCAGTGACACTGCAAAGTGTATACCGACCTGTGTATCTCGTTGGCGCACTCTATACACAAGTACAGCGGCGGCGGACTGTCTGAGGCGAACGTCACACTGATACAGTGGTCGTAGCAGACCTTGGCGGCTTCGGCCGAGCCAGCGTTGGGGCACATGTCGCGTTGGCACAGGAACGGGACCAGGTCGTCTGAAATTGACAGGTTTATAAATTTTCTTGTGACTACTAACTGATCTCAATTTAATAAACTACCTCTTATTATAAAAATTACCTTTTTTTATACGGCCTACGGCCTTAGAGGACATTAGTAGATTTCGATTCATTTATGAACCCCTACGAGACAATGCTACTTACTTGAGAACTTGCAAAGCAACCCCTTTCTATCAAAGAGCTTGGCATCAAAGGGCGGCCAGTAGTAGAACAGCATCTTGGTGGCAGATACTCGAGCTCCGCATGAGCCTGGCTAGAGTCTATCTGACTATCATGAAACTATAGTAAAAAGGCATGGTTTTATTAAGACAAAAATTGATTACTTGAAAACTTGCAGAGCAACCCCTTTCTATCAAAGAGCTTGGCATCAAAGGGCGGCCAGTAGTAGAACAGCAGCTTGGCGGCAGATACTCGAGCTCCCCATGTGCCGTACGCGATCACGCATAAGATGTCCTTCACTACAGTTTGCTTCATTGACATTAGGCATTCTAGGAGCTGGCAATGATGTGCTAAAACAAACAAAAGAATATTAACAAAAGTGTTTAGTCAAAAGTTGTTTATCGGTACAACCACCATCGGACGATGCGGCATGAACGGGAGTGTCATACATATGTATATATGGTCGAAATATTATTGCTCATAGTACTTCTAGTTTCGCTTCCTTCTTACCTCTAAATTCGCCTCCTTCATTAAGCGAACCGCTAAGGAATGGAATTTTCTTCCTTTCTTTTCGATTTCTACCACATACAATTTTTGGGATTTTCGAGGCAATAGGCTGAATAGGTTTGTGTGTACCACTCTAGACCCCGCTGTTGCTTTCCATCAAGCAAGATAGAATTCAAACGCCCGTAAATTATTAAAAAAAAACCCCGTAAATTATTTAAAAAAAAACCCGTAAATTATTTAAAAAAACCAAGGTGATTTCAAAGTCACTTCAAAATGACCATCAACCCGTAAGCATGGATTTTACCGAAGTTTAATCACACTACAATTCATGTCAGATGCAAAGACAACTATAAAGTTAGGCATTGAAAATTAGACACTAGACTTGACTACTTGCACACACGTTTGGATTGAGTTTCTTTCGGCGTATTTTTTCGATGAAAGTAGTTTTTCGATTTTGCATATTAAAAATAAAAATAATAAGAATGAAAAAAATGACGTTCAAAAAGAGATACCATCCAATTTTGGATAAAAATCTTTGACTTTGACTTTGACAAAGAAACAAACAAACACACTCCCAATATAAATATGGTCAATCACTTAAGACTTATATAAACAACTATAATATTTATCAAGGGAACGTTAAGGTTGGTCTCATCATAACTAATAAATACAAACAGACAGAAATCAAGTGTACATATATCTCGAAATGTCAGCGTCTTGTTTTAAATGTCGAGATCCTCTTCAATTCGTAGAGTCGATTTAATCAAGACATGTTCTTACAATTCGGAAATTGTGTACGTGTCATGGCCTTTGGGTTTTATAGCCTTGGGCTCTGTCTACCCCGCAAGGGATAAAATCGTGATAATGTGTTATGTCTGTATGTTTAGTATACTTTTCTTTGCGGCCCACTCTACATTAAGCATCAATGAACAAATCACGAGAAACGGCTTAGAATATTTGTACCTGGATTGCTAGAATGCTGGAACACCATCATGATTATGGCTGCGACTGACTGTGAAGCCTGGCTCTCTTCCTCTTGACCAGAGTACTTGCGAGCTGTGGAAATAAAAAAATATTTTTTTCTTTTTCTTATTATTATTTTTTTATTTTTTTCTTCTACGTTGGTCTGGGAGAAAAGAAAAAAACGTATAAAAAAAGAGTAATATACAGCTACTTTTCTTCAGGCGCAGATTGTAAAAGCTGATCAAGGGAATGGGCGTGAGGAATCATGTCAATAGGCGATGCGGCTAGCACGCCATCACTATTTTGATTCCGTTCTCCACCTACAAGCCCACCAACATGCTAATCGTGGCCTTTAGGTCTTTCTTAGCTGGACTCTGCCTACCCCGCAAGGGAAAAAGAGGTGATAGTAATATATATGTATGTATTTTTTTTGCATAAATATATTTGGGACAAACTTTATCTAAATCCAGAATGACACTATATTTTTATTTTGATCTTACAAATCCACAGACTTAACAAGTAATTATAAGTTTGAATCCAACATTTTGCTAATTCAACTTAGTGGTCCTGAAGGAAATTTTAGACCCATCATAAAAACTTAATGCTTAGTAAAATTTTACGAAATTCTTTTCTCCATCTTATTTAAGATACCGTTTGCGATGTACTCACAAATAGTAAACGGCAGTATGTAGTAGCACAGCAGATGCAGTATTTCCTGATGCAGGGTCACCGGAAAGACCGCTACGCAGTACGCCACCAAGTACGGCAGATTGTCTATCATGTCGTATTCCAGGAATGGAAGCAGGCAGCCGAGGCATTGGAGCACTGCCTGACCAAATGCTGAAAGCAACAAAACTGTGTTAGATATTTAGCTTCAGTAAATCTAAAGAAATAGGCTCTCTTCTTAATTTTTTTTAAATATAATTTTTTCGGCAAGTTTTTACTATGAGGTGAGGAATTCATACTGCAAATTGCTTGGCAAATGGCTACAAGACAAATCAAACGAGACTACACAAAATATTATAAAACGAACACTAAGTTTGGAGCCCCACAGTAATTTGTGAACTAGTGTCGTAGGATACTGACTAGGACTGAACGAAGCTATATTTTATAAAAGATACTCATGTAGAGAAACATCCAAGTCTGAAAAAGATCGATTTCCATTACCCGACCGGTTATCGAACCCGGGACCACTCGTGTCGCAGGCTGACATGTTAACCACTGCGCCACAGACATCGTCAAGATGTGATGGGTTTGTATGGTCACATGCAAACTTCATTATCAGATCTGATCTATGCATTGCAATGCTATCCGACTTACATTAGTGCACAAAATTTTAGCTCAATCGGATAAGCATGTGTTTCAAAATTGAGTTGCAAGATTTGACCCTCACAGACTAACAGGACAAGTTAAATAAAATCTTGTAAAATCAGTAAACAAGCAGACAACAAAGAACTCTATATAAACTGAGGTAGACGAGCCGTACGTACCAAATTCTGAAGCGTTCAGAGGGTGCTAATTAACACCGTCGCGCTTAAGTTCACACCTAAACTCTGTACCGTTCACGTGACACGATTCCTTTTGAATGTATTTTTCTTGGAGTAGGCCACGTCTACCTCAGTTTATATGGAAGTCTTTGGCAGACATACGTTGTATGCCATACTGCAGATGTGGGGCAGCATCAACCAGCTGAGAGATGGCATTGAAGAGCCCCTTGTAGTCGAGGTTTGGATACAGCATCATCCGATCTGCATCATTGTCCGCATCGCGGATCATCTCCAATGGGGAGCGTGGGACATCTTTTAGCACACCTACAAATAATTGAAGTTAGTAAAAAATATCGGCCAAGTGCTAGTCAGACTAGCGCGCTCGAAGGGTTTCGCACCATTAGGTATACAAGATTATACTGTCAAGCTAAAACGGCAAAAAAACTTTTTAGTATCTGTTGTTATAGCGGCAACAGATATACATCATCTGTAAAAATTTCTTCTGTCTAGCTCTCACGGTTTATGAGAAAGTTACAGCGACGGTGATCTTTCGGTTACGGAACCCTAAAAAGTGTAAAAAGGAGAATTCTCTAGTGATAAATTATGTTTTGATAAACACATAAGTATCAACAAATAAAGCAACGCAATATGATAGTTTCCTGGGTCAAATTAATAATACTAAAATTAGACAGTCAATGAGATAAATAAAAAATATAGAACACATGTTTTCAATTATTGTTAATTGTACAACAAATGATAAAGATAAAAAGTGTCAAAGTTCATAAGTAGGGAGGGGCTCGTGACATTACAAATAGCAGGGGTTCTAGAATAGGCCCTTGAGGTACTAATACCAATTACCAGAAATTATTGAAATAAAACTTGATTAGAGTTTCCATAATAAACACTGATCAATTTAATTTTCAATAATAATCCTAGATATACTTTATTTTTTTAAATTGAATGTCAATATCAACGTACAATCTGTATGTTGATATCTTCGAGCAACACGGCTTCACGAGGCGTGTTGCTCGAAGGTTGATATCAATCAATAGACGCAATCAAATGCTTCAGATGAAAAATAAGTGTATAGTACCGTAACTTTCGAGTTAAAAACCAATATTTATAGATACTGGCCTTTAAATAATAAAAAGTACTTACTGAGCAGAGTCTGCGAGAAATATTTGACCGTGTTCGCGATATCAGAGCCCGATGGCAGAGGCTGGATGTTGTGCATCAACCGCAGCTGACAGTCGTAGAGGCTGCGGATCTTCGCTGTGACTGTTGGTTGTCCAAGCAATATTAGTAATTATCAAGATTAGATCAGCAAAGTCAGTGTTACCAAAATTAAATTTGTATTCATCGCTTTTTCAATGTGTGCAAGAAAATATGTTTAAAAGGGATGTCTGTTTGACGGCATATTGCGTGGAATAGACATAGGCTTGATAGGGTGACTCATCCCGTCAATGAGAACAACTTTTCCTGCAAGGTGGAAATTCGATAAAAATTCTAACATTCCAAAAAAAATTTTATACTCTCATAGGAATTTCCCCACCGCCGGATGTAGGTATACTTTTGTATGATAATGTAAAAAAGCCGAGTTTCCAGCATTGGTTTCATGGGAAAAGTTGTATCAACGGACTAAGTCATCCCTTCAAAGCTATCTTGTGTGTAAATTAACACGTGGCATGATGCACGATAACACTCATGCTTTCTCACTATAATATTGAGGTAAGAACGATAAAATATGTCACCCTCGGGATCGCTTTCATATTTTTCTGATTAAGTTATTTCGAGTTCCCGACACAGAATACAGATCTGCGATTCCCGGGTTATATGAGCAATGTAATACATATACAATACATTACGTAACCCGCATTAAAATTAAATCTTAAATAGTTAATCACAATTTAAAAACTGTGTAGATAGTATGGATCTAAGAATAATCAGGATACGCCCAAGAAACTTAACAGTGACGCAAATACCAAAGCATGCAAAAGTATCGAGACACAAGCTCACGCACACATCGACGGTAAATAAGCATGCAATTTTGCTCCATTCGATTCATTCTTTCTCTTTTTCAAATGATAAATTAGTGACTACAGCTGCACACATGTAACATAAAAAGTTTGTGACCTGTCGCCTTCGCCTTTGTCGTCGTCCTTCGCGTCCAGTCCATATTATTCGAAGATCCATAGTAGGTAGATACAAAGTAAACTTTAATACAGTCCGAATCGAACTTTATGGTCGGTCGGATATTAGCTGCGAGCTGCGCAGTACGGCGAATTGTGTTCTGCGCAACAACTCGCGCGATGTTTCGAGCCAGCATAAAGTTTGATTCGGACTGTAGTTGGATTGAGATATATAGGTACTCTACATTGTAATAGATTGTGTAAAAGGTTTCGAAATTAAGTGAAGGTTTTAATTTATTGATATTCAATTATGTTCTTATAATTATAGCTTTGTTTTAATTAAATAATATGCAGTAAGAGAGGCCCAAAAAGCAAACTCAGTCAAAGTTATAATTGACTCTCTGAGCTTACCATATCTACCAGACTAAAACACCAAACACTGTCCACCCCCGGTTTCATGGTAACGATTTTACCGAAATTGAAGAATCCAGAAGAAATAAGTACAAAAATAGTCAGAAACCGGCGGTAAATCTACTCAGGCTACGAAAGCAGTTGCAGGTATAGATATTGGTTTAGCCTAACCTGAAAGGTGAGCCACAGTCAGCAGAACAGTACTCCACCACAAGAATTAGTAGCATGACAATTGTTGGCTTGGTTGGGCATCAAGGTGTATAAAATCCCAAGCAGGGCAACCAATGATTCTATCACTATTAGAAAGGTTTACTGTAAGCGCATAAACTCTGAGGTGTCAAGGAATGGAGATTCCATCTAAGCTCAAGTAATGCAGCTTTACCCAAAGTTCAAAGTTCTATATTGTTTGAATCAAGAACCATTTGAGTTCCACTTACTGCTGAGTCCGAAAAACTGTTTTTGTAAACCCAATGCTCCGGACTTGGTAAAACTAGTCTTTTAACATGTTAAACTTGCTTCATGAAACAGGAACTATTTGTTCCTAAACAGTTGGTTAACATCTCTTCAGTTACTACTGAAGTATCCATGTACTAAATAACCAAGCCAATTGGCTAAGAGCCATTTGTAAATCTTGTGGAGGAAGAACAGACATAACAGAACACCAAAGGACGTGCAAACTGCCCTATAGGATGATGGGGACACCAAACAACAGTCTGTATCCTCTGAGTGTAGAAGTTCACCAAAAAATAATTTAAGAATTAATGTGCAATTTTTAAATACCGAATTTATTATTATTATTTATTTATTTTAAACTTATTACACAAAACAATATTGTATTTGTACTCTTATGTAAATACATACATCTTGATAGGTTCTAATTAAATATATTGGAGTTCAGAGAGAAAATTAATTATTGAGGAATCTTTCTACTCAAGTACTAATAGTAAAAAGTTTTTGTATGTCAAAATAGAGACACCCCAAGATTAAACTCAGATTTATCTAAAATAGTGTTCAATATAGATATCTGATAGAAGCGTAGATAATAAAAGTCAAAAATTACTGAAATATAATGATGACTGATGGTAGCCTTGGTATATTATCTACCACTCAGTAAGGATAAGACACTAATAACAAGAACGGTCCTAAGACAGATATGGGAACAGATGGATGCATGTGAGGGCATTTGCTGACAAATATAGAGGTTGCCATCAAGTAACAAAATAAAAAACAAACCAAAAACATAAACCAATTTTTTTTATCATTCAATCTTTTTTTGCAGGCTGAAAATGTGTTGGTTACCAAAAAGCGCAAGCCAAAAAGCGCAAGCCAAAAACCGCAGGTTTGGTTTCTATTAATTATGTACAGAATCACAATTATCAAGTAAGCCTTGGTAATGTTGTGCTTACACTGTTTATAGCATAAACATTGTACATAAACATTAGGATCAACATTACGAAAGATGAATTTATTCTTTTGAAAATTCAAATATAACACGATGCATTATATAATTGGACCAATTGCCCTAACACAATTTCACTAAAATCCTTTTTTGATATTGAAAAAAATACTGAAGAATTTGAATGAAAAGTCAGATGGCAACCCCGTTTTAAGCATACGTGCCTCCAGGTTCCCCAAACAGTCAAACCACACTGTGCAAGACAATGCCCGCAGAACGAGCTCACCTTTCTGATTCAGGGGCTCCAATATAAACTGCATGATATCACACGCCTGCGGCTGCATTACACACAAAAAGCACTACGCAATGGGGCCTCACCGATTCAAACCTCTGAAAAATAAATGCGTTATTGTGCATGCAAGCTGAGCGATTGTAAGTGTCTGAGAGGTTTTGTCGTCGTAGTGTGATCAATAGAAGAGAGCCGTCATAAGATGCCGGGCAGATGTGAAACATCAAATTAGTTCTGATTAACACAAATATAATTCGCCCGAGTCGACACGCTAAGAGGAAGAAATGATGTAATGGCAGAGGTAACCATCATGCCCTTTAATTTCACAGTATATGACTATTTGAAAAGAAGGCATATCAATAGATGTTTCACATCAAAAGTTTTAATCTAATAATGTTAATAGTTTTTTTAGTAGAGTTTATTATATTCTTAAAATAGGTACTAGGAAATTGCTGTGTTGAAGAAGAAGCTAGTGTATGAGTTATTCAGAAAATTATTTATATCTAATTTACATTTTTAATAAGATTGTTTAATTATTATTTTAAAAGGTTTTTACTTACATATATTTAAGTGGCAAAAACAAACAAAATCTCACTAGATAGTTTATAAAACTAACAGGAAAAAATAAATAAGTCGCTAATTATGTACCGCACGAAATTATTTACCGAAAAATTTGATTACACAATGTTCCATTTTCAAAAGAGCGAATTCTGCGCGGCCAGTACGCGGTAAACTCGACGACAAAAACGCTCTTGGACACGTTCCCAAAATTAATATATCTGAATACTAAAGCGGCGTAGTTTACGGAGGAAATGCTTACAGGCCGCCGCCCGAGTCCCCATGTTTATAAGTTGAATCTTGAAACTGCCCTGCATTGGAGCGCCGGACAACACTCGCGATTAACATGAACAGTACGGCACGAAGCCAAATCAATAGCAGCAATCCAGGTTTAAAACACGAATAACCGACCGGGCGAAAGAGATGAGACCTGAATCTAGATTTTCCTTTCTCTTCAGGCTATTGATCGATTTTCAGGGGTTTGTTGTTGTTTGAACCGCGCAGGTCAGCTGTTTGTTTTGGGTTGAACTGTCAATGTCAAAGTCAAGCGCGTTTCCATATCCGGTCAAACGTCACACGTTATTTTTGGTACTGGCAGCACTTACGACGAAAGGTCACTGACGGAGGAAAATTCAAAAAAGGGGTCGGAAATGAAAATTTACTCAGCTTTATATTATACCGAAAAATAATCCTAGGTAATCCTAGCTAATATTATTCGAAAGTGAGTTTGTTTCGCTTTTACGCTGTATATCTACTGGACCCTAACTGGATCCGATCATCATGAAATTTTGAATACACATAGGTTATCGTCGCTGTCATATCAAAATGTCGTAAGTTTAATTACTCTGTTTCAGGAAACACAAAAAACTGTTTTTTTATTGTACTTTGTAAAAATTACACAAACTTTTTTTTCGGAAAACGCATAATTTTACTGCGTCTATTCAATCGTAATGTCCTTGAAAACAGATTATAACTATAACATAAAAAATTTTCAACATACGACGTTTTGAATTTTTTTTTAATATATAATAACAAAATATACGACATTTTGCTTGCCTTAACGACGTTTTGACAGAAACCTTTTGATAGAAAGGCGTTTTGATAATCCCAAATAAAATAATAAAAAACAGACTTTACTATTAAAAATAGTATAATTCTCGAAAATAATCATCGATTATATAATTAACGAGTCTTCTGACACGTCTGTCGATAGCTTCAAGCTAATAGCGGGCGGATCCATCCCACATACGCTAACAATACTCCATACAGGAACAGGCTTGAGTTGTGTTAAGGCTCAACAGCTGGCCTGAAGTTAAAATTCCGTTGGACCTTGGAGAGGTTGCCCAGTTCTTTCGAAGCAGACTTACCCCTGGACTCAATATAGTTGCCGAAGTTAAGGTTTATGGAAAGGTCAATACCAAGAAGTTTGAGATGACTGGGGATGGGATGGTACCTACATTCGAAAAAGTGGAAGCCTAGTTGAACGGGCTTCTTTTTTGCAGTGAAGAGACGTGCCCGGATCTCCGAGGCCTTAAATCTTACAAGGCTGGCATCACCCAAATCGGACACAGCCTGCAGAATAAGATTGGTGCGGTCTACCAAAACTTTTTGACCTTGCACTTGAAAAATATTTTTCCGATACGGTGCTATCTTTGCATCTGCACCATGTCTTTCAAGAGCATCACCCTAAAGATGCGACGCAAACAAGATCCCCAGTAGAACGGCGCTGGTGAAATCCGAATTGCTGCTCACTGAGACATTATCTTCAAGGTATGCCAGCGAGAGATAGTTTATAACATGCTCCATTACCTGACATAGAATGGAGGTAATCGCAATTGGGTGATAGATTTCAGGGTTACCCCGCTTGGGTATGCATTCAACGTTGCCGAGTTTCCACGCTTTTCAGTTTGAAAAGAAAGACGATACAGTCGAGGGAGGAGGTCACAAAATAGGAGGCAATTCGGCTGCGCAATTTTGCAAGACAGTAGGAGGTATACCGTCGGGACCACTGGCATTGTTTACGTCTAGGTTACATAGAATTTTGAGAACCTTCTTTTGGTGTATGTGGATTTCGCACATTTTACATCCACGAGGTGATAAAGTCTGCAAAGTTGCAGGCTTTCGTCTCCTGTGCCTCGGGCCATACCTGGTATGCTGACTGCTTATTAGCCTCAGCTATACCAAAAGATCGATCCGAGATTATTCGGAGATTGGAATATAGTATTTCATCGCCAGTCCGATAACCTCAGCAACAGCGCTTGCATAGCTCGAAGGATCGCCATAGAAAAGCAGACTTTCAGTCAAGGGTAAGATGCTAGGAAATGCCGCATCTAATCCCAGTACGCTGACCTATATTGTCACACCCGTCTAGTGCTTCTGGGGCTGGAGTCAGGTGAACGACATGTTAGAACGGACTTCACCATACAATGGTCAAACTCCAAAGAGAGCTGAGATTGCCACTTGGTATTGGTCAAGTTCAGTGGTAAGGAGAAGGTCCAAGCAATTATCTATGTGGTTCTCAACGCCGGGTATCCGAGACACCTGGTCAACCAGCTGGGAAAGATTATCGGGCAAGGAAAACTTGTACGCCTCTCTACTAACATGGTCCATCTCCTGGTATGGAAACATGCATATATGTACATAAACAAAAATATAAAAGATGTGACTACTTTTGAATGTAACAATATCATAAAGTCTTAGTCGTTTAGCCAGTAACTAAACTGAAGTTACAATAACAATCGGTCACTTGGGTTATTTCACTGTTCAGTATTATTGTAGTTTCGTAAAATCAATATAATTGTAAATTATTTTATGCTCGATGTGAGTAAAAATAACTAACAAACCTCGTTATTGAGGAAGAATACAACTAAATTCCACTGCCGAAAAACTGCCTTTTCGGATTTTAGGTCATAGAACACACGTCAATTGAGTTTGAATTTGTGGCCCCCAATAGAAACTCAAACGTACTTGTATGACATTTTTTTCATTTTCACCCTCACTCCCTTATTTTGTCTTTGATCTTTATTGCCTAGAGAAAACATAAGGCAGTGGGTCGTCTGATACTAGTAATAGTATCTTCTTCGTAGTTTGTGCTAATTCCCATTGCTTTAAGCACTACTTATATGCACTATATGCATTTAGCGGTAACCGTAAAAACGTCAAAAGATCTTATGTCAGTTTTTTTTTTCTCAAGAAGACGTATGTTAAATCGTGGCTAAATCAAATGTTAAACATACGATAATTTGACAAAATCATTGAAAATAAGACTTTATGACTAGTGCTTCAAAGTCCATATTCGTAGAAGACAACAACATGTGATAATTTGACACATTCAAGATTACGTTTCAAACAACGCATCCAAGTAATAAAAAAAAATAAAAAAAAAAACATACGACTTTTTGATATGACAGCGACGTTATGGTACTGAGAAGGACACAGGCTATAGATCAAGCGGGCAAAGCCGCGGGGAACAGCTAGTCTTGTATAAGCGGTAAGTTACAGTAACAGAACATTTTATTTTGTCCTAATTATTATCGTCAAAACTTACAACTTTGAAATTCCTAAATTTCCTGTATTTTTTAAAACTAAATAAAATATAAATAAATTATTTGGAGGATTCGCTGTTCTAATTATCATATCCCACCCAATGTACCTTTTCCAATTAAATAGGGAGAATCCTTGCTATTTTTTGGTTTTTCCCCTGTATAAATTAATGCTGAGGTACATATACTTCGTGATATGGATGGATGCACGTACTGAAATTAAATTGATTTCAGTTTAGTAAATCATTTATTCGGTCCGAATTTTTGCTCCTTAGATTGTTTCGTTGATGTTTTTGTCTAAAAGCTGGCTGGATTCATCTTTCATAATGTTGATCTGCAAAGAGAGGAACGTCCTGCTTGCTTGTGATTTGTGCTTGTGTTTGTGTTGTAAGCAACATAATGATATTGATGCCTTAATTTTAAATTATAATCTTTCTAATCTCCTAGCTACTTATTTGTGTGCTTTCTTTTAACGGGCGGTACCAAGTGAAGGTCGATGTTACGTACCTACATATACTCGGCAATACGTAATACGTACACAACTATTATGTGATGTTGCTAACAAAATTAAAGTCTCTACATAGACGCCGCAGGCATGCGTGAATGCCGCGACAAAATTGACAAGCCTGTCGAATTGTTGTTTGTGTTTACAAGACAAGTGATAATTATGCAGTGTTTTTGTTCACACAACAAGGAACGTAATAATGACGAGCTTATTGTTAAACTTTCTTTGAGAAGGTATTCATATATACTTACCTAAAGTTCGACTTGTTTGCTATAGGTATTGTTAGGGTAAATTAGAAAGAAAGAAAGAAAGAAAAGTAATAATTACGGCCACTAATAAGAACTACCACGGGGATTATGCCATCAACAAAATTTAAGAGAGCTAAAAAATTGCTTAAAGCAGCTCACAAGCAAGCAGGACGTTCCTCTCTTTGCAGTTAAGAAAGATCAAACCTATGAATAAATAATAAGACTTACTGACGAAATCCTGAATACATGCAACAATTAAATTTTCTGATAGCATTAAACCTTTTGTTCACCATTGTGAAATTATATCATTACGCTTCTAACAATGCGTTACACCGTCTCATGATGCATCAGTTGTCTTACATAAGTCGGAATCAATAGATAATATTTGGTCTAATTGCTCTTCTGTTCGGCCCACAGCCTGCCCGTTTTAATGAACCGTATGATACTGATTAGTTCAGATCGACCTGTGACCTATCAGATGGACGGTTGCTTCATCTGATCTGGTAGAAAGTCATGTGAATTTGATGACACACAATAGCGTGATGACCAGCCGATCTAGATTTCTATCTTCCTCTTCTTGACATGTCGGGATATAAGTATGTACCTATTGTGTGGTGTATGTCTTCGTGGGTAATAAAACATTAGATTTCCACTTAATCCTATCCTTTGCTGTACGAGTCCATATTTTCGTTAAACATTATGGAATTAGGAAGTCGGATTGCGGCTTTGCTTCAAGAGATGTGTCCTCTTTCCTAAATGTAACTTACTGGTTTTAAAAAGATCTGTCAGATATACTTGAGACTTATATTAATGGATGAAATTACCCTACAGCCAGTTTTTCAATATACTTATGAAAATAATTTGAGTATTGAGCCCAAGTGTAATATGAGAAATATACCTAAGTATTATTATAATATAATGATGATGATGAACATTTCGTGTAATGTATAAGGCGACAAGCTTGTATTATTATGGAGAAGTCATTGCCTTGACTCCCGAGGCTCGTAATTTAGGATTGTTGATGGATTCTGAACTTCGTTTTCATTCTCATATAAGTAGTAGAAGTTGCACGTAACTGCTTCTGTCGACTAAAAATACTATATAAAATAAGAGATTATCTAAATTCCAATCTACGTATAAATCTTACGGAGTCCCTGATTTTGTTAAAATTTAACTACTTATGCAGATATAGTATACGGGCCACGACTACTAATGAAAACTAAAAAAATTATCCAAAAAGTTCAAAATGCTTGTGCACGTTTTTGTTTCAATATTCCGCCAAGAAGCCATGTATCACCCTATATAAATTCAGCTAAAATACTTAACATGTTTTCACGCCGTTATGTTCACTTTGCTACTCTTCTGTTTGGTATTATAAAACATCACAAACCTGTTTATTTATTTGAAAAATTAGTCTGGTCTTCTAGATCTCGCCTCAATCTTCTAGCAGTCCATAGCCATAAATTGGTAGATTTTGAGGGAAGTTTTACGCCGCAAAAAATTTTTGAATTAAGTATTTACCTCCGCTAATGCGAAATCTCTCCTCGGTCGTCACATTTCGTAAACACATAAAAGAAATTACTTTATCGCGGCAAATTGATGGCAATACCATCAATCATTTTTAATTTCCCCCAAATTTTTGTTTTATTTGTTCTGTTGACTCATATTCATAGTATTTTTCATTCCGTATCAAAATTTGTAGCTGTTTGTTTACTTTTTATTCTCTTGTCTGTATTCTCCGAAATGAATAAAAAATATGTTAGAAAAATAATAATATTATATGTATTGCAAATTGTATAAAAAGTAATTTAATTAATATGATAATAATTAAGTCACCTAACCCACGTCTTCATGGCACCAGCTGAAAATCAGCGCTGTAGCACCCCGCTCATGGATCTAAGAATAATCAGGATATGCCCTTGAAAAATGTAACAATGACGCACATAAAAATCCCTACACTCATGTCGCGACACTAGCGCACGCACACATCGGCACAAAAATCCCTACACTTTTCCCCGGTCGAAATGTCAAATTTCCCAAATGTCAAATGAGTACTTACAGCGAAGTTACGTCCTATGAATAGGTATATTCATATATCCTTCAAAAATCTAAAATGCCGAGCTGAGTGGTAAAAGAGTGTAAAAACCACAGCAAAAGACACAACAATACGGATGGTATCACATATCATCAGTAAGTACTGAGTATTTCTTGTTATTTTTAAGAATAAACACACAATAAGGCAGATGGTATCACTTATCACCAGTAAGTTGTTTTTCTTGAATGTTCTAGTTATTTTTAAGAAAAAAAAAACACATAAATAGGAAGATGGTATCAGTTATTACCAGTAAGTACGTAAGCATTTCTTGTTATTTTCAAGAATATGTAGGTATTTCACTCAACAAGAATATGTAAGAATTTAACTCAACTCAAACTCTTTGTTTATTTACACTGAAACAACACCACAGTACTGTTATGTATAAAGTCGGATAGTGATATTATTTATTATACGTAATTATTTAAGTCTTTTCAAAGTAAACTAGGTAAAATGATTTTGTTATTTTTGCACCAAAATAAATTTACGCGCCATGTTGGACTGTAAGTGTTGCCATACTAAGATTTCAAGATTCCCATTTATCTTTTTTTTATGACTCACTTTTCTAAGGTTCCCCATTGGTGATGTGGATTTTAAAAAAATAGGTTGATTTAATCAGGAAAAATAGAAATGATGCATCATGGCTGCCATCAAAATTTTCACATGTTTGTTCAAAACATTTCGATGAAAGTGATTTTTATATAACAAAAAGAGCTTATCATCATTTGATAAAGTTAGCGTGTTCAAAAAAGGTAAGGCCTTATTAAAATTTTATCCGACTTCAAAAAAAGAAGTTATGTGTTCCTTTGCATGTTTCATAAGTCATAACTTAACTATTTATGAACAAGTTTGGAAAATCAATGTATGAATGAAGCGAGCTGATGATGTTGGTTATTTTTAGGGTTCCGTAGTAAACTAGAAACCCTTATAGTTTGGCCATGTCTTTCTGTCTGTCCGGCTGTCCGTCCGCGGTTTTACTCAGAGACTATAAGGACTAGAAAGCTGTTATTTGGTATGGGTATGTATATTAATAATGCCAAAAAAGTGGTTAAAAAAAAATATTGAAAAACAATTATTATTCTATACAAACCCATCGTGTTGGAAATTATTAAATAGGTCTTTAAAAATATTGTAAGGTTGAGAACACCATTTTTCGATTTAGGGATCCATTTCTGAAATATACTACGTGTGGCCCGACACGCACTTGGCCGGTTTTTTATGTGCAAGATTTATAATACTGGAAATTTCTTATGTTTTCGCGATTGTTACACATTTAAATAAAATTATTTTAATACGGTTTTTGGGTATTTTGGAAACCATTACGGCCACTTTTTAAAAAAATTTCGATTTGGGTTTTGTTTTCGAGGTATTTTGGGGTGTAGGTAACAAAAATGAGGGAACTTTCGATATTCAAGATGGCCGCCACCATTTTTCAAGTAAATTCGACGTTTTCGTTGCTTTTCGGGTATTACTATTGACTTGTCATAAAAAATAGACATGCATGTTGATTTGTAGGTTTGGGGAGTAGATTTCAAAAATTTTGACATCTCACTTTTATGATTATCTTCTTTACACAAGTTATCTTAATAAAAAATACCAATGAAGCGGAAATATTTTTTTAAATATATTTATACTAGCCTATATCCAACAAACTAGTCCAGTGAACAAAATCACGTGGATTCTAAAATTGAGGCCGTTTTTTGGAATCTCCTCCTCGAAAAACCCATAAAACGGCATCCATGTCGATTTTGCATAAAAAGTCGCGTCCGCCATTTCGGATTTCAAAACTGACGTCATTATCGAAATCTTCGTCCCAAAACACCTATACAGCAACACTCATATCAATAATTCATAGATAGTCTCACCTGCCTCATCTTGGATTCCAAAACCAACTTCATTTTCAAAATCTACGCCCCGAAAATCTTATACAACGACACCCAAGTTGATTTCATATGAAAAGTTGCGGCCGCCATCTTGGATTCCAAAACTGACGTCATTATCGTAATGTACACCCCTATAAACCTATACAACGAAACCCATGTCATTTTCGAAACTACACCCCGAAAAACCTACACAACGACTATTTAGTATATAATGCTGTAAATAATAAATATAAAATGCTTCTGTAATACTAATAATACTTTTAGTTAAAAAAAAAAAAACAAAAAAGTTATACTCAGAAGAAGTAAGAACTACAAAGCGTCAGTACCACTTACAATTTATTCACCCCATTTATTGGGTAATTTTTGCCATCATGGTCACCCCATGCACACACATGTGACGTAAAGTAAGCGTCACTTTTGATGTGTCTAATGCCGGGTCCATATTATTCCTAGGTCCATGACCCCGCTAGCAGCATAAAGCTGAGCTGGCCACCTTTTCGACAATTTTTATTTTTAATTTGCTTAGAATTGCTAATGATTCATTTGTTGTTAGATATGTATTTTGTCGAATAAAGATTTTCTTTCTTTCTTTCTATTATGCTTATTTAGATTTCCGTTTCTCACTAGGTAGTTTGCGCACTATTTTGCCAAAGTTATTCTGCACCTACTTTATGAATAAGTAAATCCTTTGAGTAGATGTTTGTTGACTAATTCACTAGACTAGACTGGACGATACTGGACATTGGTTCTAAACAGACAGGTAAATAAATCATCTTATATCTACGGAGATTATCTGTACAATACCTAAGTACTTACGTTTAGTTTTACTCAAAAGATTTCAGTGACATCCAAGAATATATACATTAGTAAAGGGCTGAACAAAACAGATAGGCATAACACATAGCATAGCACAAGTGACATCATCAACGGAAGCTGTTACATGTCCACAAGTTATTTATCGGAACGTAATTAAATAATTGCATTTAACTGTTATCGGTGAAAATCTCGCATGTTTCCTCTAAGGCCCTTGCCTTGCGTGATTGTCAACGTACTTATGACATAATATTGATAAACAATAGACAAACACAATGATTGACCGTAAAACTATGGGTCTCGTGGGAAAAGCCATGTTTCTCATCTCTAAGAGCTCAATCGAACTAACGACAGACCGACCGACTTTCATAGACCTATCTGTCTAATGACATAAACTAAATAAGTCTTATAATTATAGTGATACAGTTCAATTTCTGCCGGATTGAACTGCGATTTGGTTTTGAATGACCGTTTTATAATGGAGTTAGAACAATCAATGATTTGGTTATGTAATAAACGATTCCTTTGATATACGGAATTGGATTATGGTGCGCGCTTTCGTTTTTATTGTTTCGCTCAGTCGGAACAAACTGTTATTATCTACTGACTCTTTTTGATACTAAAAGTTTGGGAACCGACATCTCCACCTCCTTTGTAAGGAAAATTTGACATTTTTTTTATTATTATTTATATCTGAAAAGGACTCTACCTAGTAAGTAAATGAACTCACTCATCATCAAACACACTTTAGGTAGGTACCTATTATTAGAAATAATCTAAAATTTTCATTTACATATCTCATTTGATATTAACTAAGTTTTTAAATATCTAGATAGGAATAGATCGTATAAGTACATATTTAGATACTTAATTGACAAAAAACAAAAACCTATATTATATTTGCATGTAACAAAGTCGACGTGAATGTAACCAAACTTAATTGATTAATTACAATTTTTGCAATAAAACGTCTCATTAAACGGATCAATCCTACACGGTGCCACAGAATTAATAATAGTACTTGCCATATTGTAAAAATTGCCTAACCAACAAAAGGCTCCAATGAGCGCATTTTGACCGATCGCCGATCCATGTCTTTTTCTTTCATCCACATGATGGAGCATGTGAAATTCGAAATTTCTTCTTCTATCATCTAGCAATGTTTAACATTACGCTCTGTGTTATCATTGGCTGTAACAAACATTAAATATTTACAAATTGTGCAATAAAATGTCTTATTAAACGTATCAATCATACCTATACCTACGGTGCCAGATTGTAAAAATTGACCAACCAATAGGTAGATTCTATCGAGTGCATTTAGAAAGGATATATCGTCTTTTCATTTCATTTTTCTTTAATTCACGTGCGGAATTTCTTCTTTTTTTTATAGGTACTTGCGTTTTACATGGCGATCTTTGTCATCGTTGATGGCTGTAACAGACACAATTAAATAATTACAATTTGTGCAATAAAACGTCTCATTACACTGATTAATTATATAGCTATGGTGTGTAAAAATTGCCCAGTCAACAAAAGGTTCTAACGAGCGCATTTTGACAGATCGTCTATCCATTTCTTTTTTTCTCTCATCCACATGCTCCATATCAGGAATTTCTTCGTCTATAATCTAAATGTTTAACATTACGCTCTTGTTATAGTTAATGGCTGTAAGAAACACCATTGAATAGTTACAA
The DNA here is from genome assembly GCA_963082605.1 of Rhodophaea formosa. Classification (NCBI taxonomy): domain Eukaryota; kingdom Metazoa; phylum Arthropoda; class Insecta; order Lepidoptera; family Pyralidae; genus Rhodophaea; species Rhodophaea formosa. The sequence continues at coordinate 14,491,422 of OY720222.1, read as the reverse complement.
TTTGTGTAATAAGATATCTCATAAAATGGAATAATCGTATAGCTACGGTGCCATATTGTAAAAATTGCCCAACCAATAAATGGCTCTAAGGAGCGCATTTGGACAGATCACTTATTTGTGTCTTTTCTCCTTCATCTACATGCTCCACATGAGGGATTTCTTCTTCTTTCTTCTAGATATATTTAACATTTTCACTTTGTGTCATCCATCGTCGAATGCTGTAACAAACCATTGAATAATTACAATTTGTGCAATAAAATGTCTCATTAAACGGATCAATCCTACACGACGCCATATTGAAAAATTGCCCAACCAACAAAAGGCTCTAATGAGCGCATTCGGATTGCATGCTGTCCATTGTAGCTCATTGCACCCACGTGCGCCGCTCGGTCGGTCAGACGTGCAGTAATTAAAACTTAGTCAATATCTAACACCTTTAACCTGGGACACAGTTTCTTAAGACTTAGGTTCCCTTGAATATACAACATTATTAATCAAATTTATATCTGTTACAGGGTAGACAGAACGTAGGCATTAATGGTGTTAAGGTAGCGCGCAGTTGGGCGACCGCCCAAGGTGCTAGGTTTATGCATATCATGGGGTTGGGGGCGCAGTGGTACCACCTTCCCACCGTGTGTGATTGGGCGCCCATAGAAATCTCGGTCGAGGCGCTAGTACTGCTAACGTCGGCACTATACGTAGGGTACTACAGCCTAGGGTGTGTACCTAGATAGAAAAATATAATAAATACTCACGAATTAAAATAAGTTGTAAACTGACTGTCTAAATCATTGGATAAACATAAAATAAATATATATATTTATATATATATATTCCTATTATAAATCATTACACAGTACACACCCAGGTGCAAGGTTTGTCTAAATTAATAGCCTGTCCTCAAGAGCAACATCTTGTAACCAGGAAGAGCTACCTGCTTTCCGATATGTTTGCGACCTTTATTTATAAGGTAAAACACAATAAGCATCGATCAATAAGTTTCATTGTTTGTAAAACAATCATGAATACAGATTCGTAGGTGCTTATACAGGGAGATTAGTTGGACATGTAAATGTTTAAGGGCATTTTCAATTTTTGAAAATTAAGAACTTTTACCTCAAATTTTTGGAGAAAAGCAGGTATTTTTCGTCATTAAATTTAGATATTGCCGGCGAGGCCTTGGCTTTTAGGACTTTGTATTAACCAAGAGGTATTAATTAACCTACCTAGAAATTGGGGAATTAAAGTATGTAGTGGCCTTTATTTCAAGTCAGGACTTAGGCAACTTATTTTTTTAATTGACTTCATAAAAAGGAGGAATTCATCGTAATGTTTTTTTAACCAACTTCAAAAAAAGTGGGAGGTTCTCAATTCGTTTGTATATACTCAGTCAGTTATGGATCGATTTTAGTGATTCTTTTTTGTTCTATGCTCCAGTTGTGGTCCCAAAAATTTTTTTTGTCGCAATGTATTGAGCACTTTTTGAAAAAATAAACAAAAACCCAAAAAAATTGTAAAAGTATGCCGTTTGGTTTAAATTTTGTGTTACGTGATTACTTAGCTAGTCATGGATCGATTTTAGTGATTCTTTTTTGTTTGATAGGTAATGCTCCACCGGCAGTCCCATAAATTTTTTGTCGCAATGTATCAAGCCCTTTTTGAAAACATAAACAAAAACCCAAAAAAATTGTTAAAGGATGCCGTCCGGTTTAAACTTGTTTGTATTTTATTCATATGCAAATCAAGACAAATTGATGAAAACGTTTCTTCTCTGTTTTCACCGCTCTTCAAAAGTGATCCTATAATGTTTTTATCAAAATGTATCCAGTGCTTTTAGAAAAAATCATCAAAAATTGTACAAGTATGCCGTTTGGTTTAATTTCATTACTGTTTAATTCTTTCGCGAATTAAGACAAGTTGATGACGACGTTGTTCCTCTATTTTGATTGAACTACCACACCCATTTACGTACAGGGTTGAAGTCGGTTTAACTTTTTTGTTAAAAATACTTAATTATATTTAAAGTTTCGTATCGAAAACTTGTACTCGCTGTAATTTTGTATAGGTATTGTTATCTATATTATCTATAAAATTGAAATCTGATTATAAACATCAATATGCCTTATCCGGTCGTATGTATGAAATTCGGTTGAGATTGGCTTAACTGTTGTAAAACTAAAACGAAACTACGTTTGTATGGGATTGCGGCTTTACGTGGGACTCTTAAAGGAACCACGCCAGAGGCGATTCCGAAGAACTCTGATACCAGGTTGTCATGGTCGGGTGACCGTGTCTCCTACACGAAATGATGATGAACTACCGAACTCATTTCCGGGTTACATACTTAATCATGAAATTACAACACCTTTATCAACCCATCTTTACTCACTAGCGCAATTAGGGTTAAATGAAATGCCAAAATTGGTTTGGCGGATGTACGACCCAGGCTAGAAAACAAAGAGACCATCGCACGTACAATCTTTCTTGCATAAATCGCCCACGATTCGCGCACAAATTAGCGAAAGCAACAGAAGTAGCATTTACGGATATAAGTATGCACCTTTATCAGACCTATGACATTGTATCTATCTGCCTATCAGCCAGGGACGTCTAAGCTGGATATGGTCCCCCATAGATTGCCAGAAATTGCTGTCTTGTGCATGCTGTGTTCACCGACTCCCGTATTGTATCTATGTACCTATTTATTCAATAAATTGGGAGCTGAGCTCTAACAGGATCCTTCACAAAAATTACAACAGATTTTTTTACCCGACTAAGGCATCTGGCAAATGCATCAATAAGTAGCATAACCTATGGCTTGCCATGTGTACACAATAAATAATATATATTAATATAACAGAAAATTTGATTTTTTGTTTCGTCAAGAAGTTTTCCTCCACCAAAAGCAAGCGAGTTAGACGTTAAAATTTTTAAAATTTATTATATTTAAAGCAATTCAGCTCAACCGGAAACTAGAAACGCTCGACACGGATGAGTGAGGGAGAGATTTTTTATTGACTATTCTAAAAGTGATGGGCATAAAATCATCTAGACTCCTAATATATTGTAAACTAGATAAGTTTATGTGTATCGTTCTATTTGCTCGCTATTTTGTAGCACACGGGATGAGTGTTTTTCTTTAGCGCAGAGCTAATTGTGACTTTAAACAGACGGAAAAGGATATGCAGATGTCAAAAGAGTGAATTTGGCAGGAATTTTGTAATAAAAACTTTCTTTTGTTGTTTATCTGTGCCCAAATTATCTGTGAACTTGTGAGAATATTACAAAGTATGAAAAGTGTACCTACCCACATGAGTTTAAAGCTAGTTGCCGGCATAATAATATAGATAATAAGTGCTTGGTTAAAACCTACTCAGTATTTAAGTCAACACAGTTTGAGTCAACTCTACTTAAGAAATACTTAGTTCTTAAGTTTACTCAAATGACTGTAGTGTAGGTACCTAGTTATATAAAATAATAATTACAATTGGTAAAATTTCTAAATGCGTGGGTAATCTGCATGTTACATGTTTATGTGAATATTATAATTAATAATAATATGCTGCTTGCATCATACTACATGTCACACACATATGCAAACCCAAAAAATACTGTCTTGAGAAATATATGCGTATTAATGGTTTTAAAATCAAGGATGTTGAAAACAGTGCAAAATAGATAGGAAAACGCTGAAAAGCAGTCTTTAAGATGCTTTTGGACAGCTTAAGAAATATGAGACCAGTGTTGGGCAATTACATACACTAAAAACAACTACTCTAGATTCACACCATTGGTGGAGACTCGTCCATGCTGGACTGGGAGAAAAGAAAAAAAAACACAGAATGTAACAGCTGCTTCTCTTCACGTGCAAGCCGTAGAAACCGGCCAAGGGAATGGGCTCAAATCTAAGAAATCATGTAAATAGGCGGTGTAGTTAGCAACCCATCACTATTTTGATTCCGTATTCAATTTTTAAGCCCATCAACATGCTAAGCGTGGGCTTATGCTCTGTCTACCCCGTAAGGGGTAAAGACGATACTATGTATGTTTGTTCATCATTGGTGGGCCGCTTCCTGTCTTCCTTGTGAGGTACAATCTCCCCAGGCAGTAATAGTTCTCGAAGCAGGTGGTAACCGCGTGCTCGCAGTTCAATAAGCACGCGCAGCCGCTCTACTGTATTAATAGTTTTGATGTTTCATGCTGGTTTAGGCGATAAAGAAAAACATAGAATATACCAGCTGCTTGTGTTTCCGCGCAGATCGTAAAAGCTGGTCAAACTATTGGGAGAAGTCATAAAACCCCCGTTAATAGGCGGTGCGGCTAGCACCCATCAGCCCATCACTGTTTTAATTCCGCTATCCACCTTAACGCCCACTAACATGCTAAACGTGGCTTTTTGGGTTTTATGATTCTGGGTTCTTTCTACCCCGTAAGGGTAATAAAGACGTGATAATATTTATGTATGTGTGTATGTATGCACGCTGTTAAACCGTAGTGTTAAACCTATTAATTATCGACCGGTTGCACGCTTCTAATACTCACGCCCAATGGGACATCGGACTCCTCGGTTAAGCAACCCCGAGCGTAGTTCCCACTTGAATAGATGACCGGAAGTGGCATAAAAATGTCTCATTCATTAAAATGTCCGTAAATGCTTCTCCGTCCGTGCTTAGTACGTTAAGACGTTGGTCTCAGTTGACTGTCATCAGAGATAGCAGTCAATAACGTTTGAAAAGTCTGTCACCAATGTTGGCCACTTACCTACGCTTATCGCGCTGTCAGGGATCTGCATAGATTCCTAAGTAGTAATGTAATTACTTGAAGTAGGTATTATTAGGTAAGTATTACGCAAAAATATTTCTTACCATCATTAAATACTCAGCCAATACTCTCAGAATTCTTTTAATCTGAGTTAAAGGAATTTCATTATTGTGAGAACTGGGTAAGAATAATTACTCAATCAGTAGGTGTCAAACTCGTCATATTATGCATCCCTAATCTCCAGAGGGCGTTACCATCTTCGCGTGCGTATCTACGAGCGATATGTAAGAAAACATGGTCTCGATTCGCGGGAATAAAAACGTGTTGGATATTAGTCTGCTCGCCTTCTAGATGTGGGAACCATAGGGTTGTGCTTCATGTATTATCGATGAAAATTCTCGGCGACATATCTGTACTATAACCTTGTTTTTTACCCGTGGAAAGATTACTACCTCCACTGCAAGGGTACGACACACTCTGTCAGAGTCATACATAATATATTAGCCAGAGCATTTGGCCTACACTCTCCACGCTGGCCAGACGGGTTGGAAAGGTTTCTTTGATGTTTAATGTAATTGATTATTTATATTCACTAATAAAGTGCGCATCCGTGTATGTATCCATATTCTCCAAACACAATCATAAACATGAAAATTGCGTTGGGACGATGGTCTACATAGCCTACCCGAGCTTGAAGTGCTACGTGCCCTACGTGGATTAATCCAAAACGCATAACTATATTTATCGATAGACATCCATATATTTGGCTCCTCACTACTCACGAAAAGCGTTCTCAACAGCGGCGCGCTGACACGGATCCCGGCTGATCGTACTCGTAATCATTGTTATTATGCCATTTTTGTCGTGATGCAAGCGCCGCCATCTTGGGGGAAGCTGCGGTGCGCGCTTTTTGTGCCATCGACTTATTGGATTAAATCTGAGATTTGACATTCCTGCTTTTTGGTTAGAGAATATGCATGCGCTTCTTGGTTACGTTAGGGATAGTTACGAAAGGAGGCCTTTAAATGGCTTATCAAATACTGTCTTTTTTACGTTACAAAAAAAGGAAATATTTTAGTAGGAAATAATATTGACAAGGGGATTATTCTTCAGATATTTAGACACTGCTTATTTTTTATTTAAAAATCTTTAATGACCACTGTGGCACAAAGGGCGGGCTCAATGCTAAAGGTATATCTACCAGGCAACCTTCAGGATTAAATAGATAGTATTGTGGTGTTTTTATTATGTTGATACATTCACATCAAAATATACAAATATAAACAGTAATACATATATACTTATATAAATCCGGGACAAACATGTACTTATATCGATGGGGGTGGTGGTAGGGCTCAAAGGAGAAAGGTCTATCTATAACTTCTGATGAAAAGGTTTTGTTTGTAAAACCTCCACGAGAACAAATTAATACATAACGTAGTTACATACTTTACTCTCAAAAAGGAAATAAAAGCGTAAAACATATCAGTTTCTCGTTTTACACACACGAAAAACAACACAAACAAACAGAATAAAATGTAGTCTGCAGACTAAGCAAAGCCAACCACAACCTTCGACCCTTTTCCATCTTTTCCTAAAAGCATTTACGAAACGCTGTGCGTAAATAGGTGTTTGTCAACTGAACCATTACAACTGTTACTACAAAACATAATTATTATGGTAAAATAGTTCTTATTGCTGACTGTGAGAGACGATAGAGTAAGAAAAGTATTTTACATGGCTGCAATTTATAAGTTTGCAAAAAATTAACGCGATTTACGCACAGTTATTACAAAGACATAAAGTCAGTCATTACTCGAGTTTTCTAACGTAAACGTTTTAGTGCTAAAATTAGTTTTCAACATCAAGGCCGAGCAATTTAATACAATTCTGATAATAGTTATTTTGCGACTTTTCTTCACTCTATGACATTGGTGGCTTTTAACCACAAGAATTAATAAAGAGTATGATAATTATTTTTAATAGTCGCGCCTAAGTGTTGCAAGAGAAGACAGCTCGCGCCAAATTAATCCTCTCCCACATTCGCGTTATATCGATTGATAAAACTACGCGGTTTTAACTAATCATTCTTGACAAATTTATCAAGGAAAATTGCACAAACCTTCACTTATATAATTGGCAAAGATATATCTATATACAGTATACTAATATTATAAATAGGAAAGATTTAATTGATTGTTTGTTTACATGGAACAGGCTCTCAAACTATTGGACCGATTTTCATTCATACATATTCTTTCACCTATAAAATGTGTTAACCTGCGGGCACATAGGCTATAATGCACGCGGATGAAGTCGCGGGAAACTTGCTTATTAATATAAATGCATTTCTTTTTCAAAATTTAACTATCAAAGAGAAGGTTACCCACTTATCTATTGTTGAAGAAAGAGACGCTTTTTTAATGCAGAATAGTTGAGCGGTTTTTTACCTTTGTCGCAAATGTAAGTGCAGTAAACAATCCATTAATGCCTATACTAATTTCCCCGTGTAGTTTCTATAAATAAGTAGGTTCACAAAACGATATCGGCAGCTGCGCGGCTGTGGGGTAGAGCCATTAAAGCTGATTATAGGATTCGCGTGTCCGATGCAACAGACAGATGGACAGAGACAGACATGTGTCAAGATGATTAGCCGTGGCTAACATTGTTTTTTGACCTTGGACACGTATTGAGAAACTTTAGAATTGGACCTTTGATATCTATCAACGATCTGTTACAATTTAAAATAGACATCATAAAAAATGTATACATTTTCGGTCCATCACACCTTCAAAAATAAAGATATAAGATTTTGTGTAGAGCGACCGCTCCATTTCGTCATCAATCCAAAGATTATTTTTTATTCACTAGCTCACTTATTCTCGATGTTATTATACATATACACACAGCTAAATTTAGCTGTCAGTGTGCGATTGTGTAGAAAATGACATCGAAATATCGAGTTGCCTGAAGGTGTCTTATCGTAATTGAAGCATACCATAAAACGTTACTTTTAACGTTAGTAAATTGCGTTACCCCTTGTGTTCCATGGCGTAAAGTATTACCTGAGGGGTGGTTCACCACGTTCCATGGACAACACTTAGGCCTCTTGTCTGGGCCTGTTGTATGTGAGCAGAAGACTGCTTATCTCTTGATCTTCTATTTCGAGGAGACTTCGTTCTCCTCACTTTGAATGTTGAGGGTTAAATATAAATAAATATAAATATATACAGACAAATCACACAGATTAAGCTAGCCCCAAAGTAAGTTCTTAAGAAAGACTTGTGTTATGGGATACTAACTCAACTATACTATATTTTAGATAAACATCCAAGGCCCAGGTCAATCTGAAAAGATCATTTTCATCTTGACCTGACCGGGGATCGAACCCGGGACCATCCGTGTCACAGGCCGGCGTGTTGACCGCTGTGCCACGGAACTCGTCAGTCGTTGGTTTACTTTTTGTGTAAATCCTGATAATTACGCGCTTTTACTGCTCAATTTTGTAACTTTGCTCAAGTCATTCAGTCGCGGTGACATAACTACGAACTTTTTAGAAAACGATACTTTACGGAACTTTATCCCACTGCGCCATTGACTGGTCAAGGGAAAAATCGACAATATGACGAATCATGTCATATTATCGATTTTTCCCTTGACCAGCTTATACGATCTGCATTGGAAAAATGGGCCGGCACTTTTTTTTTTCTCCCAGACCAGCATGAAACAATTTAATTTTATTTTGCTCTATTTTTTCAGAGTAAAGTACATTCTTTGGTAATTTTTTAATCTTTGGGAGAAGTCTATGTCCAGCCGATGCCTTCTGCTGTAGATATTCTTAGTTTAATATCATGAACTCCCCTCAGGTAATAAATCATAAATACACTTTTACCTAAAATATGTTTTAAATAGATAAATAAATATTTACAAACATATCTCAAAGATTGAACTGGCCCCACGGTAAGTTTAAGAATTGTGTTACTCAAAGATATTATGTTTTAAGTATAACAAATACATATAGCTAAACATCCAAGAGCTAAATTCTTCTTCTTCCCAAATTCTGACCGGCAATTGTCATTGGGTGTGACAGTCCGGCACGATAGCCCACAGAGATCCTCGAGTGAAATCAATTTTTTTTTTAATTTAATGGATCCCTAAACTTTTGTTAGATCGCCTATAGGATGTAGTTTTGTAATCACATTGTAGCTAAGCATGACAAAAAGCAAAACCAATATACTAATCGTCTATTCTATCCATAATAATTTGACAGTGTTTCGTAAACAAACAAGATGCTTTCACAGCTTTGACATTTGCAAAATAGCGGTGACAGCTGTCAATGTTTACTATAGCCATTGTTAATTCTAATTTAGTATGAATAGAAATTGAATAAATCTTTAGGACAAGCATCGACGTTTTTATAATTGACACTAACAAAAAAACTGATAGTTTGCCAAAACATAAAGTTGACAAATAAGTATTTTGTTTGGTACACCTTGAACAATTGTTAAATTACATAATTCATCTAAATATAATGTGATTTATTAGGAAACTTTAAAAGCCGAGCTCAATATAAATTTTAATCTTCAGTAAAAACAACCTTAAAATCATTTACACACATATTGAGCTAGCCTCCCACAGAACTTGTGATACTTGTGTTAAGATTAAGATTATATACATGGATTATATATATTTGTTATAGTAAAAAAGTATTGTTGAGTTATTATCCCATAACTCAACAATACTTTTTAACTATAACAAATACGTATACTTATTATGTTGTCTTTGCTAAAAGTAAGCATGTCACGGCTGAAGTGGTTATGTATGTATGAACAAATACCTACCCTCTAATTAGTATAATAAATCTGAAAGTGAGATTTATTATACTAATCAGAGAGTATTTGGTATTTTTTACGCTTTAAACTAAACCGATATTAGTTATTCATAAACTATCTTCTTAAAAAAAATCTTCTTTAAATTATTTCCAAATTTTCAGCTTAAAATTTCTGGGGTACGTTTTTAAGGTTCCGTACAAAAAATGAAAAACAGAACCCTTATAGGATCACTCGAGCGTCTGTCTGTCCGTCCGTCCGTCTGTCACAGTCGATTTTCTCCGAATCTACTGAACCAAATTAAATGAAATTTGGTAAGATGGTGTAAACCTATGACCCAAACACGTATGTGCAAAGTAAATATATATATTTTTAAAATAAGGGTCAGTTAGGGGTCCAAATAGAAAATGTTAAAAAAAAGTTTTGCAAACCTTACCGTGTTATATATCAAATGAAAGGGCTTGTTATGAGAATCTCAAAAATATTTTTTTTTTGTTCGGGAAAAATCAATACTTTTGATTTTATTAACGAAAGAAGGCAAAATTTGACCATGACCCCCTGATCTCCGAAACTACTGGGCCTAAAATTTCGAAAAAATTACAATATATAGTTTATTGCTTGAAGATTACAGGAAAAATAATAAGAATTCTATCAGTTGAAAAAAAAGTGGTAAACTCACTATAATAAGTTCACCTAGGGAAATAGTTCACTAAAACACCACTGGATAGCGCTAGTCAATTGAATAAAACATTTCTGCACATTGTGTGTGTGTTCACGAAGCATATTGTACGGAACCCTCATTTCGCGAGTTTGACTCACAGTTGGCCGGTTTTTTTTTTAAATTTCGCCGTTCGTTAACAAGCAGTTTTTCCATACAAAAAGCGTTCGAAGACTAGTGGTCACACGTTCAAAAATAGTACTCCAGGTGGAGAACCAGCGTTATATTTAAATTCTGTGTACCCTCGTTTACATTCAACTTCGTGAACTTTCTTTCGATTCGCTATAATCTACGACTGGTCAGAATGGCAGAATCATAAATCACCGAGATTCTCTATAATTGCGAAACTGTCCATGATTAGACATAAAACCAGGCTAGAAAAATCATAGAGCACAGATGGCAAGGCCTTGTATTATCAAGTACCTCAAATCTTCTTGTGTGGCTGGTTGGCAATCACAATAAGGAATCCGAGATATTGAGTGTTGAAAATGCTGTGTAGTTTGTGTAGTTGTTACTGTGTAGTTGTTGTAGTTTTTTATTTCAAATCGCAAGTGAATATATTTTATTACTTTCGAATGAGGATTTGCTATTTAATTATCTTTTTTAAATATTTTTTTTTTTACAATTTGAACTTCCCAAAACATTTATTTGAATCCACAGTTTGTGTTCTAGTAGTGGCAAAATTAGATGCCTTCGATTTTAGCTATTTAGAGCGGTCTAATCAACCATTTAAAGTAAACCTACCCAGCTTAGTCTAGTCTATACTAATCTAGACTCATATCAAAAAGTTGATAGATTTTGTGTGTTCATTTGTTATGAATAATCTTAAAAACAACTGCACCGATTGAAAGTACCGATTAATTCATAGACTACAATATACGGAGTCGCAGGTAAAAATTAAGTTTCAAATTAAAAATGTCGCATTTAAAACCGTGATTCCACTTGCCGGATGTGATGTCATTCCTCATCACTCATCATACTGAACAAACCCCACGGAAGAAAGGTGGTAACATGAAAAAAAAAATTGGACGTGTCATACTTAATCGATCAGCTGATTAGCAGAAGGTACTTATTGTATGGGGAACCGATTTTTTTTTTCATTTTTTGACCAATGTTAATTGGGGAAAGTTATTCAGTATGGTCAGTAGAGATACCTACGAAAATTTTGCAAGGTTATACAGATGTATCCGGAAGGTATAATAAAGTACAGTTAAATAAAAAATGATTGAATAAAAAAAAAACTACTAATAAATAACAAACCGACACACCTACACCCCGATTAAAGCCTGAAAACTTTTTCTTTTTAGTCAGGAGTTAAAGGTACGTCATAAATTATGAAAAAATGTATAAAAATTTCCTCTCCAATTCGTCTGGCCAGCGTGGAGAGTGTAGGCCAAATCCTCTGACTGCTCTGGCTAATATATGGCTCCGGTAGTACAGAGAGAGTCGTGCTCCTGCAGTGGAGACTAAAAAAGACCTGATGATGATAATGTATAAAAATTTTGTCTAGACGGAACTCTAAGTAAGATCATTTTTAGAGATTTGATTATGAATACTTAATGAACCTCGTGAGTCACGAGTCAAGATACCCCGTGTCGAGTGACTCTACCGAACGAAGCTTTTCGCCGCCGCTTTCTTCCGTTGAAATAAATAAAAGCATTGTTGTGCCTGTGCAGCAAATCAGGTTATCTTCGATCTGTAGGTAAGATGTAAGAACCTACGCACACTGATTGACTAGTTGTTTTGAATATAAAAGAAGCACACAAGGGAAAACAAAAGAACAGTATTATAGGACTTTAAATTTTATCCCAAATACGATTTTACTTTATATGGAAATGATTAGTTGAAAGTATAGACTGTAGAAGCTTCTTTCATGACTATTACTTTTAAAATGGCGCCAAAATCTAAAAGGATATCTTTAACATTTTGGCGCCATTTTAAAAGTTGCGTGTCGATCGTCACAAAGGATGTAAGTAGTGAAAATTTTCGTGTGATGATTTATTACGATTTTCGGCTTGGTTAACTCAATAACAGTGCATTGATCAACTCACTTCGACTTTTGGGGATGAAACACCATAATTTATCATAGGCGTCGTATGCTCTGCTCACGGACGAATTTAAATATGGTCGCTCTAAATCGGTTATAAAATATCGATGCTGTGCGCGAACTAATAATGCATAATCGTCATTTTACATATCGAGAGATAGAGGCATCCCTAGTCCTAAGTATGACGAGCATACATAACATGTATATGTACCTATATTTGTATTTGATGTATATTTGGCTGTGCGTGAAGAATAAATTACTTACGTGGTCAACGATCTTAGACGCCGTTGATGCATTTAAAACACACATTTTGGATATACCCCAATAAGAGTAGCAGAAGTGCTATGAAAATCGGTTTCTACGTATGCAAAAGTGGCGAATATTATGAAAAGCAAGATGTTTGTTACTTTTTGTTATTCCAGATATTTAAATAGCAGCCCTCGTAGTAGAGATTCCTTAAAAGGTATTTGAATAAAGATTTAAAAAAAAAAGTCACCAACAGGTAAATACATTTTCTTTAAGTTTATGAAGAACATAGAAGTGGGAACTTCTATGTTCTTCATAAACTTAAAGAAAATGTATTTACCTGTTGGTGACTTTTTTTTAATCTATATTCAAATACCTTTTACGTATTTTTTTTAAATCTATGGGGATGAAGGAATGAGGATAAGAAAAGAAAATTATCTAAAGCTGAGATGGCAAAAGATAAAGTAAAAAAGAAGACTGCATGCTATCCCTATTATACTATGTACAAATAGGCTAAGAGATACTGAATTTTCACGAGCATCTATTCAGTAGTTTACTGTGTAGTAGCTCTAAGTTTCCCTCTGTCTACGTAACCGACATTCATGGGATTTCCGCTTGTTACCGGCCATCACACTCCAATAGCACAATAATTAAATTACTATTACATTTAAGCATAATGCTATGCATGATATTATCAGTCGTTACCATTTTAACACTGCAATGATCGTGATATTGTATTGAAATAATTTCGTATTACACCTAAATATGGAAGATTATTACTATCTTGAAATGCAATATAGTAATAGTATATAATTCTGATGATTGTGCTCGTGTCGTATAATTGTAAAGGTTGCGAGTTATGGTGGTTTGTGCAATGATACATTTGTCATTGTTAAGTTATTATGTCGGTGTCGTACGATTTTATTTTTGGTTGAGCCCTGTTAAATTACAAATAATATCTATAGTTGCGCTCTGATTCAAAAATAGCCCTTCTCATGCGCGTTCGTTGTCTTTCTGTCCTTTTTAGTGTTCCGTATATCAAAAGGTAAAATGCTCTGATAAGGAAGAGAAATGGCGAAATGCTAAGGATACACTGAGATTAATTTTGAATAGAAAACTACTTCATTCTTTATCTTTATTTGGCCTTTTTTGGGATGGAAAAAATCATCGAACTTGCAACACCGTTACCCAAAAAAAGCGGCCAAGTGCGTGTCGGGCCACGCGCAGTGTAGGGTTCCGTAGTTGCGAATGACAACTTTGAGTTCACACTGTTCACACTCGCACCTCACAGTTTAACGACCAAAAACATGTAACAATGAAAATGTATGAAATTTTACATTTTCGAGCACATTTTTTAAGTCGGTTGCCTACTCGTTGCCTATAACTTTTTAGTTTGTACTTAGTACTCAGCTCTGATAGTTTTCCTTTCAACTTCAGTATATATACTACTGCTGTAATTTTTTTCACGTATCCATACATAACCGTTTAGCAGAAAGAGGGGGGGGGGGGGGGGGTGACACTTTAAAAATTAGGGGGATAACTCTAACAAAAATTTTCCTAAATCGAAAAATGGTGATCTCAACCTCACAATATTTTTTAAAGACCTATTTAACAATACACTATTATTAATTTTGTGACAATACCAAACACGATGGGTTTGTATAGAAAAAATTACTCCCTCTTTACTTGTATGGATTGTTTACGTGGATGTATTGTACCCTAAAAATTTTTTTTCTAGATTTTTTTTACCACTTTTTTGGCACCCTTAATATTCATACCCATACCAAATTACAGCTTTATAGTACTTATAGACTCTGAGTAAAACCGCGGATCGACAGACATGGCGAAACCATAAGGGTTACTTGTTTACTACGGAACCCTAAAAACGGGCACCTCTGTATTATGTGTATTAAAACTGTTTCCTGCACAATATAATATTTCCTGACGATTCTAAAATACACATGTTCAAGTTGTCACTACTGCTGGCACTTCCGGAGTACCACTGTATTTTTTTTCATTGTTTCTACAGTTACCAGAAGTCTCGTCGTTGTAAATAATTCAACAACCACTATCAACACCAGCCTAACAGTCGTTACCACTGCACCGCGGGTCACGGGTTCAATCCGTGCGGCTCTTACATAACAGGTGGCGTTACTTGTTACCATTCCGCCTGACCGATGACGTTCGATGACAGGAGCTTGAGATCAGAGACAAGAAGAGCACAGATAAGTGGGCCACGTTATTTTTATAAAGATAAATCTGTGAGCTAAATACGGTTGTCCTTCCAAAAATATAGCTTCTAGGCTTAGTTACTTTAGGAAGGTGTAAGGTTTGACGAAATCCCTTTCATACCAATCCGTTGAGGGAATAAAAAAACTCAGATACACTTGTACATACATAGTTACATCAACGAAATAAAAAACCCCTCGTGTTGGCGTTCGTGTAAAAATGGTAAGTATTATTTTCTGTATGTATTAATGCCTGAGTCTGCCAAAAAGAGGGCTGTGACGTATTTCACACGTTTCTCAGTCGGTGCCACGAAAGCCACCAAATGGGTGGATGGATTTAAATGCGGGTTATATATATTTTAAACTAGCTGAAGTAGTCTAAGCTAAGGATGTAACCAGGACCATGCTAAAATGAGATAAATTAATATAATCTTTAATCATGAAGAGTCCGATGGCCCAGTGGGCGTGAGCATTTTAAGTGCTTACGCATGTTAAGCAACTCCAGGTACGGTCCCCACTTGGATGGGTAACCGCAAATGGCATAAAAATATCTCGAGCAGGTCCGCGTGTCGTTGTGTCCATATGTCGCCTCAAGGCAGCTTGAAAGATTTGACGCTAGCGTTAGCCACTTACTCATAAGAAAAACAAACAATCTTTAAACATGATGATCTACCCTTATTATAATAGGTAATCAGAGCTTTTTTTATGAGCTATTTGTTATTTATAGTCGGAACCTGGGGTTCATCTTATAACAACATTCATGTTGTTATATAATTTGGCAACGTTTTCACGGCTTGTCTATCATCCTTGGGTAGCGCCAGAACTACGGACATACTCGTATATCTGAGAAAAATAAAAACATGTATGTGCGTGCACGCGCCTGGAATTAAACCCGACGCCTCTCGTGTAGCAAGTTGGTGTGCTAACCTGTGTAAACCACTGCCGAGGGCGGCATAGCCTTATAAATCATACACTTACTCCACAAAACTTGACAATCAAACATAACTAGTCTGACGGAACTTTAGTGTGATTAGGCTATGTATGGTTGGAGTCTGCAAATCACCTGACTGTAATACCTAATGCTTAATAATATATCTCTCTCAGTGCAGGGTCGGACTGTATACAATGAGTGGGTTTTATCCTGAAGTGACTATCCATTTAACTCATCACCATTTATTAGTTTAGGCGATAAAACAGTTACCTCTACTAAAGATATAGTCAACACGTTCGAGAACTTTTTTACAAACATTCCTCTTGAACTTACATCTAACGTAAATTCTTGCCCTAAGCGTGCTGAAGATCTACTTATAAGTAATGTCCCTCATTGTAATTCTAAATTTAAATTTGATCACATCTGCCCTAGTGATATAGTTGATGCATTTGAACAGTTAAACGTTAAAAAAAAACTGAAGACCACTGGGGCATGTCAGTTAGTGTTGTAAGACATATTATTAATATTATTGCAGCAGATTTAGCTTTTATTTTTAATGAATGCGTCGACGAAGGCATATTTCCAAATTTAATGAAATGTAGCAAATTAATTCCATTATTTAAAAAAGGAGAAAAAGTAGATCCAGGAAACTATAGACCCATTTCTATTTTGCCAGTTTTGAGCAAGGTGTTTGAAAAGATCATGCTTAATCAAATGCAATACCACTTTAAAACTCTTAACCTTTTCCATAGCCAACAATTTGGTTTTACTGGCGGAAAATCAACCACCGATGCGGGAGTAGCACTTGTTACTCAAATTTACGATGCATGGGAGAATTTTCAGGATGCTTTTGGAGTATTTTGTGATCTATCTAAAGCATTTGATTGCGTAGATCATGAAACACTTTTGCTCAAGCTTCGCCACTATGGTTTTGATAATAAATCATTAGAACTCGTTCAATCGTATTTAACAGATAGGCTCCAGACTGTCGATATAAATAACATAAAATCAAAGGGTTCTAATCTCAAACTCGGCGTACCGCAAGGGTCAATCTTGGGACCCTTTCTTTTTCTAGTATATGTCAATGACTTGCCTTATATGGTTGAGAATAAAGCTGGCATAGTACTGTTTGCCGATGACACATCTCTCATATTTAAAATAGACCGCCATAGCGATGATACTAGTGCGGCGAATAGTACCTTGTCTGGAATTTCAAATTGGTTTTCAGCCAATAACCTTATATTAAATGCCAAAAAGACCCAATGCATTAGGTTTGCTCTCCCTAATGTGAGACAACCTTCGATTGACATACTGATAGATAGTCAAAAACTAGATTTCGTGCAAAATACTGCGTTTTTAGGAATTACAATAGATTCTAAATTGCAATGGGGCGCTCATATATCTAAACTAGCCAAAAGACTTAGCTCTGCAGCTTATGCTATTAGGAGGATCAGACAGCTGACAGACGTGGCAACTGCTAGGCTTGTATACTTTGCTTATTTTCATAGTTTAATGGCTTATGGCATACTTCTGTGGGGAAAAGCTGCCGATATAAATACTATATTTGTACTACAAAAGAGAGCGATCCGTGCTATTTACAGCCTAGGTCCGAGAGAATCTCTCAGAGAATTGTTTAAAGAAATAAATATAATGACAGTAGCTTCTCAATATATATTTGAAAACATAATGCATGTAAGGAAAAATATTTCACTTTTCAAAAAAAATTGTGATTTCACAGATAGGTCATTACGTAATAAAAACAAATTGTTTTTTCCGCGGTATCGGCTTAGCAGAGTTAGAAATTCGTTTTTGGGGAACTGTATACGCTATTATAATAAATTGCCAGAATCAGTCCTTGATATGCCTGATAGAAAATTCAAAGCGTATGTTAAGCAAGTACTATGTAAAAAGGCTTATTACAGGACTGATGATTTTCTAAACGACAAAAATATCTGGCTGGAGCTTGGCGCCGGACCCTCATAATGGCTTATATGTATTAAATATCACGAAGTGGTACGTTTTGTACTTATCATATTTTGATTTGACATAAATTTACATTTATTTAATTATTCATTTTTCGAAAATTATTATTTGACATCTCTCATTGAATTTTAAATTATTATTTGACATATTTAATTGAATTTTAAATTATCACATGACAATGTAAGCTCACGTCTACATATTAGTTCTAAGTAGGTACTTGTATGTCGTAGATTGTAAGTTGACGTCATTTGGAGAAAATGCGTTGTGCAGTTTGTTGCCGCTTCTTCTGCACTCCGCCTTGGAAGCGGTGTAAACTTAGCTTTAAGTAATTTATTGACGTTAACAATAACATAACATTGTAAACCAATTGTAAATGTAAAGTGACGTTCAACAAATGATATTTAAAATATCTTAAGATGAATAAAATTTTGACTATTGACTATTGACTATTCCTTTTCAATCTTACTACCACCATCACGGCTTCTTCTTCCTTTCGTGTCGGTGGCGAACCAATTATTTTTAATTTATATTTTTTGCTCCCAAAATGCAGCCACTAATCGTGCGCGTAATACATACTGCTGTGGTACGGGTGCTACGGTACAAACGGTAGGCAAGGAGCTGACAGAAAGGAGTGGCGTGTCAATAAGGAGGCCTTTACCCAATAGTGGGTTGATAAGGGCTGAAGATAAGGAAGACAATTACAATGTCTTACAGTCGCAAAAATTAAGATCTTAATTATAAAAGCAGAAAGGTTCTCGAACGGTGACGATGTTCCGGCAAGCTCAGCGTTGAATACCCCCCTCCGACCAGGTAATTGCATGACTTGACCAAGGTCACAGGAAGACGCTGGCTGCAGGCGTCTTTTAACCAGTCGTATTAAAAATTTTAGAGGGAAGTCTATGTCCAGCAGTGGACTTCTTACAGCTAAGATTGTGATCATCATCATCTCAACCGTTTGGAACCGCAAGAAGTTTATGATAACAATGAGAGCACAGAGGCATAGGGTCCGGTAAGCTGTCATTGGGCCACAATGTGTCAGCCATTTCAGTTTCTTAAATATTATCCAATGACAGCGGCTTATCGAACTCGCCACCCTAGTGCTGCCATCTGGTGGTGAGTATCGCAGAAAACCCTCATAATAATTCCATCCATGCTCCAACCCTGGCTTTTTGCTCTTTACATAGAATAGCAGTGTGTAACGCCCATACAAGTCAGATGATAAGCTCTTTCTGTGTACACCTCATTCAGTTCATTATTTTACTTCCTAGTCACTGTATTGTATTGCACATATTACAGCATGAGTAGTAAATTAGATTGATTTGATGTGAAGCGTCACTATTGAGTGTACAGGAACACGCTCAGATGAAAGGTAAATGTTTGTGTAAATCCAAATTGGTCCCATTTCATAAATTGTCAATAGTTTGCTTATTAAGTCGATTTTATATATAAATGATTAACAGCGTGTAACTTGGCCAACGACATTCCCTTAAGGGGTGACTCAGACCGTTAATATGAACAACATTTCTTATGGAATCAATGCTGAGAAATTGAAAATAATTTTGACTTTTCCATACGAATTGCTTGGGTGGCTGAAGACTTTTGTATAAAAATGTCGAAAGTTTTTTTTAAGTTCCCTGCATTGATCTTGAAGCAAAAGTTGTTCATATTAACGGGCTGGGTCGCCCCTTTAAGGGTATGTTGAATGTGAAGTTACACGCTGTATCTTATTACTTATTCGTAGCGCTGTAAGCGCTGTATATTATAATTTTTTTACAGTTTTATATAAACAAATTTATAAAAATAATAATAAAATAAAATTAGGAACATGCACTTCTAGGATTAAGTTTAGCTATACGTAGATATTTTTTATAAAATTTTCTATCCAAAATATACAATGGTAAAAATTTTCTTCGAACATATTGCCTATTGGAAACTCTACAAAACAATGTATTTGATTAAACTTAAACGTTGGCCATTAACAATAAAGTTATATCATGCCGCGCTTAAATTATCCTTTATCGCTACAAACCATTCAAAATGTTTACAGTCTGGGAAACTCTTTGTTTGCGTCTGTACATGCGAGCCAAGGAGCTTACCGACAAATAGAACTCAAACGTAGAAAAAAACACGCCCTAAAATTGTGAGTTGACGTCGCTTGGAGAAAATGCACTGTGCAGTTTGTTGCCGCTTCTTCTGCACTCCGCTTTGGAAGCGGCCTAAACTTAGCCATAAGTAATTTTAATTAATTGTTTGTATCTATTAGTTTCCCTTACGATGCTGCTTACTTACATTAGATATTTCAGTATTTTTCTAAAAGTGAAAATGTTTTTACGTACATGGTCGTTTCGAGGCGAACAAGTAGTGACCATGGTTATAGAGTAGAGACTTATGAATAAAATGGGACAATTATAAGCCTTAAACAATACTTGACCATTACTTGGACACTACGCAGTATATTGGACAAGGTATACGTTTCAGTAATCATGCCATTGCACTCACGATATACGAGTGTGTGTTATAGCCAAGTCTCTAAGCGTTGTATATCGTTGTGGGCGTGAGCATTGTAGGGTTCACGTATGTTAAGTAACCCCAGGCGTAGTACTTGGATTGGTGACGGTAAGTGGCATAGAAAAAAACTCAAGTGCCTCCGTGCTTCGAAAGACGCGTTAAGCTATTGCTCATGGCTGTTATCATTGATAGCAATCGTTAAACTATGACAGATGCCTTTAAGCAGTCTGAAAAACTAAAACCAGCGTTGGCTACTCATACGAAAAACAAAATATATCAGAAAACAATTTCCATTTGTGTTTCTATATTTCTTGATCTGCTCCAACAAAGCTCCTAATTAAAGGATTGCGAAGGGGTCAAGACTTCTCACTACAATAAATGATATAAACTATGAATAGAATGTTTTATAGCTTTTTTGTTAAACTATGTTTTTGTCTCAAGTCATAACTGTTTGTGATCTATGACTAAGTTTTTGACGATTGTTTGCTTTGACGTAACATACTATAGTCACTATAGTCACACATATAAAGGGTCTTTTAATTCTGACTATACACTTCCTAACTTTTGATTTAAATAAAACAAAGTGTGTACGATATATCATAGAATGTTTGTGTTCGTTTGAAAGGCCTATCGATGACTTCTATATGTGTGGCATAAAACAAATGGCCGCCGTGGATTTTTTGGGTGGTACTCATACACGTAGGAGCTTGCCGCCCTAGTAAATATTCTGATAAGTATATAATTATGCTTGCCACCTACTAGATTGTCCCCTCAAACTAGCCGAAGATTATTGCAGACAAAAGGGACAATAACTTTGTAGGTGACTTAGGGGTGTCAAAAAGTGTGTGTACATTTTCCGAAATAACTTGCAGCGTTATGCAAACTAAGGATGCCGAAGACCGTGCGAATTGGAGAAGTAAAACCCGGAAAGCGGACCTTGAGCTCCGAGGCGTTCCAGCTGACGGCCACCTTAACCGGGAACATGAGAGACAGGGAGAGACTTACAGCGTTATATCTTTTATAAAGCTCTTTTTAAATATCGTAGGGTGATATGATACTAACTTAATCAATTTTTCACACCCACAAAAACATACATTCTAAATTTCATAAAATTTTAAGCTGATTACAAAAACTCAATTAATTTTTAATAGATATAAATAAGCATTGCTCAGAAAAAGTAATTTATGATATAAATAATTCACGCAAAAGATTTATTGGCACCTATTAGCATACGGACGGAACCACACACGAGTATCAACAAGTCTTGATCTTTTTGCCGATTGATTTAAACTTGTAAAACGACAATATAAAAGTGGCCCACGCAATAACTATAGGCCGTTCTAAAAATAAATAACTGCGGTGTAATACATCAAGTCTGACAGTTCTATTTTTGCATCATGCGTGACATGCCTCCGACCACCTATTACCGGTATCAGTCACTTCTCCAATAACCAACAGTTTTGTTTTTCACCATTGTATCATCTGCTATGGTATTCTGTTCCCAGCATAACAATATTGTCCAGGAATTCAGTCACCCATTCATCATTTTCACACCCATCTTCAAACCCTCCCAAAATAATAGTTAACTTTATCTGAAATATAAATTTGTTTTATTTTCACGAGAAGAAACTATATGTACTTCGTATACATTAAATACTCGTACCTAATCAAAAAGTAAGCACGCCTATTACAGCCCTTCCTGTAACAATAACATTTTGTTTTTATCAGTATTTTAACTATTTCTGTATCAGTTGTAAAAACTGCTTTTGCCTTTAAGTTTCGTTTTAAAATAAACCACCATAATGTCAATAATTAAGTCCTTCAAACTTGACAACTGTTTCCAAAATTTGCATCAATGCCACTTGTATTTTATGTATTTGGTGGAAAGTTTGGAAATAATGTCTATCACCGTTTTGATAATCGTACCTAATTAAAAAGTTAGCACACTTATTACAGCCCTTCCCATATCATTTTTAAATATTTCTGTACCTATCTGTTGTAATGACTGCGCTTTTGCCCTTTCGTTTTGTTTTTAATTAAACCACTATAATGACAATTATCAAGTCCTTGACAACTATTTCCAAACTTCCAACTAATGCCACACTAGCAGCATTAAATCATCATCAGGTCTTTGTTCGTCTCCACTACAGGAGCACGACCCTCTCTGTACTACCAGAGAGATATATTAGCCAGAGCAGTTGAAGAATTTGGCCTACACACTCCACGCTGGCCAGACGGGTTGGAGAGGAGCAGCACAATGAAATTTTGCCATTCCCTATATTTTTAACTATTTATATCTGTTGTAATGACAGCGCTTTTGTCCTTTCGTTTTGTTTTTAATTAAACCACCATAATGACAATAATCAAGTCCTTCAACCTTGACAACTGTTTCCAAACTTTCCACCAATGCCACACGAGCAGCATCCTTTCCCATCGCACCCCACCGACAGCGAGCGGTGCCTCCAACATCGCGCAGTCTTCGTCGACGGCCGTGCGTGCGCGCATCTTCACACGCCTGTACCCGCGGTGGATCGGTAATTCTACTTCCAAATTCAAAAATTCAAATGCACTTTCAAACTGTTCCTTTTTCCTAATTCAAATAAAGAAATTGAATTATTTGAATATGGAATTTACATTCTCTTTTAACAAACTATTTTCGTAGATTTGTTTTCATATTCAAAATTATAACATATTTATGAGGTTTTCTTTCACAAAATATTTTTTTTTCTATTTATTTACGAGATAACCCCTGACCGAGTTTTTACATAACCTTAATCTTATCTCGCGCCTCTTAAGCCGCTCACCGACGATCAGACAATAGTTTAATTGTATTTTTTTCACATCCAAGCTTACTAACTTTGCTTTGTCAAATATAGACAATGTCCGAATGTTAAAAAAGCGGTCCTAATTATGTGCAATTTTTGCGTAACGCCATAGTGTCGAGAACCGTGAGAAAGCATTGTTTACGGAGTTCTTATATTTTGTTATGACGGTTATACAACCCGTAGGAACTCGCGGATAAACGTTGCCGAGAAAAACCATTTCCCTATTAACCTCGTTTAGATTATGTATTAACTAGAGAACGGTTTGAAAGTGCTACGTTTGTGTTTCATGTGTGCAGTGAATCTTCTGTTGACTGTGAATTAGTGCTGCAAGATCTTTTGATTCAGGTAAGTGACATTTTTATGTAATGTTATCAGTAAGTTTAGTATGACCGCCGAAATTTGACTTACAGTTCACAACACCAAAGAGTATGTTATTATTTCAGTTTTGTTTCCTGTACTTGCAGAGAATGACCCTCTCAGGAATGTATTAAATTTGCAAATACATTCCCGTGAGGATATTAAGAAGTTATCTTTTAGCAATCTCGAGCTCGGTCTTACATCACCTGAAAAACTTTGATTGTTAGCCACTAACACAGGCAGTGCTGATTGTAACGTATAAAACAACTAAATAGCTTAGCCATCTTCAGTCAAACCATCGCAAACTGTCACTATGTAGACAAAAAACCACCACATCTTTATAAAGCGATAACACGAGCTTCCAAGCTGGTTTGGGAGAAAGAAAAAACAAAGAATATACCAGCTGTTTTTCATCCCACGCAGACCGTAAAAGCCGGTTAATGGATTGGGCAAAAATATAAGGAATCACATTAATAGGTGATGCGGCTAGCAACCCATCACTATTTTGATTCTACTTTCCACCTTAACACACTTACATGCTTTAAACGTGGCCTTTGGGATGACCTTGGGCTCTGTGTACCCCGCAAGGGATAAAGACGTGGTAATATGTATGTATGTATTGTATGTACAATCAAAATTGCAATGAATGACGATTTGCTGTCCATCGTACATTAAATAAATCAAGCTGTTATGTTTTAAAATGAGAGTGGTTTGGGAGTTACTCGTTGTGTATATGTCAAATTGAAAATATTAATTACCTACATTCACATATTACGACAAGTTAATCAATCAAAGTCAATAATTGCTGAATAATTTTACAAGGAAAGAGAGAATACCTATGCAATGAACTTCTTATAGGATTTGAACTTGCAAATCTCAGATCACAGACATGCATTCCAAGTAGCTCTGCCTACTTGGAATGCATGTCTGTGACCTGAGATTCTTCAATTAAGAAATGAGATATGGGAAAAAATCCACATGGGCTGGATTTGACCTGCGTCTTAGTCTTTACACAACTAAGGCCTTATCAATTAGGCCATAGTGGTTCGATCCTCTACGCCAAATTTCTCTACCATATCCCATTCCTCTTATACGCATTGGGGCTTGCGCATTAGTATAAAGACTTAAGACGCGTGGAATTTTTCCCATGTCCTATTTCTTAATTTAATAAGAATATATCAGAATAGCATTGTAAATGCTTAAAAACACCTAGGATCAACCCCACCTTCGATCAAAAACAGGCTAAAAAAAGGAAAAAATATTTATGTACTCTATATATACTTTTCCTTTTTTCCCTATGGTGAACCGATAGAGAAACGCATAGCATTAGGTCCGCCAATTGTAAAAAGTGTTTACTTTGAAACAATAAAGGTTATGCACTAAAAAATAAATATATTCTATAATTCTCATCTAAGCGTATTTCTGGATGCGTCTACTACGGTTACTTTGACAAGAGCCTCTTTGTCAATATGAGTATGAGAAAAGGATATCGCACAGGTAACTCTATCTAGACAAATTTAACAGGAATAAAGAAAAAAGATTTGTGTGCGTGAGTGTAACTATAGGACTGATTTTAAATCCTATCCCCTAGCAAGGTTGCCTGTAAGAAATTGCTTTAGCGATAAGGCCGCCTTTGTACACTTAAATATTTTTTGTTATGTACTACTATTATTCCTGGTGCAATAAAGAGTTTTTATCTTATCTTATCTTTAAAACTCTTTCACCAATTGAAATCCACACTATCATAACTGCAAAACATAATTTAAATAAATATACTTATGGGAACTTTTTAATATCTGCCTTAATTTAACCCAGAATATTAAAAAAATTATATCTCTGACATCTAAGCATGTTCCACGTTACATCCTGCCCTGAGATGCTTAGGGATCTGGGTTCAGAGGCCGGGGGTCAGTCCGAGGGCCTGGAAATCATCATCAGGTCTCTGTTAGTCTCCACTGCAGAAGCACGACCCCCTCTGTACTACCAGAGCCATATATTAGCCAGAGTAGACGGAGAACCTACACTCTCATAGATACTGTTCGATAAATTGATGACTCTGTTATCTAAGGGTGTATCCGGTGTGAGATGCTTCTACACCCAGGTCCAGGGACTGAAGGTTAGCCTAGGGTTCAACGTTGAGGAACTATCGATAGTTTCCCTATTTACAGTTGATCTCAAAAACTATTTATGATGAATATATACCTATCACTATCGATAGGTTTATACCATGAATAGTGTCACCACGTGTCAGTACTATCGATATTGCGTTTTCAGCAATACTATTGATAGGGTCAATACTATCGATAATTTTCCATCCGATTCTATCGATAAGCCTTTCGATACTATCGATAGCTTCGTACTATCGACATCCAGTTATTTCAATACTATTGTACCTTAATAAAATCACAGCACTATCGATAGTATTGGACGAAGCTATTGACAGTATTGGATAGTAGACTCTGCAATAAAATCTAAAACTATGCGGACAAATGTGGTGTAGCTCCAGGCAGAGACGAATAGGGTCACTCCAAGTCTTCCCTTGGATGACGTAGAAGGCGACTTAGAAAACACAAAGCTTATAAACATCAACGAGACCTCTCTAACCCGTCTGGCCACCCTCCGGCCGTTTTGGCAACCAAGTTTCGCAACCAGTTGTTGAAAAAGAATTAACATTCTTCTGGCCAGCGTGGAGAGTATAGGCTAAATCTGACTTTTCTGGCTAATATATGTAGCTCTGGCAGTACAAAGAGGAGTGCAGTGGAGATTTAAAAAGATCTAATGATGATGCGGGTGAAGTCGCGGGATACAGCTAGTCGTAGATAAATAAATAAAAAGAGCTATCTAGGCAATCGTACGAGTATGATGGCTTCCCGACCATAATTATTACGTGTCGCGCGGCGCATGTCTCTCTGGTGACATAATGACGCCCATCGCACCACCTCACTCCGACCTTTTAGCTGTATGTATATTTTCCATTGCTCTTACCCATAGTTGCAATGTTCACAATGAGATTACTGTTAATCTTTATTAAAAGCGGGAATAGAATAATTATTTTATTGTCTTGTTTATCTTAATTTCTATACATTTTGTTTCGTTTAGGCGAAACGTTTTTCTTTAAGGCGCTTACACCAGCCAACTAGCGCCACCCTTGGTTTTATTTCTTTTACTACTAAATAAGATCAAATTTACAAAATCGACGTAAGTACTTCACCAATAAATGACTTCTAGTATTTTTTGTATTGCTTTTCATTGTTTTGCATTTGGTAAATCAAGAGAACTACGCATTACCGCCAAAAGCGGCCACTTTTGACGGTAATGAGTAGTTCTCTCAATCTGAAATGCTGATGTCGATGAAAAGTTCTACTAAAAATACTACAAGTAATTTACTAAAGAAGTGCTTACGTAATTTTTTTCAGTTTGTTCTTATTTCGGAAAATAAGAATTAAATAACTGGTGTCACTAGTTTCAGTGATGTAAGCCTCTTAAGGGTTGACCGAAGAGTCACGCTTTCTACTTTAACGCCCACTAACACATTAAATGCTAAACACTGGACTCTGTTTACCTCGCAAGGGATAAATACGTGATAATATCTATGAATGTTCCAAGTTACTTTATTTATCATATATTTTAAAATTTCAAAATATTTTCAGAGTGATCAACAACTGTCTTTTAATATTACCGCGATTGAAATCACAGATTGTATTAACAAATTTAAAATGAAAGTTATATAACGGATATGTTTGGTACAACAGAATAACTATTCTCAAAAACGTTTACTTAGGGCGAAAGTGGCAAAGTTCTGGTCAACACAAATATAATTCGCCCGAGTCGACACGCTAAGAAGAAGAAGGGCGAAATAACTCGAGAGATCGTAAGTCAATACCAGTCGGTCCATCAACCGTTTTTTTTTAATTGGATGATCTAATGTAATTTTAATTTCCTTGGAATAATATATTCTTTACTAAGTTTCTCAGAACCAATGCTTTTTCCGGAATGAAAGGTTATTTCTTCTGTCCTCCTCTGTACTCGTAACACCATACATATTATGTATTTTTGTAATACCTTTTAGACTGTTATCGATTCAGTGATTCATTTCAACAGCCTCCGTGGTCCAGTGGTTAAGGCGTTTGCCTTGTTGACCCGGGGGTCATGGGTTCGATTCCCACGGGAAGCATACTTTGTTAAGTTGTTTCTAGTTTGGTTAGGACATTGCAGGCATGAATCACCTGATTGTCTGATAAGAAAGATGATTCCGTGCTTCAGAAGGCACGTTAATCCGGTGGTCCCGGCTGCCTTCTGGTAGTCGTTAAAGGAACCACGTCAGAGGCCGAGAGGCGGTTCCGAAGAACTCTGACACCAGGGTGTGCATGGTCGACTGGCGTGCCACCTACTCGAAATGATGATGATGATGATCGATTCAGTCTACAAGGTATTACATTCATATTGTTTAAGTATATGTTGTTCTCTATCTACAGTTGTAAGGATATGAAACAGGATTTATTAATATTGATTTATAAATCCTGTAATAATATAATATTCGGGTTCGATCCCTGGTCAGGTCAAGATGAAAAACGATTTTTTTCAGACTGACCTGGGTCTTGGATGTTTATCTATATAAGTATATGTTATAAAATATGGTATCGTTAAGTTAGTATCCTGCGACATAAGTTCACAACTTACTGTGGGGCTAGCTCAATTTGTGTGATATGTCCCTATATATTTATTTATTTATTGATACAAGTTTTTTGCATACTTTTGATTGTTTATTAGAGAGCCAAAGCAACCAATATTGGTTCATCACGATAATAATATCGAATTGTTGATTATTTTTGTTAATAAATTTCAGTTTCTTGATGTATTATCAAAAAATGATTCAACGCAGACGCTAACACAACCAATGCTTGAAAGCTTTAAGATAATATTTCGAAAGCTGTGAATTTAGATAGTTCTTATTCAATGCCTTAGTATATAAGGATAACTACTAACATTTATATGCATCAATTGAGTCATAAAGTTAATGGAAGCCTTGGAAATTGCAATTTAATTTTTGTAATTAAAAATTGATAAATTTATTGCTAGGTTTATTTACGAAAACATTTATTTATATCCACGTTTAAAAAAATATATCCACATTTCTTAGGTAAAAATCGGTTATGTAATTTTATTAATGAGTGTAAAGAGATGTTTAGTAGGTATCGGAAATAGTTAGGGGGGATTTTATCAATAAAAAGGAATAAATATATTTCCTTGCATTATTTGTCTCAGTCAACACTAAGCAAAGATTCTCTTGTCTATTTTTCTTCATAAGAACTGTTTTATAATAAAGTATTTACCAGTGTGCCGCCTTTCTGGCTTAGCATGCTAAGTTTTGGTCCTTTTTGCACTAATGCAGCACATTTCGAAAAAATACACAAACATTAGTTGCTTTCTAAGTATGCTATAGTGGGTTTTTTAAATGTATTATTTTAAGAAGTTTATTTAATATTTAAACAGTGCATTCAATAATGACACAATCTGCAAGACAGTTTGTCGGCAGCAGCTCTCGCGGATAACACAGTTCATGTACTTACATACTAACAAGTTATTATTAATGTCCTGTTTATGTCTTGCTTTTTTGTAATATAGTTTTTGTAAAATAAACACCTATCTATATATCATTTCCTGAATCAAGGCTTTTGCGATCTGTATACTAAAAAAAACAGCTATTACATTTTACGTTTCTCTTAAACCATCCGCTCGGAATTCCATTTGATATAATTTTAAAAGCCCCAATTAAAGTCATAAGGGCGACCCAGTAACCCGCCACAAGCACAAGTTACTTAACGTACGCAAATAGTCAAATTAAGCCCCAATGACCATACAGATGCGAGATAACGCGATGGGAACGTTGCAAAATATCATAAAATGGAACGTCATTTCAACTATGCCGTCGTTTTGGCCACACTGAATACGTAGAATATAAACTATATGAAACTATGAAATTTTATGACAAAAATTATACTTTAGGGTAAGTACTAGAAAAATATGTTTATCTATACTATTACACAGAGGAAATATTGATTGTTTGCCAATGTCAATCAATATTTTCTCTTGATACACATACATACATACATATTATCACGCCTCTCTCCCATAGGGGTAGGCAGAGACTATGGATCTCCACTTGCTACGATCCTTACAAACCTCTTTCGCTTCATCTACATTCATTACTCTTTTCATGCATGCTTGCCGGTTTCGGGTACTCCTTACTTCTCCTTTTGCAAGAACGTCTCTTGATCCAATACATCCAAAGTTATATAGTTAGGGCAAATAGTTTAATCGGCCTGATAGGTTTGGAGCCTATTTTTGAAAAGGCTACGAACCTATCAGACCAGATTTTCAAATTCTTTCACCTATTGGAAGCTAATTTGTCTGCGGATGACGTAGGTTAAAATTCACGTGGACGATATCGCGGGAAAATTGATATAAATTTGAAAGTCAAATGACCTCATTTCGATTCGGCCCATACGGCAAAACATGAGAGTTGCTGCTCTCTAAAGGCTTTGCCATTGTTTCTCAGTTCGGCCCTTCAGGTCATGCATGCAAATCGCGGCCCATCAGGCATATGAGAGTTTGCTGTCTCTCCAAGCCTTGCGCACCCAGGCAACGCCCAAAGCCGAGGTTCGTCCCTCCTGGGAACCCTTTGGTGATGTTTGCCTTACAGGTTGAGGGCACTCTGCCCTCACCTCAAAAGTCCGGTGAAGTAGCGAAAGCTCACTTGGAGCTAGCTACGTAGTCCATTCAAAAAAAAAATGCCATCGTTTGAGCCACTATTAGTTGAAATAATATGAAGTGAGAGAGGTAGGTACTAGCTTTAGCTAGCTCCGTCGGGGAGAGGATGATCTCTTCTGATAATTTCAAACAAAGGCTTTCAAACATAATGCTTGGTTCGGTAGTAAGATTTAATATAAGTTGAGTTTTTTGACCTGAACTATATGTTACAACTAGCTGTTACCCGCGGCTTTGCTCGCGTAATTTATAGCCTATGTCCTTCTCGGTACCCTAACCTATGTGTATGCAAAATTTCATGATGATCGGTTCAGTAGATACGGCGTAAGCGAAAGCGTAACAAACAAACAAACAAACTCACTTTCGCATTTATAATATTAGTTGGGATGGGATATGTGAAAGTTATATCGCATAAAAGAGAATTACATTTACACACTTAAATGTACAAGATGATGTATTCATCGCAAATGGATTTATTAGAAAAAAATATTAAGAATCTAAGTGCTTTGGAAGGCTGTTAGGCAGTTGGTCCCGGCTGTTTTTTAATAAATTGCAGTTATTAAGCTATCAATTTCTTATATTAATCTTCATGCTGGTCCCGGAAAAAAGAAAAATGTAGAAGGTGCCAGCTGTTTCTCTTACCGCGTAGATCGTAAAAGCTGATCGAGGGAATGGGCGTGAGAGGAATCATGTCAATAGGCGATGCAACTAACAACCCAAATTTATTTTGATTCCGTTCTCCACATGCAAGCCCACCAACATCCTAAACGTGGCGTTTACGTTTTCTAGACCTGGGCTCTGTCTACCCCGCAAGGGAAAAAGACGTGATACTATGTAATTCATTACAAAAAATCTATAGATTTCGTACAAAATGTAATAACTTAATGAAAAGTAGACTTAGACAGACAGACTTTAAGATAGCTTCAAAATCTTATTCCTATGTCAGTCACTATCTTGAAAAATAAAACAACAATGCATGTTCACTTCTCAGTTGCGTGCAACTGTATCGGAAATGCATTAGTGACATCCTTGGTGCGCGTCGCTGCATTCACTGGCCTCAAAGCCTTAAAGCTCATTATCGCCTTGACTTTTGATTGTACTCTGATAAAACGTATGTTTTGCTCGTTTTGTAAACGGTAAACATGTGGATTTGTTTTAATTATAATCTACCACGTAATATAGGTTTCTTTTTATTGGAATCAAAGTCCGAAGTTACGTTGCGTTGTCTTTTATGTTTTTAAGCACGTATTTTTTATACAACTAATTTAGATTACATAAAGTCTAGATAGTGTCTATTAGCTTAAAAGCGAAATAAATGTGTATTATAGTCTATGATCAAAATACATAGCTTTATAGCATAATTTGACATAACATATATGCTAACACAAAGCTATCACGCACATAATCATTGAAAAATTGACCAGTTTTTAAGGTTCCATACTCAATGGTTAAAAACGGGACCCTATTCACAAGACTTCGATGTCTGTTTCTCACCAAGCTGTATCCCATGAACCATAATAGCTAGACAGTTGAAATCTTCGTAGATTATGTATTTATGTTGCCGCTGTAACAACAAATACTAAAAACAGAATAAAATAAATATTTAAGGGGGCCATACAACAAACATGTTTTTTTTGCCGTTTTTGCTCAATAGTTTAATGTTGTATTGATAATGGTACGGAACATTTCGTGCGCGAGTCCGAGTAGCACTTGGCCGATTTCTTTAATAATTGATGACGCATAAGGGAGTTTAGAGAATATAGTCAAAGACAACTAAGTAGGCAACAGGCATATGGTCCACCTGATGGGAAACGTTTACCGCAGCTTTGGATGCCTTTTATAATATTTCCTAGTTTTCTTTATTATATTGATACGAATGAAAATGCATATTGGTTTTCATGAATTTAGTTAATTTGATAAGTTATGAAATTGTATCGAGTTTTAACATTTTAAATTAATATAAAAGATTTAATGTCATTTATTTTAGGATTAAATATATTTTATTGCAATTCTCTGTCTGTTAGATTTTTTTGCAGGCTATCCAATAAAATTATAGATAACATGTTATTAACTAAAACAAATTCTTCATATATCCTATAAATTTGTAATATAAAGAAATTAAATATTGATTGTATTTTTAAATTAAAGGCACTTCGCGATAGCATGACGACGCATGAGCGCGTTGATGTCTTTTGTATGGGCTTCTACAGATTAACTTAATTAAAAGTTTTGAGACATCATTTATGAGTGTTAACCAAGACTTGACACATATTATTATAAATATTTTTTCCCACGCTACATTTTTATGTTTTATTGGCTTTTAGACTTCAGTACTTTGGGATTTTTTTTTTATTTAAATACACACATGTATTTAAATAAATAAAAAAAATCCCTAATCCTTTTATTATATAAATGTATTATTATATAAATGTATAAGTTTGCAAGTTTGTGAAGGAGTTGGTTGCTCGTTGCTCCTTTACGCATTAATAAAACTTTCAACCGTGGAAAAACAACTAAAAGCATATTTTTCAACTAAAACTATTTAAATCTCGCCAATATGAAAATCGACAAACATAACACCTCTTTACCAACCGCGCACTTTGCGCAACAAAGTATGGCGCGATTAGTTATATGTCTATAATATCATTCATCGAACATAATGACATTACATAAGGTGTACGGTGGTCTAGTCGTGAACAGGGTGGCCATCACTTTAGTAGTAATACGAATAATAATTTTTAAATTCTTTTGAGTTGTACTATCAGATGCCGTGTGGTTCCCGGCAGAGTAGAATAGGACCACTCCAAATCTTCCCGTGGATGTTGTAGAAGGCGACTTAGGAAACACAAGCTGAACAAAGCTTATAAACATCGAAGAGACCTCTCCAACCCGTCTGGCCAGCGTGGAGAGTGTAGGCCAAATCATTTGTCTACTCTGGCTTATGTATGGCTCTTGTAGTACAGAGAGGGTCGTGCTCCTGCAGTGGAGACTAAGACAGACCTGATGATGATGATGATGATGTACTTATCAGATTGTATTGCTTAGAACTGTTTAGTTTAAAGTTATCATTTTAAGATAAAACTATAAAATACTTGATGATAATATATGTATACATATTGAATTCAATAAATTCGGCATCATTAAAAGAACTTTACTGACATATATATATTATAAAAACGATTTTTTAGATTAGACTGGGTCCTGGATGTTTATATTTATAAATATCTATTTAAAATCGTTGAGTTAGTTTTCTACGAAATAAGTTCACAACTTACTATGAAGCTAGTTCATTTGTGTGACTTGCCTCTATATATTCATTTATTTATTTAAATATAAAAATATGCATCTTAGTACATATATGAATATCATTTATCTCTAGAACTATAACGCCCTCCAATTAGCTAACAAAAATTGTACCAATATTTATCAAACAGGCGACGTTGCGGTTGATTCGCAATTTTTTATTGAGTTGGTCACCCTTGCACCTAACATATTATCGGCTAGCACTTCTTTGGTTTATACGCGTTAAAGCTTTAACATTTTGAGATTAGCGAAACACGTTTCTTGCGTTGAACTACTTCTGACTTGCGGTTTTGTTCGCGTTTTATTTTAAAGATCTTGTTATTCAAACGCTTTGTATGGTTTTGAAATAGCGCAAGACGGTTAGGTCATTCACCTGTTTGATGGTGAATGTCATGAAAGAGTATAAATAATTTATGTCTATATCTTACTGACCTACAAAATATTCAGTTTCGATAGAAAGGTTATAAAAAGACTCAGCAGACCCCGGGCTCCGAAGCTTTTCAGCTAAAGATGCAACCGGGAATACGCTTGAATAAGAGAGAAATTGTATTACTGATTCTATAGAAATTTTAAGCTAATACTATAACAAGTTCTCCTACTTCTTTACTTCTACGCTGGAGAAAAAAAAACGTACAATGTACAAGCTGGTTTTCTCACAATGCAGACCGTAAAAGCCGATCGAGGGATTGTCTCTACTTTCAACTGAGCTGGTTTCAAATCCTACGGTTTGGTGGACCTCTATGTAGCGAGCTGGTATCATCATCATCATCATCATCAGGTCTTTCTAGTCTCCACTGCAGGAGCACGACCCTCTCTGTACTATATTCTATGTGTATCCTTTGACTCCCAACTAATCCATCTCATGCAGTACTCTTTTACTTTTTTAACGATGGGGGCAATCTTGTAGCTTCCTCTAATGAGTTCGTCACTAAAATTTAATTAAAACTATTACTAGGTACTAAAATAATAAACAACAACCGGTACTAGAAACGGGTGGTACTATCGGAAATATTACGTAATAGGGATGAAAGGTAGCCGTTCTAACCTGGACCTCGAACTTCCTCCGTCAAGCCGTTTAGGCTGCAGGAGGCAACAATGGAACAGACATACATGCGAGACAAAAACATTACCCTGCGTTTAGGTAGGTCAGTCGGATAAAAAATTTGAGCTGTTAGTATTATCTGTGGGATGGCGGAATTCTCTTCGATATTAAATATTTCGGTCATAATGTATTTAGTAATTTCAAAACACATGTTAAGCGAGCCTCGAGCGTGACACTGTTTTGTTACAAAGGTTTTTCCCCTCATTAGCGCGTTACATAAAACATCGCCCTTCATCACAGTTCCCAAGTGATCAGCTAATTCGTCATAAAGGGCACAAGTTCGCCTTCAATCATACGTCTATCCACTAATGTTATAAGTATTTTAATTATACCTCAAATGTCACACTTCGGCCTAACTATCATTTTGTGGCTCGTGACTGACTCATAGAAATCCATAAAGTAATACTATTTCGTGTATTGTAGCTTCCAGACTAAAAATACATCCATAGCAAAATCATTTCTTTGTTTTTTGGCGATACTAGCAATTTTCCCGTGACTTCGTTTGCTTAAGGGGGCACCCTAGGCACAGTAGCGGCGCCAATCATTTTATTCCTAATACTTTATACTTTACAAATAGAAAGAAATTCAAGAATGTAAATCATACAAGCACTAGTAAATAACCTTAAGTATTTTTGGAATCATGTTTAATATTATCAGAATCAGTGAGAATTATGAGAATCAGATTACCGCCAAGAACGGCCGTTTTTGGCGGTAATCACGTTTTCTCTTAATGACTGATTCTCATAATATTAAAACATTTTGATTCCAAAAATACTTCAAGTTATTAACTAGTGCTTATATGATTTACATTCTTGAATTTCTTTGTATTTGTAAAGTATTAGGAATAAAATAATTGGCGTCGCTGCTGTGCCTAGTATGCGGCCTTAAAACTTTACCCCCAATTCCACCCGCTTACGGGTTGAATTTCTAAAAACCTTTCTAAGTTAGCACCACTTTAGTCATAAAAGAAACCTCTGTACCAAATTTCAAGTTTATAGATACTTCTTCTTCTTCTTTATAATATGGCTTCCACCGAGATTTCAGTGATTCTGCCAATGTCCAGTAAAGTATCAGTGTTGTACGGTAAAGTTTTAACAAGTAGCATCAAAGATGGCGTATATTCTTTGATGCCTCGTGGGAGCTTCTGATGACAGATCTCTACAAATCCATATATCAGTCTACTTTAACTATTTCACAAATTTTTCATGAGCATGAGCATTTATAACACCAAACTACACCAATTTCATATTATAAAGTCCACTAAAATCAATTTGCAAAATCGTCTAAGGCAAACCACAACTGCACCCCTTGACTTCTCACCACAAACTCATAGATACTTAAGTTTCGGCTATGCGTTGATGTATAAGTCAGTATGTCAGGTTTTCCTTTTATATACATGGAAGATATCTGAATGTGGGAACATCTTTACGTCAGCAAAATATCAATACAGCGGAAATCTACTGTCAAAAAAGTAGTCTTTTTTTTAATACTACTTGTTCTTTCAGTTTGTTTAACTAATTATATTAGTCCGACGATTCACACTATTATTTAGATACTATTTGTAAAAATAAGCAGCAAAATTACCTCCTAAACCTAACTTAAACCTAAACCTAAAAATAGTCAAAAATTCATCATCATCATTTCGTGTAGGTGACATGGTCAGTCGACCATGCACACTCTGGTGTCAGAGTTCTGATTTGATGATGAACAAAAGTGAATCAAATCTTACTGAGAATAAATTAAAATAGCTTATATAAAAGAGCTAAGTTTTTGAAACAAGACAAAATGAACCTATTCATTGTAAACACGAATGTTTACAATATTAATACAATGTATGGCCGATGCGTTTTGAATAGCAGAATGGATTCGACGCGCTCGCACAAAGAAACGTTGCGGTAACTTTTGATATCAAAGTGGTACAAGTCATGAGAGCGATAGTATGATAAACTATCTTAATTTTTCTGTTGACCAGAGGGCTGGCTTATATTTTGGCCAAAAGATTAGCATTTTCATACAACGTGGCAATGCTGCCAGCTTTCTGGGCACGCTACCACGGGGCAACTAGCTGACAGGTCTGTTTTATTTGTAAATAATAGTTTTCGTTTAATCTGAGTAAATGTACCTGATTATTATAAACGTATATATAAAGAAAAGATATCCTAGATATATACTTTAGCGTCTTGGCCCACACAAGATGGAAAGATTTTAATATATTTTTTAATATTTATATACCTGACTAGTCAAATTTGTATTAATAATAATTATCTCATGCAGAAAAGATAAAAAAATATATTTTTGAAATTTAACTTAAAAAATCTTATTGGCTTAATATTGGGATCAGCCACTTAAATCGTAATTTTGGAAAAGATTAAGTGTTTCTGGTTCCTAGGCCGGTCATGTCCTATGTCCAAAAAAGGCTATTTCGTCAATTTTCATTGATGAACAAAAACCGCTTGTGCTTTTAACTTGTACCCCAACTTCGACGACATGTTTTGCAATAATTGTGTTTATTTAGTAGCATTATGTTAGATGACCTTTAGGGAAATTGCCGATGCATTGCAGCTTCTAGACTGTCCATAATTACAAACTGAAGAGAGCATAGAACTAACCATTTAGCATAAACTTGTCCCATTTTTCGTCGACGTTAGTAATTAAATTTTAAGGGTCAGAAATAACAATTTAGTTCTTATTTATAAATTTGAACTTTACTCATAATGTTTATGATTTAATTCCAAATGTAATCCATAGGTACATATTTTATATAATTCCATCTATATGGGTATATATACCTATATATAAAAGACAAACCTAACACAGTCTTATATACCAACGCTCAGCCGAAACTACTTTTCCTAGAAACTTAAAATTTGGTGTACGAGTATGATGTAAGTGAGCAATTAAGAGGATTTTTAAAAATTCAACCCCAAAGGGGGGTGAAATAGATGGTGAAGTTTTCTGTTTTGTTTTATAATAAGCAGTATGAAAAATGTTGCTATTAATATTTTTAATAATTTGTGATACAAACAAATCTTTGTAACATTACAATAAATGAAGATATCCCTCTGCTCTCTTTGTACTTTGTGCCCAGCAACCGTAATGATCATTAGGGCCCATTCTTTGTGTTCGTCGTTTGATTTATACAAGGCACTCGACACGGGTGTCCGTTGTCACTGGACGCTTTGTATGAAGACGCCTTTATAAGTATTGAAATGACAGACTTCTCGTTCTCACGACGATAGTTTTAAAACTTGGCTTGTGAAATAGTTTCATTACGAATTGTCATTTTTATAATATAAGGCAATCTTTTTTATCTTTGTTTTTTGCTGTACATCCATCGAAATTAAGGCACTATTTTATTTTGTTGTTTTTCACTTTATAAAAAGAATATTGGCACCCGCACCACGCTCGGTGAAGATCCCTGTGCATTCTAAATTTAAATGAAATCATAGGATCTACGAACGTAGTTTAGTTCTAGAATAAACTATAATAACATATTAAATAATTATGAAAAATCAACCTAAAACTAAAAAAAAAAATGATACAATATCTAATATATATTATTAATTTATAAATTATTATTGTTTAGTTCTTATTTTGCGCTATCTCAACATAGTTATCTCCTAGGGTGATACATTTTTAACATAATTTAAGCCCTCCTATTTTTGCGACTCTATAGTCTCTATACTCTGTGATTAGAAATGGAACACAAAAAATGTAGAGTGAATTAATAAGAATTTAATCCTCACAGATCCCCCTTTCCAACTGGACAATTTAGGTAAGTACCCAGGACACTGCGACCGATAAGTGCCCAAAGATCCATATTTTTGACCAGATCAGCATACGAAAACTAATATTTATTACCAAAGAACATATTCCTTTCGGTTTCGTATTTAGTAATTCGAACGTCCACAGTGTGTGCAGATTGACGATGTGTATTCATCTTGGTCAGTACAACTGCTGGCGTACCTCATGGCGGGGTTCTATCTCCTCTTTTATTTGCTTATTTATAAATTCAATCACTTTACCACTCCACTCTTTCTACCACCTCTATGCTGGAAACTTACCATCCACAATTATAATATTATTAATTTAAGGCCGCACACTAGGCACAGTAGCGACGCCAATCATTATATTCATAATACTTTACAAATAGAAAGAAATTCAAAAATGTAAATCATATAAGCACTAGTAAATAACCTGAAGTATTTTTGGAATAATGTTTAATATTATCAGATCAGTGAGAATTATGAGAATCAGAATCACGTTTTCTCTAATTCTCATAATATTAAAACATGATTCCAAAAATACTTCAAGTTATTTACTATGCTTATATGATTTACATTCTTAAAATTCTTTCTATTTGTAAAGTATTAGAAATAAAATGATTGGCGTCGCTACTGTGCCTAGAGTGCACCCTTAATAACAGTAAAGAGTAGAGAGTTGCTGGTAACTATTTTGCACACAAAATGAGCATTGTGTATAGCAATGCTTATTTGGCAATGCTGCCAGTCTTCTGGGCACATTACCGCGGGCAGATGTTTATAGGACAGTTTTGTTATTAGATAGGAATAATTGTAATGTTTTTAGGTTAATTAAGTTTTAATTATTTATATGTAATGTCAATCAAAAAAAATATAAGAGTATATATATGACACTTATGAAGTTAGGTCTACACAACCAATTACTTGTGTAGACTGGCAAATTACACTCACCTCACACCAGTCTTGTTTAATGTTGTTCATCATTTATCTCATTACGCGTGGTTAAGCTCGCAACCCACGTAATTTCGAGATAATATGCTGATAACTACGGCGTTTCTTGTTTAATTTATAAGTATATAAATTATTATTAAAAAGCATGCTTTAACTGATGCCCTTTGAACTGATCCAGATGAGTAAATTAATGATTTTTATTTTTATAATGTTAGGAGATAAAATTGTAATCATTATTATCATTACTTTACCTAGATTAACAGTAGTTGATTTTCTCATCAGGATTATCCGACCCTGTAAAATCAATCTTTCATTATTATGAAACCCTTATTTGGTAAGAATTAAACATTTTGGGATATTTACCGTGATTATTGTGGTTACTTTTAGTTTTCGATATTTCAATCCAGTTACATGGACCATGATCAGTTCATCAGAGTTCCTTCGTGATCATGGTACTGGACTGAAATATCGAAAACTCAAAGAAACCACAATAATCACGGTAAATATCCCGAAATGTTTAATTCTAATGT
Organism: Rhodophaea formosa; assembly: GCA_963082605.1. Taxonomy (NCBI): domain Eukaryota; kingdom Metazoa; phylum Arthropoda; class Insecta; order Lepidoptera; family Pyralidae; genus Rhodophaea; species Rhodophaea formosa. The sequence continues at coordinate 14,451,574 of OY720222.1, read as the reverse complement.
TGATAACCCTTATTTGGTGTTCTCTGCCCTAATTTTTATCATTTCAAACTTCTACTATACCTGCTCTTAAAATATACCAAACTTTTTTGAACTGAATAACGTTCTGTTTCCATAAGTAATAAACGATAAGCTACAAATGAGTTGACCTAATCTTGTTAATATTCATTCTACTTTTTCAAATAGTTATTCTACTACCTTTATACTTGGTTTGTTTAATTCCCATTACGTCAAGCCAACTCGAAAGAGAATTGTTTTAAAACGATCTCAGTTTGACAGCATCACCAAGCGTGACGAAATATGTGTGTTTTATTATACCTACATCGCGTGTACATCTCAAAATGCTCAGAACTATTTACGTTGCCATTAAGTACGGCGCACGCACGACTCGGGTGCAATACTCTGAGACCAAGTGAACCGCAATAAATTTAGAATGACGTTGTGACATATTTTTAACCGACTTTAAAAAAAAGGAGGTTCTCAATTCGTCGGAATTTCTTTTCTATGTATGTTTCCCGATTTCCCGAAGACGCCTGGACGTATTTTAGAGAATTCTTTTTTGTTTGATAGGTAATAGATGGTCCCATTAAATTTTTTCTTCACAGATGGTCCCATTTAATTATTATCGAAATGTGCCGCGCTTTTTAAAAAATTACACAAAAGGAAAAGTTCGGTTAACCCTTATTTCCATTTTATTCTTATGTCTATTTAAAACAAATAAGATAAGGTTGAAGTCGGTTTATGTTTTTTGTTAAAAATATTTATATGTAGTAGTACCCTTCCCCCCCCACCAAAAATGGCAGAAAATTTTGTAAGATTTGTCTGCGAAACTTATCCAATCTTAAATGATCTAAGCTATATACTAATAAATACTGTGTAATAAATAAATTTTTCACTTAAAATTTTCCATGTCTTTGACATAAAATACGGGCAATGCGGCTCTTGGGCTCCAAAGCATTTTTTTAATCATTCTTCTTTTTCAAATAGTTTCTTCTACTTCCTAGTTACTTTTTCTTCCTGCTTGGTTTGTTAAACTCACATTACGTCAAGCCAAGTCATCTTCAGACCTCGCTGACCTGAGCTTGAGGCGACCTGTTGGTCAGTAACGACACCACGGACCCGAGTGCTCCAGAGAGTCAGTCAGAGCCTTCGCTCCCGACGTGTCTTGATAGGTCGGGTTGGAAATCCAAGAGGGCTCGCAGGACTCTCGGCTCTGGTTTGCCTTAGATGGCCGTCAATGCCTACATCGCGTGTTCATCTCAAAATAATTCAGAACTATTTACGTTGCCATTAAGTGAGACGCACGCATGACTTGGGTGCAATACTCTGAGATCAGGTGAACCGCAATAAATTTGTGTTACGGTCACGCGATTACGTAATTATAAGTAAATGAAAATGTATGCTCTTGTATTAAAATAATAATGATTAGAGAAAGTAAAATAAATTGTTTGTCTGTTACAGATTGAGATGCGTGTTCGGTTTAATACGTTTTTTTTTTTGAGATAATTTAGGACCACGCATTTTTGAGACTCGGATATAATATTCCGTGACTAAACGTGAACCGCAAAAAAATTTGAGTACCTAAACAAAATTTAATCCTCTTCAGAGTTCTCTTTCTTCCAAAGTGGAATACAAGACAAGCGGCAAAAACTTGCAACACAAACAAACTGATCAGCATACGATAACAATAATGATAAAAATAATAAAAAGTGGGTGCACCGTAACGCCCATTTTTATTAGTTTTAACAATGCTTCAACCTTGTATTAAAATATTTGCATTGTCTCCAAGCATTTCTTTCCGTATTTTGTCAACAAGGTCGTCTGGTATTTCCATGCCAAAACATTCATGACTCGGAGATAGCCACAAAAAAAGAATTACAACAGTGTCATTCAATATTTCCTTTACTCAATTAAACAAATATTGCAAACTTAATTACGTTTCAAAATTCAAAAGTTTCAAGAGGTTAAGTAAGCAATTAGAAGCACGCAAATTATTTTGGCGCGCGGGTCATAGTTCATTTTAGAGATACAAGATACTTGTAAAATACAAAGACAACAGAAGTAAAGCTCCTTATATACTTTTTACTGATGAAAGAACTGAATAGATCTATAATTAACATAGATTGTAGACAGCTAACCAAAATATATAAATAGAGAGATTACTGTCCAGTCAAGTATTTTAAATCATCTGTGTACCTGTCTGCAGCACTCGTAAATCGTAACCTAAGCGATGTTATACATGTTGTTGTACAAAGCTTTATTTCTATACTCTCAACATTCTAAATCAAGGGATGTGTCGCAACACAGTGCAACGGACTACGGACGCTCGCGAATGGTCGCGAATTTAGTTATTTAAAATCGATTAGTCGGTGTGATGGCAGCTGGGGAGCCGGGGTCATCGCGCTTTTTACAATATTGTATGCGCTCGTAATATGTGTAACGTTTTGCATTCAACTGTCCGGTTTTTATGACTCGTAATGCCAGTTTTTGTTATGAATTAGTTCGGTTTTACGATGTGTTACGGAATTATTGCAATTTTTATTGAATGTTTGACTTTTTGTTTCGGTGCAGAGTTATAGGCACTTTTAAATAAATTGGGCGTATTTATGATGACATCGAATAATTATTTTGTGATAACAAATTTATTACAAAATGTTATAGCTCATAGTATCAATTTAGGCGGGCGTACTAACAGTTGGCGGACTTTGCAAATATACACACTAAAACATGGTGAAACCTTCGACTGCATGAACATTTAATTCATTATTGTTTTAAAAACATTAAGGTAATGGCTCTGTGTGCTGTAGTGCTTGTGAATCTCATCGCAGCAAATGGTGACGTGTAGTAAAATAGTGACGTTGCGGGCTTTTTTTACTCATATAGGCCCACAGACAATATAGGCCATATTTGGAAAAATCCAAAAATTTTATCGATATTTTTTTAATTAACGAACTGGCTAGCAAAATAGCCTCCGTGGTCCAGTGGTTAAGGCGTTCGCCTTGTTGACCCGGGGGTCGTGGGTTCGATTCCCACGGGAAGCATACTTTGTTAAGTTGTTTCCAGTTTGGTTAAGACATTGCAGGCATGAATCACCTGATTGTCTGACAAGAAAGATGATTCCGTGCTTCGGAAGGCACGTTAAGCCGGTGGTCCCGGCTGCCATCTGGTAGTCGTTAAAGGAACCACGTCAGAGGCCGAGAGGCGGTTCCGCAGAACTCTGACACCAGGGTGTGCATGGTCGACTGACCGTGTCACCTACACGAAATGATGATGGCAAAATTTCCTGAAAATTTGTAATGAAATGTGACCTAAAGAGGAGCAGGAAAGATGAATAAACTAAAGAATAAATCAATACGGACAAATCACACAGATTAAGCTAGCCCCAAAATAAGTTCAAGACTTGAGTTATGGGGAAACTTTGCCCAAGCTAAAATGGAGACGCATTACGTGCTTCGTGGTCACTAGGTCAATGACATGTTATCTTGTCTCTTTTATTTAAGGTAAATTTTTAGAAAATGTGTGAGCATTTTCTAAACTTCTTTTAAACAAAATAACTTCCTAAGAAATTATATCTGAAAATTATATTTGTTGAAGAAAACAAGGACATGAAATGGATATTTCTACACAGTAGAAATAAAAAATCAAAATCTGTCACTCTTCAGATTGTAAATAGCATCTTATCCAATCTCGTGAACATAAAACGATTAGTCATAATTCTATGTAAGTAGTGCAAAGCTAATGTGGTTGCGGATATCGCTCTACATAATACATAATATGCTAAAACAGTTGACTCTTATGCTTCACCGGGCATGTGGAATAAATTATAAAAATCGTAAACAGTAACTTTTTTAGATGGCCTATCGTGCCATTTTATGTCCGCTCTTCGGACACAAAATAGAACTCTAGGTACCAAGGAAATGTAATCTAAAATGGCATCTACAGATAACCTCGTATGTCATAATAAGATGGAAGAAAAAGGATGTGCATAAATATCATTTGCGTAACTTCGCAGGCGCAATTTTCTGCAAGAAAATACGCAAGCGTGAAAATTATCTGTAGGTATTTAATTTTATTTATTACGTTTATACCATAATAATACAAAGTACCATATTATAATTCAATTTAGATGCATCAGGAATTCAGGAACGGATTAATCACTTCTGTATATTATATATACAGGCTATCACAAACAGAGGAACCTCACAGGAAGTTGTGAATCTGTATCGTAGGATACTAAATCAACGATACTATATTATAATAGATACTCATATAGATAAACATCCGAGACCAAGATCAATCTGAAAAAGATCGTTTTACATCATGATCTGACCGGGGATTGAATACAAAAAACCACTGACTGACTTGTTAACCACCGCGCCACGGATGCCATAACAATTGTAAATAGTATTACGTAAATACAACATCAAAAACCTAAAATCATTAGGATTAGTTAGTAGACTATGATATTTGGTACGATGCCACATTGCAAAAGGACACTATTAAAGTAGAGCATTGAACGTATAAAGATGACGATCAACAGCCAATTATGGTAATTTATGGATCCACATCCTTCATAAAAGCTGTAATAATACATAATGCTATATTATATCTAATTCAATAATTCAGCATCAGATTGATTACGTATGTATTACAGACGGATAGTATAGGAAAAAAATTATAAATAAGTAAATAGGGACAAATAACACAGATTGAGCTAGCCCCACAGTAAGTTGTGAATTTGTTACTAACTCAACGATTGTATATTGTATAATAGATACTTACAGGGACAAATCACACAGATTGAGCCACCACCCCCGCAGCAAATTTTGAACTTGTATTGAACTCAACGATACTAATAGAAACTCATAAAAAATAAACATCCAAAACCCAGGGAAATCTGAAAATGATCGTTTTTCATTATGACTAGCTAACTAAGACTGCTCGTGTCGCAGACTGACGTGTTAACCACTGCCACGGAGGTCGTAACAATTGTAAATAGTATTAAACACAACATCAAAACCCTAAAACCATAAGAATTAGTTAGTGGACTATGATATTTGGTACGGTGCCACATCGCGAAATGACACTATTAAAGTAGAGCATTGATCGTATAGAGGCGACGGTATCGACAGCTAATTATGGTAATTTATGGACCTACCTCAATTCTCGCTCGCATAAACACCTTATCTCAATATAATATTCATAATATATGTTTTTTCGTTGTATAATATTATTCATACGTCAATTTACATGTTTTACGAGATTAATACCACGAATAAAACGACTTGCATTACTTTTTAGGGTTCCGTACAAATATTGAAAAACGGAACCCTTATAGGATCACTCGTGCGTCTGTCTGTCCGTCCGTCCGTCTGTCACAGGCGATTTTCTCCGAATCTACTGAACCAAATTTGGTGAAATTTGGTAAGATGATGAAATCCTATGACCCAAACACGGATGTGCAAAGTAAATAAAGATTTTTTTTGAAATAAGGGTCATTTTCATGGGCCCAACTATAAAATTAAAAAAAAAGTTTTGCAAACCTTACTGTGTCATATATCAAATGAAAGGGCTCATTATTAGGATCTCAAAAACATTTTTTTTTGTTCGGGTAAAATCAATACTTTTGATTTTATTCACGAAAGAAGGCAAAAATTGACCATTTCAGATTTTCGAGGAACTACACTTTTATATATTAGGTATATCCCTACGTTACTTTTGCATCTCTATCAATCAAAAATCAAAGTCAATAAGATTTTATTTATTAATATATGATTAAAAGTCTTGAAACAACCTTTGGAAACATAACAATATGGAACATATACAACCTATGGAAAAAAATTGATTGATTTTGAACCTCTTACCCAATATTTAGTAATAACTTTTAACTTTAGTAGTAACCTTCACATTCTTGTAAAAATAAAACACATAAGCTCCTCTATAAAGTGAAATGACAAAAAATAGACATTGCTCACCTCACACAATTATCGATTTATTTCATAACTTTCATCACAACATTCCAAACAATGTCGCTATTTTCGTCACATTATTTACAGTAAATTACTATAATTACAGAAAATAATTAGTTCATTAATCATTGGAAACTACATTACTCCCTATTACTTTATAATAGAGTTTATTTTGGCATGCGAGTTTGGGTCAATTTTCTTTGACCTTTGACTGTATACTTATTGCTAGAGGCTTCATAGTTTACGCCGTAACAAATGGTCTTAGTTAAAAACAACACTTCTCAAAACCACAGTAGGTAATTTGGTGTCGTAACAATTCATACTTGTTAGATGACTCTACGCTTTGTTGTATGTCATCTTTGAAATAATCAAAGTATGTCATATGTGACTTTCTTTTTCGAACAACTTGATAAATAAGGGTATTACTTAATAAAATACTTAAAAAGTATGTAGTTTATTCTTCGAGCAACACGGCCTCCGTACCGGACGGAAGTTTATTATATGAGATGACTGTTGTTATATATTTGGCTTCTGTTTATAACCAACTTCAAAACCAGATAGTAAGGTGACAACCGAGGTGGCTTAATGGTACCACAAGAGATCTTTTTGAAAAAAAACACCTTTGACCTGGGTCATTGATTTCTATAAAATACTAGAAATTTTCCCGCGACTTAATCCGTGTGAATTAAAGCCTATTTAACCCGCAGTTAAATAAGCTTTCTGCAAATGAAAGAATTTTGAAAATCGGCTCGGTAACCTTATAGTATATATAGTACCTTTGATTTAGTATCCAACGACACGAGTTTACGATTTACTGCGGAGCGAGCGCAACTTTTGTGATTTGTACTTATAAATGTTTATTTATTTAAAAACAGACTGTCATGTCTTCACGTATTGTTTCATAAAATTTATTTATAATTTTTTGTCTAAATTTCATTGTATAACATAATCTGCACATTTAAAAAAGTCTTTTTAATTTGACGATTAAGAGAAGATTCCTTTGAAATCGTTTACCAAATATTCCAAAGAACAATGTTACTATAAAGTGTCTTCCAAAATTACTGGAAATGGACTGGGAGGTATATACTCGTATGTATCATGTTTTCTTCAGGACTCAGAGATGTTGTTTGAAGTAAGATGTTGCAATATTCCAAAATTGTATTTATTGCTTGCGGGAATACTAATTTATTATTATTTCGAGCCATCATGTGACCCACTGCTGGGCAAAGGCCTCCCTCTACTTCTTCCATTATACGGAATACTAAAATTATCAAATTCTATTATAAATCGGAAGGCCACAATAGTAGAAGGTCTTCTTTGCAAGGACAAGTTGAAAAGCATCGCTTTCCAGCGGTCCTACGCCAAAGCTGCAACTTCTTAATTTGGCATCATTACAGTCTAGAATGTGCTCTTAATTTTCGCAACATCATGTCGTGTCCATCGACTCTACTCAATATTCATTCGATTTCAGACTCAATCCCTTACGTAATAAGTTCTATATTAAGATTCAAAGCTTGTCCTTTTACGAACCGTGTGAAAACTTCTTCCTAAAACATTAAAAGTAACCTTGTTATTTGGATTGGTCCAATTTGTAGCGCATTATGAGCTAAAGGACTGAACACAATAGCGTTTATCGTGATTATCGCCTTTAAGTAATGTTTCACATGCCTAAAAGACGGTAATTGTCTGCGTTTAGACCTCAACATACAAGACAATTAATCAAATTAAGTAAATCGTTTTGTTCTAAAAGCAGTGTACCAAGTAACGGTGTAGCCAGTTACCATTTTTTTTAAAAGAACCTTAGTTTCTGTTAATCAGTTAAAAATTACATGTTTATGATTGATCTATTAAATTGTTTATAAATTTCAATTAATTAACATAGAAGACGACCTGTGGATTCATGGGTTTCATTCATTCAATGGGTTATGGACTAACAACTTATCACTTCTTCATCTTAATGTGATTTATAAATTCAGTTCAGTTGTTTTGGATCTACTACAAACAAACAAATTTTTCTCTTTATTTAATACTAGCAGTTCGCCCGTCGTACTTATATTTTTTTCTCTCCGTAACATCTTCCTACTTCAAGGAATATTCTAAGAAAAGTATTAGCGAAATCGGTTATGCTGCTCTCGAGATTTGCGCTTAGCAACACATTCAGCGTTTATTTTTATATTACAGATTAGAACAGATATACCCACTCCTTACATGCAGAAACAGTTTTGTAACGGATGGGCTCTGCACTATAACACTGCTTCTCCTTTATATCTTTATTTGCTTATCGATGTGATAAATATTAACATGTATGTCTTCGTGCAAGCTACGAAAGACTACTTCTGTGTCAAACCAATCGTTTCTTCATTAAGACTAATAGACTATAGTTTATTTTGGAACGCATTAAAAACGTTTCAAATATCCTAGTCAAACCTCCCTGCTGCAGTATCAATATTTCTCTAAAGATACTCCTCCCCACCTCTTATATATTCCTACAGATGACAGTACCAATATAAATAAAACGTGACCAAGAGAAGCATAACGTTGAACTTCAGCTTACATATAATCTTGATTGATACGATCTGTTCACATTTGGTGCATCACGTTGTTAAGAGGTTTGCCTTCAAAAACCACCACAAAAGTCATGGTCGACAGTTGTTTTCAGACAGTAGTTTCAGACAGTTGTTTGTTTATGAATTATTCAAACATGAAGGAAATTTGGACAGGATGTGAATTGTTTTTGTGTTGTTTACAATGTTCTCCTCTCACCAAAAGTAAATTGCTCCAAATATGAAGGCCAGTAAAGACCTTCGTGCATAAACCAAAAACCTTATCAATGCTATTTAGAGTTTAACATTTACTCCTATACATACTATTTATCTCTATTTTCTTTTGTGGGGTAAATAGGGACGAAATTTTTAAGATCTAAACGCCACGTTTAGTATTCTGGCTGTGTAAGTGGAAATTGGAATAAAAAATATATGATGGTTTGATAACTGTATAGCCTTCGGACATTATTTTTAATATAATATAATAAAAAATATGTAGGTAGTTACAAATTACACAAATTGAGCTAGATAGTAAGTTGTGAACTTGTGTAGTAGGATACTAAATTGTATTTTATAATAAACACTTATCATCATCATCATCAGGTCCTTATAGACTCCACTGCAGGAGCACGACCCTCTTTATACTACCAGAGTAATCAAAGGAATTTGGCCTACATTCTCCACGTTGGCCAGACGGGTTGGAGAGGTATCTTTGATGTTTATAAGCTTTGTTTACCTTAGTCGCCTTCTACGACATCGACGGAAAGACTTGGAGTGGTGTATAATAAACACTTATATAGACAAACATCCAAGACACAGGCGAATCTATGAATCGTTTTCCAAAATGGCCTGGCTGGGGATCGAGACCGGGTCCACCCGTGTCACAAAATGGCGTGTTAAGTATTACCACGGAGGCCGTCAAATATAAAAGGCGTATGTAGAGTCATAGACGGAATCTTCTTATTTCTTTCAAAAACGAATAATTTCCACACATTGTGTGAAATTGCCCGGAATGAAATAGATCACTTTCTATATATATATATATATATATATGTATTTTATTTACATACATTTATGTGCAACAAGAATCATGCAAACTTTACCAAAAATAAACTAATTATTCACCGATTGCTTATTTCCTTTCACTTCTACATCTGCCTACATCAAAATCGAGCTTAGAAGAAATCGAGGGATGACAATAGAGAAAATTGTGCAAAATGTGTAGAAACAAAAAAAAACGCTTTTCGTTGGTGTCGTGTCTAGCTTAACCACAAGTCAAGCACTCGTTGCCAAATGACATCAATTAAGATTTAGTCTCGTAATAGTATTTCTTAACGGCTGGATGGTTGGGATGCTTCATGTTATGATGTTAATTCGGGTAATTAGTTTGATAATAAGAGCGACATAGCTGAGATATGGAATGGGGACATATGTCATGAGATTGTCAGCGTTTTTTCTTAATAGTTATATCATTACTTATATTGGACATACGTTGCAAGAAGGTATTTAAAATTGCTGATTTATAATGATAAACCTTATTGGGGCTTATGAGGCATTGTCATGGATTGGTTCTAATTTTATGGTAACAACAAGTAAATAAATAAGAAATATCCGGATTACTTATAAAGATTGAGCTGGCCCTAAGGTACTCGTAAGTTCGAGACTTGTGTTATGGAACAATAACTCAACGATACTATATTTTATGACAAATACAAATATAGGTAAACATCCAAAACCCAGGTCAATCTGAGAAAGGTTCATCTTGACCTGACCGGGGATCGAACCCGGGACCACGTTCGTTGAGTTCGTATTCTACGTACGCCATAAATTCACAGCTTTCTGTAAGACCTGCTCAATTTGTGTGGTTTGTCCCTGCACATTAATTTATTTATTACTTTCAGTGACCTTATGGTCGGAGAGTTGGAGGTTTTGTCTACCCGAACGACTCCATATTTGAGCAAAAATTCGAAAATATCTCTGAACATGTTTTTTTACTGTGACATACATGCAATGGATGATAAATTACAAATTAAATCTTTCTTTAAATGTTAACGCAATTCATGTCTCTTGAATTAAGTGATTATTTATCATTTAAATGTCGCATGGGGTTAAATTTCAGTAAACAAGTTATTATAATGTGATTTTTATGTAAAATTCCAAAAAATTTTTAGTTCATTGGTTAATTTCATCTAGGTGAAGTGGAATGAAGACTAAACAAATTACTGATATTCGTGAGTATAATCCAAATCAGTAAAAAATATCGTGTATGAACGTTATTTTTCTTCAGATTATCCATGCATATATCGCAGCACATCAAACAAAAAGTTTGCGCGAAGTCCGTCCCTTCTGGGAGCCCTTTTGTGATGTTACCTAAAGATATAGGTTGAGGGTACTAAGCCCTCTTAGTGACTTAGTTAATTAAAAAAACCTGATACAAGTCGCCCAAACTTTATTGCGACTCAAACCATCGCGCGAGACGATGCACAGTACACTATATTAAGTAAAGGGGCGCGCGCGGTGAGGCAGAGCACGTACCTACTATGTACTCGTAGCTCGCGAAGCTAATATCCGATCCGCAATAAAAGTTTGTCGCGAGCTGTAGTGATAGTTATCAAATCATTATCTAATCCACTAAAGATATTGCTTAATTGATGAGCACATTGGCCATAACAGCTGTAGCAGCTATACTCCCAAGAGAGAAAGTGGTGCGTGCTGTCACGCTGCCCGCTCGCACGCTTCGCTCAAATAGACTCATTCATCTTACGTGTAGGAACTCTGATCTCGTTTTATGGCGTTTAACTTAAGTTAAGCTGTTTCAGATTCTGTTTGAGGGTCGTGCTCCTGCAGTGGAGACTAAAAAAGACCTGGTGATGAAGCTGTTTCAGGGGTACCCAAGTAGCCCGAATGTCTAGTGGACGTGAGCATTACTAGCGCTAACTGATGCGCAAGAAGGAAAGCGGGGCGCATACTGCGTAACTCGCAGCTAATATCCGATCTGCAATAAAGATTGGTGCGACTTGTAACTCGAAAACTCTACCATTAGTGATATTTTTCGAGTCTATTATCTCATCCACAAAAGTGACTGCTTAATTGATGAGCACATTGGCACTAACAGCTGTACAGCTGTACTCCCAGGAGAGAAAGCGGTGCGTGCTGTCACGCTGCCCGCTCGCACGCCTCGCTCAAATACTCATTCATCTTACGTGTAGGAACTCTGATCTCGTTTATATGGCGTGTAACCTAAGTAAAGCTGTTTCAGGGGTACCCAAGTAGCCCGATTGTCTAGTGGACGTGAGCATTACTAGCGCTAACTGATGCGCAGTACCCAATATTGGATTAAGCCGAGCGCAAGAAGGAAAGCGGGGCGCATACTGCGCAACTCGCAGCTCATATCCGATCTGCAATAAAGATTGGCGCGACTAGTAACTCGAAAACTCTACCATTACTGATAGTTTTCGAGTCTATTATCTCATCCACAAAAGTGACTGCTTAATTGATGAGCACATTGGCACTAACAGCTGTACAGCTGTACTCCCAGGAGAGAAAGCGGTGCGTGCTGTCACGCTGCCCGCTCGCACGCCTCGCTCAAATAGACTCATTCATCTTACGGGTAGGAACTCTGATCTCGTTTTATGGCGTTTAACTTAAGTTAAGCTGTTTCAGATTCTGTTTGAGGGTCGTGCTCCTGCAGTGGAGACTAAAAAAGACCTGGTGATGAAGCTGTTTCAGGGGTACCCAAGTAGCCCGAATATCTAGTGGACGTGAGCATTACTAGCGCTAACTGATGCGCAAGAAGGAAAGCGGGGCGCATACTGCGTAACTCGCAGCTAATATCCGATCTGCAATAAAGATTGGTGCGACTTGTAACTCGAAAACTCTACCATTAGTGATATTTTTCGAGTCTATTATCTCATCCACAAAAGTGACTGCTTAATTGATGAGCACATTGGCACTAACAGCTGTACAGCTGTACTCCCAGGAGAGAAAGCGGTGCGTGCTGTCACGCTGCCCGCTCGCACGCCTCGCTCAAATAGACTCATTCATCTTACGGGTAGGAACTCTGATCTCGTTTATATGGCGCGTAACTTAAGCTATTTCAGGGTACTTGAGGAGCCCGATGGCTCAGTGGGTGTGAGCAGTATTAGCGCTACCTAATGTGTAGTAGCCAATATTACTTTAAGCGGGGCGCGCGCGGGGAGGCGGGGCGCATACCGCGCAGCTCGCAGCTAATACATTTGATCCGCAATAAAAGTCCTGTAAATAGGAAACACAAGCTAAACAAAGCTTATAAACATCAAAGAGACCTCCCTCTTTAATTCGCCTGACCAGCGTAGAGAGTTTAAGCCAAATCTTCCGATTGCTCTGACTAATATATAGCTCTGGTAGTACAGAGAGGTTCGTGCGCAGGCTGTGGAGACTAAAAAATCCTGATGATGAATAAAAGTCCTCCGTGCTATACACACAGTATACACTTGTAGATATACAGTGTGTAATTGACACTAGACATTCTCTTAAAAGGGTGAATCAGATCGGCAATATGAACAACTTATCTAACTTACTTCTTAAAATTAACAATTACAAAATAATTGGACCAATGCTAGGAAATCGAAAATTTTTATACTTTCCTATAATCTTTGCCCCCCGGGCGGCTGAACGCTTCTGTATGAAAATATTTAAAAAAAAATAAGTTATTGCTTTTATATTGACGGGCTGGGTCACCCCCTTTATCAGTGTGTCAAGGGTCAATTTACAAGCTGTATACAAATGTCGATTTCGCCACTGTCGACCGAGTAAAGTGAACAGCGAACAACGACATAAAGCCCTCATCATATTTGCATCATATGTTTTGGTAACAATGCACAAAAGCCAATAACTCTAAAACTGAATCACTTCACATATAAAGCCAATTTATGACGTTTCCTAAACCAAACAATAAGTATAGCCCACGTACATGTTCATATTTTTAGGATGCTTATCTACACTTTTTTAGGTATATTTATTTTTATACAACTAGGGCAAATAGGCGTACGGCCTATCTGATGGAAAGCGGTTACCATAGACCATAAATGCCTGCAACACCAAGGATGCCACTCACGCATCAATCCGTTCGTCTATCACGGGGCTGTATCTTTTGAACCGTAATAGGCAGATACTCAAAATTTTTACAAAATGTGTATATCTGTTGCCGCTATAACAACAAATCGACATCTTCCTTACGGGTAGCCGAGAAACTCTCACTGAGTACCAATCTTCTCTGGTCATCTGGAAGTCGCTAAACCGATTCCGGGCTGGTGTAGGAAGATGCCAGGAAAACCGGGTTAGGTGGGGCTTCTCCGGCAACAGCATGTGTGACTGCCGCGATGTCCAGTCACACAAAAAGACCTCGAGGAGGCAAATGACCAGGCTGTTGCTGTGGCCGCATACTGGTCGAAATTATTGAAAATTAATAAATAAAAAGCAGACATTACGGCTCGAGAAGAAGAAGAAAAACAACAAATGATGAAAAATGCTCAAATGGGGTAGCATACAATAAACCTCTTCTTATAACTTTTTAATAATAATTATTATAACATTGTGACTGATAGGCTATCAGATAAAGCAGTAAAATAAGTAATTTAAGAACCATTTTATCATTTGCTTTCTATTCAATCAAAAGTATCATTCGTTACAAATTTGACACATTGACCTTATGAATATCTCATAAATTGAAAACCGCACCTTTCAATGAATTATGATAAGAAAACTACCCAGTAATTTGTAAGTCAGTAAAAGTTGACCGGCCTATATGAGTGCTGTCTAGCTTTAGGCGGCCCTCACTTCAAATTGCTTGGAGATTGAAATTAATAACACACCCAGAAGCCTTTAGAGTAACAAAATACATCCATCGTATAAAAGGTAAACATTTTTAAAGACCAGGAGTGTCTTTCCGCGACGTAACCTTTAATCTGGTTGAATGTACGTAAATTTCACCTTATCATGTGGCTAGCAGTTATTAATGAGGGTTTTTGCGAAATACCATCAATATTATTTCAAAATCACATCATTCGTCCATAAATTTTGCATTTTTTTAATTTATTTATTTGTAACGAGCAACGCAGGCCCATAGTACTTAAGAAAATACACAAAACATATTAACACACTAAAGCATCGGTGTGTTCTTTGATGACGGGGTGTCGCGTTTTATATTTCCTCACTCATAGGTATTTTTTTATATATATTTGTGCTTAAAGGTGCCACAAAGTGGTAACTTATACTAATTTTACTAAGCTGAAGAGTTTGTTTGTTTGTTTGGTTGAACGCCATAATCTCCGGAACTACTGGACCGATTTCAAAAACTATTTTCACCGTGGGATAGGTACTTTATCCCTGAGTACCATAGGCTAGGTATTATCACGGGCGAAGCCGGGATAGACTGCTAGTTAAATATATTTTTGAGATTATAAATAAAGGAACTTTTAGAACAATTATTTAAAAGGTTCCATTTAAAACAATGCATTCTCAATGGTGATGTCTAACTGTTTATTATAAATAAAATGATTGCGTTCATTCTTCATCCTATATCTAAATGTCTCTGCCATTCAGCCATAAAAACCGTTGCAACACGCACCTCACACGCTAAGCCATTTCTCCCATGTCAGCTGTTATCGGGGATCTAGGAAAGGTCGTCGCAAAAGGTTCCGTACGTTTGTGCAATGCGATCTGTCGGTGTTGCTATTAGGGTTGCCCATGGTGGTTTTTTTCCTGAAGCGACAATACCGGTACTTTAAAAAATACGAGATAGCCTTTTCTCGCTGGATGAATGAAGTTGCTGAATATAAAAATTCTTAAACGTATGTTTTTTTTATTGCTTGATACTTCACGGGACATGCCGTATTTTATCTATCATCTATCATCATCATCAGGTCTTTTTGAGTCTCTTCTGCAGGAGCACGACTCTGTTTCATGAGATTTGTCCCTTAAGATAGAATAAAAAACACTCACACACTCACACACACACTCCGGGAGTGCCGATAAAAGTGAAAGATTGAACAAATGTGTATTTTTTAAATCGTCAACATATTCTATTGTGCGAGAATTACTTTTATGTACTTACTTACAGAGGTATTGGTTTTTTTGTAACGGTGTCGCGAGTTAAATAATTTTTTCCATCACAAAAATGCCCAACGCGAAAAAATTTTCACTCCAAAAATTGGCAACCCTATTTCTAGTACTCGGTGTGGAAACTTTAGCAAGGGGTGTATCGGTCACGTCTAGATCATCTCGACTTTTTGTTTCGCCTGTGACATTTGTTTATCAGCTGATTGGCCAATTTGGCATTTTGAGAATTGGATGTGACGGATGTTACTTATGGCATTCTACTTCAGAACAATAAGTTAAGCATTCAACGAAGGGAAAATGTCAACCATATTTTTGCATTCCTGCATTGCATGCGTTTTTGTACAATTTCTACCGGAACCTGGAGTAAGCAAAATATCTGGTTTTAATAATAATTATAAAAAGACAAATCGCACATATTGACATATGCACATATGCACCTAATTAAGAAGAGCGGTGAAACCTAATACAAGCATTGTATGCTTAAAAGGTTACACCATAACCAAGATGTACACAATGTAAATCTGTGAAGTTCTTAATAAATATTTTTTCATTTTTTTTTTATTGAGCTAGCTCTACACTTAGTTGTGAACTTGTGTCGTGGGATAAACATTAAATCCAATCTGAAAAATTTCGTTTTTCGTCTTGCTCTAGTCAGGGATTGAATCCGGGGCTCTGCGATTCAAAGGCTCTTTTCGGGCCACTCAGCCACAGATATCGTTAGGCAAGTTAACTCTCCTTACATTTTTAACAATATATCCATTTAAGTATAACGTGAAATTACAGCTAAGAAAACCAGTTTGTATTTAAATTAAACTATTATTTCCTAAACTAATACTCAGAAAATAATACTAACAATATTAAATAGGCTAAGATTATAAAATAGTATATAATCTTAGCCTATTTGAAAGAAAAATCGATCGAATCAAAACACAAGAATAATACAAAATTAGAAAATATGAACACAATTATAGAGACATAAAACTCTTATGCTAATACCAAAAAGGTCTCCGCTCAGCTTAATGTTGCGGTATGAACCACAACGCTGGTCTTCCGCGGACGCCATAAAAAATATTTAAAACTAATTTAAAAGCTCCTTAATAAGTACCTGCTGATAAAAATAGAAAGTTCTTTAATTACTATGGCACTGTGTAACACTGAGCATCACAAGATAAATGTTACGAATGTTATGAAATGAAATTGATGAAATAATTAACTTAATGAATTGGCAGCGAAATTATGACTTTTGAATATTAAGAATAATATTGTTTTAACTGTAAGTAGCAACAAAAATGAATAATTATAAGCAATAAAAACTTATTCAGAATTTACACAACATAAACAATTAGTTTTTCTACATCTTTTTACACTAATTAATTGACAAAGTCTAGGTTCACGCCGCATCTCATATTTTATATTAATGATGCATTGTTTTATAATTAATAGATCTGTTTTTGTTACAGACGATACTTGCAACTGAGAACAACACAGCGTTGCGCGGTAAGTGTCTTCCTTATTTCTTTACACTGAGGTTTATGAATTTTCATTATATTTGATTGATTTATGATGTCTTTAAAATTGATAATCAGTGTATTTTGGTCTGAGATAATAATTCCGTCTTTTCGAAGAAATGTTATGATTGCTGGATTTTTTGTTTTTGTATTATGTATTATCATTAAGAAGTTTCATTTCATCATGCGACCCAATATGATTCGTTTCGTTAATTAAAGTATTACTAGGAACTGTTTTTAACCTACGTTGTAAGATTTGGTTGTTTGTTTGCAAGGAATAGGATCCGAAGCTACTGGACCTATTTTTTAAATTCTTTTGCGTATAGAAAGCTACTTTATCTGCGGGTGACATAGGCTATACTCACGAGGACAAAGTCGCGTGAAAATTACTAATATATAATAGATACAAGAAGAAAAAGATTGATCTTTCGCATTTTTTCTTCTCGTCCTTATCTAATGTTACCCGCCGATAAATTAACTTTTTATGGGTAAAAGAGTTTTGAAAATCAGTTCAGTAGTTTCTGAGCCTATTCAATTCAAACAAACAAACAATCAATTCATTCCTCTTTATAATATTAGTAAGTATAGATAAAATGATTCCTTTACAACATTTTAGTCGGAAACGTCGACAATTTTTCCAGTGTAATTAAATAAATAAATATATAGGGACATATCACACAAATTGAGCTAACCCCACAGTAAGTTGTGAACTTGTGTCGCAGGATAGTAACTCAACAATACTATATTTTATAATATATACTTTTAATTATATAGATAAACATCCAAGACCCAGGTCAATATGAAAAAGATCTTTTTCCATAGTGACCTGACCGGGGATCGAACCCGGGACCCCCGTGTCACAAGCTAGTGTTGACCGCTGCGCCACGGAGCAACAATTATAAATTATAAACAATTAAAATTTAACAATTATAAAAGATCTTTCATAGAGGTGGTGCAATCTTTCCGCCCTATGTCGCCACTGAAATGACATTAGGCTAAATGCGCTAACTTTGTAAGAACGTCAATTAAAATATTCACTTTTTTCGCAGCTTCCCATGATCCCATTGTTTGAGCATGCTTATGTAAATAATGACGATTAATGATGGCTCTCACTGTATTGTGCAATAACACAGAACAGGTACCGTACAAATCTAAAGCTCCGCCTCATAAGGAGAGATCACTAAGACACTTGAAAAGAAAATAACGGAGGAGAAGGATTCTCAGCAGACTCTTAGAGATTTAAACAAAAATCACCATTACATTAATATATAAATCTGCGTGAAACCTTGTCATTTAGAGCATTGATTTTAGGCCACTATCATCACATTCCTTGTCAGTACTGATGATAAGTGACATAATTTCTTACCGTAAGAACACTGATTATGTCAAATGTCCATCAGAAGAGCAAAATTTTCTTACACTCGTAGTCTCATACGGATAATTATCGAATTTTACATTTGCTTTTGTAGGTTGCTTTGAGAGACTTTGGCTCAAACGTCTAAAACTGCGGCCGTTTCCCTGTGTGCTCACCTAAAACGATAAGAAAGCAGCAAAATTCTGAAAACAGAACTGTTCGTTTGTATGAGTATAGCCTATGTCACATTTTATCATCTTGCATAACTTTTGACAATATCATCATCATCATTTTGTCCGCAAAGTTCTCCTCCCCGTGATTTCCATCATTATGCCATACTCGCCTAAGCAAAAAGATTGGTGACCATAGTTTGTTTGGTTTATATCGGTTCCGATACTGCTGCCCATCAAAACTGTCTTTGCGAAGGAAGGGTAGAAGTTTGTTAGACAGGATTAAGGTATTTGGAAAATATAAGGTATTTGAAAAGATCTAACGTAGCTATAACTCTATACCCTCACTGTGTCGCGCAATGATTCGGCGTTACAAAGCCGGCGGCAGCTTGCCGTTGTTCCGTATGATACGCGATGCAACTTTTTCATATTTTTAATTTTTATACCACATTGTTTTGTTGCAGAATGGGGTCGGAGGTACTATCTTTGCATAACTTATGAAGTCCATACTAATTTAAATTAATAGACGATGCAGTTGAAGCTAAAAGGAAATTAAATTGACTTGCATCATGTGTTACAGACTCAACAAGTAAATTATATTAAGAGAACTTGAACTTTTTTATCCCTGATTTTCTTCTTAACTTTTACTATGATATTTTTAAAATCAAAAACTGGTTTCACCCTTTGGGTACGGTACCTTAAAAAGGGAGTTGTGGTTATAAACATCACAATAATACCATACAAACAACTCCCAAACGCCTCGTTAGCCTGACATATAGGCTAATCTAGTTAAGTAAGTGTCGCAGTACCGAGCTCCCACGATCTGCTTCCGAATTGCAACAGTTATGAAGAATGGACCACCACTTAGACTCTTGTTATGCAATTTTTTCTAAATGTTTATCATATTAATCACCTTTTGAATTAAAATTCCATCAATTATTTTTCTATTTCATCATTATCAAAAAATCCACTGATCTTTAGCCTCCCTCAAAGCGCCCTTTTCAGGTCGTCCGACCACGTGGTGGGTGTACAACGTGATGTCATTTTCTGTTTTTAGCCTCTCTTTCGTCCTGCTTACTATTTTTACTATTGTATTGTAAATTACTATTGTAGCCGAAGACTATTAAATATTAGTCTTTACGATAGGATTTAAGCTCGTCCTTACATCTTTTCAAGAGCTTTCTGCGTTTCCGATTTCCACTTTGTAGGATCACTATAAATCCCACAAAATAGAAAAAGAAATAAAGTTCAAGCGTCTAGTAAGTAAGGTTAGAGATAAAACAGTGGTGCTGTATCCAGCTGTATGAAAAAAATATATTTATTTTATCATACTTGAGAAAAAGAAAATGCATAATTTCCATGCTTGGGTACATTTTATATATATCAACGGGTCACTCACGTGCTATTTGTCGGGATTGCCGACTATTTGCCGATATGGGATCCACCGCCGCGCGTCCCGCACTCGCCTTGAAATTGGGCTCCTGACGAGTCCGAAACTATAGTCGGCAATCCCGACAAATAGCACATCAGTGACCAGTTGAATATATATATATATATCAACTGGTAAAATACACTTAATTCCAATAATTGAATTTCCACATAATTGAAAAAAGTATATAGTACGTGATATCATTGTCAGATTATAATGTTACGTTGATTAAAACATTGTTTTCTAATAAAAATGCACCACTTATTTTGTAATGTTGTTTTATTACTGTATTCTTCAACAGTATTCGTTATTTTACTAGATTTAGATGAGTGAAACGACGTTTTAGTGACGGTAAAGTGGTGTTTTGTCTTATCACTAGATATTTTTAGTAAAAAGTCTGCGACATATATATATATATATATATATATATATATATAATGTCTTTATCTCAGGTTAGTTTTAATGATATACTTGGGTAGTAATCGGGTCTGCTCCTTGTACTCTTTTACGTGACTTCGGAGTTTTTAACTTAATAACTCATAACGTAAATCACTATCATCTATATATCTTATTATAACTAATCTTCTTAGTCGTACACTCTTGACAGAGTGGTCGTGATTATGGATTGGGTTGTTGGTCCATGGCCGCTGCTCTTGCGATTTTTCTCCACATGTCTCTATCTGCAGCCTTCTTGGTGCATTCCGTTGCTGGGCATATTATAACTTATATAAACGTTTATTTATTTATTTTTATATTTAAAAAAACATCAACTTAAGTTTTGCGCGTTGATGTCTTTTATATACCGTTGTCGCGTTCTCAATGTCAGAGTTATGAATTGAAATCGTTGGGGGAGGCCTATGTCCAACAGTGGACTTTTTGCGGCTGAAATGATGATGAATGATAATTGCATTTATTACCATTTTTTATGAACCTTAATTCCTTCATCAATATTTTATTTATAAACAATTTGCCTCAAAGTTTTGCTGGTTTTAATTGTTGGATAAATTTGGATTATGGTTAGAATTTTGCATTTATGTTTGGTTTTCTTTTTACACGATAGCTTACAAATTAAGCATAGACAATTCAGCCAACAATTTTGACCCACACATACCTAAAACATATGAAAAGAGTATGTGACCAGCTAAAACTGACCGAAGTGCCGTGAGAACGGCCGCAGAGAGTCGTGACGAAAACTAGTTTACTTTTCTGCCGTAATTACCTCTTCATTTTCATGGCCACGCCGTTTCAATGATACCTAATTAAAAATGGATACAAGATAAAATGTTATTGTTTATTTAATACATTCACTTACTTTACCAGAAAGTAAACAAGCATAGAAAATGAATGAATGATGACAAGATTCAAATCTTGTAAGAAATGTAAAAAGGTCAAATGGCCATCGTCAAAGGACGAAATGGGCGTTGTTGACCTTGAAGAAATTAATAATGATTGAATGAAAAATACCTAAATTATTTATTATGCAGCATGTACAGTCACTTGCAGAGAAATCTGACCCCCCCTAAGCACAGATTTTAAATTGTAAGGGGGTCAGATTTTTCTGCAAGCGACTGTACAACGACCTTTGATATACTTCCGAAGGGGTAACTCAGCCCGTCCAAATGAACAAATTTCCTATGAGAAGAGTATTCATTCCTATGAGAGATGTTTACGTGTTTTTAAACCTTTTCCATACTGTAACTTACATATGACACAATAAATTTTGAACCACTATTTTAATTTAAAAGCTAGATATATTCAACATATCTTTTTCTTCTTAGCGTTTCGATGGCAAAAACATTAAATTGTCGCAGCCCAGAACTTAGCCACCCCAATCGCGTTGTCGGTGGCATCCATTACTCCAGGTCCTGCTGCGTGCAGTCGTTCGGGCACGCAGAGCACGAGGTCAGGTGGGCCTAATTTGCAACGTACCACACAAACAGCTCAGGTCTGTGCCATCAGAAAACCTCCAACTGGACATATTTTCTTTGCTCCACCGACCTGTGTCCGAAGTCTATTTAAAGACTTCCAGGTTAGCCATGGTAGTTTATGCCCAGGAGAGATGTCGAGAGATTTATTTGTATTATTGTTGACCATTTCATTAATGCAAAATGATTAGGATTACAAAATTACTAGAGATTCCAATGATATATTTATTATTATTTATTTAATAGCCATGACTGATGATATAGGTACTTATTAAATTATCTCTTTGTAACGTCAAACAATGTTGTTATAAAATGTATTCTATTTTTCGGTTCCTAAAGTATCCGTATGCAAAAACTGATTTCGATTACTGATATCAAGAATGTATACTTTTCTATTTAATAACACTAAGTATTGTTTTGTATAAGTACCATCTGTCTGTATTAAGGATATAATTGTCTTCTTGCACTACTAAATCAAACATGAAACGTACATAACAATCATTATAACATCTTAATCCCGCGACCGCCAAACAAGTTAAAGCCATCATCGCGAATGGAAACCAGTGATTAAATCAAAGATGTATCATTGGCTGCAGTTGCCAAATTGCATCAAATATCAAGTCACGTTCACACGGTATTTATTGTAATAGCTATGAATATTAGTTACTGTGTTTAAAGTAGTTGTGTAAAATACTGGCCAATAGATCTTTATACTCTCTTTATTTATAGTACGTATTGCAGTCAATTCTATTTTTTTGTTTTATGGCTTCCTTCGAGTTTTCAGTGATTCTGCCAATGTCCAGTTTAAAGAAATGCAAAGTGTCGTTGTTATACAGTTAACAAGTAGCAATCATAGATGGCGTAGGTTTTTTGATAGCTTCTGGCGACAAAGCTGTGCAATTCCATTACGACATTCTAATTTAACAATTTCACACATTGTTTATGAGCAGGGGCATTTATAATTCGCATAATTTATAAGTCCACAAAAATCAATTTGCAAAATCATTTACGGTAACCCCCAACTGAACTTCTTGACTTCCCACCAAAAAACCTTCAGTGAATTATTTGATTATATAAGGTGGAGTCATGAAGACATATTACTGATTCTCTTAGGAACTTCAAACCTGCAAATATATCTTGTGTTTTATAAATTAAATATTACTAACCAAAATGGGGATTCAAACCTGGTACTCCAGGTAGCAGGCATTCTTGCCACTTCCGCTACAGAGCAACTGCTCTCTGGAAGGTAAGAAGACCTGACAAAGTTATTCCAATGGAATGTAGATCAAGCTATAGTGTAACTATAGAGTTAAACATACTGACGTAATAAATGATGGGTCGAACCAACGAAGATTTGTTTCTGTTACCTTGAAATGTTGCTCTTTACTTTCTCAAACAATAATTAATGCTTTTAAATGTGTTTTAACTGTTACAATCTCTGATTTTTTTTTACAGGCAAAAAAAATAAAAAAGAATCTAAGGATTTAATCTTTTTTAGATTGGCTTTTATCTGTAAATGGTTAAAGAATATAACATCGTTGAGTTAGTATCTTCTCTATCTCTTTTGTATTTATAGCTCCAGGCAATATTAAATTATATTATGAGTGTGATTGTGCTACTGGATTGTTTATTTAATATAATTATACCTTTCAACATGCGCTACCGCTGCTTCTGTTTGTTAAATGAACATACGGCTGTCATTTTTAATGATTTAATTTCACTGTTACTTTAATCTTTTGACTGATTACAACTACCTAAACTAATGATAGTAAATTAAAATAGTTGTTGAGGATGATAATACGTACCACTGGTTTTACAACCAAGGATGCCAAAGACCGTGTAAAGTGGATAGGAGAAAAAAGTCGGAAAGTAGACCCTGGGTACCGTTTTTACCATGAGAGAGTGATTCATGAGGAAGGTTTATAGGTATTATTCATGCCGCAGCCGGGGAGGGCTGTTAGTCTATACTTATTTATAAAGAGTAAAGATTTGATTGTTTTCATTGAATAAACTCTAAAACTTCTGGACTAATTTTCCGAATTCTTGTTACCAATAGAAACGTAATTTATTTGCGGGCGGCAAAGACTTTATTTTACGCGGACGAGGTCATAGGATAATTGATATATATACTCATATTACAAGCGTGTGGCAATCTCATCGTTTCCATGAATGTCCAGTAGGACACAACACAATAGCAGCGTACATACATACATACTATCACGTCTTTTTCCCTTGCGGGGTAGATAGAGCCCTGCCCCCGTAGCATGGCTCCCGCGACGCCGTTTATATCGCGCGATAAACTATCTACTTCTCGCTCTTAAGTATTGCGAAAAACAAGATGGCGATAGTCGATAAACGCTGTCGCGCGTGCATGTTGGTGGGGCTTGTAAATAGGAACGGAATCAAAACAGTGATGAGTTGCTAGCCGCATCGCCTGTTAGCATGATTCCTAACGCCCATTCCCTCGATCCGATTTTACAATCTGCGTGGGATGAAAGGATGCAGCTGGTACATTCTACGTATTTTCTTTTCTCGCAGACGAGTATGGATGGCAGTAACGGTGACTTTTGCTTACGTATAGTATGGAATTGGCTACTTAACTAAAAAAAAATTCGTGTCGCTATGTAAAGACCTACCAAAAATAAACACGATGGTGACCGAAATACATTTCTAAACAAAAAACTCTTTCAGATATAGAAGTTTTAAAGGCACATATTTTTAGACGTTAATTTTTAGACGTGCAAACGCACTGCTGAAATGCCTACATATTTGTGACGTCACAACTTTGTATTTTGTATGGGCGGCGTGAGAACTTTGTTTGGTAGCTATACGAAATATTACGTTTGTGCTATATATAAATATAAAGTTGTTATAAATTTAGCGGACTACAATACAGCATAATTGTAATTTAAGGTTTTCATACTTTTAAAAATGGTCCTATTCACCTAACTTTAAAGAAGCTTTAAGAACACTTAACGAATCGATATCAAATTAAAAATGTTTTTTATAGTGTTTTTAGATAGAAATTAGTATCATTGGAAACAAATTTTATATAATCATAATATTAGGCAAATACCGAATTCCCAGGAGCATAACTGCAGCCATGTCAGTAACTCATATACAGAAGTGTGGCAATCTCATCGTTTCCATAAATCTCCAGTAGGACACAACACAATAGCACCGTACGATAATAGGGCATACATCATACCGATTGTATATGTGTGTCCACACGTTACCCAACGGCGAAAGTTCAAGGCCGAGCAGCGGTTAACGGTTTGAGAGGTAGCGATAGCAAGTTAATGGTATAACGATCAATATTTATAGAAGATCAATTTTAATTCTTTATTATATTTTTATGTAGATACTTAAGAGGAGCCTTTGATGGGGCATACTAGATTATGAAAGCTATAAAAAAATGTTTTTCACTTCTCTATAACTTCTATAAGTAACTTACATTTTTATTATTACCTTATTTCAGAAACGTCTCCTTCCCGGTCCCATAATTTATTTTTCTATTATGTTCCTGGCCAAGTCGACGTGTTGTTTCACTGCCCCATTCTATCCTCAAAAAAAATGGCGGTAGAAAGGGAAGGAATGATGATGGATGTAGGAAAATGTTTATTTTCTTTAAGTATGTTTTGTACCAAGCCCAAAATTTTTAACATTCTAAACGTGGCCTTTTTATGACCTCGGGGCCTGTCTACCCCGCAAGGAATAAAGACGTGATAATATGTATGTTGCATGTACAACATTTTAAAAACTAAGCCATTTGGCACACTTTGAATCGTATACAATAAAATACACCTAAACCTTTTATTTTATTTTATCACTATTTAATATAATTTTTTGACAGTTTGATCAACCGTTAATATGCAATAAACATAAAGTATAAAAATATTCCTAGTGACATGTTGATGGCTTATCTTATCGTAAAAAAAAAATATATTTTTTGGTTTTTTGTTTCTGATTTTTACGCTTTGCATACTCCAGCGTATGAGAAGTGTTAATAGTGTCTATCTATGTCGATTTTCCCGAAATTAACAGAATATATAATTTAAGATCAGCAACAAGAAACATTTCATAACTCTAAAAATATGATATGATATAACAGGGAAATCAATTTGCGCCGCGACCGGGCAGGAAACGACGTTAATTTGTATATTTTTACCGTTAACGCTCCCGACTATTGCCAGCAATCACACGATTGCTCGGGTTACGTTCACTTCATTTTCATAGAAATTGCGAATATTTAGCTTAAGTAATTGGATTTGGTAAAAGCAATGACTTTTCGGTATTTTTATTGTACCAGTAGCATGCCTCACTTTGGAAATTACGAGTCTAATCATACGAGGTACGTTGCTTATGGATTGAGAAGCATACATCAGATATAAAATACCTAAATGTAAATAACCACTGAAATTGTCTTGAAGGGGCGACTCACCCATCAAAATTAACAACTTTTTCTATGGGACCAATGTTGAGAGCTCTACTTTGAGTTTCCATTTAGTGTACTGCTTTAAATGTTATCAATATAATATTAAGTTATAAAAAAAAAGTTATAAGTAATAATAATAATAACTTTATTGACATATTTGTTACAATAAGTTAGTTGAAGCCTCTAGTTTCCGATATAGTTTTCACTGTGTTTCGGAGACCAGCGTCTTCTCCCAATAATACAATCTTAGTATGTCAAAAAAAGCAGCTTTACAAATAAACTAATATGTAAGAATTGAGACTGGATACAACTATAGAGAACAAACGTCATCATTATATACAAAAGTTTTCAAACGTTCTAATGTAATACATATATTGTAATGTGAATGAATGTAAATAAGGTAATTAAATATACATATATGAAATAATGAATTATAATATGAATATTATGTGTATATATTTATATAGATGTTTGTAGATATCTTATATTTATTAATTTTAATCGGATCACTTTATATATAAATTATCAATCATATTCTCTACCGCATTATAATCCATGGCCTTCAGCCATTCAATAACAGTGTCTCTGAACTGTTTGGTCGACAACTTTTTGGTTTCGCGTTTCGGATAGCTTTTTATTAGTTTGTTGTATAGTCTGGGAGCAACAGCGTCAAAGTGGTTATCTGCAATCCTACATCGAGTGAGCGGGACAGGACATCGATCTACTCGTTTATTGGATACAGGCAGGCTTGGTACTATTTTCGAATGATATTTTTTGAGAACGTTGAGTACAAATAATTTACGTACTGTTAGTACGTCGGCCTGTTCATAGACATTAGTAGTAGGATGCCTATATGGTAAGTGCAGTAATACTTTGAGAACAGCTCTCTGTGCTCTTTCAACATCTATTATAATAGATTTAGCCGCGCTACCCCAACTACTGATGCAATATGTGA
Source organism: Rhodophaea formosa (assembly GCA_963082605.1). Classification (NCBI taxonomy): domain Eukaryota; kingdom Metazoa; phylum Arthropoda; class Insecta; order Lepidoptera; family Pyralidae; genus Rhodophaea; species Rhodophaea formosa. Next base: position 14,424,191 of record OY720222.1, on the reverse strand, counting down.
TTAAACATTCGCATAGAGCTTTATATGTTTGGATCAGTAATCAGTATAAGTAGTTAAAGTTATAATCATGGTACTTGAGATTTTGGATTAGAAAATGCCGCGATATCATAATTTTAAAACACCGAACAATGGTTATTAAATAATTTTACTATGTTGAGTGATTTTGATCATCTTTTTTAGGGTTTTTATGAATATAAATGTCTTCAAAATAAACGTTCCAAATTATTATGCTGTTGCTACCAGACTGTCCGGAGGTAGCCGCGATCCGCTTCATTGAAGACGCAAAGGCCACCTTCCCATCGCCGTGGTCGCAGAATTAATACAATCTGCGATGCTACCATGTATCGTACTATACATGAATATACACACAGCTACAATTAAACGTTTTTATCCCTCGCAGAGTAAGCAGAGTCAAAAAAGTTCATCGACTTTTCATATAAGGCAGGGGCTAGATTATGATATTCGTAAACATTTTCCCTTAATATAATACAGGTATTAAATAAGAATACTTTAAGACATATCACCATCGCACGCGTATGCAATTCAATAGAAACATTGGCGGAAACAAATAAATAAATGGTTCGGCTAGTTCCTTTTAATAAACATAATTGTGTGTTCAAAGCACGAAAGTTTAAAAAAGACATTTATACTTTTTTTTTAACTAGCTATTTAGGTCCCACTGCTGGGCAAAAGCCTCCCCTTCTGTTCTCCACCTAGTCCTATCCAGTGCCCTGTCTTGCCATTCCTTATTAAATGCACACAACTCGTCTTTCCATCTCATTTTTGGCTTCCCTCGAGAACGTTTGCCATTAATAGGAACCCATTTGTGTGCCCATCTTTCAGGCATCATACGGCATACGTGACCCGCCCAGTCTCATTTAAGCCTAGCGGACTTCTTACCCACGTCGATCACTTTAGTAATAGAGCGCAGCGTGGTATTTCTGACCCGGTCCGTCCTTTTTATACCCAACATTTATACTTAATAATACCTAAATTGAACTTTATTAATCGTAGTAATTTACTCAACAAATAACAAAGAGTTTTAGTGATTGTACTCATCAAAAAGTGTTGGGATAATGTTTTTAAATCATTTCTTAAATAACTTGAATTTTATATTACCTACTTGAATTTTTTGTCACGAATACTTTTGATGAAATCATTTTAATTTAGTTATTTTTATCATAAAGGATCTCAAACTTCAAGTCATCATTATATAATAGCAAAATACATAAATATGTAATTACATTACTTATATTAAACGGTTGTATAATTTGCGATAACTCATACGGCCTTGACGTGACCGAATGGAGGGCATGCGTAATAGGCCTACCATCTTCTTATTTTACCAATTATGTCAATCAATATCGGAATTTAAATTAAAGTTTAAATCTTTAGGAACACTAATGACATAATTGTTATTAAAATACGGAACAACGGGTTACTCACGTAAATAGTTAGTACCGACATTTTTCGATCTCATCTCTCTTCGGCGGTGTTCCTCAAAGCAATCTCCTACTGCGGATCGGGACGACATCGTGCGTGCGTCTCCATTTACATTCGCCCTGAGGAAGACCTCCGGATGAGGTCAAAACATGTCGGCCAGAAGATGACTTTTTACGAAAAAAAAATTTTGTTACGTTTTTTACTAACTGTCTATAATGTTTTCTTATGTTTTCGCGATTGTTACACATTTAAATAAAATTACGGTACGTACGGTAAATATAATCAAATTTCAAGCTAAGCAGAAGACTGCAAGACCTTCAGACACCGTGAGCCAATACTGCGTACATCCGGAACGTTATCTATAAATATTTTAGGCGGTAGATTTTGCAGTTCTTATAAAATACTAGACAAATGTCAACTTAGACTATCTGCGACCACGAACACTGTAAAGTGCTCGAAAAGTTAGGTATATAAATAATGTAATAAACGCGATAAAAACCGTATTAAAATAATTTTATTTAACTGTCTATATCTCACGTGAGTTTAAATCAAAAAATACTTAAATGCTGTCACTTTATGATTGGTAGCGAAGCCTATATCGCGTGAACGGTAAAAAGATGTCGACAGTTGCTCACACCTTCCATTCTTTGGTCCTGATCTCAAGAACTGGATCGAGCTTTCATAACGACAGACTAATTAATTTCGCATTAGTGAAAAACAACGCCTTTTAATTAACGCTCCTCACGCATTCATTGTTAACAGTGTACAAACTTGCCTACTAGTTTTTCGGATACTTAAAATGTTTCGCAGTGAGTAAAGAATGTATTGCACTAGCACGTAAAAAAAAGGACTACCTATGTATAAGCAGAAGCCAGACAGACAACAACATAGGGTTTTTCAAAAAGGGCGTAAAAGGATTTCTACAGGGTCGGCAACGCGCGAGAGGCACCCCTGGTGTTGCAGGCGTTCATAGGCTATGGTAAACGCTTTCCATCAGGTGGGCTGTTTGCCTACTTAGTTGTATAAAAAATGTAGTAATCCCGTTGTATTATATGACATCTATAAATAAGTAGTTAAAAAATTATAATTTTTAACATTTAAGACTATGTTAATATGTTCTTTTTCTAGATCTGACGTCAGCCTTTGATACCATTTTCCACCAAATATTAATACAAAAATTAGAGCACTACGGTATAAGAAATAAAGAATTGATGCTCTTCAAATCGTACCTGAATAATAGAAGACAGTTTGTTGAGGTCAAAAGTACAAACATCGATGGCTTGACGGAAAATATTTACAAATCAAAAATTAAACAAATTAATAGAGGTGTTCCACAAGGTTCGATATTAGGTCCAATTTTGTTTATTGTTTTTATTAATGATATAATTAATTATTTATATAAGGAAATTCCAACAATTAATCTAATACTATTCGCAGATAACACAAATGCTATTTTAAATGCACCAATATAGCCGAATTAGAAACAATGGCAAATAATACAATATTAGTTTGAAAAAAATGGTTTGACATTAATAATTTGGAACTTAATATAAATAAAAGTCATGTTATCCTTTTTAGAACCACTTCACGATGTAAAGAAAAGTTGATTATAAATCTTTATAATGAACATATCAGTCATGTTAAAAAAGTGACATTTTTAGGAGTAAATATAGATGAAGACCTAAATTGGAAATTAGAACTTGAAGCAGTAGAAAACTCAATTAGTTCGTCCTGCTACGCACTAAGACAATTTATTATGCGTTAATAGAGTCAAAAATGCGGTACAGCATAAAATTTTGGGGAAATAGCTATAAATATAATATTCAAAGAGCGTTTAAAGCTCAGAAAAGGGCTATTCGCATAATGGTAAGGATTCCGTCGACGGATTCTTGTGCACCATATTTTAAAAGCCTAAAAATATTAACAGTGCCAAGTTTGTACATTTTAGTTCTTTTAAATAACTTTCACAAGCAAAGGCATCTTTATGAATCTGAAGCGGAGATGGTGGAAATAGAGAAAACTCGAAGAAAGAATCTCAAGACGGAACTACAACCTAAGCTAAAGGTAACGACACAAAGTGTGCGTTACCAAACTGTGCTACTGTTTAACAAATTGCCTGTAGAATTAAAAACAATGCGCAGTAGCACAGCCTTTAATAAAAAGTTAAGAGCTCTCTTGGTGGAAAAGTGTTGTTACAGTTTAGATGATTTTTGAAATTGTATTTCTCATATTTTATACGTACCTAAGTTTAAGTAGATTTAAGTCCCATTTTCGAACACAAAATATTTTTGTTACCGAATAAATAAATGAATGAAAATGAAATGTATTGAATATTTATAATGCTTTAACTACTAAAAGAATTAACATGAATCTCAGAGCAAAAAAAAAGCTTAAAAAAATTAAAAATTCGTTAAAGGAAAATTATTGTTCTATGACTTATTATAACACTGCATTTCAACCACGTCTAGTCAAAATAAAGCCTAATCTGGAGTAAGTAGTGACATAATCGCCCATTGCATCTTTAAAAGAATTCCTAGGAAATACGAAAATTCTAGCAGCGACCGACGCTTTTTCTTTGCTCTTTTGCCACGGACGGGTACACTTTATCTATATTTAGATTTAAGAACCAATAAATCCTTAAGGAAAAGACACTTGATCTACGACAGACGGGCAGCGCTAAGTTACCGATCATTTGCTCTTGACATTACTGGTAATACCAACCGGTAACTTTTACCGCTACATTACACGTCAGTAATCAATTTTTTGACAGATGTCCGAGGGTGCCAATTTTTAAAGTACATATAATAACAAAAAATATGGTAGAGAAATCACACTGCAACTAACTTTATTAGCTCTTTGACTCTCCTCTGGCCTCAATCTGCCATGAATTTGGAAGACTCTGAATAAACTTTGGACACAAGTGGGTCGGTCCAAAAATATGTGATCTGACGAGATGGGGAATAAGTGATCCAATGCAAAATATCTGTAAGAGCAGTTTCTCCATACAAACTATGGCGCACTTACTCATATGTCCCGAATGTCCCGCACTCAGGACGACTTAATCGAGGCAAATTATAGAGCTGTAGCAGTGGCCTGTTATTGTAGTGTATTGATTTAACTTGTACCAGACTAGAGACTAAGCACTAGAAACAATAAGTCATTAAGGAAAAGTAACTTTATCTACGACTGTGAGTCAGCAATGAGTCACTGATCCTTTTTTGACCTTGACATTACCGGTAATACGTGGGTAATACCAAACCGGTAACAAACAGCATACGGTACATTACGCGTCATTAATCGATTTGTTGACTCGCGCATGAGTGAGTATGTGCCGGCTATTTAATTACATATGGGCTACATTTTAGATGATATTAACTACGAAGACGCGTGAGACCTGTAGTTTTTTGTACAAATCATGCATAGGTTGCCTTTCGTAAAAGCGTTTTCAACAGATGACCTATATGTTGAAAGGCTTTTACGAAAGGTTACCTATAATGGCTTGCTGCAACATATTTCTAGTAGCTCTCATAAGTATTATATATCCAATGCTAAGCCCCTTTTATAACAGGTAGGCAATTTAAACACTACACCACGGAAGCCGTCCCCACATTACTTAATAACTTCGGAAATGCCCGTTGAAGGGGAAGCATTTCGTTTTCATTGGATAGAAAATGGAGATATCGTTTGAAATTTTGATCTGCGTGGCTCTAGATAACCCATCAGACTATTTTATGAACTACTGTTTGTAGTGTTAACATAAAGCGTTACTTTGCATTTTCAACAAATGTGGCCGTTTTTGACGTTAAAAGTGTCACGTTCCTTCTCACTTTATATTGTAAACAATAGCTTGAAGATCTTGTTCGTTTGGCTTCGTAGAACATAATTTTATATGATCTCTTCGATACCTTATAAACAATTTATTTCCATTTGAAATAAATTGTTTATAAGGTAGTGAAAGCCCAGTGACCTTTGTCCAGTTGCTAATCTGTCCATCTGAGAATCTGTCTAGATGAGAATCTGACACTTGCTACGGAAGCGTACAATTCATGTCAACGCGTTGGTAATTTATCCATTAATTACTCATCTATAGAATTCTATAGTGTGAGAAAAGCTGGTCGTGTTAGACAAGCACGACATTAAATTTATCCCAACAGCTTTAGGATATATAATTTAAATAGCAAATACAAATAACTCTACTGAAGAGAGACACATGATGTCGAAAGGGTTCTGCGTATGAAATTTAATGATAGAATTTTCTATCCTGGGATGGCATTAATTAAGCCAAGTTGAAAAAAAATGTCTCCAGTGTTGGCCACTAGCACACACGATAAACATAGACATAAAGTCATGTCTTGTGGACAAGGTTTCTTTTAGTGGCGTATATGTGTCAATCTACCACCTACTCAGCCCATCAAAAAGAAATACTTACCAATGTGCTTCTCACATTTAAAATTTTCATCCAAAATATGGTCACGAAAATTGCAAAAATGTAAACTGTCACGGTTTGCCTCCATTTCATAACTCGCAATAGACACTGGCGCCAAGCGGCCACATCCAAAACCAATTCGCGCCAGTAAGCACGTTTGAATGTACCCGCAATGTCCGAATAATAAAATCACCATCATACTCTACCACATCAATTTACAGTACATTCTAGGGAATCATGAAAACAGCTTCTCACGTTTAAAATTACCATCCAAAATATGTTCACGAAAATTGCAAAAATGTATGCTAATAAACTGTCACGGTTTCCTTTCATAACTTGCAATAGACACTGGCGCCAAGCTGCCACATCCAAAACCAATTCGCGCCAGTTAGCACGTTTGTATGTACCCGCAGTGTCCCAATAATAAAATCTCCATAACAATAGTGTTTTTCTCACGGCAGTGTATAATTGTGGGTTATATAAGCTGCGTGATGCGTGCACCGCCCGTGTGGAGGTTTACTTTGATGGTATAAAGATAATATTGTTTTTAGGTCACGGGAAAATTCTTTAGCCAAAAGTAAAGCGGACCAACGCTCAGACGGTAGGTGAGACGCTCACCTACTTAATAAAAATCTTTACTTCGTAAGCTTTTAAATTGTATTTGGCCCTCTGTCTCATTTATAAGTTACATTCTGTGTTTTTGAAAGACACATGCTTACTTAATAAATTTATTGAAAGAAATTCTGACAATCCTCTCATTATGTCACTATTTGTGGGGTCCGCCTTCTTATAAAGTATATAAATTGGTTATTGGCATTCCTTTTACTATGGTATCAATGATTGAAACTCAAAAAAAATCTTCTCATTTTATACAAAGTCAAAAAAAAATTGTAGTTCCAAGCATTGGTCCCATAGGAAAATTTATTCATATTGACGGGCCGAGTCACCCCTTTGAGGGTATGTAAACGAAAAATGTTTTATTGACATACCTATCTCTTTTTTTTAGATTTCAAAAAGGGTAAATTTTTAGCTGTATTCATTTTTCTGTTCTGTATCTGCTTCATTTTGCGTAGTACAGTATAGATTTACAAAAAAATATATATAACAAACGTTTCCATCAAAATACAGTTTGCGAAAGGGTTTGGCATAACTGTGAGGAATTCACTTTTTAAATCTCATAAGTCACTTTCTGCAGCATGATACCATGACCCGAAACTGCCTTCATATTTCACATCTTTATTAAAATGCGTCGGCAAAAAAGCGCCAAGATTCATATTTATCGTTGGATGTGTAATAAGTAAGTACACGTGTCAAGAAACCATTCAATATTTTTTCTGTATTTTATGACTCCACAAAGGGAATGGATGAGGGCATGAAGAATTTTTGGTTTCAAAAATTATAAACATAAACCTAGGGCTTTGATAAAACGCAAAATATTTAGAAAAATCGGAGGTGTTTCAATTTTCTATGAAGATTTTATCTCTCCATGCATACGAGCTTTATCAGATAGAAGCGCTTGAACCAAGTTTGTACTATTCTTACCAGAACTTCAGTATAATCAATAAATACCAAAATTGACTTTCGGTCTATTTTGCCTGGTATCTTTTTTTTAACTAATCAAGTTTTAATAGTTACGAAATGATGCGAAAGGGTTTTATACATTTTTTATCATTTATTTAAAAGTTTACCTTTCGTATGGTATTAAATCCAGCCAGGCACATACAACATTACCGAAGATATATTATTTCAACTATACACATATAAAAAACGAAATTACGTTTTGCTCGACCTAATATTATATGAGTATGTCGTTTGTGTTCATTATAATAGTTGCCAAAGCTTCGGAATTCCTGTCACTAGACATATCTTTTAGAGCAGCTTACTAGTTCTTAGTAGATCCGTCCTAATTGAAGCGCTAATGGTTCAGTGGTCTGATAAAGAGCAGTCCCCGGGTTCGAACCCCGCCCGATCCAACTTGTTTATGAAATGATATCACATCTGACTTAACAAGTAAAGCACAATAAATCACAATATCATTCTACAATAATTGCTCATGAATCGCCAGCGATATCGATTACAGTCAAAATATTTGAGCTTTCGCTCCAAACTTGGAAGCATTGTATAGATCTCAGAAGACACTATACAATAGTTTGCGACAGACGGGCGCACAGATTTTAGAATGGTTGATATTATCGCTTACTTTGTTGCATCAGATATAAATAAAAGAAGACGTACTCCGGCTAGAAATACTATAACATACATATTTTTTTACCAACATGTCTCTCATCATTCAAACCTATTCGTGCACCGTCAAACGCCATCTCACTAGGACGCCTACCTTATAGCAAGCCTTTATTTTGTCCATATTTTTGTATGTGATTTGCAATCTATACTATAGTAACTATAATATTGCCTTTGACGCTATACAGCGTGTAAATTGACCCTTGATATATCCTTAAAAGATTCAGCCTGTCAATATAAACAACTTTTTCTTTGGGATCAACATTGGGAACTCTAAAAAATCTAAATTTTCATACAAAAGTGTTCAGCCGTCCAGGCAATTAGTATGGGAAAGTGGAAAATATTTTTCCCATGAGTTTTCAGCATTGGTTCCATAGGAAAAGTTATTCATATTGACGATCTAAGTCACCCCTTTTGTGTGCCATTAAATGATCTGTAGTGATGTGGAAAACAACTCTGCAGTGCCATCGTTTAACTATGACGGCTACCTTGTAATAGGCCTAAATTTGGTTCAATATTTTCATGTGATGTTGGCAGTCTAGTATTATATTGTCTTTGACGCTGTATACCCGGAAGAAGTCAAAAAAGCTGTCCAGAGGGGAGGGGGGGATGGGCCTCCGGCGCTCTCACTCACCGAACAAAGCAAATAGTAGGTAATATTCTTATTTCTATGATTCCTTTGACTGCTCTGGCTCATATATGGCTCTGGTAGTAGAGTGTGGGTCGTGCTCTTGCAGTGAAGACTAAAAAAGACTTGATGATGAATGAATGATTAATTCTCAGCCGGAAACCACTCGGCACGCGGACAATTGATAGTACACCTTTCACGGCAGATTTATGCCCCAGTTGACATTTGCTTTTACGGTCGCTGTACTGACGACGTTATGTCGGGTAATTGGCTAGGTAAGCTTCTGATATTTACTAGAATTAATAGATCTAGGCCAGGGGTTCTAATTTGTTGAGACATATAATGTGAATGTTGCAGTAGATTGCAAATATTTGCTAGGCTAGCTTAGGATGAAGCCTAGCATGAACCGAGAGGCTACCGAGGCCATTAAATATTCTAAAGGTACATATACTTTAGGTTACTTTTCTATATAAGGCTTTAAAGATGCAAGGCACAGTAACAAAAAATAAAATTTAAAAAATGCGTCTTTGTAACAGCAACAGTCGCAGTATTATTTTCTATGGTTTTGAAATTTTGACCAGTCGCCTGCCGCGTCACCTGTCGGAAAAATATTTTATGAAATCCACAAAAGCATAACCCTTAAAAACAGCCCAAAATTCTTTGCTCTTAGTCATGTGGACTTATAATGGTTTTCTAACATTTGCAGCAAACTCGGTGAACGTTCCCACAGCACGACCTCTGCCACTCAGAGGGGGGCGGAGACAATAGTTTTTCTAAGTAATTAGTCTCGATGGCATATGGTAACTAATTGTTAGTTGGTCATTGCTAAGTACTTTGTCAAACTTCTAACGGTTATGAATGTAGGTGCTGAAGATTTATTTGTCGCTCCATCTGAATATCCCATAGAGAAAGTTGTTCATATCTACGGGCTGAATCACCTCTTTTCGGGACCATAACGATCAAAATTTTGCCTTAGACGAAGATGAATCAATCGTCAGTAGATTGTTACGCACTTTTAGGATATTTAATCATCATCATCAGGTCTTTTTTGGCCTCCACTGCAGGAGCCAGACCTGTCACACTCCACGCTGACCAGATGGATTGGAGAGGTTTTTTTATGGTTTATAAGCTTTATTTAACTTGTGTTCGCTAAGTTGCCTTCAACGACCTTCACGGGAAGCATTGGAGTAGTCCTATTCTACTCTGCCAGGAACCACAAGGCTAATTATTATGATGAACAAACTCTTACAATACTAACATTTAATTTTTTCACAACTAAGGATTCTTTAACATAAATGTCGAGATCGTGGGACTCGTCTGACAGACAACATGAGCAGTTATGTCAAGGACCTGCCTAATGGATGCGTGAGGGAAGATGTTATTGTAATATAGAGCTAAACATTTAAACAAAATTCTAAAGTTTAAATTCCATACCACAAAGCGACCCTGTACAGTCTCCACTTGGATGAGAGACGACAAGTGTCATTAAAATAACTTAAGTTTTCCCCTGCTTCGGAAGACACGTTAATCCGTTGGTCCCGGCTGTCATCATTGGTAGCAGTCGATGACTTTAGGCTGCTTGTAAAATGTATACACATTCAAAAACAAACAAAATGGGGTTGGCAATGAGGTGTGTATAATTGAAAAAACACGGTGATTTAGTCTTTATTAACTTTTACTTTCGCAAAAAAACAAACGCTTCTATACTGATTTGTTGTTGTAACTACGAATTGTTACTTTGCTTAGATTTTCGTACATAATGATCATTATTTAATAAACATTACATCGCATATACCAGCAAAACATAATTCATATAAACTAAACAATACCAACATAATTAGCTGTCGCTCGGACAATCAAGGCTGAATAAATGCCCACTCTCATTCGGCCGCACTCATCTACTGTCCAAACAAGTTGGACCGTGTCATCGCATCGCCGTATATCAATGTATAATCTAGCTCTCTGGATCTAGCTTAAGGCGCTCTTAAAGTAACACTAGCGCCACCCAGCAATTAAATTACTGAAATCATAAATTGTATCGAATTTTAAAAATCTAACAAGTACAAAACTACTAAATTACTTTTTTTTTGTTTATAACAAGTAATTTACTTGTGCCATATTAACGAATATAAGTGAAAATAAATACAAAAATACTACAAGTCATTTACTAGTTATGTACTTATTAGATTTTTAAAATTCGATATAATTTAGGATAAAAAGAATTAATTGCTGGGTGGCGCTAGTGTTATTATAGGAGCGCCTTAAGGATATTTGACCAGCCAACTAGAGGCACCCCTCATTTTATTTCTTTCACTTCTAAATAAGATCAAATTGAAAAAAATGAAGTCTTCTATAGAAAATTACTTGTGGTATTTTGGTATCACTTTTCATTATTTTTGTATTGGGTAAATCACTGGTAAATTAAAAAAAACTACTTATTAGCACCAAAAGTGGCAACTTTAAAAAAAAAACTTTAAAAAGAAGTAAAAGAAATAAAATAACGGATGTCGCTAGTTTCGCTGATGTAAGCCTCTTAATCTCTAGTGATTCTTTCACAGATTGAAAGAGAGTGAATTAATGATATGTTAAGTTTGGTTTTATCGCACACTCACGCTTCGACAAACAAATATAAAAAAGACACATACAATGTAACTCCTAAAGGCAAGGCCTAAACTTAAAAGTGGTGACTATACATGCATTCCTTAATTCAAATAATTTATACGTTATCATTTCTAATATAATATAATTAATATAAAAAAGTTTTGTAGTTTGAAAAGTCAAGGTGAATAGGTGAATATCCATTTCACGTGAGTTTTGTATGACAACACTGGAGAGGAGTTCGGTTTTAGATGATTGTTTGGCCTAGAAAAATTTAAATGTCCGTTAAAAATGACACACAAGCCAATGTCAACCTTTTTAGGTTCAATGAACCCTAGTAATAAATTTTAACCATAATTTATATTAAGACAGCCTAGTTATGAAATCAAACTAATTACCTAACTAAAACCTTTTAAGTTTGTGATTGTGATCTATCGTTAGTTGTAAGACAAATCTTTAAATATATAAGAGGCAAATCTGACTCACTCACAGCTCCGTGGCGCAGCGGTCAACACGCCGGCCTGCGACACGGATGGTCCCGGGTTCGATCCCCGGTCAGGTCAAGATGGAAAATGATCTTTTTCAGATTGACCTGGGTCTTGGATGTTTATCTATTTATGTATTTGTTATAAAGTATAGTATCGTTGAGTTAGTATCCTATAACACAAGTCTAGAACTTACTTTGGGGCTAGCTCAATCTGTGTGATTTGTCCGTATATATTTATTTATTAAAAAAAAAAAAAATATAAAAAAAAAAAAATAGCTCAAACTACTGTACGTAGAAACTTGACATTTGGTACGGGAGTTCCTTTCATGATGAAAATACGAACAAAAGATTTTTAGAAATTCAGCCCCTAAGGGGGTGAAATAGGTGGCTCCAAATTAAACTTTATGGCGGCTCGGATATTAGCTGCGAGCTGCGCAGTACGCGCCCCTCCTCCCCACGCACGCCCCTCTGGACCTAATATTGTGTACTGCGCATCGACTCCATAAAATCCATAAAATTTGATTCGGACTGTAACAATTAGCGGATTAGCTCTTTGAAGTGGCAGTGGGCGGGGCACATAGCGCGAAGAACCGATGGCCGATGGGGCAGAAGGGTTCTCGAATGGCGACCACGTACCGGCAAGCGCAGCGTTGGACACCCACCGACCAGGTGGACGGACGACCTGATAAAGGTCGCAGGAAGGCGCTGGATGCAGGCCGCTTCTAACTGGTCATATTGGAAATCCTTAGGGGAGGCCTATGTCCAGCAGTGGACTTCTTGTGGCTGAGATGATGATGATGATGATGACTGTAACAAAATTGAATGTCCCTCCAAATTTCGCACCGTGCATGGCAGCATTAGGAGTAGATACGACTACGAGTCATAACAAAAGAATCAAAATTAGATCACGTCCGCCCAAAGTCGTTTGTCTACCATTTTATAAGTTCCACAGCTCACGTCGCGTTATGTAAAGATGAGCCTTTCGAATAGAAAGGATAATAGCTAGATATATCAATAATGTCACGATTTGCGGCTGAAAGTGAACTCGTAAAATATTAAGATATATCTCTGTTAATTGAGCTATAAATGTTATCATCACGTAGCGAGGCGGGTAATTGTATCTGAGAATTAGAAAATACTGAGAACGTTAGATTAATTTTACATTGATATATTTATTTGATGGGTAACGTTCGTTATGTAAAGAATTCAGGTTAATATTATCTAACCGCGTTTTTTTTTTAATTTTTCAAAAGAAGATTTTAATAATATAACATAAGTTTTATAAAAAAATGTACTAGAATTGTCATCATTCCCACCCACCTCCAAACAGAGGAGTCGTGGGTGGGTTAAAATTATTCCTTATTATCATCTCCAATGGGAATATTTAAAATAATTATGCTCCCTAGTTCCATTAATAGATTGTTTGATTGTAATTGAATCTTTAAGTTTGGCTGAGGATAATCTAATATATATATATATATATTATACCTAAAGCTAATCGATAACGCATCTGGGTATTACTGGTATTGGTATCCAGTTATCTCCAAAAAACTTCTGTGGAAGTCATTTGATATAAAATAAATAAACTAAGAATAAAATCATTTGATATCATTTACTTTATAATTTTTTGTATTGCCATATCGCTAATACATTCAAATGTCATTCCTAATGTTCCCACCTAATTTTCTTAATTATATACGCATTATTAACCTAATAAAGCGTTAATTCAGCGTGTTTCTCACGAAGTGCGTATTTCCGGCTGGTAACCTTCCGATTATATCGGTAACGAGGTATTTCGAAAGAAGATCGAAAGCAAGGTTGCGCGAAGATTTGGACTTAGAGTAATTACCATAGGTCACTTTGCATTAGTGCACCAATTACGGGAGAGAACCTCGAAAATATCATTTGCTATAAAAGCCGTAGTTTATTCTGTGCATCAAGTGGGTACGAGGAGACACATTGCTAAAACTTGCTCTGAAAACTGAAATCTCAATCAACTTTACAAGTATGCTAAAATATATATTTTTGCACGATAACATGAAAGGAGCGTAATACTTTCTATCCATGTACTAATAATTATACGACTGCCCACCACGTGACACTAGCTGTAATTTTTTTAGTGATTTTACACTAAAAACTTGTCTTATATCAATGTGTGTATGCAGCACCACATACCATGGAAAATTATTTCGTTAGGTTTTTTGCTACCACGTGTGATATAATGGCACCTCGTAAATCAAGATCCTGATGAGCATATTACGTTTTTATGCAACTCATTTGATATTAGTGCCATAACTAAACATGTACAACATTTCTGGAAGTTTTGTGTTGACGCATAATAATCGAATTTAAAATTTTCATTCTAAAATATCCCTAAGGTAAAGGATGGCTGAAAAAAAATGGCTTGGCAATTGATAAGTACGCCTTTGAAACTTTTTTGTAATTTACTTTTATATTCTTTGGTCTCATTTATATAATAGTGCAATAAAGAGTATTCCATTCCATTTATTTAAATTGAAAATTATATGAAAATGTTGTATTCTTTTTTGAGATCTCAGTATTGACTCATTGATGAAGTTAAATAAAATAAATAAGGACCAATAACACAGATTGAGCTCGTCCCATAATAAGATGAGAACTTGTATCGTACTGTATGACACATACTTGTATAGATAATCATTCAAGACCCCGGCCAATCTGAAAAAGATCATCCATCATGACCGGGCCGGGGATCGAACCCGGATTCCTCGCGTGTCACAGGCTGGCGTACTAACCACTGCGCCACGAAGGCTGTTGACTCGAAGGAAGTTAGTTAAGTACATATATTTTATCCCAGAATTTTGCTGGAAAACGAAACTGATATGTAAAGTCGAAACCATTTATAAAGAGTTGAACACGTTTCAAGCCGCATGTTACAGTCTATTTGTTCACGCCTCGCAGCGTCGAGGATGCTGTGATCCCTATCTCCTCCAACGAGCGTGAAACGAGATGAAAACGAAAACCTAAGGCCTTTCATTGTGTTTACAATTCTTGCTAGAGTCGACTAACCAGCGATAGCTATGCGATATTAAGCTATAAGAAACTATGAGACTGTTTCAGCATACTTTTATGATGCTGTGGACTGTAATTCCGTCGCACGAGAAAACTAAAACGAAGGCATTTCATCATTAAAAAAAACAGAAGCACTCGTGGTAATGGATAATCTGTAATAGATAATATAAATTACGTTATATTGATAAGGACAACAAATAAAAAAAATCACAATTAATCATATTTAGAAATTAGAGTTTCAAAAATCTGAAAAAAAAAAGATTTTTCATCGTTAATAATTTTCAACACAATATCATCAGAATTAATTTTTTCTTATGCTTTTGTCCAAACTGGTTTTGAAAATGATATTAAATAATGAAGATTAATTTAATAGAGAAAGATAGGATTTAAAGATAAGATAAGATATCTTAAAAATCCGAAAAAATTATAACTTATTCATCCAAGTTCAACTTTTCCAAATTGCTTTTCACATGTTTTTGCCAAAAACAACTACCTACATACAAACATACGCACACTATTACAGTAAAAGAGATGCGAATGCAAAAAAAAATGAGTTAATGGTTTATCAATATCATTGACGATATTGCATCGATATTTATGCCGCTGGTTAACCGACCTAACGCATCGGTCGCTCACTTCTCGGCCATTGAAGGTCGGCCATAAGTACCGTAATCATGTCTCTTATTACCAAGTGGGTGTAAAATGCTCTTTATCAATTCTCCTACAGGTAATTATTAGGCACCTTTCACGCTAATGCACTTAGAATATTCATGATGTGTGTACTGATTGAATCGAAGCATAGAAAGAAAAGAATTCGATCGCATGTAAGCGTGTGTATTTTTGGAGCTTAAGTCGCTCTTCTCCTGAAATTCGTTTGGGAAAAGGCTTTTTAATATGAAAAAAATATATGTTAATTGTTATTATTTTGTCTATTGGCCGTCGGCCATAATTTACATGATTTGATGCATTTGAATGGATGAAAATAATCACAAAAGTGGTCTACTTTCAATGCATTTTCTAAATTGAAAATTATATCAATACACTTGTATAGTGGACTAAAGAAATTCATATAAATATAAAAAACTCTACAACATAGGTCGAACTCAACAACATGGCTAGAACTGAACAACATCGCTATACCTCAAAAATAAACCTCCTCATAAAGTAATTCTGAGCTTCACAAAGTATATTTTTTTTTAAATTAGTCCCATAGGTGAAGTTTGTAGGAAAATATTGTTGGGCTGAGTCATGTAGTACATATGAGTAGAGTCTACATGGTAGTAAACTTTTTTGTAAAAGTAGTCACACGCGACATGTGTCTTTCCTGTTAACGGCGAGAAAACAATTATGCATACAAGCATTCTTGGAGGTGTTTACTTATGTACTTACGCTCATTATCATTACGTAGTTAAATTCAAGTTTTTGAGCATTAAATTGTGCAGAATGAGGAAAGGGAAGTTATTTCAATTTCTTGCGGCGACTGTGAAGTACTGGAGTGACCGGTCCTTGTTATGAACATAGGTCACATCTACGTTTTAATGAGAAGAAAATCCTTATTAAGCTAATGTATGCCCCGAAGGTACACGGGCCAAGCAAAAATGAAATTTCGTATCTGGATGTTTTAGATCTCGCAGAGCCAAAAACTGGAAGTCATTTTTAGTTCCCAGATGGCTGCCTACTCCTTTTTTCACTTTGATCGTACTGAACAAGTTTCTTTACTGCCTTAATTTATTTATTTCTTATATATGTATTCTAAACTAGAGAGTGTAATAGCCGTTCCTCAACAGCTGGCCGACCACTAGAATACTTTTGATTTTCTATATCCTATTTTGTGTCCATTGCTGAGCACAGGTCTTCCCTACCTTCCTCCATTCGTCCCTATCTGGTGCAGCCTGCTAGGCAATAAAAAATCCTGTCGAGGTCATCCCGCCATCTCATTCGTGGTCTCCACACACACCTTCCGAGCCAATCTATCTGATCGCATTCGGCACACGTGCCCGGCCCGGCCCAATCTTACTAGAGTTTGGCTAACTTGACACCTAAATCTACAACCCTAGTTTTGGATCGTAGTTCTGGGTTCCTCATTCTATCTATTTGACGAACGCCGAGTATGCTGCGTTCCATCCCCCGCTGACAGATCTTGAGTCTGCACTTTTGACCATCAGCCAAAGACACGTCGACAGGATACACATGACGAGGAGTTTGCGCTTCAAACATAATTAAAATACTTAATGAAGGCTACATATTGTGTTGAACGTTATAAACCAACCCAGATAGTGTTGTTATATCACCGCATCCAATCGTCTCATAGAGATCCAAACAGTTGTATCGGATCATCTCACTCACGCTTTCATCTAGCGGTGTTCACACGAACCGAATATTTTATCTCGTGTCTGTGTGTTACGCGGTTGGTACTAGTGACGAGGTGTAAGCGATTGTTCTGGCGATATCATCGACCTCCGTGGCGAAGTGGTTAACACGCCTGAGACCGAGTGGTTCGGCTTTAATCCCCGGCCAGGTCATCATGAAAAACGATCTGGGTCTTGGATGATTGTCTATATAAGTATTTGTTAAAACAATATAGTTAGTATTGTTGAATTAGCATCCCATAAAACAAGTTTCGAAAAAACCTACTTTAAAGCTAATCTCGCTTGATCTGTGTGATTTTTCAGCAACATTGTAAAACTAAATAGCTGTGTAATTTTATGAAATGGCAAGGATATTTAGCGAGTAAATACCATTGACATTTAATCTAAGGGGTGATTCAGCCCAACAATTTAAACAACTTTACCTTTGGAACCTATGGTGGGAACTCAAATTTATTTTGATATTTTCGTAAAACTTGCCAGACTGGCCCAACACTTTTGTATGAAAATGTAATTTTTTTTTCGGTTCCCAACATTTTTCCTATAGGAAAAGGTTTTCATTTGGATGGGCTGACCCTCACTCTTTTCCATTTAAATGCGTATTTATGTAACGAGATGACATTACGCCTAACAATATAAAAACTAAATTGAAGAAACATTTTTAGACAGAATTTAATTTTTATCTGGTTCCTAAAGGTTATCAAATGTGCAATGTAAAAAGTAGACAGGTAGGTAAGTCGAAAGATCTCAATTTCGATGTATTCATACTCGTAATACTTAGTTTAACACGGGCACAAACCTACGTGGTTTTATATGTTATTTTTATCTAAATACTGTAAGATATGGTTTTAAATAATAAATAAATAAAAAAAAAATTACTATCACATATTTTTATTTAAAAAATGTATTGATTTGCAGATAACCGCGTGCGTTCATAATTCACACCACGCGTAAGTCGAACATCGCGATTATGCCGCGTTCACACAGCTTTTTAGTCGCTTCCTACATGCACGCCTGAACTAATACTCTTCTTATTGGCCCTGCTTATTATGCTTTAATTACCTTTTTATCATTAAATTTCATTCCGCCACTTTTAGACACGTAGGTAGATATGAGGTTCAATAAATTAATGTGATTTACATCCGTAGATACTTATAATATAGGTGGCAACGCAAAGCATTCTGTGATCTTGAATATATTTATTTTAATTTTTTACGCAAGTAATAATAGTGATAAATCGATTGACCTTGCGTCAAAAAATGTATAAATGTCAAATTGTCCTATTAACAAAAGATTTTAAGTATATTTTTTTAAATGTATTTTTATTGGTAAACATAACCAATAAAAATATATTTTGTTTTATACGTATACCTATCAGTTTATTATGTCAATTTGTCGTAATTAGATAATATATTTATTTGTTTAAACTTTATTGCACATATATAAAAAATTCATAGTACAAAAGGCGGACTTAATGCCATAAGGCAATCTCTCCCAGTCAAATCTTTAGATTTGGTCGGTTTATGAGCAAAATTTAAATCTTAGGAACCAGGTCAATAAGCGATGCGGCTTACATCTCTATTTTGAATCCACATTTACGCCCACTTCTTTTCGTTTCTATTTTCGCTAAACTTGGCGTTTGGGTTTTAAGTATAACCTTGGGCTCTGTCTATCCCACAAAGAGAAAAGGCGTGATAATAATATGTATGTATTGTATATCAAGCATAGTAAAAACTAGTTACTATCGTCAACATCAAGTCTTTTTAGTCTACACTGCAGGAGATGACCCTCTCTCTGTACTAGAGCCATGTATTTGCCAAACCAGTCCGGAGATTTGGCCTACACCCTCCACCCTAGGAAGATGGGTTGGAGAGGTCTCTTTGATAAGCTTTGTTTAGCTTGTGTTTCCAAAATACGAGTAGCCGTCCACGACATCTACGGGAAGACTTGGAGTGGTCCTATTCTACTCTGCCGGGTACCACACGGCAAAAACTAGTTGCACCTACAATAATATGTACATACCTACAAACATTAATCCCATTTATTGTATGACAGAGAGATTTATTCAATAGTGAGAACTTTACATGTCATTAATTGAAAGAAATTGCATAATTGATTTTTTTGTTTTTATCAACTTTTTTAAATTGATAGATTTTCTTAACACTTTATGTCATAATCGTAGTAATTATTTTAGAAAAATTAGCCAAGTGCGATTTGGAACTGTGGACGAAGCGTTCCGTCCGTACCATTATCTATAAATACAACAAGACCATCAGGCGAAAAACTGCAAAAACTATTTATTTTATTATAATTTAATATTTTTTTTCCAATTGAATACACGACTAAAAACGTACTCGTAATATTCAATGAATATTTCAAGCGTCTACCTGTTGCTATTATTAATATCGATAGTGTGTGAGTGTGACCCAGTATTATAATATTTGCAGACAGCATTAACTATTAATCTTATCTTTTAAGCTTTGCGAAAGGAGCAATATGTTCAGTTACGTCATTCTCTAATGATTGTTTGCTAATTCCGAAGCTATTGCTTCGAGGAAGTTTATCAATCGCACTCTTACATAAATAGTTTAGACTTTTGACCGCTTCAATCGTCTTCAATGCTATATATAATGTAGTTATATATATTTAGGGTAAAAAAAGGAAGGATTTTTAGAAATTCAAAAGGTGGTGAAATTCGTTGTTGTGGTATAATTGCTAGTAGTGATAATTATAATCGCTAGTAACTCAGTGATCTAAGAGCGGGACCTGTAAGCAAAAGGTCATCAAACATCTGTACCTCTGGGTTTGTAAACCAATCTGACTCAAGTCCGTACTTGAGAATGACCGTTCATTGTTATCGAACATTACACCAGCTTCCAGTGAAGAAAGACATGAAACAGCTTGCACATTAGCGGAATTTTTTACACCATTAATGCATGTTAGAATCACATGCATTAATGGTGTAAAAAATTCCACCTCCCACATTCCACATTCCATCATACCCACTCGAAATAAGATAGGTGAAGAAATTCTACGTGGGCAGGGTTTGAACCAGGGGTTAACCT
This sequence comes from Rhodophaea formosa, assembly GCA_963082605.1. Classification (NCBI taxonomy): domain Eukaryota; kingdom Metazoa; phylum Arthropoda; class Insecta; order Lepidoptera; family Pyralidae; genus Rhodophaea; species Rhodophaea formosa. Next base: position 14,403,886 of record OY720222.1, on the reverse strand, counting down.
TAGGTCTTTGACTAGATTATATAAACTCTAGATAGACTCTAGTAGCCTAAAAGTGTAGAAAGAAACTGTGTCCAACTCATAGACTGTGATACAAACACAAAGCTACCTACATAAGCATTGAACAAAATAAAGGCAGGATGCAGTCTAAAGAGCATATGTAGTAAAGGCATGAATTTTTTTACAACATCATGTTACTTTTTTATAAGAAAACAATAAAAAAATACATACAACAACAACTCTGCTTGTTTGGGCAGTCTTGTACCTAGAAATTGTAAAAGCTACGTCGTAATCTAGTCCCAGCTATAGAAAGTCTACAATTCAGACGACAAAGGGCACTATTTATTGTCATCCATTGATGCTACCTCCGTCCCCAATGACCGCGTGCTTCCTAGGAAACAAAACTCGGAGTAAGATGCTGCTGGCACCAAACATAAAATGCAGATAGCATCTTCAGTTACGTAGTTATGCCGTAACAACTTCCAGTCAACCTGACCCCTGACATGGAAAAGTTAATAGGTGACTAGAGCTCAAGAGGAACTGACGGACTGGTCATAGAATGCTCTCGTTAAGTCATTATAGATCCACAAAAAGCAGAAGACGTAATGTCGTAAAACTAATTATATTTTGTGCAAGCTCGTTCTAAATTATGAAGTTGCGTTTGAAATTGGTGAGATTAGTCTCGCATTTTGTAAGGTAAACTTATCTACTTATATAATATACATATAACCATATCTTTATCCTTTACGGTGTATGCAGAGGCTATTAGACCCAAAGACTACGTTTAGCGAGTCAGTTAGCGTGTAAGTGATAAACGCCAATTAGCTCTATAAGAACATAATAAAGAGAAAAGATGTTAGTTTTCTAATGGATAAACTCAAAACCTACAGTCACGATTTTTAAAAATTCTTTCGCTTTTTGTGTGGTACATTATCAAGGAATAACACGGGAAATCTAGGAAAAATGTTCACAGGCTAGACTAGGAAGACGATAAGTTTCTTATAAGTGTGATAAACAGGAGACAAGCACACATAGATAGTAGCTTGGAAAAAAAAAAAAGGACTTTACCTAGCAGTATATATATGAGCTGTGAACCTGTGAATTATTTATATGAATATAAACATAATAGGCACATCATCATCTCAGCCACAACAAGTCCACTGCTGGGCATAGGCCTCCCCAAGCATTTCCAATACGACCGGTTGGAAGCGGCTTGCATCCAGCGTCTTCCTGCGACCTTTATCAGGTCGTACGAACACACCTTACCTTACCTGGTCACATGGTCGGTGGGAGGCACATATAAATATACAAAAATTCATTGCGACAGCTGTATCAATCTCTGATGAAAAGAGGACAACTGATTTGAAGATTATAAAGATAGATACCTACATTAAACATGATTTTCTTTAATCAATATATCGAAACAAAGATATACTGTCCCACCTATGCAGGTCATACTGTTAACATGAAGATAAAATCTAAGGTGAAAGGCCACCATACATAACCGTAAGACATGTAGTACATTGTAGTACGAGTACAATGACATAGCTTGTCTTATTACGTACATTATGTCAGTTGTCTCTCTAACGAGACGCAATTAAATGATTTCTGAATCGATTTCTCGGTCGGTCGACTCCTGCGCATCCCTGCTTGTAGTGAAAGTGGTGTGTGGTACAAGGGAAAAGGTTAAGCAGGTTTGGACATGTTTGCAACTTTGATAAGATTTTTTTTGGATTCGCTTTTATGTTCTTCGTAGTCTTTTTTGTTTAATTTTTTAATAGTATCTAGATTGATAAAGACTGAAGATTTTTTTTATACAGCAGCAGCTTTGTGATTTGTAGAACTCGCGAGTCTTATCACAGGGACTTAATAATGTGCTATTATTAAAATTTGCAAAAACTGATTCAACGATAAAACTATATTTCCAATCTGCTTGCATAGTTTCACGAGAAAACCCGTAAAGGAGAAACAGACGCACAGACAGCGAGACAGCCGGACTTACGAAGGATGTTTTGCCCAAGCTAAAACAGTGACGCTCCGCTCTTACTTTGCGCTAATTCGGTCAATTATATGCGTTTAAGCTGCATGAAAAATCTAGTAAATTTGTACTTATGTACACGAAAAACCAACAATATAATAGAAATCATATTAGCAGATCCCAAGATCCAATGTGTTGCAGCTGATATAGAATAAAATGGGGATATATCGTCGTCAAAAAAAGTTCCTAGCTTTTCTTGGCAATTTTATGCAGATAATCTAAAGACGCTTGACTTTGCAACTTGGACCACTCACTGTCAGATCATCTCGCACGCCACCGGGTAATCGCACGCGGCGGCATGTGCGCTATGCAATAACGAGTCATATCGATAACTAGTGATGCGATTGATCGATATTACGCGTCGATTGTTCTCGATAACGACATGGAGCAGCTCCTGATGAAGTGATGTAACGTTGGGGTCTATTCATTGTATTGATGACTAGCTGTTTACCGCGACTTCTTCCGCGGGGGTTTCGGTTTTATCACACTCTGTCCGAGACCTCGGGATGAGCCCGGCCTCTGACCCTGGGTTCCGAAGTCTCTTAGGAGAGGATGAAACTGGAAACATGCTTTGATGAAAAAGATATCAATAGTTTTCACAGACATTTTGTGCAATTTTTTGATACCTTGGGTTCATCATCATCATCAGGTCTTTGATAGTCTCCACTGCAGAAGCACGACCCTCTCTGTACTACCTGAGCAATATATTATCCAGAGCAGTCGGAGGATTTGGCCTACACTCTCCACGCTGGCCAGACGGGTTAAAGAGGCTTTTTTGCTGTTATAAGATTTGTATAGCTATTGTTTCCTAAGTCGCCTTTTACGACAGCCACGAGAAGATTGGAGTGGCCCAATTCTATTCTGCCGGGAACCACACGGCGGATACCTTGGGTTATATTAATGCAATTTTCGTACGGATTCTAATAAAGCAATTTTTTTGTTGTTTAAAAATTTTTAAAATATTAATTACAAACAAACATTCAAAACACTCAAATAATTATATAAGTGAAGTATTAGTCTAAACATTAGCGTAGTTTATATAGTCGTTAATAATTTCCGCTCAACTGATAATAGATAACTCCTTAATATTTTCAAAATTTGTAGAATTATGTAGCTCTGAATAATGTTTGGTACAAAAAAATACTAAGATTAGGATTAGCCGAGTAAACCTTAGTAAAAGTTATGAATTGATCATCAAAAAAAAACTCAATTATTTCTTCTTGGACCTAACATTTTCTTTTCGGAAAAGTTGTTTATATTGACGGGCTGACTCATCCCTTCTAGATTTAGTCGAGGATAAAAAGAAAATTTTATCCAAAAATTGTTTCGTATCTAAAATACAAAGATTTTGCACCAAGCTCGGGTTTTTTGTATGGGATTTGGTTCACCTACTATAAACCAAGAATTAGTAACAAGAATTTTCAATTTTAAGAGTCGCCTGGAAGCGCATGTCTCGATACAAACGGAAAAAGGGAATTATGGCAATATTTGATAATTTAGAAGTAAAATTAAGCATTTAATCAATGAATCTCATAATCTACGTACGTTCCTATACAGTTTGGTTAAATTATCAAATGTTTGAGAATTATACGCCTCTAATTAATTGATTGGATGCTTAATTTTGCCCTAAAATTATCAAATGTTGCCACTATTCCCTTTTTCCGTTTGTATGTAGACACGCGCTTCCAGGCGACTCTTAAGATTAATAGGAAACAGACTAAGATAACGTAAATCGTAAATAGCAGTCTCTGGCGTGTCTACTGCCCTCTGTCTAGTGCAGTGCGACATTTTAGTAAAAGCCGTTTGACCCCGGGTCGCACTTTCAACTGATCGGCCGTTAGGTCTGAGGACTCTCACTTGTTTTCACTATTCAATACCTAGGTCGGGGCCTGTACCTACCGTTCCATACCTGATAAAAATAGTTACTTAGGTATGTTAAAACGGTAGTGTTTTAACATACCTAAGTAACTATTTTTATCAGGTATGGAATTAGCCTTATTAATTTATAGCCTCAATTACTTGGCATGTAAGGTTTCTAATGATAGGCATATGTACAAATCCATTGAGGGATAATAAATTATCTTTCATCATCATCACCTCTTTTTTCGTCTCCACTGCTGGAGCACGATCCTCTCTGAATTACCAGAGCCATATATTAGCCAGAGCAGTCAGAAGATTTGGCCCACACTCTCCACGTTGACCAGACGAGTTGGAGAGGTCTTTTTTGATGTTTATAAGCTTTGTTTAGCTTATGTTTCCGAAGTCGCCTTCTACGACATCCACGAAGTAGAATAAATAAACATACATAGGTACATGTTTTTGGGCAGTCATGTGAAGATTCAACTACTACTACGGTGTAGACAGGAGCTTTTTCATAACAGCCAAAACCCGCGTTGTATAAATATCGAAACGCCTTATTTGGATAGTCAATCAAAACCATTAAAAATTAGAAAAGTTCATCCATCGGTAAGAGCGTCCACGAAACAGTTTATTAAAAACGTTAAGTATTGCATTCATAAGTACTTACATATAGTAAGTACTCTAGCAAATCACCAATTGTTTCTCCTCATCAAAATAGTATAGATTTTCTAATCTCAAACAAGGTCATCATTGATGAGGTACACTCCACCGCACATCAAGCAAAACCCAAGCACCTTATTACGTTTCAGTAGGGTCTATTTTCCAACATACAGTTGATGTCTTACCGTCTGTACATCCGTTTCTCAAGGCCATTGCCAAAAACAATAAGCAATGAGATTAGTACGCCTCCTCGATGGCTGTTGAAATGCGTATCCTCCCGTCAGCCGTTTCCGGTGTTTTGACAGTTGACCTTTCTCTGTGGTCAGCTTGTGGTCTGACGAGTAGGTCAAACGATCATCATAATGTAAACACCTATCATTATTTCATAAATGCCCATTAATTATTTTGTCTACACCATGGAGTATGCACTACGCACTACGTAGTCCATACATTTGGTTTTCTTTTTTTTTTAATTTTAGTCCTAATCCTATCCTATCCTAACTTATTATAAATGCGAAAGTGAGTTTGTTTGTTTGTTTGTTACGCTTTCACGCCATGTCTACTACACCGATCAGGTTAGAGTACTGAGAAGGACATAGGCTATTTATCACGCGGGCGGAGCCGCGGGTAACAGCTAGTACTTCATATCTTCTCCTCTTCAGCGTGCCCAAGAGGCTGAAAGCATTGCCAATTGGGATGGAAATTTCATGACATGCACCAACATACTAGACCTAAGTGGGGATCAAACACAAAAGACCCTATGGTACGGTTAAATGGTTATGGTTGGCAATAACGTTACCGCTGGGCTAATTGGCTCATTAGTTCTTTTATTGTTTTTTTTTTGTAAGCTTTAGAAATTGGACACAAGTGTTGGCCACACTGGTGTCAAATTTCTCAAGTTGGATCAGAGGCATCTGACATAGCTTAAAGACTGCCATCAGTGATGACAGCCGGGGCCAACAAACGTGGCTTCCGAAGCACAGAGGTCCTCGAGAAATTCTTATGCCACTTGCGGTTACCCATCCAGTTGGGGACCCGGGGTTTCCTAGCATTAATTAGCGTAAACGCTTATAATAACTCACGCTCACTGGTCCATCGTGGTCCTTCAGTTATTATGCTGGGGAAATAATATCAATGCAAATATTTTACCTGTTTTCTCTTACTTTATCTAGGACAGGTGCCTGGAAGATTGCCAAAGTATCATCTTAATCCTTTTAGCTACTTAAGCAACACTTTACGTTGATTTAGCTAACTCAACTCTCTCAATTGTGTGTGTTTTCGCAGCCTTAGTTGGAGTACTATGGAGCCCTGGGGCCGCCGGATACGTTTTTCTGTCTTTACACGTAATAACTTACAAGTAATAAACCCCTGATCTCACAAAGTTGCTACCCTTCACATAGTTACGTCCTTCATAAATAAATGCAGATTTTACCTGTATGGCAAAAGATCTTTAAAGAAAACGATGTACTCATTCTCAACAAATTAATATTTTTGCTACAACACGTTATGGAAATAGCTCGAAGGTCGCATGTATTTCAAAATGCCAATCAAAACACAATTACTGGCAATAGGCGATTCATCACGTTGTCTCTGGGGCGATCGGGCCGTAGCGTGAAATGACCGCGCGAGCACAATGAAATTGTTTCAGATACTAACTGTAGGTATATTACCTCTACAGATTACAGACATAGCTAGGTAATTTGATGTTTTAGAAATACAACTTACTTATAAAATAATTTACAATTATTTTAGCAATTTATTTAGCAAAATAACAATCATCCCCTGTTTTTCCACACAAGGATTGAATTTTTTTCCAAATTTGTATGAGACAAAAAAATATCGGACCACTTTGTAAAAAGTGGCGTGTCATACATAAAACAATATAAACACGTCGACTTGAGGACCTTGACTTGAAGGCGAAGACTGGACTGAAGACTTGAGAAGGAACGGATCTTGGCTTTGGGAGATGCCTGTGTGCGCAAGACTGATGTAGGTAGCAAACTTTCATTCAATCAAGGGCCAATCTGAGACATATGGCACAAAAAGCAGCTAGGGTAACGTGTAATATTTTTTCTCAAAAAATCTATGTTAATCGATCATGCTGGCCTGGGAAATACGAAAAACCTTATAATTTATGCTGCTTGTCTTTCCGCGCCGTTGAAGCCTGCTGAGTGAATGGGCAAAAATCTAAGAAATAATGTCAACAGGCAAAGTCACTTTTTTGATTCCATTTTCCACCTATACCCCATCGTCAGGTCTTTTTTCTTGGTTTTTCTATACCTCAATCAACACGCTAAAAGTGGCCTTTGGGTCTTGTGTCCAGTGTGTCCACAGGCTCTGGCAATCCTGTACCAGATAAATATGTGGTAATATTTATGTAAACTTATGACGCAGAATTTACGTGAAATCATGGAAAATATGAATTTTTGGAAAACAAGTTGTCAAAAAGTCAAAATACATAAATAATAGTCCAAATCCAAACCCCGTATAGTTGACAAAAGCTGTTTGAAAGTTTAATTAAGGTAAATTATATATTCTTGTTGTACCGAAAAGCTACAATCGACAGTAGATAAAAACAATATAACATTCAAAATGCACATTAAAAATATTTGCTTGGCAATCCAACAAAAGTGGCAAAGATTGCATCTGTATGCTGCAACGAATCAAACGTTTACGTGTTGATTCTCGTGATTAGCCGAGATGTACCAACCTTGTTATTTCGACATTCATTGTAGATACGACACTTAACAAGTTTGTTTATCCTAACAATCCCAATCCCAACTAATATTATAAATGCGAAAATGAGATTTTTTATAACGCTTTCACGCCCTATCAACCGAACCGATTGTCATAATTTTGCATACACTTTGTCGGAGTACAGAGACAAACATAGGCTACCTTTCTTCTGGTTCCCGAGCGATCTACACTAACGAGAGAGGAGCCGCGAGTGGTAGCTAGATTTAATATAATTTAGAACCGCCGTGTGGTTCCCGGCAGAGAAGAATAGGACCACTCCAAATCTTCCCGTGGATGTCGTAAAAGGTGACTTAGGAAACTCAAGCTAAACCAAGCTTATAAACATCAAAGAGACCTCTCCAACCCGTCTGGCCAGCGTGGAGAGTGTAGGCCAAATCCTCTGACTGCTCTGGCAGTACAGAGAGGGTCGTGCTCCTGCAGTGGAGACTAATAAAGACCTGATGATGATGATGATGAATTTTGCCGTGTTGTTTCCGGCAGAGTAGGAAAGGATCACTCCAAGTCTTCCCGTGGATGTCGTAGAAAACAACTTAGAAACCACATAAACATAGCTTATATGTAAACATCAAGATACCTCTCTTAGTACAGTGAGGGTCGTGCTCCGGCGGTAGAGCCATAAAAAGACCTGATGATGATGACTATGAAAATGAATATCGTATATTTAGTTCTGAGTTGTGTTTTGTCTTATGTAGATATATATATAGATGTATCCGAGGAATCAATCATGAGGAAATGCTTTTTTTGACTACTATTTGGTGTGGTACTACGTGTGGTCCTGGCAGAGTAGAATAGGACCACTCCAAGTCTTCCCGTGGATGTCGTAAAAGGCGGCTTAGGAAACACAAGCTAAACAAAGCTTACAAACATCAAAGAGACCTCTCCAACCCACCTGGCCAGCGTTGAGAGTGTAAACCAAATCCTCTCTGGCTAATATATGGCTCAGGTAGTACAGAGAGGGTCGTACTCCTGCAATGGAGACTGATAAAGACCTGTGATGATGATGACTACTATTTAATTTATGAACAAATAAGTTATTAGAAGCTGTAGGTTTTATATCTGTTTTATTACATTTCTTGCATAATCTTTATTGCCAATTCCCATAAAACTGAAAGGGAATTGGAATATCAATTATTGACCCGAGGTTCGTCTGTTACAAACACATGACTGATTTAACGAAGAAAGTTTTACTACTTTTATTGTACACACAAACTATATTGTATTGCAGTAGATAATTATCCGCCGTGTGGTTCTCGGCAGACTAGAATAGGACCACTCCAAGTCTTCCCGTGGATGTCGTAGATGGCGACTTAGGAAACACAAGCTAAACAAAGCTTACAAATATCAAAGAGACCTCTCCAACCCGTCTGGCCAGCGTGGAGAGTGTAGGCCAAATCCTCTGACAGCTCTGGCTAATATATGGCTTGGATAGTACAGAGAGGGTCGTGCTCCTGCAGTGGAGACTTACAAAGACCTGATGATGATGATGATGATGATGAGATAATTATTAATGTCATTTTAATCTTATTAATTTCTGTCTTAAGTATAAATGCGAAAGCAATTCGTCTGTTTGCCTGTTTTTTGTTCACGCCTGAGCCGATATAAGTGAAATTTGGTAAAGGTAGAGATAGTTTGAGACCCAGGTGAGAACAAAGGGTATTTCCTTTACATTGCGCGGGTGGTACCGCAGCCGAAAGCTAATAAAAGCATAAATTAATAGGATAACAGTGGGTTTATCAGTACACATGCATAAACGTGAGCTTTTACGATAGCGCTTAAAGTCACGAAAGCGACTCTCTCTGCTTCTTCAAGTTCAAATGTCGGGTAGCGAAAGTGCACTCCTACGTATATTGTGTACTAGCACAGGCGTAGCTACCACAACATCTGCCGTATCTATGTACAGGGCCCCCGATTTAAGGCGCACGTTAATGCAAAGCTTTTCTGCAATCTCACGCTCATCCTAGGGTATGCTTTCATATCCTTAGCTGTGACGCTTCAAATCCTATGTTTCAAATCCCCTTATATGTGTGTGATTGTCCGTGGGAATAAGCTCCCGAACGGACGACGTTGAATGAAAAGTAATTTAACCGAACGCAAAGAAATACACTACGCGAAGAGAGTGCTCTTAGCTTTATTGAATCAAAATCGGTTTAACCAGATAGCCAGTTTTCTATGCCGGAGATTGCTAAAAAATTAAATTTTATGTAAGTCTTAAAATTCGAATTAAATTTAAGCGATTGTCAAACATTTACAACCCGAGAATGAGTAACTTTTCAACATAAAAAAAAATTAGTGAATCATTGCTGCAGTCGAGTAGAAGAGAGCGCCCCAGAAAAAAATCGTCAAAGGGGCCTTCTAGAGCAAAATACGCCACTGGAGACTAGTGGTCTAACCTGACTGCGCCAGGGTTTCCCGCCCATTCAATCGGTGGAACTAATCGGCCATGCTTAAAGCTCGTTTACAATCAGCTTTGTATGGTAATGTGTATTGATGAGCAAATAGGACTGGTTTAATTGAATTACAATGATTTTATCATAGTAGCTTTAACATAACATGTTAATATCAATTGTTGCAATTTTACATACAGAAAGGTATCCTGCTTGACTCTAAACTGCTTTCTCTTTAGAAAATATCACGAGCAAATAAAATACTGCAATATAAAACCCAAGTTCCAAACATATATAAGAATTTCTCAGTATATTAATTAAAACTGAAATGGAAAAACAAATGAAAATCGGCAGTATTTCTGATGGTCATATTCTTTGTCTTGTAAGTTTTTATTTTACCATAAATAATCTAACCCTATATTATTTTACCATTTTTTGTGTAATGTATACGTAAAATACAATGTTAACTTTTTTGATTACACAAATAAATATATTTCCAAAAAAAATGTCTAAGCTCATAAGGAGGTAACTTAAGAGGGTATACTAGCAGTGCGTTTTCCATACAAATGTATTTCTCTATTTTCTCACAGAAAACTGCATCTAGAGGCACAATTCTTTTTACATACAATCTATTACTAAAATAGGTATGTCCCTATGTTTAATTTTTTTCTAAAAACCTGTTTAAAAGAAAAAAAATATTATAGTTTTTTGGAAAAAATAAAAAAAGGGGCATTCCTATTTTAGTACCATATTGAAAAAATACTGCTAGTATACGCTCTTAACGTTGCCCACAAAATTAACCAGCTATCTGGTGAATATTTACGAGTTTTTATGTACTTAGGCGGGTTGACATTAATGAGCCGATGGGGAGGAATGGATACCAATTAACTTACATTTTTTCCTTTACCCAAAAGGCGGAAGAGATGAGCCAATAAACTTAAATATAATATTCACAGCTGCTACCGGCAATGACGTCATATTTCACTACTTCCGTGAGACTGAAAGTAACGATCCCTGATTTATGTCCGGAGATTCGTGCTGCCGTCGCCTTGTATGGCTGCCTCCAACTTTCCTCTCGGAATATGAATATTTTACATGATATATCGCAGCTAGAGGTTCCGGGTTCAATCCTTCCAACTCATAATTTTGAGTTTTGTCATAAAATCTGACTCGTAAAAGAGGCTTTGGATTGCTTATTATGCATTTCAAGCAACTCCATTATTCCTATAATTAATGTGCTGTTGTAGTAACTCTAAAATGCCCGAACAGTTTTGGCTATATGGTATCTTTCGAATCCTGACATAAGACCCGAGGACTTTTTTACTGGTGGTAGACCAGCTAGCTGGTCATCTAATGGTAAGTGATAACTGCCCATGGACAATTGGACAACTGCAATACTAGGGGTGTAACAAGAGCATTTCCGACCTTTTTAACCACCTTCATAAAAAGGAGGAAGTACTCAATTCGTCGAAATCTTTTTTTATTATGTATGCACCCCGATTTCTCGAAGACGCCTAGACCGATTTAAGAAATCCTTTTTTTGTTCGATGAGTAATCCTTTACAGATGGTGCCATTAAATTTTTATCGAAATGTGTCGTGCGATTTTTGAAAAAATAGATAAAAACCAAAATTATTTTACACGAATGCCGTTCGGGTTACGCTTATTTCCATATTCTTCTTATGCTTATTAAAACAAATTGATAGGTTTTAGTTTTTTGTTAAAAATATCTTAAATTATAAGGAGACATAGACTCGTTATTTGAAGGTTCCAATGTCTTCGGTGATCGGAATATGTAGATTGTCTTACTTTTGTTACTCTTACGCTTGGCCGAAACTCGTAGCATACGTATTATCCGCTCTATATTTATCCAATTAATTTCGGTCTACATTCTCCGACCACTGGTTATAATAGGCGACATAGCCCGTTCATCAACTTGTAGGTGACGTCATTTTCGCCCAGCAGGTGACTTCCTTCTAGGGTATCTACCATCAGTTGCGACTTGCGAAACAGTTTTCGACTTTTCCCAAGCCTTAGTCGACTTTCGTCGGTCACGAGCGAGATGCCGAACGATGGCAGATCGCGACGATAGCTGACGGTGCGCTGTGATTGGCTAATTGCCGGGTCGGAGGTTGTCGGTAACAAGTTCCTTGATCGTGCCTTTTTTCAGGAGCTTTATGGTACAGGCAGGTCGGTAGCAAATCTTACATAAGTTTGATGCGATTCATCTTATTATTTTAAAGAAATAGAACGATAACACGGACACACGGTATGACACGTGTGCCTTGGAGATTGGGAAGGCCGTTGGTGTGGGATGCAACCTGCGTCGACACTCTCGCACATTCCCATCTCCATGGCACTAGTTGTAAGGCTGGCATGGCTGCAGCTACCGCCGAGTCCTCCAAACGGCGCAAATATATATGCCTTGGTGACGCATATATTTTTGAGCCGTTTGGGGTGGAGACACTGGGTCCGTGGGGTCCATTGGCTCATAAACTTTTCAAGCTCATAAGCAAAAGGCTGGTCGAGGTGTCCAATGACCAGAGGGCTGGTAGCTATTTCGCACAAAGAATAAGCATTGCTATTCAGCGTGGCAGTACTGCCAGTCTTCTGGGCACATTACCGCAGGGCAATGACCTGCGGGACATTTTTTATTTATAAGTAGGTTTTTTGTTTTTTATAGGTAAGTTTTGTTTTAGATAGGAATATTTTTTTTTTTAGGTTAATTTAGTTTTAATCAATTATATTTAATTTTAATTTAGTTGTTTGAACGATAAATGAGCAAGCCGTGTCACCTTATAATAAGGGAGCACCACTGTCTATTGCCAACTGCAACACCAGGGGTGTGACATGAGCATTTCCGACCTTATAAAAGACCTTTAGACTCAATGTTCAAGTAACTTTAAATCAATTCATCAATCAATTTTGTATTTATGTTTCATCCGAACATTTTCCCGGTTATCTAAGCCGAACTACTTTTGAGCCCGAGATCCGTTTCCCAGCTTATTTTTCTCCACTTCGCTCGGTCTTCAGCATCCTTGGTTATAAGACCATTGGCACACATCTCTTACGACACCAAGCCAGCATTTTATAATACAGATACAGAACATAAACAGGTTTCCCCCTTCCTACTAAACGTGGCCTTTGGACTTATGGCCCATTTACTCTTTCCGCCCGTAAGGGATATACTTACCGTCCTCATCATCATCAGGTCTTTCTTTTGTTTAGTTTTACTGCAGTACCGCGATCCTTTCTGTACTTTAGCCACAGCAGTCAGTAGATTTGGACTACTCTCCACGCTGGCCAGACGGGGGGAGAGGTATCTTTGATTAAATAATAAATAAATAATAATATATATATACGGACAAATCACACAGATTGAGCTAGCCCCAAAGTAAGTTCGAGACTTGTGTTATGGCATACTAACTCAACGATACTATATTTTATAATAGATTACTTATATAGATAAACATCCAAGACCCAGGTCAATCTGAAAAAGATCATTTTCCATCTTGACCTGTCCGGGGATCGAACCCGGGACCTCCGTGTCGCAGGCAGGCGTGTTGACCGCTGCGCCACGGAGCTCGACTAATATTCGATAAGCTTTGTTTAGCTTGTTTCCTAAGTCGCCTTCTACGACATCCACTAGAAGACTTGTAATGATCCTATTCTACTCTGCCGGGTACCACACGACGGTACTTACCGTGTCGTATAATATTAATATTGACAGCTAGTGCGTAGGTAGGTTTTATGCTTCATCAAATTAATATCATAGATAATGTCAAGTACGTCGCGGGAAAACCACAAATAGCCCTGTAACCCTTTCGGTTTGGGTCCATCCGTCTCTTAATAATGGCCATTAACCTTTACGGCTAATTATACGTATTTCGGAATTATATTAGTTAGGTGCAACATCATTATGTACCTAATCGTATACTGATACCTGACTAGCTTTTTCTGACGTCTTTATCTATAGTTATGAGAATTATCTAACCAAAAACAAAATAAAACTAATAAGACTTCCAACGTCGTACAAAAATTAACCGTAGTTGATGCCCGCACTTTTCATGGACTATATGTAGCTAGCACCAAGTGAGCTTTTGATACTTTATCGGACTTTTGAGATGAGGGCAGAGTTACCTCAACCTGTAAGGCGATCATCACCTCGGGAGGGACGGACCGCGTTGGCGTTACCTGTGTGCAAAAGACTTGGAGAGGCATCAAATCTCATATGCCTGATGGGTCGCGTTTTGCAAGTATAGCCTGAAGTATGCTATAAATGTAGCTGAATAAGTAGAGCAATTATATGTAACACCTGTACTATTTACCTTATTCATGAGCAAATAAACATTCATTCATTCATTCATTGAAAGACAGAACTGAGAAACAATGGCAAAGCATTTAGAGAGTAGCAACTCTCACGTTTTGTCCTTTGGGCCGAAAGCTACGTTGCCAGAAAAGCCTATTCTGAATAGAAGTCGCCTGGGACAGTATCTCAATCTTTTACTTTATACCTACTCTCTAGACGCTGTCATGCCTTTATTTCAATGATTTAAAAACTGGCCAATTTTTCAATGCTTGTGTGCGTGACATACAGGTTTGCGTTAGCACCTGAGGTTAGCACACGCGTCCTTTCAATCAATGCCATCAAAATCCGTCCAATTGGTAGCTATGTGTGTGCATGATAGACTATGGGTTGAACACAATTTTTTTCTACGCTTTTAGGCTAATAGAGTCTATCTAGGCTTTATTTAATCTAAGATCGCAATGTCTTTTGGGATTTATAATAAATATTAATATTACACGTTTATATGGTATGGTCATGGTGGATACATTTGTGAAAGTAAACCGTATGTTAATAGAGTTAGGACTCACGGAAGTTAGTACATTATATCTTCATATTAGGACTACATGGTCCATAGATAAAAAAAAATTACATACTCTAACTAAAACCTAAATCGTGCAATGCATGTGTGTGACTTTTACTTTCGTACAAATCAATTTTGTCTACTGCTACATTTTTTACACAACCTTTATTAAGCCTAAGCTAAGCTTCCATCATAAAAATTACATCAGATTACATCTCCAATTATTACAGAAGGTGCACGAGCTCGTAAAACGTAACTGGAGAAATGGATAGCAGTTATAAGACGTGCCTCGCGATGCTACCGAACAATTATGGAGATGCGCTATGATGCAATTTCATTTGAACCTGTGAACTCAAACGTTTACTTATTTAGAAACTTGAGTTGAACATTCTTTTTGCACGACTGTGAAAACGGTTGTTTTAAGACTTTATGTGTTTTTACTCCTGTAAGGCGCATTGTCTGAACTCTTTTGTATGGAGTTACTCGTTTTTTTTTCGAGATCTTAACGTTTTGGGAACACCATAGTAAAAGTTTTTATTACCAAACCGAGGAACAGCGCCGGCGTTAGCAGTACTAGCGACCTGGGCGTGATTTCTATGAATTCCGAATCACACACTGGGAGAGTGCAAATCGCATCACGCTGCGCCCCGAACCTGATTTTGATTCGCCCCTTAGACCCAGCACCCCGGACCCCTGCCATTCAAAAGCACTTGAAGTACCACTGATCACAGAGATCAACTTACGAAATAGAATGATCTGAAACTTAGCTAAACTAATTTTATTACAATTATTGAATTGGACAACATCATCATCTATACATTGTGGCAAATTACTATAAGTTATGACTCACGACGGCCATTACATCCGTTTGCTTGTAATTTGATTGAATGGATTCAGTTCTTGTAGATAATAAGTGGGAGTAATGAAACTTTTTTATTTTTACCCATCTACAAGAGGGTTATATAAGTATTTTTCGCGCGTTTGTACGTATCTAAGTATCTTCTAAAGTGGCTTTGTAGCCTAAACCGCTTGACTAATTTTGAAGTGTGAGGTGTTATATTCTTCTCCGGAGTGTCATAGGCTATAAAATGAGAATTTTTGTTTTTTGTTACAGATTTGACATGCGGTGGAAGAGAGAAGATTCAGGAACAAACATGATATCCAGACTAATACTATTCTTCTTTATTATGGCCTTAGGTAAGTACATATTCAATAGTAATGCAATGTAATAAATAATTAAATAGTTCAAAGGAAAAGTAATATGAGTAGGTATGCATAAAACATAATCATCATTTAAAAAATGCAAGAAATTAAAAATTTAAGAAGATAATTTTTCATCTATTTTTGGAAATAGAGTCGGTTTATTTTTTATTGTATCGTGCGAATTAAGAATTTCTTTCAAAAAAGCAGTTACTAATATATTAAAATACCGAATTCAAATCGTATGTCCTTTACAAAACAATACCTAGACACCTTAGAAACGCGTAAATGCCTAATCTACGCATTACTTAATGATGCAAATACATATGTATGAATAGGCCTACCGAAATGTCACAGCCCTGTAGGACAAAGATGAAGGTTCGCATAAAATGGATATAATACATTAAAAGCGCCGCACGGATTGATTGATGATAAATCTCAGCCTTTGACATGCAGATTACAAAAGTAATAGAGATGTAACGAAAACTTCAGCATTCATATATAATCTTTATTAAAAATGGTGGCTCCGTGAGCTCTCGAGAATTAACAAACTTATATTGGCCCTAAACGCCATATGGCCCAATAACGCTAAGGTCCTTAGTGCCACTACCGCCATTATGAACATTTTTCCAAAAATTAAACCAATAAACAATTTGTTTGTAATTATTTTAACCTGCGCACAAAATTTCACGAGCATCGGTTGTGAGAACTCAAGTTTTTACCTATGAAGGTTCAAACGATTCAGTTCTGAGGCAAATGGGCGGCTGGTCTGCGGGATAGTATAGGGAGGGTCCTAGTAGGAACTCTTTGAGTATAGAATCTTAGAAAATGCAGAAAATTAAAAACTTCTGCTCTTGAAACATACGAAGAGTTTAGGCTGCACTCTGTCTTCGCCTAAACGACTGGTGAAGTAATTACTTGAAACTAGCTAGAGTAGTCAATATTATAAATACACTTTAAGGTTATACAAAAATTGCTGAAGAAGACTTTTGATTATTTCCGTATTCAACACACAGCAGATAGAGTTTTACGAACTCGTGTGAAGAGACACTGTAAAAATAGGTTTAATGGTCAACAAACATTAGGTCAAACACCAAGTATCATATGCCAATTACCATAAACCTTTACAGCCACATTCATCCGATAAACATTGAATAAAGCTGAAATTGCAAAACCAGTGTTTCCGAGATATGATCCTACGACAGTTGCTCAATATTTAAAACTTGGGACTTGCAAAACTGATCGAAGAGGTTAGGATTATAATTATGTTGGTTACTCTGTCGCAACTGTAGAAATACTATGGTCATAACGCCCGAGGGCGCTTGGCACTGGCACTTGTCATAGTCACAGCACTCAGAATAATGGAGGCTTACTTCGTGAAATTACTGTTATTTAATTCCAGTAAGATATGGCTTAAATTTTGCCAATGATTTTAATATTAACAGTTGAACTTTTATTTTAACTAATAAAAGAAAGATAGGTTTTTAGTCATTTGAGCCTATGGGGTATGCAATGTCGTTGAAACATCTGTCCAAGAGTTCTGTGCGGAAAATAATAGGTTTAGCGTAAAAAGTAAAAAACACCGCAGTTTTTACTTAGCAACACGTATCGAAAGCAACACGAAATTTAATTTTGTTTTAAGTATTTTAAATATCTATGAAATATGTTAAATATCATATTGTTTTCTTGTGATTTTTAGGACTTGTTAGTATAAGTGATAATCCTGTTTAATAATATATGCCTAAAAAATTATGTTACCAAAAAGCGGGTAGGTATGCACTTTTAGTAATTGGGTTCCGTTTTTATACTTTGGTTACGGAATCCTAAAAATTACCTTCATTGTGAATGTTGCATTTCTTGTTTCTCTTTCATTTGCTCCCCGTCAAGTAATAATAGTCAGAACTAAAGTACTGTTTACTCATTATGACTACCTATGATTCCTTATTGTCCCGCAAAACTCGAACCAATACCTAATTAGATCATTTCACAATCGGATTTCGCAAATGTAATTTAGTCTCTACAGCCTACACAATAAGAGCGCGAAAAGGCACGCTGGGGTTGCTAACCGTATTATTATAGCACTAAAATATCCAACGAGAACCTAATTTCGGGATAATTACTATACGTTAAGCCAAAATAGGCCTGAATGGTATCCATACATATCTACTATGATGTTTAAGCGTGCGTGATTGTTACGAAAAATATAACCTTTCGGATTTAAAAAAATTGTCAAGAAAATGTTTTTTTTTTTTTCATTTTTCAACTGTATTATTGCCAGTTAGAAATTTATCAGTTTAAAAACAATTAATAGCACAAAGTTTGTTCAAGCTTTTATCGTCCGAGAACTTTGATATCAAAGTCATACCTCGAAATTACTTTTTTTATTCAAATTTGTATAGCTTGTATCTCTTTTTGAACGTCATATTTTTCTATAATTTTATACGGACTTTTATATTCCTCTTTTCCTCAGACGATATGAAACAGAAGGCAAAAGTCGTGTTCATGTCGTATAGAGAGGTCAAAGAGATAGCGGAGGATAGGGAAAGATGGAAAATACTCCATCGACGAGAATAAAGTTCTTAAATATATGATGATGATGATATTCCTCTTTTGTATGGATGCACAAAAACTTCATTCAAAATAAGAAAACACTTTTTCCCCGGTAAATAAGAAGTATAGTCTGATAAAATAAAAGAAGTAAAATAATCTATACATATAATAAAACAGTAAAAATATTTTGTCTGTACATTTAGTATTTTTGACTGAAATGGATAGAGGGACACTTAAAAAGAATAATAGAAAGCAAATATTTTTTTTTAGAATTTCTTGTCTGTCTGTCTGTTTGTCTGTATGTATGATCACGTTTATCTCCGGAAATATTGGACGGATTCGAATGAAACTTTTTTTGCTATATAGCTATTAAGCCGGGGCAAGATATAAGGTAGAAATGATTTTGAAAAAAATGGAACACCTGATGCAGCATCACAATAATCCAGATAAACTATAAGAAATATAAAAGTGGAGCCTTAGCAAAATTTGTTAAGCTTGATGAGCATTTTTGTATAAAATCTGAGATTTGGAACACCTCATGCAACACCATAATGGTCCAGGTAAACTATAAGAAATATATAAATGACGCCTTAGCAAAAGTTATTCAACCTGATGAGCATTTTTTGTTGAGGTATTTAATTTGAAGATTTGGAACACCTGACGCAGAACTATAATGGTCCAGGTAAATTATAGGAAATATAAAAATAGCAAAAGTTGTTCAGCCTGATCAGTATTTTTTGTTGACGTGAATAAATCGAAGATTAAGAACATCTGATACACTAAGTACCTACCATGTCAAATTTTATATCGACAATTTTACAGAGTCACACTCTCCTCTGGGATAGAGTGCAAAGAGTACGATTAGCTCAAATTACTGGTGACCGCCCAGCGGTCCCCCTTTTAGCAACGTAGTTTTAAGCCCATACGGCAAAATATGAGAGTTTGCTGTCTTTTCAAGCCTTGAGCACACAGGCAAAACCTAAAGCCGAGGTCCGTCTCTCCCGAAGGCCCTTTGGAGATGTGCGATAGGTTGAAGGCGCTCTGCCCATACCTCAAAGTTTGGTGAAGTAGCGCAAGCTCACTTGGAGCTAGCTATATAGTCTTCTTCTTATCATGTCGGTCTATCTCCTTCTTATCGGACTCAAAAAGTCTAAAAGAATCCTATATTTTATCCCTCCAGTATTTAGCAGCAGCCATAGTATAACACTGCTATTATAAAGTATTTTCTTATGTATGTTAAGTTCGTATTAAGGTATATCAATATGCCGGAGTCATATAGTCCACGCGAACGAAGTTGCGGGCATCAGCTAGTAAGTAATATATTGGCAACCCTAATGCAAGCAGCTCGTGCATCCGCATTGCGAGACGCCGGACGCATCGAGTGCATTATTTTCGCAGATCATCTGATACCTTTATTGAATCGTTGGTTTTTCGTGATAATTATTAAAATAAAAAATTAAGAAATACCTAAGATATGGGAAAAAAAATCATGTGGGCAGGAAATTTGTCCCATATCTTTTCTTTCCTAATTTAATAACAGTATTCTAAATAGAATTGTGAATGTAGAAAAAAATCCTTTGAAATACTAATATGTAATGCTGGCAACCCTAATGCACGCAGCTCGTGCATCCGCATTGCGAGACGCCGGACGCGTCGAGTGCATTCTTTTCGCAGATCAGCAGATACCTTTATTGAATCGTTGGTTTCTAAACGCGGCTTTAATGGCTGTTTGGCAATTTTTTCTTAGTGCTCTTGTATTACATTTTGATAAGTTTTTAATTATCCTGTTTCGGTTATATGCTTCATAAATCTAACAGAATAATACCATCTTTGACGGGACCACAAAGTTTCATGAAACTACATAATAAACAAAAAATAATTTTTGAAATCCGTTCAGAATTTCCTGAGATTAGCGCGTTCAACCAAACAAACAAACTATTCAGCTTATCAGAATTATCATATCTATGATATCATTAGAATTATCATATCTATGATAATACTGAATCTATTTCAGAGGGTAGGGTAACCTACCCTCTGAAATCTGACCTGTTGGAGCCAGTCCTGTTCTGTTGATCTATCTCCGTGTCTATTTCCGTGTATCGGCATTCAAAGCACAAGCTCCCCTTCTTGATCTTTTATGATGATTGTAATATTTCAATCATTGGGAGGGTTTTGCCATACTCACCACGCTTGGCAAACAGGTAGATGAGCGCAATTTATTTGGCTTATATCGGTTCCAAGGCTGCTTCTCATTGATCTTTTTTTAAGCGAGGAAGGGTAGGAGTTTATGGGAAACGGGAAAAGTAGCAGCTCGGGAGGCCGGGCGCGCGTACCCGATGCCATACCTGCAACAACCGGACAGGCAGTTAAGAACGTATACTAGCAGTATTTTTTCAATATGGTTTCCATACAAATGTATTTCTCTATTTTCTCGCTGAAAACTAATTCTAGAACAACAATTCTTTTTTCATAAAATCTGGTACTAAAATAGGAATGCCTCTATTTTTATTTTTTTTCCAAAAAAACTGTTTTTGTAATATGCCTGCCTCTGCTGTGGTTCTTGTGTTTGCCTGCCTCGGCGGCTGTGCCTCTAGAAGCAGTTTTCAACGAGAAAATAGAGAAATACATTTGTATGGAAAACGCACTGCTATTATATTGCTAGTTATCCTCTTAATGATAACATCCCTGACCATTGATATGTCGATTCAACTCGAGTTGATTTGACTAAGCGTGAGGAGGCAAGTTGTCGTCAATATTGAACATTTGAAAGTCATGTTAACCGAGCAAGCCACCGACACGTTGAGTCAAAGATTGAATACGCGTTGAATGGTGAATAGATTGGTTGAAGTGTCGTCAATCAATTTATGGTAAACAGAGGTGCGGGTCAATGGTCAAAATGCATGCTTTGATTATTCATGTAAGATAGGAAATGGCGAAACGACACGTTTGACACTTCAAACGATCGTTTTATATGCTTTTCAAAAGACATATTGCTGGTACAGTACTATTGGAATAACATAATAAACAAAAGTACTTAAATCTATTTTTATACTTTTAAAATGTAAAAGTGGATGATTGTATTCAATTCTCGATGGTAATATTTTTCACATGATGTCATTGGTTATACATCAAAATAGCACATAGGCTATAATAAACACAGGTCCAGCCCCCTTATTTACTAACTCGGATGACAGGTGTCGATGCCTATCAATCTAGAATTTACAATTACAATGCGGGTTTTGCTTGCTCGAAATTTTTATTTGGAATACAAAAACCGCATTGTAACAGCAAATCCTAGATTGATAGACACCTGTCATCCGAGTTAGTAAATAGGGGGGCAGGTCATTACAGGCATGCGTGCAGATAATGGAACACCATAAAACAAGTATTTTAATATGTAATTTATTATACATAACTAACTTAACCAGCAATAGAAATTATATTTTATGAATCTTTGATGTGTCTTTGAAAGAAAGAAATATCTATATTAAAATATCGATATTTCTTATTCAAATAAATTTGGAGCCGTACACAAATAAAAATAGATTCCATTTAGAGTAGTCCTTTGCTGCTGTACTTATCTACTTATAAAATACATGACTTAATGCCGATTAATTCACTGAGAGAGAACAATTTATTTTCGTGTGAAAACAATTAGTTTCTTTTTCCTAATTATGTGTGAATTCGCAATTTTCGTCACAAATTACGTCTTTACGTTTCCTTGGCCTAAAACGGGAAAAACAAAAGCGTGGTGTTGCCACAAATTAACACGTTCTAAGTAATTTTCATATCAATCAACACCGACGTTTGACATTTGCCCCTGTCAGTGGTCGTTCAAATTTCGAATAGTACGAACGCGAAGTGTTACACCCTGTGGTAGGTTGCTGTAATTTGTCATGGTGTCAACACCTATTTACACGGGTAAAATGTTAATTAGATTAACTAGTAGTAATGCTGTATGTGTAAAGTCATTAGAATGTAATCATTTATCATATTTACAAAGCTACCAAGGCCTTTAGAAAAATGAAGAGAATTTATTCTCGATGATGATGATAGTTACGGAGCCTATTCCTTGCAAATAAACCTTCCTCTTTATAATATCAGTATAGATAAGCGAACTATCACAAAAGTGAAAGGAATTAAAAAAAACTTTTGACGAATATAATTATTTAAAAGCGGTATCAGATTCCAGGTATTGAATTTCAGTTTAAGAAAAAGAAAGAGATTTCTCTTTCTTTATACATCGGATACAAAGGGCACCCAACTCCGATTCGGCTACCGAGCTCTAAACAAGAAGTATCGGCAAAGCCCTCTTATCTAAGACATTTTAATATCACATAATAGAACAATGCAGTGACATAACCATGCGGATAATGGAGGAATCTGCGGTCTGCGGTCGACAGTCGTAAAGACTCCGTTTGTCGGCGCAGCAGACATGAGGAAATCGTTAAGTTAGTGCATGCACTACCATGATATCGATTTCAATCTCTTGTACAAAATCGGCATCAATTTTGTATGTACAACTAACTAAAAAAGTGATATCAATATCTTCGAAAAAACGATGTAGTATCAAAAGACCGACTGCCTTAGATTTTCTAGACCATAGACAAATATTGGAGTGAGGGTAAAGATGATTCAATTAGGTTTGAATTTCTATTGGGGCCACAAATTCAAACTCAACTTACGAGCACCGAATGGCAGCCGTGCGAAATGCACCTAGCCTAGTCCCAGAATGTAGCCCATCAATATTTTTCGAAGTGCTCTTCATGGATTCAAATTTATTTTTACATTTTTATGATATTGTGGTAGAATGATGATAAATTATATTCATTGTACTTAAACGAGTGGTGCTTTTACAATAATAAATGACTTACTGTTAGGTAACCTGAAAACTTAACTAGGTATTTTAAATATGCCCTGAACTCACCAGAAAAAGACTTTGCATTATATACCAAGGACGTTTCGAAAACTAAAGTGATTGTTACCCAAAATCATCATCATCAGTTCTTTATAAGTCCCCACTGCAGGAGCATGAATGGAACCAACCAAACTTGCCCTAGTAGCTATAAATTAGCAGTTGTGCTATGACGAGTAACAGAGCGCGCAAAATAGGAAAACTGCACCTCCTCCCCCTGTCCCCCCGCGGGGTGTAAGACGCTGACTCCCGGGCGTTTTAGCACACTAGTCCACCTAAGGAACAAGTGTGCCAAGGCTTATCCTTTGATCCGAAAAATATAGGTGTTGGCGTATAATCCAACTTTATCCAACTAATATTAGCCAGAGCAGTCAGAGGATTTGGTCTGCACTCTCCACGCTGACCCGACGGGTTGGAGAGGTCTCTTTGATGTTTATAAACTTGTTTAGCTTATGTTTCCTAAGCCGCCTTCTAAGTCATCCACGAAAAGACTTGGAGTGGTCCTATCCTACTCTGCCGGGAACCACACGGCAATACCCAAAATCATCATCATCTGATGATGGTGTAGACTAAAAAAGACCTGATGGTCTAAAAAAGACCTGATGGTCTTTTTTAGTCTACACTGCAAGAGCATGACTCTCTCTGTACTACCAGAGCCATATATTAGCCAGAGCCGTCAAAGGATTTGTACACTCTCCACGCTAGCTGGTTAGAGAGGTCTCTGTAATGTTTATAAGCTTAATTACCTTGTGTTTCCTAAGTCACTTTGTACGACACCCACGGGAGACTTGGAGTGGTCCTATTCTACTCTGCCAGGAACTATACGGCAATACCCAAAATCATCATCAGGTCCTTTTAGTCTCACTGCAGGAGCACGACCCTCTCTGTACTACCAGAGCCATATAAATTAGCCAGAGCAGTCAGAGGATTTGGCCTACACTCTCCACGCTGGCCAGACGGGTCGGTGAGGTCCCATTGATGTTTATAAGCTTCGTTTAGCATGTATTTCCTAATCCACCAAACGGCATTCATGGGAGACTTGGAGTGGTCCTACTCTACTCGGATTTACTCGGCAATACCCAAAATAATATTTAGTAACAAACTGAATAACCTCAATTATCCGAAGCCAAGCGATACGATCTTATTGTTTAACCATGTTTAAACAATCGGCTAGGGCGTTACTTATTATGGTGGGGTCGCGGCTTCTTCTCACGACTCGGAATCTATCGGTTGTTCAGGTTACGATAGTTTATTAGCTTGTTAAAGATGGCCTTGGTCAATTTATCGGAGTTGATAACTATCTCACGAACACTGCTTTTATAGAGAATATTGACAAGTCATATTAAAAGCTTCCCATAAAATTTACATTTTTTCAACCGACTTCAAAAAAGGAGATTATCAATTTGACTCATATTTATGTAATAGCACCTCAAAATGAGCTTATCCTATGGACACCAATGGTGAAAACTCAAAAAATATGGTCATTTTCATACAAAAGTGTTTGGCCAGAGTTACCATGCCATAAGCATGGCAAACTGATGACGTAGCTGCACCTTTGTACTACACGCGCAAGGAATGAGCAGCGAGTCAGCAGATTGCACAACAGCCGGCCCAGTGCATCGAATTATATTTTCTATTCAAAAATTTTAGTCTTGTATGAGTTTTCGTATAATAAACATATTTTCTTTGTAATTAAAATTTCTTTTTTTAAAAGTCCAAGATAGACCGCATATACTTAACTCCAGCCAGGCAAATGTATGAAAATGTCGATTTTTTCCCGAGTTACAGCATTGGTCCCATAAGATCATTAACAGAGCTTGTCCTCTTCTTCTTCTTCTGTTTTATAATTCACCGAGATTTCAGTGATTCTGCCAATGTCCAGTAAATAGAGATACTAAGTATCGGTGTTGTACGGTAAAGTTTTAACAAATAGCATCAAAGATGGCGTATATTCTTTGATGCCTCGTGGGAGCTTCTGATGACAAATCTATACGAGTCCATGTAACAGTCTAAGTACTTTAGCTATTTCACAAATTGTTCATGAGCACGAGCATTTATAACACCAAACTACACTAATTTCATATTATAAAGTTCACTAAAATCAATTTGCAAAATCGTATAAGGCAAACCCCAACTGCACCCCTTGAATTCCCACCACAAACTCCCAGAGCTTGCTCACAAGCTCTGTTGATGGTTTGAGGAACAACGGTGCTTAGCCTAACATCGTTCATTTAGTCTCAATGTATTCAAACAATCCGTATTGTCGTGGTTGTTCAGTCCAGTTCATGTAATTGCCAAACAAGGCTCATTAGGAATTTCTAAGATTGATTAGAGTTTTGGCCAAACGCTCATGCGTGTTAAGATAATGTATTGTTTGCGCAAATATTTAATAAAAAGCCATTTGGAGCAAGGCAACTCATAGTACCCACTGATTTGTTAAATTAGTCACGAGTCTCGCCCACGTTACAAAATATTTGCAAAATGAATCGAAAAGCATTCGGGTAATGCACGAAATGGAAAAAAGCGGCCAAGTGAGAGTCGGACTCGCCCATGAAGGGTTCCGTAGTAGCAAGCATAGATTAGCCAAATTACCGCTATCCATCTTTAATGAAAACCATTGGACACGTCTGTACAAATTCTGTCTTTAAGCGAATCTGCCGACTCAGCTCTTAAGAAATTCTGTCCTAAAGCGAACAGACCTATTTTTGGTTTCGCCAGCAACAAATTCAATGGCAAAGTAATATTTGTAGTGATAGAAATGGGCTATTCTCAAAAACTGCTAACAATATCTCGTACGATTGACCTGTTATAACTATTATAAATAAATGAGTATTGAGTAGGTACAAAACAATTTCGGCTACGGAGCCCTAAAAATGGGTGGTATAATATATCTATTTTCGTAGCTTACAATCCAATGAATATTATAGAAAGAGACGCGTAGGCTCATATGAGAGCCAAACTTTTGCAACAGCCTGTTTTTGTTAACACTAGCGTCATTACAAAGATCAGTGAAATTTTGTAAACTAATGTATGTACCTATATATTATGTCAGGGTCAGAAAAAACAACTTATTTATAACTTTATCAGTTTTAAAACATGTAAGTAATTTAAGACTCCCACGTAAAGCCGCAATCCCATACAAACGTAGTTTCGTTTTAGTTTTACAACAGTTAAGCCTGACTGATCACAAAGAAGTTCTACGAAAGCCTAGTATCTGATTTACGAGTTTAGATGTTTAAAAATATATCTTATTGTGTTGTACTGTGAAATATTTAGTACACCATGTCGTAATTATATTATTCTTGTTCACTCATGCCGTTCTAATCACCTGAAAAAAAATCGTTACTAAATAAATAAATAAATATAAATATATAGGGACATATCACACAAATTGAGCTAGCCCCACAGTAAGTTGTGAACTTGTGTCGTGGGATACTAACTCAACGATACTATATTTTATAACATATACTTATATAGATAAACATCCAAGACCCAGGCCAATTTGAAAACGATCGTTTTCCATCTTGACCTGGCCGGGGATCGAACCCGGGACCTCCGAGTCGCAGGCTGGCGTGTTGACCACTGCGCCACGGAGCTCGACCCATTAAACTATGTTCGTTATGTGAGGGTGAGGGGCAGTACACGCTTTCCAAAATTGATTGATTACAAGTATTTTTAGCCTATGAGCATGTATTGTATAGTTTAATAGACGATGTTACTACTGAATCTGAACTGAATAGATGTCTATAGTACATTATGATGCAAGTACGGTAAGCTGGATATTTTGGTCGAGGTGTTTTTCAAATTTGAAAAACGTTGTATGGCGGTCGTACTCAGTAAGCTGTCTATTATAGTCATCGGTTTTTTATAAGCACTCGGCTTCACCTCGTGCCTATAAACACCTCGATTATAATATCCAGCTTACTGAACTTGCATAATATACAAAAAAATTATCCTTTTTACCCTAAACTTCTGGTGGCGCAACCTTTTTATATCTGGTTCCACGGAAGACCAGCGGTGGTGTTATCACTACCTTATGCTGAGTGGCACCATTTTGATACTTTGATTGTATAGTTTTAATTTTGTACTTAAAAGATTGTAATGTTTGAAGTATCAAATAAATTATTTTTCGTTCGTTCTTTCGTTCAATTAATGTTGTGATTAATGTCCAATTTGACTTCTATAATTTCTAATTTCATAAGTTAATAAAAGCGATATGTTTTGAGTCAAATGTTGGTCATACAAAGATGGAAAATGTAACTTAGCTAAATAATTTTATGAATAAGTTTTATGAAATAGAAGGGTTTTTGGAATATTAACGTTTTTTGTTTACTGAAGTGACTATTTTTGGAAGAGGTGGTGGCCAAAATATGGCTTTGGTAGTACAGAGAGGTTCGTGTTCCTCAGTGGAGATAAAAGAAAGACCTGATGATGATGAAATATTACTAAATAACGAAGCACATAATAACACAGATAAATACATTATGCTCTATTTATATTATTCTTGTAACTGCCGTTCCATTCTAATTACCTAAAAAAATAACATTTCATCAAAAATAAGAACCATTGCGCTTTAAACAGTAACTTGCGAACATCTTGCGAATTGATTGATTACTGTGGCCTATAGCGTGCCGACGAACAAATGCAGTTATCAATAATTTATAATTGACAGCCTTCCACGCTGGTCAGGGAGGAAAGAAATAACGTTGAATGTACCAGCTGCTTCTCTTCCCGTGCAGATCGTAAAAGCCGATCGAGGGAATGGGCGTCAGAAATCCTGTCAATAGGCAATGCGGCTAGCAACTCAATTTTGATTCCGTTCTCACCCACAAGCCCACCAACATGCTAAACGTGGCCTTAGGATTTACAGACCTGGGCTCTGTCTATCCCGCAAGGGAGAAAGACGTATACTATGTTTTTTTACTGCCTCCGTGGTGCGCAGTGGTTAGGGTTGCCAACATTTTTGTCTGAATATAGTATTTTTATAAAAAAGACGTTTAAAAAATATAGTACGCTCCAATAAAATATAATATTTTACTTTGAGGAAATAAATAGACTTATTTGGCATAAGATTTATCGCAGTAAATTTTTTTTAAGCAAATTTCAATATTGACAGGCACGCGTTCACATTACGCCTGTCCACATATTTTAAAAAATTGCAGGATCTGTTTCTTTTACTCTTTGTTTTAGTTTTACAAAATATAAACATTGATCTTAGTATTTTCGCGTACTAAGTATATATATCTTCAACAGTATATAGTACGGAGTCCCGAAATATAGTATAATACTATATATTATAGTACAGCAGTGGTTAACACGCTAGCCTCCGACAACGGCGTCCTGGGTTCGATCACCGGCCAGGTCATGATGGAAACGATCTTGGTTCTTGATCTTATCTTCGAACGAACGTTTTGGATGTTTATTTAAGAGCGTATACTAGCAGTATTTTTTCAATATGGTTTCCATACAAATGTATTTCTCTATTTTCTCGCTGAAAACTGATTCTAGAGGCACGATTCTTTTTTCATAAAATCTAGTACTAAAATAGGAATACCCCTGTTTTTTACTTTTTCCAAAAAACCTTCTTTTTTACATTTTTTTTTCTTTTAAACAGGTTTTTAGAAAAAAATTAAACATAGGGTCATACCTTTTTTAGTAATAGATTGTATGTAAAAAGAATCGTGCCTCTAGAAGCAGTTTTCAGCGAGAAAATAGAGAAATACATTTGTATGGAAAACGCACTGCTAGTATACCCTCTTAAGTATATACCTATGTATCTCTCGGTCGGTTTTTACGATCTGAGGGGGAAGAGAAGCAGCTGGTATATTCTACGTTTTTCTTTTCTCCCAGACCAGCAATCAATCAAAAAAGCATCTTCGAATGCTTTTTAAAGGTACTTAGTTTTGTGATATGACTATCTACATTTTTATATTGCACGAAGCGCCATCTGTTTATAGTTGGAGCGCAACTCTAGTTTGTATGAAACTTACAGCCCTTCCCAGCTGTGCCCGAAAATGTATTAATCACTACAAATTATAAAACAAAGTCCTCCGCCGCGTCTGTCTGTCTGTCTGTTCGCGATAAACTCAAAAACTACTCTACGGATTTTCATACGGTTTTCACCAATAGATAGAGTGATTCACGAGGAAGGTTTTAAGGTATAATAGATGCCCGGGTGCAGCCGGGTAGGGCTGCTAGTTTATACCTATAAACCTTCCTCATAAATCACACTATTTATAAGTGAAAACCGCATGAAAATCCGTGCAGTAGTTTTTGAGTTTATCGCGAACAGACAGACAGACAGATGCGGCGAAGGACTTTGTTTTATAATATGTAGTGATATGTTTGAAGCAACCTACAGCTATGAGATAACTACAGGAAACTACTGCAACAACTGCCTACATTATAATGCCGTTCTCACTCCATTGATCACGCCTATTGAACGCTAATTCCATTGTGGTGCAGTGCACCTTGTCATTGATCACCAGCTAATGATGCTAACTATACCTATCTATTACGTCGACCATCAAGTCGAGTGAGACCCGTTTGACTCTTGTTTTTCGCACTTTACAATCTAAAAATTTAAACTAGGCCCTGTAAAATATTTAAATAGCCTTTTCATAGCTTTATATTCGAAAAATGTGTCAATTTTTATTTTCAATATGTACCTTTGCATCGAAACGTATGTGACTAGGGCCTTTTATCAAAATTACCCAATTTATTTATGATAATCGCAATGATAACCGAAAAAACGTCGTATAATGCTCGTACTCAGTAAGCTAACTAGTCATCAGTTTAAAAAATACTACTAGGAAACTCCCTTAAAGACTGAGCCAACGGCCTTTTCAGTCATCAGTGATGAAATGGTCCATGGGCATCAGTGATCAGATGAAAAAAGAAAAAAATTAGAAGCGTCTACTGCCTAAAAATAAACTTTGATTGAATTGTAAATTTTGACGTAGGTGCAGATACAAAGATAAACGGATGCGGTAACCATATCAAGAGAGATTATCTAATACATAAATTATTAATATCGGAGTAGAAAGCACAGGTCTCATTGTTACAAATTATTCATAGAATTCATTGTTGGCGACCGAGTTTGTTTTGTTGAACGATATTGTTGTTTAAATTGGGATCAGATTGTGAACATGTTCGCTATTGTTCCGGCTGAGTAAAAAGTAGAGCGGTATTACCACTCTAGATAAGTACTCACGCCCATCTTCAATGAGTAGTTTAGTATTTAGAGTTGTCAAAAACATATTTTGAACAAAAATTTGAATTTAAAAAATTTGCAAAAATTTTAGACGTAAAAAGCGGTTAAGGAACACAAGCTAAACAAAGCTTTAAAACATCAAAAATACCTCTCCAACCCGTCTGGCCAGCGTGGAGAGCGTAGGCCAAATCCTCTGACTGCTCTGGCTAATATATGGCTTTGGTAGTCAGAGAGGGTTGTGCTCCTGCAGTGGAGACTCAACAAGACCTGATGACGATGACGATGTTCTGTATAAATGATTGAACTTTTTATTGATAAGGTTCCTTAAAGGGGTGATTGAGCTCGTCAATATGAACTACTTTTCCTAAGGAACAGATGCTGAACACTCAAAATAGATTTATATTTTCATACAAAAATATTCAGTCGCTCGGTCAATTTGTATAAGAATGTCCAAGTTTTTTTGTAAATGACCTTGATTGAACCTTTTAGAAAATTAATGAAATTTGTAAATTGACCTTCGACATACCCTTAAAATGGTGACTTAGCCGTCAATATAAACAATTTTCCGTTGTGGTCAATTCTTGGACGAGGCATATTTTTTACATCCATCACATTGATATTCATTCACGAAATATCAGTAGGTAGGTACCTTGTGGTACCTACACAATGTAGGTAATGCTTAGTCGAATCATTTCTCAAAAGGTCATCTAAGGGCCTCATTCACACGGCTCAGCAAAAGCTGTTACCAATCAACGAACACAATTTCTTCAGAATTTCTTAATAGACATTGACCTACGAAGATACAAAACCAACGATTAAGTCTATATGCCTTTTATACACATATTTTTATAATTGGTGATTCTATTTACGGTCATCGATGATTTAATGACCGTGTGAATGGACTAGTGTGATTAAAAAACATTCGCACATTAAAGATTCTGTTCCATCGTTTAATAATATTATATACAATATAATATAGATATACAGAATAATATTATATAGAATAATGATGTATAGAAATAATATTATACAGAAACTGCCATAAAAACAATTTTTTGTATATAGACCGGCTGTTTTTCTTCTTCTTCTGAGAAATACACATTTTGTGAAAATTTTAAACCTCAAATTTTAATTGACTTTAGATTCGATTTCCGGTCAGGTCTTGCATGATGCAAAACGATCTTTTTCAAATTGGCCTGGATGTTATCTTTAAACCTAAATATTTATAATAAATTGAGTTTGTATCCTATACGACACAAGTTTACAACTTAGTCTGGGGCTGGTAAATTGTTTGTGATTTGACCCTATATAATTTAGTTACCTATTTATAACACTTTATAAACAGGCTTAATAATAGCCTGCTGGCGCTATTTAGACACAGAAAACATATTATGAAAGATTTTATTTTTGATTTCTGTTTTTTTATGATATATGTCCGATTGCGAGAGTCACAACGAAGATGGTCATATTATTGCGTCGGCTTTAATTTGGCGAGTCGAATGCGTGTAATCAATTGATAAAATTATGTAGAAGTGCGCAAGCCCTTGCAGGCCTTGGCAAAAAGTAATTGGCACGAATTAGGGAAAAGATTTTATTGTATGGAGATTTTATTCTTTTATAAAAATGACCTGTGACTTTGGCGTCATTTTTTAGAGAGAAAATGCGTATACCAACTTAGTGCTATCTTTTGCGTGTCTTAATGGGATGGTAGCGTCATCATTTGCGGCCAGCCTGCCCATCAGCCTGCTTAGTATTTTATTTTTTGAACAAATTAAACTGTAACTATTAAGTACTGTAAACTGTTTTTTAACCTGTTAACTTCTTGTAAAATTTACATTTTTTTTTTTAATTTCCAGGTGGATGTGATGGGGCCCGAAGACAGGCGCAGCGACGAAAGGTAAAAAGCATTATATTTTATGAATGAACTAGACTTTAGCTTTGCAGCAAGAAAAGTAGTACGAATTCTACGATTTCTACGTAAATTCGATGAGGGGTGAAAAGGAAAATTTCACATATAGAACTCTTTAGGAGTTTAAAATATATCCTTAAGCTAAGCAGGTGATTTTTCGAATTATTACTATTTATTATTTAGTTAATGCTCGATTGTACAATAAGCATAGTTTTGTGAAAAATTACAAATATAAAATTGATTTCCAGTCATGAATCTAGGAATAAAAGGACGCGCGGGGAAATCACAGTGACGACAAATTTTTACGTCACATGTGAGCAGCTATATTAACATTTGTAAAAGTTTGAATTTCGAACAAGGGGAAATCAAGGAAAAATTGCATTTAATGTTAATACCTAAGTAGCTGGGCCTGTGGCTTAGGTCTCCAGATACAAATTGGCCCTTGAAATTCCCTTAAGGGATATCTCAGACTCAATATGAACAACTTCCATGAGATCACTGCTTTGAAATCGATTTTTTGTTTTTTCTTTCCCATAATAATTGCCCAGGCGGCTGAACACTTTTGTATGAAAATGTCGAAATTTATTATTTATGTTCCCAGCATTGATCCCATAGAAAAAATTGATTGTGTTGACGGGCCACCCCATTAAGGCTATGTCGAGGTTCAACTTACACGCTCGATCACTTGATAAGAAACTCAAAGTATAAATTCACACGTATGAGGATGACTTCAAATACGCTAGATTCAGCAGATTCATTCTTGCACTAAGACTTCGCAAGTCATGATCGTCTTTGTATCTTTGTCGGATCCTACGTCGCGATACAACTATGCAATTTTTACTATTGTCTCATAATCTTACAATGGAACCTTCCATACGTCACTCCAAATGAAAGCTATAGGAAGGGAAAGTGATACTAAAAGATCGCATCATAATGTTCAAATGAAGCGAAGTACGATTGATGAATAGGGCGCCGATATTGCACAGTGGTGGCACAAAATATGTAAGGTATAGAAATACCACGCTATGTAGGTAAGCTCTAAGACTATTTTAGTAACGTGCGTAGGTACTATGAACTAGGTACTTAAAACTTTCCCATACAATTGAGTTTTTTTATTATTAAGATATTATTCAGTTAACGCCTACCTTAATACAGACTAGGACCGATCGCTTTTAAATGTACAGTAGATATATTTTTTATTGTTCCTATACACCTTGTTCGATCTATTATGTTATTTTGTTTATACGCATCCTCGCATGCATTTAAAATTCAGTCTGCAATAAAATATTGAGATAGCCACACGCAGTTTACCTTAGCATCCTAAAAGACACCCAAATAACAACCTTATATCAGCTATCGGAAGGATCATAGTGGCCTATCGAGCCGTATTGTGGGTCCGGCTACCTGGCGAGCCGAGAACAAAAGGACGCTAAGTACATCACAGAGATAAGCGTTGCAAAGTCGTAAACAAGTTACATAATCAAAAGTGCATTGGATTTGGACATTTAATCATCGTTTTTTGGACATTTGCGATATAGTTCGAGTGTTGAGTGTTATCAAACTTTATTCTACGGTTCGGGCCCTACACAGTGGTATAAAATTTAACGATAAGGACTCACGGGAACCATGGCAACTTCAGTAAAAGAAACAAGTGATCAGGTTTGCAGTGAATTGGAAGATTTGTATAACCACATAGCCAAAGTACATGAGAACTTTAAGAAGTGTCCTAAGTCACGTTTAACCAAGGGATATTTGGAAGCAAGAGTTCA
The DNA here is from genome assembly GCA_963082605.1 of Rhodophaea formosa. Taxonomy (NCBI): domain Eukaryota; kingdom Metazoa; phylum Arthropoda; class Insecta; order Lepidoptera; family Pyralidae; genus Rhodophaea; species Rhodophaea formosa. The sequence goes on along the minus strand of OY720222.1, from coordinate 14,369,767 downwards.
GTGTCTTGATGAATATTGGATTTCATACAGAAACGCTCACAGGAGTTTATTGAAGTTAGTGCCCCGAGATAAACGTAAGCAAATCGACTATTTCGTAAACGACGAGTACAGTACTTGCGAAGAGACTTTTATGCAAACTAAGGCCGACATTAAGGATGCGTTGTCGTCTGTGCTGTCACCGACTTCACCAGTTAGGGCGTCCAGAAAGGATGAGTCGACTATTAGTACTACACAGACTTCGCAAGTCAAACTTCCGCGAATCGAATTGAAGTCATTTTCGGGTGCTGATTATCAAGAATGGCCAAATTTTCAAGACTTGTTTACGTCATTGGTGCATCAAGACAAGTCACTCAGCAAGGTCCAGAAGCTTCATTATTTAAAGTCTAGCGTTACGGGTGAAGCAGAAGCGTTGCTTAAACACGTGCAAATCACAGCAGACAACTACGAACTCGCTTGGAATATTTTAAGGGATCGTTACAGCAACAAGCGTGTTATAGTCGCGTCCTTGTTCAAGCGTTTGGTCAATCAACGAAAAATAGTCAATCAAACCGCCCCTCAAATTAAATCGCTGCATGATACCACCATGGAATGCTTGAATAGTTTGAAGAATTTAGGCATCAACACCGATACCTGGGATCCACTGGTCGTATTCTTAGTCGTGCAGAAGCTTGATAACGAGACACACAAGGAGTGGGAAGATCGCGTCAGCAAGGAAGACAGTGACACCCTGCCTTCGTTGTCAATGCTTATGAAATTTTTGGAGTCGAGATTTAGAATGCTTGAGCTACTATTACCAGCGTCATCAAAAGATAAAGTTGTTCGCGAACGTTCTTTGCACGTATCTACAGCTGAGAGAAATTGTTCAATGTGTCACGGCAATCATGCACTTTATCACTGCAAGGAACTTGGAAAAATGGAACCAGTGCAACGAGGAGAATTCGTCAAGAATAAAAACATTTGTTATAATTGCCTGGTTCCTGGACACTCTGTCAAGAGTTGCCGGCTATCTACCTCATGCAGAATCTGTCGCAAACGTCATCACACTCTTCTGCATCAACCTAGATCAACCACAAATACCCAAGGCACCTCAAATACCAGTAATCAGCCGAAGGTATCTCCAAACACAACGGTAGAAGAAACAGAAGTCGAGACTCGAGTTAACACAGTGATGACGCCACACTCACAACCATACACAGGGAACAAGAAGAAATTAGCACTATTAGCGACCGCAGTAGTTACAGTGCGAAGTGAAGAAGGATTCACTACTGTGTTAAGGGCGTTAATAGACCCTGGATCAGAAAGCTGTTTCATCACGGAACGAGCTGCACAATTGCTGATGGTCAGAAGACAACCAGTCAAGGGAAGCATTTTAGGGATGGGTTCAATGAAGTCTCGCATCACACAAGTAGTTCAGGTCGAGGTATCATCAAGATGTTCTCAATTCAACCTCAAAATTGAAGCTTACGTTATCAGCAAACAACTGACTACTGATATTCCTAAACGGACAATTATGAATCACAACTGGCCTCACATTACAGGTCTCAGCTTAGCAGACCCCAACTTTTACAAACCTGGTTCAGTAGATTTGCTTCTGGGTCACGATGAGTATGCACAAATACTTCAAGATGGTCTAATCAAAGGTCCTCCCGGCTCTCCTTGCGCGCAAAACACAAGCCTGGGGTGGATTTTATTTGGAAGAGTCGATCATGATACACAACCAGAAGACAATCGCAGCATCACGGTCATGCACAATCAAATAGAGATAGAAGACATGTTAAAGGTGTTATGGGAAATAGACACGAACACTGGTAGAAAACTTACGAAAGAAGAAGAAACTTGTGAAAAGATTTACAAAGAAACACACACTAGAAATGAAGAGGGACGTTACATAGTGAAGCTACCTTTTAAGACAGACAAACCAAAATCAATAGAAGGAAACACACGAAGCATAGCGATGAAAAGATTAGAGTATTTAGAAAGAAGACTACACAGTAACAAAGAATTGAAAGAAGCATATACAGAGGTGATGGAAGAGTATCTAAAAATGGGGCACATGGAAGAAGTGCCAGCAAACGAGATTTTAAACAACGCTGTGTACCTGCCACATCACGCTGTCGTACGTTCTGACAAAGAGACTACTCGTACTCGAGTGGTATTTGACGCTTCTTGCAAAGGTCAGAATGGTATATCTCTCAACGACGAATTATTAGTCGGACCAGTTTTGCAAGAAGACTTGAGGAGTATCATAATGAGATGGCGTCTTCATAAGATCTGTTTTGCGAGTGACATTGAGAAGATGTACAGAATGGTGCTTGTCACAAAGGATAGCTCTGATTTCCAAAGAGTATTATGGCGAAAGAATACTTCTACATTTGAAGAAATCAAAGATTACAGGCTTCTTACAGTAACTTTCGGCACATCTTCTGCACCATACCTTGCCGTTCGCACCCTGATACAATTGGCTCATGACGAAGGTGAAGGTTACCCTGCCGCTGCGCGAATAATAAAGGAAGATTGTTACGTCGATGACGTCATGTCCGGCTGCGACACCGTTTCAGAAGCCATTGAAATCAGCAAGCAACTACAGACCATTTTAAGCAAGGGCAAATTCACACTCAAAAAATGGACTTCAAACAGTGCTGAATTTCTCACATCCATAGAACCAGATAAGCGATCAGCTAAGGCCAGCCTTGATCTTAAGATGGATGGCACAGTAAAGGCTTTAGGTCTCTCATGGAATTTAGGCGATGACGAATTTCAATACAATCTGGCAATGCCACCTCTTGCAAGATATGTGACGAAACGGTCTATCTTAGCCGATCTACAACGATTATTCGACCCACTCGGATGGATCGCTCCAATTGTCGTCAAGGCCAAATTGTTGGTTCAGAAGCTATGGTTGCTAGGTGTTGGTTGGGACGAACCTATTGAGAATAATTTGGAGAAGCAATGGCGAGAGCTACGCAACGACGTTTCTTATGTAAACGACATCAAAGTCAAACGATGGCTTGACACACAATGCGCCGCTAAGGGCAACACAAGTCTTCATGGCTTCAGCGACGCCTCAATGCATGCCATATCAGCAGTCGTCTACTGTCGAACAATTGACTCAAACGGCCATATTAGAACAAGCATCGTGGCTGCGCGAACGAAGGTTGCCCCAGTGAAACCAGTATCCATCCCGCGTTTAGAGCTGTGTGGCGCAGTACTGGTTGCAAAACTCTTAACTCATGCTGCTCAAGCTATGAGAATACCGTCGACTCAAATTTATGCATGGACTGACTCATCGATCACACTGTCATGGCTGTTCGGTGAACCCAATAGATGGAAGCCTTTTGTTGCTAACCGCGTAGTGGAGATTCTGGAAAATGTCAATGCTAGTCAGTGGCATCACGTTGAATCTGAAAACAACCCAGCTGACATCGCCTCGCGAGGGGCAACAACATCCGAGTTGCAGAACAGTCAATTATGGTGGTACGGCCCGAAGTTTCTATCCGGAAAAGAAATAGATTTCAAAAGACCTAACGTTAAAGAAACTGACATAGAGAAAAGAAAAACCAAGGTCTTATTAAATATAGAAGAAAATGAAGGGTCAGATTTTTATGAAAATTTTGATAATTTGGTGGATCTACAACGAACAATAGCATACTGCAGAAGATTTTTAAATCACAAGAAAATAGACAACATGGAAGAAGGTATCACAACAGAAGAGTTAGACAAGGCAATGAAGATATGCATACGGAAATCACAAATAGAAAGTTTTGCAACTGAGATAGAATCGATCATAAAACACAAGGAAGTCAAGAAAACAAGTAACTTGAAAGCTTTAAATCCATATCTAGACTCCGATCAAATTCTAAGAGTTGGAGGCAGGCTCAGACATGCAAACATTAGTCTTGATAACAAGCATCCCATCATTCTCGATCACAAACATGCTCTAACTTCACTTGTCATCGCCGATGCTCACCAAAAAACTCGACATGGAGGCATACAACTAATGCTATGTCACTTACGATGCACATATTGGATTATTCGAGCCAAAGGAGCAGTCAAATCGCATCTTCATAAATGCCTGATCTGTGCTAAACTCCGAGCAAAGGCCAGATCTCAAATAATGGGTGACCTACCTAAGGCAAGGGTAACACCGGCTCGCGCTTTTCTCAATAGTGGCGTTGACTTCGCAGGCCCGTACAATGTTCTGTTTTCCAAGGGTAGAGGAGGAAAAACCACGAAAGCCTACATCTCCATCTTCATCTGTATGTGCACGAAAGCCATACACCTCGAGCTGGTAGGAGACCTCACATCAGAAGCCTTCGTTGGAGCTTTCAGGCGTTTCGTCGCTCGACGGGGCAGATGCGCACACATTTGGAGTGATCAAGGCAGGAACTTCATCGGAGCCAATAAGGACCTTGTAAACGCTTGGAACGAAGCTAAATTGGAGTTCAAAGGTCAAATATCAGATTCGCTCGCACAAGAAGGTACGCAATGGCACTTCATCCCCCCTTATAGCCCGGCATTTGGGGGACTCTGGGAATCGGGTGTGAAGTCCCTGAAACACCATTTGAGACGAGTCCTAACGACGAATCTGACATACGAAGAAATGTCCACACTCCTATGCGAAATTGAAGCTTGTCTGAATTCACGTCCATTATGTCCCATAGATGATGACGATGTTGACAATCTTAATCCACTCACGCCTGGCCATTTCCTTATTGGAGAATCACCCGCAGCCGTTCCCACACCAGCGCAGAAAAACATCAGTGTCACTCACCTATCTCGCTGGCGATATACTCAGAGGCTGTTGAGAGATTTATGGCAAAGATGGCAGCAGGAATACCTATCCAGGCTCCAACAAAGGCCAAAATGGCTCAAGAAACGAGAAGAATTTCAAATCAACGACATAGTATTGATAAAACAAGACAATTTGCCTCCAGGCAAATGGTTATTGGGTCGAGTAGTAGCGAAGCATCCAGGGCCTGATAAAATCACTCGTGTGTATAGTGTCAAAAGTGGTGATACAATCACAAAAAGATGTGTGTCTAAATTGTGTTTCTTGCCTCTCACTGAGTCACAGCACTCATAATTTGTTTTATATACGTTAATATCATTCAATTGTTAATCGAATCATGCCTGTTTGTAATTTCTTCTTTAGGAATAGTTGGCTCTTAAAGCAGTGCACTCAGTGTAATCAATTCATGAAAATGATTAATTTCTATTTTTACTTTTGTTATTCCTTGGTAATGCTTACCTGAAGTGCAATTAAGGATGATTGCTGTTGTTGTATTTAGTTAAAGGGTCAGAGCCCCTTTAGGCGGGCGGCATGTTCGATCTATTATGTTATTTTGTTTATACGCATCCTCGCATGCATTTAAAATTCAGTCTGCAATAAAATATTGAGATAGCCACACGCAGTTTACCTTAGCATCCTAAAAGACACCCAAATAACAACCTTATATCAGCTATCGGAAGGATCACACCTTTTAGGCAAAAGTCTCCCAATTCGTTTATTAATTTTAAATGACATGCCAATGACATACAATTATAGCCAGTAATAAATGAATGTTTCAGTTTCACTGAAAGACCTATTAATTTGATGTATGTTCATTTGACGTGTCTGATAGAAATTAGTGTTAGCTTAAACTATAGAAAGTATCTTTTGGCTTTATTTCATTAAATAGACACTATACGCATACGAAGTGCTCAGTAAAATCTTACGTCCGCGTATTGTGCAAAGCGTCACATTTATAATTTATTTAATTTATGGCAATGGTCGATAGACCGTGTGAGGTTGATGTACTGATAATTAAGTTTTTTTGCCGTGAACATTTGTTAAATGTCAGATTAGTAGTTGATACCATTTTTTAGCCACCGTTACGTCGTCATTTCTACATCATTAGGTATAGAGAAAATTCAGTGGATTAGTTAAGAAAGAGCGTGTTAGGGCTGGCCCAGCCAAAATAGTAAGAGACGATTAATAATATTAAAACTCACGTACGCGAAATAAATTTATGTAAACCCGGCTCTACTAACGTCTATTGTCGACTAGTTTCGATCTATTGCGAAGGCAGTGCTTTGAAGGAAGCGCAACCGTCGTATCGCATCCACTATCACTCGCCCCGATGATGGTCTTCGTAATAGACCAAAACTAGCCAACGAATTCACTGGAACAAAACGTGACTAAAGCTTAGCTTCTATAACGTATAATTGGTAGTTATTCATTTAAACTGTCGACTTAATCATAAAAGCACCAATCGTACTTATGGATACATATTTGGTTTCTTTTACAATTTTTAAAAGAATTAACAAATTTTTAATTTCTACACCGACATGACCCGTCTTTTAATTGACCCCTTTCGTATCTACCAAACGGGAACGGTCAATAAGGACCTGGAAAATGTACTATCATTCTATCCCTTTGATTCATAAGTATGACCTTATGTTTGTCTGTTAATTCCAGGACACAGCCAGATCTCCAGAACTGTACCTGCCCGCTCCGAGCGCGGAGAGTCTTCAAGCTATCGCTCAAGCCATGGGAGCCGCTGGGTTCGAAACCATTACTGAGGGACGAGCGCTCGTCAAGAGACTGATCCCGGCTGATAGTCAACCGGACTTGGACGTTGTTGAACATCAAGGTATGCTGGATTTTTAGATTCGTCGTGTAACCTAGATTCATCATATTTGTCTGTCTGTCGGGTATGTCACAGCCACTTTATTACAAAAATATTAGGACTTCTCTGTTGAAACTTGGTAGGTCCTAGATGAATTCTGTGAACTCTTTGAAGAAAATTTTGCCATCGAAAATTGATAGTGGTGTTTTATTTTATTTGATACTCAAGCTATGTTTGCTACTACGTAACCCTACATGGGCGAGTTCGACTTGCACTTGGCCATTTTTTATAGTTTATTTATATATTATATATTAACTACAAGGATTGCCTGTGTGATCCAATGGTCAAAACGTTTGCCTAATGACCCGTGGGTTGTGGTTTAAATCCCGCGATCCACTGGTGAAGCAAACTTTGTGAAAATTGTTTCCAATCTGGTTATACATGCTTGAATCTGAAAAGATATCCCAAAAGAAAATGTAACGGTTGTTTAAACTTATCTTAGGACTGGTTTGCTTCGCAATTTTTTTTTCTCTTGTGTAATGGCTATTCTGCTAATCGCAGTGAATATCGCTTCCTATTTATTTCTCGTAAATATTCCTTTGTTTTAATGGTAATAACAAAATCAAAAAATTAAAGATGATAAAATTCGAATCAACCGTTCTTGAGTGTAACTAACCCGACTTTGTTTTATTTATAAAGATTTTTCTTTATTTTCAGGAGTAATTGGCAAAGCTGGCGTGGACTTCCCGGCGTACCCTAACATTCCCAGCACTGGGTTCAACTGCAAGAACGTGCCCACTGGATACTACGCTGACTTGGAGACTGATTGCCAGGTCAGTAGCTCTTCTAAATGTGTAGTCAAAGCTGTAACACCATACTCTTAATACGATGATGATCCAAATATTAGCTCCAAGGTTCATGTACATCTAGGTTAAAACGAGACAAGAAATTTTAACAGGTTTCAAGACCATCATTTGTAAGCAGTTGACATTATCCTCATTTCTTTCTTTTATCCTTGGATTTGAGAGGTAGAAATGAGATGAGATATCTTTTGATGTACCGACAGGAACATGCTCAAATATTAGAGAATAGATTATGCTCAACTCAACAGTGATCAAATTTTAGGAAATCATTAGGTATTTTGGACTTATGGACTATGGACAGTGACTGAATCTCTGTAAAAATAATCATAATCTGGCAAAACATAAAAAAAAATTGAACACTAAGTATATATTCTTATTTATTGTTCTATCTTCCAGGTTTTCCACATCTGTGACACGTCACGCAAGATCTCATTCCTGTGTCCAAACGGGACCATCTTCAGCCAGTCGCACCTCATCTGTGACTGGTGGTTTAAGGTGGACTGCGCCTCCGCGCCCGCCCTCTACGAGTCCAGCGCCGAGTACTACTCTAACGAGCAGAAGAAGACCCAGAAAGTAACCCAGACCTTGAGCAAGAACCCTGATCTACAGCAAATTGGAAGCGATACTAACTTCCGCGCAGAAGCAAGGCGTACTTCAGTCAATATCCCTACAGCTACTGAACGTCTGTTAAGACATAGGCAAAGACTGCAAGGTGAAACCCCAGTACCAAACACTAAACCTACGTCTAGAAGCTACCAAGCGTTCTTTGAATACACCCCAACGCAAAGAACTCAAGTAACAGCTGCGTTTGAGAAGAGAAGAAAGAATTTAGTGCAACTGATTACGAATGGCTTCGGAAATTCGCCAGTTAGAAGCACGCAGCCAACGTATACTGAAGCGCCAACATACAGATCTTCACCATTAGATCATAATAACCTTAGGGAAATGCAAGTAGCTGCTGAAACTGCTTCGTTTACCAACAATAATAATAGGCAGTTCCTACAAGACTACAATAGCAAAACCTTCAGACCTTACCCAGTTTATACGCCAAACTTGACAACTAAGCAACCGAAACCCAAGAGTAATCCTAACTTGACTCCATTATTTGACTTCCGTGATAAGACTATTGATCAAGCTGAAGCTAGTACAACTAGAAGACCAGTGTGGTTCCACGATGCAACTACTACTAAGAGACCAACTTTAATGCCATACACTAAAAGCTACACAACTAACATTTATGACAAGAGAGATCCCTACACACGACCTGGAATATCTCTATTAAAAGACTTCCTCAATAAGAAAAGAAACGAAACTTTGGCCGCAACCACTGAAGAAGTAAAACAAGCCACAGAACGAAGCTTCCAAATAAATGTTGCAAACACTACTGATAACAAAATCTCTTTCGACACAAAAGATTCTTTTGAATCCGCTACTAAAATACCAGAGACAACTAGAAATGAATATACGCAGTTGACTGAACAATCTGTTTCCACAAGCCGGTCCGATGCATTCACATACTTACCACAAGTCACAACTGAGGTATACCAAGAACGAAGAGATAGACTTATCAGGAAACTAAACTTCGAAACTTCAGTCTATGGAACCACTCCTACACCGGCAACACTCAATACTGAAAAATTCTACGGAGATCAGCCCAACCGACCAGGACTTGTTGTACCACCATCTTTGACTCCGAAGACGCTTCATAGTTTAGCAATTTACTACGCAACAGCTTTGGATAATTTGTCAACGCCAACACCCGATGAAGAACCTCTAACCACATCAGCGCCTTTCGACGAATATGGAGACCACACTCTTGAAGATTCCTTACCAGCCCTGTTTAGTAGACAAACGATTAACAAATATAGTAACCTGTTTAATAGTGGAAAGAATAATGCTGAGTTGCTAGAAGAAATAAAATTGGATCCCAATGGAACCTACAATGAATTGGCTGATGACTTATCTGTTCAACAAAGTCAGAATCCTTTGGCAACATCTCCCCAAATTAGAGAATTAGCTCAAGTATTTACACATGCACTTTCAGCATATCTTCAAGACCCTGTACAGTTTAGAAAAGCATTATCCGAGATAAGACCTACACAACCTACATTTGGAGATATGCTAACAACTGAAGAATCTTACAACACTGAACCAACGACTACTGTAAATGAAGATGATGACGAAATACTAGGATTCTCAGACGACAACAAAATATCAAGACCTTCTTTAGTGTCGCTCAGAGATTCGAAGTCCCTAAAACTTTCCACGCCATACCCAGTAAACTCAGACAAAATAACAACTCCATCACACCAAGGAGTTTCAAGTACTGAAACTGTGCCTGTTACCTATCCAACAACTCCCAGAAGTCCTTTCAGATGTTGCGGCAGAATTTCAGCATCATACACTACACCAACTACCACTCCTACTACACCAATTAGTTACACTGCAACTCCTAGATCTAATACTTTCAGAAGTTATGACAATAGAGACTTTGTTACAACTACGGATAATAGTTATTCAGCTCCTATCTACATAGGAAACCGCAACAATATTAACGAGTTGCCGTACGGACAAGGTGTAAACCCCACAGATTCTAAACCTTTAAGTGAGTACATTGAAGCTACCAATTTACCTTCGGCATGGGGAATTGATACTTCAGAAACAACAATTGCGCCCATTACAAATGCACATGCCAATATATTTGAAAGCAAAAAAATAAAAGCAACAACGTACATACCAACAACAACAGCTGTATACTTCACTGAAACGGATAGCGGTGAATTAGAAAATGAGGAAGAATTACAGAGGGCGCATAGTCAGTCTTTCCTTAGTCCTCAGGATAATTCTATAAATAATCGTCATGGTAAGAATCTTAACCTGGGAGAAGATAAACCCAGAAAGCCGTCAGAAGAATTGGAAGCACCTACTCTACCTGATAGTGAGACCACCACATTACAAACTACAACTCAGCCTCCTCCCACAACAACAGTTAAAATAGAAGAGCCAGAAATGGCTACAACAGTATCTCCGATCGCTGATAATACGTTCACGTCACCAGACAGTGAAAAAACGACGAATAATTTCCACTGGTCAAGCACTTACGGAAATTGGCAGAGCACTGCTGTTGACCCTATTACTGTTAACGATGGATTAAGTCAATCAACAGCTGAAGAAGCGGCTCAGAGCACAAAACAAACTACCAGTTGGGAAATTAACACTGTGGCTACAACAGCATTACCTGAATATACGGGAGCATATGAACAAACTGTCTCACCATCTGCCAATGTTGAGTTTTCAACACCGTCAAGCAAATCCGATGACAGATTTGGCAGATTCTTAAGAGATCAGACCTCTACTGAACCAGCTCAAGACATATCAACAATAGCAGATACGGTAGTAGAGAAAGCGAAAGAAATAATGGGAGGAATGAACTCGACGACGACTGAAAAACTCATGAATGTAATGAAGAAAACTAAATCGAAGACAGTTAAAAGACTGATTCTTCTATTAGTCCAAACATGTGATGATGATCACAATACCACAGCTGAGGCATCAAAGAGAGCATTACTTGAAGCTCTAATGGCCGTTTCTCAAAAAGACATGGACGAAATCGCAAAGGAAGAACTTGAAGAAATTCCTCTGACTACAGTAGACTACGAATCTGTGACGACAGATGAAAGGAGAACAGATAGGCGGAGAGCGAAAAGCTTAAACTTCGATGCGAGTGCAATTAATTCTTTATCGAATCCGTCAACAACGGAATATGTCAAATCCACTATTACAAGTACAACGCAGGCTCCAACAGAGACCATTCCGACTACGATAAGCACCACTAGAAGTCAATTTAGAAGGGGCGCTAGGAAATTCCAAACAAAATCGACTCCTGTAGAAACTAAAGTTACTACAAAGGCCCCATTTATCGACTTCCCTAAAGCTGAAGCTAGGGTGGCTCCGAGCGGGCCTGAACTCAAAGGAGCATCTGATACAAGAGCCTTAGAGTTATTAAGATCTTTGTACACAATCGCTGCAAGATGGGGTTGAAAAGTATGAGGCTGTTAAATTATTGAACTTTTGAATTTATATTTAGGGGACCTGACCTTATTCTCTAAAGTTTAAATCTCAAATACTTAACGATCGAAAAAGTCCCCAAATATAAATAAATTGTAATGTAAATTGTGATCTTTGTAGATAGTATTTGGTATTCGTCACAAAATTAGAACTGATTGTGTATTATCTTTTCGTTTTCATAAAAGTTATTATGGCTTGTAATATATGAACCATTATTAGTTATTCAATTGGTTAGAAATATTCCTACTAAAGTTCTCTTTTTAATTCAAGTCACTAAAATGATTGCTGACCAATCTTTTGGTACGAAAAAACATAAATAGCAAAGTTAGGTACACAAAACATGTACATAAAAATAAAAAATTTGAAATAGTTTAGGACCGCGAAGGCGTATTTTACGCCTACATTGAATATAACTTACATTGAACATTTAAAAAGCTAAATAAATTTTACTACAAACAATGTAGGTCATAGCGAAAGGAGCGCCAAGAGAACCACAAACAGCATTAATATATTTTTTAAAAAATTATAGTTTTTTGTTTATATAGTTTTATATTTTAATCCAACATAATATAACGTCATTTTACTGCCTAAAATTAATAAGCGAACAGGTATTTCAGAAACTAAATGAGTGGGTTCGTGTGATACGAGCACATACATAATGTAGTTAACTTATTATGTTTGTTACTATGAATATGTACTAGAATAATTTTGTATTTTCCTATTGTTAAGGAAACCTAGCCTTATACAGGTCGGTCAAAAGCTGGCGCGTTCAGAAATGCTCTATCTCTATCGCATGTAGAGGTACTTGATGCGTATGAAAGAGAAAGATGTATAGAACGCATCATCTTTGTAGTGTAGCAAGTTTGTAAGCGTATTACTGTGAGAAATGACGTTGGTGGGGCGAGGTAATAAGGCTTTCTGAAATGTTCAACGCCAGGTGGCAGCTCTGAGGCGTTGACTTCGATAAGCCACTGTCATTGGATAATATTTAACATGCAGCAACAACCGACACGTTGTTGCCCAATCACAGTTTACCGGATCCGATGCTTCAGTGTTGCAGCCACTTATTTCAAAATACCCTCATTAATAACGTATAAGAAAAGAAACCGGAAAACATTTCACCCACTAATGTAAAAAGCAAAGAACGATAGGTTGAGCTAAAATCGACTTTACTGCAATGACAGTAGAATCTATATCCATAACTGTACATTAAATTTAAAGAATAGATTTTGTAAATTTTTAGATGTCAAAGCACAATCATAAAATGCCAGCAACGCTCTTGTCACACTCTGGTGTTGCAATTGTCCATGTGCAGCGGTGATCACTTACCATCAGGTGACCCACTAACTAGTTTGCGTACAGTCCGAATCAAACTTTATGGCGGCTCGGATATTAGCTGCGAACTGCGCAGAACGCACCCCGCTTCCCCGCACGCGCACCGCTCCACCTAATATTGTGTACTGCGGTAAGACTCGCGCGATGTTCTAAACCGCCATTATAATAGTTTAATTTGGACTATACTATCATTATAAAATGCAGTCACTCCTCCCGCACGTCTGTACCCCGCAGGCGCGTACAAGTTCGCCGCACTACAGCGACCTATACTGAGTTACCTACATCGAATGTATCCTAGTTGTACGTCCTGTTTCACTGCCACGTTATTGTAATATATTTGTAAGTAGACCTACTTTAGTTTTATTGTAAGAAGATTAGTAAATTTTTACAAAATATATATTGGTTTTATTTATTTTACTGCATCCCATCTTCTTGTAAGTTACAAAATAAAATTAACAATTCAAAATACGACTCCTCTACCCCCGTAAAATTCGAGTATGTCTACACATACGAGTCGGAATAGCACAAGGGTACCGCACCACCATACATTATGAACGTACAAAAAAAATTTAAATAAAAATGTTGTGTGGTTAATCGGTCGCACCTAATCGTTTATGGTAAGATGTGGAAAAAACCGCATCGAAATCGGTTAAGGCGTGCTAACTGATAACACCTCTTTTTGTGTCGGGAGTTAAAAGTAGACCAAGAAGTACACATTCGCAGCTTATTTTTCAGACGTAAAATAAAAAAAACCAGATAACTACATTAAATAAATTTATTTCTTACAATGCATTCTCACTTAACATATCACTTCTTTCCCACGGACCTGGTGAGGTACCTCTCGACGTCCTGGTCAGTGACCTTGTGTCCGGGCTTGAAGTAGCTCTTGAGCCGCTTCCTCTTCTTCATCATGAGCTTGGCGCCGGCCAGCGCACCGCGCCGCTGCAGGGATTCGTAGCGGTCGCGGAGAAGGTTAGCTGTAATGCAAACAAAACATCATACATTCAGGTCTTTTTGTCTCCACTGCAGGAGCACGACCCTTTCTGTACTACCAGAGTCATATATTAGCCAGAGCAGTCAAAGGATTTGGCCTACACTCTCCACGCTGAACAGATAGACCGTCGTCTCATCGCACTTTTCTTACGTATAAGATAGTGTTTGGCAACTATTATCATTAAAATAAGAGATCTAAGTTATTGTTAATTCTATGAATAAACACTTGCCAAATGCTTGCATTCAATGCCAATTACCATTCAGAGAACAGTATATCATGTAACAAGTAATAGTGTTCAGTTAAAATGTATACTGAGCAACGATTGGCCGATTCGTGTATGATTTGCCATATGGGAAAATCGTTAATAATGAAATTACTGCCAGGCCTCGTAAGTTGATCAATTAGCTAAATTTATTGCGTTAAATAACACATTCAAACTGCCGTTTACGATTTTCCAAAAGTTGATTAACTAGAGAAAATTTATCAACTTACGATTCTTGTTATTTTCCGCTGACACATATTATTAAATGTAATTCATAAGTTGATTTTTGCACAAAAAGCTGTAGTTTCAATTTGAAATTTATAAAACTATTTCAGAGATGCCCACCTGATCCCGGGCTGGATTAGTAATCCCGCAAATCAATCTCGCGGGATTGAATGCGCTTTGGGATTGCAATCCCTACCCCAAAAACAGACTCTGTCAAACGCTACGCCCGGAGCGTTCGCAAAGGCCTTATTTCTCAATAAGCAATTTAAGTAAAAAATACTTACTCTTCGCATTGATGTGCCTCAGGTCTCCCGTCAACTGTTCAGGATCAACGAAATCGGGCTCCTTCTTAGCGATTTTGTTCTTATTGAGCGCCGGCAGCGCAGTCGCGGCGGTCACCTGCTGCTTGACGGCGCGTTTGGAACGCTCCTCTTCGTGGCGCTTTTCTGTCTTCGTTATTGAGGATTGGAGTTTGCGGAGTCTGGAAATAAAAAGAGTAAAATTCTGTTTTAGATGAATATTGATATCAACATAAAATTTTAAATTGCATTACAGCTGAAGATGGAACTTGGAAATACGCTCAAATGATGGTACCAAAATGGCAAATGTATATTAAATTCATGCAAATATTTTCTATTTATTTATTGCTTAAAATCAGTTGCATCATTCATGTTTAAACAATACAACTTATTTTTCCTCGTCATGTGGATTTTATAATTTTAAAAATAAACTCAAAACTTAGATAATGATTCTAATACTTTAACGATTGTGACACCCTTGAATCTTTTAATATGGATTATAAAATAATAGACAAATGTCAACTTAGTCTACCTGCGAACATTGAACTCTATAAAGCGTTCCAAACTTTAATGAAATGAACGCAACAAAAACGTATTAAAAGTCATCATCATCAACAGGTCTTTGTTAGTCTCCACTGCAGGACTGCTGACCAGACAGGTCGGAGAGGTCTCTATGATGTTTATAAGCTTTTATTCCCTTGTGTTTAGTCACCTTCTACGATATCCACGGGAAGACTTGGAGTGGTCCTATTCTACTCTGCCGGGAACCCTGTAAACTATCCCTATCTTGCTCTTTAATATTACTGTAAACAAGATGGCGATAGTCGATGAAAGTCATGCATACCATATGGGCCTAAAACACCAAACCATACCGGTAAATATGAGTAATCTTCTTCTTATCGATCTTCTCCCTCTTAAGCCGCTCCTTCTCAGGGATCCTTTCCTTCTGTTTCCTCCTGGCTTTGTGGTCTTTCCATCTTGATATATTTCTGTGGTTGAAACACACAAATACTTACCGGTAGATATCAGTAATCTTCTTCTTATCAATCTTCTCTCTCTTCAGCCGCTCCTTCTCAGCGATCCTTTCCTTCTGTTTCCTCCTAGCCTTGTGGTCTTTCTTCTTGTTTTTCACCGGTGGGTTGATGGCTTTGTATTCATTGTCCGTGTCGGAGTCGGAGTCATTAGCTGGGTTATGCGGTTGGGGCAGGCCAGCGCTCATTTCTTCGCGCCATTGGTTCTGGAAAATGCAATGCAAAGTTCACAGACATTTGATAAGTAAGCAGATATAACATGTGAGGTTTATGGCATGATAAAATCTGCAAATCCCTAAAGTCAAACTTGTAAACATTATGATGAAATATAAAATTCGATCCAGTAAATACAAATCAAAGAAAAACACAGTTTTCCTACAATTCAAGGATGTGTGAGTATTGATATTTATTTAAAATACAAACCCATTGATATTATAAGTCAACTGAATCTGTGAAAAATTTATTTTTACTGAATTTGGATGACTGTATATTGCAATTTATTTTTCGTTTTTAATGTGACCTATAGAATTTTTCAGATTCTATGAAAATAAATGTTTATTTGAGTTTATTTAAAGAAAACTATTTTTTTCATGTTTGTTTTATTCACATTTTCACATACATGCTCCCGAAACTTGATGGCCTCCGTGACGTAGACAACTAACAAGACTGCTACACGAGGGGCACTAGGTTCAATTCTCAGCATAGGCAAATTCATCCAAAAACTGTGCCAAAAGTGACCGTTTTTGACGAAAATGCTTCCAAAAGCTTCACGTTATATGGTAATACGCAAAGGTGTTAAGTTATTTTTCCGGAATAAACAATACATAATAAATAATAAATATATAGGGACATATCACACCAATTGAGCTAGCCCCACAGTAAGTTGTAAACATGTGTCGTGTTGTAAACATCGAAAATAGATCACCATTTTAATTATAGTTATGTACCCAGTAATAATTTCTTAATCATATGTACATTTGGTACACATTCGGTCCCCTTTCTGCTTCATTATATGTAGTAGAAAAGATATGCATAAACATGTTATTGAAAAAACGCAAAATTGAAGATAGGAGATATGAATATACCTCTTTCTCTTCCGCCGTGACCTTGCTGAACATGCCGTTGGTGACTCTCAATAAATGCCGCTCCTTCTTCATCATCTTCTCCTCATGCTGCACCACCTCTTGCAATAATTGTTGATGTTCCTGAAATACAAGTAAAGACCATCTTTAAAAATATTAAACTACAAAATGTATTTTAACTTTTTTGTGTAAGCTTATTATTATATATTGTATAATATTATTTTATAGTGTACCCTCATTTGAGTACATAACACTTATTATATTGCTTACTGCTACACGGTAGCAGCTATTTCCACACTTAGGCCGCCTATTTGGGCCCATTATGTGTGAACAGAAGGTGTCCATTTTTCGATCTTCTGTTGATAGGAGATAAGATCCCCTTCTTTTAGTGAATTATGAAATGTCTTAAAGAAAGTCTTCAAACAGAAGTTATTTTTATTTTCTTTCATATTATACTTTCAATGAGGTTTCGGTAATTCTGCCAACGTCATGGCTATCATGTATCGCTTTTTGGACGTCATATTTTTTCAATATTTTCAAAATCGACAAACTACTAGTGTTTCGGAAAGACCACTGTTGAACTACGCATCGATTCGCGCGATTTTCCGAACCGCCATATATTTTCATTCGGACTGTACCAATAAAATGAAATACTCACGTGGTATGTAGGGTTGTAACTGATGCCCGGGTGTGGTGGTTCTACTGCCGCTCTGGTGACCACAGTCTTAGGAGGCGCAGGTCTAGGTCTTAGCCGCTTGTCCGGTAAGACATTGTGCAGCTGTGCTTCTGGTGGGATGAACTCGTCACACAAGGTTGATGGTATGCCTTTTGCTTCGGGTACTAAAAATGCAACACAATATTGACTGAAAATTACAAGTGAATAATTTTATGGTTACTTTAATTAACTTTCACGCTGGTCTGGGAGCAAAGAAAATACGTAGAATGTACCAGCTGCTTCTCTTCCCGCGCAGATCATAAAAGCCGATCGAGGTAATGGGCGAAAGGAATTTTGTCAATAGGCAATGCGGCTAGCAACCCATCACTATTTTGATTCAGTTTTCCACCTACAAGCCCACCAAAATGCTAAATGTGGCCTTATGGTTTTATACACCTAGACTCTATCTACCCCGTAAGAAAAAGACCTGATAGTGAGTATGTATGTATTTATTTAAATTATGATTTCATGCTTTCCTACTTTTCCTTCAAACAAACAGATAGAAAAGATTTGGCATAGGCAGATACAATAAAAACCAAAGACCTAGGCATAGTCAGAGCAATCAAATACTGTAAAAAATAAAATCTTTTTGTGTACCATTATTGAAAGTTACTTACAATCTTCTCCCCATAGGTCCAGTCCAAAATTCTCTTTAGTCTTTTTCATCTTTCTCTTCTTCTCCAGAGCAATTTTGCGGTTAGTCCTGGCATCTTGCACCTTCTTCTCGTAAATGCCTCTCTTCAGCCGACGCTTTTCTGTCACCTTACTGAGGGCTGTGGGCTTGAATCCCACTGGGTTTTTATGGTTACGCTTTTTGTTTGGGTCTTCAACCTGTAAGTTCATAGTGACATATTTTATAAAATAAATTGCCTTTGGGGTCTTCAAGTATTACGTAAGCAGAAAAATAGCCCCCTCCCCCCTCTTGTCAGCAAAAGAAAAGTTCTTTCCCCTCCCCCTAAGTTAACATAATGATTGGTATCATTTTCCCAAAAAAATGTTAGTGTATTTTGCAAAATATTGCTTATGTCATCACCACGTCAACCCCCCGTCCCCCATGTCAACAGAAATAAGCTAAGCAAGCATAGACCCTCCACCCCCTTTCACTGCTTACATAATATTTGAATGAAACCTCTTTCTTATAATCTGTGATCATTATTTATCTTCTCAATAAAATTTAAATATTATACATACCTTAGAAGAGGGCAGTAATACTTCAAAACATTTAGGAGTCTCTCCCAATTGCTGTCTCTTCCGCTGCTTGGCTGTGAGCACCACGGGCTTTTCTTCCTTAACTTCAGGCTCCCCAACACCTTGTGTGTCTATCATGAACAACTCACTGTCTGGCTTTGTGTCAAATTTGCTAAAAAAATAATAAAATTTTAGTGCAATGGGCAATACAAATTGTTCAAATGAGCCCAAACAGGCTATGTTTATCATCAGCCGGAACGACTGAGGGCAGAAAAGCACACGGGCGCACGATTCTAAATTTCAACCTAGAATTCTATGTACCGTTGCATTTAGTTGTGAGTAAATTAATAAATGACTATAACGTCAGCTGATAAATATTTAAAGTCACACACTTTGATTCGTTGTCATTTGTAGGAAATGAAGCAAAACAAAAAAAGGTCTTCACGAGTCTTAACTATACTCATAATGTGATTGTCGTGCATAATTTTCACTGTGATTATAATAAAATATACGTAAATATTGAGAAATATCGATTCCGGTCTCGTGTCTCCCCTGATGGCTCCCCTGGGGGAGCCATTAGGATTTTTTTAGTCTTGGTGTCTTCCCTAGGTCGGGGAGATATCAGACCTAGCTTGTTAATAATATATTGAGTACTCGTGTATCCCCTGTCAAGTTTAAATATACTGGTCACTCCAAAATGAAATGACATGAAATTTATTTGACCATTTAAAGTCCACACTTGTTTACCCCACACTAGGCAACATGCCCGTTCTGGCAACCTATTAATGATTCCAAAACAACGTTAAAATGGTGCTGACAAAAAGTTTACTTGTAATTAAATTATAATAGTATTCGATTTAAAAATGTACACATATATAAAGTACAGAAATAACTTCACTCGTCGTCAGAACCACTAATAGCCAATAGTCGTCAGAACCACTAATAGCTAATAGCCCAGTGGCTATTAGTGGTTCTGACGACGAGTGAAGTTTTGACTATGAATATTCTTTTTTCAACATATCATTGTGATTAGGTAATTTTAATACTTGTTTATGCTTACCGAGTGCCGCCTTTAGTATATTATATAGTTTACGAATACTAAGAACCTCAGCCTGTTTATACAAAAAAGTTCTAGGATAACATAATGGTTTTCGTAGCATAAATAGGAAGGTGCTGCACTATCCCATACTGCAATACAGTAGGTAATTATCGAGTGGCAAAGTGCCAGATAGACACTTTTAAGCAACGGGTAGTTGGCAGTTTCTCTTAGAAGCTTCATAATGTAAATAAGCTTTCGCAACCTCATGCAAGTATAGCGTCTATGTGAGCTGAGAAAGTAAGCCTCACGTCAAGGATTACTCCCAGGTATCGAAATGTCTGCGACCTGCTAATGATTTCACAGTTTTCGGCAGAGCAAGACAGATGTCCACTCGTGCATTTCTAAAGTCTGGAATTTGTTAAGGTGCAAAAGCTTCAGTTTTGTGATAGCACATGATTTTTTTTTTACCTTTCTGGGTTAATAGATTAGAACTGACCGACTCCGAACACTTCTCCCAGTTTTCACCAGAAAATATAATAGCAGTGTCATCAGCATAGCATACGATGGAACTATTAGACGATGTAAGAGATGATAATAGAGTTGTAATTTCAATTTGCAATTAATCAGAAAGCAACATATGATGACAGACTTGACATTGGAAGATAACAGACAAGTACATACCACTAATAGCCCCGTGGTTCAATCCCTTTATTTCGGACTTTTTATGCAATAAGCACATCGTAAGATCCCTTCTGCTCACAAATCTCTTACTTTAATATGAAATACCAAATACTCTACATTAATGATTATGATATGTGAAACATCTCTCCAATCATTGTTAAAGACCTTGATGATATTTTATTTTTTTTAAGTAAAAAAAACTTTATTTCTGTCCTTTTTATATGTGTATATTTTTAAATCAAATACTATTATATTTTAATTACAAGTAAACTTTTTGTCAGCACCATTTTAACGCTGTTTTGGAATCATTAATAGGTTGCCAGAACGGGCATGTTGCCTAGTGCGGGGTAAACAAGTGTGGACTTTAAATGGTCAAATAAATTTCATGTCATTTCATTTTCGAGTGACCAGTATATTTAAACTTGACAGGGGATACACGAGTACTCAATATATTATTAACAAGCTAGGTCTAATGTCTCCCCGACCTAGGGAAGACACCAAGACTAAAAAAATCCTAATGGCTCCCCTAGGGGAGCCATCAGGGGAGACACGAGACCGGAATCGTTCACGTGTGTGTGATATCAACATAACCTCACCCCAGTCTTTCTTCCAGACGCTGGTCTTCCAGGAAAGCCTCCACGTCGGTGATATCACAGTGTTTTCGCCACGCCTTCTTATTCTTTTTAGACACATGCTTCTTTTTCTTCACTACAGACATTTTTCTAAGCAAATTATATTATTTTGTTACAGAAATAATAACGCGTCAAAAACGCGTTTTGAAAGGAAGTTTTGCATTCATTGACATTTGAGTAGACTGACATCTGACTGACTGACATTGACAGTTACGTTTCGTTTCATAGTTTCATACCTTAGATTTCATACAATACAATACGAACGATCAAAGGGTTGGACTGGGTTTGGGCACAGATATTAGATAAAAAAAATCATGTCAGTGGGTTTGGGTCATAAGTTTTAGGGTTCCGTATCCAAAGTTTGGGTTGGACATCTAAAATCTGCGGGAATACTATATTCCAAATTACCTGCACCCTTCGTGAATAAATCATAATAAATCTGTGAACGACTTTCACAGATTTATGGTTTCATGACAAATTTGAAAAGGTAAAATTTTTTGGTTGGACGGACATTGTGAAAAGTAATAGGCTATTATTATCATTAAACACCGTACTCCGTCCAAACGTTGGTCTGTCGCAGAGCTGCATCTCTAAATATATCTATTGCTTTAACAAAAACTCTCTATTTGGCTAAAGGTTTGGCTGGGAGAGAATGCCCTCTGACATGAAGTCCACCTTTTGAACACTTTATTTTGTAATATTGTTTTACTTTAAAAAAAAAGTATATAGGTATGAACTAAAATTAAATATTAAGGAGGATGGATGCTTGAAATAAGAAACGTGTTTTTGAGCGTTTTTTGTAGTTAAATATTAAGAGTCCTACGTAAAGGCGCAATCCCATACAAACGTTTTGTTTTAGTTTTACAACAGTTAAGCCAATCTCAACCAAATTTCTACGACCGGATAAGGCATATTGATGTTTATAATCAGTTTGAGTCAGAGTTGAACTTGAGTTGAAGTTTCGTATCGAAAACTTGTACTCACTGTAATTTTGTATAGGTATTGTTTTTAAAATTGAAATCTGAATACGTAAAAATAGCGTTTCGATTGTTAATCTTAGAAAATAAAATTGACATATCAATTATTTTAAATACTGTATATTACCTAAAATATAAAAATATAAACTAAAACAATGAATGGCATTTAACTACATTAAAACAGCGCTATCGATGTTTCACTTCTCTTCGCAGTCTTCTTCTTCCTCTTCCGCTGCTTCATCTTTTGCCACTTCTGAAAAAAAAACAATATGACGTTTTTGCATTTTGGCGGGAAACCGCATCGGCTTAATTTGATTGATTTCTACTTTAGTTTTGTCTACACTGCTAAAATGGATCGCTAGTTTTTAATACCTTGGGAAGATTATTAATTTGGTAAGTAATATACCTACATTCATGGTAACCTATCTTAGTTTCGAAAGTCAGATGTTCGAATTTCCGGTGTTCATAAACGGTGGAGTGAAGCAAAGTTTTTTAATACCAGATTACCAGATAGATATTTTATATTTCAGATACTATAGCCATAAAATTTTGATAATATTTTAATTGTTGTGTTTCTAGAAAGTTTTTAATACGAATATCAAATGTTCTTGTAGTGCTTACGACCACGCTGATCGATTATATAGATAGGTACAATTGTACTTACTGTTAATTTAAATGAATTTATTTATCGAGTTTTGAGTAGGTACTTAATCCAGTCCTGTTTTAATTTGTGAATTTTTTTTCTTAAGTATGAAATTTTTTAAAGCGTTTGAGGTATTTAGTAAGCTTTTAAATTAAATGTGAAAATGTGAAATTTTATTATAATTCCCAAAACAGAAGAAAAACAAAATCCTATCAGGTACACCATTGAGATATAACTACTAGAGCAGTGCTCGATAAGTTATTGCAGTAATAACTTATCGAGCACTGCACAGTAAAAAGGAATAAATTTCTACTTTCATTTTTTCCAAAAAGAAAATCAATATTATTACCTCCCGCCATTTTGCATTATGTTGACATGTTGCTATGGAAACGCGTGATTGTAGCAAATATAGCGCTGAAGTATTGAGTATGTATGATTGGACGATTCGTTATTGTTTTAGCACTGCAGCGATAAAATTTTAAGCTTTGAAGAATGGAACAATGCCAATACCTATTCAACGTAGGTCCTCTAGTACGTAGTACTTATATCTCAATGTTTTACACTTAGAACGTCAATCAGTCGCTTTGTCCGCTCGCTCATATGCTGGTCTATGAGTAACCATAACCATAGGTACCTCATTCCATTACCAAGTCCGGTATCCATGCCTGTCACATTCTAGGTTATCGCTCCCTCACTCGCTCGTGTTTTATTCTATGTGTAACAATTACCTTTCCCACCTTTCTTCCCAAATTCGGGTATCCGTATCAGTTGCTTTCAGTCACTACGTATAACCTACCTTCCGTTACCAAGCTAGGTATTGCTGCCAGTCGCCAGTTGTAACCATAACCCAACCTACTTCCCAAATCGTTTATCATGCCATGTGCTTTCGCTTATAGGTGGCCCGCCAGTCGCTCGTTCGTTCGTTTGGTGGTCTATGCTATGTATAACCATAACCTTACCTAATTTCTTTTCGTTACCAATTCGTGTATCATTTTTATATTTTTAACTGCAACATTCAGAATTATAATAATCGTAATTTTGTTTACGGACCTCATCGGATATTTCATTTTTCGTAAGTATTGTACTTTAAAAATTTGAAAGACCGAGCTACTATCATACTTTTTTAATTGGAAAAATATCGTGTAATATCGAAATTGGAGTCTTATTTCTTAGGAATAGTGAAATTCAAAATTTTGAATGTCAGGAGTCTTCATATTAAGAATAAAGTTACTCGAAGTGTTTGTGTGTTCCTCTAATACAGCGTGTAAATTTACCCTCGACGTTCCCTTAACTGGACTCAGCTTTATATGAACAACTTTTCCTGAAGGACCAATGCTGGGAACTCAAAAAGAAATTCAACATTTCAAGAAATTCAACTATTAAAAGGTTTTTTGGTTTGATTCCCTATGGAATATCGAGAGTAAATCACTAAAATGTGCTAGTGCTTCAATATTTACGTTTTTATTCTACTGACTACCTAACTGTGGATATCAACGCTACTAAAAATACCTAAGTAGCTGATGTTATACATTTTTAGAGTTAAACAATCAATTAATGCCAGCGAGCCATGTTAGCAGACCAGCAGGCCTATATGCTAATTTTTGGCAACTAAGGTATATATAACGTTTTTATAGTCACTTAAACATCCATTACGCTTTGTATACCTTAAATAAAAATAGTCAATCATGCGAAAGCCATTGTGGATATTGAAGTGACCATCAAAATGTTTTACACAGTAGTTGTCAAAAGTTAGTAAATAAGCCTGCTCTTCAAGTCTCATTCTACTCTACCTACCTTGTTTTAACGAATGTAAAATAATCACCAGTTAGATGATCCAGGCTGCCACAAGCTCTGTTCCTTATTTTTGTAAAGACTGTCTAATTCTACGTATGTTTCAGGAAATATTTTATCAAAGGAATCTCCGTCGAGCAATTTGATTGGTTTAGGCGAGGGTACTTTTTCAGATTGCATTTCGGAAGCAGATGGAACCGGTTGGATCCGGATGTCTTCGGATTCTTTAGAGTTGCGAGGTTTAAAGAAGGAGTCAAGCTCTAGAACTATTGGTTTTGGTGCGTTATTGTCTGAAGAGCTGTCGTGATCATATTCATTTTCGTGTTCGTGCGATTCTGAGGAGTCTTCGTGTTCGTGCTCTGATTCGTGAAGGATTTGCTTTTCGCTTTTGTTCTTTTTCTTTTGAGGTGGCCGTTGCTTTGGGGCCGGCTCTGAAATGGAAACAACTCGCTTATCGAACCATTTGATTCGTTTTGTGCGAGAAAGCAAAAGGAAGCAGCGGGAAACGACATATAAGCATATATACTGTACGTATTTGCAAGGGATTGTATGGACTTTGGTCCTTCGAGCAGGATAGTGCAGGTGAAGGAATTATAAACTAAAAAATTACTTATAGGATTTTACACATAGATTTTGTTAGCACAACAACTGAAAATGTGCCCTCACCAAACAGTAAGTACCGAAGTACCCAGTATTCATATTGCTCACTCACATAGGTACTTACGCATGTTGTTTTTATAAGTATAAGGATGATTTACATATTATGTCATTAGTAGAGGGCTGTAGCTTTCCGAAAATGGTATGAGCGGCTTTTCATTTAGTAAATGTAGTTATCAATATACTTTCATACACAGCGTAATATATGTCTAACGTAGCTTGATGATGGAATCTTTTGATAATTTTCCATAGGTTTGTCTCAACTCTAAATTAATAAATTTTTACCTAGTCTAAGTGTTAGGATGATAGTGAAATGAGGATGATCAATAGTGTTTAAATTTATTACAACTAATGAGTATTACACTAAATTACATGAGTATTCAGATAAAGGAATGATGTTGTACTTAGTGAAGTCACTGGCTACTTACAGAACCTGAAAAATTTCTATTACAGTGCTCAAATTTGAATCTGATTTTATTCTTTGGTTTATCATTTCTATCGAACCAATAGTCCCATTTTTAATCCGTGCTTCGACAGAGAAATTTTTTTGGATCTGTAAGTCAGGTAGTTATGGAGATTGTACGATGATTTCAGGGTTAGTCACAATTTGTCGAGTCGAAAAAGGCGAAGAATTAAGTGCGAGATGTCTAAAACGTCAGTCAAGTCGAGAGTAAGAAAAATCAAGAGTTAAAGAAAAGTTTCAGTTGAGTTGATAAATTAGAGTCAAAGTCCAGCTCAATTAAAAAAACAGACATTAACAAAATATTTTTATTATAAACCATACAAAAATAGCATTCTCTCCAGCACTGTGACATCGCACTTAATTTTTTAATAGTGGTTACTGAACTGTATTGTACTACTGAACCTTCATTTTAGTATGTATCTAAACAATCATACACCAAGAAGGTTTTTGATTCGAAACATAATAAATATGATTTATAAAAATAAAAATCTGTAGAAAAATATCACAACGACTCACAAACATGTAAATGAGGATACTATCTATTAATAATACATTTTTATTTACATTTTAGTAACTACGTCTTTTAATATTAAAATAGGATGTTAACAATAAATAGTGATGATGATATGGATGACTGTGCATTCCTATTTTAATATTAAATTAACTACGATTCTGAAAATTTTAGGTATTTCTTAGCTAATTGTGACAATGTTGAAGAATCTAGATGAAAAGAAAACGTTGAAAGTTGAAAAGTGTGAATGAGATGAATAAACAAAAATGTTAATTTAATAAACGAAAAAGAAATGGAGAAAAAATAAAGAGTTAAAGTATAAAGTTCAAAAAATAAAATCAAAACTCAAGCAATGAATATTTAATACGATGAGAAGAAAAGAAGAAAAGTTTAGGATGAAATATTTAAATGAAAAAAGATGTGTCATGGAAGGAGGATGATGTTTAAAAAGTGTCACGAGTAAACTAAAATACACCTAAAACATCAGAACAAATTCACCTAAAACCTTATTGTTACTAGTGATGGTAGTCCGACTGAAGGATGTAGTAATCCTGGCTGTTCTGTTCAGCAGAGGGCGCAACCTTGTACTCCTCGTATGCCGTACCTTCATGAGAGGCGTCGTGGTGGCCACCACCACCGCCGAGACCAGCTGCCGCCGCCTTCGCTGCTGCTGCAGCCGCGTTAGCCTGGGCTTGTTGCGCCGCCGCCTGTAGCATTAGGATAAAACTCAAACTCTATGTTTAAAAAAAACACCTTTCAAAGCTGGAATGATGCTGTATTGGAATTCCATGGATGAATATATTCTATATAAGCACAATATCTACATAGACAATAATTATCTACGTGACGGTTCCCAGCAAGTCACTACGAGTCGCAACCTGCGTTATGGAGTTCAGTCCTAAAGAAAAATACAAGGTTTTTTCAATGGATGCAAAGATTAACACTGTATCTCATAAAATGTCTTAATATGAATTTAGAAGTCCATTTACTAACAGCGCAAGTATGAAATATCTTCGAATACTTGACGTTAAACACTTTATCACATTATCTGATTTTCTTAATCGAGGCCTGATTTCTATAAGTTATTTGATTCCTTAATTATCTACTACTACTTAGCTGTTAATTTTAATTTTTATGTCTGTATTTATTGATATTTTCTTGATCTTTTTCAGAATTAGCCAGTACAGCTGATATCTAACACAAAGTATTTTCTAATAAATTGCCTTTCATTTCCAAATATTACTAGCTATTGTTAGGTAACATTGCAGCGCACCATATTAAATTCAGACAGGTAAAGAAAAGAAAGAGAAGCATTAATTTCAAGTGTTTATTGAACTGATCAAAAGACACTTGCAAACAATGACAAAACCGGAATAAGAGGTAAGTAATGAAAAAATTAAGATGGCGACATTTGGAGACCAGTGGAGCGTGTCGTGCAATAATTGCACACCACAGCGAATGCGTTTCGAGATGACTGTCACAGACTTTGGTCTATATTTCGTGGTTGACACAATTATCTTTTTACAATGCTTTTAGGAATTGAACCTCTAGTTCCGTAGACAGCTGAGGATACAATTATAAGGATGTCGCTCAGGTATTGGAAAGTTCATTTTAGGAAAAAGGTTTCACAAGTGCGACCTTGTGTGGATTGCCAACTGGTTTCGAACTAATCCAGGAACACTAATTGGTGACGAACACATAAAAAACAGCACGTAAGTTATAGACTCGTTTTTGTTTTCTCTTGTATCTTATCTCATGTAAATAATAAAATTGTTATGTATCTAATTATTTGTTTATAATAAATAATAAAACTAATAAATGCAATTTGTTCAGTAAAATATTGATATCTTAATGTCTTCAAACACGTACGCCATCGCGTTCCTCAGAGCCTCCTACCAAAGAAATATTGGTTTTATTCCAAAGGACTTTGGTTTGTTTGTTTTTTTATAGAACCTATTGTATAGTGTCTCCTATGAGGTACTCGTTATAACCATGTTGCTAACCGTCATGTATATTTAAAGTACTAGAAGTAAAGGGTCGGTAATGTACGAACTCAACTATAGTTTCAAAATTTTAGTGTAACTAGCATTTTTTATGTCAACAATTTATTTTATTGACATAACTATCTTCTCAACTTTAGCTTCCATGATGAATTGTAACGTTAAGCAATGAAACATGAAAATTATTTCCTACGGTCAGGAAAATTCACAATCATCTACTCTAGGCATGAACGACCTTCTTCAATCTATCGGCAAAACTTAAAAAGTCAAATTTTAAGAGGTTTTCTCTCGCGTTCTTTTAAAAGTCCTTAGAAATAAAGCACATACCTGAGCCTTTCTCGCCGCGGCCTGTGTGGCCTCGAAGTCGATCCTGACACCGTGCAGCTGCTCCTGCAGGGTGCTGAGCCTCTGTCTCGCGGCCCCCACCATGGCGGTCTGGGCACCGAGCTCACCTGCAGCCTGGGATGCTGCCTCGTTCGCGTTTTCTGACGTCGCTTGCGCAGCATTCAGGGCCGCTTGGATTACTTGCACCTGGAAGTCGATTTGAGCTTCAGCATCTACAAATTATGCCGTGCGGCTGCTGGTAAAGTAGAATAGGACCACTCCAAGTCTTCACGTGGATGTTGTAGAAGGTGACTTAGGAACTGCATGTGTTTCCTAAGTCACCTTCAAAAGTTCACCAAGTTCACCAAGCTTATAAACATCAACTCTTCTTATACAGACAGGGTCGTGCTCCTGCTTAATGATGGGGCATCAAAAAATATTAGGTAGAAAAAATATATATTTAAAGTAGCTCTAACTACCATGTTGAAAAATCTTTCAATAATGTTATAAACACACATTAAAAGAGATATATATAGAGAAACCGCACCACCGCTATGTATAATTTATATCACCCTAGGTGAAAAATGTGTGTGTGAAAACTGAGTTAGCCCTGATTCCAGTAAAGAGTTATTATATTATATAAAATTTTACGTCTGGCCAATGCGGAGAGTGTAGGCCAAATCCTCTGATTGCTATGGCAAATATTTCGTTTAAGCCAAAAAAAAATCTTTAATTTTATTATATATAATCTTGTGAAAAAAATTAAGGGTAAAAACAATTAAAACCCATGTAAAAAATGTAAGGGAAGAAGTGTGCGTATGAGATTTATTCGATTAAAACAAGCTCAAGAAGATTTGCATGTATTTTTTTCGCTTCGACCCTCTCGCCCCTTTTCAATATCATCATCAAAACTTATAGTTTATATTTATGCAGTAAAATGAAGCAGATTAAATAATCGTATTAAATCTCATTTGACTAGAAATATTTTATGATTAGTATTTATTTAGAGGCTTTATAAGCTAACCTCTAAATACCAAATAAAACTTCCTTGTAAAAACCAAATAAAACTTATTAAATTACAAATGACTTTCCCCTACTTTGAAATGAAATAAATAATAAGTAAATTATTTAAATAAGCTTTAGAATATTATAATAATAATGCATACAATAAAGGTTCAAGGTAAGGCTGTAACATTGAACTCATTCGACGCTTTGCACAGTGCAATCTTTTTGTTGCTTTTGCAATGCACTGAAAAAGCTTATTAAAAAATCTAATCTAAACTGTAAAAAGGCCATTGCGTAAGCCACAAATGAGATTTTACGAAAATTCTGTCAAACAAATAAGAGCCTTTAAAATATTGAGTCAATTTACGTAAGTAGTTTAGCCGCTCCAATAGTTTCAAATGAAGGAATTACTTTTGGAAAAGAGAACATGATTTACATTGCTTCCGATTTGTTTTTCATCGTTACGGATAGCAACAGTTGTGTAAAAGTCTACTAAGTAGACGCGATTTTCTAATTCTAACACATTAAAAAAATATCAGCCTTCTGTGAGAACGATTTTTATTTATTCAGTGATTTTATTTATTTAGGTATAAGAAAGTTCTTGATGACGAAGTAAATGATAAAATAACTGACCTTCCAGTTATCACTGGCAATGATTTTTCGCTAAAACACTAAGGTTTTTATTCCCCAATAAATGCCTCAACTTGGATGTTTTAGTTATTATTGAATCTTAACATCATCTCGGATAACAATGGCTATGGGATTTTTTGGAGTTTGTCTTTTTGGATACTATACTTAAATAGTCTTGTTATATATTCATAAAAAAATCAGAAAGTTTTTCAGGAACCTTAAGAAGATCGACTAACTGTAGTTTTCATACAAAAAGCGATTACTCTTCCACCCCTCTAAACGACTACCCCTTCTTAAGAAATTAGGAAATTCACCCCTCTTTAAGTAATGAGGAAATTTAGGTGTCATTTGATTTAGCACACCTTAATCTAGGGCTAACCGTTTTTCTTTTTTATTGATTCGGTTTAGATTAATTTAAATAAATTAAAATGGCACGGGTATTATTTTATGTAAAAAATATGGATATTTACTTAGATGCTCATAACTTTTGTTGTAAGCAATATATCTTAAATATCAAAATGTACAGCCCTACTTCTCCAATTTATCAATAATGTGTAAAATATTGAAATTTCACTATGTTTAAGGGGTGGGAAGCGTTATCGCTTTTTGTATGAAAATTAACAAATAGTCTATATTATTCTTAAACGAACCAGGAAAGAGTTTGATTAAATACTATTAACTGTAACAAATCAAACAAAATTACAACATGATTCCAAGTAATAGAGGAGTCCTTGGTACTGCATGTGGATTAATCTGGCGTCATGAGGACCCATTGGGCTAGGATTAGGTGATACAAAGAAAAACGATTATATTATGATTTTCAATTAACCGGTGGGATAGCGACTATAGGTTTCAGAAGTTTAAACCAAAAATGAAAGTCAAATATAAAAATTTTATCGTCTCTAAACAGTGCAAGCTTTATAAAGTACGTGCTGAAAAGTATTTTATATTACAATAATTTGACGATTTAACTACAGGAATAAGAGCTGCACGGAATAACGGAAGAGAATCTGACAGTGGCTATTGGCTGAATAAAAAAAAATAACTTCATCCATTTGATTCGTGCTGCAGTGGAGGCTATTGCTCTGAGAGACTAACAAAGACCTGATGTTGATGATCCATTATAACTTAATTTGATGCGCTCGAGTTATTCCCACAATCTTCTCTTGAGCTCCCGAACCAGGCAATTTAAGGAATCATTCCATTGTATTTTTTATATAGGTAAGTAGCCCATTTATTATAGATAGATAGAGCAAAATGGAAGAAGCTTATGCTGTCCCGACCCCACATAAAGTGGGATAAGGTGAGGAAGCAGAAGAAGACCATTTATGATAACAAAATTTAAGCACGTGACCAAATTAAATGACAAAAAGTTCGACAGATATAAAATTAGTGTCTCAATTTGTGACATTTCTATCAGAGTTGGCAATGAGTGAGCTAAATCGATTAGTGTCTGTGGGCACGCCGTTTAGTAACAGTGGAAACTGAGGGTCCAGCGTAATCTTGCGCCAACGTTACTTCGAAAGAGAACGTGGCGAAATATCGATATTTACTCGGACGTAACACGTCGTAATTAAATTTTCTATTCATTTATATACCGATTTAACCATGTAATGTCAATTTTATGGATGTCGGACCATGAAATTTTATATAAATTCATAACGATACCTACGGTCTTTTCGTGTTTGTTTAAACAATATTTCAAATCGATTTAGGTTATCCCTACAAATATTATAAATTCAAATATTTCCGTTTTCACGTCAAAATGTCTAAACCAATTTGAATGAAATTGTGAAAGGAAATAGTTCGAGACTTTGAAAAGGACTCGGGGTAGTCTACACTAAATTGGACTCCACGAAGTCGCGGTAACCAGCCACTAAGTTATAATGAATAAAATATTATTAAAAATGTTTAGGTCTAATTTCGAATTACCAATTGAAGACATGTTGAAAAACCAATTGTTCTGGAGAGTAAATTTTAATCCGCTTAATGAAAGGTTGGTTTTTCACTTTCTTTAAAGGATAATAACGGCTTTCATCAGATCAGATGTCAGAAGTGGGATCAGAAAAATATTTTAACCTTCATTTCGTTAGTACCTATACTTATATTATATCTGTGCCTTTATCCATTATCATTTGTCATCAAACATTTTATGTAATAGCAAATATTTATGAAAACCACAGTGGAAAAAAATACTACGTACAATCAAAACCATCTAAAACGGCTAATTTAAAAGACGTACATAAAAGTCTACATACCTGGTGCATAGCTTGCTGAGCAGCTTGCGCAGCGGCCTGGGCAGCTCTCTTAGCCTGTTGCAGCTGCATTTCCTCTCCCTGCAGACCGACCTTCGCATCCCTCACTTGCTGCTCCAAGCCTGACAGGATCACCTGTTTGCCCGCAAGCGCTGCCTGCGCTGTCGCGCTAGCCTGAGCAGCAGACTGAGCTAACGTGTTCTTAGCCTGGTAAGCCGCTTGCCACCCAGCAGCCGCT
The DNA here is from genome assembly GCA_963082605.1 of Rhodophaea formosa. Lineage (NCBI taxonomy): Eukaryota > Metazoa > Arthropoda > Insecta > Lepidoptera > Pyralidae > Rhodophaea > Rhodophaea formosa. The sequence goes on along the minus strand of OY720222.1, from coordinate 14,337,251 downwards.
TGGTTACCAAGCGCTGTCTTCGCTTGATTGGCTGATCCTACAGCGATAGTCCTCAAACCACTGCCTCTGCTGAATCCTTTCTTTGGCGCGTTGTCTCCGGTAGCGGCCGCTTTCACGTCTTGGATGTATGCGTCGTAATGGCTGGCTGATTCCTGTGGTTCCTGGGCTTGCGCGGTCTGTGGGGCGTTTTCATAGTCGTACTCGTATTCTGAGGACTGCGGTGAGCTGTCCCGGTGTGCTGCAGGAGCGGCTGATGCAACGGCTAGTGTGCCTACAAATATTGGTCATATTCAATATCAGGTTTTCTAAAACTGTACAGCTTCTAAGTAATGTGTACAAAATTCCTCGATTATTGGTAATTCATTCAGAGTCCTGATTTACCAATAATCGTCCTGATTCAGGACGTATCCAAGTATTTTCGACCGACGAAAAAAACGAAAGAGGTTTTGAAGTCGACGCTTATAATGATATTTATGTAACGACCACGTATTACTTTTTACAGAATAGTCCAAATTTGGTAATTATTTTTTTATGGTATATACCCCAAAGTTGATCCCATAATTAATTTGGAAATAAAACTCAAAATTCAGAGTACGAAAAAAGGGGATGAATGATTTTTTTGCTTTTCAGTTTTGGCAGTTTATTTTTGTTGTTACAGAGTATTAAAATTCAAGGATGTAAAAAATTAAATGAAATACCGCCTCTCTTCTGTGCTCAATCATTACTACTCAAAAAAAATGTCCTGTCTTAGAAGACCGCCCCACTTTTTCAAATAGTCATTGAGTTTGATTCCACACATAGATATCAGAATATTTACTTCCACATGAATGAAAAACTTCTACATATGTAAATTCAATGGTTACTCGTATGAATAAAAAAAACTTAATCGTTTCGTTACGCATCTAATCGTTTCAATGAAAAAGTTAAAGCATACATAATGTATTACATAACGGCCTGAAAAATACGTTGAACACCTATTACCGTTATCAGAGTCTGATTAACATTTCAAATCAGTTTCAGTGTTACAACCGCACTAACATGCAAACATTGATTGATGATAGTTATGTGTTTAGAGCTATTTCATGAGCAATTACGGAAATGAGCCTTTACCTTTTCCAGTTCTTCCGAATATTACGTTTTTTACGCGATGAGTACACGTACAGTCTACCACACATCAATCGTTACGATGTTGTTCTACAAAGATCCGTATATTACAAAGAAATAGAGAACATTAATGTGTGGTATAACGTACTTATTAAATATTACGCATCTCTATTATTGAAGTCATAAAGCGAGAAATAGTTTTACAGGAACTTGTAAGTTTTAGTTAGTTATTGTTTACTTTTTTCGACAAGGAAATGATTACGTATCATGTACTACCAAACTGGTTTACATTGTAACTAATTGTTTGTTTTGTATTTCGTGTTGTAAGTGGCCAACACTTGTGTAAAATTTTCTAGCTGTCTCAAGGCATCTGACATAGCTCAACGACTGCTATAAATGATGACAGCTAGGACCAACGGCTTAACGTACCTTCCGCAGCAAAGAGGAGCCTGAGATATTTATGCCAATGGCTGTCACCAATCCAAGTGGGGACTGCGCCTGGGGTTGCTTAACATGCGTAAGCGCTAATAATGCTCACGCCCGCTAGGCTATCGGGCTCCTCGTAAATATCTTATTAAGTAGGTAGTAGTATTATAATGTAAGTTGAGTGAGAAAAAAACTACACGTATACAAGGCATTAAGTTATACTTATTTCAAGTAGGTTTTAAAAGTGTGCATGTAATCTACACCCTGGACCTACAGCTGAAAGTCAATGCCAAATTGTGAATGATATTGTATGTAGGCCAATTTTTTATCTTTCTTATTTTCCAGCATGTTTCCAGCTTGGCCTGTGGGGTTAATAGGGTTAGCAAATTACAAACTTTACCGGGATTTAATGTAGCCTGTAAATTAACCACCTACATTCTCTCAAAGGGGTGACTCAGCCCGAGAAAATTTACAACTTTACCTATGGGACCAATGTTGCTAACTAAAAATACTCTGTCACCCGGTAAATAAGTATGGGAATACACAAAAAATGAGTTCCCAGCGTTTGTCCCAAAGGAAAAGTTGTTCAAATTGACGAGCTGAATCACCCCTTAAAAGATCCAAAACGATCAATATTTCACCGTGTAATGTCACTAGTTACATGATGGTTACATTTTCATTACACACACTACGGTAAAAGATGTCATCTCGTTAGCCGTTATAAGTATTTTTTTGTAGCATGATTAATAAACCTAATATTGTAAATCATGTGAAGCCTTACTGACTTTCGTTTGGGAAGAAAAAATTGCTATGTAAGTCGGTCATGGCATGGAAATGTCTTGATAATGAAGAACTGTTCTCAATACGTAGATAAGATGTACGCCTCTATATTTAAAAGTAAGTATACTTACATTTTGTTACCGACTGTAAAAAAAAATTACTAAGCTATTGAATTATTCTATTTTGACTCATGTACGGTATCATTGATCACGCTTTCTGGTAAAAAAAAAACCTAGGGAGAGGATACAGTAGAAACTGCTTTGGAATGGAAGTGTGAAAAATCGTACCTGGCTTTTTTATCCTACCTATGTGAAAACTATCAGTAAAGAATTCATTGTCCACCTGTGGCTAGTAATCCTATTTCCTGTCGTAAAAATCATTTTATCTTTTGCGAAGTGTTTATTTACATTTTATCTTTGTTGCTTTTGTGATTGCTAAATTGAACCACACTTTGAATTGAATCAATTTTGTCACAAAGCAATTGTAACGAATGATGTAATAGAAACATATCTGTGGCGATATTGAGACGTGAAGAAATAAAAATAGACCTAAGTAGGCGCAAGAATAGGTATTTAAGGAAAATTTTATTTTGTTGTGATGTGTGAGTGCGGTCTATTTTTTAAGTTACATCTGATATAGCTTACATATCTAAAGCCATTTTTAGTTGCGGCTGACGCAGCTAAAATAATAGTTTTTTGAATTGAATAGTTAGAGGTTAAGTACCTGCTACAAATACTTAGTTTACTATTATCGTTAGCAAATATTAGCAAAAACAACTCTCAAACTATAGTTTTCATCCCTTTTTTTGGCAGTATTTTTTTTTTCTTGGTTCTTTGGCATTTGCCCTTTTTCCTATCCAATCCTTTGGTGCTATTGTTATGTTTAAAAGGCCAAATATATTTTTTTTCATCAAATAAGCTTATTAACTGAATAAAAATAAAACTTTAAAAAATGTTATAATACATTAAGCTTTAGAAGCTCGCAGTAAATTTTTTGTGTAATATGTTTTCAAAAATTTCGGTTGGCGGTTAATCCTTTACAATACAATTTCCTCTACTTTTAGGAGTCTTCTCTGAAAGGAATCCTTTAATCGGATAGAAAAAAGGAAATTACTAGATTTGAACTCTTAACTTAAAGAGTTTGAGTTTATAATTTATTAAAATTATGTATTAGCTGGTTTAAGTAGCTTAAAAATCTGATACCAGTGTTGGCCATTTACACAAATGAACAAACAAAAGTGGATTGAATAAATTTGTAAATTTTCTAACATCTTTTTCAAGTAGAAATTAACCTTATTTATAGTTTCTTTAAGACCACTTTTCTCATCTTTTGATATATGACTGTGAAATATAAGTTAGTAAAACTTACCGATGCATAATAAAACAGTCCTAAAGCTCTTCATTTTGTCTTCAGTCGAACTGAAAGCACATTCAAACTTGATTAACACTCATAATAAAATTGAAAAAATACCAAAAAAATTTTTTTTTTAATTAATTTTTCACATAAATCACAAATTTCTAACCTTCCAGTACTTTCACAAATACTTAATTATTTTTGGTTTAGGTCTTCGGGGGTACAAGCCCCTTGCTCGATGCTCGGTGTGGCAATGTGCTGGCTGATCGAACCAACTTCTATTTATAGTGAATGTTCTGCAGTACTCGCCAGCACAGACTTCAGATTTGTATAGAGCTGACAAAACAACAATTAAAAGGATTGAAATGATTGTCACGTTCGTTACGTCATTTTCGGATAATTGTTACGTTTTGATAAAACTGTAAGAGGAGACAAATATTTTGAGGGTTAGGAATGAGATCCTTAGTGATTGACCAGTTCTCAAGCAAGGATTTGCAGACAATATTTGTCTTTGGGAATAAATTTTGTATTTTGTTCCGGCGATAAATGTAAATAACTAGTGGGACAGCTCTACGAGAGTAGAACAGTGAACCGTAAGAGACATAAGTTACCGATGATACAGCGTGGTAATGCATATATACCATTTTGGGCACCTTTAAACCGGAAATGGTACAGGACAGGTTTTTTGTTTGAATGTGACATATGATTTGCTTGAAAATGTTAATAATTTTTACAATAATAACAATTGAATTATTTTAAGCGCATATCGCAAATTATCTTCTCTTTTGTGTATATCTTAGGTTTAAGTATATTACAATATCCGAAGTGTAGTACAATATTTTTTGTCAAACTGTACCAATTTTAAAACATTTAAGCTAGGTGAATTTAAATGTGAGTAAAAACACTTCATATATATAGAAATATTATAATATTTTGATAGTATCTTTAACAGGAATATTTTGGTAAAGATAGGCGCGAATAAAACAAGAGCGAATTAGAAAATATGTACATTCAGTTCTTGAAATTTTGTATGTGACTGGCCAGTCTTCTGCTTCTTCTTTTTTTCCCCTCTATTATGTAGGGTTGCCAATATATGTCAGTTTCTTCCCCTTAAATCTTTTGCTGTTATTTTCTCTCTAACACCCTTCTTCTTTTTGTTCTCTCTTAAACACTCCATCCACTTTTTCTTCTCTAACTTCCATTCCCAAAACTCCGTTCGTTACGTGATTTTCGTCCCTTCTCATAACATGGCTATACATCCGAATTATATTTTTTCTGTCACATCTGGTTTTATATTTCCTCTTACGAAATACGAGTGAAACCCTGACTGATTACTGAAATTCTACAAATTATTCTTCCACGCTGGTCTAGGAGAAAAGAAGAAGAACGTAGAATGTACCGACGGATTGTAAAAGCCAATCGAAGAATGGGCGATATCTGAAGAATAGACGATACAGCTAATAACCCATCCCTATTATGATTCTGTTTTCCACCTCCAAGCCCACCAAGATGCTAAATGTGGCCTACAGGTTTTATAGACCTAGACTATGTCTATTAATTTAACTCTCTATTGCACCATTAAAAGAAATAAATAATAAAACACGAAGAAAGAAAAATGTCTAACTCGCAAAGCAAAAATACGGGACTATATGTATGTATAAAATTGAATCGAGTAATTTGATGATAAAAATTTGCGCAATTTTATTCGTGTTTTCAATTCCAATTTTTTTTGTCCCTTGGAGATAAAAACGTATTTTAGACCCTATTTTCAGCCAATAAAACTTTGTTTTTTTAATATAAGATATTCTTCTTGTTTTAGATGAATACATCTAATATATAAAATAAAAATAATAATTGAAATGTTATTTAGGTAAAAACAAACCTAAACGTAAAAAGATAATTTTCTGCTAGTATATAAGCAGTGTCCCACTGTTGGGCCAACAACTCCACTCTTTTACGCCATTAGTACAAGAGGTAGATACGAGTATCCTTATGGCCATAGCGAAAGCTCATTTGGAGCTAGCTACGTAGTCCAATAAAAAAAAATGAGATAACAAAAATAATAATACAGTTTTGCCTTCTGTTATCAAAAGAAAACATTGTCAAAATGGGCATTAATCTATACTAATATTATAAAGAGGAAAGATTTAATTGTTTGTTTAATAATATGTAGCAGAAAGCTGATAATTTTATAAATATTAACTAGAAAGCTGTAATTTGGTATGGGTATGTATATTAATCATGCCAGAAAAGTGGTAGAAGAAAAGCTTGAAAATTTTTTTTATACAAGTAAAGAGGGAGTTTTTTTTTTCTATACAAACCCATCATGTCGTGTATTGTTAATTAGGTCTTTGAAAAATATTGTGAGGTTGAGAACATCATTTTTCGATTTAGGGATCCGTTTCCGAAATATTTGGTTTTAAAGTGTAAATTTTTGTTGGAGGTAAGTGTCGCCTCTATCTGCTAAACGGTTATATTATATGGATACTTGAAAACAATTACAGCAGTAGTATATTACTGAAGTTGAAACGAAAACTATCAGACCTGAGTACTAAGTACAAACTAAAAAGATATAGGCAACCAACTTATAAAATGTACTCGAAAATTTTAAATTTCATACAATTTCCATTGTTAGATGTTTTTGGTCGGTGAACTGTGAGGTGCGAGTGTGAACAGTGTGAACTCAAAGTTGTCATTCGCAACTACGGAACCCTACACTGCGCGTGGCCCGACACGCACTTGGCCGGTTTTTTGATAGATTAAGTCCATATTGTTTTTGGTGACAATGCCCTTGTTACTCTTGAGGAAGAATACGAACCTAATGGTACATCACTTCAGAATCGGTCAAACAGTTTAGGCTTCAGAAGGTAACAGGAACTAACATACTTACATACATACAGGCCAAAAACATTACACACTTTCTAGGTGAGTCATTTCGGTAAAAATATTAAACCAGCTTTTTGTAGATCTAATGAAAACAATACAAATTGGTGTAGATTTAAATGCAATAGAGGTATTAGCAGCTCTCGATAAATCTAGTTCGGAGTTGAAATTGTAGTAACTGATAGTGAAAAAGAAATCAAAAATGAAATAAGTGCATTTAATTAAACAAAGATAGGTTGTTAGTTTCTTAATTTCATTGTTTACCTTGAATTGGTGAAATGTAAAAATGTGATCTCAGTATTTACGAGTGCAAGTAAGTATGACTTGCTTTCTGTGAATGCATTCAAGTTGTATAAGAATATATAGTAAAACCAGCCGTTGACCGCGGCTCCGCCCGCGTGATATATAACCTATGTCCTTCTAAGTACCCTAACCTATGTGTCTGTAAAATTTCCTGATGATCGAACAACCACACTCACTCTCGCATTTATAACATTAGTTTATTAATTAACTAGTTTAAATTTTATATAAAATAGTTTAAAATTTAAAGGTAAACCTTGGTAAACCTTACATTATATAAAACCTAGATAGACTCTATTAGCCTAAAAGTGTAGAAAACACTAGGGTCCAACTTATAGTCAGTCGCGCACACACAGCTATCAATTTGACGAATTTTGAGGGCATAAATTAGCAGGACGCGTGTGATATAACACAAAGCTGTCACGCACACAAGCATTGAAAAATTGGTAAGTTTTTTAGTCATGGACATAAAGGCATGAGAGAGTATTAATACACAAAGTGGTAAACTTACGTTATACAGGGTGTAACGAAATGACGAAATAATATTTAAGAGGGTATACTAGCAGTGCGTTTTCCATACAAATGTATTTCTCTATTTTCTCGCTGAAAACTGCTTGTAGAGGCACAATTCTTTTTACATACAATCTATTACTAAAATAGGTATGTCCCAATGTTTTATTTTTTTCTAAAAACCTTTTTAAATTAAAAAAAAAATTGTACAAAAACAGCTTTTTTGGAAAAAATAAAAAATAGGAGCATTCCTATTTTAGTACTAGATTTTATGAAAAAAGTATTGAGGCTCTAGAATCAGTTTTCAGCGAGAAAATAGAGAAACACATTTGTATGGAAACCATATTGAAAAAATACTGCTAATATACGCTCTTAAGGGACATGGTCTGTTCATGGTATTGAACATCATTCTCAGGGGACAATCATAAAACACGAAAAAATGTTCGCCCAGTTGTTACTTAATGGGCAATCAGCCAATCCAGTTTCTATAGGAAGTAAAATAAAATTTTCGTAAATCAATGTTTGTGACTTTTGTGAATTATCAAGCTTATCAGTCGTTTAGCCCTTGCAATATTATTTAAAAAACATTCACATGTGAAATAAGTAGGAAAATATATATTTACTTACGATTCATAAAGTAGTTTTCCGCGACCTTGACTACTGGACCGATTTTGATAATACATATTATCATCTGTATCCCTTAGTCAGGGCCCAAAAGATGGAAAACGGAATCTAAATAGTGATGGATTGCTAGCCGCATAGCCTATTTAAATAGTTTCTTCGATTTTTGCTCAAACTGGCCGGCTTGTAAGGTCTGTGAGGGAAGAGAAGTAGCTGGTGCATTTTTTTCTTACGTTATTAGGTAGATTACGGGTTTTTTAGGGTTCCGTACAAAAAATGAAGAACGGAACCCTTATAGGATCAGTCGTGCGTCTGTCTGTCCGTCCGTCCGTCTGTCTGTCACCAACTTAGCCAACCAAATTAGGTGAAATTTGGTATGATGGTGTAATCCTATGACCCAAACACGGATGTACAAAGTAAATAAAGATTTTTTTTAAATAAGGGTCATTTTTAGGGGCCCAACTACAAAATTTAAAAAAAAAGTATATCAAATGAAAGAGCTCATTATGAGGATCTCAAAAATATTTTTTTTTGTTCGGGTAAAATCAATACTTTTGATTTTATCCACGAAAGAAGGAAATCCCCCCCCCCCCCCCCAAATATATTTCATTCCTTGAAGATTACAGGAAAAATAATAAGAATTCTATCACTTGAAAATTAAGTGGTAAACTCACTATAATATATCATCTAGGGAAATAGTTCACTAAAACACCACTAGATAGCGCTAGTCAATTGAATAAAACATTTTTGCACATTGTGTGTGTGTTCACGAAGCATATTGTACGGAACCCTCATTGCGCGAGTTTGACTCACACTTGGCCGGTTTTTTTCTTTTCTGGCAGATAAGCCTAAAAGGGTACATCGACAGCATCTAGTTAAGTATGAAGCTATAACATCGAATATTGGCTCAAAAAATTGGTACAGATGAGGTGATTCCATACTTACTACGTCATTATCATCGTCTCAGCCGGACAGGACACCCCTGACCAAACTTAATATGTCATCATGATGATGATCATCATCAGGTCTTTTTTAGTCTCTACTGCAGGAGCACGACGCTCTTTGACCACCTGAGCTATATATTAGCCAGAGGAATCAGAGGATTTGGCCTACACTCTCCACGCGGGCCAAACGAGTTGGAGAGGTATTTTGGATGTTTAAAAGCTTTGTTTAGCTTGTGTACCCTAAGTCGCCTTTTACGACATCCACCGAAAAATTTGGAGTGGTCCTTTTCTACTCTGCCGGGAGCCAAACGGCACAACTTTACTTAATATGTATATATACCTATGCGATTAATTTTTACTCGATTAACCCACCCAGAAGATGATAGGAGGAAAAGGAGGATAATGTTCCATTGTCTTGATAAGTATGCAGAGAATTCATTAAAAGCGAGAACCTTAATTTCATCATCATAAAGCTCATTTCTGGTCGCGTCCCAAGCCGTGATGCATCGAACTCGCCTGAGATGAAGTCGGATCTACTGTCATGACACAATCCATACTGTAATATGATTTTGCGGAGGCTTTTACAGCCTGCATGACACTTATAAATACGACTAATACTAACCCTCCTTAGGTAGGTTTTGAATCGCGCAAAAAATTTGGATTGGAATCGAGCGCGGTGCCCCTCGAGTACGTTCACTGGTATGTTAACCTCTGCGCCACGGAGACCGTCAACTAAAAAATAAGTGTACAGAATGGAATCGAATATCATAGTCCGTGTGATTTGTCGTCCTGGATTTACTTTGTGGCAAATTTTCAACAATCCATTACACTACTGCTCATTAATTAGTTATTTGTCCAGGTATTCCTTTCGTGCTCCAGGGGACCTACAGATTAACGTGCTTTTCGAAACACGGAAAAGCTAGAGTCAATTTTCATTCATTACTCCAAATAACATCATATACGAATAACCCTAGCTACTAATAATGAGTGGGCCCGCTGGACTGCCGAGCTTCTCACTCGCACCTTACTTTATGAAAGCAGGTTGCAATCCTTTTACAAAATAAAAAAAATATACAGCACAGTTTCAGGCTATTATTATGGAATTTTATAGTGATCACCAACAGTTATGACAAGGCAGTCAGTCACCGAATCACGTTAACAAAAAATATAAACAATAAAAGAAAACGAATGATGATTTAAGAAAAATAGTGCAATGGTGGAACTTAACGTCATAGGGCTGCTACCTTTATGTAATTATATAGTTGTTTTACATTCTGTATTTTTGCGATTTTAGTATAATCTAAGCTAAATTTATGATAATGCAGTAATGAAAACAAAGATAATAATGAATAGCATACAAAACGTATGATCGTAGCGTAGCCCCGTAAGGCTCGATTACGGAGAGGCGTGGACTTGCGCATGAGCGGCGCGTAGTGATTTGCGTTTTCCCACTAAGGAGATCACTGTGCGTGATCAAATTCAAGAACCTAAGTAAAATAAGCTTTAGTAAATAACCTGAAGTATTTTTGGAATCAAGGATCAGTTATTAAGAGGGCGTTAGAGATCAGTTATTAACCGTTTTAGGCGTGACGTGACGTTTTATTTGTAACTACTGTGGAGACCAAAATAGACCTGATGATGATTATGAAATTAAATCATACATCATCAAAAGTTATTAATTACTAGATACCTACCCAAAAATTAAGTTTTTTTTAAGTTGTTATTACTAAGCTGTAATTGATTATAGTGAGCAATAAACGTTTAATCGTATAGGTATTTGATCATTCTGCAATCTGAACGTATTTTCGGTTGCATCTTCACTTGAAATGCAATGTTTGGGACCCGAGATCCGTGGCAACCTTGACGATGACTTGGATAGATAGCGAGATAAAAACAAAGGTTTTGGTTATGCGTCGGTACGCGGACAAAGTCACGGAACACAGTGAGTAATAAACCAAAATCCTTTGTTGTAAGATTGGTAATTTACGATTATGTTGTGACAACCCTAGCTCAGATAGAAATGCAATTAACGGTTTAGATATTGCCTTCATCGTACCAGCTAAGGTACAATAGGCAGGTATTTTTGTAAAAATATATTTTTATTTCATTTTAATTTCAGCGTTGCAGTGAGAAAAAAAATCGTTGAAAAACTTGTAAAACTTTTACTTATATCTTTAAATTGGGTTAAAAGATTAGCACAGAGGTTGTGAAATTAAGATTTTTTTTAAAATAGATATCAATAGCCTTAATATTCTTGGAAAGGGTTATACTGTGATTAAAAATGCTGATCTGGAAGAAAAGAAAAAACGTAGAATGTACCAGCTGTTTCCCTTCCCGCGCAGGCCGTAGAAACCGGCCGAGGGAATAGGCGCAAAATACGCAAATCGAAGAAATTATGTAAATAAGCGGTGCGACTAGCAACCCATCACTATTTTGATTCCGTATTCAATCCTCAAGCCCATCAACTTAAATACTTTTCGTAACGGATTTACTTAAAAACTTAAAGCACAATATGTTATAATAAAAGTAAAAATACCGACCCGGAAATGGTTTTAAAAATGAATCTGAAAAGTGGTAATCTTTAGTATTTCTCTGCACTTTTTTGAAAAGATCACCAAATAAGCATTGGAAGGTTATTTCTTGTGACAAGAGAAAGTCAACTAAATTGGTGGTGATTTTTACTTGTTTACGCAATTGGATTAAATAGACACTCACGCACAAAAAGCGCGGCAAAAACGCAGATTCTCCTGGTTAGTCAAATACCGAGTTGAAAAACAAATTCACTAAGTTTACTTTTTTTTATTGGCTCAATTCAAGTTGAGGTTTTATTCTCATTGATTTTAATAACGGTAGCTAAGGATATATCCAGTAAAAAAAAATTAGCGTAACAAACAAACTCACTTTCGCATTTATAATATTAGTTGGGATTTCCTTCTCCACAGCATTATCAACGTGCATGCAAAATTATTCTTAAAGAAGAATGGTTCAGTAGGTAACGCTTGAAGAGGTAACAAACAAACAAATATACACACTCACTTTCGCATTTATAATATTAGTTGGAATTGAGATTGGGATTGGGATGAGATGAGATTGGGATTTGATAAGAATATTTTACAATCACTATAAAACTTTGCTTAGCCGATTTTCTGTATTCACTATTCACTATTATGCTGATTAGTGCACAGCTTGACTGCTACTGTCGTCGATTAAAGAGTAAAAAGCCGATCATTGGAAATCTGGATAGTGTTGGAATTTCTTATAAAGCGGGTAACTTGAACTTGACCCTTGACATACCCTTAAAGGGGTGATATACCCCTAAAGGGGTAACTCAGCCCGTCAATGTGGACAACTTTTGCTTTGGGATCAATGCTGGGAACTTAAAAAATCAACATTTTGATACAAAAGAGAACAGTCACCTGGGCAAAATGTATGGAAAATAAAACAAAATCGAGTTCCCAGCAATGATCACATAGGAAAAGGTATTCATTTTGACGGTCTGAGTCACCCCTTTCATTTATGTCGAGGGTCAAGCGCTGTATATCATTACTTATTAGATATTTCTATAAATATGAATCATTATTTCCGACATTATGTAATACAAACCTAAAAACGGAATCGACAATTTTTTTAATATATTTAAAACCACTAGCGCATTCTCACTTGGATAAGTGAATGCAAGGCACGTTAAGCCGTTGGTCCCGGCTGTCATCATTCATAGCAGTCGTTAAGCTATGTCAGATGTCATTGGCAGCTTAAAAATTCTGTCAAAAGTTCTTAATTTAAGTGTTTATCCATATCTAAAACTACACTTGTCGTTATGTTTGAACACAATATGGAGCGCGTTGATGTCTTTTGCTACAGGAAATCGTTTTCTTTATCTTGTAGGTAGAAATGGGCGTTATAATCACTAAAATATTTTTATCAACCTGTAAGCCGTAAAAAACACTGCTTTTCAACGTGACTGAAATAAATAACAAATAGTTTTACCACTTTTGGACTTTTTTAAACGGTTGTTGCGGCCTCTTCGTTTAAGGGGCTTTCATCAGCGAATCTAGCGTTATCCCTCATTTTATCCTTTTCGTAAGACTTTTCATCAATCTCTTAATTTTGGATGAAATGAATCCACTCATTACCGCCAAAAGCGGTAATTTTGGAGAGTTAGGTCAAATTCGTCCTAAAATTGGCATGAAATTTTCGACAGATGCCGTGCCGGCAAAGTAGAATGGGACCTTTGCAAGTCTTCCCGTGGATACCGTAGAAAGCAACTAAGGAAACACCAGCTAAACAAAGCTTATAAACATCAAAGATACCTCTCCAACCCGTCTGGCCAGCGTGGAGAGTGTAAGATAAATCCTCTAATTGCTCTGGCTCTGGTAGTACAGAGATGGTCGTGCTCCTGCAGTGGAGACTAAAAAAAGATCATGATCATGATTATTAAACAAATTTAAAACAAGAACCATGAATATTTTTCAACTACTTGTCAACATCTAAGATAAGTAGCGCACAAAACGTTTCGCGGATTTCCGTCACCCAACAACCATTAGATTTCTATCAATATCCTGTGCGACACATACTAGTACTTCCTTGTCACGTCCTTACTATTAACGAGATAAACAAAACTTTATTAAAGGAACTACGTCAGAGGCCGAGAGGCGGTTCCGAAGAACTCTGACACCAGGGCGCACATTATCGACTGACCGTGTCACCTACTCGAAATGATGATGTCGAGATAAGCAGAGCCTCTAGATGCAAAGATGCCTTTGGCGTGGTGATTGGTGGATGTGTAGGTGAAAAAGAAAATCAAAATAGTGTTGGATTGCTAACCGCATCGTCATTTGCTTCGATCGGCTTTTCGTTTTCGTACATTCTATGTTATGTTTATCGCCATAAATGGCAGTTTTTGACAAAAACGCTAAGAAAAGCCTCACGTTCTAAACAGTAGTTTATAAAAAAGTTTAAAGTGTTAATTTTAGGACACAATATGTTATATGGTGTCCCAAAATTAACGCAACTTTTTCAGGACTATAAAAAGGAGTTGCGTTAGTGGGAAACACTATATGTATATCTACGCTATATTATCTCGCAAAACTAAATTTTATGTGATCTCGTCGTATTTAGGGTTCCGTAGTAAACTAGGAACCCTTATAGTTTCGCCATGTCTGTCTGTCTGTCTGTCTGTCTGTCCGTCCGCGGTTTTACTCAGAGACTATAAGTACTAGAAAGCTGTAATTTGGTATGAGTGTGTATATTAATCATGGCAAAAAAGTCGTAGAAAAAAACCTTGAAAAAATATTTTTTTTTGGGTAGCTCCCATACAAGTAAAGTGGGGGAGTAATTTTTTTTTCTCTATTTACCCATCGTGTGGGGTATCGTTAAAAAGGTCTTTCAAAAATATTGTGAGGTTAAGAACACCATTTTTCGATTTAGGGATCCGTTTCCGAAATATTTGGTTTTAAAGTGCAAAATTTTGTTAGAGGTACGTGTCCCCCCCCTCTATCTGCTAAACGGTTATATATGGATACGTGAAAAAAATTACAGCAATAGTATATATACTGAAGTTGAAAGGAAAACTATCAGAGCTGGGTACTAAGTGCAAACTAAAAAGTTATAGGCAACCAACTAAAATGTACTGGAAAATGTAAAATTTCATACAATCTTCATTGTTAGATGTTTTTGGTCGTTAGACTGTGAGGTGTGAGTGTAAACAGTGTGAACTCAAAGTTGTCATTCGCAACTACGGAACCCTACACTGCGCGTGGCCCGACACGCACTTGGCCGGTTTTTTTCAATTATCTTTTTCAAATGGGGGCAGTACTGGACACCTGAAAATGTATTTACGCCCTTAAATTTTTAGCGCTCTAAATGTACGCACTCCACTTTAATCTCAGAGAGAGGAGTGCCTGAAACGGACAGCGTTATGCCCAGACCCTACTCCGAGGTAAGACATACCTTTAACATAGGTACATTAGAAGTCTAGGTACCTTAAATGTGTCTCAATTATATTTTAAAATTAATTACAAGTGTAAACTGATTTAACTTTGGCAATAAATTATTTTTATTAATTTGCCAAATACTTGAGTTTAAAGTTGCAAGTATTTATTTGCATGCGAGTTATAATTATTGCGGAAAGTAGTAGAAAATGTTGACCTTGAAAATTAAAGTGTCTCTGGTTCGTTATCAACAATGACCCATATTCGAGTATTGACAGCCTTTCAAATGTATTTGCTGTCCTTGGTGATAAAAAATCGCATTTTTTAAATGTTGTGAGTACTTTAAACGTTTGTGATCAACGGTCTGATAAATTGATCAATTTTGATTATGTCATGATCATTTGTTGTGTCAATTTATTAATTTAAGCGGTAATTTAGGTATTTGTCGAGCTGTGCGTTGACATTATAATTCAGTGAGACAGATTTGCCTTTTATATTATTACTAGCTGTTACCCGCGGCTTCGCCCGCGTAATTTATAGCCTATGTCCTTCTCGGTACCCTAACCTATGTGGATTCAAAATTTCATGATAATCGGTTCAGTAGATACGGCGTGAAAGCCTAACAAACAAACAAATAAACAAACTTACTTTCGCATTTATAATATTAGTTAGGATTAGGATATATGTATAGGAGATAGATAGATAAATTGATTAAATGGCACTTCATTTTTAAATTATTTGAAAGTTACAATATCGACAGAAAGATTGTATTGTTTGCGTAAAAGTTGCCAAATATTGTGTCTTACTTATCACTCTATAATATGGCCTAAGGTATTGTTAAAACATTTTCGCCAGCAGCATGACTTGAACGTTTAACTTGCCTAATAAAACTATTTCAATTTAAACTAGTTACCCCTCAAGTCCTCACGTTGCTCGTAACATTATTGAGGATCTACTTAGTTCATATAAACACTTCTCTTATGGCATCAAAGAGGGTCGAAGCATCTACGGTAGCATAAAAAAATCCTTCTTAATGCAAATTCTCCATCAGATCTTATAAAAAAAATAACAAGAGAACTAAAGACTTTTGCCACAGGAAAAGTCGTTAATATTAAGACGTCACTAATGAAACTTTCAAAGCAAAGCTCGGAAAAAAGAAGCTAAAATAACATTCATTACATAATGCTTGTTTAAAGCAAGCTGCATTGTTTAAAACAATAACAAACCCGACTGTCGTTTTGTTGGTTTACGTCTGCCATATTGTTTTTTTCCTGTCATTACTTAGCCTATGACACTCCGGGGAAGAATACAAATCTAATGACACCTCACACTTGAAAATCGGTCAATCCATTTAAGCCACACGAAGCAACAGTGGGACAGACAAACTAACATACGTACGTATACATACGCGCGAAAAAAATATTACCTTCCTTCTTGATGGGTCCGTCGCATAAAAAAGAAGCTAAAATAACGTTCATTACATAACACTTGACTTAAAAAAGTGTTTTTGAAGGCCTATTCTTATCCATCAGGTCTTTTTTAGTCGCCACTGCAGGAGCACGACCCTCTCTGTACTACCACAGCAATATATTAACCAGAGTAGTCAGAGGATTTGGCCTACACTCTCAACGCTGGCCAGACGGGTTGGAGAGGTCTTTTTGATGTTTGTAAGCTTTATTTAGCTTGTGTTTCCTAAGTCGCCTTTTACGACATCCACGGGAAGACTTGGAGTGGCCCTATTCTACTCTGCCGGGAACCACACGGCGTATTCTCATAACAATAGATTTAGATTCACTCTCGTTGCCCAAATTCAAACAAAATTCAACGGTCATTCCCCTCTCAATAAAACCTCATCGTGCGTAGCGAAAGTGACAAAAAGTGCAAACGTGGATTTAAAAAAAACCGGGTGTGTGACCTAAACCTAAATAAAGGAAAGTAGACAGACCTTGGCCCAGAGATTTTGTGTTTTATGCGTTTTATTTCTTACGCTATGCATATTGTGTTGATGTAAATTGCTTTTTGCTGTTAACTAAGCGCTTATGAAAGAAGCTGTTTTTATACACACAGCTTTAATAGTCTAGTAACAGGTGAATGGCTTAAATCTAGGTAGTTTTCTGATTTCAGTACAATAAAGCAACCATTTGTAACTAGTTTTCAGCTGTGTTGTGTATAGGAAGTTGCGAATTTGATAAAATTAATAATAGTGATTGTAGTATGAAATACAACTGAAATAGCATTTCAAATTTTTAACTTTGTTCTATCTCATAAGAACTTTAAAATTATTGATTTATCCTTTCGGCTACTGACCAGCGTCTTTTTACTCGACTGACACACGAAGAAGGAGGGTAATGTTTTTCGCGCGTATGTATGTATCTAAGTACATATGCGTGTTCTATTGGTGCCTCCTGTAGCCTGAACAGCTTGATAAATTTTGAACTATAAGGTGTTTTAGAATCGTATTTACTCCCGGAGTGTAACGTCTGCAAAAAAATAATATGGCGGATGTAAACTGCCAAAAAGTTTTCATTACTTTTTAAGTATTGCATCTTTTTACTTTAAAATATTAATATTATACACAAGATATGTACACCTATCTAATATGATTAGGTCGTTTAAGACTGTGTGTTGCTGGCAGCAACTGCAATACTTAACTTAATACAAAAAATGTAAGTAACAGTTAGTACTTGAGGTACAAAAAAAAAACAAAAAGAAATTCGTGCCGTATTTAACCCAAAAAAACGTTATTTCCGTAACTCTCAATCTAAAAGTGACAGCTTAAATTATATTACTGTCACAAAAGATAAAACTGAAGTCTCCCGGAGAGACATCGTGACCAAAAACCTATTGAGCCTTCTCTTATTTTCCCGCACGAATCCGAAAGCGTTGTTGGAGATCCACAAATAATTCAGTAGAAATCTCACAAAAACGTGTACTTAAAAGTCTTAATAGATTAGTCGTGCTAAACGCTGTGATGGGTCTGAAAAAGATGTGAAAATTACCGAAAATGTTTACTCGGAAAGATGCATTTCAAAACAAATACACTAAGTTAGTAGTAGTGTTCTAGGGTGATGCATGAGAATGTATATTGTAGAGACATATTATTAGGTCTTTTTCCCTTGTAGGGTAGGCAGAGACTACCTATGTTTTAAAGTCTAAATTTAGCATGTTGATGTGCGTGAAGGTGGAAAAACGGATCAACATAGTGATGGGTTCCTAGCCGTATCGCCTATTGATATGGTTCCTCAGATTTTCGCCCATTTCTTCGATCGGCTTTTAAGATCTTCGTAGGAAGAGAAGCAGCTGGTACATTCTAAGATTTTTCTTTCCTCCCTGACCAGCATGAAAAGCATATTGTATAACTGTGTATCTACACATTACTCGTAAAACTAATATATTTAAAAATTATAGAACATAAAAAAATGCATAATATGGAATACATGCATTTAATTACAATTTATCAAAGTCAGTTCTAGTATTCATGAGATATGATACAATAGGATTCTGTCCTCCTGAAATAAAGGTATACCTAATACTATAGGTATGTGCGTTTAAGGGGCGTCACCTAGAGTCATCTTGTAGAGCTTCGAGATCAGGTAAGAATAATTGCCTGAAAAAAAAAAAAATAATAATAATATAAATAAATATATAGGGACATATCACACAAATTGAGCTAGCCCCGCAGTAAGTTGTGAACTTGTGTCGCAAGATACTAACTCAACGATATTATATTTTATAACATATACTTATATAGATAAACATCCAAGACCCAGGTCATTCTGAAAAAGATCGTTTTCCATCATTACCTGATCGGGGATCGAACCCAGGACCCCCATGTCGCAGGCTGGCGTGTTGACCGCTGCGCCACGGAGCTCGTGTAATAAAAAGGCATAATATGTGTTAATTTTCTTTAATTGACAGTCGAGGTGGCCGGAGAACTAAGCCAGGATCCTGCGATTCACAGACAGTCGCTGTAACACTGAGCCATAAAGAGCGTCGATAAAACAAGAAATACCTACCTCAATTGTTTCTTGTTTCTTCAATACCTATTTAGTCACCCTATTTTACCCTAGATTCAAAATAAATATCGGCAAGGTTTCCAGTTTTTAGCATAGCCCACCCAGTTTTTATTTCGCCTCGACACAGCGCAGAGATATGCATCGAAAAAATTGCAAAAAGCTATTGTCAAATTGAGCAACGGTGCTGGTGATACGGACAATATTTATTGGTTTAAATAGGACATACTATTTACTTAGTCGACATAGGTTTCTACAACGACCGTTGCCGTGCTGGGTCAACGTGTCTGTTATGATATAGTATGGCCTTGGTATCACTATCTCTACATCTTATCTTATCATAATTGGGGCCGATTATAAATCGGAAGCACGTCTAACCTTTGGGTTATTTTGAACTTACCCCATGCCTTACTCACCCACACGGTGATTCCTGAAGAAGGACTGCATGAGCCTCAGAATATCACCTGGTGCGTAGTGCCTGTAGTCCTCCAGATCAGTATAAGCCGATCCAAAGAGGTCCAACCGCTTACCAGCCAACGAGTCACAGCGACACAAAATGTGTCTCATTGTTTCCTCCGTTCTACATAGTATACCTAAAACTAAGTCGCTTCCCGATGTCTATCTGTCCCTATATAAGCATATATTTAAAACTACGCCACGGATTTTGATATAGTTTCTTTTTTTTAATAGATAAAGTGATTCAAGGGAAAGATTAAAACATTCAACCTTCGGTTTGGAGACATATCACCTGCGGTATTGAAAAAAAGAAGCAAGAGTCAGACCCAAGACATCCCTTGCATGGAATACAGCCTTCTGCCATCAGACTTAAAAGCCGTAATAGTTTTATAAAAACTACAAGACCTCTTGATGGCGACCCAAGATCAACCCGACTGCAATTTGGCGCAAAGATTTTCCACCTCCCACTGACTATATCCCCCCATCTGAAGAGCTTCCTCCGGGATCTCAACTCCCATGGGCTACATGGAAAAGTCTTAACCGCCTACGTACTGGGGTAGGCCGATGTAAGCATAACCTAGCCAAGTGGGGCTACATCGACCAAAATAACGTTCAGTGTGAATGTGGTGAAAGAGACCAGACCATGTCACACCTCATGTCGTGCCCCATGTGCCCCACTACCTGCACAAAGTACGACCTCAATTACGCCTCAGCAAGTGGCGTGGCTGTTGCAACATACTGGAGGGATAAAATATAGGACTTTTTAGACATTTTGAGCCATCGACACGAAAAGAAGAAGGGAAAGATTATTTGTGTAGTTCCCGGCAGAGTAGAATAGGACCACTCCAAGTCTTCCCGTGGATGGCGTAGAAGGTGACTTTGGAAACACAAAGCTTATAAATATCAAAGATACCTCTCCAACCCGTCTGGCCAGCGTGGAGAGTGTAGGCCAAATCCTCTGACTGTTCTGGCTTAGATATATATGGCTCTGGCAGTATTCTCTTATTAAATTAAGAAATAAGATATGGTAAAAAAACTCCACGCGGGCAAGACTTCTGGGACCTTTTTTGGGAGTTGGATTCGTGTTTACGAATTTCGTAAGATTGCATTTTTCGATTGTCGTAGTTTCTGTTGAAAGGCTACGCTACGACCAACCGACAGTAACAAAGAGATACTTTAATTAGAAGGGGGACTATAGACTGACAGATATTATCACCCTAGAGAATAAATATTTAATTTCGCAGAAGTCCTCAGTTTGGCAACTTCCACCGTCACGCATTGTTGTCAGATTAGCAACAATCGCGTGGCGTTGATCAACCGTTGAGTTTATGAAATTCATCTCGTTTGCAACGGATCGGCTTTGATACCATATTACTTCTTTTTTATGACATAGGACGGCAAACGAGCAAGCAGGTCACCTGATGGTAAGTGATCACCGTGATCACACTCCTGGTGAGGCAGCTGCCCATGGACAACTGCCACACCAGGAGTGTTACAAGAGCGTTGCCGGCCTTTATTTTTCTCTCCTCAGAGGAGAAGGGGAGATGGGCCTCCGGCTCTCTCACCAAACTAAAACATAGAAGCGGTGAAGCTACTACTCAAATGTCAATTTTCTGATAAGAATGTGGTACTTCCCCGGACGAGCCGCATATATCACACCCTTAATAGGGTATTAAGGGCTTTATAATTAATTGTCTCTATATTTACATTGGCATATAAATGATTCTTTAATTTTACCCCACTTGTATTTGGCTGGATTACATTATGACCAACACGGAAAATGCCTTTTTTTCTTTAAATATATATTAAAATGATTAATAAATTATCTATTTATTGACACCGTAAGTCTTATCACGATTAATTTTGAGTTTAGCCAAATATTTCGATACCGTTGGAGCCTGCAAGCCACTAAATGTCAACCATGTTACACCATCGCCATCTATGCAACTAAAGTATTTGAGAACGAGGTCTCTATATTTACATTGACATAAACTAAATTTCATAAATTGTATCACGACATGTCTATATGTAAGTACTTAACAATAAAAACAGAAACAAACAATAACGTTTACAGATAAAGTGAATGAAGTTGCTATCGGTCAGGTGTGGCGAACCATTAGGGATCAGCGTGTAATTTTTCCCTTCATGATAAAATTTATATAATATATATAATACTTTAATAATTTAAATATTATATATAATACGTAAATATTTATCCACTCAAGACGTTTTTACCTGTTTATGGTAATTTACCATAAACACATATATGATGCATGTAAAATGTTTCAAATGGTTTCCAGTGTTTCCAAGCAAGAAGGTAGTATATAATAAGTTATTATTTATCTCTGAAAATAATAACTCGCAGCATAACTAGACATGTGCAGATTAAAATATGGTTTAACACACTCAAGTCCCAGTGGCCGGATATCGGGCAACTATTTTTTTAAATCATTATAATTCAGACATTTATTCTTGAATTTAAACTGTTCCAAAAACACTGCTACCCGGGGGTCGTGCGAAGAGGAAAAATGTTCCCCTTCAATCCTTAAATCGTAAGATTTTATAGGTACCGTAGGCCCGTAGCTAGAAAAATATAGTGTTGCTTGCCGTGCCATTGGTTCGCCACCCCTACAGCAGGTAATGCGCTTGCGCAACATTACGTGTTGCACGTATTTTTATGAAACAATCTGCGTGCTGTGGTATATTGGTGAGAGCACCGGATAAGCGGAAATCGGAAGGGTGTTTTACTTTTTACTTGATTATGGGTTAGCTGACGTGGTTATGTTTTTGCAATCAACGGTATTAGTATCTATACATTAGACGAGCTCCGTGGCGCAGCGGTCAACGCCTGAATGCGACACGGATGGTCCCGGGAACAAGTTCGGTTAACACAACGAGACCCCTCTCGTTGTGTTGTGTCTAAGTAAGTATTATTTTTGAAGCCGTGACCTCACAAGACGAGTGATTTTTAGGGTTCCGTAATAAACAAGGAAACCTTATAGTTTCGCCATGTCTGTCTGTCCGTCCGCGGTTTTACTCAGAGACTATAAGTACTAGAAAGCTGTTATTTAGTATGGGTATGTATATTAATCATGGCAAAAAAGTGGTAGACACAAATCTCTACATACCACAATTTAGGCATAATATAAAAAAAAATTTTTTAGTTTAGCTCCCATACAAGTAAATAGGGAGTAAGATAGATAGATCTTTAAAAACATTGTGAGGTTGAGAACACCATTCTTCGATTTAGGGATCCGTTTCCGAAATACTTGAAATTTTTTTGTTAGATGTAAGTGTCCTATATCTTCTAAACGGTTATATAGATACGTGTAAAAAATTACAGCAGTAGTATATATACTGAAGTTAAAAGGAAAACTATCAGAGCTGAGTACTAAGTACAAACTAAAAAGTTATAGGCAACCAACTTATAAAATGTACCCGAAAATGTTTTTGGTCGTTAACTGTGAGGTGCGAGTGTGAACAGTGTGAACTCAAAGTTGTCATTCGCAACTACGGAACCCTAGACTGCGCGTGGCCCGACACGCACTTGGCCGGTTTTTCCATACAAAAGTCATTCGTTTTCGAGCGATACATTTTCAAAAATAGTGCCCCTGAGAAGCCATCAAAGAAATTGAGAACAAATGGGACTATTCTCGTCTATCGTGAGTCGTGATCGGTGCGTCCTATAGAAACAGCCACGGTAAAAAAGTGCCCAGACACTCTATTTTTATATTACCTCAGACTTTAGTAATTCAGTGCTTGGATAAGCCTCGCGCCTCGCACCGTCACGAAAGGTTGCATCTATCTAATTGATTGGGAAATAGGATTATGATCAATGTAAAGGTAAAAACTAGATTACGTGGGAGGCTTGAATTATACGGGCTAGACTTGTGGACTGACCACGGCAAATCCATAGCGCTTCTACCATTAAGCGGATGAAATGTTATGCCTAATACTACTACAAGCGAAACTTCATATCCGTGCACACGTCAGTCTGTGCGTTAAAAATCAGAGCGTCACTGTAGAAAAAAATTCAAGACTGACGTGCGTCGTTGCCGTGTGAATCCCGGCTAAGTAGAATACGACCACCGTCTTCCCGTGGATGTCGTAAAGGCGACTTAGGAAACACAAGCTAAACAAAGTGTTATAAACATCAAAAAGACCTGTCCAACCCGTCTGGCCAGCGTGCAGAGTATAGGCCAAATCCTCTGTCTGCTCTGGCTGATATATGGCTCTGGTAGTACAGAGAGGGTCGTGCCCCTGCAGTGGAGACTAAAAAAGACCTGATGATGATGATAATAGTTTAAAACTAGATTACGTGGGAGGCTTGCATTATTCGGAGTTGGACTACTATAGATAGCTAATTTATCGGCGGGTGATATAGGCGGATGAAGTCGCGGAATAGTTACTACTTCTAATACTACTACAAACGAAACTACATCCGCGCACACGTCAATGTGCGAGTAACAATCAGGTTTACCACGGTAGAATAAATTCAAGTAGAAACTGGAAGCAAATAATATAACAGCCGTGCTTGTATTGTATCAAAATCGGTTCAGTTGTTTGGTAGAAGTGTGGAACATTACAAGGTATTTCATGCAAGATTATCAATATTATTCTATCACTCCTATTAATTATTACCAGTGTCAATCACTACATAATTATAAAACAGTCCTCCGCCGCGTCTGCCTGTCTGTTTGCGATAAACTCAAAAACTACTGCACGGTTTTAGTGCGGTTTTCACCAATAGATAGAATGATTCATAAGGAAGGTTTTTAGGTATAATTCAACCCCGGGCGCAGCCTGGGCTGCTAGTAACCAATAAAAAACATGTTCATGAGTTACAAAATCTAACTTTATTTAAAAAAACTTAAGTCACATAACGATTGGACACAAAGTTGACCTCTTAAACATACAACACGGAGAAAACTGTTTCCAGTTAGTCAGAACAATACCTTGTATAGTTAGGTTATGGTAACAATATATACGTACTTCAAAATGAAGGTTTCAGGCCTGGTTCAGAGCACAGAATGTCTCTGGCGCACTACTAGAGATGATAGTAATAATTATACCCCATGTCAGCCCGCGCCCGGCTAGTGGGCGAACGTCGCATACTCGGCCTGTCAGTTTGTGCTCAAAACTACTTAAAAATACCCCAATGTGCTGTGATATGGTTTCATAACTATACAGTAAAAAGGTTAATAGACAAAATTCTGGTGTAACCTATATCACAAGTAAATAAATAAATAATAAATAAATATATACGGACAAATCACACAGATTGAGCTAGCCCCAAAGTAAGTTCTAATGAAAGACTTGTGTTATGGGATACTAACTCAACGATACTATATTTTATAACAAATACATATATAGATAAACATCCAAGACCCAGGTCAATCTGAAAAAGATCGTTATCCATCTTGATCTGACCGGGGATCGAACCCGGGACCATCCGTGTCGCAGGCAGGCGTGATGACCGCTGCGCCACGGAGCTCGTCTTGTAGTAAATAGCAGATTTTTGCATTCGGCGCTCTTATAGTATCACTAGCGCCACCCAGCAATTAAATTCTTTAAATCCTAATCTATATTGAATTTTTAAAATCTAACAAGTACAAAACTAGTCAATTACTTGTAATATTTTTTGTTTATTAGAAGTAATTTACTAGTGCCATATTAAAAGGGGTGGCAGCGCAAAGCTAATTGTAGATGTCGCTGCGTACGTTCATCCTTAACAAAAATATAAATATCTTTATTTTTAGATTTTGATGCAATTAATTAGTGCATAAGAATAGTGACAAAACATTAAACCTTTCGTAAAAAAATGTATAAAACGCATATATGTTCCCTTATCAAAAGATTTTTAAGTATTTTGCAAACATAACCTACAATAATATTTTTTGTAATAGTAACAATAAAATATATATGCCAATTTATAGGAAACTAGCTAGTATAAACAATTTAATAGTTTATTTCACGATATTTGGTCTGATTATGAAGAAAAATATTGATTAGTGTAAAAGTCCATACATTTGACAGTAGTATCGGAACAACCCTACTAAATTGTAACGTGACAGTTGCCATCCCGTTAAAGCCAAAAGTGGCCACTTTTGGCATTAACCTGTTTTTCTCTTCATTTATGAAACGAATATTAGTGAAAATGAATACCAAAATACTGCAAGTTATTTAATAGTTATGTACTTGTTAGATGTTTAAAATTCGATATAATTTAGGATTAAAAGAATTAATTGCTGGGTGTCGCTAGTGTTACTATAAGAGCGCCTTAAAAGAAATAATTACTGGGTGGCGCTAGTGTTACTATAAGAGCGCTAAATCCTAAATAAACGGTACCGCCCCCTGACATGCTTGTTTCGTATGTAATGTGTTGAAAAGGCATCTCTAATAGTGCGCGAGCGACAGTCACATCCCCTGCACTTTAGTTCCCTGTTTCTAAGAGGGAATTAAACAATGTACGGGCAATGTATGGGAGCAATGGCTATTGCTATGTTATTCTGGCATCTAGTTCACATTATTTATTTTATAACTAGTTCAACATCAATTTTAATTGCGTCCACATGCCAAGACAACGATAAAGTTGAATGCCCAAGTGCCCTGAGCATTGTAAATAATTCGATCATAAATTGATTGCCCATGTACAGTCTGAATCAAATTTTATGGCGGCTCGGAATATAGCGCGAGTCTTAGCGCAGTACACAATATTAGGTAGGCGCGGGGAAGCGGGGCGCATACAAGCAGTGAGCATCTAATATCCGAGACGCTACAAAGTTTGATTCGGACTATATCCACTGATGATTTGTCCTGGGCAAAACAATTTTAAGAAATTAATTCAATTTATATATTTTTTTGGATTATTTTGATTTCACAGATAATTCAGATCATAAAAAAGATGTATGAGCTCTATGGCTTGATTTGATTAATTATTCAATATCCCACAAATTTTCGCTTTAAATACCATCTTAAAGCCAAAATAAATAGGAATTTAACAAAAAATATGGCATAAAAGATTTGGCCCCTAAATTTTAATTGTCAAAACTGGGCAAAATACTAACATATCAAAACTTAAGAGTCGCCTGGACGCGCATGTCTGCATACAGACGGAAAAAGGGAATTGTGGCAATATTTGATAATTTTGGAGTAAAATTAAGCATCCAATCAATTAATCTTCTTATAATCTACGTGCGTTCCTATACAGTTTGGTTAAATTATCAATAGTTTAAGAATTATACGCCTCTCAAGATTTCCATACAAATTTAAAAAGGCTTGTAATTTTCAAACCATTGGTATTTTAACCAAGCTGTTTAGGAACGTACGTAGATTATAATGAGATAATTGATTAAATGCTTAATTTTACTCCAAAATTATCAAATATTGTCACAATTCCCATTTTCCGTTTGTATGGAGACATGCGCTTCCAGGCAACTCTTAATGTCAGCGATCGGTTCTCGTAGAGTATATTTACCACTTCAAGGAAACGGATAATAATAGCGCAGATGATACCGATGCCTCGCTTAACGCGCACTTTTCGGCAGTGGTATTATTTACTCTTGCGATTTTACAATTGAAGATTGTGCATTCGAGACAGGTTCTTGGCTGGAGTATCTATCTATGGAGTATCTATGGAGAACTGAACTGAAGCTGAACACAGTGTTGAGCAATCTATTCTCATATCCAGCAAAATCAGTACACCTCTTATGGAGTTGTATAATGTTGCTAAGATAAATTTTATACTAGAGGTCCCCCATGAGGCTGGCATAGTCACATCAAGAGTACAGAAGCCTCGAAAAAAAATTTTATAAAAAAATAAGGATTGTGCATTATACTCCACGCTTCCCGATCACTGCTTATCATACAAAATACTGTCAATAAAATACTGTGATACCACTGCACCAAAATAAAATTGACCAATACAAACACCTGACTAGATATTAGTAGGTTGAGGCACTTCAGATTCTAATAGATTCAAATTGACAAACAAAATCACACAAGAAACGGTTGAGACCAACGTAATACTAAACACTTAGAAAATGGTATACAGGAGGTGTAACAAAATTCTTGCATGTGTGAATGCTTGGGCCATCATCGTAGTGATTTACTGTACATTGATGCTTTGAAAAGAAAACTATCGAGAGCTTTTGTGAATTAAACAGCAGTGAACAGCAATATTATCCCATTCAACTGTTGTAATAATTTCTTTATTGTAGGCTATGCCTAGTTAAGACGTCAGGAAATATTTCACATGTGTATCACACTTAATTGTATTGATAAATATTTAGTGGAGTAGGAAATGTATGTTGTGAAATCAATAAAGACATTATTATTATTACTGTTGCAACGAAAAAGAGTTAAATTATCTACGGTTACAGTGCCCGGCAAATAAGTTGACCTAAGTGTGAGTAGGCCACCGCAATACATTGCCACTGATTAATATAGGTGTGTCTCGCTCACACTTATACGCCGCGTGTTGTACCAGTCTCGGTCTACCCAAGAGCAAGAGAGTGTATGTATATATCAGTAAGAATTTTTTTTAATTGTTTTTCAATAGAATGCTCAGTAGATAAAAATTTATGAATTAAAATTAATGAATATAGTAAGGTTTTTTTTTCAAGATGGACCATATAAATTCACAAGGATATTGTTACACCTCAAGTGTACGATTGATGATTGACTGATTGACACTAAATTATCAAAAAATGTTCAAACACTATTTACAATTACAATTGACTCTGTTTATGGTTTATGCACTATCACCCGCAATAGGTTTAACTTCGTTTATTTGTGACACCTCTTCATTTGACACTACTTTTGTATCAACAACCGGTAATACAACCTTTAATTTCTCCTCAGCATTTTTTAGTTCTTCTACTTCAGGAATTAAATCAACTTGGCCGTTTTCTTCGTTAATTTTGATATCTAATTCGTCTATATTATTTTCGATGTCAATATTATCATCATCGTTTATGACGTCTAAGTCACATAAGTTGATATTCGCGCTATTGATGGCTTGTATTAATGTTTCTAGAGTTTGGTCATCGACTTTCTCTACTGGACTATCTAGGGATTTCAGAGTTTGGTCATCGACTTTCTCTACCGGACTATCTTTGCCTCCATGAGCAGTAGCTTCATTCCCATTGGCAGTTGGCTCAGTTACTTCACTGTTAGCGGTAACATCGCTTTCTTCCTTTTCTTCAGCTTTTTCTTGAGCGGCTTTTTGTGCTTGTTTCTCAGCTTTGTTTTTCTTAGATTTGGATTTCTTTTTGGTTTCTGGTTTGGGCGGCTCTGCGGCCTCAGGAGTTGGCGTAGCGTTGGCGCTGGCATTGTTGGCGTTCTTGTTGTTGGTGAGAACGTTCAATTGGCTTTGGAGATGCGCGAGGCTTTGACGTAGTTGCGCACAATTCGCTGCCATTGCGTCGACCTAATGATGAAAAAAAAAATACCTGTCTAAGTTACAACATATGTATAATAAAAAACATGTCACTGCAATTATGATATTTTGTTTCAGACCTTAGGTTCTGACATAAATGCCTATTATTATTATTATACGATAAGTGTGCTGTGATCAGACGTAGACATACTTGTGTCTGGTAGTACAGAGAGGGTCGTGCTCTTGCAGTGGAGACTAGAAAGACCTGATGATGATACTTGTGTCTGCATAAGAATGCAGACACAAGTAGGTACATAAAAGGGTGTGGCCATAAGGTCAACAGCAAGAACAAGGCCTAAGGCATTTTTCACTCAGTAATGCAAACCAGTGGAAGACATTACCTTGGTGTCGGAGAAATAAGACCTGGGGTACGATTTTTGATTTTTGCCATAAAAAAATCGTTCGAAGACGAATGGTCACACGTTCTAAAATAGTACCCCTGAGGCATTTGTCACACAATAATGTACAGTAGTAGAAGTAACTGCCTCCATGGTCCAGTGGTTAAGGCGTTTGCTTTGTTGACCCGGGTCGTGGGTTCGAATCCCACGGGAAGCATACTTTGTGAAGTTGTTTCCAGTTTGGTTAGGACATTGCAGGCATGAATAAGCTGATTATCTGATAAGAAAGATGATTCCGTGCTTCGGAAGGCACGTTAAGGCGGTGGTCCCGGCTGCCATTTGGTAGTCGTTAAAAGCACCACGTCAGCGGCCGAGAGGCGGTTCCGAAGAACTCTGACACCAGGGTGTGCAAGGTCGATTGGCCGTGTCACCTACACGAAATGATGAGTAGTAGAAGTCATTACCTTGGTGTTGGAGGCGGGCGCGGGCGCGGGCGCGGGCACGGGCTGCAGGGGCGGCAGCGCGGGCCGCTCGATGTTGTGCTCCTTCAGCGTGCTCAGCAGCAGCGTGCGCTCGCCCTGCGATACAGTCAAACAATATCTAAATATATATAACTCAAAGTTGACTGACTGACTGCCATAGTGATCCATCAACGCACAGCCCAAACCACTGGACGGATCGGGCTGAAATTTCGCATACAGGTAGATGTTATGACGTAGGCATCCGCTAAGAAAGGATTTTGATCAATTCTACCCCCAAAACTATACTCTTACCGCGAGCGAAGCCGCATGCAAAAGCTAGTATACACTAAGCGAAAAGAAACAACACCTTAAGCATGTGTGCACGTAAAATCGTTTTCATCATTCAAGCTCTGAAAGGAGGTTGTATTTAACTCAAATTCCAGGTTGAAAGTTCGATTTACATCCTTAGGGAGGTAAGTAAATTGTGTGTAAAATACAACCTGTATTTAACGCAAATTCCAGGTTGTAAGTTCGATTTACATCCTTATCCTTTACTACGCCCGCCGCTAGCGCCCCGCGCACCAACAAAACGTCCGGTATACGCAAAAAAAAATCTGCAAGCGCGGCGAAATTTGCAACAATATTTATCTCATGAAATCTTACCTCTATATACACGAAAAATTACGTAAAGATTCTGTATAAAGCGTAGTAAATGACTACGTCGCTAAAATAAGTTTATACTACAGGTTTAAATGGCAATCAAATGTTAAATACGCAACAATGACAAAAAACCATACCCTTCGTTCTAGAAAAGTTCACATAAATCATCATTCTGACACTGTGGACGAATTCCAAGTATTGAACAATAAACTACACTATATTACCTATAAATAAACACCAAACACTAAACACTTGAAGCACTTTTTGCAGACGAAACAAAAAACACAATGTAAACACTCATGGTACCAAATTACACGACTCGTACACATGTTCCCTGTGGAACGTGTTATATTTTCATAAATCCTATGAGCTAAACTATATATTTATAATTAAATAATGTAAATATGTATTCGTTAATATATTTTTCCTATTATTACCATAAATAATATAGCTTTATTGTAATAACATTGGTATTATCGGCATACGTAGAGTAGGCCGTTAGTCAAAACTTAGTCTTTTTATTTAGAACTGCAATTTTATGTTAAATCATGACAAAAGACATAAGATCTATAGATAAGACGTTGGCGCACATTCTAAGGATTATTTTTATGTATAATACAATAATACTTACGACATAATTTCACTGAAAACACTCACACTGTTTTGATAAACGAAACACGGAACGAAGTATGACACATTGACACTTGACATATTGTTTTGAAATTTATTTTTTTAATTCTTTATGGATCTGTAGCAAAGAAATCTCTCTTGTAATCCGAAGTTGAATGTCTATGGCATAGGTTGGCATTTGTATTTTTAATCTGAGACGTCAAAGTCGTGAGAAATAAATTGTCAAAAGAGCGCGGTACGCCCGTACCCCCGAATGTTGCCGGGACGTAATAAGCGAAAAAGAATCGAGTCCGTTTCGGGGATTGGACGTAGGAGAGGTTATGGAGGTAAGTAAATTTGAAAATCGAAAGCGGCCATGCGCCACGAATCGGCTCCAATAATAATATGTATAAATTTATTTTTAAAATAAATGCACTGGCACACAAATAGCTGAAGGCATCAAGAGCGCAAGGCCATATAAAAACGGTTTGGTTTTATTCTTTGTTACAAATTGCAAATATAAATCCTCGCAATCATAATGAAAAGTAGAGTGTTCAACTAGAGTGTAAATTATCAATCACACCGTCAAACTATAAGCGCCCGACGTATTTACTTAACGTTTTACTGTTACTGTACTGTTAAACTGTCTTTTATAGCGAAGCGAGAGATCGCTTCGCTCGCTCGTGCGCTTAATTATGTCGAGTGTTATTGATCACAACCCTTGTGTAATCTACTATTGCTGCTAGGCTATATGTGAGTGTCTGGACGTGCCCGGGGGCAGCGAGAGGCGCGCGGGGCGGGAACGGCCGCCACGGAACTGGCTTGCTCGAGGGCTGTCTGTGTTTGTTGTGTTCATATCTCGCACGGCTCGCACCGCAGGCACGAAGTGAGTGACTACCTCCGCGTTGTCA
This sequence comes from Rhodophaea formosa, assembly GCA_963082605.1. Classification (NCBI taxonomy): domain Eukaryota; kingdom Metazoa; phylum Arthropoda; class Insecta; order Lepidoptera; family Pyralidae; genus Rhodophaea; species Rhodophaea formosa. Next base: position 14,305,513 of record OY720222.1, on the reverse strand, counting down.
ACACTAATGCTTACACGCTCCGGCTCACGGTCCCAGTCCAGTCCACTCTCACGTACAGGGTACGTACACTCCCTAGTGTCCAGTTTTTTCACACAAAAAATACCATGCGGGCAGGATTTGAACTGCCTTTAGACTTTGTACGCCTTACCAATTAGCCCACAGCGTGGAATTTTTCCACCATATTCCAATCCTCTTATACGCTCCGTGGCGCAGCGGTCAACACGCCTGCCTGCGACACGGATGGTCCCGGGTTCGATCCCCGGTCAGGTCAAGATGGAAAATGATCTTTTTCAGATTGACCTGGGTCTTGGATTTTATCTATTATAAAATACAGTATCGTTGAATTAGTATGATTTGCGCGTATATATTAAAAAAAATATTGCTTGCGTCATCTAACGTAACTACCACACTTTTACAAGTGTGATACAGTGTGATGCAAACTTTGTGGTGGTTCGGATCTGAGACATCTCCCACCGTTTCTTCCAGGAAAGCGACTCTTTCTCCCATTTTTATTCTTCTTTCGGTGAGTGAGATAGCCGCAGGCCCATCTCCTTGTCATAATCATAATGTAGTTTAACAAGCTATTATAACTTTTATGTCTAGTGATGTAAGATGCATAACCGCTTGAACGAAGCGAGCCGGCCGGCGGCCTGCCTGCTCGCGCGGACTAGCTCAAGCCGCCGTAATGCATCTTATTTCACTACACATAAATTTTATAATAGCTTGTTTTAAAATGATATGTCTAGACATAAGATGCAAAATGGCGGCTGCACGCTCGTGCGTCTAGTCCGCGTGAGTGTGCGCCAGGCCGCCGGCCGCGAACCACGTTAAAGCAGTTATGCATCTTATGTCACTAAGTATAAAGGTTGTTTTGAAATGACGCGTCGCTTCCGATGCCATCCCATGCCAATCCAGTGTAGCGTGGCCCTTTAAGTACTTTATGATTATGACAAGGATATGGGCTTCCTCACCGAAAGAAGAATAAAAATGGGAGAAAGAGTGGCAACGAAGAAGTCACACCGAAAAAAGAATAAAAATGGGAAAATAAACAATGAAGTTTGAGTTGTAGAATGACTGTATTACCTGTAGTGTACGACACAAGCTCTGCATGTGCTGCAGCTGTCTACTGGCGGCCGCGGCTCTCTCCTCGCTGGCCTGGCGCTCGCCGCACATGTCCAGTAACGCGGTTTGTGAAGTCTCCCACCGTTTCTTCCAGGAAAGCGACTCTTTCTCCAACTTTTTGATCTTCTTTGACATCTGTAAGAGAGATTTTCAATAGACTTCAAAAAAGGTTATCAATTCAACCCATATTTAAGTAGTTTTATCAGAATTACAGTTTTTGTATTTGTTGTTGTATACTAGGGTGGCTGAGGATTCCTCTTCCGCTTCCTCATAATGCAGAAGTTCCGCAATATATTGGGTTCCTCAACCGTTACCGCATCTTCATAAATAAAGAAAAAATCCTCTTCGTCTATCACTTCCTCAAAAATTTAAGAGGAATTTCCGCTATCGTTTTTTAAAAAAAAATTTAAGAGTTATTTAATAGGCTGTTGGGTTGGGTCCGCACATATTTATATATTTCCTATCATCCGCTACTTCATCCTCATCTGCATCCTATAAACCTGCACTTGACACTTCGTCTTCCTCCTTCTCTTCCGCATAATCACTTCCTCAACAACCTTAGTCTATACCAGTTTCTAAACACAAACATTAATTTAAAAAAAAAAACTATATCACGCGCAAATTTCTAAGCGAATGCGAATTTATAGGTAGATGCGATATTGGCAAGACCCTGACCACGAAGATTTAACGACGGAATACTCCAAGGTATTTTAGATGCATCCTTCTTCTTCTTCTTCTGCTTTGTATTATGGCTTCCACCGAGGCTTCGGTGATTCTGCCAACGTCATGGTTAGAAGACACAGAAAAAAATATATATGCTCGGTATTTGATTGTAAGCTGAAAGGAAAGGGTTAAAGACAGATGTTATTACAAACACAGGATTGAAACATACACAATAGTTAGTACAAGGATGAGTTGTTAGTATGGATGAACCTACTCATATAATTATTTAAATGAATTGATGCTAAGTATTTTGAGCAATGATAATTGAGTATTCTAGAAAATAAAGATTTACAGTTTCAGGGAATTTTTAGATAGAAATTTAGCCAAAACAAAATAGTAACGGGTATGGACTAAGTTTAGAAGGGAGTTAATATTCAAACTTTCGTAAGATAAATTAAGGGGAAGTACGTCACGAAGGCGGACGGACAATTTGGGGCAGTTAAAAATTATATGCTTCACGGTTCCTTCATCAAGACCACATTCGCAGAGGGAGCTATCTTTAATACGGAGTTTTGCAAGGTGGACATGTGTACAGGCGTGTCCTAGTCGGAGACGGATTATCACGGAGGTGATCCATTTTTCAAGGTCGCGATGCCGGAAGAACCAGGGAGTGTTAGGGATGTAAGGTTGGATGTTGCCATACCAAACGCCTTCTTAAATCGTTCTCAAGTCCCGTTATGTCACTACTCACTGTCTAGATAACCTAGCATGACAAAGGCAGCATGAGATTTAAGATTATCATTGTTAAGATAATTTTGAAGTTAAGCTTTAATTCAAGAAGTTTGCCAAAAAGAATAAGGAAGTTTGACGATAATTAGAATAAATACAATACCTTTTCCATCTGCTCCTTAAACCCGCCAAACACCTGATTACTTTTAACCAGGGCGTTCTGGAACTCGTCATACTTGTCCGTATACACCCCCAACTGTCCCCTCAAAGCGGTCTCCGTGCCTTGTAGCTCCATAACCTTGGCCCGGTACTGGGCTACGGTGACCTTAAGCTGTTCCATCTCAGTTATCAGCCTCTCTCGGTCCGCTTGATGCTCGAGACTGGCTTTTTGGAGCTTGGCTTCCGATAGTTGAGATTCTAGGGCCATTTGTTTTGCCATTTTGTCAACCTGTGGGAAAACAATATGCATTAATTTGTGTGTTTAAATTCACTTTTCACACAAGATAATATCACTATATTTACATTTCTTCAGTAGGGTTTTTAAGTAGTGACAGATTTTAAACCCATTTCAAGCTAATATTTACGACATCCATTTCTTGGTATTACCATGTGGTAGGTAAGTTAGAAAGTGCTAAGCTGGGCTGATGTCCAATTTAAATCTGTTATTATTATAGCTAAATGTTGAGCTTAGTAATTTAGATTTTTGATACCTTCTCTTTTCTTGTGTTATTAAATAAACAAATTTTGTACCACCACTGAATAGGAAAAATATATATAATTAGTCAGTTGATTATCAAAAAACATTTAACACATATTTTTCTTCTGTCCATCAAACAAAAATTTACAAAAATATGCCTCATGCATAGACTTTAATACACTTTATCTTCATTTATTTATTGTTTAATTAAAGGAAAGAAATACAAATACTTTTATTTTGCTCAAAATGTGGTACAAAAGGACATCTTATAAAATACTTAACGAATATTTCACACACATTTTACCAGATACTGGCATGCAAAATCAATAATACATTTTGATTTTAATAGTATTAAATTTAAACAATGCCTAGAGTTAAAAATAAATGTTAATATTTTTTTATTATTACAATAAAAAGAAGTTTTTTTTTTGTTGTATTATTCATTTTAACATGATATAATAACCTAAAGACTCTAAATAAAACAAAAAACTTATAATCCAATAAAAATCCTACCTGTTGCTCTCGTAATTGGTACTGCTGCACCACACTCTTAAATTTCTCACTCATGCTGATGTTATCGTCCCTTAGTTTGGCGTTTTTCTCGTTATTCTGCTGCAAGAGAGTGGTGATCTCTGACAGAGTGTTCTGGAACTTGGCCTGGGTTTCTTTGCGGCGCTCCTCTTCCTCACGGATCTTGAGGAGGGATTCTTCCTGAAATCATAGGAAAAATATATGAAATTAAAATAAATATAAATATGCAGGCTGACTGGCAAATCACGTACCATATTATTGAAAGAGGGCCTCAGCACACGATTCTCGTACCAAATATATAAAAAAAAACATGTGTTTAAAGTTGACCAAATTATCCAATAGAAACAAGAAATGCGGAGACTTGCGCAGCGCGCAGTTATAACTAGTGCTTAGAGCATTTACCCTAGGGTAAATGCTCTAAGAACTAGTGATAAGCAGGTACTAATGTACACCCGTTGCGCGTCGGCTGCGGGCCGTGTAGCAGGATTCGTGAGCGAGCGTGTGTGTAATTTGTTCAGTAATTTGATTATTTTTTCTTTGGTATTAATAAGTATCTTGTTAGTTTTATATTTTTCAACAATACATAAGTAAGATCATGATGTATTATAAGACAAATGACACAGAATGAGTAGCTAGCCCCAAAGTAAGTTCCAGGCTTGTGTTATGGGATACTAACTCAACGATACTATATTTTATAATAGATACTTAAATAGATAAACATCCAAGACCCAGGTCAATCTGAAAAAGATGAATCCATAACATTCGAAAAGTACACTGTTGGCGACTGGTTCCGGGCTGAGTAGAATAAAACCACTCCAAGTCTTCCCGACGGATGTCATAAAAGACTTAGGATACATACATATAGCTTCTGTTCCCTTGACTGTTTACAAAGCCGAAACTACTGTACCTAGAAACTTACTCAGAAAATAGGCCCTTGCAGGCACTTTTTCACGTCAAATCACATTTAAAATTATCTTATTAAATATTATGCATTTACTCATTATTGTTTAAAAGCTACAGACTACTAGCATTTCGGAACCGACCACTGCAGAGAAGAAATGCCGAAAGAAACTCTTTTCAACAGTATTGGTCGCCTACTCGCCTGAAGGGCTTTGTATGATTAATGATTACCTATATTATATTTCTTTCTTTTTTACTTTTCTTTTTTTTTCATCTGTTTTCATTTTACAATATTATTATAAGTACATTCATATTGAAATATGATAATCAACTTAAAAAAAAATATAAGGTGCTGGGGCAAAAAATATGGGGGCTAAATAGAGGGGAGTTTACACAGACGAAGTCAATTATAACCCAAAATATCAATTTAGGATCGCTGGTTTGTTGGTTTTATTAGCGGTATAAAGTTTACTAGATGGGTTAGTTCATAGTCAATATTACATTCTGTAATTATTATCACATTCATTGAGTTTCTCAATAAGTTCCAGAAAAAATATTTCACTTAAAATACAATGTTTTAAAATATATGAAACATTGTAAAATCATTAAAAATGGCTTTTTATAATACAATTATAATAATACCATACCTTAATAGCTTTATTCTGCTTCTGTAGTTCCCGACAAAGGTTCTCAAGCTTCGATTTCACAAGTATCGTCTTATTGAACTCGTGCTGGAGCTGTTCCTTCTCCTTCAACAGCATTGCGTACCGCTTGTCCGATTGTTTGATGTAAAACTGCATCTTTTTCAAATCCTCCGCTGACTGTACATGCTTCTTGCAAACCATTGAGAATTTTTCTTCAAGAGTTGGCAACGAATTTAGAGATTTCATTAGTTGTTCTACACTTTTGTCATCCTTTTTCTTGTCCTCCTTGTCCTTTTTGGACTTTTTTGGAGCTCCTTGAGGACCTGATGGCTCTGCAGGAGTTGATACTTTCTCCTTGAAAAAAGACAGCCATTTATACAAATTTTAATTTTAAAATTCTTAGTTTAAAAAAAAATCTTTTACATAATGTTATTGGATGGCGTGTTAACCACTGAGTCACAGAGGCTTTTGAAGTTGTGTACTTATGTTGTTGCGCACTAACTCAATGATACTGTATTCTATGTATAATAGATAAACTGAAATGCAATAATCAACATACTATGTAGAATGATGGTAGAATGCATTTTTTCAGTTAAATATTACAATTTTAAAATTACTCATCTATATAATAGTTGCCATAACAATACAAATACCAAATTTTGCACTTTACAGGATCTTTTTATAGTAGAGTCATGAATTAGAGGAAATAGAAATTAAAGTTCTAAAAAATAAAATAAATAAAAAAAATATTTTATTAGCATTAAAATTTAAATAAATATAAAATAAAGAAAAATATTTCTTATATTAATTTAAAAATTATTAATTATATATTTTATGTTGAAGGTTGCTTACCGTCCTTCGTAACACATCCCGCCGCCCAGAAGGTTAGGAACCATATTATATAGGCTTCAGAAACATTACAATGTATAGTAAAATGTCAAAAACAATGTGATATAACAACTATCTCTGTTACGGGCTTCGGCTTCAAGTCGTCGTACTCGTCAACCATAAAAGAAGAAAGCACGAGAAACGTGCATAGGAACAGAAATATCATAAACATTCTGAATTTTTGGCTGATTGCCAACAAAGGTATAAGTTCAAAAATTTACCTATTTTGAACACAAAAGTACTTCCATTTCCAAAATTTAACCACAGTTTGATTAAATAACTTGCAATTTTTACATTTTCGCCTACTCAATAGACCTTTTCCACGGTAAAATCATGAAAAAAGAGAAAATTCTGTGCCGACATCTGATCGGTGCTATTTATAAATCTATCAAAAAATAAATAAATGTGTACTACTCACATCGTTATTATTATCAGGTTGTACATTTTCGGGATTCCCTTGGGGAATATTTTCGCCAGCGGCTTCCATTTTATTAATTTTATTTACGAAATAATTCACAAACAAATAGATAGAATCAGACGTTTTTGCTTTTCTTTCTTTACAACAAAAGATAAGGATTGCCATTAATTAACGAAAATCAAAATCACAATCGAGACCGTCGATCAATCGATCGACTTGGATAAAAGTTGGTGAAAAGTCTGGGGTACTATTTTTGAACGTGTGTTGTGTGACTCTCGTCTTCGAATTTCAAAAATCGTACCCTCGGGTACTATTTAGGATGGTCTAAGGATGGTTTAGATGGGCCGTCCGGGCTTCCGGTTGGTCACCGGTCTCCGGGACAAGGACACTGACGGCTGACGGCGCGGCCTCAAACTGTGTGATCGAGTTCATACAAATCGTATATAATCGATTTTTCTTCGAATAGTCATGCGATGTCACACAAACGCCGGTTGGCCCGGCCGGATGGGAAATAGTGGTAGCAGACAGCGCAAAGCTATTTATAGATATCACAACATACAGTCTTATTAACAAAAATTGTTTTTTTGCCTTCTAAGCCAGTAAGCAAAGACATTTGACCTTTCGTTAAAAATGCAACATCTCATAAAATTTCCCTTGTCGGCTGCAATGAAACTGACAATTGACCCGTTGCTGGCTTATGGTTAGACTGTTGGCTGCTGCTGACCATATAAAGGACAAGAGAGGCGACGAAGATGCGAGATTTTGATGATGGTCGATCTGGCTGCTGCTGATGGAGAAGGTTGCTTCCAATCACATCGGGGTCAACACTGTAGAGCGAGGTGGTATGCTCGACCGCCAGAAAGGAAAGATCTTCCCGCTGGTCAAGGGACACATGTGCCCAGGGAAACGTATGCGGCTCCGACTGAGTTCTGACGAAGGTCTTATTTATGTACCAAATTCGAAAAACTTTGTTTGCGCGTTTCAGGATTGAGCAGCACCATCTTGTGACAACTTCGAAGGCGTGTTCTTCTCAGCAGTGGTCCTTCCGAAACTATAGTAGTTTTTCGGTTTGCAAATTTTAAAAAAATATGACGTTCAAAAAGCGATACATGATATCCAAATTTGAATAAAATTTCATTTCACTCTTGTAGTTATTTTTTGTGTCGCCATATGCACGGTTAAGTTACATGTACTTTACCGGAAGTGGTATATTTTATATATGCAATCGAAAGTACTTTGTATGTATATTCTTTCATATTTTTTATATATTTTTTTGACAAGTATTTATTTTTTTATGAATTTTTGAAAATAGGGCACAAACGTAGGATTTACAAACAAATATCTGTGCCTTATTCCCTGTCATTGTCAATCTGACGTCAAATAATGACATTGACAGGACTTTGGCAGTCTGAGTTGCCAGGTTTGGGAAATTTTACCCGGGAGTCGGGAAAATCTCTTAGGCCTGGACTACATTACACCGGGTCGGGCCGGGCCGGGACGGAAAAAATTCCGGACCCACCCGGGGACTTCCATTCCGGATCTCTATGTAGTCGACACACGAAAATTTCATACATTTGTTCAAGTGACGGATTGAACCTGGGTGGGTCCAGAATTTTTCCGTCCCGGTCCGGCCCGACCCGGTGTTGTGTAGTCCAGGCCTATATAAAGGCCTCTCCCAATATAAATAATAAATATCGTATCCGTTTTCTCTGTTTTGATTTCTCATTGTTAATGCCTACCAGAATGTTTTTCGATGTAATAATGATTTGGTTTTGCTTATTTCTTTTAACTTTTAAGTATATTCCTCATATTTTTACTAGTTTCTTTACGTTTAGAAAATAGGAAACCACGTCTTTTATTTTATAAGCTAGCTACACAGAACCAGCAGGCCGATTTGCTAACTCGGTGTACAACAGTTTGATTGTCACTTTCGCATCCATTACGGTTTTCATATTTTAAATAGAAATAGTCATACATACCGAAGCAGAAATGAATATTGAAATTACCATGAAAACGATGTACACCGTAACTGTCAATAGTTAGCAAATAGGCCTGCAGGTTCTGTCTAGCTAGTCTGTGTCTTTTTATATAAATGTAATCGAAAGTACCTTGTATGTATATGCATCCATATTTTTTGTAATTTTTTTAAGCCAGTATTTATTATATTATGAATTTTTTAAAAAAAGGTCGCAAACGTAATATTTATAAACAAATATCTGGAGTGCTATTTTTGAACGCGTGACTCACTAAAACGGAAGTCGTGCACGACTACAAGTCACACTCGTCTTCCAAGTCAGGAAATGCCATTTTGCCATATTTTTGAAACCATCGCTTGAACTGTAGTGCTGCCAACCTTCAACGAAAAATATTTCATTTCTTGTTATTTCACGCAGAATTTTTCATAAACTTTTTAAGGTTATTATGGATTTTTAAAATGTTTAAGAAGTGTAGCGTCAAACGGAACGTAAAATCATGACATAGGAACTTCAAATGACAGGAAGTGACTTTGACATAAAAGCGTTCGTCGCCTGCGGAAACGAGCGGTCTCAACCGCTCGTTGCAATCACTCGCCAACTAACGATTAAAAATGCGGCCTTTTGGAAACACTCGCGTCAATCACTCGTTTAGTCAATAGTCAATAGTCAAAAATTTTATTCATCTTAAGATATTTTAAATATCATTTGTTGAACGTCACTTTACATTTACAATTGGTTTACAATGTTATGTTATTGTTAACGTCAATAAATTACTTAAAGCTAAGTTTACACCGCTTCCAAGGCGGAGTGCAGAAGAAGCGGCAACAAACTGCACAACGCATTTTCTCCAAATGACGTCAACTTACAATCTACGACATACAAGTGAGTCACGCGTTCAAAAATAGCACTCCTGTGCCTTATTCTCTGTCATTGTCAATCTGACGTAAAATAATGACATTGACAGGACTTCGAAAGTCTGAGTTGTCAGATTTGGGAAACTTTACCCGGGCGTCTGGAAATTTTCTAAAGGCCTTGCCTCTCTCAATGTGAATGATAAATATCGTATCCGTTTTCACTGTTTTTTTTTTCAATGTAAATGCCGGCCTGTTTATTTTTCGATGTAATAATGATTTGGATTTGCTTACTATTTCTTTTAGCTGTCAACTATGTTCCTGAGGTACTATTTTTGAACGCGTGCCACACGTCTTCGAACGATTTTTCCATACAAAAATCGTTCGAAGACGAGTGGCACGCGTTTAAAAATGGCACTCCGGATCTTTTTACTTGTCTTTGACGTTCAGAAAAACGAAAGTCGAAAACACATCTCTTATTCTTTACAGACTGGACAGCACCTGAGGTCGGATGTTCAAAGCAATAAATAATGGTTTGGCATCAGTTTTGTGCCTCGCCATGGGGCTCGAAGCTATTCATTTATAATTGATGATGAATGTTCGTTGGTTTGTTGTTGTTTGGTGTTTGTACATATCGTTGGATATTTTCCGTTCTCGATGGCAACCTGATAACATTGACTTGACTTCTGGACACCGATATCTCTTCGCGTGCTGACTTGGCTTCTCAAGACACTGGACTCAGAGTTCTTCATCTTTTGACAGACCATGAATTTTCACACAGGCAGGACGTTGATTTTTACCAAGATGCAGCTGTGAATGAAAAGTGATTCAATAAACAGGTAAAATTTAGGAATATAGTTAACAGGTTAAAGAAAAAAGTGAAACCAAATCATTATTCTGGTTTAAAAAAATTATTAAAAATCTGTTAGTATATACGTACAAGGTACTTTTGATTGCATATATAAATAGTATCACTTCCGGTAAAGTATATGTTGTCAATTGTATTGTATTGCAAGTATTGCCACCCAACGTTAATCCGCAGATACTTTTGCTCTATTAATTACGTTTTATTTAAAAAATATATTTCCATATTTTATTATAAGACTACATTTCAAATGATAAATAAATAAAATCATAGTGTTGAAATTCATAATGTTTATATACAGGCTGATTTTGAACCTATGAGCTATATTGAAATCTCAAAAGCAGATTCCATATTGGAATACAGAATTGCAAGAAAGAAATATATACCTACAACCAAAAAAAATTTAAACCTCCCATACAAAGACACCGATCAGCTGGGCGAATGTTTATGAGAAGTCAAATTTTATTTTTAAGTTTTTATCATTTTTTCTTTCATTTCTGTATTCCATTGGGGATTCTAATTCTGAGATTATTATATACTGTTCGGAGACCAATAAAAGCAACCGTGTCCCCTCCCCCCACGCATTCTACACGACGAACCGAACGTGACGATCTTCAGGGGCTGAAGATGGAAGAACTTGACGTTTTCATTGCTCACCTAGCCAAATTGCATTTTTCAAGAGTGGACGCATCAAAAATTTCAAAATTCATGACTTTTATTCAGAAAATAGTCCCTTGCAGGCACTTTTTCACATCAAATCACATCAATCAATCAATCAGGAGGCCTACTCTAAGTTGACACGCGACGTAGTTCGTATTTCAGACGAGGACCTCGAAAGGTCAATGACGAATTTATCGTTCGAATCGTGGACGGATCCATAGTCATCAAAAGTCTACGATAATAGTGAAGTTCTTACCTACGAAAGACGTAATTTTTTGATATTTATCGATAAAATGGAAATGGAATGCTGGAATGCTTTTATTTCATTATTCAGAATGAAACTTAATAAAATAATACTATGATGAGTCAAATAATATTTTTCTGGTCTAGTTAGAAATAAAATAAAAATAATTACCTGCTAATAATTTATTGAAATCATAAATCAAGAAATCTTAACGTCTTAGTCCTTTGCCAAAATTAGAAAAAAAAGGGTGAAATTATTGACCAATCTTTACGAAGCTTTCTGTACGTAAACCTCATAGCACAGAGTAGGTATAGCTCAGAGCAAGTTATTGCTCTGAGAGGTATAGGTACTCGCATTTGAAAGATAATCCATATTGAATCTTAATTTATCATAATCATCAGCCTATACTCGTCCACAGCTGGACATAGGCCTCCCCGATTGCACGCCATCGAGATCTATCTTCGGCTGCTTGAATCTTAATTCACGACAAAACAATTTCATCATATTTATTCCACGTTACTGAAGATAATATGCTCCACGGAGGAAGGGCAATTCCAGAGTGATGTCTCACTTCCACTTATAGCATTAGCCTTGATCCATGCGAGAAAATGCTGAGCAATTTATATTTTGATCACAGTAAAGAACTATTGTCTACGTATTAGGTATTATACTTATAAAATTGTTGATTGATACAGAATAATAAAACACAAATGAACAGAAACCATATTTACTTTGATAAAACTTGTTTATTTTGTATTTATACGTCAGGAATAGAATAAAAAAGTCTTTCGTCAGAGATTTACATATAAATATTACGTGTAATAGAATAAAATATACGTTGCGCCCTTTTCTAAAACCTTTTGTTTCACTATACATGGTATATTCCTCGTCATACCATATATATTTTTGGAACGTTCAATAAATAGTACCTACTGCTCGTTTTGATGATAAAAATTATAATTTTCCTTTCAAACATATCAGAAAACTAAAAATATATTATCCTTGTAGGTATATCTGAGGTATATCTCCATTGACCCTGACAAACATTCATTTCAATGACAAAGTAAAAAAAGTGTCACATTTTTCCACAGACTATAATTTTTTTAAGGTATTAATTATTAGTGATGTCGTTTTTACCCGACTAGATCAAAAACTCGAAAGAAAGAAATGTTTTTCGCGCGTAAATATGTTATGTAAATATTTAAAAAAAAACTCGACTTTGAACCGACAGACTATCTACTTATCCTAAAAAAAAAACTACTGAACTGATTTCAAAGTAACTTGCACTTTCCCTAATTTGGACAAGATCAACAAAAAAAAAACCGGCCAAGTGCGTGTCGGGCCACGCGAAGTGTAGGGTTCCGTAGTTGCGAATGACAACTTTGAGTTTACACTCGCACCTCACAGTTTGACTGAACTGAACAAAAAATTGTACTTCAAAACCAAATATTTCGGAAACGGATCTCTAAATCGAAAAATGTTGTTCTCAACCTCACAATATTTTTCAAAGACCTATTTAACAATACCCAAGACGATGGGTTTGTATAGAAAAAAAATATAACTCCCTCTTTACTTGTATGGGAGCTAGGCTAAAAAAATTTTTTAACCCATACCAAATTACAGCTTTCTAGTATTTATAGTCTCTGAGTAAAACCGCGGACGGACAGACAGACAGATATGGCGAAACTATAAGGGTTCCTTGTTTACAACGGAACCCAAATAAATGATAACCATCTAATAATTTTTTAGTTATGCTCGTACAAACATACACTTTAGAATTTTGGCACACATGTTACACAAAATATTAAAATCTATTATAGACTAATATATACTCAAACTACAATTCTGACATTATCACATACATTTGTACCTATTGAATTGTTAACCTTCTTTTATTGAAGTCGGCTGGTAAGAAGGTGAAACGACTATGAAGGTGAAAGGTGACATGCAATATATTTTTTTTTTCAGATAACGTATTTTATGTGTTTTACTCCTGAGGACTGAGGCAAGCTGGAGCGGCAAAAATAAACACTACGTTATATTTTATTTTGTGTGCAAAATTAAACATTTAATAATGAAATATGTTATAAATGATTAACTTTAAACCGGGAGGTCTTTTACAAAATACTATGTTAGCTTAAATTTAAACATTTCATGATACTTATGTGTAGATACACAGAGGTGCATCCATACATACACCCATATATTTTAAGGCTGAATTCTAAACTCCAATCTTCATCTTTAACAAATATTAAATACTCGAGTTATGTTTACTTTTTCCTTTCTACAATTGTCATGGAGCAGCACTTTATGAACCCCTGCCCGCCGTACAAAGTTTTTGGTACATACGTCTTTCGATATGTTCAAAACACCCTACTCTCCGGTGCAAACGAATCTCCGCAAAGCAACTTCGAATCCATAGAGATCACGATAATTTAACGTCCGTGACCAGTGACGTATACAAATAGCGATAAAATTCGTGTATGCTGTCGATAAATTTCATCGAATCAACTTTTCTCGCTAAGTACAATGGAAATTAATGAATTTTCGTTATTTTATGAGAAAAGATATTATTTTAATGTTTTTTATAATTTTAAAATATTAAATTACAATTTATTTAGCATCATTGAATTAATCTAAAATCGGCACATGGCTGAAACACATAGATGTCATGGTCGGCTTAACCAAAACAACGTGATGTGACGTGACAATTTGTAGATTATTTTTATTTCAGAATTTCGGAGACTGAAAATGTGTTTAAAGTATATGCAAACAGCGGAAAAGCAGTGAAGCTTAAATGCAATTTTTGATTTTTACTTACGTGATTGCCTACCAGTTGTTACAATTTTACCACAATTTTGCTTGGCTGGAGAATATGCAAGAACCTTATGAGCATGCTCGCACGGGAGATGCGAAGAACACCGAGCTAGGTGGGGTTCCTCCAGAGACAAACTTTGTGAACGCGGTGCTAATCCATGGCTTAGCTTTTGTCGTGCACTACTTGCACAGTTGAATATCTCAATGAGGTCAACGGAAGGGTGCTTAGCGTTTCCAAATATTGACTAATAAGACATCTAAAGATATTATTTCAACTCGCCAAGAAGACGACCACAATGGTTACTTGTACAGCTATTAACAGCCCTTTATTGGCCACGACAAGACGAGACTCTAATATTCATATATAATTATCATTTGCAAAGGGTAAGCTACCGAATTTATATGTATATAATAAGTATGGGATATAGGTATAATACTCCCTTCGTGAAGTAGTGATAGTTTGGCTGATTTTGATAATCAGTGGAGATTTTTTTTTTTAATAAATATATACGGACAAATTAGTTTAGTAGATTTGGCATGAAAGCGTAACAACTAAACAAACTCACTTTCGAATTTATCGCTCCAGATCAGAATATAATATTAATTAGGAAGTTAGGATTAGGATATTTACTGACTTAAATGTTACGATATGTATAAAAAAATGGCCTTTTCTTACAGATTTTATAATTCTGCAAAAAGAAAAACGAAAACAAGATCTACCTACCTAAGTTATAAATTTCAAGATTTCCGGTAACAAGCACATTTTCATCGTAATAACTCACGAAGATCTAAAGGATAATAATGCCTACATCAATAAATATACTAGAATAAAGTTTTACTGTGTTTCAATGTTAATTACAACGGTAGATAATACAAGCTTACATCTCGCCTATCTCGCATACCCAATGTGTGTTAGCGTTTGGCATGCAGCCGACCATCGATATTTGCTAAATCATTTATCTGCATACAATAATACAAACTAACATGCCATAAAAGTATCTCGAGCTCCTCCCTGCTTCGAAAGGCACGTTGAGTCGTTGGTCCCGGCTGTCATCATTATTAGCAGTCGTTAAGCTATGACAGATGCCTTTAGGCAGCTTGAAAAATGACACCAGTGTTGGCCAATTACACACATGAAAAACAAACAAACATATCGTTATACCTCAGGCCCCGGAAGCTCGAACGACACATATTTCTCAAAAGCGGTATTCCGTTCCGCGCTGTTTTTCAAACATTTCTCGTGATAATGCATAATTTTGTACCGATCATATAACTTGTATCACTCAATCTCTCAATGTACTCAAGAGCACTAGAGGCTTTCTTGAAAAAAAAACAACAATTTTCTTTTACTCATGGTACAAAATTCGCAGGCAGTGGCAGAGAAGCAATGAACCAGCTGCTTCTCTTCCAGCGCAGATCAATAATAATTATATATAGGGACAGATCACAGAATTCAGCTAACAAGCCATTATCGTAAAGGATATATTACGATTGATAAGTATATACATTTATAAGTAAAGATTTAATCATTTTAATTTAATAAAAGTAAGAAATCTAGCAATCCTCCATACGCTACAACTTACAACAATGCCAAAATTACAAAAAATCCAAAGTTTAAGTAACATATTTTGATGAATTAATTATTTCAAATGCTTCCCAAATCAATACGTTAGAAATCCGTCACGGATTCGTCACCTCGGTAGTTGACGTCGGAATGACCTTGAATAGAGGTCGTTCGTCCGTTAAATTCGTTGTCAAAAGCGCGCTCAGAGTAAGGTAAAAATGCAAAAATTCGTAAAAGTCGCTGTCAGTGTTGCAGTTAACCAATCATGGATCGACGAACAAGATTCGAAACGAATCCGCAACAAATTCGTAGGCACTTTGAAAGAGACAAGTAGCTACGGAAAGAGCGAGAGATCAGATGACGAAAAGTCCGTTAGAGTAGGGTTTTTGATGATTACGCAACGGATTCGCATTTTTCGTTGTCAAAAGCGTCGTTTTGACATAAGATTCGAAAGAAATACGTAGTTCGTGCAACGAAGTTAACAGAGAGAGTAGGCCTGCAGTGCATGCACCGGCGTTGCATTGGGCCCCTAATCAGCTCGCTACCGAAGAGTCCCACTAAGCCTTCGCCTAACAACGCCATCGCCCACAATGCCACCCCTGCGTATGTTTCGGTCTACTCCCAGTCCCCGTGACCCTTATGTACGTGTGCAAGTGGTATATTGTAGGGTGCCACGGCTACCCCGATGGCCTGCCCATAGTTATAGGCAGAAAATATTTAAGGGAGGCCGCCATACATACAACATTTTTTTTTATTTACTACACATTGTATGTACCACATTTTATGCAATAAATCACATTTCATTTCATTTCATTTACTTTTCTCATTTTTGCTCCATAGTCTAATATTGCATAGTATAGATAATGGTAAAGAACCCTTCGTGTGTGAGTCCGACCCTCACTTGGCCGATTATTAAAGTGATTAAAATACTTCAGAAGATTGATTTTGTCGTATTTATCCATATCTGACGAAAATGTCCGGATATTTGTCAAATTTGTCCATTATACTCTTTGACATTTTCGTCGGACGGATTGAATATGACCGACACTTTACAACTCTAGCGCTGACATTGCCATCTGTATCCGATTTTCATCTTTTTTTTTAACTAGCTAGGTATTTAGGTCCCACTGCAATTTTTATCGATTTTCAACTACAACGACGAAATTTGCGCATTTTGTGCAACAACCCTTTTTCCACTAGACCTATCTATTTATCTATCACTGATATTGTTTGACTGTTTGACTGACACTCGTCACGCACGACACACTACATTCGCCTGACTAATGATGACCAACAAAGACTACACGTAGACTAGAACATAGGCATGTATGTTATTTTAATAAGCCGTTATAAATACATTAATTAATTACTTTATGTATCCTTATTCAGGAATTAAATAAATCGATTATAGTTTTACGCTGTATCAATCGTGTAGTACTACAACACTACTCAGTCAGTCAAACGGGAGGCTACTAGCATAGCAGTTGGTGAGTAATCTTTTTCCTCAAACAATTTCGCAGATCTTTTGTCGTATTCTAGTCGTCTGTAACCGATATTTTCGGCTAACTTTAATTTATACCAGTGCATAATCTCTCAGGTGAGTAGTTTGTTGATTTTTTATACAATAATGCCGGCCGCAAGAAAACGTTTGAGGGCCGTTATTTTTCAAGATTTTACAAAGGTCAATGTGCTCTGATGCCGTAGGACGAAGTCTGGTATCTGCAGGGCATGGGCGTGAGATTATCGCAACATATTTGCATATAAAGTTCCATTAATTTGACTATCATCAATAATCGTGGCGGCGTAACGTGGTTTTTTCTAGACAAAGAACGACCGTTAGCTGTGCCGCATGAATGACTTGACCGTACGATGTGTCCGATAGATTCATTATATTTACAGTTATCCTCTAAAATTACATATAATCGTTGGACTACTTAGATCTGTCTGTAGTTTTCTGCTATTTTTATCTGGTTATAACCGGTTTTTGGTGCTGATGGCATTTACCGACATTCATGAACATTTCGGAATGATATGGAGGTTTTGTGATAAAATAAGGTCTTTGTGATACCCAGATGGTACCTACCTACCTCCATATTTTTTGCACATGTTTGTATGTCACAGAAGAATGTCTGTATGGTAATTAAAAATGTAAAAAAATCCAACGTCCTTTCTGCCTACCTTGTTCACTATCTTCTTGCTGTGCAGGTTCAAAATTTTCACGAAATTTTTAAATATTCTTTTACCTACTTAAAGAACCAAACCTTCCTTGAGTCTTGTGTCAATATGGGATAGCTAGGTAAACAAACAATCATATAGAAAGTTGTCACTACATACACTTTTTAAAAGCTATTTCAAGGGACATGATAATTTTTAACCACTGATTGACTTAGCTCAACCAATATTTAAAATTGAAATATCCAGAGACAAAGCTTAGCAATTATTAATATAAATGTGCAAAAATAATTTCATAAGATAATTCTGTACCTAATTTATATGGAAACCTGTTAAATGTACATTTACCTATCTGGTCTGCTCCTGTCAGTAAAATACTTATTGGTAAAATAACTTGATAGCCGGAGTTTGTGGTGGGAAGGCAAGGGGTGCAGTTGGGGTCTACCTTGGACGATTTTGCAAATTGATTTTGGTGGACTTTATAATGTGAAATTGGTGTAGTTTGGTGTTATAAATGCTCGTGCTCGTGAACAATTTGGGAAATAGTTAAAGTGGACTGTTATATGGACTCGTATAGACTTGTCACCATAACCTCCTGACCACGAGGCATCAAAGAACAAACGCCATCTTTGATGCTACTTGTTACAACTTTACCGTACAACACCGATACTTAGTACAACACCGATACTTAGTATCTCAATTTATTGGACATTGGCAGAATCACTGAAATCTCAGTGGAAGCCATTTTATAAAACAGAAGAAGAAGAAGAACTTTATAGCCAAACAAGGACTATGAATACTTACTTACCAATCAAATTCAAAATTCAAGACTATGAATACTTACTTACCAATCAAATTCAATTCAAGGTTTCACTATTACTATATACCTGTTGCCGCTATAACAAAGATATTCTTCAATATAATGAATGAACATAAAAAAATTAATCATAAAAAACCTTGTCTGTGTATATATTTTTTAAACCTTGTCTGTGTATATATTTTTTTCTCGTAGCTGCATGCATGGGTTTCATTAAAGTTATCCATAAAGTCTCAAGTATTTCATATTTACTGTCAGTAAAACAGCTCATCATCTTCCTAACATAGAGCCTGATATCCTTCAGTCATCAGCAAACAGATAGTCTTATTATTTTAATGCGTTTCCTTACATTGTGGTTAAATTGCACATGCATTTGTATGTATGTAAATGTACTCGTACAGTTGCCATCAAAAATGTTTTGCCTTAAAGTTGACTTCTTTTCATATGAGTGTAGATAAAAGTAGTATGTAATGCAAATACCTATGACATTGAATCTTAAAAGTAAAAATCGTCAAAGCCATATCTCACATATTTAATTGTGTGACTGACTTATTTTTAGACATAATTGAGAGGATTACTAAGAATTAGACCAAACATAGGTGAATATTTACATAGCATAAAAAAAAATAACTTCATCAACTGTTTCTCTTGCCTTTGTTATTTTCTATGATTTAGGCATAACTTTGAATTTCTTATCTCTGAGATAGACAAGTATAGTTTTAAGGATTCTGTGCCTTAAGGATGCGCTAGTCGGAAACTCGAACTCGTCAGCGCACGTGGCTAAAATGCGTGCTATTTCGCTGAGAAAGGGATAGACTCGGTTTTGAACAGTGCGGAACTATTTACACTGATGTATAAGCACATCGGAACAACAGTCTAGTGTGTGCAAACACAAATACTGTTGAAAATCTAAATCTTCGTCGTCTAAAAATTCGCGAGTATGCGTTTGGGAGAAGTGTTCTTGTGATAAAACAGCTGAATGTTTTTATTAAAAGTAAAATAATTTATATTTTTTGATAACCAAACTATGCTTGTATGAATTTTGTTTTAGAGATTTTATACTCCTTCCGGTATTTAATTGTGCCCAAAGTTGCGTTAAAATTACGTGTTAAAACGGAATGTTTTGAGACTCATAACTTTTAAAGTACTTATAATTTTACAATTATGATTCCATACAAGCATAGATAACGACAAAAAAAATCGATAGAAATAAAAACTTTAAACAGACGATACCGAACAACGGAGTCATCACCCTACAGAATTTGTATGGCGAAACACCTGACTAGCGCACCCTTAAGGGTAAAAACAGGACCCTATTGACTTCGCTGTCAATCCATCTGTCTGTCAGTCTGTCACCAGGGTGTATCTCATGAACTGTGATAGCTAGACAGTTGAAATCTTTACAGTTTATGTAAGTACCTATTTCTGTTGCTGCTCTAGCAACAAATACTTACTTAAAATGGAACAAAATGAATATTGAAGGGACTCCCATACAACAAACGTGATATTTTTGAAGTTTTTAGCTCAATATTAATAACGGCAACTGATAGTCGCTTGAAATATTCACAGAATATTTACTTTAGAAATAAATAATTAAATCAAAATAAAATAATATTTAAGGGAGGCTCCCATACTTAAACTTGATTTCTTTGCAGTTTTTGCTAATATTAGTACTATTATTAATTCTGTGCTAATAGTCTTCTAGATAACGGAACCCTTCGTGCTTTCGAATCGCAATTGGCCGATTTTTATATTTTTAATTTCGTAGTACCGGTATTATTTTAATATGAAACAAAGGTTATTTTTAGTAAACTTAGATTTATTAAACTTTAGTGCTCGTCTGTACTATGTTTATATGGTATGTCGGCAGTCCATATAAGTTCAACATATACATTCCAATGTTGCCTGATCGAATGTCGGGTGGAAGTGCGTACTTTGATTACACTGTGCTACCTACTTAGGTACTGTATTGATATTTGTTATGTACCTATCTATTAGATGCATATTGACCTTCATCCATCCATCCATCAGGTCTTTTTTAGTCTCCACTGCAGGAGCACGACCCTCTCTGTACTACCAGAGCCATATACTAGCTTGAGTAGTCAGAGGATTTGGCCTACACTCTCCACGCTGGCCAGACGGGTTGGAGAGGTCTCTTTGATGTTAATAACCTTTGTTTAGCTTGTGTTTCCTTAGTCGCCTTTTACGACATCCACGAGATGACTTGGAGTGGTCCTATTCTACTCTGCCGGGAACCACACGGCACCTTCAACTTAGTCGTAACTCATTGGTTTCTTTCTGATATCTTGCTATGTGTTCTCCCATTTTAACAAATTCTCTGCCGAGATTTAAAAATTTTAGTGTGTTACTTTCTGGCTTAGCCACGGTCACCGATTTAAATTCTGACCATGGCAAAAATTACTCGAGTCGAAATTAGTCGCCTTATATAAAAATATGTCTGTCTGTTTAGAAGTTACAAGCATGTTTTTTTTTTTTTTTCTTTTGTTTCGTGATGTTTGTATTTAAATACATACATACGCGAATATTATTACAATCTAGCCTATTAGTTGGCTAATGAGTAATTTTACATTGACCTAGATTATTACGTACAAGCATGATTGATTAGCATATATAATGTCAGGAAGTCAGGACCTACCCTGAATTCGATTAAATGCACGAGGCGGTTTAGGATTCAATTTGTAATAAAAAATCTAATTTAAAATATTTAAATGAATAATTTTGACGATCGTCCCGAATGGGCCGTAGGTAGGTAGGTAGGACGAGTTGTGGAATGACTCGATTTACCTACTTGGGCTTGTCCTTTCACTGTGACTTGTTAAGGGCGCACCCTAGGCACAGTAGCGACGCCAATCATTTTATTCCTAATACTTTACAAATAGAAAGAAATTCAAGAATGTAAATCATATAAGCACTAGTAAATAACCTGAAGTATTTTTGGAATCATGTTTAATATTATCAGAATCAGTGAGAACTATAAGAATAAGATTACCGCCAAAAACGGCTGTTTATGGCGGTAATTTTATTTTTTCTTAATGAATAATTCTCAGAATATTAAAACATGATTCCAAAAATACTTCAAGATATTTACTAGTGCTTATATGATTTACATTCTTGAATTTCTTTCTATTTGTAAACATCAGTGCGGATTGGGACGACATCGTGCGCGGGTCTCAATTCACATTCGCCCTGAGGAAGACCTCCGGATGAGGTTGAAACATGTCGGCCAGTAGCTGACTATTTACGTGAGTAACCCGTTGTTACGTATTTTAATATTTGTAAAGTATTAGGAATAAAATGATTGGCGTCGCTAGTGTGCCTAGTGTGCGCCCTTGAAGTACCTAGGTACTTTTAAGTAATTGCAAAAAAATATTATCAAGGGATGTATGCAGTTAAAATTTTTACTAGCATTCGCCCTTTCGACCACCACCAGTCCATACACTATATTTTCGTCCGAGTTTGATAGAAAAAGTAGATATTAGGTCACTATCCGTTTGCAATATTTCCAATACTTTATCTTATCATGGATTGTCGATGCAATGATAAGGGCATACGCAATGTGCGAAAAATAAACAAAACCCCTAATCAACGCCCTTTATCATCAAATAATTTATAACTATAAACGGAAATAATAATTATTATGCTTTTGAAATTTAGGCACTTCTATTAAATAAGCTTAGTTCACTAAACACGCATAATTCTCACGTCTAACAACCTAACATAAATTTCTGCTAACAATGACCTCGTGCAATACGAAAACATAGACGTAGGTATATCCGTATACAAAGAATAACGTATAAAACCGACCAAGTTTCACCCGATTTGGTACAGTAGATTCGGAGCAAATTGTACCGCTTTTAAATTTTTTTGTACGGAACCCTAAAAAGCATGATTCTGTGCAATTTTCGCTTAGTTGATAAAGTGTGAGCAAATTGTACCGCTTTTAAATTTTTTTGTACGGAACCCTAAAAAACATGAATCTGTGCAATTTTCGCTTAGTTGATAAAGTGTGAGCAAATTGTACCGCTTTTCAATTTTTTTGTACGGAACCCTAAAAAACATGAATCTGTGCAATTTTCGCTTAGTTGATAAAGTGTGAGCAAATTGTACCGCTTTTAAATTTTTTTTTGAATAAAATTTTCTGTTCTGCAATTGCTCTCAGGTATTTTTTAATATGTCTGGAAGCTAGTTAGTAATAGGACAGTAAGAATAACCATGTACTGTGAAATTGAAATAAACAGTATACCTAAATAGTGCTTATGATTGTAATAATTATAATAGAAATAATCAAAACAAGTCCAAAAGAACGCTTCTCAAACATGCATAAAAGATGGTGTACATCCGGCACAGCTGCGGTCGACACGATAATGAGCCGAAATGAATGTACGTATTGTTATTTGTAGAGTTATATCATGCATTATTGTAAATTCCGCAAATTATTAGTGTTGACATCACCGTTTTGCAAATTTTCGACAAATCAGTACAGGCAAAATAATAGTTACTATACGCCAACGATTTGTCAATTTACGTTAGGCAGTTTAGCAGATGGGAAAAATTAAGATGCATAGCGGCCAAAATCATATTCATAACCATCCTTTTGGCTTCGCCGTAGGTATGAAAACAGCGGAAGTCACCTTTAAGTAGATACTAAGAAGTATCTATGTACCGTGAATTATCTGAAGTTATTCATCAACTTCACAAGAAATCATGATTCAAACGTTATAACTTCGCTTGGTCTATCAGAATTCGACACGTATTACGCTGATGACGTTTTTGCTGATAAAGAAATGCACTTTCTTATAACTGCGTACTTTGTCGTTGTGAAAGCAATCAATAATAATAAATACACCAGCCACCATAAGAGTCAGTTTTTTTGTTGTCCAATTTTTTAAGTTGACTTAAGGCATCTGCCGGCCGATTTGCTAACTCGGTGTACAATGATTTGATTGTCACTTTAGCATCCATTACGGTTTTCATATCTTAAATAAAAATAGTCATTCATACCGAAGCAGCAATGAATATTGAAGTTACCATGAAAATGATGTACACCTTAGCTGTCAAAAGTTAGCAAATAGGCCTGCTGGTATAGCTTAACGATACCCATCAATGATGACAATCATCGAAGCTCGAAGGAGCTCTGGTTTTTTATACCACTTGCCATCCCACCCAATCAATGGGGGCCGTACTCAGGGTTGCTTATCACGCGTAAGCGCTAATAGTGCTCACGCCGGGCCATCAGGCTCCTCACGAGTCAATGATGAATTGCTAGCGTATTTATATAAATCCTTAGATTTTCGCCTATTCCTTCAGCCGGATCCTACAATCTAGGAGAAGCTGGCACATCCATGTTTTTTTTTTCTTTTCTCCCAGACCAGCATCGACTTTTTTTATCATAATCCTAACTTCCTTACTAATATTATAAATGCGAAAGTGAGTTTGTTTGTTTGTTACGCTTTCACGCCCTGCAATTTGCATACACATAGGTTAGGGTACTGAGAAGGACATAGGCTATATATCACGCGGGCGAAGCCGCGGGTAACAGCTAGTCATCAATAAGTTTAATTCAAATCTTTGTATGATTAAAAAAAATTAAGTCTTGTAGAGACTGCATATAAGGAAAAACCGGCCAAGTGCGTGTCGGGCCACGCGCAGTGTAGGGTTCCGTAGTTGCGAAAGACAACTTCAAGTTCACACTGTTCACACTCACACTCACACCTCACCGTTTACCGACCAAAAACATCAAATAATCAAAATTGTATGAAATTTTACATTTCCGAGTACATTTTATAAGTTGGTTACCTATAACTTTTGAGTTTGTACTTAGTACTCAGCTCTGATAGTTTTCCTTTCAACTTCAGTATATATACTACTGCTGTAATTTTTTTCACGTATCCATATATTACCGTTTAGCAGATAGAGGGGGGGGGGACACGAACGTCTAACAAAAATTTGCACTTTAAAACCAAATATTTCGGAAACGGATCCCTAAATCGAAAAGTGGTGTTCTCAACCTCACAATATTTTTTAAAGACCTATTTAACGATACCCCACACGATGGGTAAATAGAGAAAAAAAAATTACTCCCCCACTTTACTAGTATGGGAGCTACCCTAAAACAAAATTTTTTTCAAGGTTTTTTTCTACCACTTTTTTGCCATGATTTATGTACATACCCATACCAAATTTCAGCTTTCTAATACTTATAGTCTCTGCGTAAAACCGCGGACGGACAGACAGACAGACAGACAGACATGGCGAAACTATAAGGGTTCCTTGTTTACTACGGAACCCTAAAAAAGCTTATTCATTTTGTACAGCGAAAATGTATGATTCAATTTGTGTCCGGCAATTATTTTGGTGACGTTGATGCTATTGTTCACTATATGGCATCTGTTCTGTTCAAGCGTCACCAAATAATTAATTATTCCTGAGAACAATCATATTTTATTTACTAGCTTTTATTTATGTACTAAGATTTATGAGCGAGCGCGATGGATAAGCGAAGCGTCACCTTTTCAACTTGGCCAAGAATTTTTTCGTTTGTCCATCTGTCCGACTGTTCTCTTTTCTACAGGTCACATTTCTCGACCGGTTCTCGTGAAATTTGTGACCAGCAGGCCTTAACATCCATTACGGTTTACATATCTTAAAGAAAAATATTCATGCATTCGGAAGCCGTAATGAATACTGAAGTGACCATCAAAACGATGTAACATTTGGTAGCATATTTGCTAACTTTTGACAACTACGGCGTAGTTATCAAAAGTTAGCCAATATGCGTGCAGGTTGGATAGTAAAACAGTATAATTTGTTTATTCAGCGCCATTGGGGTTTTTAGCGCTTATACTTTACTACTCCATCCAATCCCTACGCTTGACGTTGCTTGCTTCGTATTATTATAAAAGCGCGCTCACAGCTGGGCGATAAAATAAAATCTTCGTTTCGATAACTTTCACTTTATGGAAGATGTAAGGTTCTGCCGCTCTGGCTTCGAATAAACAATGCTGGCCAAATGCGAGTCGGACTTGCGCATAGAGTTCCGTACCATTATCTAATCAATAGACTATCGAGCAAAAGAACGTTTGTTGTATGAGATAAAAATCAAACGGCGAAAAAATCACGATCGTTTATTTTTAAAGTAAAATTAAAACTAATGAACTAAATATTCTGTAAATAATTCAACGTTGTCTGCCTGTTGCTGTTATATCGAGGAAAAACGGCAAAACAATCTCGTTTGTTGTATGTGAGCCACCGTTAAATATTTATTTTAATTTTGTTTTAGTATTATTATTATAGCGGCAACAGACATACATCATCTGTTAAAATTTCAATTCTCTAGTTATCATGGTTCATGCATGAGATACAGCCTGGTTACAGATAGACGGACAGACAGCGAATAGGGTCTAGTTTTTATCCTTTGGGTACGGAGCCCTGAAAACGTAAGAAGTAGGTATTAAAAATAAAGACTGTTTCAAGTAGGTCTCCGTTATTGTTTTGTAAGAGCGTCTTAAGTTCCCAGCAAACATTCTCAAGAGAAACGAAAACAGTGTCAGATATTTAAAAAAATATTATTGATGTTGCTTTAGCGTGTTAAAGTTGTACTGTTCTAAATACGCACCAGTAATTATTTCCTTTATCCTTCGTTAACACGAGTTAGACGACCTACTTTAGTGTACGCACGTATCTGTTGTCTAGGTATATAGTATGACTTCAGAGAGACGAAAATTTTTTTTTAATCTATGAGTATGACACTTTTTCCTATTTTTGTAGAATGAGTTGCATTATTTAAAAAAATATTAAAACGTGACTGCTTTTTTGACAGTTTACGTCTACCATATTAAGTTTCTACGAGGTTTTTACTGACTTAGTCTTTGACACTCTGGGGTAGAATAATGACACGCAAAATCGGTTTAGCCGTTCAGGCTACAGGAGGAAACCATGGAACAGACATACTTTTACTTATACACATACGTGTGAAAAGTATTACCCTACCATCTGGGGTCGGTCAGTCCGGTCAAACCAAGAAGGCGGCTTCGTAGATCCCTGAGAACAGTACTTATATGGTTATACTGAATTTTAGTCATTATATGAAAAGAGTTTAGTGAACTGAATATACAATACTAGCTGATACCCACGGCTTCGCCCGCGTGATTTATAGCCTATGTCCTTCTCAGTACCCTAACCTATGTGTATGCAAAATTTCATTATTATCCGTCCAGTAGATAGGGCGTGAAAGCGTAACAAACAAACAAATAAACAAACTCACTTTCGCATTTATAATATTAGTTAGGATTAGGATATAAAAATATTTATTTTTAGGATTACTCTGCAATACAGAGTCCAATTCAAACACATATTATGGATGACATATAAGCAACAAAAACATAGAAAACCGTTTCATTTCCTATAACGCACTCGCAACAATGTGAGAAAGTCATGGTAGTCTGAATGACTAATCCAAGGTGCTTTTACAATTAGAAATTAGTTACGTATTGTTTTACTAGACAATGCAATATGTCGCCTGAGGACGCGCCGCAGTAGGGCTGGCTGCCAACATTTTTTTTTGTCTGGATAAAGATTTTTTTTTAAAAGCTATTTAAAATATAGTACGCTTCAAAAATATAGTATTTTATAGTACATTTGTGTCTGCAATAAAACTGGCATAAACTTTATCAAGCCGTGTGACCGTGTGGTTCCCGGCAGAGTAGAAAAGGCGACTCCAAGTCTTCTCGTGGATGTTGTAGAGAGCGACAGGAAACAAGCTAAACAAAGCGTATAAACATCAAAGACACCTCTCCAACCCGTCTACCCTCTGACTGCTTTGGTTAATATATGGCTCTGGTAGTACAGAGAGGGTCGTGCTCCTGCAGTGGAGACTAAAAAAAACTTGATGATGAAGATGACGATAAACTTTATCGCAGTCAATTTTTGAAACAAAAATGAATACTTATGATTTTAATGGGAATTATGACAGGGGCGCGTTCAGTTACATGCACATGCACATTACGTAGTGTCAAACGAAAGGCGGTACAAAAAATGCGGCATCTGTTTTTATTTTATTAGGTTTTTTTGCAAAATACGAACATTGATCTATTGTACTTCTTCAACAGTACATATATAGTACGGAGTCCCGAAAAAATGGTACAATACTATATATTATAGTGCGGTTGGCAACCCTACGCCGCAGACGAGACAATATGGCATTATGGTAATTAATTCTCTATTTTAATTAGCTTCGTCCATTTGTGTACACGCATTAGGGTACGCACGCACCGCGACGCGATAGTCGCGTCGCGTCGCGCGACAGAAAAAAGCAAATCATGGGTGCGCGCACTGCGATTCGGCAGTCGCGTTTTAGGGATGGGGCGTTATGACTTTTCGTTTAAAATCGTAACGAAACTGTTATTCGTTTCTTGTTGTATTACGTTGTTTTCTTCTTCGTTAACTTTTAGAATCGTTACGAAACTGTTATCCGATACTTGTCGTAAAAATAAACGTAAGTATACAAATTACTTAGGAAACACAAGCTAAACAAAGCTTTTAAACATCAAAAAGACCTCTCCCACCCGTCTGGCCAGCGTGGAGAGTGTGTATGTAGCCAATTGCTCTGGCTAATTTAATAGCTCTGGTGATCAGAGAGAGTCGCGCTCCTGCAATGGAGAGTAAAAAAGGACCTGATGATGATGATGATACAAATTACTATCATAGAAAGAAAGAAAGAATTATATTTCTTTAGCGCATAACATCAAACATTTGAAAACACACAAGAAACTAAACTACTATGAAAGTTATAATGTTTACTATGAAGAATTACTGATTGAGAAAATTCATTATCGCGATGAATCTACTTCGATCTTCAAAATTTGCTATGGAGAAATGCTTCAAAGTGAATGTTCAACATCTTTACACGAAACAGTAAACATAAACTAAAACAGAAACAGTAACTATGATGCTAAAAGTGGCCAAGTCTTATGACTTTCGGCTCTGTCTACCCCACTAGGGATAAAGACGTCATAATATGTATGTATGTAGTAAACATAAACCAGTAGGCAATGAATTGACACTGTGTGTTTCTGTCGGTTTGTTTCAATATGACTTGGTTTATTAAACTCGTGTCTTCAAACTATACAATTATTCAATATAAAATATTTAAATCTCCCGACCCTGTAACATCTCCAATAAAATTTGCAGTACGGTGCTACACCACACCTATTCAGGATATTTGAATCTTAACTCGATTAACATTAGAAAACACGTTTTTATTTGAGTTGGCACATCACTAGTTGGCTATGTCCTGCGCAATGTTGCCAGGTTTTACTTTTGTTACTTTTTTGAAAAAGTTACATAACAGTTGGTACAATTGAAAAACAATACTGAATAAGGATTTATCGTTTATTATGCTTATTTGCAATAGTAATATTAAGTTATAATTGCAACGATATTTTCCAGTATTATAGATATATTAAATACGGGAGTATTAAGATGTAAACACTACTTAGAACTTAAAATTGCTTAGGCACAGCTTATTAAAGTTACTAGGAACTCAATAAATAAATAAAAAAATCAAAGTATGTTCGAATGGGTTAATTATCCAAAAATTGAAAGTAATTTTAAGTTACGCCAAGGGTATGAAAGTTACCAATATGTAAGAAATGTTATTATAATGGCAACATTATCGCGCGACTGCCGAGTCGCAGTGCGCGCGTCTTCATAGATCTCCATACGTTGCAAACGCGTTTGCGATAGATCTGTCGCAAAAATAGCAACAATAGGTATGCGACGGCGCGACTATCGCGTCGCGGTGCGCGCACTTCTATGGCACTCCATACGTTGCGAATTTTGCGACAGCAAATCGCGTCGCGGTGCGTGCGTACCCTTAGTAAGGTGGTTCCTATGGTTGACAGGCAGAGAATGCCAAGGCATAAAGTCCTCTGTTTGTTCATTACTAGTTGTGCGACAAATTAATAAAATGGTTTAAATTATGTCACGTCGGGAAAAGCAACTGGTAAATTATATATGATACATATTTTGCTAGATATATTTCTGCGTCTATAAAAATAATTATATAACATTATTCAAATTAATCAACATATTATTCTATTTTTACATTGACTTCAATGCTTTTCAATGTAGCTATCGTTGACATATTGTTAATAATTTAAAATATAGACCCAACAAAATGCACGAATCAATTTATTATTTTTTTAATTCTAGATTAATTAAATTACTTTAAATATTCTCATGCTGATTGTTGTTGCAACACGTGAAACCTATGTTCAATAGATTGCCGTCACTAAATATAATTATTTTGCAAACAACGTTCTAAGAAAGCTTTCGGATGTCCGTTACTTGATGATGCGTAAACCATTGTCCGATTTTTTGCAACTTGGCACGCACAGACTAATAAATAATTTTCTAGGCAAGTTACGAGAAGCTAATAAATCACGTACCTAGTTCAAGAGGATGCTTTTTGATTTACTTCGTGGTTTCTCACAAAGAGTTTAAGGCGAAGTGAGTTCACACACTAGCGCCACCCAGCAATTAATTCATTTATTCCTAAAGCAAATCAAATTTAAAAAATCTAATAGCTGATTGCCCTAATAAATTACTTGTAGTATTCTTTTTGTTACTTTTCATAGATATTGCAATCTAAGTTTAAGAGAACGAATTTTTACCGCCAAAAGTGGCCACTTTTGGCGGTAATAATTTGTTCTCTTAAGAGGCCTATCACATTTTGACCGCGATTTTGGCATTCAAATTCTAAGAAACTGAAAGACTTTGACAACTTAAATCTATTTAACAATGGAGAATAGTTATTAGTAAAGTTCATAGCGGCTTCACTTTTTGCATTTTTATCTAATCAATTAAAATAAAGCCAAAATTCCGAAGCATGTTTTACACAAAAAGAGGGCGAGGCCCTTGTTCGTGCTCAAAACTGAACAACTGTACAGACGGAATTAAAACGAAAAAAATATAATAATATCTCTTTAATAGTGCTAAAGTTCATAGCGGAATCGGAATTTTAAAATATGTATGGAATATTTAGTAAAAAATATCCATTCAAAACCGTAAAACCACGAAATTTCTAAAACATCAACTGCAAATTTCTCCTTACTACAGTAATATTATTACATGAAATATGTACTAGAATAAACGTAAGTTCATAAGGAATTAAAATTTTGTACTTTAAAATAATAATAATTAAAGATATGACTATAAAAAACGTAATTGCAACCTCCAAATTACTATATATTTCGATGCGTCGACCGCTCCAACTCAGTACTGCGCGAGAGCTTGTCGACGGCGGACCTATGCCGAATTTTTCTTCGTCAAACGATTGAGTGCAAAGCGTATAGTGCGACTAACTAAGCCAGATACTTGCCACTGAGGCACATAGTATTCCAATTTATTTTTATTAAGTAAAATTGTAATTAATGATTATGATGACGAGCTCCGTGGCGCAGCAGTCAACACCACACGGCCTGTGACACGGATGGTCCCGGGTTCGCTCCGCGGTCACTCTGGTCAGGTCATGATGAAAAATTATCTTTTTCAGATTGACCTAGGACTTGGATGTTTGTCTATATACATATTATGTAATTATGTATGTGTTATAAAATCTAGCTCAATCTGTGTGATTTGTCCGTATATATTTATATTTAATTATTTAGGTCAGCCAAAAAACCAATTGCTGCTAGTCAAATAATAAATATCCTGTTTGTAAAAATGTCTTATTTGTTTTATTGAATTAATTTGGTCAAATACTTTTCAACTTATTTGTTATATAAATCGTCAACAGACATATGTATACGATTACGATATATTTTTTGTAAATATCTAATTTACCAATAAAGTACATAACTGCAACGGCCGGCAAAAGAGGTATTGATGGACGAACGTGTGAATGTGGGCCGAGGCGGAGCCGAGGCACACA
The DNA here is from genome assembly GCA_963082605.1 of Rhodophaea formosa. Lineage (NCBI taxonomy): Eukaryota > Metazoa > Arthropoda > Insecta > Lepidoptera > Pyralidae > Rhodophaea > Rhodophaea formosa. The sequence continues at coordinate 14,274,003 of OY720222.1, read as the reverse complement.
TACATGAGTCCATCAATGCCTGATTGCGGCCAAGGCCTGTGTAGTACTTTTATCAAATATTGCACGGAAATTAAAAAAAAATAGTATATAGACAAACAAATATATATTATCACGTGTTTACCCTTACAGGTGAGACGGACCTCAAAAGCTTATATTATATTATTTTTTAGCATTTTTTTTATATTCTGGCACTTTATCGCACCACCCACCACCCATTTTTAATTTTCTTTTTGGTCCAAAGGTTTGGCTGGGAGAGAATGCCATATGGCATTAAGTCCACCTTTTGTACACATTTTTTTAAATTGTGCAATAAAGTTTAAATAAAAATAAATAAATAAAAGCCATGTTTAGGGTTAAGTGGATTTTAATGTAGAAAATGCAATTAAAATAGTGATGGGTTGCTAGTCGCATCACCTATTGACATATTCTTCTGCATAGGTTTTCGCCCTCTCCTTCGGTCTGTTTTTACAGACTGTACGGGAAGAGAAGCACCTGGTATATTCTATGATTTTTCTGTTATCCTAGACCATCATGAAATATTGATGTAAATATGTCAATTAATATTCATAAAATGTTCATAAACAACAATATGTAGAAAATATCGCGCCAAAATCTTAAGTTTTTTAATTTCTTTTTTCTTACTAGCCTGGTAAAATTTTAAATTCGAATTTGTAACCTCCATACTTGAATTATTTCGCAGCAAACGCGTCGTTCCATTTTTAAATAACATGACAGATATGAATTTTCATAGTTACTTTAAAACACGACAGATATGGATTTTCTTGGGATTTTCATACATACTTTGCTGCCGTGTATTGGCCAGTACAGCAATATTGATTTATCCCAAACAAGGTTGTCAAAATAATGTGAACATTTCCAAGCATGTTTGAGAAAAATATTATACACGTCATACTCTCTTGATCTCTCATCTTCGGGTTACAGACTTATATAAGTATCGAATTTCAACTTAATCAGTTCAGTAGTTTCGTAGCAAATGGTTATGACAGGGTGACACCAACGTTACGTTTCGTTTTTACGTTTTTAGGTACTAAACCCTAAAAAAATATTCCAAAATTACACGCAGGTTGTAAATAAAATGTTGGCAAAAACTTAAAGAGCTTAAGCTTAAGACCAGTGAACTAGCGCTATCCCTCATTTTATTTCTTTTACTGCTGCCTCCGTGGTCCAGTGGTTAAGGCGTTCGCCTTGTTGACCCGGGGGTCGTGGTTCGATTCATACGGGAAGCACAATTTGTTAAGTTGTTTCCAGTTTGGTTAGGACATTGCAGGCATGAATCACCTGATTGTCTGATAAGAAAGATGATTCCGTACTTCGGAAGGCACGTTAAGCCGGTGATCCCGGCTGCCATCTGGTAGTCGTTAAAGAAACCACGTCAGAGGCCGAGAGGCGGTTCCGAAGAACTCTGACACCAGGGTGTGCATGGTCGACTGACCGTGTCACCTACACGAAATGATGATATGACTGCTAAATAGGAGCAAATTGTAAAAATCTACGTAAGTACTTCGTAAGTAAATGACTTGTAGTATTTTTGGTATAACTTTTTATTATTTTTCATTCAGTAAATATAAGATAGTAAATGTTAATACTAGAACTACTAATTACCGCCAAAAGCGGCCACTTTTAGCGGTAATGAGTAGATCTCTCAATCTCAAAATTTATACTAAAAATACTAAATGTACTTTACTAGTGAATACTAACATAGATTTTTTCAATGTGTTCTTATTTCAGAGTACAAGAATTTAATAACGGGTATCGCTAGTTTCGCTGATATAAGTATCTTTAGCCAACAAAAATGAACGTATGTGGAAATTTCTTGTCATGATTAACAATATTACAAAATAAAAAAATCCAATATCAAAAAATTAAAGAATATGAAAAGTATCAAAATCGTGCAGTTGTAGCAACAGCATAGCGTCGTGAACTCGTGACCCCAACCGTGTGGTCGCCGTGCGTAAAAGCCTAATCTTTCAGAGCACTATTTTGTGATAAGCCTCTTAATCCATCAAATTAAAAATAGTGAAAACTTGTACCAATAATCTATACATATAATAAAACAGTAAAAATATTTTGTCTGTACATTTAGTATTTTTGGACTAAAACGGATAGAGGGACACTTAAAAAGAATAATAGAAAGCAAACATTTTTTTTTAGAATTTCTTGTCTGTCTGTCTGTCTGTATCTGTATGTATGATCACGTTTATCTCTAGCAATATTTGACGGATTCGAACGAAACTTTTTTTGCTATATAGCTATTAAGCCGGGGCAACATATAAGGTATAGATATAATTTTGAAAAATGGAACTTCTGATGCAGCATCGTAATGATCCAGCTGAACTATAAGAAATATAAAAGTGGAGCCTTAGCAAAATTTGTTAAGCCTGATGAGCATTTTTGTTGAGGTATAAAAAATCTGGGATTTGGAACATCTCATGCAGAACCATAATGGTCCAGGTAAACTATAAGGAATATGTAAATGACGCCTTAGCAAAAGTTATTCAACCTGATGAGCATTTTTGTTAAGGTATTTAATTTGAAGATTTGGAACACCTAACGCAGAACCATAATGGTTCAGGTAAACTATAGGAAATATAAAAATGACGCTAAAGCAAAAGTTGTTCAGCCTGATTTTAGTATTTTTGTAAAGGTGAAAAAATCGAAGATTCAGAACATCTGATACACTAAGTACCATGTTAAATTTTATATCGACAATTTTACAGAGTCACACTCTCCTCTGGGATAGAGTGCGTACAGTACGATTAGCTCATATTACTGGTGACCGCCCAGCGGTCCCCCTTTTGGCAACGTAGAGGTCCGTCTTTCCCGAAGGCCCTTTGGAGATGTGCGATAGGTTGAAAGCGCTCTGCTCATACCTCAAAGTTTGGTGAAGTAGCGCAAGCTCACTTGGAACTAGCTATATAGTCTTCTTCTTATCGTGTCGATGGCTCAAAAAGTCTAAAAGAATCCTATACTTTATCCCTCCAGTATTTAGCAGCAGCCAATGCAATGCCATACCATTTTATAACACTGCTACAAGTATTTTCTTATGTATGTTTAGTTCGTATTACGTTACATTAAATTAATACGCCAAAGTCTTTAAGTCCACGCGAAGAAAGTTGCGGGCATCAGCTAGTACTACAAGTAATTTACGAGGGCATTCAGCTATTAAATTTTTTAAATTTAATAGCTTATAAATATTAAAGGACTTATAGAATTAATTGCTGGGTGGCGCTAGTGTGTGAACTCACTACGCCTTAATGGAAATCTCACCTACACTAAAGTATTGTCTAAGCACTTCCACTACTTGAGTTGGGACAAGGCTAATAAGTACAGAAAAGAATCAGAAAATATGACATTTTTAATATCTAGGAATTTAGTATTAATATCGATATAAAACTCTTTTTATCAGCATAAAACATCAACAAAAGCCATACTCCGGACCACATCACGCTCGTCAGTCGTTCGTGCCCTGAATCGTTACAACCAAGCCCACATTAGCCTACAAAGTTTTAAGGCTACGTGCTGTAATTACCGTCGATTTTTATCGACATACATCTATACTCAAATACACGCATGCACTAGTTTTTCTATTGAAATTAAGTGTATTTAGTGCGTTTGAAATTATAAATATATTGTTTTATATTTTTTTTACAGAATTAATAAACGTAGAATGTTAATAATTATAGATGTTTTATGCATTCACAATGTGTGAAAAAGAAATAAGATTTGGGGAAAAAAATCTGCCTGCGTGGATTTTTTTCCAATATCTTATTACTTAATTTAAAAATCAAGTGGCTCATCAGCTTTTGTTAAATGGTTAATCAAGTGGCTCATCAGCTTTTGTTAAATGGTTAATCAAGTGGCTCATCAGCTTTTGTTAAATGGTAAAGCTCCATGTCTTCTTCCCAAAAGAACCAAAATACCTGATCAGGATTGCTCTGAGTCAGACATTACAAAACCCTTTGATGTTGCCGATATTGTTACTGCGATAAGAGCGCTCAAAAGTGGAAAAGCTGCAGGGTATGATGACTTGACAGTCGATCAACTGAAACACCTGGGTCCAATTTCAATTTCTTGGCTTCTGGCTCTTTTTAATGACTGCTTAAAATTCGCAAAAATTCCACGCATCTGGCGAAAAGTCAAAGTTATCGCTTTGCTTAAGCCAGGTAAGTCCCCATCTGACCCGAACAGCTATCGCCCAATATCTTTACTATGCCACACATACAAGCTGTTTGAAAGGCTTCTTTTAAATCGACTAACCCCAATAATAGATCCCAATCTGATTCCGGAACAGGCGGGTTTTCGCCCTGGCAAGTCGTGCTCAGGACAGATTCTTAGGCTCACACAACATATAGAGGATGGGTTCGAATCAGGAAAAGTGACTGGGCTTGTTCTAGTTGATTTGTCAGCAGCTTATGACACTGTAAACATCCAGCGTCTATTGTCAAAGGTATTTACCTTCATAAACGACAAGGGACTTTTACGCATACTAAGTGAGTTGCTGACAAATCGACGATTCCGGGTACATCTGAATGGAACTGAGAGCCGCTGGAGAGTACAGAAAAATGGTCTTCCTCAGGGAAGCGTGCTTGCCCCAATACTTTTTAACATATACACCAATAATCAACCTGGTTCCCTTTCTACAGAGAGATTTATCTACGCCGATGACCTGGCTCTAACTTCCCAAACAAAAACATTCGAAAGTGCAGAACAAAACCTGTCGAGAGCCTTGGACGACCTTAGTGTATACTACGCCTCAAATGCATTACGTCCCAACCCTAGTAAAACCCAGTGCTGCGTATTCCATCTCCGGAATCACCAAGCTAACCGGAAGTTAAACATCAACTGGCAAGGAGTCAATATAAAGCACTGCGACAAGCCCTCTTACTTAGGTGTTCTACTCGACAGGTCACTTACTTATAAAAACCACTGCCTGAAAACCAAAAGTAAAGTGGGAACACGCAATAACCTCCTCCAGCGGCTTACTTCAACCAAATGGGGAGCTGCACCACATGTCCTCCGAACCAGTGGCCTGGCGCTTTGTTTTTCTGCAGGCGAATATGCATGCCCAGTGTGGCATCGTTCTGCCCATGCTAAGGAAGTAGACGTCGCACTTAATGAAACGTGTCGCATTATCACTGGTTGTCTTAAACCAACACCGCTCGAACTCTTATATCCTATTGCAGCAATTGCGCCACCTTCGGTTCGGAGACATATCACCTGCGGTATTGAAAAAGTGAAGCAAGAGTCAGACCCAAGACATCCCTTGCATGGAATACAGCCTTCTGCCAACAGACTTAAAAGCCGTAATAGTTTTATAAAAACTACAAGACCTCTTGATGGCGACCCAAGATCAACCCGACTGCAATTTTGGCGCAAAGATTTTCCACCTCCCACTGACTATATCCCCCCATCTGAAGAGCTTCCTCCGGGATCTCAACTCCCATGGGCTACATGGAAAAGTCTTAACCGCCTACGTACTGGGGTAGGCCGATGTAAGCATAACCTAGCCAAGTGGGGCTACATCGACCAAAATAACGTTCAGTGTGAATGTGGTGAAAGACACCAGACCATGTCACACCTCATGTCGTGCCCCATGTGCCCCACTACCTGCACAAAGTACGACCTCAACTACGCCTCAGCAAGTGGCGTGGCTATTGCAACATACTGGAGGGATAAAATATAGGATTTTTTAAACATTTTGAGCCATCGACACGAAAAGAAGAAGATTTAAAAAGAAAAATTAGAATGTTGTTAGTTAGTTAAACTGGCCTTGTTATAGTTTCATTCAACATTTTGAAGGCTGTTGAGAATCGGAAAACTTATTAGCCTGAACTTCTGTTAAGAGATAATGTTAAAATCATTGATCTGAAATATACTCCGGCGAGCGCAATCGAAGCGTCTTCATTTTAAGTTTGGGAAAAATGCTTCGTATCTCCGGATGGTCTAATCTACAAATCGCTGATATTGTTTGTAATTACTATGAAATATTAGCCTATTTTTTTTTATCAAAATGGCGCTAATTGACTCAAAGCCCCTAATCGGGTGCCTAGGCTATAAGAGTCTACGAGGTCTACAGCTCACTGAGCTACTAGTCAATTGAAATTCATCCTACCCACTACGCCCGTTCTTAAATAACGTATCACTAAATAGGGATTAAATTAAGCCGCTTTGTATCTCGAGTATTTTTAGTTTCAACCAGATATAGTAACAGCGTTGTATCGTGGGTGGGTGCCCAATGTTTCGTAATAAGTTTATATCCACTTTCACTTTGCGTGGTTTTGAAAATTCTTAAAAGGGCAAGTAATGAGTCGTGCCGATAAGGGTAAATGACGTAATGTATTGTAGTAATATAACACACTATATTTTTAATCAAAAATAGGTAGAGCCAAGTCAAGCATACGATGCTCCTGAGATCGAGCCGCCTAAGGGCCATCAGCTAAACTTTATGGTATCCTACTTACGTATTTTCATATTTTGTAAGATTAGCTGGGCCTAGTCTATCTGTCTCAATGGACACTCAAGTTGGGAGATGGATTGCGCGAATTGGAGAAGATAAAGCCGGAAAGCGGACCCCGGGCTCCAAAGTATTCCAGCTGAGGATGCAACCGAGAACACGGTCAGATGAAAGAGAGTCAACTAACTGATTATTCTTCGCCGCCCCGCTTAGGTACTTTTCCTTCCCTTTAAGTCGAGATACTCGGAGAAAAAATATCATTTACATTTATCGTTGGGGTAGATTAGAAGAAATGTGTATTTTAAATGATATTGTAATTTTATTTATGATGGTACGAAACCTTCGTTCGGACTCGCACTTAACCTGTTTTATTGTATTTTGTTTATTGTGTTTATGCTTAGATAATAATTTCTTCTCAATTTCAGAACCAAATACTAAAATGACTTCCACATCGTTCAACGTTGGTCTTGGTGAGGCGCCGCGTATGTCCAGCAGGGTGCTACGCCCCCCTGGCGGTGGACACACCGACATCTTCGGCGGAGACCCAGAGCCTCCCCGCGGCAGGCGCCAGTTCCCGGGCCTGGTCAATGCCGGTCAGTATTTTTAAATTCCTACGCAAAACGGGTAGGAGGTTTCTTTAATGTTTATAAAATTTTAGTTTGTGTTTCCTAAGTCGCCTTCTACGACATCCACGTTAAGACTTAGAGTGGTCCGATTCTACACTACCAGTAACCACACGGCACACGGAATTTTTTAACCTCCCACGCAGAAACAGGGTATTAGGAAAAACATTCGGCAGAGTGCTACGCCCCCCTGACGGTGGACACACCGATCTTTGGTGGAGACCCTGAGCCTCCCCGCGGCAGACGCTAGTTCCCGGGCCTGGTCAATGCCGTTCGGTATTTTTATCCTCCTACGCAAAAAGAGCTGTTATACAGGGTATTAGGGAAAACATTCAGCAGGGTGCTACGCCCCCTGGCGGTGGACACACTGACATTTTCGGCGGAGACCCAGAGCTTCAACGCGGCAGAGGCCAGTTCCCGGGCCTGGTCAATGCCGGTCAGTATTTTTAACCTCCTACGCAAAAAACGCTATACCGGGTATTAGATAAAAACAATCAGCAGGGTGATACGCCCTCCTGGCGGTAGACAAACCGATATCTCCGGTTGAGACCCAAAGTCTCCCCGCGGCAGGCGCCATTTCCCGGGCCTGGTCAATGATGCCGGTCAGTATTTTTAACCTCCTACGCAAAAAAAGAGAATTTTTCGTCTCTATTTAAGTAAGATATTTTATTTCGATTTAGATATTTATTTGCTCATTGATGTAGTTAAGTCCCTCGGCCCAGTGGAGGTACGCATCTATCAAAGTTATCCCTGGCTGGTTTATTTTGAGTTGACAGTCGTTAGTTTGTCAGATGCCTTTAGGCAGCTTGAAACATATCAAAACAAAACCATTACTTTCACATAGGATTGTCAAGATGTTTGTCCTTTTTGTGGTAGCATAGCCAAGCCACCTGAGTCTTAGATAATATCTAATGGCTCGGTATTGTATTTATATTAAATAAATAATTATGATAAGGCACGAAATCGTTGATTTCCTTTATGCTTGGACTATTTGTAATCAAACCAGCGGTAATACAATCGCTTAATCAAACTGTTTAAAAACAATATAGGCCCATTAGAAGCAAAGTTTTGCCATTCTTTAATTCTGTGTATATTAGTATTACAATCGTAGATTATATACAACAATCATTACAATAACAATCTGACTCATGATCCTTTATTTTCGTCGATGCCTTTGGTGTAGGAAAATGTGGTAACCTGAACCTAAATTAAAATTACCACCTACATTCCCTTGAAGAGGTGACTCAGCCTTTTAAAATGAACAACTTTGCTTCTGGGAACAATGCTGAACATTAAAAAAAAAAAAAAACAAATAATTGCCGAGCGGTGCGAACACTATTGTATGGAAGGAAATGTGTTTTTTTTTTAATTCTAAGTTATAGTTGTGTGTGTAAAAACGATTATACGGCAATCGTTAAGCTGTAATTACTTAGGTATTAAAAAAACTGAAAAAATCACTGTTTGGTGTGTATATAAATATGTCGTGATAAAAATTAGTCCACGGACACATCACCTACATCGCAGTCACAGCGGTCATTTGGCTTAAGACGGTCTTATAGTAACACTAGCGACACCCAGCAATTAAATTCCTTAAATCATAAATGGTATCGAATTTTAAAAATCGAACAAGTACAAACTACTAAATTACTTAAAGTATTTTTTGTTTAGTACAAGTAATTTACTAGTGCCATATTTAAGGAGAAAAATCGGTTAACGCCAAAAGTGGCCACTTTTGGCGTTAACCTGTTTTTCTCTTATTTTGTCAAACGAATATTATTTAAATAAAATTATTTTAATACGGTTTTTATCGCGTTTATTACATTATTTATACACCTAACGTTTCGAGCACTTTACAGTGTTCGTGGTCGCAGGTAGACTAAGTTGACATTTGTCTAGTATTTTATAAGAACTGCTAAATCTACCGCCTAAAATATTTATTGATAACGTTCCGGATGTACGCAGTATTGGCTCACGGTGTCTGAAGGTCTTGCAGTCTTCTGCTTAGCTTGAGATTTGATTAAATTGATGACTGGATCCCAAGCTGGTGGTAATTGCCAACCATCCTCTCTATTGAAATTAGGATGTTTTTTAATTTCAATAGCCTCACGAAGCATTCTTGGAATGTATCTGTTTTCTTTTGCAAGGACTTGAGGATTATCAAAACGCATATAGTGGTTGGGTTTGTCTAGGGCATGTTCACAGACTGCAGACTTCGTTGAGCGCCTATGATTCATGTCAGCAATATGTTCTTTTATACGGGTACCGATGCTTCTCTTTGTTTGCCCAATGTATGATAAACCACACTCACAGTCAATTTTATAAACTCCAGCATCTTGTAATGGGATATTTGATTTGACAGGTCTTAAAAGTTGGTTTATTTTCTTGTGCGGCTTGTAATAGGTCTTGATTGAAGCACGCTTAAGTATATTACCAATTTTGTCTGTAACTCCCTTTACATATGGTAAGATGGCAGGAAACCGATCAACTGTGTGAGGCTTTGGGCGGCTTCTGTGATGTGTTTTTGGGAGGTTGAGGTTGTTGCTTCTTAAAACCGATTTTACTCGTTGAAGCTCCTCCTTGAGGTGGTGGGTGTCACAGATGCCATGTGCTCTCTGAAACAAAGATTTACCAACGGTAGCCAACTGACATGGATGATGATGGGATTTGCCATTGAGATATTTGTCGTTATGGGTAGGCTTTCTATACACAGTATGACTAATAGTATTATCAGGATTTCTAATGATTAAAATGTCAAGAAAAGCTAATGAATTATTTGTCTCAGTTTCTAAGGTGAATTTAATTTTGTTATTAATTGAATTAAGATGGTTTAGTAATAAAGATACTTGAGTTTTTGGGAGAACAACAAAAGTATCATCTACGTACCGTTTGAACATCTTCGGCATAGCCAGGGTGGATGAAAGAGCCTTCTCCTCAAGGTCTTCCATAAATATATCGGCGACAATGGGGGAGACTGGTGACCCCATGGCAACACCGTCGATTTGTAGGTAAAATTTATTCTCCCAGAAAAGGTAGCCTGATGTTAAGCAGTGCTCAAGCAACTCTGCATATTCTTGAGGTAGCTGGTGGTCCTCTAGTCTTCTCTTAACGATTTCAATACAGTCATACAGGGGAAGGCTGGTAAATAATGACTGCACATCAAAACTAACCATTGTGTCATCATCAGTTAGTTGTAGATCTTTAATTAAGCTGATGAAGTGGTAAGAGTCCTTGACATAAGTATCAGTGTGCCCACGAAGTGGTGATAATATCTTCGCTAGGTGTTGTGCCAGTTTGTAAGTTGGTGAATCAATCTGGCTCACAATGGGTCGTAATGGGCAATCTTTTTTGTGTATTTTTGGAAGGCCATATAATTTTGGCGGTTTCACACAGGAAGGTACGAGTGACATGGCATCTAAGTTTAGTTTTTCGGAGTATTTTGATATTAATTCTTTTGTTTTTGTGACGATCTTGTTAGTAGGATCATTTTTAACTTGTTTATATGTACTTTCATCCGATAACAGTTCTTCTATTTTAAAGTTATAATCCGAGGTGTCCATTATAACCGTTGAATTACCTTTGTCAGCTCGTAAGATGGTAACGTCCGGGTTCTTGCGAAGGCTGGTAAGTGCAAGATATTGTTCACGAGGAAGATTTGGTTTTGGCGGCTTGCCATGACGAAGAACTGCTGACACATCTTGGCGTATCGCTTCCAAATCTTCCTTTTTCAACTGATTTTTAACCAGGACGTTTTCTACCGAACAGATGATATGTTCATATGGGATTCTCCTGGGTGCCACCGCATAATTTAATCCATTTTTCAGAGCTTCAATTGCTAACGTATCTATCGGCGTTTGTTTACATAAACGTAATACAAATATCTCAATGGCAAATCCCATCATCATCCATGTCAGTTGGCTACCGTTGGTAAATCTTTGTTTCAGAGAGCACATGGCATCTGTGACACCCACCACCTCAAGGAGGAGCTTCAACGAGTAAAATCGGTTTTAAGAAGCAACAACCTCAACCTCCCAAAAACACATCACAGAAGCCGCCCAAAGCCTCACACAGTTGATCGGTTTCCTGCCATCTTACCATATGTAAAGGGAGTTACAGACAAAATTGGTAATATACTTAAGCGTGCTTCAATCAAGACCTATTACAAGCCGCACAAGAAAATAAACCAACTTTTAAGACCTGTCAAATCAAATATCCCATTACAAGATGCTTAAGCGTGCTTCAATCAAGACCTATTACAAGCCGCACAAGAAAATAAACCAACTTTTAAGACCTGTCAAATCAAATATCCCATTACAAGATGCTGGAGTGTCGATGGCTCAAAATGTTTAAAAAATCCTATATTTTATCCCTCCAGTATGTTGCAATAGCCACGCCACTTGCTGAGGCGTAGTTGAGGTCGTACTTTGTGCAGGTAGTGGGGCACATGGGGCACGACATGAGGTGTGACATGGTCTGGTGTCTTTCACCACATTCACACTGAACGTTATTTTGGTCGATGTAGCCCCACTTGGCTAGGTTATGCTTACATCGGCCTACCCCAGTACGTAGGCGGTTAAGACTTTTCCATGTAGCCCATGGGAGTTGAGATCCCGGAGGAAGCTCTTCAGATGGGGGGATATAGTCAGTGGGAGGTGGAAAATCTTTGCGCCAAAATTGCAGTCGGGTTGATCTTGGGTCGCCATCAAGAGGTCTTGTAGTTTTTATAAAACTATTACGGCTTTTAAGTCTGTTGGCAGAAGGCTGTATTCCATGCAAGGGATGTCTTGGGTCTGACTCTTGCTTCACTTTTTCAATACCGCAGGTGATATGTCTCCGAACCGAAGGTGGCGCAATTGCTGCAATAGGATATAAGAGTTCGAGCGGTGTTGGTTTAAGACAACCAGTGATAATGCGACACGTTTCATTAAGTGCGACGTCTACTTCCTTAGCATGGGCAGAACGATGCCACACTGGGCATGCATATTCGCCTGCAGAAAAACAAAGCGCCAGGCCACTGGTTCGGAGGACATGGTGTGCGTTACCGCAGCAAAAATGTATCGAATATCCAAACGTGATATTACTAGATTATCAGTGCGTAACGTTATGTAAATGTGTATGTAAGTTTGAAATTTGTGTGTCTATTAATTTTTGAGATATTAATTAAAATCAGATTCTGCCAGGATAACGTTTGAAACGTTACGCCAGCAAAAAATTTTCTCAGATCCGAATGAAAGTTAATACAATAATTAGTAAATGATGCGTGGTAAATGTGTATGTATATATAGAATTTGTGCGTCTCCAGATTCTGGCGATATTCAAATTTCTGCTGCGGTAACGTTTGGCCAGTTGCTGGATCTCAAAATCGGCGCGGCGTAGAAGTTTGATTTTTTTTACACACGCTGTTATGAATTTGTGTGTCATGTTTGTCAAAACAGAAATTCAAAAAAGGATACCGTTCAGGTATTAAAAATAAAAATATGAAATCAAGTATTTTGACTCCTGTACTTGCAATATTGGATCTAGGGATAAATAGTTGCCATGAGTTTGTACCTTATAATTGCTTACATTGGCTAGGTGAGTATCATAATGATATCCTAAGTATTAAATAAGTTATGAGAAAAAGAACTAAAATTCAGTCGCCTGTAATTTTGACAACCGATTTGACCAGTTTTTCTATTAGTTCGGAAGTTGATAGTTATCAAACTATTTGTAAGGGTAAGTTAACTCTTAGTGTACGAAAAATCAGCTCAATACACGTAGTAGTTTAAGAAATATCATTAAATATCCAACCGTAGGTGAAATACTATGATAAGCCGACCATTTTCGGGAGTATAGCAAAAAGCGACGCTACAGTATATATTGCTAACCATCCTTAATTAGTAGTAGTATTAACTTCAAATAGTACAGTCGCGTACATCATTGCATTAATATTTTATTTTTTACTTATCTAAAACTATTGTTTGCTTGCGACCAAATATTTTAATGTTGTAGATACTTATGATACAATAACAATTGGAATGTGCGTAACAAGTCGTTAATTTGTAATCCCGTTTAAATTAGTACTAGCTATTGTCATTCCGTCCACCGGGCTGCTGTTGCATCATATGTACAGTGGGCTACATACAAAAGTTTACCACAAAAAATACTCTTATTACAGAACCAATAGTATGGGGATAGTATGTTTTTCTATATGGCCTACTGTACATATAGTTTTGTATTTATATATTTCTTTATTTGTTGGTTCCCTTATAGGTTATCATGTGGTATGTGTGTGTATTAATGGTTTTTTGTTTTAATGTTGGGTGGCCGATTTCTTTACAAGTCCATGACTATGCGCTTCGTGCGGTTAGTTACACTACGCGCGCCTTGAAACTGCGGCCAGCAAGGTGATCAGACGAGCATATGGTATGGCGGTATACTCACCCGTCCGCGTGGCTCCCTGAAGTTTTCCTTAGCCGCGAAGTATATACCCTATTTAATTATTCTTATTTTCGGAATCTTATTGACTCATCTCTCTAGTAATAAATCTTGTGCTACAGTACAACCGGGTCGTGAAATGCATGTTTTTACCGGGTCGTGAAATGCATGTTTTTTTATGTCAAAGGTCGGCAAACGAGCAAGCAGGTCACCTGATGGTAAGTGATCACCGCTGCCCATGGACAACTGCAACACCAGGGGTGTGACAAGAGCGTTACCGGCCTTTTATTTATCCCTCGAAGGTGGGAGAGAGGATGGGCCTCCGGGTCTCTCATTCACCGAACGAAGCATAGCATGTTGTCGGCTGGAGCGCTTATGTTCTTAAATTGACGTAGTTTCATCGAAGAGAGATTTATATTTCTTAGGTAATATAGGTACTTTCGGTTAAATTATCGACCAAACGTTTCGAGAATGATTAACACGACAGTTATCTACTTTGCGTTGACGTTGATCTATATGATCGAAGTACGTATTACTTAAAGATATACGAAGTACTTATTACGAAAGAAGTAATAAGTACTTCGTATATCTCGAGTCAGATTAAAAAAACCATGATTTTGAACTCCAACACTACTATTATAAGCGATTTGTTTAAAAAAATAATAGTTATATACCTACCTACTTACCTACTACTCCAAAGAAATAAGGGTGACATACATTTAACACCTACCTAGGTTTAAAATATATGCCACAATACACACGCCTCTCTTGAGTGGCATGAAACCAAGAATATGTGTCTGTGCATAATACTCATCCTCATGTTTGCCCCGTACATACAAAACCTGTATTCTATACTTTCGTATGAAGAAATAATATTCTTTTTACTTATGCTAACACTTCAGTACACATATGTACCGCAAAAATAAAGGAATATACGACCAATTTAAGTGATGCAGCTAAATATATGGTACCGTCGCTTTTTGCTATACTCCCGAAAATGGTCGGCTTATCATAATATTTCACCTACGGTTGTATATTTAATGATATTTCTTAAACTACTACGTGTATTGAGCTGATTTTTCGTACACTAAGAGTTAACTTACCCTTACAAATAGTTTGATAACTATCAACTTCCGAACTAATAGAAAAACTGGTCAAATCGGTTGTCAAAATTACAGGCGACTGAATTTTAGTTCTTTTTCTCATAACTTATTTAATACTTAGGATATCATTATGATACTCACCTAGCCAATGTAAGCAATTATAAGGTACAAACTCATGGCAACTATTTATCCCTAGATCCAATATTGCAAGTACAGGAGTCAAAATACTTGATTTCATATTTTTATTTTTAATACCTGAACGGTATCCTTTTTTGAATTTCTGTTTTGACAAACATGACACACAAATTCATAACAGCGTGTGTAAAAAAAATCAAACTTCTACGCCGCGCCGATTTTGAGATCCAGCAACTGGCCAAACGTTACCGCAGCAGAAATTTGAATATCGCCAGAATCTGGAGACGCACAAATTCTATATATACATACACATTTACCACGCATCATTTACTAATTATTGTATTAACTTTCATTCGGATCCGAGAAAATTTTTTGCTGGCGTAACGTTTCAAACGTTATCCTGGCAGAATCTGATTTTAATTAATATCTCAAAAATTAATAGACACACAAATTTCAAACTTACATACACATTTACATAACGTTACGCACTGATAATCTAGTAATATCACGTTTGGATATTCGATACATTTTTGCTGCGGTAACGCACACGAGGACATGTGGTGCAGCTCCCCATTTGGTTGAAGTAAGCCGCTGGAGGAGGTTATTGCGTGTTCCCACTTTACTTTTGGTTTTCAGGCAGTGGTTTTTATAAGTAAGTGACCTGTCGAGTAGAACACCTAAGTAAGAGGGCTTGTCGCAGTGCTTTATATTGACTCCTTGCCAGTTGATGTTTAACTTCCGGTTAGCTTGGTGATTCCGGAGATGGAATACGCAGCACTGGGTTTTACTAGGGTTGGGACGTAATGCATTTGAGGCGTAGTATACACTAAGGTCGTCCAAGGCTCTCGACAGGTTTTGTTCTGCACTTTCAAATGTTTTTGTTTGGGAAGTTAGAGCCAGGTCATCGGCGTAGATAAATCTCTCTGTAGAAAGGGAACCAGGTTGATTATTGGTGTATATGTTAAAAAGTATTGGGGCAAGCACGCTTCCCTGAGGAAGACCATTTTTCTGTACTCTCCAGCGGCTCTCAGTTCCATTCAGATGTACCCGGAATCGTCGATTTGTCAGCAACTCACTTAGTATGCGTAAAAGTCCCTTGTCGTTTATGAAGGTAAATACCTTTGACAATAGACGCTGGATGTTTACAGTGTCATAAGCTGCTGACAAATCAACTAGAACAAGCCCAGTCACTTTTCCTGATTCGAACCCATCCTCTATATGTTGTGTGAGCCTAAGAATCTGTCCTGAGCACGACTTGCCAGGGCGAAAACCCGCCTGTTCCGGAATCAGATTGGGATCTATTATTGGGGTTAGTCGATTTAAAAGAAGCCTTTCAAACAGCTTGTATGTGTGGCATAGTAAAGATATTGGGCGATAGCTGTTCGGGTCAGATGGGGACTTACCTGGCTTAAGCAAAGCGATAACTTTGACTTTTCGCCAGATGCGTGGAATTTTTGCGAATTTTAAGCAGTCATTAAAAAGAGCCAGAAGCCAAGAAATTGAAATTGGACCCAGGTGTTTCAGTTGATCGACTGTCAAGTCATCATACCCTGCAGCTTTTCCACTTTTGAGCGCTCTTATCGCAGTAACAATATCGGCAACATCAAAGGGTTTTGTAATGTCTGACTCAGAGCAATCCTGATCAGGTATTTTGGTTCTTTTGGGAAGAAGACATGGAGCTTTACCATTTAACAAAAGCTGATGAGCCACTTGATTAACCATTTAACAAAAGCTGATGAGCCACTTGATTAACCATTTAACAAAAGCTGATGAGCCACTTGATTTTTAAATTAAGTAATAAGATATTGGAAAAAAATCCACGCAGGCAGATTTTTTTCCCCAAATCTTATTTCTTTTTCACACATTGTGAATGCATAAAACATCTATAATTATTAACATTCTACGTTTATTAATTCTGTAAAAAAAATATAAAACAATATATTTATAATTTCAAACGCACTAAATACACTTAATTTCAATAGAAAAACTAGTGCATGCGTGTATTTGAGTATAGATGTAGTGCTAGTGCGCGCCTTAAATTGTGGATAATTTTGGATAAAATGTCCATTTAAATAAAATAAAAGTTGACAAAATCACTTAAACTGGTTATCTATACTAATTATAAAGATGAAATACTATTTGATTGTTTGACGGTTTGACTCCGAAACCACTTTTCCGGACCGATTTTCAAAATTATTTTATCTTTAGAAAGCTAATTTATCTGCGGGGGGCATAGGCTTTAATTTACGCGGACAAAGTCGCTGGAAAGTTGATATTTTATATAATTTTTAGCGCTTCTTCTTCTTCACCTTTAGAATTTTTCTCTTTCGGTGTTCTCTAGACATATAGATAATATAATCAAATTATGACTTGGAAATTCTCGATTCATGATCTTCCGGCTTAACTAGGACAGTTAAACTTAGCTGACCTCTAATAGAGATAAGAAAGCAAATATTTACGTACTGAATGCCTCTTTCCGAACAAAGAGGTTATGTAACAGTTCAATGAACTTTATCATATCATGCATGGCTTATGTTATCAGACTACTTGTTTGTTATTGCACTTTTGAATGTAAATGAAGTTTCACCAACGTATTTTTTATTAATATCATGTGTCGTCATCATCATCATCATCATCAGGTCTTTTTTAGTCTCCACTGCAGGAGCATGACCCTCTCTGCGCTACCCCATATATAAGCCAGAACAGGCAGAAGGCTATGTGTATCTACTTTGCCAAGTCTGAAAAAGTACAAAATGGAAGCATTTATGTTCTTATCAGTAAATAGATTTTCGAAAATTGTTCTAATGAAGCCCAGGATATATCAAATTCGAAGATTTACACAAATTGAGCTCTGTCCCACAGTAAGTTGTAAACTTGTGTGTGTGTGTGTGTGTGTGTGTGCGTGTGCGTGTGCGTGTGTGTGTGTGTGTGTGTCGTAGAATACTATATCAACGCTAAATTTTATAATAGACACTAAACTTATAGATATAAACATCCAAGACCAGGCCATCGTGAAAACCTGGCCGGGGAACGAACCTCGTGTCGCTGGCTGGCGTGTGAACCAATACACCACGGAGGTAGTGAATTGATGCGTAATATGCAAATAACCCACACTTTTGTACATTTGAAGAGGAAAAATCAATTTATTTATGATCATATCCCTTTTACCTGTTGTACTGATAGTGACAACAGCGTGATACGGTACCCGTTTTACGTTTCATTATTTCCCTTTTGCAAGAAATAGTCATATTTTAATATTATTAATATGTAAAATACGGGTCACTTACGTATGAAGTCGGCCACATGTTTCCACCTAATCCGTATTTGAATACTTTAAGAATACTAATGTAGAAATATTATTTTTATTCCAGGACAAGGTGACGAGCCTGCCAAGCCAACGAATGGCACATCCCCCACCCAAAATGGCCAGTCCGAGACACCCCCTCAAGAGCAGGCCGCCGCAGAGCCCAAAGCCATCGCAGAGCCTGCGCGGGAATTCGCCCCAGCGCCCGCCTCCTCCCCCGTGCCTGCTTCCACCCCCACAGAGGCCCCTAAAGCTGAGGCCCCCAAAGCTGAAGCCCCCAAAGCTGAAGCCCCCAAAGCTGAAGCTCCCAAAGCTGAGCCACCAAAGGTAGAACCACCAAAACGCGTGCGCGTGCCACCAGGCGGATTCTCCTCCGGCCTGTGGTAATTTGCGGTATTAGATTTGCTGGGACCAGTTGCACTGTTTTCTTAACTTTAATATGCAAAGTTCGGTATAGGTGGTCTAAGTTGCTCAACGAATGTAAGAACTTGAGGGCTATTTTCGAATAAGTATCGCTCGAAAACGTATGATTTTTGAATGGAAAAATCATTCGGCTTGTGAAGTCACGTGTTCAAAAATAGTACCCCTGTATGGAATTGGACCACTCTGTATCGAACTTTCATTTACTTATTGGTGTTCTGTGATCCAGTTAAAATTTGAGTGTTGTGTCTAGGATGTCTTTTTGTCTATTGGCTAGTTTCCGTAGCGGTCACAGGGTTTAAAATAAAAATTCATGTCTCGTTTTTATCACAGTGTTTCTGTCTCCAAACTCTGCAATTGTTAACTAACAACTGTTGACGTATTCGAATAAAAGATGTTAAATATCTACCCTAAAACAATATACCTACATCACTATAATATATAAACTTACTTTAGGAAGCTGTGCATAGTTAAAAAGAAGGACGGCTCAAGATTTCAATCCCTAAAATTCTTCAGTAGATGGAGATTTGCCAGTTTTACCTCCTTAAGACCCTGCTTATGCATAAAATGTCCTAGAGAACCAAAATCATCTAATAATGCCATATGGATGAAGCGTTAATATGGACTCAAAAGTGTGAACACAAAACTATTAAAGTTAAAGAACAGTGCTGCAAATTGGTAGGTTACTTCTCGTGCCTTTATTGTTGAACGCTAGATGTTTATGTGTGTAGATATTTTGTTACGGACTTCTGGTCCCAAGCCAGCTCGATTGCTTCAGTATCACACCGTTTTCTATTCCTCGCATAATGCAAATCCTTATTTACTGAACAAATGTATCCTTAGTATTATTTTTACATAGGAGATTATTATTTTAACTCCCTTTTTCGCTTGTCTAAATGGCAACGCCAAATTAGGCTAATATGTCACAATTGGATTAGTTTATAAAATTCTTCGGCCAAATATTAATCTCAAATGTTATATTGTAATTGTTTACCCGTTTTCACTAAAACTAGGTGATGTCGATGGTTTTTTTTTATTTCTAGACTAGGAAGCGAATAGGTACATAATGTGTTTAGTTTAGAAATTTATAATTTTTCTGTTCATTTAATTCCGTTATTTGCATTTATTATCAATCATAAGACACGTTCCAGAAAGACATTTTATGCTTGGTTATTGACTGTAAATCCTAGTTATAGTGAAAACTTTGTGTTTTAGGTATTTATCATGTAATTTGAAAGATGCTCAGAGGGTAGCGTTGATGAATTTATTCCTAAGAGTCTTACACTAGCGGTGTGCGTGCGTGTGGCGAGTACGCTACAAGAAACGCTGCCTCACATTCTACGAATACGAATATGGGCGTATTTTGCGCACACGTAACGCTCATCTTACGAACAAAATCAAAGGCCGGCAATGCTATTGTCACACCCCTGGTGTTGCAGTTGTCCATGGGCAGCGGTGATCACTTACCATCAGGAGACCCGCGTGCTCGTTTGCCGTCCTATGACATAAAAAAAATGTACGTGCGTATTTTGCGCACGCGTAACTTTCAATTTACGAAATAGCGCACATACTACTAACTCTGCGCGTACGTCCGCATGCGTTGCCTAATCCCGAAGACGACGGAAACGTTGCGTTCTAAGTACTAACTCGTTCGTTGAATACGATTGTGTTTCGCACCCGTGAGTAAAAATACGAGCATGTTGAAAAAAATAACAAAAAAATGTTTGGAACACCTTACGGAAAGGTTGGAGATATTTTGATACGAAGGACACCTACTTTCGTTCTCAAAACGCGCCCGCATATCACCAGTGTGAACGGCTCAATACATTTGATGTATTTTACAGACTGACATGTGCCTATTCGTTGTACTTAATGTTCGTCTCAAGCATTTGATGTTTTGCATTCGTTTTATTGTCATTTAATGTATGCCTGCCGGCAATGACGCGATTATGTATATTGATAATTGTATTTTTATATGAATTAAAATTCTTTAAAAAATATGTGTCTTTAACTTTCAATTACCTATATTTCATCTTAGGTATTTATAAGATAGTAACACTAGGGATTACACATACACAAAACATTATTAGACACACATACATAGAATCAGTGATTTACAAATGGTACAGTACAACAATAGTTAACAAAAAGTTACATCACACATTGTAACACAAGATTGGATTATTAGACACATACATATTTTAAGTTATTTACTTCGGACTAAGTCGAGCTCCGTGGCGCAGCGGTCAACACGCCAGCCAGCGACACGGGGGTCCCGGGTTCGATCCTCGGTCAGGTCATGATGGAAAACGATCTTTTTCTGATTGACCTGGGTCTTGGATGTTTATCTATATAAGTATATATTATAAAAAAATATAGTATCGTTGAATTAGTATCCTGCGACACAAGTTCAAAACTTACTGTGGGGCTGGCTCAATTTGTGTGATATGTCCACAGAGATGTAAATATTCTGATATCTATGGATATGTCCCTATATATTTATTAATTAATTAATTTATTAGATGGAACACAAAATTAAACACACAGAACAGGTTTTTCTAATACTTATAAAAGCACATTTATTTCTGAAGTCTGAAAACAAAACAGTTTTGTATTTTACATAACAAAGCGTGCTGAAAAATTGAAACAGTACTGCTCTTTAGGAGTCGGTTTAAAAATATAAATATATTTATACAACTGGCTGGTACTTTTTTTTGAAGAAATTGATGTCAAGTATTTCAAGATGACTTCTGGTCATGCGTGACATTCAACACAAAATCAAGATGTTACAGTTATAAAACAAATAAAATGGATTTTTGTGCGTATAAAATCAAGCACCGGCATCATCAGACATTTCAGAATATTTGACAATAATATTAAAGGTAAGGTAATCACCAATTACGTGTTCTTTTATGGCGATATTACCAAAACTGAAACTTTTATGACATACTAGCAGACCATGACTCCATACATTTTTGAGGGATAATAGTAGTGGATAGATTCGCGGGCAAAATAACGACGCTGGATTGACGACGAAGGTAACGATTCCCTCAATTTTTTCTATTTCTGAGGGCAATTTTCCTTTTGACAAACTCTCCAGCCTGTGACACGCACGAGGGCAAAGACAGTATAATACTACGAGGGGTACCGGATTCGATCTCCGGCCAACAGGCCTATTTGCTAACTTTTGACAACTACGGTATAAGCGCGTTTTGATGGTCACTTCAACATACTCGTACATTACGGCTTTCGTATGATTAACAATTTTTAATTAAAATATACGCCGTAATGGATGTTGAAGTGACCATCAACTTAATCCTATTAAGACTTTTCGACCGCGGACATGTCAGTTTTCCAAATTATTAGTAATTTTAATGCATTTTGCACGGAAATTGTGGTATCCTACCTCGTTTTCTGTATCTTATTATTATTACCTAAAAACTATATTCAGAGCAATGAAACGGACAAACAAACGGACGAAGTGCAAGAAATCTCTTATTTTTTAGTCGGAACCAACATACGCTACTACACGACATGGACGGAGGAGGAAGACAGTCGCGGCTGCTCGGAAGACTGCTTGGCAAACTGCGCGGCGAACACCACCGATGCGCCACACTGGACAAGAATCTCTCTTTTACTTCTAGCGTGTTAGTATATTACAGATCGCGTCAAACTTTATTGCGGATTGCCCCGCCTCCCCGCGCGCGCTCCGCTGAACCAGATATTGCGTACTGCGTTGCGTATCAACTCGCGCGAGCTGTATTGGCAGTGTGGTTCCCGGCTGAGTAGAATAGGACCACTCCAAGTCTGATGTCGTAAGTAGAAGGCGGCTTAGGAAACACGAACTAAACATTAAAGAGACCTCTCAAACGCGTCTGGCCACCGTGGAGAGTGCAGACAGTCGTGGCTGCTCGGAAGACTGCTGGGCAAACTGCGCGGCGAAACTGGACAAGAATCTCTCTTTTACTTCTAGCGTGTTAGTATATGTTTATAGCTTTGTTTAGCTTGTGTTACCTTAGTGGACTTAGCGCGGAGAGTGTAGGCCAAATCCTCTGACTGCCCTGGCTAATATATGACTCTGGTAGTACAGAACGGGTCGTGCTCCTGCAGTGGTGACTAACAAAGACCTGTTGATGATGATGATGTGGAATGGATGATTACAGGTCGCGCTTATTTTGGACGCGCCAAACTTTATATCGGATCGGATATTAGCTGTAAGCTGCGTAACGTGCCCCGCCTCCCCGCGCACGCCCGCACGCCACAATATTAGGTATTGTGTACTGCGTCTCGACTCGCGCGATGTTCTAAACCGCAATTAAGTTTGGCGCGAGCTGTACTAGCCTTGTGGTTCCCGGCAGAGTAGAATAGGTCCACTCCAAGTCTTCCCGTGGATGTCGTAGAAGGCGACGTAGGTAACACGAGCTAAACAAAGCTTATATACATCAAAGAGACCGTTCCAGCCCGTCTGGCCAGCGTGGAGAGTAAAGGCCAAATCCACTGACTGCTCTGGCTAATGTATAGCTCTCGTAAAGAGAGGGTCGTGCTCTTGCAGTGGAGACTAATGATGATGACTGCGTATGAGACTAATATTAGGAACTCGGTATGTACCAAATCGGTATGTTTGGCGGCGGCGGCAGCCTCCCCTGTTCGCAGTACCATCTGCGCGAACCAACGTGCTGAAGCAGGCGCCACTGACGCAGACGACGGGGTTGCAAACAACATCGACCTATTTAATTGCTCTTTGACTGAGTTTACAACGGCTACAATGTTCTTCATTTGTAACGTTGTGGTGGTAATCACTAATTGTAATACGCTATCGCATTGGTATTGTACTATTGTAAATAGACAAACAAATAAACGTTTTTTACATTCCTGTACAAAAGTTTTCGATTTCAGGCAATTTGTATCATCATCATCATCAACAGGTCTTTGTTAGTCTCCACTGCAGGAGCACGACCCTCTCTGTATTACCAGAGCCAAGTATTAGACAGGGCAGTCAGAGGATTTGGCCTACACTCTCCAGGGTGGCCAGACGGGTTGGAGAGGTCTCTTTGATGTTATAGCTCCAAGTCTCCCCGTGGATGTCGTAGAAGTCGACTAAGGAAACAAAAGCTACATAATTTGTATGGTAGGTCTAAATTCTTTTCGAGTTTCTATCTTTGGTCTCAAAGGAAAACTTTTTTTGAGTAAATTTAATTTAAACGCGGCAATCATACCAGAGAGAATCGTTTTCCTGCCCCCGTAGCATGGCACGCGCGACAACGCGCGTTTATCGACTATCGCCATCTTGTTTTTTCGCAATACTGAAGAGCGAGAAGTAGATAGTTTATCGCGCGATATAAACGGCGTCGCGGTAGCCATGCTACGGGGGCTGTTGTGGAGACAAAAAGACCTGATGATAATTCAATACCCATTTTAAATGAGAGTAGCATTGTTTTTTTCATTTTCCTTTGCATCAGTCAACTCGAAGTTCCTAATCTCTTGAATGGAGTGTACCGAGTGGTAAGGTAATAAATTGTCAACAATCTATTACCTTATACTCTATGAACCTAAAGACCCAAAGATGTTATGTGCAATAAATATTTCGAGTTTGAGTTTGAGATGCTTCGACAATGTAATGAAGAACTAATGAGGTGCACAAATGGGTAATAACCCAGTGCAGCTGTTTAGCTGTTCTGGGTCCTTAAAAACTGAAAGTAAATAAATATACTATACCTATACGGACAAATCACACAGATTGAGCTAGCCCTAAAGTAAGTTCGAGACTTGTGTTATGGGATACCAACTCAACGATACAATATTTTATTACAAATACATACATAGATAAACATCCAAGACCCCGGCTAATCAAAAAAGATCGTTTTCCATTGATTTCCATTCCATGAAATGGAAATCAATGAAATCCCGGATGGAAGATCCCGATCCCCGGTCAGGCATGACCTGACCGGGGATCGGGACCATCCGTGTCACAGGCTGGCGTGTTGACCACTGGGCCACGGGGGTCGTCAAAGTACTTACAATTTATCACACTAAACTGACTTCCAGGATCAGCGAAGACGCTGGTTGTGGCAGTAATACCAACATTGACGAAACCATGTTCGACAATAATCTCGGCAGTGCGTCGAACAGTGGCGCCCCCATGGATGACAACCAGTTTGCAGCTAATATAGATTTAAGGTAAGAACGCTATATACCTACTGCGAATCGTTATGGGATTGGGCTTAACTTAAAAGACCCACAATGCAAGCTTTCGATCGTTTAACTATTGACTTGTGGAAAAGCGGCTAAAATTTCGAACTTGCGGAAAATTTGAAATTCGAAATTTTATACCGCATTTCATTATTTTTTAAAGAAAACTTAAAATTCATCCGCCTGGCAATTAGGCGATTTCCATAGAGCACTGATCAGTGCTGGAGCAACCAGGCGACCTCTACATTCGCCACAAAAACTAACACGAAGACAACTGTGAATACAAGAACACAACAAATAACTACAAGACTTCTCACAAGATGGCGCTTAACAATCCTGAAACATGCAAACAAAGTTTCTTCGAATTTGGCATATAAATAACATCTCCGACAGAACTCAGTCGGAGCCGAATACGGTTCTCTGGCCGCGCACACCTTGCCCAGCGGGAAAATGTTCCCTTTGTGGCGGTCAAGCATACCACCTCGCTCCCGCTACACTTCTTAAATAAGAACGAATACTATATTACTGAGAAACTTAGTTGCTAGGTTTCTCGGTCGTATAAAATTTCAAAAGCGTGTAATTTATTCACTCGAGAAACATAGTTCGTGGATTTCTATGTCGTTAAAATAGTTGCTTAAACTTTGAAAACGAGTAATTTATACAACCGAGAAACCTAGGTGCTCAGTTTTTGGTCGTATAACATACTCGCTTTTACTTGTAGATACTTTAAAGAGAGTAATTTGTACACCCGAGAAACCGCAGAGTTTAAGTTTCTCGGTCGTATAAGAAACTCGCTTTTGTTTGTCCTTTTTAAAGCGATTACTTTATACAACCGAGAAACTTAGCTGTTGGGTTTCTTGATCGTATAAATTATTCGAAATATCCCAATCCCAACTTTTATATTATATTATATTTATTTTTATTATTAATATTATAAATGCGAAAGTGAGTTTGTTTGTTACGCTTTCATCACGAACAGATCACCATGTAATTTTGCATACACATACGAGTAAGTTAGGGTACTAAGAAAGACATAGAGTATATTACATGTGCGAAGCCGCGGGGAACACCTAGATTTTAATAAATTACATTTAAAGGACAAATTTCGTACTCTCTTTCTGTTGCCTGTACTCGCACTAACGGTCTTCCAATACCTTTGATCTATAAGACCTTAAATGTTGGAGAACTGTCCCGAGTTATTGTATCCATCATTAACATACTGCGTGCAAAAAAATTAAATTGTTGCGGCCCAGAAATTAGCCCCCCTAATTGCATTGTCGGTGGCATCCATTAGGTCCTGTTGCGTGCAGTTGTTCGGGCACGCAGAGCACGAGGTGAGGTGGGCCATTATTTGCAACGCACCACACAAACAGCTCAAGTATGTGCCATCAGAAAACCTCGATCTGGACATATTTTCTTTGCTCTGACCGACCTGCTATTAAGTTATAAAGCATGGAGTATGAGTGGACCGCGCTATACCGCATTTTTTTCCAGATATGGTGGTCAATACCTTACCCCGGAACAGTTACCAGAATTTTGTGACCAACTTCGTCATCTGGTCGAGGTGATCAGAAATATACAGTCCTACGCCAGAGTCACCGGCGAGTACCCAAGGTAAAAGGATTATCGTTTATAAGTTTTGTAAACGAATTAAAATTGAGTTTTCTTTGTTGGTAACTAGTCAGTAGTCGATGGTGTTCATTAAGAGACTTATACCTATTAAGATAAAGTTTACAGTGATTTCTGAAAAGAGAATCTTTTCGATACTCATATCACTCGGCGTCGACCTCGTTAAGCCGCTGTCATTGGACGATAATGGACAAGCAGCAACAATTGACACATTGTGGCCCAATCACAGCTCACCAGACCCGACGCCTCTGTGCTGCCACCGTTTATTTCAGAACACCATTATTACGTGAGGTGGTTTTGGCATAAATCTAACACCAGTGTTGGCCACTTACACACACGAAATACAAACATATATCATGCCGAATTAAAATTTCTTTATAATACGTAACAACGGGTTACTCACGTCGAAACATGTCGGCCAGTAGCTGACTATTTACGTGAGTAACCAGTTGTTACGTATTTTAATAATGTCTTTATCTCACGTTACTTTTAAAAGTTCTTATTTGCGTTTATAGTAAGCTGGAGCGTCGGCTCGAACAAGAGGCAAGGGAGGTGGCGTCACTAGCGGCAGAGGTCCGCAACGCGCGAGACGTCGTCGCTCGCACCCGGGCTCAGCGGAGAGCGGTGCGCGCGCAGAAACAAAACCTCAACTCGCACTTGGCCAATTTGCGAGAAACAGGTGGATTTTCTTTTAATAATAATATTAATTTCTTTAGGAATAAGTAGTTCCGTTGTACTCATTTTCTGTACATATATTGTCTTAACATGTTTTTCTGTGTACATAAATGAATAAATAAATAAATAATTATAACTTATAAGAACACCCGCTGTGTCCGAATAGGTCCATTCCAAGTCTTCCCGTGGATGTCGTAGAAGGCGACTTAGGAAACACAAGCTACACAAAGCTTATAAAGATCAGAGACCTCTCCAACCCGTCTGGCCGGCGTGGAGAGTGTAGGCCAAAACCTCTGACTGCTCTGGCTAATATATGGCTCTGGTAGTTCAGAGAGGGTCGCGCTCCTGCAGTGGTGACTAAAAAAGGCCTGATGATGATGATGATTAAAACTTATGCGAGATAAATTAATAAGGGAAACCCGGCTTTAGTCACATTTTATGTCGTTGGGTTGCCAACTAGTTTCGGTCTGTTACGAAGTCCATTATCGGAGCGAGTGATAGGGTAGCGACAGGACGGTTACGCTTTGAGGGAAGCGTAATCGTCGTGTCGAGGTCTTCGTAACAGACCGAACTAGTCGAACGAAATCAAACGTGAGTCGGGCTTCCATAATGACCTTTCTTCTATAAAAATTAGGACCTAAAATTTGAAGATCTATTGTAACTTGTTTAGCGTTGCATCTACACAGAAGTCCTAATCCTCAACTCACAATTGGCCAATTTGCGAGAAACAGGTGAACTTTCCTTTAAGAAAAACAAGACAAAAAATTAGAAGATAGTAGTACTATCTCTTTTGTATCTTGTATACCGTTGAATCTACGCACAGGTCTATTTCTTTTTCTTGCGGCAATAAGCAGGATCTTTCATGTCAACGGGAATTACTAAATTTGATTCACTGAAAGCAAAGCAAATTCGCAAATAATTTTTTACATCTGTGTAATAAATTGTGTAAGAAGATTGATATTATAATTTTTTAAGGGATATTTCAAGTCGGTACCACCATGCGTTCCTGAGAAAAAGCCTTTTTTATGATATAGGATGTCACCTGATGGTAAGTGATCACCGCTGCCCATGGACTATTGCAACATCAAGGGTGTGACAAGAGCATTGCCGGCCTTTTAAGAAAACATAGGCTCGTGTTCCAATGTCGCATCGATTCGGGAATTCTGCTAAACAGACGGATAATAATATATGGGTTTTTTTTTTACCTACGGAGCTCTAGAAACTTAAGAATTTTTCAGAGGTGCGGGAATTGGAGAGTTCTGTGCGCCTGTCAGACCGCAAGCTGTTCAAGACTTGGGAAACGCTCAAAGATTCTTCTGATGCAGCAGCTTTTGATCCACTACTCACTGAAATCAGAGTAAGTACCACATTTACTGAATACAATATGCAATGACAAATGTCATACAAAATGACAATTTGTATGTAAACAGCCAAATTATTTTCAGCATTAGTTTTATATGAAAATTTGTACATATTGACTGTCTGTGTTGGTCCCTTTAAGATATTGTATGTATATTGAATAGGCGAGCTAGTCCATCAATAGCAACATGTTTTTCTGTAGAACCAATGCTGGAACTCGAAAAAGATTTTGACATTAACAAATTGTTTGACTGGGCTAAATACTAGTGCCCGCGAATTTAATACTGGACCGGTAGATTTATTTAAAAAAAAATTAATTCTATGCTCTTTTTGACCACGTTTACGATTCACCATGCTGATTTTTTGCACATTTTGGCTCTCTGTTTTTAAGTATTCTTGCTCACCAGATTTTTTCGTGCTTTTAGTGTGATATAGTTGACTTTATTGACAAAATTTACTTGAATTAATTGTTGTACAGAATAAGCAGACCGCTCTGGAGTGCTTGGTGCGTCTCATTGAATGTCGCAAATCGAATATCAATCGCGTGGTGCTACCGCCGCAGCCGCTGCCACCGCCGATGCCACGAGACGAGAACGAAGGTAACCTTCTTGGATGTTATGATCACCTGGTACTGCTGTGTATAAGGCTCGAATACTCAAAGACATTTTACATGCATTTTTGCTAAAATCATTTTTAAGTCTCGTTCTGTCACTGTCTTTAAGTTTACCTAATACTAGTCGTAGATAGAATATAAACCGGTGCTACCACCGCCGCAACAGTTGCCACCGGCGATGCCACGTGACGAGAAACCTTCTGTGATGTTATGGTTACCTGGTACTTCTATGTCTAAAGTCGTAGATAGAATATCAACCGCGATATGCTACCGCCGCCGCAACCGCTGCCACGTGACGAGAAACCTTCTGTGATGTTATGATTACCTGGTACTTCTATGTCTAAAGTCGAGAATATCAACGACGAGGTGCTACCGCTACCACCGCCGCAGCAGCTGCCACCGGTGATGACACGTGACGAGAAACCTTATGTGATGTTATGGTTACCTAGTACTTTTAGTCTAAAGTAGATAGAATATTAAACATGAGATGCTACCACCGCCGCAGCCGCTGCCACCGCCGCAGCCGCTGCCACCGCCGATGCCACATGACGAGAAACCTTCTGTGATGATATGATTATCTGGTACTTCTATGTCTAAAATCGTAGATAGAATATCAACCGCGAGATGCTACCGCCGCCGCAACACCTGCCACCGGCGATGCCACGTGACGAGAAACCTGTGATGTTATTATTATGTGGTACTTCTATGTTTAAAGTCCTAGAAATAATCAACCGCGAGGTACTTTCGCACCCGCAGCCGCTGACGGCTGCTACCGTCGATGCCACCTGACGAGGAACCTTTTTGTGATGTTATGACTACTTGGTTCTTCTATGCCTAAAGTCGTAGATAGAATATAAACTGCGTGGTGCTACCGCGCCGCAGTCGCTGCCGTGACGAGAAACCTTCTGTGATGATATGATTACTTGGTACTTCTATGTCTAACATCGTAGATAGAATATAAACTGCGTGGTGGTGCCGCCGCAGTCGATGCCACGAGATGATAACGAAGGTAACCAACCTTCTGTGATGTTATGATCACCTGGTACTTCTGTGTCGAAAGTCGGAGATAGAATATAAACTGCGTGGTGCTACCGCCGCAGTCGATGCCACGAGATGATAACGAAGGTAACCAACCTTCTGTGATGTTATGATCACCTGGTACTTTTGTGTCGAAAGTCGGAGATAGATTATAAACCAATAGGTGCCACCGCCACACACAGCTGCTGCCACCGTCGATCTTGACGAGCAGTGATGAAAAAGATCTTATGATGTTGATTTTTATATTATCAGAGCCTTCTACCGGAGCGTCGGCAGGTCGTCGCCACGAGAATCGCCGCTCGAACTGCAAGCGACGGCGGAAAGAGGCCCGCTCGGTGCCGCTCTCCAATGAGCCCAGCCATCATAGCCCGCCGCCACAGGTACACATACAGTCTGAATCAAAATTTATGGAACATCGCGCGAGGCGATGCGCAGAACACACAGCGGGGCGCGCGCGGGGAGGCAGGGCACGTTCTGCGCAGCTCGCAGCTTATATTCGAGCCGCCATAATTGTACTTTCTAATATGTAGTTAAAAGTGTGATCAATGAACATAGAGCTTTATTTCGCATTTTGGCCAAAAGTGGCAGTTTTTGACAAGCTTAATGTCTACACTTTGAACCGTTAGAAAGTAGTTTTCGAGGTTTTCTAGATCAAAATTTTCAATTTTATCTCGCCCATGAAGGATTCCGTAGAAGTACGTTAGTATTATATTGTCTTTGGTAGAAGCAAGCTTAGATTAGCCAAAAACCTCTATAATTTTTCGCCAGCAAAGATAACTTTGTTTTTCATAGTATTTGTATTAATGACAAAGTTATTTTTGCGGTTTATGAAAAAGTGCTATATTTTAATAAGTTTGTTTTAATACGTAGCTCTGATAGTTTTCCTTTCAACTTCGTAATGTTAATTTTTTTCACGTATTCATATATAACCATTTAGCAGATAGAGGGGGGGGGGGACACATACCTCTAACAAAAATTTGCACTTTAAGACCAAATGTTTCAGAAAGGGATCCCTAAATTAAAAAATGGTAAAAAATTACTCCAACTTTACTTGTATGGAAGCTACCCTAAAAAAATTACAGCTTTCTAGCACTTAAAGTCTCTGAGTAAAACCGTGGACGGACAGACAGACAGACAGACATGGCGAAACTATAAGGTTACTACGGAACCCTAAAAATTGTTCTGCGAAGCAGTAGATAACCCCTTAAGCTATGTAACCGTTTGTTGTAAGTAATAGTAGTTAATAACTGTCACTGTTATATAGTGGCGTTGATTTTCCCCTTTCTAATCGTAAAGGCAGATTTACATGGTGTAAGTTACTGGCGTCAGTTCTGGTGCTGAGAGCTATTTCTTACTGTTTATATGCAGTCATATCTCGGTTACTTCCTGATACAACTACCTGCGAAATTCAATTTACGCACAATGAGGGTTTTTAAATGCTTACCACCAGATGGCAGCACTAAGGCGTTGACCTCGGTAAGCCGTTGTCATTGGATAATATTAGACAAGCAGCAACAACTGACACATTGTGGCCCAATCACAGCTTACCGGACCAAACGCTGAGGTGTTGCCGTCACTTAATTGAGAACACTCTGATTGTATCAGCTAATGTCAGTAAGTATTTTCGCCATTATTCTTATGGTTTATGTTTTCAACATGTTTTTCTATCATCTACAGGTTACTCTCTACATCCAGGGCACAGAATGTACGTCGAGGTACCGCGTCGGCAGCGCGGGCGCCGTCGCCCTCCCCCCCCTCGACCTACCTTCAAGAGGAAGCGTGAGAGATATACTCTTCTTTTCTGCGCACTGACACCAAAATATAGATTATGCTTCAAGAACACCAGGATTGGTGACGTTTTTGTCCTTTGACATTAAGATGAACAGGCCTAGTAGAATACAGACAATGCCTTCGAAGATTTAAGGCGAAGAGGTCTAGCACAATACGGAAAATACTAATGAAGATGTCGTTCAAAAGTGAAGGAGACACCTCCCCCTTCTCATCCTTAAGTCTACAATTTGAGCGTAATCAAGATGATTATACCCTATGGAGAGTGAAGAGATATTAACACTCTTTCATATAAACCGCACGGAAGCGACAAATAGCTTCAAGTTAAAAAGTTGTTTTCATTTTGTTGTATGTAAGTGAGTTCCCAATAGGGTTCAGTTTTGAGTGTCAGGCATCGGATTAAGTAGAGGAAGCACGTCATGACATCGTCTTCCGTCTTTCGCCGTTAAAGACGAAACCTAATTATAGCTCCAAGGTATGGCTGTTATGCAGTGTAAGTCCAAAATATATACTGTTCTTTTTATCACATTGATAAATAATGCATCAAAAGATCCGAGTCGTTGGTTTTATTAGTAGTGGGATTCACTAGTGGTGGACTGATTACGCTTCTAATCGCTGAAATATTGATCGTTTTGGACCCTGGGGTGATGCAACCGGTCGTTTTGAACAACTTTTCCTATGGGATCAATGCCGTGAACTAAATTTTTTAACCGACTTCAAAAAAGGAGAAGGTTGTCAATTCGTCGGAATCTTTTTTTTATATATGTTCCCCGATTACTCGAAGACTACTGGACCGATTTATGAAATTCTTTTTTTGTTCGATTGGTAATACTTTACAGATGGTCCCATTAAATTTTTATCGAAATGTTTCGAGGACTTGAAAAAATACACAAAACCCAAAAAAAATTTTACAAGTAAGTATGCGGTTTGGTTTACACTTATTTCCATTTTCTTTTTATGCTTATTCAAACAAATTGATAGGGTTGAAGTCGGTTTTTGTTTGTTGTTATATCATAAAATATATATATAAAATATCTTAAATTATTAATTCTAGTACATGTTCACCGGGCAGCTAAATATTTTTGAGATTCCCGCTTTGGTCCCAGAAAGTAGGTTGGCTGAATCACCCCTTAAGGGCCCACTCTAGGCACACTAGCGACGCCAATAATTTTATTCCTAATACTTTACAAATAGAAAGAAATTCAAGAATGTAAATCATATAAGCCTTCATAAATAACTTGAAGTATTTTTGAAATCATGTTTTAATCTTAAGAGAATAGTCATAACGAGAATTACTGATTACCGCCAAAAACGGCCGTTTTAGGCGGCATGATTCAAAAAATACTTCAGGTTATTTACTAAGGCTTATATTATGATTTACATTCTTAAATTTCTTTCTATTTGTAAAGTATTAGGAAATAAATTATTGTCGTCGCTAGTGTGCCTAGTGCGGGCCCTTAAGGGTGCAAAAATGTCAATCTTTCACATGTTATAGTGTAGGAATACTAGTTGTTTCATATGACTTCCAATAGTGTGAATTTCTATTAGTGATAGATATTTGAATTCGATTCAATATGTTTTTAGTTTACCAGATTCAGAAATAGACTATACAGCGCGTAAATTGACCTCGGCATACCCTTAAAGGGGTTACTCTTCTTCTTCAGTTTTATATTATGTCTCCACCGAAATTTCAGTGATTCTGCCAATGTCCAGTATATTGAGATACTAAGTATCGGTGTTGTATGGTAAAGTTTTTCCAAGTAGCATCAAAGATGGCGTATGTTCTTTGATGCCTCGTGGGAGCTTCTGGAGGCAAATCTATACGAGTCCATTTATCAGTCCACTTTAACTATTTCATAAATTGTTCACGAGCACGAGCATTTATAACACCAAACTACACCAATTTCATATTATAAAGTCCACTAAAATCAATTTGCAAAAATGTCCAAGGCAAATTTCAACTGTACCCCTTGACTTCCCACCATAAACTCCAAGGGGTCAATCAGGCCGTCAATATAAATTAATGTCAAGGGGCGAGTTGCCCCGTTGTAACAACTGATACGAAATTCGTTTAGTGTGGGGCCCGTAAAAACACTTGTATTAAAATGTCTGAGATGTTTATTTCAAATGTAATTTATTTACATATAATATCAAGGTCTACAGTGACCGCACTGATTTGATTCATCACGGTGAACTACACAGGTAGGTAACCTAGGCTTTGGTTTCCGCTACAACCTCCGTCGTGCCCGCTGATACTTCTAACACTTCAGTTTTCCCCTGGAACAAAATTAAAATAAGTTTTAAACAATTAAGGAGAAGGAAATCACAACTCGTCTAATTGAGGCAACGGGCGACCCTAGAGCTGGTCATTACTTCGCTCAACGCATCAGCATTGCTGTTCAGCGCGGTAATGCTGCCAGTATTTTGGGCACGTTGCCTCAATGTGACGAGTTGGAAGATTTTTTCTACTTATAATTAAAAATTTGTAATATTTTATGAAATTTGTACATGAAATGTCTAATGATTAATAAAATCTTTCAAACATCATTATTAAGGAGATAGACTACCTGTAAATTTTCATACAAAAAAACGATAACGCTTCCCACCCCTTAAACATATCCAATTTCATTTTTTTTACATATTATTAATGAATTTGAGAAGTAGGGCTGTACGTTTTGATATTTAAGATATATTGCTTACAACAAAAGTTTAATCTAAAATTTTAAGTAAATATCCATATTTTTACATAAAAAATACCCGGGGCATTTTAATTTATTTAAATTAATCTAAACCGAATCAATAAAAAAGTAAACGGTTAGCTCTAGACTAGATTAACGTGTGCTAAATCGAATGACACCAAAATTTCCTTATTCCGTAAAGGTTTAGGGGGATGGAAGAGTTATCGCTTTTTGTATGAAAATTACAGGTAGTCGTTGCCAAGGCAAATCATGTGCCCATCATCCTATAGGTTTATCTTCATTAGTTTAGAAGTGTTTATGGCCGACTCCATCATCAGATGTCTATGGTACCATAATATTGCCCTGTCATCCGACTTACATAATTCACAAAGGGGTTCAAAGATTTTACTATGGAGCGTGGCATACCTACTGCCGCCATTTTGTTTTTTTTTTTCAAAATCGCGGCCAGCCTTGAAACTGTTATAAATCGATAGCTGACATCAATATCAACTAAAAATATTAGAGCACCAACCTTCGTTAAGTGTCGGGTTTCTGAGATTTAAAGCGTTAAAGTTGACCACGTGATTTCCATTTCTTTGTGGATAGCGACTAAAAACCCCTATATTTGGAATAACAATGGGTAAATATTCATAAAATATTTTAGTTATTGACATTTAAACAAGTTATGAACCATGCCTCATGATGTTTCTTCTTACGAACCGGAAAAGTAAGTACCTACTTAATACCTATTTATTTTCTATTACCAAGTCTCACCCTTCCTTCTTCAGCTCCATCGGATTAGAGTAGCGCCTGAATATTAAAAATAATTTTAACTAATGACAGGTTGACAAGTTTTTTCGGTCTTAGATCAAAATTTTAAATGATGTTTTAGTTTTCTTTCAATTGATTTATTTGAAATAGGGGCAGCACTGGACCCCGTGAATCATCTTAAAATAAAAAGTTAAAAAAAAAGTCTTTGTGGATATGACCATTATTCATGTTTCTTATGGTTATTCGTTATCATGATGTTGTTCAATTCCACGGGAAGCATACTTTGTTAAGTTGCTTCCAGTTTGGTTAGGACATTGCAGGCATGAATCACCTGATTTTCTGATAAGAAAGATGATTCCGTGCTTCGGAAGGCACGTTAAGCCGTTGGTCCTGGCTGCCATTTGGTGGTCGTTAAAAGAACCACGTCAGAGGCCGCGAGGCGGTTCTGAAGAACTCTGACACCAGGGTGTGCATGGTCGACTGACCGTGTCACCTACACGTAATGATGATGATGATGATGTTGGTCTGTGAGAAGAGAAAAAATGTAGTAGAATGTACCAGTCATTTCTGTTCCCGCGCAGATCGTTAAAAGCCCATTGACGAAGGAGGCGAAAATTTAAGTGATCATGTCGACAGGAATTCAAATTTTTTCTACATGTATGTCCTGCCCGATCATGTGTATGAAGCGCAATCCTGGTCTTTGAATCAATTACAGAAGTCCAAACTTGGGTCCCAGTCCCAATAATTTACTAAGTTTACACCGCTTCCAAGGCGGAGTGCAAAAGAAGCGGCAACAAACCTGCACAGCGCATTTTCTCCAAATGACGTCAACTTGCAGTCTACGACATACGAGTTCCTAGTTATAACTAGTATGTGGACGTGAGCTTACATTGTCATGTATTAATTTAAACTGCGCATAATAAGTTTCGGTTTCTGGGCATAAAACTATCAAATTGCGTATACGCGATACCACCATTCGCTACAAGGCGAAGGTAATGGATGTGTATAGGATGGCAGCTAAGCTTAAGGCTCATACATGTGCTAATGACCTTCAGGATATGGGCCGAGTTTTGAACGTTCCCCGTGAAAAAGTCAGCGGTCGACTGCCGCCCGTCGCCCGCGCGCATTCAAAATATTAAATAACATTAAAAAGAAGAATAATGTGTAAAATAAAAATTCCTAGGGAGAGTTTGTAGGTTGATTGGTATTGTATTTAACCTAAAAATTGCGTGACTCTAAGACAAAGAGTTACGTAGTTAATGAATATTTGCAATAAAAATCGATGTACGCGGTACTTTTTTTTTCTAAACGAACTTTAGAAAAAAGCCCTCCTCAGCAAGTAAAGATTAGAAACCATTCTACAGTATATGTTTTTTTTTGGGTATTGTGCTTTATGTTTGACCATTTTTATAGAGGTTAAACATAGTCGAAATGACCAAGGAGCACCCTTAAACGGGAATAGGAGGGCATATCCGTAGGATGCACCCAGGAAGACGGGCGAAAGCAACAACAGAATAGGGATGGCAACTGTCACGTTGACAGTTATAGGGTTGTTCCGTAACAAACTGCCAAACGTATGGACTTTTGAACTAATTCATATTTTTCTTATTACTAAATTTGGTCTGATTATGAATCAGACCAAATCTAGTAAAATAAACTATTAAATTGTTTATATTAGCTGGTTTTACAAAGTGATGGCCTTAGGATCTGAAGCGGGAGCGTGGTGGTGTGCTCAACCGCCACAAAGGGAAGGTCTTCCCGCTGGGTAAGGTGTGCGCCCAAGGAACCGTATACGGCTCCGACTCGGTTTTGTCTGAGGTCTTATTAAGAAACTTTGTTTTCGCGTTTCAGGATCGTTCAGCGCCATCTTGTGAGAAGTCTTGTAGTTATTTGTTGTGGCGCCATATTCACAGTTGAGTTTTCGTGTTGGTTCATGTGGCGAATGTAGAGGTCGCCACAGATCTATTACACCCTAAGGGATACATAATGCATTGCATGCAACCTACCAGCTGCTTTGTTAGGTATCAGCTCAAAATTTCGTTTCGTTTCGTTTTTTTATATTGTTATTTTTACCTGAACAGTGGGGGTCGGAGGGGTGGACGCTCCTGGACGCTTAGTGTCACTCCCTGGCATCTCCGTTGGGGGTGTTGCCTCAGATGATTTAGTTTTCAGCACAAAACTCTTTCGGGGCACGTAGTCCCACCATTTATTATTATAAACCTCCTTGGTTTGACCCTTCTCGGTTTGACCCTCCTCGGTTTGACCATCCTCGATTTGACCCTCCTCGATTTGACCCTCCTCGATTTGACCCTCCTCGATCTGACCCTCCTCGATTTGACCCTCCTCGATCTGACCCTCCTCGGTTCGACCCTCCTCGGTTGGACCCTCCGTGTTAATCGACCACGTTAGAGACAAATCCATTGTTGCAAGATAAAGTTCCTGCAAAAAGTACAGGTACTTTTTTTTCAGGAGGGGCATAGTTGGCTTCTACTACATTTATTTTTAAATCGTAATTTAAACTTCATCGAAGATGAAAGTTAGTGCTCCGAAAAATATATACTTTTGGACCTCATTACAATATCCGTATTGTAATGAGGTCCAAAAATATATAATTGCACACATTTTTTTCTTTGTGTTTTGAAAAGAGCTCTCGAAAAAAGTAAGATCTGTGAAAAAATTACCTTTCTAACCCAAAATCTCTTCAAGATATGAAGGTTACAAAGTGAAAATTTCCCTCGCGACGTAAACGCCTCTAACAAAAATTATCAAGCATTTGACGTCACTCCTTATAAGCATTCAGTATGGATGATGTGAAAACTTTGTTCGGGATAGGTCTTTAGGTACATATTAAATATTGCATTTATGGAAATGGCCCTATAACAATAGTTCTTCTTCTTCTTCTGTTTTATAAAATTGCTTCCACGGAGATTTCAGTGATTCTGCCAATGTCCAGTAAATTGAGATACTAAGTATCGGTGTTGTACGGTAAAGTTGTAACAAGTAGCATCAAAGATGGCGTATGTTCTTTGATGCCTCGTGGTCGGGAGGTTATGGTGACAAGTCTATACGAGTTCATAGAAAAGTCCACTTTAACTATTTCATAAATTGTTCACGAGCACGAGCATTTATAACACCAAACTACAATACAATTTCGTATTATAAAGTCCACCAAAATCAATTTTCAAAATCGTCCAAGGTAGACCCAAACTGCACCCCTTGACTTCCCACCACAAACCTAACTATAGTTGTTATATATTTTTAAGGCTACCTTTCATTCAAAAGTATGAAAGTACCTACCATAATACATCCATACTTTTGCAATTGAATTTTCAACCAATTTCAACAATTTTGACAAAACTTAATGTATCGATATAAAACTCAACGTATCTTTAATAGTTTTTTGGAGTCGTTTTATTATTGCTTACATATTCAGACAAATTTTTCAAAATCTACTTTTCATACATACACGCTTTCAAGAATATTATTATTTTCTTTAAGTATCAGTTCTGATGATGATCATTCTTACAGTACTTCGAGCAAATTTTATAATTCTAAGTAATCGGGAAGCGTATCTTAAAGTTTATTTATTCTATTACAAATGTGCAAATATTTGCAATTTATATTAAATTAATGCTAGGTACCTATGTTTTAAGTTGTTTTAGAAGTTATTTCGTAGCTTCAAAAGATTAGGATTTTTGACAGACCAACAAAAAAACAATAGGTGAGAATACACGTCCAATTTGCTTCCGATCCGATTGCAGTACTGCCTTTAAAAGGGTCATCTATCTGGCAGAATTTTAATGTTTCGATTTTCATATAGCATAATCGGACATGGTAGAAACCTTAGAGTATAAATTGATACTCTAAGGTAGAAACTTATTAGAACGAAAATTTTAAAGGCATAAAAATTTGTTGTTAGAATCATCATTTGGCCGAATGTTTACATGATAGAATTTTCAATGTATAGATGGGATAATTCTGCTGAGCATAATTTCCTATGGAAAACATTCAATTACGAATAATTGCATATAGAATAATCTTAACTAAGTATGATATTTATTTAATATCATTTTACTTCTACTTTATCAAAGATTGCAGATTTCATTTAGAATAATATGATATTATTATTTGCAATCCATTTTTCTATCAAGAATAATTAACGCTGTTATATGTATATCGCTGGCAGATTCGACTCAGAGCACCCTGACTTCACGCGGCTCAACTTTGTCATATACTAGAGTGTTATTCCTTTGCGCGGAACCAGAAGGCTTGCTTGCAGCCGAAGCGGAGCGAGCGGGGGAGG
This sequence comes from Rhodophaea formosa, assembly GCA_963082605.1. NCBI lineage: Eukaryota > Metazoa > Arthropoda > Insecta > Lepidoptera > Pyralidae > Rhodophaea > Rhodophaea formosa. The sequence goes on along the minus strand of OY720222.1, from coordinate 14,234,486 downwards.
TGGCGAGAGAAGCGAGCCGCTGATCTCTCGAGCGGAGCGAGGTCGAGTGCACGAATGAATCTTAGGGCCGACGTAGCGAGTCTTCTGGTGGAGCCACCCAGAAATACTTGCATGTTGCATGCCTGCTTGCATGATGCATGCCTGCTTGCATGCTTCATGCCTGCATGCATGCTTCATATCTGCATGCATGCTTGCTTGCATTCTATATGCCTACTTGCATGATGCAAAATGAAATCTAAGCCAAATTATCTTTGACTATAAATTTTCTCAGACGTGATGTTTACTGTTTTTCTGCAAAAGTAGATTACGGAGGAGAAGTGCCCAAAGACAATCTAATTCCCCTAGAACTAGGGACACTTTACCTAAAACGGCAACACCGTCCGATTGTATGATCTATAAGGATTTTTTTTTATTTTGTAGGTAGTGTGTAGTTGGGAAAAAATACGGTTACGGTAAGAATAAGTTTTGTACGAATTTTAAAACACCAAAAAACGTTTCGTATTTTTTTTTATTTTCTATAGTTTCATTTGGCCGTAAATACAATTGCTATATTATTGAAATTTCGATTTTTGATAGTAATTTTTTTTAAAGTGCTCTGTATTGCAAATCAACGTTAATCCGCAGATACTATTGTTATATGTTTTATTAAACAAAAAAAAATATTTTCATATTATTAAAAGACAACATTTTAAATGATAAATAAAAAAAGTTGAAATCCATAATGTTTATATGCATATACCAGAGTAAGTACTATGGTAGCATCTTTTCAATTTTTCTCTACGGTGCTTAGTTTGGCTGAAAATGACTTCAGAATAACGCGACAATTTTGTTTCTGACGTTTCGGCGGCCGCTACCGCGGCACGCTCGCTTCGCTGGTTCGCCTCGCTCATGCTTGATTCATGTAGAACCTAACGCTCGTCGCTTCACTCCTCGCAACCTACCCCTAGTTTTCATTAACCAGTTCCTTTCTAACACCATATTCCTAACCTTCAGAAACGATTTTTCGCAAAACCATAAGTCACAGAGCAAAATTGAAAAGAATAAAAGAGGCTAATTTTGAGAACAAGGGTAAAAAAAACCGGCCAAGTGCGTGTCGGGCCACGCGCAGTGTAGGGTTCCATAGTTGCGAACGACAACTTTGAGTTCACACTGTTCACACTCGCACCTCACAGTTTAACGACCAAAAACATCTAACAATGAAAATTGTATGAAATTTTACATTTTCGAGTATATTTTATAAGTTGGTTGCCAATTACTTTTTAGTTTGTACTTAGTACTCAGCTCTGATAGTTTTCCTTTCAACTTCAGTATATATACTACTGCCAACCATTTAGCAGATAGAGGGGGTCCCCCCCCCCCCTCTTTCTGCAAAATGGTTATTAATATTATTAGGGTATTAATATAGATGCACGTGCTTCACGTATTAATATAGATGCAGATAGAGGGGTGAGACACTTACCTCTAACATAAATTCGCACTTTAAAACCAAATATTTCGGAAACGGATCCCTAAATCGAAAAATGGTGTTCTCAACCTCACAATATTTTTTAAAGACCTATTTAATTTATCAAGATAAAATTGCATGTTTCGATTTTCGGTCGACAGTTTTTCTAAAAGACGAAAAATATGTTTATTATGTTATAGAAGCAGAAAATATGGGAAAGAAGCCATTTGGCATTTAAAATGCAGTCGTACCGTTTTCGAATAACTAAAATTCGATGATAAAAAATTCTTGTTTATGATAAGTTACCACAATTCACCCGCGATGAAATACAGTTTTGCCCGCAGCTTCGTTCTAGTAAAATATGTCCCATAGGATTTTTTTTCTTGATGTCAGGTACCCTTTATCTATAGATATCAAAATATAGGTACATCTCTGTGCTTCTTTATTCTTTCAATCCTGTTTATTCTTTACGCATATAATAATTATTAAAAAAAGAAGTTATTCTAGAGAAGCAAAACTAAATAATTCTTTATTTGAGGAACTAAAAATCTTTCGCAGTAAGTTCATGATTATTTTTGGAGATCAGGTAAAATATCGGTACTGTTCCTTCGATTTGAAAAAACATGTCACATGAACCGTTCGCTAGAAAACCTTTTAAGAATAATGGTGCCCTGACAAACACGTACGGTAAAACTAAGAACTAAAATTATTATTTATCCTTCGAGGGAAAGACATAATTTGCTAGCTGCAACGCCTATTGAATTGACACGATTCCTTGGATTTTTGGCCATTCCCTCAACTGGCTTCTACAGTCAGCAGGGAAAGCGAAACACATCTTGTATATACCTTACTCACCCACACGGTGATTCCTGAAGAAGGACTGCATGAGCATCATTGTGTTACTATACGTTAGTACTTTTATTAATTCTAACTGCCTACGTGGTCTAATGATTAGGCGTTCGCCTTAAGATCCGGAGGTCGTGGGTTCGAATCCCACGAGAAGGACTAATTTTTTTTAGATGTTTCTTTAGAAATTGCTTCGTAGGGTACGTTAAGCCGAGGGTTCCTCTCCTTTCGGTCTGGTTACGGAGGTCAGACGCCAGTCGCTCCATTGTAATAACCAGATCCGTCAAGTCTGGGATCATGATTGAAAGCGTACCCGGGCTCTGAAGCCTAGCGGCTCCAGAAGCAACCGGGACATGACGTTCGGATGATGATGATGAGCACTTATATTAATTATTGAGGTTTTGGTCCGGAACTGCGAATAGATTTATGACTTGCGGAAAAGCGGCAAAAATTTCGAATTGGCGGAAAATTCGAAATTTGAAATTTTATACCTTCTCTAATCTCTAATCTCTAACATATTATAAAACAAAGTCCTCCGCCGCGTCTGTCTGTCTGTCTGTTCGCGATAAAGTCAAAAACTACTCCACGGATTTTCATACGGTTTTCACCAATAGATAGAGATTCACGAGGAAGGTTTTAAGGTATAATACATGCCCGGGCGCAGCCGGGTAGGGCTGCTAGTATTTCATAATATTAAGAAAACTTTTAAAATTCGCCCGCCTGGCAATTAGGCGATTTCCATAGAGCAATGATCAGTGCTTAAGCAATCTAGGGGTTAAGGCAAATTACCGCTGAAGATATAGCTGTTGCGCTGGGGTGTATGGTGGTGTCGTCGCCAGCTCTCAGCCCGGGAACGGGAGGCTGCGTCTCCGCCAGAGCCTGCACCGGCTCCGCTGTGGCGTCATCGGGCTTCGGCGCTGCCTGGCTTAACTAAAAGCGAAAAAGAAAAAATATTCAGTTTTCAACCAATGAAAAAAACGGAGTAGGTTATCAAGTTGACGTTTATATTTCTTTTTTTGTTTATCTTATTAAATAACCTTTGTTTATCATTGCAATAAATTAAATTATTTTTATTCAGATAACTTAGATTAGTTTTGTATGACCACGCATAACTTTTTACAGAGTAGTCCGATTTTGTTTTTTTTTTTTATATTGGAAAGGGTTCCCTGAAGTTGGTCTCATGAATTTAAAAAAAAAACTCCAACCCTAACGGTAGAACAACAGGAAGTGAGTGACTGATATTTTGGTTTTCGGTTAAGTTTTGCGTAAGTATAGGTTTTGTATTTTGTTTTTCGATGTGTAAGTGGCCAACACTGGTTTCAGATTTTACAAGCTGCCTTAAAGCATCTGACATAGCTTAACGACTGCCATGGCAGCAGGGACCAACGGCTTAACGTGCCTTCCGAAGCACGGAGGAGCTCAAGATATTTTTATGCCACTTGCGGTCACCCATCCAAGTAGGGACTACACCAGGGGTTGCTTAACATACGTAAGCGCTCATAAAGCTCACACCCACTGGACCATCGGGCTCTTCAAGTAAGTATAGGTAAGTAATAAGAGGACTTTGTTCAGCAGCTGCGTTACTGGAAAATTTCATATATAGTTTCATAATTCAAATAACGTTTGTCCTACAAATTATCAATGTTTTAATAGCAACTCGAGCGTGCTAAAGCATGTGGCTCAGTCGAAATGTTTAAATAATCCGACTCGCTTGCTTCCAATTCAAAGCAAACATTGAGCTAAGTAGGTAAGTAAGTACCTAAAAGTGAGATCAAACATTTTTTTAACTTGACCTCGTATATTTTATACCTACCTAGTCGGGATGATTTGTACTTATAGCATTCGGTAGTACCTACTCTATTTTTTTTTATCAAAAACTCAAAAGATTAAATATACGTATAGAGAAATTTTGTAACTAAAGTTCTTTTTACGTTTTAAGAAAAACATGGCTATCTAGGATTATAGTTGAAAACCTTTTATATTTTTAATAACTACTTGAAGAAAGAATTTTATTTCGTAGTATTTTTAGACTTTAAAATAATTATTCAACAACTTGACTATTCTTTGTCTTGTTTTGTTGTTTTTCGTATGTGTAAATGGCCAACATTGGTGTTCGATTTTTTAAGCTGCCTAAAGACATCTGACCTAGCTTAACGACTGCCATCGATGATGTTAGCCGGGACCAAAGGCTATTCTTAGACCTAAGTTAGAGGAAATTGGTTATTGAGGTGTAGCTTTACAATAGGAAATTGGTTATGGAAGTGTAGCTTTACAATAGGAAATTGGTTATGGAGGTGTAGCTTTACAATAGGAAATTGGTTATGGAGATGTGGCTTACAATGGATATCGCTGTACTTAAAAGACCAATGTCAAGGGGTTATAATTAATTAAATATAAAAAAATAATGACTACATCTACATCCTCACATAAAAAAATACGTGGTGTACCGCTGGGAAGAGTCATTGGGCCTCTGTTGTTTTTGTTAGGCATAGTTAATGCCACAAATTAAATGTATTATTTATGCAGATGACATTTCAATGATTGTGACCACTAGTGCAAATGCAAATAACTCCTTCTTGTGCAACTGACATTATATTACAACTGAGAAAGTAATACAAAAATAAATATTGAAATTAAAGTACCTTTCCAATTTTGTAAATCCAAATATTCAAATTGCAATTTCAAAGCAATTTCACATTGAATAGGTATTGGCAAAATAACAAAGTCACAATACTAAACTTTTTAGGATTCATTAAAAACCCTTTACTCACGTTTTGCTACGTCGGATCCGCCGACTAGTTTTGGCCTGTTACAAAGACCATTGACATTAACTGAAAATCTCATGTCGATGGAATAAGTAATCGCATACATACACAAATTGGTTGGTTATGCTAACCAACCAATTTGTGTATGTATGCGATAAACCAAGTAAATAATTTTAAGACTGCCTTTTAGTTAAGTCAATCAATGTCACGCGTATGTTGAATCTGTCTATGGATTAGTAATATGGGGTAATATAAGTAATAATGGGGTATACAGCACGGAATGGGGTAAAAGCATGAAATATCTTAGGGCATTATATCCCAAAAGAAAAGTGTGAGGTTCCTGCAGGTTACATAACCACTTTTTTGCAATTTGCATAAGGGCCGTGTGGTTCCCGGCAGAGTAGAATAGGACCACTCCAAGTCTTCTCGTGGATGTCGTAAAAAGCGACTTAGGAAACACAAGCTAAACAAAGCTTACAAACATCAAATCGACACCTCCAACCCGTCTGGCCAGCGTGGAGAGTGTAGGCCAAATCCTTTACTACACTGGCTAATATATTCCTGTGGTAGTACAGAGAGGGTCGTGCTCCTGCAGTGGAGAATAAAAAAGACCTGATGGCATTAGGCCAGTGGCGGCAAACTGACCATTCACCCGAGGCATCGCGCTTATAGCACCCCTCAGCAGGCGAGCTCAAGCCCCCTGCAAATGCTGAAGCCCCCGCCAAGTAAATCCAATACTACTAAGCTTACCTGCACCGCGGCAAACGCGAACAAACCGACCAGCAATACAATTTTAGCCATAATGATCTCCAATCGAACAATAAAGGCGTCCGCCCGCCTCTGTTTAATTTATAACCGCGTTTAACCAAAAGGTGGCTTGTTTTTCGCTCAGTAACGACCGTGTTTATAAAACATTGCTATGGAACAATGGGAATAGTTATTGCTTTACCGATTTGCTGGTCTAGTTTATGTGACGTCATGGAATAGTTCAGGGTTATGGCTTCCTTTGAGCTGCGCTATGAGCTACCTTTTTGGTGCGACCATATATTAGTAGCAAACTTGATGCGATTTTCAAATAATTTATTGTTGTCGTAGCTTTTATAACAGGCTAAACGAGATTTACTTAATTTCGTTTGATGTATCTAATGCAATTACGTACTACTTAGAAGCGCGGCTCTTTGTTATGCAGTTTCTAAACGATCAATCAAAGCGTGTGCATTTCCCCAGGGGAAAAGTGTCGAATAATAAATGTTGAATATACTTGATCGTTAGTTATCCAAGACCGTATTCCAACCCGTTTATGAGATCCAGCAAAGGGCCAAACATTTCCCCAGCGGCATTTTGAATAACTTCGGAGGCCTATGACTCACAAAGTCCATTTATGCATAAACATTTATCTCTTATGATGAACTAACTGCTCTACTAATTGATTTTTGGATCCCTGACAAAATTCCGCCAGGGAAACTTTCCCCTGGCGGAAATATGTTTTTGACGGATTTCTCAAAAATTACTGAATACACGAATTTCATTCATCGATAAACATTCGAAGGCAGCTTTGAACTAACGATCTAGTATATTCAACTTTTATTATTCGACACTTTTCCGCTGGGGAAATGCACACAATCAAAGCATTAAACATACGAAAATCGCAATAATGACCAGGCACTATCAATTATGGGGGCTAAGCCTGCAGGCAAAGTTTGTACTTACCTGCTCACTTTTGATATCATGGTGAATCATATCTGTACATTTTCAGAAGTTATACAGGTTGGCCCGTTGGTAGACGTCCAAAGGAAAAAATTAGATGCCTTACCCTAAGCGGTACGGAATTTACCCATGTATGTTCCGCGATTTTTTGTAGTTTAAGATATACTTAGGTTTTGTTAGTTTTCATATTGGAAATGTTCCCTTAAGTTGGTTTATATTCTAGTTTTTTCCGTCTTTATTTTTTATTTTTAGGGTGCCGTAGTAAACAAGGAACCCTAATAGTTTCGCCATGTCTGTCGTCTGTCCGTCCGCGGTTTTACTCAGAGATTATAAGTACTAGAAAGCTGTAATTTGGTATGGATGGGTATATTAATCATGGCAAAAAAGTCTAGAAAAAAATCTTAAAAAAACATTTTTTTTAGGGTAGCTTCCATACAAGTAACGTGGGAGTATTTTTTTTATTTTCTCTACTAAACCATCGTGTGGGGTATTGTTAAATGTGTCTTTAAAAAATATTATGAGGTTGCAAAAACCATTTTTCGATTTAGGGATCCGTTTCGGAAACATTTGGTTTTAAAGTACACATTTTTGTTAGAGGTAAGTGTCTCCCCCCTCTATCTGCATCTATATTAATACGTGAAAAAAATTACAGCAGTAGTACATATACCGAAGTTGAAAGGAAGACTATCAGAGCTACTACTAAAACCAACATATTTAAATATTGCACTTTTAAACCGCAAAAATAACTTTGTTATTCATACAAACACTATGAAAAACAAAGTTACTTATCTTTGCTGGCGAAAAATTATAGAGGTTTTTGGCTAATCTAAGCTTGCTTCTACGGAACCCTTCATGGGCGAGCTCAACTCGCACTTGGCGAATTTTTTTAATTGTGATAATTGATTGTAACAATGACAGCTATTGCTTAAAAAAATTAAATATGCCTAAATAGGTATTTTGGAGCTTTCCCAAAATTTCACCTTTAGTTTAAAATTACTGTTCTATTAATAAGGAGAAAATGTTTAGTATTTGAAAATAAAATAAAAAAGAGGTGCCAGGGACTTTAAAGTTTTCTCTAAAACTTCTTTATACTTACTTATACTTCAGCAGTAAAAATCATCCAAAAAATGGGCCCACACTAGGCACACTAGCGACGCCAATAGTTTTATTCATAATACATTACAAATAGAAGGAAATTAAAAAAATATATATTATACAAAAAAAATATTTATTTCCTTCATACAAAAGCTTGCAAAATGTAACAACAGTGCTGTCCACTGGTCCCATTAGGAAAGAGCCCAGTGGCATGCATATAAGGTGACCAATTTTCAGGCTGTCAGGACCGCTGTCCCCGTCAGAGCATAAATGCTCCTCTTGGTCTAGCCAAAAGTATGCTGCTTCGGGTGCCGTCCACAAAAAAAGTCCTATAAGTAGCCCTGGACCACTACGCTGGGCTTGCAAAGGGGGTCGCTGGTCTGTTCTATTCGGCCCATAACCAGCCGTACCACTATCATCATTAGTTTTTTTAGTCTCCACTGCAGCAGGAGCTCGACCCTCTGTACTTACTAATAGAGCCATATATTATAAATAAGCCTGAGCAGTCGGAGGATTTGGTCACTCTCCTGGCTGGCCAGACGGGTGGATGTTTATAAGCTTTGCCACTAAACTATACCGCTTGTGTTTCCTTAGTTGCCTTCTACGACATCCATGGGAAGACCTTGTTTGTTTGTTTTTCGTATGTGTAAGTGGCCAACACTGGTGTCAGATTTTTCAAGCTGCCGTAAGGCATCTGACATAGCTTAACGACTGCCATCAACGATGATATCCGAGACCAACGGCTTAACGTGCCTTCCGAAGCACGGAGGAGCTCGAGATATTTTTATGCCACTTGCGGTCACCCATCCAAGTAGAGATTGCACTAGGGGTTGCTTAACAAACGTAAGCGCTCATAGAGCTCACACCCACTGGACCATCGGGCTCCTCATGGGAAGACCTATGGAATGGTGCTATTCTACTTTGACAGGAACCAATCGGACTCGGAACCCTACAACTAGGTTCCAATCCAACTAAGAATCTAAATAATTCTAATGAACCTTGTTTAATCACCCCATTACTGCCTCAGCCCAGACCTCACCTCTAACCACAATAAATGGGTTAGGTAGGTGTTCTCAAGAGTTTCGTGTGCATTTCATAAGTGGTCTGGCCCGCTTTTGGATTATTTATCGATTTATCGTCATGTTCGTTACGATAAGATGCACTGTACTTTTGTAGTTCTAATATAGCGCATTATATAAGTATATTTTTATCAGTATTTCGTTTTATTGTGTATAAAAAAAACACAAAGATATCAGCGCCAGCCGACTACATAACGGTGGATAGTATGACTATTTTTTATCATAGCGAAATGTTGCATGCATATATTTGCGCATGTCTTTAAGTCACTGTTGAGGAGTCTATTCTGATTATTTTTACATTCATGCTCCATTCATGATCACATTCTGAAGTGATTAATAATGCCACCATGGAGATATATGTACCTCCCTACTATCTACTATGAATGCCACACACGACACTAGTTTTTGAAAATTGCCGCCATGTCAGGTGTGCTTCCCCCGAATAAATAATATAAGATTTTGATTATTACCTCCTTCTCTTACATTATTAATTTCAAGAAGTATTGTAGAAAATGGAACAGGAACAGGATGAACAGTATATCCTCCCACAGAACTATAACTTTAGTTATTAATCTGAGATATCCTCCCCTATATGAAGTTCAAAAAAATCAGCTGATTACAAAGAACTATAATTAATGGCAATACTGTAGCATCATTGTAGCATGAATCGTGTCGTGCATGAATCCGAACGTAAATTGACATTTGCAATTTTACATTTCCTTGAACGCAGCAAATTACGAAAATTGTCATATAACAATTTTCAAAAAAACTACATTGTCACTATTTGTTGAACTTGTGATTCATAAACTTAATTAATTTTACTCCAAAAGTAGTTGACAATAATGGTTATAACTTAAATTTAAAGAAATGTACAAAAAAATCAAGACAAAAGTGAATGCAAAACGTAACTTGGAACATAATTAAAAACCTTGAAACGTTGGCATTTTGCATTTTTGGCATTTCGTTCCTTCGATTTGGCAGATGGTGTAAAAATGAATTGATAAAACATTTTAAAATAATACAGGGATTATCTGAATGATGTTCATAGTGTGATTCTCAAGGATTGTAAAGAATATTTCGTAACATATTCTTAGATAATTAATTCATTAAAATGGCTTCACGCGGTGGAATTATGGTGACTGGGACGAACGGTGCGGATTTCGAGCATAGGGAGAAAATAGCAGCACAATATCAAATAAGGTGAGTTTTGTAATGATTTATTCGTATGTGAGGACGTTTAGAAGGTTACGGAAATTAACTGGGCTGCGGTAATGTGACAGACGACATTTATTTTCCAAGTTCCGTCAAATTATTTTTAGACAACAGCAATCGATAGCGAGACTTCCGCGCCTTTTATTTGAAATCTCTAGGCACATCTTGGCCAATTAATTACTCATTACCTAAAATTTCCTCGGCATTGTATTAAACCTTACGATGTGGGACTTCAAGTTTGGTATACATGTTTTACTGTAAAAAGTTGTATCTACGAAACTATACAATAGAAAATTTTAATCTACATAGAACTAAAAGTTGACCTTACTCTTTTTGTAAGTATGTGGAAACAAACATGTTTGGAGTAGAAAAACAAATAAATTGTTTGTTTACCATTTTGGTTAGTGGGTTTTTCAATATTGTAAGTGGACTACACTGTAAAAGTATTTGTAAAAACCTCCTGAATGGTCATTAAATTCTATAAACAAAATTTCAATATTGTTTCGGGATCTACCTTATGAGGCAAATAAATAATTTTCATTAATTGATTGTACTGATTTTACAAATCCTTTCATTTATAAAAAAACTATTTATAAATCATTTTCACATTGCTTACCTAATACTATAACTAAATTTTAAAACTAGTTACTTATAAATACATACTTTGTACAATCTACATTTTGCCAATTGAGCTATGAGTGTCCTAAATTGTCTTTTCAGTGCCCTAAACAAGTCACGCTTGAAGTACTGCGTCTTTTTTCACCATATGCTATTCCTGGTGATGCTGGCCAAGCTGTCTGCTGATATCCTCGACAAACTCGACATTTTTATACTGGAAATTGAAGAATTACAAATACCCACTGTAAGTAACAACACAATTTTGAATGTAGAAGTGAAGCAACTTATTTGCTTCTCATCTATATATTTTGCCTGCTGCATCCTTAGCTGTGGTGCCTTAGAGCCTGAGGTCTGCTATTATTATTTATATTGTGCAGTATTTATGCTGTTATAGTTTGGCAAAGTTTTCTGAATGAAAGACGACAGGCTGACTGGACCAGCCGGCCTATTTACTAACTCGGATGACAGGTGTTGATGCCTATCAATCTAGGATTTGCTGTTACAATGCGGTTTTTGTATGAATTATAAAAAGTTCGAGCAAGAAAAACCCGCATTGTAATTAAAAATTCTAGATTGATAGGCATCGACACCTGTCATCCGAGTTAGTGAATAGGGGAAAATTGCTAATAATTACCAGTGGAATGATGTAAAAGTACTTTTCTGCTCCAGGAATTTAATACGGAACCCTAGTTTAGAACAGTGGTGTGCTAACCACTGCTCTATAAACTGATTAGATTAAGTTTGACAAAGCTCATTTAATTTATATATTTTGTTACATTTACCTTCACTCTTTCGCATTCAGCTTTATACAAATACTGGTCATTCAAAGTTTTTTGTGTCTAACTAAACCATGATGGATATATGGAGATTTAGAATTACTTTTAATATGGTTTTACTTCAGTGTTCATTGTGGCAGGTAGACAAAGTTGACATTTGTCTATTAATTAAAAATAACTATTCTGAACTTTAAAATATTTATTGATACCATTCTGGATGTCTGCACTATTGGCTCATGGTATCTGAACTACCTAATTTGTTTAAATGTGTAACAATACCAAAAAACATAGAAACTATTATTAATTTTAGTTTAATCTTTCCAGCCGCTCTGGTGGGAATACATCTGGTGCCTCTCCCTCCTGCTGTCCTTCCTCGGTCTCTCTGCCATCAAACGCAACAACATCAAGCATCTGCGGCGCTACATGTACGGCATCTCTATCCTAGGCTTTGGACCGCTGCTGTATTGTTTGTTGTACTACTGCGGAGATGTCTGGAGGTACCTCTCCAGAGACGACGATGCAGACGACAGTTCTGAAGTTGAGATTGACTTGTGGCAGGTTAGTATGTAATCATTAAATTTCATAAAACATAATCATTTCGTAAAGCAGCAGCACCTACAAACCTACACATCACAATCATCTAAATGCTTCAGGAATAATTTTGAAATCAGATAGAGAGCACGGGTTTTGATTGATACCCTTTTTTGATGAAAAAAGAAAAGTAACTCTCTCTCTCTGTCTCTGCTCAAGGTTCTGCCCGCCTATTTAGTAACTCGGATGACATGTGTCGATGCGTATCAATCTAGGATTTGCTGTTACAATGTATTTGTATTCCAAATAAAAAGTTTGAGCAAGCAAAACACGCATTGTAACAGTAAATAGGCATCGATACCTGTCATCCGAGTTAGTAAATTTTATATTCCCTGATCAAAGTTTTATATTCCCAACTATACTATCCATATTAATATTTAAAATGCGAAAGTAACTCTGTCATTCTATGTGTTCAGTCTAAATCCCAAAAAATGAAAATACATATCTAAAAAAGAGATGTGATAATATGTATGTATGTAATCCGTTAATTATGATTTCCAGGGCTACCCCTACAGCCTGCTGTGGTACGCATTTGTGCTATTGGCTTCTCAGATCCACTTCTTCCAAATGTACTTCTCATACAACCTGTTAAAGGCCTGGCGCGCCCGAGGCGCGTTACGAAAGGCCGATTGAATAGTGTTTAAGGTTATATCTCTATCAGTCAAGCATACTGCCGGGGGGGACGAGGTTGATCATAGACTTGGCTCTTTCGTATGAGAGACGTATATCTGAAATCTGAACGGACTTTTAGACTTCAGAGTCGTGTCGGAGCGGATTTACAATGTAACAAAGGACATTGGGCCTTATATATTAGTAGATACAATTCATATTTGAGTGCCGCGGCGGCGGCAACAAACAAAACAAAAAAAAATTGTTTTGTTTGTCATTCAAATAAATCAATGCTGTTAACACTTCGATCCCGTATAAAAATCTAAATACACGTTTAAATTTGAATTCGTGATTCAAAATTCAAATTTAATCGGAATGTTTGAACCTAAACCTGTTGCATATTTGGTTAGGACACTTCTTATTGCTTGGGGTTATTTGGTTTTTATATGTACTTGATCGAAGTGTTAACGTTTATTTTGTTCTATTGTATATCCCCACTCCGTCAGTGTAAATTATTCTTACTCAAAGCAAAGTGTGGTTTGAATTATTTATTTTAACTAAGTAAAAACTTGTTCATTAAGTGTTTTAACAATAAAATTGACTTATAAAATCTTTGAAGGAATTACTTTGTTAAGGAATTGTAGCAAATGTATATATTTTTTAAATAAAATCAGTCACTTGATCAGACTATTGTATAGTATTTTGTTTTGTACACATTGATCATAATTTTGTTTTCAATAGATTATTGTGACACAAAAAGTCTATATTGCCTGAAAAACATTATTAATTTTTTTCTCAGTAAATGATTTTATAAAAATTGATACAAAACATTATACAAGTGATTTAAGAATGGGTAAACTAGAACTTGTAAGGAAAAGTCCAAGATGGTCTGGGATCAGAATGTCAATTGAAAATGGTTTTGCCATAAATATCATTAATATTAATGTCATAGCAGTATGCTCACTGCCATTTTGAATGGTGGGGATAATTTATATTTATTATTTGGGATTTGAAGTGCAAGAGACAATGAAAAACGCTGACACTTGGGATTATTAAAAAAATATCACATGATATTGAATTAGGGCTTTCTGAAATTCTCACCATCAGATGACAGCACTGAGGCGTTGAGCTCGATAAGATGCTGTCATTGGTTAATATTTGACAAGCAGCAACAATGGGCTATTTTCCTTAAAAAATATAATTAGTCAGTTATAAAAAAACATTTGACACGTGTTTTTTCTTTGTCAAACAAACAAAAAATGACAATATAGCTCGTCAATAGTGTGTGTGACGTCACTAGCCAGTACACTTTTTAGTGGCCTGTAATGTCACAAGATCCCACTCATGAACTTCCCAGGAAAATAGCCTATTGACACATTGTGGCACAATCACAGCTTGCCGGACCCGACGCCTCAGTGGTGCCGCTACCTATTTCAGAACACCCTCATTAATTGCACCACGAATTATGAAAGAATGTCATTGTTACTTAATTGTTACTATTATTTAACAGTTCGCCAAAAGCAAATAAGCCAATATAGTAAAATATTACCAAGAAATAGTTTTAGTTAAAAACTAAAACTCTGTAAATAGTTCGGTTGGATTCAAGGCCGCGCTACACTGGATTGGTATGGGATGGCATCGGAAGCGACGCGTCATTTCAAAACAAGCTATATGTCTAGTGACATAAGATGCAAAACGGCGGCTGTACGCTCGCGGGCGTCTATTATCTTAATTTTATAGTCCGCGCGAGTGCACGCCACGCAGCCGGCCGGCTCGCCACGTTCAAGCAGTTATGCATCTTATTTCACTTGGTATAAAGCTTGTTTTGAAATAACGCACCGCTTCCGATGCCATCCCATGCCAATCCAGTGTAGCGCGGCCCTTATAGTCAAAGATCTGACCACTTTATTTCAAATTGTTACGATGTGTTAATATTTTTTTTTACTGACATTATTTTACAGTTTAATGTTAAATTTGAATTTTCTGATGCTTACGAGTGTTGAAACGTCAGGACTAATGAGTTGGAAATGGATAATTTCACGTCTTTGGCTTTTACGGGGGGACAGAGCCTAGGAACATATTATATCATAAGTCGGTGTACGTATAGGTGGATAACAGAATCAAAATAGTGATGGGTTGCTAGCCGCATCGCCTATCGACATGATTCGTCGGCTACAACATGACTTATTATGCTATTTGTCAGTTTATTGGACCCGACGCTTCATTGCTGCTACCTCGTATTGCATTAAACACTATCTTACGGTTATTCAAGTATTACGTAAGCAGAATATTAGCAAATAATTTATAATTTCTTGTCAGCAAAAGTAAAAAAAGGTCTTTCCACTTCCTCCAAGCTAACGTAAATTACAGTATTATTTAAAAAAAAAAAATTGTATTTTTAAAATTTTGCTGAAGTCCACCATGTAGACGCTCCAGTTCTGCGTGTTGTCAAAATAACCCTAACCTAGACCCCTTACTGCATACGTAATATTTAAGTGAACCTTTATTTGAATATACTTCTAGGTTTTAAATAATGCAGATAACTTGGTCTATTTTAGATACGTGTTTTAGAATAGATTATAGTTTAAAAGCACAAATGACATTAATGATTATTATAAAAAAAATATTCAACTTTACTTTGGAAAGAGCTGCGTTGTTATTCAATTATGTCAGAATTTAACCATTGTTAACTTAATTAAATCTTTTTTTACGTTTTGTTATTGTTTAATTTATAAGATGAACGGGTTTGCGCGTTTCGACTGATGTTATTTGGTAGTTTTTGTGTATCAATATTATTATAGAATGAAAATATTATTCAGCATATTTATTCAGCATTTTAATCGTATTCATACGTATATAGTCACGAAATACTGTCGTATTTATAAAAAATCTAACCTACTTCAACTTTCTATAGTAGGCACTTATCCAAGTTAATTCACGAGAGCAGAGTTCTCATTTCAAAAATGTAAGACAATGTGCTTCTATCTTAACCCCTTTGGCTGCGAAAGCGATGATCAGTGCTTGCCGAGATCGCCTACTTAATAGGCAGGCGATTTTTCGTAAATTATGCTATATTATATTAATGAAACAAGGTTTAAAATGTTTCTTGTTATGTGCAAATTACAAATTTGTGAATTTCCGCCTGTCAGCTGTTGAATAATTGAGTAATAGTTTTTGGGCGCCTGACCTCAGTCTAAGGGTTAATTTAGTTTGATATCTACTGGCGCGGCACTACAACCCTGCAGTCCCTTCTCACCCTTCTCTCTAAATCTTGCGATTCGTTTTTAAAGTGGTTCATAGATGGCACCATAGGTTTCGTTACAACGTATAGTAGTACCACTTTTATAAGTTACATCGGCATTGTTCGATGGCGTAGAATAGCGCAAGCGACCGCCGGCTCGGCCCGAATGAGAACATCAGTGAAATAACGAACTTATTGCTACAACATAAGATTTTAAATCCAAAAGCAGTAGGAGTATTGCTTATTTAGCATGAAATAATGTTTTCGGTCTATCAAAGCGAGAGAAAGAAGCCCCACTATCTCACAATACCTATGCCTTTTTACTGAGAAACTATCACACCTTTAGATTTGAGATTTAACATAGTAATTTCAAAGTAGATGTGTTATTGTATCATTAGTCGGTAGTAAATACCTACTTATCCAATAATTATTTCTCAATTTTACCAAGTTAAGGCTAAAGCCATCTATTGATGAATAAAAAAGTGGACATCGTGGCAGTTACTAATAAATAAATAAATAAATAAATATATAGGGACATATCACACAAATTAAGCTAGCCCCACAGTAAGTTGTGAACTTGCGTCGCAGGATACTAACTCAACGATACTATATTTTATGACATATAATTATATAGATAAACATCCAAGACCCAGGTCATTCTGAAAAAGATCGTTTTCCATCATGACCTGACCGGGGATCGAACCCGGGACCCCCGTGTCGCAGGCTGGCGTGTTGACCGCTGCGCCACGGAGCTCGTCAAAGTCAAAGTCGTCAGTTACTGGTACTAACAAAGCAAAACTAGCCCCCAGAAACTAAGTCTTCATATCAAATTTAAAAATTCTATCATACACATAAATAGTTAACTACTTCTATTATTTTGGTATTATTATCATTAGTATTCGTTTGATAAAATAAGAGAAAAACCGGTTAACGCCAAAACGTATCCTTTGGAGTTAGCCGGTGTTTCTCTTGGCAAACTAGTGGAATTTTACCCGAATTGGTAGATAGTGTACTCGGCCATAAGTTGGGCCAATATTTTTGTACGAAGTTTGCAGCCTATACGTTAACATTGTATTAGCTTTGCTATAGCGTTGGTTCAAGTAGGTTGAATTTTTATAAATATGGCATAGTATTTTCAAATTTAAATTCTCCATCTTTTGCCATATATAAAATACATAGATTGGTGTATTCTTCCTATATAACAATAGACAAGTTTTAACTCTGAATGTTGTAAGAAATCATTGGTCGGGACGCAAAACGCATATTACAAAAACTTCAGGGAGTCGGAAACTGATTTCAGAGTGAAGCCGGTGAGAAGCGCCGTTGATCAACGCGTTTCAAACGCGCGCTTGAACGGCGGTGGCGGGCTGGTGTTAACGCTTGTAGCACACAGCCGCGAATGCGAAACAGAAGCGTTCCGGAACGAAACACTGGCGAAACCGCGAAACGCTACCAAACAAAATCATACTAGACAGCGTTTTGCGGTTCCGCTAATGTTTCGTTCCGGAACGCTTCCGTTCTGCATTCGCGGCTGTGTGCTACAGGCGTAAAACCACACGCACATCGAATTCGAGAGCGCCAGCGCTCTCGAATCGTGGTGGAACCGGCAGCCCGCGTTACAGGAGCGGCGCGTTTAAACTAAAACTGCGTGATTATAAAACGCGACTACCATCTAGTGTAATCGCAAGCGCGCACGTCTGAACGGCGTTGTTCAAACGCGTGAATCTGAAATCAGCCCAGCCGCCCTGTTAATATCCTGCGTTAGATACTGCGACTACTAATTCTAGGATTTATTACTAGTTATTCATAAATCCTAGAGTGAGTAAGAAGATGCATAAGATAAGGTAAATATGCGCTTTGGTTCCGACCGTTGAAAAT
Source organism: Rhodophaea formosa (assembly GCA_963082605.1). Taxonomy (NCBI): domain Eukaryota; kingdom Metazoa; phylum Arthropoda; class Insecta; order Lepidoptera; family Pyralidae; genus Rhodophaea; species Rhodophaea formosa. The sequence continues at coordinate 14,216,625 of OY720222.1, read as the reverse complement.
AATGTATAATAGAGCGACTGTACTTAATATTTAAATGTATTCCAGCCATCCCCAAAATCGTATTTTCTTAACCATTTATATGTAGTTGAATAGGGTCCTATTGTGAAGATTGGCTCTTAGACTACTTATTAAGGCCGTAACAGACCTGTACTAGGCTTAGGAAAACCGTTCGAATAATTTTAAACATAGGCCTAACTATTTAGATAAAAATATTTCCACGTAGATATTCTCCTAGATGGCGATATTTTTTATTTTATTTTGTAAATTGCAACGACTAATACAATGCGCCAGTTAGCGAGTCAAAATCTTCTTTCTTTCTTTCTTCTTTAAATTATGGCTTCCACCGAGATTTCAGTGATTCTGCCAATGTCCAGTATAATGAGATAGGTACTACTCGTAAGTATCGGTGTAGCAAGGTATGTGGCATCAAAGATGGTGTAAGTTCTTTGGTAGCCTCGTGGGAGCTTCTGTGACAAATCTATACGAGTCCATTCAACAGTCCACTTTAACTATTTCACAAATTGTAATCGAGCACGAGCATTTATAACACCAAACTACACCAATGGGGAACTTGCATGAAGAGTACATTTTGAAAACTATTTCTGATTATATAAGCATCTTATTTGTTATGAAGCCATTTCCCTAAACGCAATATTTAACATAGCTGACAAAGTCCTTACAACACGCATATAAATTGCTTAAGGAGTGACGTCACTAGTCTGTTGTTTTTAGGGTTCCGTACAAAAGTTGAAAAACGGAACCCTTATAGGATCACTCGAGCGTCTGTCTGTCCGTCCGTCCGTCTGTCACAGCCGATTTTCTCCGAATCTACTGAACCAAATTAGATGAAATTTGGTAAGATAGTGTAATCCTATGACCCAAACACGGATGTGCAAAGTAAATAAAGATTTTTTTGAAATAAGGGTCATTTTGAGGGGCCCAATTACAAAATTTAAAAAAAAAGTTTTGCAAACCTTACTGTGTCATATATCAAATGAAAGAGCTCATTATGAGGATCTCAAAAATATATTTTTTTGTTCGGGTAAAATCAATACTTTTGATTTTATTCACGAAAGAAGGCAAAAATTGACCATTCCCCCCCCCTGATCTCCAAAACTACTGGGCCTAAAATTTCGAAAAAATTACAAAATATAGTTCATTCCTTGAAGATTACAGGAAAAATAATAAGAATTCTATCACTTGAAAATTAAGTGGTAAACTCACAATAATAAGTTCATCTAGGGAAATAGTTCACTAAAACACCACTAGATGGCGCTAGTCAATTGAATAAAACATTTTTTGCACATTGTGTGTGTGTGTTCACGAAGCATATTGTACGGAACCCTCATTGCGCGAGTTTGACTCACACTTGGCCGGTTTTTTCTTAGGGACGTTTAGGCCGAGACGAAACATTGGAATTTTCAAACCCTTTATTTTAGTGTTTTAGAGTTTTTGGGGTTATCAAGATGATTTTTTCATTGTTATTTTTGTTTTTGAGAGCTCTTTTCATTGGACAATGAAAAAAAAATGTGTGCATGTTCCGCATTTCATATAAGCCCACTTAAATCAATTTGCAAAATCGTCTAAGGCAAACGATAACTGTACCCCTTTACTCCCACCAAAAACTCCTCAAAATCTTGAACTGGTCTATCCACCAGTCTATCTATCCTATTGTCACCTTGTCTGTCAGTTCATTAGTGTCGTGGGTAAAACTTAGATTCATTTGTCTTCGATCGATAGTTCCAGTTCACTTTAAAATATTCAATGTGGGAATGACACAAAACTATTAATGTTCTAGGACATCAATATTCTCATACCTGTAAAGGTCAAAGGTACAAGGTATATTTATGGTACAGTCCGAATCAAACTTCATGGCGGAACATTGCGCGAGTCATAGCGCAGTACAGTGGCACGATTTTTGAAATTTCGCCGTTCGCCAACGAGCGGTGTTTTCATACAAAAATTGTTCGAAAACGATTGTCACAAGTTCATAAATGTACCCCAGTACACAATATTAGGTTTAGCAGGGGATGCGCGGGGAGGCGGGGCGCGTACAAGAAGTGAGCTGCAGCAGCTAATGTCCGAGCCGCCATAAAGTCTGATTTTTGGTTTGTGGTGGGAAGTCAAGGGGTACAGTTGAAGTTTACCTTAGACATTTTTGCAAATTGATTTAAGTGCACTTTATAATATGAAATTGGTGTTATCGAGCACGAGCATTTCGTGCTCGATTACTATTTGTGAAATAGTTAAAGTGGACTGATAAATGGACTCGTATAGATTTGCCGCCAGAACCTCCCACGAGGCATCAAAGAACATACGCCATCTTTGATGCTACTTGGAAAAACTTTACAGTACAACACCGATACTTAGTATCTCATTATACTGGACATTGGCAGAATCACTTAAATTTTGGTGGACGCCATAATATAATAAAACAGAAGAAGAAGAAGAAGAAAGTTTGATTTGGACTGTCACTTGCTAACTATGGCGCTTTGTGTTGTGACTTGTTGAAAATAAGATGTAAATAGACTATTTATTATGTTTATTGTTCAATTTTTAATGGTGTTAAAAGTTTGTTTGTTTTAAAGGTTTGTCCTGGAACACTGTTTTTTTCTATTAATAAAATTATTTTTTAAAACTATCTATTGTTTTTTTTTATAATAAATACCTAAAGTTTATAGGCTAATTTAACCGGTTTAAAAAAAAGGTTATTTTATTTTCGTGAAGATTATATAAAGTATCAGCCTTGGTTATCGGTTGGTCCCGGGTTCGATCCCAGGTCAGGTCAAGATGGAAAATGATCTTTTTCAGATTGATCTGGGTCTTGGATGTTTATCTATACACGACTTTTTTTGGAATAACTAATGAATAATATTAAATTACAATTCCACCTATATAATAAAACAGCCTTCTTTAATATTATCTCGAAGTCTTTGTACTATTCCAAAATTAAGAGTGTATAAGTATCTATTATAAAATATAGTAACGTTGAGTTACTCGTAGTATCCCATAACACAAGTCTCCAACTTACTTTGGGGCTAGCTCAATCTGTGTGATTTGTCCATATAGGTATATTTATTTATTTAATTTAGTGAAGATAGGCTGTTAGATCGAGAGACCAATAAATATATAGGTATATGGAATGGTGCAATATCAATTCAAAACTGACTGAAAAAAGTGGCCAAGTGCGAGTTGGACACGCCCCTGAAGGGTTCGGTAGTAGCAGGCTTAAATAAGCCAAAATACACCACTATATAATTTTTGCCATCAAAAATTACTTACTTTGTTTTTCATAATGTTTCTATGAATGATAAAGTTATATTTTTAGTTTATGAAATTGTGCTATACTTAATCTCAAATACTGCTGACTATATCTAGGCCTCAAAACTCAAGTTCCCTATCTAGGAAACTTGTGAGTTATTGCATTTCACTGAAGTGTCCTGTAAAACTTTTTGACACACATGAAAAAGAAAAACAAAACGATGCTGGTATTAATTTAATCGCCAAGTCGTGTCTGATCATCCAAGTCTCTATTCCTTCATAGGACCTCGTCATCTGAGCCTTCGTCTGCCGTGAGGGGGCTCCCAGCGTCGGCAGAGTCGGGCGTAGTCCGCCGCCATTTTGCACGCCTGTTCTGGAACCAGGTCTTCACCTGTAAGCAAATATATCCATGAGTAAGATTTACACAAGGACATTTTAATTTATTTTATATATTTTTATTTTATACATACGGACAAAGTCTCTTTCTATTCTCAGAAAAATCTAAAATACTTAACATTAAAATAATGATAAGCTGTAAATCAAAAATAATAATGTGTTCCTTTATCAATAAGAAAGTATAAAATAAAATTGGTTTAAATGAGATATAGATGTAGTCTTATAAATAAAGCAAGCACATTTTCATAAACCGCAAATATAACTTTGTCATTCATACAAACACAAAGTAATGTTGCTGGCGAAAAAAGATAGTGGTATTTGGGTTAGACATCGGTGCGTTTAGTGGATACCGTAATGTTTGCTTGATACTACGGAACCCTTCATGGGCGAGTCCGACTCGCACTTGGCCACATTTTTTCTTTCATTTCTGTACCTAATATATCTGAAAGTATTACTTAACCTGTCGATCACTAAGTCTAAGCGATGCTGCTAGCGCTCTTCTTTCGTCCGGACTAAGATATTTGCTGGCACTGAACCGTCTCTCCAGGGCGCCTGTCTGGGCGGCACTGAACCTCACTTGCCCGCCCTTCCGCCGCCCGCCCAGGCCCCACCACGGATTGCAACACGATGATGGAACTGTGAAAAGAAAGATCCATTAAAAATGGTCTAAATTTCAGCGGTTTTACAAAACAAAAAAGAATAATCATCATTAGGTCCTTTTTAGCCTCCACTACAGGAGCTCGATCCCCTCTGTACTACCAGAGCTACTCATTAGCCAGAGCAGACAGAAGATTTCGCCTTTATTTTCTACGCTGGCCAGACGGGATAGAGAGGTATATTTGATGTCGCTTAGTTTAGCTTGTGTTTCCTAAGTCCCTTCTACGATATCCACGAAAAATCTTGAAGTTGAAGGTTCTATTCTATTCTGCCTGGAACCTGACAGCGAACCACCATACGATATGATGATAGAATTAAAAACAATAATATTTTTTTGTAATACCATCGTCATATCGTAGAACTGCAAAAATTCTATAAATGCAATTTATTTTTTCAGCCGTCTTCAGATTCCGGAGAAAAGATAAGTGGAGTTCGTTAAGATCTTGTGGTGCTCCTAACGATAGAGGTTCGAGATAATACATTTTTTGTTAAAGGTCGCAAGCCTCCCAAGATGTGTGCCACCTCATCATCAGGTCTTTTTTAGTCCACTGCAGGAGCACGACCCTCTTTGTACTACCAGAGTCATACATTAGCAGTCAGAGGGTTTGGCCTACACTCTCCACGCTGGCCAGACGGGTTGGAGAGGTATCTTTGATGTTTATAAGCTTTGTAGGTTGTGTTTCCTAAGTCGCCTTGTACGACATCCACGGGAAGACTTGGAGTGGTCCTATTCTACTCTGCCGGGAACCACACGGCGACATTTTATCCGCAATAAGCTTAGAGCCCGTAACATTTTCATGTTTTCCTAGTCTACGAGCATAACTTTCATTACCGTTTCAACAGGGGGAATTTCTGAATTCAACCAAAAATTCAAAAATTATTAAGGTAACTAGAGGTGTGCCACAGGGCTCTATTTTAGGGCCTATATTATTTTTAATATTTATCAATGATTTAATAAATTATATGACTATTTTACAACCTGACATTAAACTAGTAATTTTTGCTGATGACACGAATGCTGTAATTTGGGATCGAGATATTGACGCTCTTAATAGAAAATTAGATACTACTCTGACATTATTCAAAAATTGGTTCACAGCAAATAACCTGAAACTAAATATTGCTAAGACCAACGTAATGTTATTTAAAACCACTGCCAATAATAAAGATACGCTTGATGTTATATTAGATAATGAGACTGTTAAACCAGTGTCAGTAGTCAAGTTCCTCGGTATTAAAACAGACGAACTGTTGAATTGGAAACCAGAGTTAAAAGCTGTGGAAAGCAGCATTAGCAGTGCTTGCTGTGCACTGAGAACGCTACGAGATGAACTCACAATAGACCAGTTGAAAACAGTGTAATATGCCTTAGTCGAATCTAGATTGCGCTACAGTATAAAATATTGGGGTAGAAGCTACGATTACAATATAAAAAGAGCTTTTGTAGCGCAAAAAAGAGCTTTACGGACCATGGTCCGCATACCACCATGGGAGTCATGTAAAGAACATTTTAAACTGCTTAAAATTTTAACAGTTCCCTCTTTATATATATTCGTGCTTTTAACTGATTTCATTAAAAATAGAGCTTTTTATGAAACAGAAGATGAAATGCTAATCCGAGAAAGCACTAGGAGGAAAGACTTAAAACTAAAAATAACACCTGCTCTTCAAATTGTGACTCACTGTGCGCATCATCAGACTGTGAGCTTATTCAATAAATTGCCAATTAAACTGAAGACAGAAAAAAAATTATCTATATTTAAAAATCAATTAAGATCATTGCTGTTGAAAAAGTGCTGTTACAGTGTTAATGACTTTTGACGTGTATATTCTTATTTTGACATAATTACACTGCTACTAAAATAATAAGTAAATTTTTTAATGTCCTTTTTTTGCCGTAATTCAAATGTATTAATTTAATTTTATGACTAGTTTTAAGTTACTATATTCGCATGCAATGTATAATTGTTTTATGAATAAATTGAATTGAATTGAATTGAACTATAAACGTGAATTTATAACTGTATTTTTCAGCCGCTTCCTATCCGCTGCATCCTCGGCAGAGGTTAATGCCTGGCAGCCACAATGTTAACGCAAGTGCCATAATGGACCACGCATCGGTCATATTTCGAAAAGTGTAGGTCTAGGTCGTCTAGTTACTTAATGATTCATTATTTATAATGATGATTTCTATGTTTTCGACCTATTGCATAACTATTTCTTTAGCCTGATAAGATAAAATAAAAAGGATAATTGTAATGTTGTTGTAGTAGAAATTTAGCAGTATATCAGCAAATAAATATGGCTAATCGGTTTTTAATCTCTTATTTTATTTATTTAGTGGTTATTGATAACCACGATAACGACACTGTCATAGGATAAGCCATTTAAAAAAATATCGGTCAAAATGGTAAATCTAAGGATTGCAATTTGGAAAAAGTACTCTAACAAGAAATATTCGTAATCACGTAAAAATAACATGATCAATTAGATAAGCAGGATAAGCAGATTATCAAAATTACAAGGGATTATGATAAAGACAATAACAGATTATTCAGTTGCGTTGCAGATTAACAATGCGTTGCACAAATTCACTTAAATAATTATTATTTTATCTAGTGCCATCTCTGCTTTAGGAGGAACAAAAGAGATAGCACAAAATTTAGTCTTTTAAAATCCTTCTGCGCAAGCTAGCAATAATGAAGGCTGTGTTCTCACCTCTGTCAAAGGCATAGGGCTGTCGTATCGTAAATGGATGAGGCACAAATCTGTTGGCAGCTAACTGGCTTCGCAAAATCTGGTCCGAGTTGAGCATAGGTTCGCTATAGTAACTAAAAGCATGCCGGTGCGCCACAGGGTACGATACTGGGTCTTTCCTATAATGACTCCATGGTATGCTCGCTTTAATCGGAGAGGGATATAGCGGAAACGTATTCCTCCTCTGTTCTAAATTCATTTTGCTCCAATCCATTTCATCTTGAACCTCTCTTGCTACTTCTAGCTTAGTCACACTGTCTTCTATATCATCTTTTTCGACGTCTACTGGTTCATCTACTTTGTTGCAAATCAGAGGTTTAGTAGGTTCATGGCTCAGGTTCTTGTAAGGCTTGTTCTTCGTCGTATCCTGAAGAATGTCGGCGATGAGAAATGACTTTCTTTGGCGACACGCGCACATATCGACGGCTTGTTTGGCACTGCCGAATACTTATCGATATTAGAAGTTTATCAGCGAAGCACGGTAATTGATAGCTACTTATTTAATGGACATTGTAATCTTTGCGTTATCCGCACTTTGGGCTGTTTCCCTATATGTCGTTGACAGGGCCTGGATTACCGACGATAATAGTTTAGATAATGCCTGTTAAGCGTAATCTAGCCTGTAAGTTATTAATTCCATAGGTATTTTATAACCTATAGGGAATTGAGTGCTCTTTTTATAGGGTTCCGTATGAGCGAGCGACAAAATAGAAACTTACCTATAGGGATGTTATTGTAAATGTTGTTTTAATAATATTAACATAAGTACAACAAAAACTTACCATTTGTGATTGAAATAAAACCAGATCTTTGATGAAAACCCAGTGTTAAAAAAATATAAGTAGGTACCTACTTAAAGAAAACACAAAACAGCCTAATTATTAAAATATACCTAACCAAAAAAATAAAAAACAAATGCAGGAATAGATTTTATATTGGGGCACAATTAGGGCAAAAAACAGAAGATTTATTTGAGTTTTGTACGGGGGATTTTAACGCAACGGAACTCTTAGTGCGTGAATCCAATTCACCGGTACGTTATCGGACTTTTTATTTATAATTGGCTATTTTCCCCGACTTCGTCCATGTATAGCTAAGCTCTTAGTAGCCGCAGATAATGTACGTTTCATAAGTACGTTTACATAGGAAAAAAAAAAGTATTTAGTAGTCTAAATGATACATTTCAAACTCACGAACATTCAAATCTTTCCTCTTTATAAATAACTAGCTGTTACCCGCGGCTTCGCCTGCGTAATATATAGCCTATGTCCTTCTCAGTACCCTTACCTATGTGAATGCAAAATTTCATGATAATCGGTTCAGTAGATACGGCGTGAAAGCGTAACAAACAAACAAACAAACTCACTTTCGCATTTATAATATTAGTTGGGAAGTTGGGATAGTAAATGTCCACAACCTTATCTTCCACTGTTTTTAATTCTTCATCATCATCATCAGGTCTTTCTAGTCTCCACTGCAGGAGCACGACCTTCTCTGTACTACCAGAGCCATATACTAGCCTGAGTAGTCAGAGGATTTGGCTTTTAATTACCTAGCTTGAAACACGCTCAGGTAAATCTAAAAATCAGATTATAAGGGGAGGCCTTAGCCTATAATCCTATTAATGAGTCACAGTTAGCACTCAGCTATGAAAATAAATAATCAATCTTATTTGAAAAACTTCATATTATTTATGGTTTAAAACATACAAATAAAGAGAGAACTGTTAATTTTGTGATAATAAATAAAATAAAATAAAAAAAAATAAACTGTAAATTATTATATCATCTACGAGTATCTATCTATCAGCCAGGGACGTCTACTGCTTGACATAGGCCTCTCCCATAGATCACCACAAATTGGGGACTGGTGCATGCTGAGTCCACCGACATTATTATATCATCATCATCATCAGGTCTTTTTTAGTCTCCACTGCAGGAGCACGACCCTCTCTGATTATCATAACCATTTATTAGCCAGAACAGTCAGAGGATTTGGCCTAAACTCTCCACGCTGGCCAGACGGGTTGGAGAGGTCTCTTTGATGTTTAAAAAAGCTATGTTTAGCTTGTGTTCCCCAAGTCGCCTTTTGCGACATCCACGGGAAGACTTGGAGTGGTCCTATTCTACTCTGCCGGGAACCACACGGTATTATATACAGTAAATAAATAAATATAAATATATAGTGACAAATCACATTCTTTTATAGGATAGTAACTGAATTATTATATTTAATAACTAAGACCCAGATCAATTTGAAAAATACCTATAATTTTTCGTCTTGACCTGACCGGAGATTGAACTCGGGACTTACGGTGTTACAGCCTGGCATGATGACAGTAAACTGGAAAATATTTATAAATCTAAATAATTAGTAAAGTATTTTTTCTCATTTCACACTGGTAACCTGACGCTTTAAAAGCTATCAAGTAAAAATAATTAGCGAATCTACACATCAAACCGCGAAACCGCCTATCTTCATGGGCAGTGCCGGATTAAGGAAGCGGAGCCTGTAAAATCCTATAGAGGGCCCTTGATCTGCTATGGGTTTTTAAGTATAAGAGTATACACCTATACATATATTGGCAGTGGCTGCAGCTTTTGAAAAATAAATTACTTTTATAGATATTACTTAATTCTGCCCTTTCAAATGTGATTTGACTTGAAATAGTGCCTGCAGCTTTGTTTTCCAAATAAATGTAAATGTGAGTATGAGTTTGAGGTAAAAACATCATAAGCAAATTTATATGCAATCTTGTTGATTGCTTAATAGAAATTCTATAACCCAAAAAGTCAATGATAAGATGCCCTCACAATCCATACTCAACCTTTTGATTTTTATAAATTTGATATGAAGCTGGTTTCAGATCCTGGATAGCTGTAGTTTTTTGTGCCAAAATAAGTTGAATATTTGAATGGGGTATTAATAATTTGTTATGTGAAAACTGGGAATTTTAGTATAATTTAGAATAAGTAATGAAAGATTTAATATACTTACGTTGTTTTACATTAGTACTTATTTTTTTAATCTAGATCAAACAAGTCTACAAATTAAAATAAATAAATATAATAGTTACTAGCAGCCCTCCCCGGCTGCGCCCGGGCATTTATTATACCTATAAACCTTTCTCGTGAATCACTATATCTGTTGGTAACTATCGCATGAAAATTCGTGCAGTGTTTTTTTTAGTTCATCGCGAAGAGACAGACAGACGCGGCAGAAGACGGCACTGGTAACAGATTTTTTAAGCTGCCTAAAGGCATATATGAATATGTAGTGATAGTGATGATTTCAAGTTTGGATAAGCGGGCCCTCTAGCAACATTACTGTTTTTCGTGGTCGATCCGACACTGTTCTCGGGATAGAAACCCAAAACAAAGGGGAGCTATCCGTACCTCGCTCCCCTCTAATTAATGGGAAGAGTTTTTCTACCTTTTGTTACGTCGGAAGGGCGGCTAATTGTCCCTAATTAATTGAGGCGTATTTTTAACCCCTTTTATTCTCTTTGTCTAGTACTTTTCGTTCAAACAGAGTTTTGGATTTGAGTTCAGTTAATTGGTCTTTTATTGTTTTATCTGGTTTGTTGTGATCGTTTATTAATGGTCGACACGGCTGTGATTTTGGGAAGTTGTTTGAAGTTACATATTACCACTGCGATTCATATAACTTAATTATTAAACACTAGCAATTTTTTACGCGACTTCGTCTGCGTAAATTATAGCCTACGTTACCCACAGCTGAATTAGCTTCTATAGGTAAAAGAATTTTGTAAATAAGTTGAGTAAGTAGTTTCAGAGCGAAGGCAAAAAAACCGGCCAAGTGCGCGTCGGGCCACGCGCAGTATAGGGTTCCGTAGTTGCGAATGACAACTTTGAGTTCACACTGTTTACACTCGCATCTCACAGTTTAACGACCAAAAACATCTAACAATAAAGATTGTATGAAATTTTACATTTTCCAGTACATTTTATAAGTTGGTTGCCTATAACTTTTTAGTTTGCACTTAGTACCCAGCTCTGATAGTTTTTCTTTCAACTTCAGTATATATACTACTGCTGTAATTTTTTTCACGTATCCATTATAACCGTTTAGCAGATAGAGGGGGGGGGGGGGGACACGTACCTCTAACAAAAATTTGCACTTTAAAACCAAATATTTCGGAAACGGATCCCTAAATCGGAAAATGATGTACTCAACCTCACAATATTTTTCAAAGACCTTTTTAACAATACCCCAAACGATGGGTTAGTAGAGGAAAAAAAATTACTCCCCCACTTTACTTGTATGGGAGCTACCCAAAAAAAAATTTTTTTTCAAGATTTTTTTCTACGACTTTTTTGCCATAAGTAATTAATATACATACTCATACTAAATTGCAGCTTTTTAGTACTTATCGTCTCTAAGTAAAACCGCGGACGGACAGACAGACAGACATGGCGAAACTATAAGGGTTCCTAGTTTACTACGGAACCCTAAAAAGAATCAAATTATCCTCTTTAAGATATTAGGCTTTAAAGCGCTGGTCTGATTTAGATAAAATTTGTCAGTCATAGTTCGAGATCCTCTTGAATTAAATCAAAGTGAGATGTGTCATCATCAATTTTATCATGTGTATGTATATTTATCTGTTTGTAAAGGTTTCTTTTGGAAACTACTGAGCTAATTTTAATGAGTTTTCATTATAATGTAGAAGGCGTCCTTAGGAAGATTTTCTGACCTTAATGAATACATTGGTCTTAAAACACGTTGAGCAAAGAATTAGTGAACTTTCTACACTTTGCATTGCATGCTTGAAACGTGCCTGAAATTAGGATGTTTTTAATTTCAATAGCCTCACGAAGCATTCTTGGATGTACCTGTCTGCTTTCATTTGCAAAGGCTTGAGGATCATATAATGGTTGGATTTGTCCAGGGCATGTTTACAGACTGCAGACTTCGTTGAGAGTGTCAGTAATTGTTGTATTTGTTTGTCCAATATATGATGAACCGCACTCACAGTCAATTTTATGAGCTCCAGCATCTTGTAATGTCATTATAAATTTTATAATCTTCTGTCTTGATCGAAACTCGCTTAAGTATATTTTGTTCGTGATGTGTTTTTTGGAGGTTCAGGTTGTTTTTAAGATTCCGTACAAAAATTGAAAAACGGAACCCTTATAGTATCACTCGTGCGTCTATCTGTCCATCCGTTCGTCTGTCACAGCCGATTTTCACCGAATCTACAGAACCAAATAAGGTAAAATTTGGTAAGATGGTGTAATCCTATGACCCAAACACGGATGTGCAAAGTAAATGAATATTTTTTTTAAATAGGGGTCACTTTCGGGGGCCCAATTAGAAAATTTTAAAAGAAAGTTTTGCAAACCTTATTGTGTCATATATCAAATGAAAGGGCTCATTATGAGGATCTCAAAAATATATTTCTTTGTTCGGGTAAAATCAATACTTTTGATTTTATTCACGAAAGAAGGCGAAAATTGTCCATTCCGCCCTGATCTCCGAAACTACTAGGCCGAAAATTTTGAAAAAATTACCAAATATAGTTAATTTCTTGAAGATTACAGGAAAAATAATAAGAATTCTATCAGTTGAAAATAAACATAAATAATTCACCTAGGAAAATAGTTCACTAAAACACCACTAGATAGCGCTAGTCACTTGAATAAAACATTTTTGCACATTCGCATGAAATCAAAAACTATAAAGTACTTCCCGCTGACTCCGCATCATGAAATATGGCTGGGGGCAAGTTCATATAATACTTACACAGGAAATCCTTCCCCGCTGGTCTGGGAGAAAGAAAAGAACGTAGAATAAACCAACTGCTTCTCTTCCTGCACAAATCGTAACAGCCGATCGTGGGAATGGACGTGAAAAATCATGTCAATAGGCGATGCGGCTAGCAACCTATCACTTTTTGATTCCGCTCTCCACCTAAAAGCCCACCAACATACTAAACGTGGTCTTTAGGTTTTATAGACCTGGGCCGAAGAATATATATACTACGCCTGGGCTCTGTCTATTGTATGTATAAATCTGTGTGTAAAGCATGGCATTAATAAGGCTTTTATTAAAAAAAAATGTTTGTGTATTTGTGTATAAGCATAAACCCAAAAACAAATATTTAAGGCTTCATAGAAAAAGAGGGTTCGGGGGGCGTATCCACTTACCAATCAAAGAAATAGACAATTTGTTAAATTTTAAAAGTTCATACCATATTCAAAGTTTAATAAAAGAAGACGGGTTCGGAGAGCGCAGACAAAACAATCAGACTGTTTGATTTTTAAAAAGCACATGTCTTATTCAAAGCTCTGAAGAGGGGGAATTACACACATAGAGTGAGTTTACGAAGCATATTGTACGGAACCCTCATCGCAAGAGTTTAACTCACACTTGGCCGGTTTTTTTAATCGTTAAGGAGCATGTCACAGATACCGTGTGCTCTCTGAAACAAAGATTTACGCATTTCTCGTTCACGTTATTTTTAATTATTATAGTAATATAATAATAATCACTGAGTATTTTTCCACTAATTTGTTTATTGTTAAATGCCTCTACATAACCTACGTACTATTTGATATTCAAATTATAAATTAGGTAGGTACACCTTTTGGAGCTTTTTTTTGGAGCTTTATCGAAACATCTTATGACTGTCCATAGTTCGAGCTTTTACAGCAACAAAGGCAGACAGATACATATATATTGTATATTTATTAATTCTTGTAGATATTATGTATACTTATCTACTATTATAGTCTTTTACGAAATATTAAGACGATTATCTTACGATATACAGGATGTTTTATTCAACTGGGTCAATAAAGACATTTTTAAACTATGGGAAATAAAGAAGAGTTGTCAAATAGACCACAATACCGATTTTTGATAAAATTTAAACTGCATTCATATTTGAAATACGAAAAAAATCGCTTTAATTTTTTTTACCCAAATTAAAATTCGGATTATAATAAATAAATAACTAAGCACGATTGTTTGTCATGCACAAACTTGAAAAAAAAAATGCTTATTTAGATCGAAAATCATGTCATTTAAATTCGTGTTTATAATGAACTAGCTGTTACCCGCGGCTCCGCCCTCGTGATATATAGCCTAAGTCCTTTTCAGTACTCTAAACTGTGTGTTTGTAAAATTTCATGATGATCGATTCAGTATCTACTGAACCGATCATCATGAAATTTAACACGGCGTGAAAGCGTAACAAACAAACAAACATACTCACTTTCACATTTATAAGTTAGGAAGTTTAGATTAGAATTAAATACTAGTTTTTTTAATACTTAATTCAGATTAACAGTTTTTAGGAAATTGTCATGTAATGTACATCATAATGCCCTGTGCTATTATGTGCCGTGTGTTTTATTCAGGGATTTCATTTATTGTTGTAAAATTTTTCACTGATATCACATGTGCCATCTCTGAAAAATTGCACAACAATTAATTAAAATGCAATCATGTGTTAACTTTAATGATGATTGATTGACAGCAATTGTAAGATTAGATTGATTTAGATTTGTTGTATCTAGTTACATAGCACTTTATATATTTTTAAATATTATTTAGGGATTAAGACCCCACACTAGGCACACTAGCGACGACAATAATTTTATTCCTAATACTTTACAAATAGAAAAAAATTCAAAAATGTAATTTATATCCTCCTCCTCGCGTCGTTATCCTCATTACTGAGGGTCGTGATTCCCTCGTTGTGAGGTGATCATCTTCCGGACAGTTGCGCGCCATTTGTTCCTCTCTTTGGCCGAATGAAGAGCGTCGTGTAGGTTGGTGTCCAGGGTTGTTCGGATCTGGTCTCTCCACCTTATTGGACTACGGCCTCTTGGTCTATTGCCATCAACCTTTCCGGTAACCATGAGTTGCTCGAGGTTATTCCCACCTTTTCTGGCGATGTGACCAAAGAAATCCAGCACTTTTTGCAGGCAGATAGAAGAGAGTCGGGTCTTTACTTTTAGTTGTTGCAGGATAGACGCATTTGTACGGAAAGTCGTCCATGGAATTTGAAGCATTTTCCTCCAGCACCACATCTCAAAAGCATCGATGCGGGCGCGGTCAGCTTTCTTTAGCGTCCAAGTCTCTCGGCTCCGTAGCTGAATATGGAAAACACCAAGGTCTTTACTAAATTCATTTTGGTTTTGCGGGAGATGTTTCGATCTCTCCATATTCCTTGCAGTTGGGTCATCGCATTTTTAGCCATCCCTATGCGTCTTCTGATTTCTTTTTCACATGAACCATTAGTAATTTATATAAGCCTAAGTAAATAGGAATTACTGATTATTGCCAAAAACGGCCGTTTTAAGCGGTAATCAGTAGTTTTCTTAATGACTGATTCACATATTATTAAAACATGATTCCAAAAATACTACAGGTTATTTAATACCTTAGGCTTAAATGATTTACACGGCGGTGAACATTTATATATTGGCATCACTATGAGCCTAGTGTGCGTCCCTTAACTTTTTTTTATAATGTGGCAACTCTGACATCACGCCCAGCCCCTCCTGAGCGTAGAATTTTTTTTAACCCATTCTTAACTTCGAAAAGGAGGAGGTCTCTGTTTAATTGACTTCAAATAAACCTTCAAATGTAATGTATTTGAGAATAAGTAGTTAGGATGAATATGAAGTATAGTTTCTGATTTAATAAGTAAGTACGAAAAGTTTCACATTATAAAATTAATATTTCCATTTACATATTTTCATATTTTTAGTATTAATAGTATATTTCTATACGGTTAATTTTTTTTTTGTGTTTAAAAGTTTTTGTGAGTTAGCCAGTCTTTTGTCAACAGAACCTTTTTTGGTGGAAATTTCCCTCACCTTGCCACTTTAAGTTCCTATCGATCGATAATCCTAATCGATCGATGGATGACTATATTAATGGTATCATTCACGAAAACAGATTGGCGTTAAGCCATTGGATTACAGACAATAGATTCCTATATCAAAGTACAAATATATTAATCTATAATTAAGGTCATATTTTATTTGTTTTTCCTCAAAGTCTTGTTTTACTATAGTAATCATTCTTATGTCAGCCGCAAACATTTTACTGCTGGAAATATGCCTCCCTTGAGAATTCTTATTACATGGAGGCTTTTGGCATACTCACCACGCTTGGCGGACGGGGTACAGATTAATATAAATAAATTAAAAAAAATATTTAAATTAATCTGAACCGAATCAATAAAAAAAAACGGTAAGTCCTAGGTGTGCTAAATTGAATGCCATCAAAATTTCCTCATTTTGTAAAGGTTTAGGGGGTCGGAATAGTTATCGCTTTTTGTATGAAAATAACAGGTAGTCGATCCTCTTAACGCAAAAGCCTCCATTTGTTGATGCCACATATTTTTAACAAAACAGAAATATTTTAGTCTTTCCAGATATTTAAATAAGTTACTTTCAGTCTTAAATCAAATCTAAACGCATTTGTATAAGTATTTTATCACCAAATTGTCAGATAATTAATCATTGACAAGCAGGATTAGTGCATTATAGGTGTAACGTGTTATATAATATCGATAGTCACTGTAGGGGGATTCTTTAATTTTTCGAGGTTCAGTGCTTTTTAGGGTTCCGTAGTAAACTAGGAACCCTTATAGTTTTGCCATGTCTGTCTGTCGGTCTGTCTGTCTGTCTGTCCGTCTGTCTGTCCATCCGCGATTTTACTCAGAGACTATAAGTACTAGAAAGCTGTAATTTGGTATGGGTATGTATATTAATCATGGCAAAAAAGTGGTAGAAAAAAATCTGGAAAAATTAAATGTTTTTAGTGTAGCTCCCATAATAGTAAAGTGGGGAAGTATTTTTGTTTTCTCTATTTACCCATAATAACATAATGTTATGAGGTTTAGAACACCATTTTCGATTTAGGGATCCGTTTCCGAAATATTTGGTGCAAATTTTTGTTAGAGGTAAATGTCCCCCCCCTCTATCTGCTAACCGGTTATATATGGATACGTGAAAAAAATTACAGCAGTAGTATATATACTGAAGTTGAAAGGAATACTATCAGAGTTGAGTACTAAGTGCAAACTATAAAGTTCTAGGCAACCAACTCATAAAATGTACTGAAAATGTAAAATTTCATACAATTTTCATTGTTAGATGTTTTTGGTCGTTAAACTGTGAGGTGCAAGTGTGAACAGTGTGAACTCATAGTTGTCATTCGCAACTACAGAACCCTACACTGCGCGTGGCCCGACACGCACTTGGCCGGTATTTTATGTATATTTGACGGCAGAAGAGCAGCAATCCACCTGATGGAAAGAAGTCATTGTCGCCCATGGACATCTGACAAGTGCTGCATACATTTGAAATAAATTATTTGTCTTAAAACGGAGGCGTTATACGAAAATTCGTCTTTGAATTCTTCTCTTGTAGTTGCTATGCTAGGACATTCTAATAGGAGGTGCTTAGCAGTATCTTCAGTCGACAACGCGAGGAGGTATAAAAGAATCTGCAAATATAGCAGAAAACAGTCAAAAATTCTAATGGGAGCCTTGACCGGTCATTTTGAGAACAACAGTCATCTATTCAAAATGAAAATTGTTGAAAGCCCATTATGTAGGGTATGTGAGGAATCAGAGTAAACAATGAGACACATTTTGTGTCGTCGGACTCGTTGGCTGCTAAGCGGTTAGACCTCTTTGGATCGGCTTATCCTGATCTGGAGGACTACAGGCACTACGCACACTACGCACCTGGTGATATTCTGAAGGTCATGCAGTCCTTCTTCAGGAATCACCGTGTAGGTAAGTAAGGCAAGGGGTAAGTACAAAATAACCCAAAGGTTAGACGTGCTTCCGATTTATAATCGGCCCCAATTAAGATAAGATAAGAAGATAAGAGTATTTTCAGTCTCTAAGCAGCATCTGCAAAAGGGACTGTCAGTAATTGCTATAACAAATAGATGCTTGTCTTCCGTACTGGTCTGGAAGAAAACAAAAAACGCAGAATGTACCAGCTGCTTCTCTTCCCGCGCAGATCGTAAAAACTGATCGAGGGAATGGGTGAAAATCTGAGGAATCATATCAATAGGCGATGCGGCTGCCAACTCATTACTAGATTGATTCCATTTTCTACCTTTACGGCCATCAACAAGTTAAATGTGGCCTTTAGGTCTTTTCGACTTGCAGGCCGATTTACTAACTCGGTGTACAACGATTTGATTGTCACTTTAGCATCCATTACGGTTTTCATATCTTTAATAAAAGTCGTCATTCATACGGAAGCCGTAATGAATATTGAAGTTACCATAAAAATTATGTACAGCGTAGCTGTCAAAAGTTAGCAAATAGGCCTGGGCTTTGTCTCATTCATCATCATGTATCGGTCATTTTACATTTTCACCTGACCGGGGATCGAACCCGGTACCACTCGTGTAGCAGGCTGGCCTATTCACCGCTGCGCCACGGAGATTGTATACATATACTGTTTAGTTTAGTACAGATTCTGGTTTAATTACCTGATAGATATATTCGGCAAAACAATCTAAATCCCGACAAAAGTAAGTAAAATACCAAAAAAAAAGAACAAAGAATAATTGGCAAATCCGAATCAATTGTAGACGATCGCTTCATTAGGTTGCTTTTACAGGCTAAGCGATGTTAAAATCACTGTTTAGAAGCTACCACATTTCACCAAAATATTGACAATATTGCCATAAAGTATTTTCATTGACGCTCCTATCAAACATTATTTATTTCAAGTCGAATAAAAACGGTAATGGAAGTTGATTTAGACCAAGGATCGTTTGATAAGGGATAAACAGTGGGTAGAATGGGAATCGGTGGACACTGGCGCGGCGGGTGAATCGATACAGATAATGGTAGATTACTTAACAAGCTGACAGCCCTATGGGAGCGTAGGGATGGGGACTATCGATATTTTTGTAATGTTGGGAAACTATGGTACAAATTATTTTTTGATAGAAATTTATTTAATGTGGACAAAGATATTTACAAATAATTACAAACATAACTTAACAAAAATAAATATTAATACTTAGGAACAAAAAATTAAGAATAATAATAAACATAATTTAAACTAAATAAAAAATGGAGCCCAGATCGCTGTCATCACAGGGTAATGTACCCAAGAGACTGGCCGCATTTCCACGTTGAATCGCTAGGCTCAGCCGTTGTCCAAAATGAGCGCCAGCCCTTGGGTCCCTGGAGACGTCGATCAGACGTGCCGAGATCTCTCTGTACAATTGAATTTTCTGATTATATGGCTGTTTTGTTATATATTATCTTAAGACGGCCTTCGTAGCATCACTGGGTAACATGTAAGCCTGCGCACTAAAGTGGTCTCGGGTTTAATCCCCGGCCAGGTCATGATGGAAACCGAACTTTTTCAGACTGACTTGGGTCTTGGATGTTTAATATGTTTATCTACTTATGTAAGTATCTATTATTAAATAAAGTATCGTTCGGTTACTTTTCTATGTCTAAAAGTTGCAACTAACCGTGGATCTAGCTCTATATGTATATTGGCCAAGTATTGTTATGTTTATATGACGAGCTCCTTGGCGCAGCGGTCAACACGCCTGCCTGCGACACGGATGGTTCCGGGTTCGATCCCCGGTCAGGTCAAGATGGAAAATGATCTTTTTCAGATTGACCTGGGTCTTGGATGTTTATCTATATAAGTATTTATTATAAAATATAGTATCGTTGAGTTAGTATCCCATAACACAAGTCTCGAACTTACTTTGGGGCTAGCTCAATCTGTGTGATTTTTCCTAAGTATATATATATTTACTCAATTGTTTATTTTATATGAATTTTCGAAAATAATCACCAAGACAATTAGACTGGGTAATTATTTATGTCATTTATTTTTTATGAAGTATTAGTTTAGCAACTGACAGACACAAATAGAAGCGAGGGAAAGAGGCCTTTGCCCAACATTGGGGCATTCTTTAATGGCTCCTAATAATTATAATAATAAAAATTATGAGTAACATTTTGAATATTTTAATTTATCCATCGGAACACTTGTATTAAGAATTGTGTTTGTATAGTTGAGATTATCGCTCTATTTAATGAAATATATTAATTATGTTAAAGATAAAGGAATTGTGACATATCTGGATTAAAACATTTATTTTAAAATTCGAAGTAAATCCATAATACCAAAGATAGCTATAGGGTTCTGTCTGATATAGTTTCTTCAATATCTATAAGGTGTAAAAAATATTTTGTACTTTCCTATAGATAGTATTAAATAATTAATTTCATTTTCATTGACTTTCATTTCAAATGAATTATTTACCTATAAATACTAAAATTGACATGTAAATTTTAAAATCTGATATATTATTGACCACTGATACAAATTACTAATAACATTTTTTGCATTTTTTAATGACTATGAATATGTTCTATGTTAAATGGTAGTAGAATAAATGGCTATTTTATTTTATTTTCTAGACAGTATTAGACAGACAATGCTTTATAATTCCATATATTTTATTGTTATCTTTTCCTGTTGATTAGAAAAATAATTTTAAGACTTTGCACCTAATGAATATATTGATATACCTACAGATAGTTATAGTATGATATACTATCTGATATTAATCTTTATTGCCAATAAATATTATGAAATTGAAATTAGAGAATACATTTTTATTACTCAATTAAAGAGTATCTGTGTTGATAAAGATAAGTTAATAAGTTTGGGATGAGTTGATTTCTTTGATAACTTTTATAATAAACTTCATACGAATTTTATTTTAGTACTTACATATTTACTTTTGTTTTTCATTTTCAACATTCATAATATCTAGGATGGATGAGGATCGATTATAAAAAGGTATATTTAGTAGGTTATATTTTTTTTTAATCAAATTGTCCATTTAATTAATACTTATAGTCAGCTTCTTTAATACAACTTTTGAAATATAAGAATGAGAACTGTAATAAAATATATATTTACTATACCTAACTTTAAAATTTGTCAACAGATGCCAAATAACCTTTTTTATTATTTTTAGCGATACAAAATGGTCCTGTGAATTGAGAATCAATCATCACGAAAAAAAAGCTTACTCTTAGAATCGGCTCGATGACAGATAATATGACAAGTGTTTTCAATGAAAATTTAAATAATTGTAACAACTTTCCATCTGGTGGACCATTTTGCCTACTTTGTTGTTTATTTATTTTTAATAAAACCTGCCAGCCGTACTAAATAGACAAGGTTCCAAATCTCATCTGTTCAGACACTTTCCTTTCGACGAGCTCCGTGGCGCAGCGGTCAACACGCCTGCCTGCGACACGGATGGTCCCGGGTTCGATCCCCGGTCAGGTCAAGATGGAAAATGATCTTTTTCAGATTGACCTGGGTCTTGGATGTTTATCTATATAAGTATCTATTATAAAATATAGTATCGTTGAGTTAGTATCCCATAACACAAGTCTCGAACTTACTTTGAGGCTAGCTCAATCTTAGTGATTTGTCCGTATATATGTATTTATATTTATTTATTTACTTAGTCATAACGCATCACTACTTTTAATGGAAACAAGACATTCACATCTGTACTAATCTATACCACAAAGGTCTATATTATAATGGTCATCATTAGGTCTTTGTTAGACTGCAGGAGCACGCGACCCTCTCTGTACTACCAGTGCCATATATTCGCCAAAGCAGTCAGAGGAATTGGCCTACACTCTTCACGCTGGCCAAAAGGGTTGTAGAGGTCTCTTTGATGTTTATAAGCTTTATGTAGTTCGTGTTTTCTAAGTCGCCTTCTATGACATCAACGGGAAGACTTGGAGTGGTCCTATTCTACTCTGCCGGGAACCACACGGCTGTAAGGTGAAGAGTGTGCTTATTTCGTTGAACGCGATAATCTCAGGTAATCTTTTTGAAATTTATTTATCATCGGTTAGCTTTGTTATCCCTGAGTGACATAGGCTATAGAAGCCGGGGTGGACTGCTAGTATTTTTATAAACCGTGAAGATCTAATAAATAAATAGATATATAGGGACATATCACACAAATTGAGCTAGCCCCACAGTAAGTTGTGAACTTGTGTCGCATGATATTAGTATACTATATTTTATAATACATACTTATATAGATAAACATCCAAGACCAAGGTCAATATGAAAAAGATCTATTTCCATAGTGACCTGACCGGGGATCGAACTCGGGACCCCCGTGTCGCAGGCTAGCGTGTTGACCGCTGAGCCATGGAGATCTGAACACATTACTCTCCTTTTTTGGCAGTAAGGGAAAAAAGAACAAATTTTTTATCGATAAATAATCTTCTCAGACATCCCTAGCAATATCTTGCAAAGTATTTGTATTGATTTCGATTCTATTTTTGTTTTGCCGACATCCCACCTGGGGCGGTCGCGAATGCGGCCAAGTTCGAATGTCATCAGTTATTTAGGTATTTGTTACATATTGGATACTTCTGGAACAGCTGGTGTTATCATACTTTTTGATTTTTATTTATTCATTTATTAGCTTACTTAACAGATTACAATCGTGTGTATACATAATATATGAAGAATATACATTGGTTTTGACCTAGAAAGTAATCCTAACATAAGTATGCCTAAAAGCTAAACAATGTAAAGTAACAAGTAAATTTATATCGCTAGAGTAACTTATTAATTTTGAACTTGTGAAATTAACAGAATACTTCCCTATTAAACACAAAAAAAGGAAAAAATGAAATGAAACATTAAGCACTATTACAGTTAACGTAGGTTAAGATTAGACTTAACTTGCCTCCGGAACTTATAAAGTGTATAGTGATAAATATCAATGTCCCTATCGGACGAAAGAAGTTCATTATATTGGCGACACATTCTCACTATCGGATTATAAATTGATATATTATTAGAGTAAACTTTTAGGGTGAAGGCATTAAAGTTAGGATTCCGCGACCTAAAACGTGTATTGAAGTTAAGCAATGAAAGAAGCTTAGGGGAGTCAATAAGGCCGTGGACGAGTTTGTACAGTAATACAAGATTAAAGAATTCACGACGCTTGTTTAGGGGTGACATATTAAAGAATGAAAGGCGTTCCTCATAAGACGATAATTTACGGCCCATGCCATTTCTGTAGCTTAAAATTTTCAAGCAACGCTTCTGAATTCCTTCGATGCGATCAATGTGAACTACGTAAAAGGGAGACCAAATTGTAGCATTATATTCAAGGATACTGCGAACTAGAGAATAGTAAAGATAAATTAAGCTGTTAGACTTTTTAAAGTAAAAAGATTGAACTAAACAGTTACTTAATTTGTTTTAGTTTACGTAATGCGGAACTTGTACACTTTTTTTAGTTATCCTATTAAAAAAACTTTACAATAATGGAAGTAACAGTGAAAAAAATAATACTGTTTGAGATATAAGGGTTCACTATCCGAACGCATAACTTTTTTTGGTATAAAAGTTGTTTCGCATAAAAATATTTTGCATAAAGATATATGTTACGCATAAAATTTGTATGGAAAATTTATAACAACCTCTGTAACAAACAAACAAATAAATACACAAACTCACTTACGCATTTATAATATTATTTGGGATGGGATATTAAACGGCTTTTTTAATCGACTGCTTCGCTTTTGGTTACGGACACACTAGTATTATGGAAAAAACACCGAAGTGTTATGGAAAACGTCTACAATGTTCATTTATCGTAAATGAGTGATATGTGACGACAATGAATCTTACAGTGGTAATAAAATCAGTTTGATGAGGCCCTCTTATTATGTAGTTTAGTAGTGTAATGTCTTGTCGTTTTATATCTACTTTTAGATGATGACGACGCTACGGATTGTTGGCTTATTGAAAGATATTTAGTGGGGTAGGTTCGGAATAAATGAGGCGATATGTGGGGAAAATGTCGCCGCTCTCGGCCTCTGACGTGGTTCCTTTAACGACTACCAGATGGCAGCCGGGACCACCGGCTTAACGTGCCTTCCGAAGCACGGTATCATCTTTCTTGTCAGACAATTAGGTGATTCATGCCTGCAATGTCCTAACGAAACTGGAAACAACTTAACAAAGTATGCTTCCCGTGGGAATCGAACCCACGACCCCCGGGTCAACAAGGCGAACGCCTTAACCACTGGACCACGGAGGCAGTTAAGTTTAGTAGTGAAATGTCTTGACGTTTTATATCTACTTTAAAATGATGACGATGCCTAGAGTTCTTGGGATTTTGAGCGATTTTTGCTAACTTGTTTTCTAAGCATACATAAATGAGCCGATATGTGAGGCAAATATTGAGGCAATAAAATCGTTTTGAAGAGTTCTCATGAAAGTTTTCAGAATTTATTTTCCCCCAGGTGGCGACACTGTGACGAGAGGTATGTTTCATAGCTACTGTTAAAATCCACCAGTCGTGTTTAATCATCAATTTTATGATTGGTGGATTTTGACAGCTCGACCTCTTGCCGCCACACGGATGATGACTTAATTCTTTTTCACATCCGCAAAAAAAAAACGCCATGGCAAAACTAAAACTCTCTTAGATATTACAGTTTTAATGGCACATTTTTTGGGCGATACCAATACGCACCCCAGAAAATGCTAGTCAATCGTGACGTCACAGTTTTGT
The DNA here is from genome assembly GCA_963082605.1 of Rhodophaea formosa. Taxonomy (NCBI): domain Eukaryota; kingdom Metazoa; phylum Arthropoda; class Insecta; order Lepidoptera; family Pyralidae; genus Rhodophaea; species Rhodophaea formosa. Next base: position 14,191,923 of record OY720222.1, on the reverse strand, counting down.
AAAATGTATGGGACGTATGAGTAACGGTCTAATAATAAAACTTGCTTTATATTTAGAGGAATATATAATGGTAATATTTATTTTTATTTTTTTCATACTTTTAAAACGGGTTTGCTTAACCAACTTTAAAAGGTTATTTAGCTTGGTGAACGAATCGATATCAAGTTGAAAGTGTAATTTTATAGTCTTTTTAGACACATTTTGATAGAATATGAAACAATTTTAAGAATCTGAAGACCCAGTCTTATGTAGTTTCGTTTACGTTTTATATCTACTTTTTGGATTGTTGGGTTATTGGGATGTGGTAGGTTGGGTTTCAACTTAGAGTATCAATATGGTTTCAATCACCGCAGTACATATATCTCCTGGTTTCAATAAATAATTAGTTTGATGACGCTCTATATTATGCAATTTAATGTTTTGACGTTTTATATCGATGTTTTTTTTTTAGTTTCTTGTTATTTCTCGTATTTCTCAGTTTGCTGCAGGCAAAGGACAGTAAAATAAATACATACCTTTTGCAGTTTGTAAAATAAAAAACATCAAATTCGGATTTATTTGAAAATGATGTCTTTTATTAACCTTGGAACAGACTTAAACGACTTGGGACTTACAAAGGAACAATGGGAATACTTTTACACGTCTGCTAAAAAAGCTGCGTATTGTTTTTCGAGTTCATATATGTATGTATGTAATTGTAAGCTTTTCTATTCCACCATAACTTCTGAATACCTCAATGAATTTGGTCGATACGTTAAATTTCATACTTTCCCGAGTGACATGGGCTTTAATTGTTTTTTGCAGAGGCAGTCTTTTTTTTTAAAGTCTTGTTATTTACATCAGCTTTTGTGGGCAATTAATAAACATAATTACAAGTGAGCTTTAACTACCTGCCTTTTTCTTTTCATACTACAAAATCTCGAATCCGATTAAACCTTTTCATTCCATTTCAATCCAAGCAGTTCAAAGGTTTTGTTTACGGGCCCCTATTCCTAAAGTGGGGTCGTTCTAATTTTTATTGCGTCGCTACCTGCGTTCCTCATAAACGATACTACAAGCGATTTAGCGATCACTTACGACGACTTATTGAATTACTACCCACATTCCCGACCTTTAGACCCAGACAATAAGACTCACATTCCAATAATTAATTCACTAATTGATAGAATGTTCGTTATATTCACTCCAAATTTGAACTTTATTGCTCAGTCATAAGACGTTTGATTGCTTTGGCGTTTGACTGTTTGACGAGGCATCTGTGTTGCCAGTTTATGTAACTGTAATACCCGGATTTATGTTCGAAATTATTTCGTCAACCAATTTCGGCTTATATTGGGGAACTTTAGCATTGATGTTGTAAACAATTGGGTTTATTTTACAACATTCAATTAGATTTCAGCAATAAGCATTATGATATTGATGAATAGGTAGACGAAATGATTCTAAATACGAACACAGTTTTATTTCTTCGCTAGGTCTTAGCTATAAATACTGGCACTAAGCAGTTCTAGTTTAATTTAGTCATTATGCGTATGCAGGTGTAATAAAAATCATTTACATAAGCATTTTTAAATTACGACACTATTTACATAATATTTCGGGCTGTTGGTCCCGTCTGTTATCATAAGAGAGTACTTCGTCATTAATATACCTACCTATATCAGATGCTTTTAGGCAGCTTAAAAATTTTGACACCAGTGTTGGCTGCTTACACTCATGAAAAACAAAATTAACAATATTCCGGGTTATACTTTCAACTCAAATCAATAAGCTTTTATCTGAGCATCAGGATATTACAAATTTAAACCAAAAAAATAATATATATTCACAACATAACGAGAGCTTTTAGTAAGAGTATATATTTTTTTCTAATTTAAAGGATGTATTCTGTAAAATACTTTACACATGGCAACACATCTTAATTTTATAGCCAATCGGCATTTTAAATCCATAAGCCTCACAAAAAACTAGAGTAGGGTGTTCGTGATAAAGACATCACAGGTCACAATTTTTTATAGATTTTTTTGGAATGAGGCGATTAACTAAATGGTAGCTTTAATTGCCCCCAACTTAATTGTTTGAAAAAGGGATTAGTTTTATGGTAGCTTTTATTTAAGGAGTTGATGTGCATACCGCATTCTTAGGGCTCTTTTTAATAGCTTTATTCCACATTTAGAAGTACATGCTCATTTATGTAATAGGGATATGTTACAAAGCTACATTACATAATAAGATATAACTATCGCTGTGACCATGGGCAAAGACAATATAATGCTAACGTAATAGACTGCCCAGTCTGCCCACCTCATACAAAAATATTGGACCAAATTAAGGTTGCGAAAAGCAGTCGAATGTATAGCGCAGGAGAGTTGCTTGCTACTCGATACTAGATGGCGGTAATCTGCGTTAGCTTTTAACTTTCTAAATATACGGTGTCATTTTAAAATATTGTGCCTAAAATATTGTTTTGATTTTTAATAAGATATATTTTGTGAATAATGTTTTTATATTCTCATAAAACGGTAGATACAATGTTGTGTAGTTTCGAGTGGCGCCATATATGCGAGTCTCTGCGAACAAATCGTACGATTAAGGCGTTGAGACCACATGCCATGGGGTAAAATAAGTAGCCAGCTTTGGTCCCATAACAAATGTTTTTCATATTGATGGGCTTAGTCAGCCCTGTAAGGGAATGTCGAAGGTCAATTTAGAATAGAATAGAAAAATCTTTATTCAGTGATTTACAAATGGTACAGTATAATAACAATAGTTAAGGGGGCACACTAGGCACAGTAGCGAGCGACGCCAATAATTTTATTCCTAATACTTTACAAATAGAAAGAAATTCAAGAATGTAAATCATATAAGCTCTAGTCAATAACTTGAGGTATTTTTGGAATCATGTTTTAATATTATGAGATTCAGTCATTAAGAGGGTATACTAGCAGTGCGTTTTCCATACAAATGTATTTCTCTATTGTCTCGCTGAAAATTGCTTCTAGAGGCAAAATTCTTTTTACATACAATCTATTACTAAAATAGGTATGTCCCTATGTTTTATTTTTTTCTAAAAACCTGTTTAAAAGAAAAAAAATTGAACAAAAACGTTTTTTTTGGAAAAAATAGGGGCATTCCTATTTTAGTACTAAATTTAATGAAAAAAGAATTGTGGCTCTAGAATCAGTTTTCAGCGAGAAAATAGAGAAATACATTTGTATGGAAACCATATTGAAAAAATACTGCTAGTATACGCTCTTAAGAGAAAACGTGATTCTCATAATTTTCACAGATTCTGATAATATTAAACATGATTCCAAAAATACTTCAAGTTATTTACTAGTGCTAATATGATTTACATTCTTGAATTTCTTTCTATTTGTAAAGTATTTAGAATAAAATGATTGGCGTCGCTACTGTGCCTAGTGTGCGGCCTTAACATAAAGTTAGTACAGTTCACCAATTTTGTAAAAATAAAAAAAATATTAAACAGTTATATTAAACCACTGAAAGTGAGTTCCACTCAGCATACATAGCAATGTATGCTGAGTGGAACTCACACAGCCGACTGTTATATGACAGCAGACTGTCATATAACAGTCGGCAGCACTGGTCTTCTGTGGAAGCACAATAAAATAAAAATATTTTTATAGAATTTACGAGGGGTTATTTACATGCTGTATACAGCGTCTATCAATGAATATATATTAAAAAAATAAATAATAAAAAAACGTTTATTTTCTCTTCACAATGTAGTTACACCATAGATTATATACTAGTCAGAGTAGGGTTTGAGCTGTTGCGTATAACTAGAAAGACTCGTGAAGAGACTAGTCCCTGAATAGGTTCCCTGAGGAACCTGTACTACAGGTAACTAGGCCCCTCCCTTGGCATACTAGTTTTACAATTGCGGTAGGGAATACCTACTATTCTTAGCCAGATGTAAACAACATAACTAATTATAAGAAAGAGAGGCAATAGTTTTTAAGTTAATGATTATGGATTAACTGACTATATATACTACTGCTATTTACTAATGGGCTGTGTGTGTAAGGTGATTTATACGTGTGTATGTGGTATGTGATGCGGGATGTGAGCGTGTATGCGTGTATGCGTGTGTAGTTTTAGGTTTTAGTGGATGGGTGAGTGGTTGGCTGAGGGGAATCAAGGAAAATTAGATTGAAAAGAAAGTGAGCAATTATGAGATTGTTAGAAGTAGGTTTTCGGTAGAAGTATAGTCTAAAGTTTTAAGGTAAGTTGTAATAGATTTTTTGCAGCTGTATTTGTGAAGGGGATATATATTCAGATGTTTATTTAATCTATTGTATAAGAGTGGTCCTAGGAAGAGAAAAAATAGTATTCGTATCGTCATCATCATCATCATATCAGCCGTAAGAAGTCGACTGTTGGACATAGGTCTCCCCGAAGTATAAATATATATATATGGGGACATATCACACAAATTGAGCTAGCCCCACATTAAGTTGTGAACTTGTGTCGCAGGATACTAACTCAACGATACTATATTTTATTACATATACTTATGTAGATTAACATCCAAGACCCAGGTCATTCTGATAAAGATCGTTTTCCATCATGACCTGACCGGAGATCGAACCCGGGACCTCCGTGTCGCAGGCTGGCGTGTTGACCGCTGCGCCACGGAGCTCGACGAAGGATTTGCATCATACCCCTATGAGGGGGTTTTGTCATACTCACCACGCTGCCAAATGTGATGATATGGCTGGTATGCGGGTTGGTAATCGCAGTTTTTTTGGCTTATAATTTTGTATTGGTTTAAATCGGGAAATCATTTTTAAGGGGGAAAAGGGAGTTTGTTGAACTGGGGGAACGGGATAAATGTATTTGGGTTACCTGCTACTCGCTTGGATGGATTGGGGATTAGAAAGTAGCAGCTCCGGAGGCCAGGCGCGCGTACTTAATGCCTACTGCAACAGGCAGTTGGGGATAACACCCCTGACCATTGTATTCATACAGGTTGTAACATGACCCTCGACATATCCTTAAAGGGGTGAGTGACACCGTCAATATGAACAACTTTTCCTATGGGGTCAACCCTGGGAACTCCAAAAAAAATTTTTGCTTTCCCATACATTTCACGCGGGCGGCAAAGTTTTTTTGTACGAAATTGACGTTTTTTTTTTTAGTTCCTAGCTTTGATCACATAGCAAAAGTTGTTCATATTGACATATCAAATGGACACACGTATAAAGGGTGTAACATGACTGTTACACCCTGTATACGTGTGTCCATATATTTAAATATACGTGTATTTCCTCCATGCTGGTTTGGGAGACAGGAAAAAATATGTTTTGTTCCTGTCTCCCAAACCAGCATGGAGGAAATACACGTATACTTAAATATATGGACACATACCAGCTGCTTTTCTGCCCGCAGAGACCGTTAAAGCCGGTCAAGGTATGGGGGAAAAATTTAAAGTATCACATCTGTAGGCTATGCGGCGAACAACCCATCTCTATTTTGATTCCGCTTTTCACATTTACGCCCACTATGATGCTAAATGTGGCCGGGTTTTATGACCTTCGGCTTTGTCTACCCCACTAGGGATAAAGACTTTTATGTATGTACATATTAAAGAGAGAAACAAAGTGTATACACATGTGGCCACAACAACTAATACACTTATTTATTTAATAGTTCACTCCACCCAAATGGCGTCGAACACTTTATTATTACGACTCAATTGTATATAAATGTGTGTAAGTGGTCATATCGGAATGCTGCTTATGGTTTATACCGAATTTTATTGATCGTTAACTTGTCCGCCGTGCATTTCTCCGAAACATTACGGACGTGACTTTTGTGTTTTATTCGTTGTCATCGTTATTTTAAGATTTACGGAAATAGTGTTACTAATGTTGATTAATTGGACGTAGTCAAATCAAATGGAAGTAATTTCTATTTTAAAACAAAAGTCACATATTGAAATTTTATGGTAACAAGTGTATCGGTTGATATTAACACAAATGATTATGAAACATGAAGCTTATTCAAAGAACACGAACAATTACAAAAAATAAACTGACTTTAAATCTGTTTACCTCAAAAACTACTGAATTTTGATGAAACTTGCATTGTTACCTTATTGGACAATAGCTAGCCAAAAAAAAAATGCTATACAATATATATCGTTTTTGAAATATGCGCAGAAAAACAATCAAATATTGTATATTAACACGCACAAGTATACAAACATAATAAGTACATCATCATCAGCCTATACTTGTCCACTGCTGGACATAGGCCTCCCCATCGAGATCTAAGTACATACACTTACAAAATTTGGCACACATGTTTAGAACCTGGAATAGACTAACATTATACAAAAACTGGGCAATTTTATATACATACGGATCGAATTGATAATCTCCTTTTTCAAGTCGTTTAAAAATTAAATAACTGCTGACCATCCAAAATCAATTAGCCTATGTCACTCGCCATTCAGGAAGTATTCTAACGGAATGTTTTGTTTGTTTTTTGTTTTTCGTATGTGTAAGTGGCCAACACTGGTGTCAGATTTTTCAAGCTGCCATAAGGCATCTGTCATAGCTTAACGACTGCCATCAACGATGACAGCCGGGACCAACGGCTTAACGTGCCTTCCGAAGCACGGAGGAGCTCGAGATATTTTTATGCCACTTGCGGTCACCCATCCAAGTAGGGACTGCACCAGGAGTTGCTTAACATACGTAAGCGCTCATAGAGCTCACACCCACTGGACCATCGGGCTCCTTCCTCCAATGTAAGAAACACCTAATTTATACGACGATATGGAATAAATGAAATCCCGAATATGTTGTATAAGAATATATTTCAGAACCAAACAGGCCGTTAATTTTCTAAACAACTCTAAATATACAACCTCCAGTACTTATTCCAGTTAACCTTAATTATTTAATTTGTACTTTACCTGACAAATGACAACGATTATTCAGTTAATTTTCATATTACCGGAATAAATACCCCACATCTTATATGGCGCAAATAGTTATAGTAAATAAATAAACTCATCATTATCATCAGGTCTTTTTCAGTCTCCACTGCAGGAGCTCGACCCTCTTTGTACTACTGAGCCATAGAGCCAGAGCAGTCAGAGGATTTGGCCTACACTCTCCACGCTGGCCAGACGGGTTGGAGAGGTCTTTGATGTTTGTAAGCTTTGTTTAGCTAGTGTTTCCTAAGTCGCCTTCTACGACATCTACGGAAAGACTTCATAACTACACACAGAATAAACTCACATACATACAAACGTACATACAATATAATAGTTTGTTAAAAACGAGATTTTTATAGTTGGGTTGTTTTATCCGTTATAAGATATAATTATATTATTGTATTGTGGATTTCGTATCCAAATGTGGAAACACGTTTACGTTTAATTACGTCGAAGGGGTCACCACACACACAAACACACATCTACTAACAAACAAACAGAACTGCCTGCCTTTGCCTGCCGCAAAGTAAAATAAAAGTCTGTAAAAACCGTCTGTCTGTAAAAGCCGTCTGTCTGTAAAAACCGTCTGTCTGTAAAAACCGTCTGTCTGTAAAAACCGTCTGTCTGTAAAAACCAAAAACTTGAAAAAAAAATACAGCGCGCGTTTAATCTTTAAAACGTCTTCTAATGCCTATTGTAAAACAATTTTTTTTAGTCAATTTTAGCGTTTATGAAACATTTCATAGCGGCTCGTAGCACGTGTCGTAGGCCGCTACGCCGTAGACGTTAATTGTATTTCCTACTCATCCGCTCTACGCTATCGGCGCTTCCTGTTTTTATTAATTTACAAAGTAACTAGCTTTTGATCGTGGTTCCACTCCTGTTAGTGTCAATCCCTCGGGAACAGTACTTTTCTCCGGGGTGAAAGGTAGCCTATGTCCTCCGTACTCCAGACAACGTGTATGCAACATTTTATGATAATTTGTTTTTTTTTTTATGTCATATGACGGCTAACGAGCCTGCGGGTCACCTGATGGTAAGTGATCACCGCTGCCCATGGACAACTGCAACACCAGGGGTGTCACAGGAGCGTCGCCGGCCTTTTATTTTCCCATCCCCAGAGTAGAGAGGGAGATGGGCCTCCGGCTCTCTCACTCACCGAACGAAGCATAGCAGCGGTAAAGCTACTACTCAAAGGTCGATTTTCTGTCAGAGTGTGATACTTCCCCGGACGAGCCGGCCCATTCATGCTACTAGCAAAAGAGATTTTCGCCGGTAGCGAGGCTCTACCACAACATGTTTAGTAGAAAGGGCGTAAATGCAAACAACTAGACAACTTTCTTTCATCATCATCAGGTCTCTTTTACTCTCCACTGTAGGAGCATGACCCTCTCTGTACTACCTTTTAGAGCCATCAGAAGATTGACCTACACTCTCCACGCTGGCAGACGGATTAGAGAGGTAAAATTTTACTTGAATATTTAGTATTCTAAAGTTTAAAAGGACATTTTATTTTTTAATAATCTGTACTTGCCAAGTGCGACTCTGGCCACGCGCAGTCTATTTTGCTTTATTTTCTAAACACTGGCTGAAATACTAGACAAATGTCAATTTAGTCCACCTGTGAACACGAACACTGTTAAGTGTTCGAAACGTTAGGTGCTTATATCCTAACTAATATTATAGCTAAATGCGAAAGTGAGTTTCTTTGTTTGTTACGCTTTCACGCATCATCTAATGAACCGATCATCATGAAATTTTGCATACACATAGGTTAGGGTACTGAGAAGGACATAGGCTTTATAACACGCGGGTGAAGCCGTGGGTAACAGCTAGTAATGTATAAACGCGATTTTTATTTACTTGTGTAACAATCTCGAAAACATAAGAAACTTAGGCAACTATCCTTATCACTACATATTATAAAATATAGTCCTCTGCCGTGTCTGTCTGTCTGTTCACTATAAACTCAAAAAGTACTGCGCGGATTTTTATGTGGTTTTCACCAATAAATAGAAGAAAGATATGAGGAATAAATACATGCCCGGGCGCAGCCGAGGCGAGCTGCTAGTATTATATATAAAAAGCCGCAGTTTTTACCTATATTTGTTAATTTTCAAAGTCTTTATTCATTTATTTTGTTTATTTAAACTTTATTGCACAATTTAAAAAAAAATGTGGACAAAAGGTGGACTTAATGCCATATGACATTCTCTCCCAGCCAAACCTTTGGACCAAAAAAAAATTAAAATGTCCAGTAATGCCTTAAATTATTAAATTTTCCAAGTGAAGCTTAAAAGTATATTGACAATCAAAAAAATCTTGGACATTCCAAAATTTAAGAAAAGTTGCGTATGACGCACACTTTATAGGATACCTTATTAATTAAAGTAGATTTTTAAAAATAGTGATACAATAGATAAGCTTAATAAATCTATAAAACTTAAGCACCACATAACAATAAGTATGTATTTTGATATATTTGTTAGGTTATTGTCCAATAATTGAACATCTTAAAACGGTTACTCAAAGAACTCTATTTTAACAATACTGCTTTCAAATAAAATCACGTGACAAAGACACAAAATAACTAATTTAAAAAACGAAAATATTTATAAATATAACGTACGTAAGTAAAGCCAGAAAACAAACATTTATCACCCAACATACTGGAAAAATGGAAATAAAATGTAAACAGGCAACCTTAAGAGGGTATACTAGCAGTGCGTTTTCCATACAAATGTATTTCTCTATTTTCTCGCTGAAAACTGCTTCTAGAAGCACAATTCTTTTTACATACAATCTATTACTAAAATAGGTATGCCCCTATGTTTTATTTTTGTCTATAAGCCTGTTTAAAAGAAAAAAAAAATTGTACAAAAACAGTTTTTTTGGAAAAAATAAAAAATAGGGGCATTCCTATTTTAGTACTAGATTTTATGAAAAAAGAATTGTGGCTCTAGAATCAGTTTTCAGCGAGAAAATAGAGAAATACATTTGTATGGAAACCATATTGAAAAAATACTGCTAGTATACGCTCTTAAGGAAGATTTCAAAAAACAATCAGGCCTAATTAAACGTACGCATGATACGTCATCTGCACAAACAGTGCTTAATTACTGTTCACTGTGTATTATGATACGTAATAACAACGCTGCTTACGCACACACAGACGGTATTAGCTGTATGCTTGACTAGAGTGCGATTAAGATCGAAGCTAAATTATTGGTTTCTTTTTGTTAAAGTAGAGAGTAATTATAAGCGTATAATGCGTTAGTTGCACAAACAGTGCTTAATTACGTTCACTGTGTATTATGATACGTAATAACAACGCTGCTTACGCACACACAGATTATATGAGCTGTATGCTTGACTAGGGAGAGATTATTATGCTTAGAGTATCTAGTAAATATTGATACTCGTAAGTTATTATGATTTTTATTGGGAGTAGAACCTTTAGATCTTAGAAACTATGAGTACTTAGGTGAATAATTTGCACAAACAGTGCTTAATTACTGTTCCCTGTATATTATGATACGTAATAACAACGCTGCTTACGCACACAGACGGTACTGTATGTTTGACTATGGTGCGATCAAAAGCAATGTTGAATGATTTGTTTTTTATTGGGTGTCGAACCTTTAAATTTAATTCTTAAACTCGAAACTTCGAGTAAATAGGGTAATTACTCGTATATATACGTAAAAGTCGCACAAACAGTGCTTAAATTACTGTTCACTGTGTATTGTGATACACAGATAGTTTTAGCTGTATGCTTGACTAGGGTGCGATGATGAATTATTTGATTTTTATTGGGTGGAGTGTAGAACCTTTAGATTTTACAAATTACGAGTAAGTAGAGAGTAATTATAAGCATATAAGCGTCATCTGCACAAACAGTGCTTAATTACTGATCACTGTGTATTGACAGTATGAGCTGTGTGCTTGATTAGGAAGATATTATTATACTTTTTATTGGGTGTAGAGCCTTATTTAAAAATCCAAGACCCATGATTTTCGAAATTCTTTCACCTAAAGGAAGCTAATTTATCAGCGGATGACCTAGGCATAAGATTTTGCCGGAAAATTTCTACCTATTTATAAAACTTTGTAAGGACCACTCTAATTGATATAACCTTAATTAATGTTTCTCTTAACGATCACACAGATAGTAAAAGACCACGATGTTTCGAGAGATTTGTTCGCGTTAGTTACCAATGTTTAAAAACCGACCACAAGAATTTCACTCAGAAACTAATAAACATACAAAGCCTATGCTTATTTTATCTAAAAACTATTAACACTGTTGTTTTTGCATCAAAAAGTATGGTAAATTACCAAGCTAAGTAGTAATGAGTATAAAATACGTCACCTGCACAAACAGTGCTTAATTACAGTTCACTGTGTATTACGATATGTAATAATAAAGCTGTAATGACGTAAATATCACAATAAAACAAAGTTACTTCAAGCTATCTCTCTGTAAGCTTAGATCTTTAAAACAACGTAACGGACTTTTTTTGCGTTTTTTTAAAATAGAGTGTTTTTATTATATATGTATAAAACATGACCGAGCACAAACTCTTTTGTAGAGTTTATGTATGCATATTAGTTATATTTTTCCACCATATCTTCTAAATTCTAAAACAGATTTGAATGCATGAGGTATCTTTAGAATCTCTACTTTATCTCGAGTGTCATAGGCTATACAAACTTTGTCTGGACAGCCGTGTTATATTTTGGTTGTAAATTTTTATTCAATTCAATCGTTTATTGCTTCCTTAATGAAAATATATAGGTCTTATCTTACACAATATGTACAGAGTAGCAATTAAGGGCCCTGTCGGGCGTTGCAATGAGAGAAGGGCTGCATAGATTTGTTTCATATGTATGTCAAAAATCTAATCATATAAAAAATTGATTGAATTTTAACCACGAAGGAAATCTAACAAATTGTAGATAGTTGTTAAAAAATAGTTTGATGTGTATCTTAGACTTCGTAGAACAAAATTTTAAATGATATTTGGGACAGCACTGGATCCCGAAACATTCATGCTTTCCCATGATGTAAATGAGCACTAAAAAAAGGATTTTTAGAAATACAACCCCTAAGGGGTGGAATAGGGGGAAGAAGTTTTACGCGAACGAAGTTCAGGAAAATTGCTTCTTCTAATATACACGTTTAATAAACAGCCTCCGTGGTCCAGTGGTTAAGGCGTTTGCCTTGTTGACCAGGGGGTCGTGGGTTCGATTCCCACGGGAAGCATACTTTGTTAAGGTATTTCCAGTTTGGTTAGGACAGTGCAGGCATGAATCACCTGATTGTCTGATAAGAAAGATGATTCCGTGCTTCGGAAGGCACGTTAAGCCGTTGGTCCCGGCTGCCGTCTGGTAGTCGTTAAAGGAACCACGTCAGAGGCCGAGAGGCGGTTCCGAAGAACTCTGACACCAGGGTGTGCATGGTCGAATGACCGTGTGATCTACACGAAAAAAAAAAACATTACAATAGAACAACTGGTTTGGCGAAAAATAACTAGCTTTATTACGTCATGTGTATAAACACTCGTCATAGTTAATTACAATTACGTTTTTCTTCGCCTTGTAAGTAATTAAACAATCATTAACGGTTTATTGTACAAATTAAACGACGGGGGGGTAATACGTCATTTGCACAAACAGTAATTTATTGTTGCGTACAGTACGTGGAAAAATATATTATTGACGAGCTCCGTGGCGCTGCGGTCACCACGTCTGCCTGCGACACCGATGGTCCCGAGTTTGGGTCTTGGATATATTATATTATCTATTTTATATATTATATTATATTTTATATATTATATTATCTGCATAAGTCTCTATTATAAATTACTACCTGTTACCCGCGGCTTCACCCGCGTAATGTGTAGCCTATCTCTTTCTCGGTACCCTAACCTATGTGTATGCTAAATTTCATGATGATCGGTTCAGTAGATACGGCGTGAAAGCGTAACAAACAAACAAACAAACTCACTTTCGCATTTACAATATTGGTTAGGATAGTATCGTTGTGTGATTTGTCACTATACATTTTATTATTTATATTTATTATTTTTTTCTGAAACAATGGGATTTTTCATAAAATTAATACATAGTATGCTTGATGTGAGACACTATAGACGAGCTCCGTGGCGCAGCGGTCAACACGCCGGCCTGTAGTAGGTAAATAATAAACGCGTTGAAAATACTATGCACGTTTATGTAAGATGCGTGCCTTCATTGTATATACGTACACCTACCTAAGAATATAAATCCTCAACACTAATAGATCTAATGGCGTGATTTTCTGCTCTATATGTTATTTTTATCAAAAAGGTGCGATTAAAAAGATTTCATGTCCATGTTTTCGTTAAATAGGTACGTAGTAATAGAGTAATGTCATTATTGTTTACCTATTCAATAAATAAATGTTCCAAACGGTGCACCGTTCTCGAGCGTCCGTATAATATGTAATACTACGCACGCTTTACAAGTGTGCGCGCTTTCGCTGTATTGCACAGTAATAGAGCGATGACGTGATTTCCTGAGCTGAGTTATTGCTACTGTAACGGCGCTAAATGCCTCGCACAGAGTGACTTTGTCGGGAGGTCGTTGTATATATTTAAGAAGAAAACTTTTCAAGCGTATTGGGCATTTTTGAACGTACTCGTGAAACGTAATTATTTATTTGGTTTTAATTTTTCTTTTTTGACTGTGGAGTCTTAGCTCTCATATCAATGTCTTCCGCATAGCACGCACAGATGATGAATAAAATACACACGCAATTATTCAACATAATATAACCTATGTTATACTACTGATGGGCAAAGGTCTTTCCAAACAACTTTATTTCTTCAGACAGTTTTTTTTACAGCTGGCGATATCATCATCCTTTCGAGATTATTTTTCTGATAAAAGAGGTAAATTTAGTAATCATTTTCATTAAAATATTTAATAAAACGATTGTTAAATTATAGAAGGCAAAATAGAAAGGACAGAGGAAATGTTAGGCATTGTTTTGTTTGTTTGTTTTTCGTATGTGTAAGTGGCCAACACTGGTGTCAGATTTTTCAAGTTGCCTTAAGGCATCTGACATAGCTTAACGACTGCCATCAACGATGACAGCCGGGACCAACGGCTTAACGTGCCTTCCGAAGAACGGAGGAGCTTGAGATATTTTTATGCCACTTGCGGTCACCCATCCAAGTAGGGACTGCACCAGGGGTTGCTTAACATACGTAAGCGCTCATAGAGCTCACACCCACTGGACCATCGGGCTTCTCAGGCATTGTTACATTAAACAAAAGAAAAGGTAGTAAGGGTGTCGTACTGGGATGTTTAAAGACTGCCGAAAAGAGCGTCGGTCTTCAATTTTTATATTATAGTACATACATATGACTGTATTTCATTAATAAAATACAACAAAAAAAAAACAAGAAATATTTTTGTTAAAACAATTACTAATTTATAATTTTCTATATATGTTGACTAGTTTATTGACAATTATGTAGATGAAAAATCTATATTTAAGATAAATATACTAATATTGCGACGATGATGACACGAAAATTCTACTGGTTAGGTAAAAAGTATTTAGATCCAACGATTGCTATTGCCATTATCATCATCAATATAAGACACTTTATTAAATCATATTAGTGATATCTTAAAAGAGGTTACTCCCATTTGCCCCAGAGAGTATTTCCCAGGTGGTGGCAAATGGGACATTCATTCGGCCCCCAGTTGGCCTTAGTGGGAACAAAATCCAAAATATCTGGAAAATGGGCCTTCACAGGCTTATCAACGTGAAATTACATTCAAAGAGATCTATGTTGCCTTCGGTGTCATCGTGCTAGGCTGTCACACAGCAAGGTTGGTTTTGATACCTGGTAAGAGCAAGATAAAAAATATTTTTTTCAGACTAACCTGGGTCTTGGATGTTCATCTATAGTTTTACTGAACGATACTTTATTTTATAACAAATTATGTATTTGTTAATTAGTTGAGTTAATATCCCATAGTACAAGTCTCGCACTTTATGTATTTTTAAAAACTTATTTTAGTAACGTTTATTATATTAAGTACTAATAATTGTTTGAAAGCTACAGTTTACCAACCCTTCACTGGCAGTATTGGCATCTTAAAAAATTAAAGTATAAAGTAAGAAACAATATTTTTTCTCTTATCCCATTTGCCACCCTGGAAGTCTCCACCGCGGGCAAATGGGAGTGGCTCTCGATGATGTAATTTTTTTTTCACATAAATGTATTTTCGATATCGCTAAGTAATTATTGAAATGATAATAATCGTATTAGTGTTTTAAATCCGTGATATTGGTAGTTAAACGAGCGATATTGAATTTAGCGCGCGATAAAAATGTAAGACTTATCTACTTGCTTGGTAGCGTTAAAATATTTTTATGTTTTATCTGATGATGGGAAGTTGGAAAGTTACGATTAGGTGATTTGAGTTTTCGTTGCGATTACATTGTAATAGTAACTATTATTTTTGGTACAATTCAAATAGAACATAAGTAATTATTTTCCAAAACGGAGTATTACTTAATAAACAAAGAACTAAATTTAATAAAAATTTTAGCTTTTTCTTGATTATGAGCTATATTTATAACGGAATTCGTTCAATAGTAAGTAATAAAATAACTTAAAATGTTTGTAAACCATATCACGTAATCAGTAGGCATAAAAAATAACGTTACATGCAAAGTGTCTATCAGTAACCGTCAGGAAATTGGTTGAATTATAGACGCCGCCGCGCAAAGGTCACATCTCCGGTCTCCAGTGAGGGGGTGGAGAAGGCAACAACTCATAAAATTAAGCGATTTGGATGTGAGTTAGTCTAACTGTGAGGATCGCCGCGTTAACAGCCAGCTACCCGTCCTCTTCGCACACCATCGCACCCACTCACCGGATTAAGCTTTAGCTTCAGGCCGTCAGTACAACGTCACATGCCGGCACGTTTTGTTCCCCGCAATACCATCGCTCGTCTTTTGTTCGCGCCATAATTCGGAAGTGGTGTAATTGACACGAACTATTCCTTATTCAAATTTGACATTTTACTTTTTTATTGTGATTTCAAAAATTGGTTTAGTGATGTTCTTGTGATCAGCCGGATATAAAACTCGATTGAGGTGAGTGGAAAGAGAAATTAATATTAGAACTCGTTAATTAAGTCTAATGAGATCGAAGTTTTATTGAATCGAGATAAGATCAAGCGATTATATAAACAAAACCAGTAGGCATTCTTGTCTTGTCACCAACTAATAGAGCTAGTTAAGATTGTTTTAATGGTGACTTCTAATTAAGGTGGAATATTTTTTTAATCAGATAAGTAAAGTTATGAGGGACTTGAATTGATATGTATTTAGATACAATTTAATAAATTGAAGAAGTGTTTTTAAATTTTTATCCAGCATAGAGTAGCATGGTATTATGAAAACTAATTAAATAAATCCTTTGAAATGAAAATAAGTTATATAAATCTACGTATTTTTTGAAAAGTGTTAAATAGTTTATGACAAGTAAGCTATCCGTTTTTCTTATATTAATAGATTGAGTACTTAGCGCTGAACATTTGTGATCTAGAGAGATAGACATAGTTTTGTATACAAATATAGATGCCTATATAAGCCTCCAAGTATGATAATACTATACGTATAAGTATACTTAGATCAGTCAATCAGCAATATTTTTGTCTTCAGTAGTTACATTAATTCAGAAACATACAATATTCGTGCGGTTTGTTTGTTGGTTTATTTGTTTGGCAGAGGTTGTTTTGCTTTTATCGTGGCCGCAGAATACATAATAGTCGTGGCGTAAAAACGATGAAGAACTTGAAGAATTTTAATACTTGATAAAACGAAAACTATGTATTATTTGTAAATAATAATTATCTGTTTAGTTTAGTTTATAACTAGCTTTATTACTTTATTATAACTCTCATAAAAGGTTTAAGGTTTAAGATCAACTTTGTTATCATAAGAATTATACAAAGACAATTCACTTATTGAGAAAACATTTACTACATTACATAAAGCTACATTACATAAAACAATTTCAGAGAAAGGTATGGAAATATTGAACCAATCAAAAATTGAGGAAGAAAACAAATGTGAAAAGGTAAATATATTAGGTATACCGCTCCGAAAATATCTACATATTTGTTTACTTTACTACTACCCACCTACTTAATACGTCGGTATGCTTTACACGAAAAAAATTTTTTCTAATGAATTCAAGCAATCATTAATGATATGTAAGTAATATTAAAATATCTCGTTTTTATGTTTACTGTACAAGGTTACGGTGGTAGAAAATAACAAGTTACTTCAAGCTTCACATGTGTGTAATAATGGACCGTTCTTAATTATCAACTAATTACTTATAACGAATTTAATGTTTTTCAACCCAGAATAGAAATCAATGTTATTTTAATTCATTTAGCAAGAAAAAAAACACATAGGTACGTAGGTGATTTCTACGCTAATGTGAATCTTGAAATTAAACTTGATAAAGTTTATAAATAAACTTTTACAAAGTTCCAAGCGACGGGTGTTAACAAAATGTAAAAATATTGAACTAAGGATTAAATAGAAAAAAATCTCATGGTTTCAAATTCCTCATCATCATCATCATCATCAGGTCTTTCTAGTCTCCACTGCAGGAGCACAACCCTCTCTGTACTACCAGAGCCATATACTAGCCTGAGTAGATAGAGGATTTTGCCTACACTCTCCAAGTATGGTTTTAAATTAAAAAAAAAAAACTTTATCCGTTATTGTTAACGTATTTTAAATACGTTTTCTTTTTTACTAACTTAAAAAAGAAATGTTCGGAGTTCGATCTGTATGTGTATATTATTAACGGACACACTTGTAAAATTATCAAATATTCATGAACTAACTCTGATAACTTTCATATCTACGTGAGTATTTTGTAAAAGTAAATTATGTAAATTTGCTTTGAAATTGGTAATCGTAGAACATAAAACGTTTCTTGAACTAGATTTGCCATTCAGAAGCTAAAAAAAAAACAAAGAAAAAATTCACGCTACACTTCATCATCAGGTCTTTTTTAGTCTCTACTGCAGGAGCAAGACACTCTCTGTACTACCAGAGCCATAAATTAGCGAGAGCAGTCAAAGGATTTTGGCCTACACTCTCCACGCTGTCCAGACGGTTTTGGAGAGGTATCTTTGATGTTTATAAGCTTTGTTTAGCTTGTGTTTCGCCTTTTTCGGCATCCACGGGAAGACTTGGAGTGGTCCTAGGTCAGGTCAAGATGGAAAATGATCTTTTTCAGATTGACCTCTGGGTCTTGGATGTTTATTTATATAAGTATCTATTATAAAATATAGTATCGTTGAGTTAGTATTCCATAACACAAGTCTCGAACTTACTTTGGGGCTAGCTCAATCTGTGTGATTTGTCCGTATATATTTATTTTTAGCAACCGATAAGTACATCATACGCGTAATAGTAAATTTAATGCTAATTAATTGCCGTCAAGGAGATACGAAAATTGTAGCTGATATCTTGGCGGCCATGTTGGATCTGTTGTTTGTCTACTGTTATGTACAATATAAATTTGACTTAAATGTACATTACAAAAATAATAAAATAAATGAAGTTGCTGAATCAACTTTTTTAGGAATAATACTCGACGAATGTTGTACATGGAAGCAACACGTTGATAAAGTATGTACAAAAATAAATCGTTTTGTTTATGCCCTATGGAAACTTGGGAAAATTACAAGCAGAGACACTGTTCTGAAGGCCTATCACGGGTACATAGCATCGAACATTAGGTACGGTATTTTACTATGGGGAAATGCAGTGAATGTCAATGCAGCCTTTATAGCTCAAAAAAAGTGTATTCGAGCAATCTGTGATGTAAGTCCTACAACTAGCTGTGTTCCATTATTTAGGAAACTGAAGTTACTTACATTACCCTGTATATACATTTACGAAATGTGCATATTTGTTAAGAAAAACTTGTCTTTATTTAGAAAAAGAGGAGATGTTAGTAGATTTAACTGTCGATATCCTAACAGGTTGATGTTGCCTAATATTAGAACACAAATTTGTGCAAGAAACTGTTATGCAATGGGTGCAAAAATTTTTAATAAGCTTCCTGAGGATATGAAAGCACTGACATTAAATAAATTTAAAAATGAATTACATTTATGGTTAGTGAAAAAATGTTTTTATTCTGTAAATGAGTATTTGAAATGAAAAGGGTTCACACTATATTATTATCATAATTGTATTTTTCTTATTATCATTATTATATAATTTTATCATGACATTAACATAATTGGACTACAATGTATTAAATTATATTTGCATGCTGGATACAGTTAAATGTGTGATACTTATGGCTAAAGATTGTACTATGCTACCACATTTATGGCAAATAAATGAACTTTGACTTTGAAACAATTAGACATCTATCATTACAATTAGGACTTTTAACTATTCATCATCATCATCAGGTCTTTATTAGTCTCCATTGCAGGAGTACGATCGTCTCTGTACTACAGCCATAAATTAGCAAGAGCATTCAGAGGATTTTGGCCTACACTCTCCACGCTGGCCAGACGGGTTGGAAAGGTCTCTCTGAGATCTTTAAGCTTTGTTTGTGTTTCCTTAGTCGCCTGCTACGACATCCATGGGAAGACTTGGAGCGGTCTTATTCTACTGTACCGGAAACCTCACGGCAAGTTAGTCTTATTAAAAGCTAGTATAAAGCATTGTTATTGCGGTTTGTGCGGTTCGTGCGGCGGGATTGTATATGCGTTATTGCCGTGTGGTTCCCGGCAGAGTAGAATAGGACCACTCCAAGTCTTCCTGAAACACAAGCTTAACAAAGCTTATAAACATCAAGAGACCTCTCCAACCCGTCTGGCCAGCGTGGAGAGTGTAGGTAGGCCAAATCCTCTGACTGCTGTGGCATTAGCCACTACACACACATTAATACAGCTCTGGTAGTACGAAGAGGGTCGTGCTCCTGCAGTGGAGACTAACAAAGACTTGATGATGATGACAAAGCATTGCGTTAATATCAAATAAGTATTTTAGTAATACTATAGCAACCGATAACTATATCATACGTGTAATAGTAAATGTAATGTTAATTGATTGCCGTCAAGGAGATACGGAGATTGTCGCGGCTGATATCTCGGCCGCCATGTTGGATCTGTTGTTTGTCTATTGTTGTGTACAATATAAACAATTAGACATCTATCATTATAATTCTGTCTTAAACTTTGGTAATATCGATCCATACTTATAAGTATATTATAAATGCGAAAGAATTCTTTCTGTTTCCTCTTTACTCTACAAAATTACATAATGAACATACATAATACCGATTAAGATGAAATTTCATGAGAAGATAGTTGGAAGTCCAGAGAAGAGCTAGCTTGGAAGACCTTACATTCCAGAAAAAGGTACTGTTACTTAAAAGGATTCACATTCACGCGGATGGAGCCGCGGGCAACATATGAGGCTCAACACTAATATTTATTCGTTTTACACATTTCAAAGTGTAAATTTAAACGACATTATACAAATGTAATCCTAATCCTAACTTCCTAACTAATATTATAAATGCGAAAGTGAGTTTGTTTGTTTGTTTGTTACGCTTTCACGCCCAACCTACTGAACCGATCATCATGAAATTTTGCACACACATAGGTTAGGGTACTGAGAAGGACATAGGCTATATATCATACGGGCGAAGCTGCGGGTAATAGCTAGTATATTCTATGTTGATTGTCTCTGTTGTCTTGTGGTCAAGCCGTTTACCTGGGTAAAACTTAGGATAAAATTTTGAAAAATAAAATATTGTATATTTTATCGTACCTCAAATTTAATCTAAGTTTTCATCGGCAGAGTATCTTTCTATTTCATTTGCATAAACACGGTGTAAATAAGTATCAATAGGTATAATATTTTTAGTTTTACATGTTTGCCAAGTAATAGCATGCAAATAATTTTTATTTGCGTCTAAGATGATATGTTTAAGTTGTCAGAGCGCCAAATAGAGTTTTCTCTTTTCTGAGTGTATATTGCATATCCTTACTGGTGTATATGCCTATGCAAAAAATAGAAGAAGAAAAATGATCGGTAACTATAAATATTTAGACATGATGCCCTTATTAAAAGAATAATTGAAGGCCTCTATCTTGAGGGAAAACGAGGGAGAGGAAAACCAAGGAAGTTTTTGGTAAAATCCCCCTAATGATTGAAATCCTTGGGGCAGATGATGATGAAAATATTTATACACTATGCCGCGAATAGAGAAATTTGGGTATCACTCTACCGTCAAGAGATTGCCGTATCACCGGTTGGATTTGAGCGCAAATGGTATTTTTAACAACTCCAAGATTTAAAAAACCGGCCAAGTGCGTGTCGGGCCACGCGCAGTATAGGGTTCCGTAGTTGCGAATGACAACTTTGAGTACACACTGTTTACACTCGCACCTCACAGTTAAACGACCAAAAACATCTAACAATAAAGATTGTATGAAATTTTACATTTTCCAGTACATTTTATAAGTTGGTTGCCTACAACTTTTTAGTTTGTACTTAGTACTTAGCTCTGATAGTTTTCCTTTCAACTTCAGTATATATACTACTGCTGTAATTTTTTTCACGTATCTATAAAACCGTTTAGGAGATAGAGGGGGGGGACACGTACCTCTAACAAAAATTTGCACTTTAAAACCAAATATTTCGGAAACGGATCCCTAAATCGAAAAGTGGTGTTCTCAACCTCACAATATTTTTCAAAGACCTTTTTAACGATACCCCACAAGATGGGTAAGTAGAGAAAAAAAAATGACTCCCCCACTTTACTTGTATGGGAGCTACGCAAAAAAAAATTTTTTTTCAAGATTTTTTTCGACGACTTTTTTGCCATGATTAATATACATACTCATACCAAATTACAGCTTTCTAGTACCTATGGTCTCTGAGTAAAACCGCGGACGGACAGACAGACAGACAGACAGACAGACAGACAGACAGACAGACAGACAGACATGGCGAAACTATAAGGGTTCCTAGTTTACTACGGAACCCTAAAAAGCATGTAGATAGGTTCACACGGTAGCCATCATACATATACATTCCATCATGATTTTTAATCTGTACTTAAGACCTAAAGTAGTAAAGACATAAGCCATCGGTTCTGTTATTTTAACTTTCAAATAATAAATACTAAAACTTGCGAAGGTAATTTTCTACCAATTAACGAAATAAGTTATCTGGTTCCTTCAAAAGCTATAAATTTTATTAATAAACTTTCACATGAGTACCTGCATATAACGAAATAAGTATATAAGACGAGCTCCGTGGCGCAGCGGTCATTACGCCTGCCTGCGACACGGATGGTCCCGGGTTCGATCCCCGGTCAGGTCAAGATGGAAAATGATCTTTTTCAGATTGACCTGGGTCTTGGATGTTTATCTATATATGTATTTGTTATAAAATATAATATCGTTGAGTATGTATCCTATAACACAAGTCTTACATAAGAACTTACTTTGGGGCTAGCTCAATCTGTGTGATTTGTCCGTATATATTTATTTATTTCCAACTAATTATCAATTAATACCTATAATGTACCTAAAATTACCTTAATAAGTAGATAACCTGATGAAATACAGTAAAATCCTACATCACAATCTACATTAAAATAAAGAGTTAAAAGTAAATCCACTTAATACGTTGAGTCATGCCAGCAAAGTTGCAAGTTGCTGAATAATAAATAAGCAATCGATATTCGTTCACATCGTCGATTTTATTATTTAGAAAGTACTTAACAGCTCAGTTTAATTACGCTATAAGGTAACTTTAACGGCTGAAACTCATCTTTAATCATAACTGATTCATCCTGGAAGTAAAAATTAACTGAATTACCGTTATAACCAATTTGGTTGAACAGATTATGACATTAATCGGTAACGATGTGGGTACAAAGTCGCGGAAGTTCCGATGGCGTCGTGTGTGGGCCCTTTGATTCAACCGACTCGATAACTCGTTTGAATATCGATTCATATTCAATTATAAACCCTGTTCCATCACTACACCGAGTTTGAATTTCGAATGCGACAATATTTATGATGGCATAATTTTCTTTTTAATCTTAGGAAGCAGCCAGTTTGCGGCGCATCAAATATGGCGAGTGGACATTTGACAGACCAATTTTTTTAATGAATAGCGGTGTTAATAGTCACGCTTCCTTAATTATAGTGTTTTGATCTTTGATTTTAGGAATAAATTTAATCGTTAACGTTTATGATGACAGCGCGGCTTCGCTAAAGAATTTATTTAAGGAATATAAAGATATAAGTTCTTTAGGAATATGCAAAGGAAATGTTATTGCCTTGTTTTTAAAAGGAACTTTGATAGTTAAGTTGTGTACAGTTTTTGTCGACAAATATCAAAGGAACAGCTAATTAGGTATGGACCACACACGTTTCTTATAAAAGTAGATAAGTAACGTCCATTTTTAGGGTTCCTTACCAAAACTTTGAATATACTCCCTAGGGTTACATCATCATCATCATCATAATTAGGTCTTTTTAATCTCCACTGCAGGAGCATGAACCTCTCTGTACTACGAGAGCCATATATAATAAATAAATAAAATAAATAAATATATAGGGACATATCACACAAATTGAGCTAGCCCCACAGTAAGTGTGAACTTGTGTCGCAGGATACTAACTCAACGATACTATATTTTGTAATATATACTTATATAGATAAACATCCAAGACCCAGGTCAATATAAAAAAGATCTTTTTCCATCTTGACCTGACCGGGGTCGAACCCGGGACCCCCGTGTCGCAGGCTAGCGTGTTGACCGCTGCGCCACGGAGCTCGAAGCTAAAGCAGTCAGAGGGTTACGTCATGCTTTAATTTTAATGATTAAAAACCTGCCTACTGGACATTTCTCGTAGTAGTGGCAGTAGGACATTATGAAATTTTTTACAACGGTCGTGTAATCCCAATTTTTCAATGCTTTATGCGTGATTGCCATAGGTATCAGAATATTTTGTAGTGATTGCTATATGCTATATGCGTGTTTTTGTGTTAGCACATGCGTCATGTCAACTTATGCCATCAAATCGATAGCTATGTGTTTGCATCATGGTCTATGTGTTGAACACAGTATTTTTTTACTTTAAGCTGTTATTCCGCACGTTACATAATAAAAATAAATAATTGTTAATAATTTAGTTAAAGTAATTGTTTATTTTTTATTTTTTTATAGCGATAATTTTATAGTTTTATTAAATACTAGCTGTTGCCCACGTATATAGCCTAAGTCCTTCTCCGTACCATTATTAAAGTGATTGCCAATTTTCATAGGCATCGGTTCAGCGTGAGGAGGCCACAAACTTACTTTCGCTTTTATAATATTAGTTAGGATCATTGTAACAAATGCCAAAGAAACTACTTAATATAATAAAAACTAGAGCGTCGATTATTAGAGATACACCTCAAAATTTGAATTATATTTTATTAAATAAACGATTGATTAATCGTGAAATAAATAATAGATAACAATGAAACATCACGATAAAAATAAGCATCATAAATTGTAAATTACACCAATCAGTGATAAAAAGAGATCAGCAATATACAGGTAATGTAATTCTGCTTACAAACACTCGATTGACGTCAATGGTGATCGCTCTATATGTCTGTTTATCGTTTAAGCCGATTATGCTGTTTAAAATAAAACAATAAGACTCATTACAGATAATTTAGTGACAATTAATTTATGTTAAATGCGCGTAGGTATTTTGTAAGTTCATCATTTTTTTGGTTATTTATTGTCAAGTGGCTATTCTTGGCCGTGTGGTTCCCGGCAGAGTAGAATAGGACCACTCCAAGTATTCCCGTGGATGTCGTAAAAGGCGACTTAAGAAACACAAGCTAATCAAAGCTTACAAACATCAAAAAGGCTTGTCCAACCCGTCTGGCCAGCGTGGAGAGTGTAGGCCAAGTCCTCTGACTGCTCTGGCTGATGTATAGCTGTGGTAGTACAGAGAGGTCGTGCTCCTGCAGTGGAGACTAAAAAAGACCTGATGGATGGATGGATGGCTATTCTTATGTGTTTTACCTTTAAAAACGTGGTCACGGGTGTGATCTGTACGGCGTGATGTATATAACTGCACACTTGCACCACGAAATCGAGTACGTCTCCCTCGCTGCTACTTTCTCGTCCCCAGTCCATCTGAGCAAGTAGCATCCCAAATACCATTATCCCATTCTCCTACCATTCCCTTAGACCAGCCAGCTAGCGCCACCCTTCATGTTATTTCTTTTACTACTAAATAAGACCAAATTGAGAAAATCTACGTAAGTATTTCAGGTAGTAAATGACTTTTAGTATTTTTGGTATTATTTTTCATTATTTGGCGTTTGGTAAATCAAGAGGAACTTGTCATTACCTCCAAAAGTGGCCGCTTTTGGCGAGATCTTTTATGATATTAGTGAAAATTTATACTAAAAAACTACAAGTAATTTATTAACCGTTACCGTACTAACTTACGTCGATTTTTCAAATTGTTCTTATTTCGAAGTACAAGAATTAAATAACGGGTGTCGCTAGTTTTGCTGATGCAAGCCTGTTAACAAATGGTTTTGATGTACCTACAGCAGCGTCAGAACTCAGAACCACCACCACTGCAGGAGCACGACCCTTTCTGTACTACCAGAGCCATATTTTATCTAGAGCAGACTGAGGATTTGGCCTACACTCTCCACGCTGGCCAGGCGGGTTGGAGAAGACTTAGATATTTAAAAGCTTTGTTTAGCTTGTGTTCCCTTTAGATTTAGGTACGTTTTAAGCTTTAGAGTATCTATTCGGGCGTAAGCAAATAAAATCGAAACGGAGGTTAATTTTAAAGTGAATCAATTGCCGACCCCTAAAACTGCAGACAAATACCATAGATTTGAATCAAACAGACAAATTCTGCTAACGTTCGAATGTTGGTATGAAATGCGTAAAAGCGTGCGACATGAGTGAATTGAGTGAGTTTGTTGTAACATTTGTGGTGTGCGTGCAGCGACAACGTGCTTTATTTCAATTTGTACTTAGGGCTGACAAAAATTGCATGTCTCACCATTTTGTACTTAGTAGTAATATTTTTCGTATTTATGATAACAACAGAGCACGGAATGTCGCCCTACTAGAAATGAAAGTTATACCGCGTGTCAATCCGCGCCCGGCTAGTCTAGTAAGCGAAAGTCGCATACTCGGCTTGTCAGTTCGTGATCGAAAAACTTAAAAAGGTCTTAATGTATCATAATTGTAGTTAAAAGCTTAATTGACAAAATTCAGATGTAACCTATGTTACAAGTAAGTGGAAAATAGCAGGTTTTGCATTTCTGCAGAAACCCAACCAAAATAAACGGTACCGCCCTTTGACACGCTTGTTTCGCATGAGATGTGTTGAAAAGGCGTATCTAGTAGCGCGCGATCGGTAGTTACATTTCCTGCTCTGTGACGATACAGAGCTTAAGGTTTTTAAAACAATATACCATTAAAATACATCGCAGTTAGTTGTGTCTTCTTCTTATTTAAGAGCCAGGCTCTTCTCAGTGGGGAGATTTCCAGATTGCTTCCTAAACACATTTAATTTATTTTTCATTCGATTGAAAAATTTAGGCATCCTTGGTTTTCCTCCTTTTCCTTAGTATTTCCCTCTATTTGTTCTAAAATAGGGCATTATTTGAAATAAGTGACACAGCATTTTTCCGCATCTATTTTCTATAGTTTTCAGTATTTGCCTTTTCTTTGCCATGTTTTTTCTATAAAGCTCGTAATACTTGTACAAACTATGGTTGTTGATTCTGTAATTAATATAAAAATAAATTTAAAAACATGGTGTTTGTTTGTTTTTCGTATGTGTAAGTGGCCAACACTGGAGTCAGATTTTTCAAAACATGGTGATAAATGATTACCATATAACTTATACTATGTATTAATAAACCTAACTTTTTCAAGTATCAGCATCCGCTAACAAAAAGTATACTTTACACTATACTTACATAAAAAACTAATACAAAATTATATTATATTAATTATATTATTATTTTTTTTCAACTTTTTTGTAGTAGTATACTTTACACGTTTAGATCTCACTTAAGATTTTTTTATCTATGGCGCACTAATTGCTCTCATATTTAATAACTATCACTATAATCACTACATAATATAAAACAGTCTGACTGCCTGTCTGTTCGTGATAAACTCAAATACTTAATACTCAAATAATTAATTTAATTCCAATTCTATTGATGTATGTGATTTTAAAAATATTGTCACATTTCTAAGTTATCAAATCACTGCATATAAGTCTTACTAAGTAGTAAAAATACTTAGAACAACTTTTCTTCAGCCATACACGGTACAATCACTGGTAATCGGCAAATTTAGGCAAAGATTACGTAAACAACAAAGTATGAAAAGGAAATAATCATTTACCGTTAAATTTTTGTACAAAATATACAGATATTCAGTACAAAGTAATCAATAAAGTAATTCAGATTCAGATACCTACTCGTTACGCAAAAAACCGATTAAATGCGTAAAATTGCGTAAAACAAATTAATGTGCAAGTAATCCACCAACCCTGATTCGGTTTCCAATAAAAATCAATCAACGCTGACGATGAGAGGAAAACGCTTGTTTCATACGAAGGGGCGGCCCGAGGGCTGTGCGAGCTAGGGATGTACCCGGTCCATCGATAAAATTACAAAAAATATCGATAGAAACATTTTGATCATTATTTGTAGCTGGCTTTGATAGTTAATACGCTTGTTTTATACGAAAGGGTCAAACAAGGGCTGTACGAGCTAGGGATGCACTGTATGTGCAAAACGATGTTTTTTTTGCAATATATCGATAAAATATATTATTTTGATCACTACTTGTAACTTTAACTGTTAAAAATTATTGTTTATGTGTAGGATCGACCGGAGGGCTTAAAAACTAGGGAAAACATTTTTATATAGATAATAAACACAATCAACGCTGACGATGAGAGGAAAACGCTTGTTTCATACGAAGGGGCGGCCCGAGGGCTGTGCAAGCTAGGAATGTACTCGGCTTATCGATATAATAGAATAAAAATAATCAATAGAACTTGTTATTTTAATCAGAATCAAAACGTTTACTCAGAAAATAGGCCATTGACTTTTTGATTTTCACGTCATATCATATTTCAAATTATCTTATTAGATAGTATATAAGTATATTAAGTTAATTGATAAAAAGCTACAGACTACTAGCTATCTAATATTTTTTTACGTAGGTCATAAACTCTGGGCTTCTATTGTATTATTTTGTTGCCAGTAATTCATATAATTTATTTCTACTTTTAAACATTCCTACAGTGATATTCACAAAGTTTTTCTTAGTACAAATACTACGCTTCTTAAGTTTAAACGTTTTATTAAATTTCGCAATATTTATAGCTACGTTTGATAGTAAAAACAACTGTTTTATACCAAAGGGCCGGCCGAGGCTGTGTGAGCTAGGGATGTGCTCAAATTAAATAAAATAAATAAATAAATATATATGGACATTTCACACAAATTGAGCCAGCCCCACAGTAAGTTGTGAACTTGTGTCGCAGGATACTAACTCAACGATACTATATTTTATAATATATACTTATATAGATAAATATCCAAGACCTAGGTCAATATGAAAAAGATCTTTTTCCATCTTGACCTGACCGGGAATCGAACCCGGGACCCCCGTGTCGCAGGCTAGCGTGTTGACCGCTGCGCCACGGAGCTCGACAATTGTAGACAAATTGATAATATATATATATATATATATATATAAATAATATACAAAACAGTAAAGTAAGTTTATTTTATAAGATTATTTTCGAGCCTTCTCGAGAAAGGAAAGCGCATAGGAATAAAAAGTATTTTTTCTTTGAATTACTTTTTTCCCTCAACTTTATTCGCTTAATTTATAGCCTTTCCTCTAGCCAGCTAGCCATAAATAGAAATGAAAATTTATATATATTTACTTATATTAAATTAGAATGCATAATCAGGAATTTACGCAATCATACCGTTTTTTCCCAGGGCGTTCAGCGACAGCCGGCAAACCCTGACCATGACCACGGTACCATTTAATACCCACATACTTTATCGATAGTGGGATTTATTTGATCGAATATTGTCACATCACTAGTCGGGGTTAGGGATTACGAATACAGCGCGCACGGACGACAGAGCACGAATCTATGATGTTACTTTATGGACGGGTAGAAGGTAATATTTTGTTTGTTTATTACTATACTGTCGAGAATTCGAGTAATGTCATACTCGATTTCTCTTTTAGGACTAATTAAGTTTCAAACCACATGACTATGGGTACACTAGTATTTTATTGACGTATGGAATTGTGACTAAATACTATTATAATCCAAGTCTTCCCGTGGATGTCGTGGAACCCGTCTGGCCAGCGTGGAGAGTATAGGCCAAAACCTTTGACTGCTCTGGCAGTACAGAGAGGGTCGAGCTCCTGCAGTGGAGACTATAAACGACCTGATGATGATGATGATAGGTTTTATTTATAGGTAGATTTTATTTTTAGGTAGGTTTTATTTATAGGCAGTTTTATTGTATAAGTAGGTTTAATTGTAATATTTAGTTAGTTTTAATATGTAAATATTGTCTCTTATTTTGACCTATTAAAGTTGTATACCGTAGCCATGAAAAGTTATAAATGGGCCTGTTGAAGATATGTATATAATAATGAATGTATATAATAACAATTTCAACAATTAGGGTGAAAATCGATTGCATTAGGCATAAATATTAAGCAATATCATGAACTTTATGCTACATACATTAGGTTTAAATTGCTGTCGGTCGTTTTTAAATACTATCCACATCCGTGAATTTTTGTAGGTGGCCGTACAATGAATATATGCGCTTGCTAGACTAATCTCAACTATTTCAATTAAAGCATTCTCTACGAAATGCTCCTATTTTGAATCAAATACGTTGAATACAATGTCCTTTAATAAATTTATTTTCGTTTTACTTGTACTTCACTACATAGTATAAAAGAAAATCGTTTCCCGTTGTCTGTCCGTCGCTATGTATCAAAGATCTTTAAAACTATGCAACGGATTTCGACGCGGTTTTCGAAGAAGAAGGCGCAGTTAGGAAGAGCTGCTGGTTTTGAATAAAAAACCTGCAATGTTCTAGTTCTTCTTTATTGTTTCACCAATTGACATCATGTTTTGATATTCATTGACCTCTGAAACTTTTAAATAAATATACATTACATAACTTATTTCAAGTTAATTTAATTTTCGCATAAATTAAATATCAGATAGAGTAAAGCGTTTATATAAGAGACATTTAAAACTTAAAAATAACGATAAAATAATTCAAACCAGATCTTACAATTCAAAACCTACGTTCAAAATGTTAATTTTCACTTTATTCCAACCATTTCGCCCCAAAATTCCAACGCATAAACACTAAACGAACTTTATATTTGCGTGCAAGCGTTCAAACGCGCTCCATCGGGCGCACTCACTCACTCAATAAGACTCAAATGTGCGTCTGTTTGTTACAGGAAGCATCTGAAACCCGTGGGACTTCAAAGCCGCACCGACATCAAACAAACTCGCCAACATCAATCCCGAGTGGCTATTAAATGCTAATTCAATCATAAAAACAAACATGACATACTATTTCCGTACAATTCGTGGCTGAATTTTACACATGAGCGCCGAACAGGGACAGGATTCTGAGGCAGACGATATGCAAACCGTAGTTTCGAGTTACGCGACGCCAAATTTAATAGAGCAAGTGGACAGTCGACTTATTGACAACTTCCAGAATGATACAAGCAATTCTTACGACTACCAATTCAGAGAAGATAGTCTTGATGAGAAAATAAACGTAGACGTGGAAGATAGAGATGAAGAATTAGTCATCGCTGATGAAGTTAGCGAAGCAGACAAGCAAGAATCTCAGAATGGCGAAGAAAATGCAAAAGAAGAGAGACGCGAAGCGGAAGTTAATAGAAAAGAAGAGTATAGAAAAGAGGAAATATATGAACCATCATGGCATCCACATGTTTATGGAAAACCTCCGAAGAAGCCGACGCCGCATACTATAGAATATATCTTAGGTTTATCAAGTACAGCTGATAGAGGCGAGCCTAAGAGGTCAACAGTGAGTCAATTGATGAGTGTAAAGAGAAGTTTCGAAGTGAAAAAGCCTTATTCGAGTATTCAAGTTCAAACGGAAGATAGGAAGTTAAGTTTAAGTGCGCATAAGAACAGACTTCAGGAACAGCTGTTGCAGCGAGTGAGGACTAGTGAGTGTGAGGACAAAGTGGGGTATTATAAGAGTGATGAGCCGCTGAATCTCTCTGTGCCAAAGACGAAGGACGCTTGGACGGATGATGATAAGAAAGGTAAGATATTATCAGTTACAGCAGGATTGTGGAATGGGCGGGAGCCCAAGTCATAGCACGCATTGCGAGGGATCCCGAGGTTTTCCATGCGTGCTATGACTGGGGTCCTTCAAGAGGCGTGTTTCCAGTTATTTTAAGAGTCGGTGTATCAGCACTTTGTCAGCTCGTTTACCGTTCAACCAATTTGAAAAATATATATATTCTTATATAAGTACCCTGTGATTTAACTCGGGCTTCTCTGGCTCTAATAAAGGGCATTATTTTCTT
This sequence comes from Rhodophaea formosa, assembly GCA_963082605.1. Taxonomy (NCBI): domain Eukaryota; kingdom Metazoa; phylum Arthropoda; class Insecta; order Lepidoptera; family Pyralidae; genus Rhodophaea; species Rhodophaea formosa. Next base: position 14,160,162 of record OY720222.1, on the reverse strand, counting down.
TCTCAGTTAATTCGTCATTTCTTTCGAATACCATAGATATTATGATTTCACAGAAATAGATGACTCATCGGCATCATCATAAAAAATCTGAACTTACTGTTATTACTTAAACCAATAATTTTTCAGTTTAACTCTCCGAACATCCAAAGTAAGGACTTCTATACTGACTTCTGTTTACTACAAAAATTAAGTGGAAATAACGGAAACGTCTGACTACTCAGGCTAGTATATGGCTCTGGTAGTACAGAGAGGGTCGTGCTCCTGCAGTGGAGACTATAAAGACCTGATGATGATGATGATGATGATGAACAGAAACGTACAGTTTACATACTTAAATGTACTTGTATCAATATTACATAGTATTTCTATCAAAGCAACAAATTATTTCATTACAAATTGATAATGAGAATGAGAATATGTTACATAAAAGAAGTTTCAAAAAGCAATAGAAAACCCAGAAGTAGACAAAACATAGTGCAGTGTAGGTTTCCGTAGTTGCACGTCATTTTATAAGTTGGTCGATTGTAATTCTTTGACTAACTTGTAAAACCTACTTAGCTGTAATAGCCCTGAATTTGTTGACGTAGTTATCCCTAAAAAGAATTGCTTATTGACTTAACTCTAACAAGCAAAGCAGCAAAATTTCATGATGATCGGTTCAGTAGATAGGGCGTGAAAGCTTAACAAACAAACAAACCCACTTCGCATTTATAATATTAGTTAGGATAGTTATGTAGGAGTTAGGATCAGGATTAGCAAAGGCAAAGGTCTCTCTCATTTCCTTCCACCAAAATTAGATACCTACGTTCTATCCGACAGAATTAGGTATATTAGACCATAGATAACCATATCTGGTGGTTTTATCCTGTGGTTTTATCTCATAATAGTGTGAATACTCTCGGGGATTCTTTCAGGAATTATCTCTTAAATCTGTAGCAATACACCACACGTGTCAAAATAAGCTGGTCGTTCTCCGAACCGAGGTCGCTGTGGGCTATTAACCAGCGCCTGTAAATCAGAGTCAATTAGTCGAAAGCCACTCCAATTGCTCATCATTTTTAGTGTCGATCAAATGTTGGTTTGATGTTTGTTCGACGATATTTGTGTTAATGGAGCGAGGAATAGGATATACAATTTGCAGACTGAAAAGTATATCTTATGCGGATGTTTAAACAGATTCATATAATGGGTGACCCAAAATTAAAGCAAGATTTCCAGTAGGTAGTAATAGTTCTGGGGCACTATTTTTGAACGTGTGACCATTCGTTTTCGAACGATTTTTATATGTAAAAACCGCTCGTTTAAGAACGGCGAAATTTCAAAAATTATACCCCCGAAAATATTGCGCTAATTATGGAATACGCTGTATTTATCGTTTATTGCAAATAAGCTCATTTGAATTGCAGCAAATTTTGAATCTTATTAAAATACGTAACAACGCGTTTCTCACGTAAATAGTCAGCTACTGGCCGACATGTTTCGACCTCATCCGGAGGTCTTCCTCAGGGCGAATGTAAATTGAGACGCGCACACGATGTCGTCCCAATCTGCACTGTCGGCCAGTTGCTGACTATTTACGTGAGCAACTCGTTTTTACGTATTTTAATAATGTCTATATCTCACGATAGTTTTAATAAAAACATTTTGAATCTCTTTGGCCGTCTCTGGCTGCGAAATGAATAGTAAAAATTCGAAATTTTGATTGTCAATTTACTGTAAATTATAATGATTATAATTATATTCTAAGTCGTTTTCTCAAATTTTCTTCCACTCTAACTAATCAATACTCACACATGCAAAAGTTGTAAATCTATGGTACCGTCGTAAAATTTACTCATATCCTTTGAAGTTGATAGATGCCTAATCCTCTTTCAGCTATGTTGTCTCAATATGTCATTGATTAGAATATAGACTGGTAAATAATCCTGCCAATATAAAAACTGAATGTCTTTGTTTTTAGTCTTTTTAGGGTTCCGTACAAAAAATGAAAAACGGAACCCTTATAGGATCACTCGTGCGTCTGTCTGTCCGTCCGTCCGTCTATCACAGTCGATTATCTCCGAATCTACTGAACCAAATTAAATGAAATTTAGTTAGATAGTGTAAACCTATGACCCAAACACGGATGTGCAAAGTAAATATATATATTTTTTAAATAAGGGTCAGTTTAGGGGGTCCAAACAGAAAATGTTAAAAAAAAGTTTTGCAAACCTTATCGTGTTATATATCAAATAAAAGGGCTTGTTATGAGGATTTCAAAAATATTTTTTTGTTCGGGAAAAATCAATACTTTTGATTTTATTCACGAAAGAAGGCAAAATTTGACCATTCCCCCCCCCCCCCCCCCCCCTGATCTCCGAAACTACTGAGCCTAAAATTTCGAAAAAATTACAATTTATAGTTCATTGCTTGAAGATTACAGGAAAAATAATAAAAATTCTATCAGTTGAAAATAAAGTGGTAAACTCACTATAATAAGTTCACCTAGGGAAATAGTTCACTAAAACACCACTAGATAGCGCTAGTCAATTGAATAAAACATTTGTGTGTTCACGAAGCATATTGTACGGAACCCTCATTGCGTGAGTTTGACTCACACTTGGCCGGTTTTTTTTATCAAATTTTAATATGATTAATGTGATCAAGTCTCTCTCAATAGCGCTCTATGCATGGCCAATGTCGCAACCCGCAGCCGCGTTGACTGACATAACGCGCTGACATAGCCTTATATTCAAATATTGGTGACAACGGTACGGAGGCCGTGTTGCTCGAAGGTGACAACCATCCGCGTCCTAACCCAAAACAACGACCATAAAATACTAACTTAACTGTGTGCGCAGGTGACAGAAGATATATCATAGGTATAATTTAGGTATATATTATTTAATACTTTCCCCGAGAATAACAGGACAGCAAGGCGTATAGAATACAAGCCTCACACAAAAATATTGGCTTGCCATAAACACGTACAAGGTGGCGGCATAGTTTGTTTGCAGTATACTTTTTCATCCGTCACTAAGTAAATAGTGTTAGTCCGTGTTAGCCTTAAGTAAATCTCAGATAGGTATAATATATAAATTTGTCATAAATAAATTGGCCAACCAATATAATAAACCAAAGGTATATTGGCGTAGATCAGTTGCTAAGGACATAAAGAACTACTGTATTATTTTTTGTGTGTTAAAAAAGTTCCGAATTTCATGTCAGTGGCTTCAATTGTCCATGACAGAGCTTGTTTACGAATAAAGTGTTTTTCAATTCGCAATTTGAATGTCACCGACTATAGTCTTCATGACAAAGCCAATAAAGACTCTTTTATGTCCATAAAAACATGCGATATTATCGTCGTATATATAATTTGTATAGCTTATCGTCACCTTTTGCCGGCAATGTATCACTCAAAGTAGGACTATTATGAGCATTCCCATTACTGCTAATAAAGCACCGTCTATTCTCAATTCATGCGCTTGCTTTGTATTGAGCGTTTTAATCGGGACCAATACGCAAATCTTCAAATTTACAGCTTCCAAAACATACTTTATAGCACTTTGAACGCTATGCTCTAGAAATAAAGGTCATAAAATCTTCAAAGAGACGTTTGAATAAATTTGCAAGATGTAATTTGAACGTGGAACGTCCAAGCAATAAGCTATTGGCCGATGCAGCTGTGTCGTCCATCGCGCGCAGGGTTGCCAATTGCCAACTTATTTTTAGATTTGCATTTATATGGATTAATTGCAAACGAATGTGCTGTCTTGCGTCAATTGTAAATGGAACGTGCGTTTGGTGACGGATGTAGTCGTTTGATTTAAGGACGGCCGTTCATAGCCCTAATCGACTTAATGGAGTATCATTAAAGCCGCGATTTATAGACTCGATGACTCATATCACCTGAGCTATCTATTGCGGTTATATTATGGGCTTTTATGTAGTTTAGTACTTTGTTATTCCTTTTAGAAACGAAAGTTATGTAAGCTGACATAACTTTTAAACTGAGGTTGTTAAAGATATATCTAATTCTTTAATTAAGTCAACTAATTAATTCAATTGTTTGTTATTTACTTTTGATTAAATAAAATTTAACTTCATACTATCTACCTAATAGTTTGGGATATAAATGATTATGAAAATAACAGTTGAATAGCTTTTACCATAAACCTAAGTCGTTGCATACCTAAGTTGGAAATGGAGAACCTTTAAAATTATCATTTATAATTTCTTTATTATTTTTTCTTTATTCCTCCATAACTTTTAATTATCTATACACATTTGGATCGCTAGAATCCGTAGATAATTAATAGTGGTACCGGCTTTTATTATTAAAGAATAGCAGTTTGATGTTATTTTATTTAACAAACACTTTATTTTTTTCATAAATCGCTTTTACGGTTTCAATTATAAATAAATATTTAGGGACAAATCACAGAAATTGTAGCTGAATAAGCCCTACAGTAAGTTGCGAATTTGTGTCGTAGGATACTAACTCAAAATATTTTATATGATAAGAACTAATAGATACATATAAAGATAAACATCCAAGATACAAGCCAATCTGAAAAATATAGTTTTCCATCATGGAAGTTAAAAGGAAGCGCTGGATGCAGGCCGGTTCCAACAAGTCGTGTCGGAAACCCTCGCGGAAGGCCAGTGGACTTCTTGCGACTAAGCTGATGATGATAAATTGAAAATATGTAGAATACCTATTATGTCACGGCTGGCAGCCCTGTCGCTGTCGGCACATCATCCGTCTGTGATCGGATACACACACGATGGAGGATGGTTTAATTTGTTGCGCGCCCGCGCCGTGTTTAGACTAGGCTTAGTATTATACGTTCCTATCTTAATGGTAGAGTACATACAACTTGACGCATCAATATTTATGTCAATACATTGAAACATTACGATATCTTTAATAATAAAAGCTGGTCAAGGGATTAAGCTAAGGAATCAGGTCAATATAGGCGATGCAGCTAGCAACCAGTCACTATTTTGGTTCCGCTTTCCACCTTAACGCCCTCTAACATGCTAAACGTGGCCTTTAGGTTTTATGTCCTTAAGCTCTGTCTACCCCGCAAGGGATAAAGACGTGATAATATACATAGCTGATAACCCTGTCGCCGTCGGCACTTCATCCGTCTGTGATCGGATACACACACGATGGAGGATGGTTTAATTTGTAGTACCTACGCCCGCGCCGTGTTTAGACTAGGCTTAGCGATATATGTTCCTATTTTAATGGTACAGCACATGAAACTTGACGCATCAACCTTTGTATCAATACTTTGGAAATATGAATTGCGCTATTTTTAACAATAAAAGCATTTGGTATGCTCGTACATTTACATTTTGGTGTAAGTACTTATACTTAAATGACAACCGAGTTTTAGTTTGACATTTAAGTTTAAAGTTCAAGCTCATTTTGTACAAAGTCTTTCAGATTGTTCGTAATAATAAATACTTTTTACAACTTACATTTTTAAAACTGCACTGTCCCAATAGTTCTCCTCCGTAGCGCAGTGATTAACATGCCAGCCTGCGACACGAAGGGCCGCGGTTCGATCTTTGGCCAGGTTATGATAGAAAACAGGTTGGAGAGGTCTTTTTGATGTATAAAAGCTTCGTTTAGCTTGTGTTTCCTAAGTCGCCTTCTACTACATCCACGGGAAGGCTTCGTCCTATTCTACTCTGCCGGGAACCACACGGCAGTAGCTATCACCTACTAAGACTGTTAATCTACCTAACGTCGCATTCCATTTTTAGATCCATGATTACAACAAGGTGCAAACTTAACTTTACTGAGTTGTAAATAATTGTGACAAATACGCTCAACGTTATGTTTTTATAACCGACATTGTTATGCATAGAGATTCAACTACCCCACCATTTGGTATCGTGACTTTTGGGTGTTAATGCCTCACCCCGAATATAATAATTTAATTACAATCTTACGTCTCCGTCTGTCTTTGTCTAGCTAAGATATCTAGACAGTGATAGAAAAAGATTCGAAAAACAATTTTAGTTAAGATTAATCTAAGATGGCTTTGAGTATTCATATCTTCTTCTTCCTTTACCTTATCCCACTTTTTTATGTGGGGTCGGCACAGTATGTCAGTTCTCTCCACCTTGATCTGTCATCCACCATAGCCTTTGTCACTCCCTTCCTGTTCATCTATCTTTGACACAATCGATCCATCGTTTCTTATCTAGTATCATAGTTAGGCTCTGGCTAGCCCGTAAAAAATAGGATCATCTTTCACGACCATAATGTCTTTAAGTATTGAGCCTTAGGCTCTGACTACCCCGTAAAAACTAGTATCATCTTCTGAGAGACTAAAAATCTGATAGAGCAACAATTCAACGGAAGAGTAAGATACGATCACAAAGCATATTTCTCGCTTCGCTTTCGCTACGGCGCGTACTTAATCGATAATTGCAGATCATAAATACGTACCTTTTTCTGGCCAGCATTTAGCGACGATCGTAAACTACAAATAAAGCGAATCGAGTTTGTTTGATTGGCCCATTACGGCTTTATTTAGAGTTGAGGCGGAAATTAGTTAGTTGACAGATGCAGCACTTACCTGAATATTAAAAATAAACTTAACTACCTTTTTTTTAACAAATAGGCCTGCTGGTTGCGTCAACTTTGTTTCATTGGATGTTTTTGTATATAAGTATCTATTATAAAATATAGTATCGTTGAGATAGTATCCTATAACACAAGTCTCGAACTATCTTTGGGGATAACTTAATCTGTGTGATTTGTCCGTATATATTTATTTATTTCAACTCGCAATGCATATGTTTGCGTTTAGATTTTATTAACTAAAGCAAACTGCGAGCGACCAAAGTCGTGGGCTACCGCGACAGTTACTGCTGCTCCTACCTACTCTACTCCTACACTCCGTGGACAGGCATTACGCGCCCCTTGCCGCTGCCGCTGAAATTTAAAGTTTAACTTTATATCCGTTTCTTATTCCAGTCGTAAATGGAGCAATACGTTGCAGTACTAATGTTCGGTACAAGTGAAGAGAAGAAGTAAACTTAAATAAAGGAGTCAACTTTTTTATTTTATTCGCTTAGTTTGCGAATCAGGTAGGCAGGTAGGTAGGAACACTTTGCCAAATCATATAGCATAAATTTCATAGAACATTGCTCATGATGACGCCAGGCGCTTATGCATCACAACTGAGGATTTTATATTTAGATTTTTTTAGTTTTTTTATTTGATGCATACGGATGCAACTGGTAAAACGGTTAGATGAGTAGGGGATCAGTTAATTAGTTAATTGTAAATATTTGAAAATTACCAAATCTTTAATAAAGATTATATGAAAAAAAAAACAAATAGATAGGTTATATTTGTATATAAGGAAGGATAACATGTCTATGTTTGAGAAATTATTAAATTACACCGACAACCCATGCACCTGAGTTATTCTTCTATTCCCATTCTTATTTTGTGATCAAGCCTTTCAAGAGAAGTGCTTGACAAATCGTTATTAACGCGTTTATCGGGTACCTACGCTATTAATTCTTTGTGAGGTATCGTACACAAGGACTCATAAACTATAAAAAGTATTTTATAGGCCATCCTCAATCCACTATAGGTTTATATATTAGTATGAACGGCTCAATGCTGTCATTTTGTGTCGTTTGTAGCGTGAGTCTTCTGGCCGAAAGGTGCATGTAGTGTTTCGGAGACCCCGTCACAGAATAGGCTAGTTTTATAAAAAAGTTAATGTAGAGTTCGTTAGTTAGATTAATCTTTAAACTTCTTTAGCGGCGCTGTGCACTTTTTGTAATGGCAAAGACAATATAATACTAACGTAATAGACTGCCCACCTCATACAAAAATATTGGACCAAATTAAGGTTGCGAAAAGCAGGCGAATGTATGGCGCAGGAGAGTTGCTTGGTAGTCGTTACTATATGTAGTCCAGTCAACGAGGAGATTCGTTGTATGGAGACTTCCGAATAATTCTCCCGCCAATGAAACTTGGCACATGATGAAACTGGTTAATACAGACTATAGATATACAATAATCCAACAAATTTTATTACGAGAAGTTAGGTATTTTTATGTATTTTTACCTAAACATGAAAATCGTTTATAGCTCTCTGTGAAAAATTCCTCAGTCTAAAATTCTTTCTGTATACGTACTTAAGTACAACTTAAAATATGTATGTATAATAATCCAATATTTTTTCGATTTCGGTTATACCCTAAATTCAATCTTTAATATTTTGCGCTATAACTTCTGCTGAAAAATTGCTCTGCTGATTTTAATTTTTTAATGTGCTCTTATATGGTCAAATACAAAGGTTTTCTCAGTAATCCAAAAATTTTTCATTTGGCAACACATATTTTTTTTATTTAAGCTTTTTGACGCGATGAAAAATTCCTCCGTCCATTTTTATAAAATTATTGGTCATTTGATTGTATTTTAAAACTGATTTACCAATAATCCAACAAATTTTCAAACGTTCAGTTACCTTTGAGAATGTACTAACCGCAGACGAGATGTAGTTTGCGAGCTAAGTTCAGCGATCCGTTCTTATTACTACTGCTCTAAGGTTGAAATTGTAACAAAAGGTAGGCGCATGTCCGTAGCCAGTTTTTACAAAAAGGTAGGTACAAACGAATATAATAAATATTTTTTTATATGTCGTTCGTTTTGTTTGTTTGTGATATCTTTATTGTATATGAAATATATTTTCAGTCATTGGGCATCAAAATTGGTTCATTAGTATATGAGATATTCAAATAAATGTTCGCTAGGTCCAAGTCAGCGACGAACTGCTAAACATTTGGTTGATGCAATAATGTGGAAATCTTACGGTATAATAACCGTAGGTATACCTATGGTCAGGTGGGGCAAGTACCTCTACCATTCATATTTCGAAAACGAGGCTCATAGGTACCTATACGCATTTTCTTCTATTAAACAAACGCCGGGTTCAGGTTTAATACAATTTTCTACTTGTTTAGGGGAATACTTATTACAGTGCAGAACAAGACGTAATTTTATTTGTTGTGTAATTAGATCGTAAGTCAAGTTGGCAGGTGTTCATTCAAGCGCTAAATAAATTCAAATATCATAAATGACTTGACTAAACTACTTTACAAATGTTATACTTCACACATGTATGTTTCATTTATGTTTGTTCTGAAATTGAAAGAGGCAAGTGCAACTTTTGCTTGGGGCAAATGCATTATGCACGAGCTTGCCCCTAATCAGAGATTTTAAACTTTTGTATTTGAATTTTAACGGTTGAATTTATATTTGTACTGGTCTATGTATACCTAACGTATTTAATAAAGAGTTCTGACTTTTCCTAATTAAATTAAACTTTGAATTATTATTTAATATGAGAAACATGACAAGTATTTTAATAGAATTTAATAAAGGATAAGAAAAATAAAAACACAAACAATATATTCGCTAAACGGTAAATCGGTGGAGCTCTCTCCATTTTTCTCTGTCCTCCACCAGGCTTTTGACATCTTAGTACGACACCATTTAACTTTTTCTTTGATTTGTTTGAAATAACTGTGTGGGTCTTCCCCTACCCCTTCCACCTTCTATTTTGCCTTCCATGATTGTTTTTATAAATTCGTCGTGTCGTATCAAGTGTCCTATCATATTTCAATTGTTGACAAAATGGATCTATTGAGAAAATGAAATAGAAAATGATCTATTGAAAAATGGATTTATTGATATCAATTATTTCTGAAATTTAGTTTACTGCTTAACAAATTAAGGTTACTTTAAATATCAGCTCCAGGATGAGTTTTGCATGAAGTAAGTTGATATCGGTTATTACTTTTAATTAATATAAAATCTATTTGGTATCTTCCTATATTTTAACTTCTTTATGTGTTTTAATCATTACTCTTAGAATAAACAATCCACGCACACTTAGAACGCCAAACTCTTCATAATTTGACTTAGTAGGATATCTGACTGGTTTTGAGGGTTCCGTAGTAAACTAGGAACCCTTATAGTTTTGCCATGTCTGTCTGTCTGTCTGTCCGTCGGTGAATTAAATCAGAGACTAAGTACTAGAAAGCTGTGATTTGGTATGGGTATGTATATTAATTATGCCAAAAAAGAGGTAGAAAACATTTTTGAAAAAAAAAATGTTTTTAGGGTTCTCTTACAAGTAAAATGGGCGAGTAATTTTGTTTTTCTCTATTTACCCATCGTGTGTGGTATCGTTAAAAAAGTCTTTGAAAAATACTATTAGGTTGAGAACACCATTTTTCGATACAGGGATCCGTTTCCGAAATATTTGGTTTTAAAGTGAAAATTTTTGTTAGAGGTAAGTGTCCCCCCCTCTATCTGCTAAACGGTTATATATGGATACGTGAAAAAATTACAGCAGTAGTATATATACTGAAGTTGAAAGGAAAACTATCAGAGCTGAGTATTGAGTAAAAACTAAACAAAACTTTGGTTGCGTTATGAAACGGTCAACAACGGTCGTACAAAGATGATTATTGTTATTATAAGGTAAATGGCTGAAGACTACGAAACATTAAAGTAACACTAAACATCAGCTTATTCTTAAAACACTGAACATAACTTAGGGACTCCGGTGATGTTGAAAACTATATAATAGAAAAAAAATTAAAAATTATTATAAATATTTACAAAATATAGACCATCACCTGACAATTAGTAAAAAAAATTATTTAAATTCGGCAAAAATCCAAATATATTGAAAGTTTCTACTGGATTGCAATCACAATTCACAAAAAATGGCACGTAGCTGATTTCATACGTAAGTGACTTGTATTTTACATATTAATAAAGTCACAAAAACTTGCGACTTCGTTCATGCCGCGAATAAATAGGTGATATTTAATAATTTATGTCTCAGCTATTATCTGACTGATTTCTAAAATTGTTTTAGTAGTTTATTAGTCATGGTCTATTCTATTTGTAAACAATTTGGATATTTGAATTGACGAGCTCCGTGGCGCAGCGGTCAACACGCCTGCCTGCGACACGGATGGTCCCGGGTTCGATCCCCGGTCAGGTCAAGATGGAAAATGATCTTTTTCAGATTGACCTGGGTCTTGGATGTTTATATATATAAGTATCTATTATAAAATATAGTATCGTTGAGTTAGTATCCCATAACACAAGTCTCGAACTTACTTTGGGGCTAGCTCAATCTGTGTGATTTGTCCGTATATATTTAAAAAAAATAATAATAATTTAATTTATCAAAGCAGAATAGGCATGTATCCACTGAGAACAAATGGGTTGGATTAAGGTATGTAAAAAATAATTATGATATGTAGATAATTAAAAATCAATCTATTCAACAAAATAATTTACGATTGTTGATATTTTTACAAAACAAATTATGAAAATATAGGCATCAGGTCATGTGATCGGGAACACCAATCACAAAGCGTTACGTCACTTTGTGCAAAACACAATTGTTGTTGTTGACATTTTCATAGAACTGAGTGTTATAAGCTTAAAAGTTAAAAGATAAAACCATAAAATAATATTTTATGGTTTTATCTTTTGTCATCACATTTATTCAGTTATTTAAAGTATTAAACTGTAAAAAAACACCATGGAATTTAGATTTTATGAAAGGAAATAGCAATAACTTGCCTAAAATTGGCAAAATTTTAGCATCGAACAGCGACATTTGTACATCGGAATTCTGCAATGTTAAAATTTTGATGTAAGTATACATATGATAAAACTATAATAAGCTAAAATCGTAATTTCTCAGTCGGGATACATAATATGTTATTTTAATTGATTATGTTTCGACCACAGTTTTGATACATGTACTTATTTTGAGGATGTTTTGAGGTTAGAAATATAGTAAAATAGAAATGATATTTTTAAAAACTTTCATGCTTATCTAGTAACAAACAATAACTAAAAAATGTATGTACCAGTTGTAAAAGTCAATCCTAGGAACGGATAAAAATCTCAGAAATCATGTTATAGACAATAATACTAGCCAATCTTAAATTGACTAACGTGGCTTTTTGTTACCCTTACTCTTGTTGAAAGATTAATGTACATAAATGAATAAACTCAATTTCAGGGCCATCACGAGATTTTTATAGAGATGATGTTGTCAGCTATGTGTAAGTTAAGCGAGAGGGTAAACTATATACTGAGAAGTGTAAAATATGCCCGAGCAAAATTCATCTGTGTTGTTATAATTATCTTTAAAACGCTGAATTACATTTTGTTAAATATACTGACATCATAATGATCTTCACAATAATACATTCTAAATTTGTTGAAAAACAATGTGCATCATTCCTCCTTGCAAGTGTTTTTTTCCATATTTTTCAAATTTTTTGTTGCTTGGGACAAATATAAATAATTTGTTTGGTGTTTTAATGCTTGTGCTCTCCCACTGGGGCACCATAGTACTTGTAACACGACTCACACACACATTCATGTTTAGTCACATAACATTTAATTTACAATCGCCATACCCAAACAGCTCTGTTTTGCACATGGTGACGTCACACAAATCGCCATGACAGTTTTGAGCGTTTTCGGGAGAAATTTAATGTCATTTTTTTAAATGCGAAATACAAGTTGAAAATCAATATATTTTTAAAATATAATATTTTTCTTATGTGTAACGTATAATAAGGTAGGTATATTGTCTAACAATCAATCAAATTTAGGCAACTAGCCTATTCACAAGTCTAGACTATATCGCCTAAAACTACGAAATGCAACCAAAGATTTGTTGAGTTTCTTTACTAATTAGCGAATATATAGTGTATTTTAATGTTTCGTTATTTTCAGCCATTTACCTTGTATTTATTTTTTAGTTACAATAAATTAACCATAACACAACTGAGTTTTTGTTCATTACTATTTGCAGCCATTTACCATATTGTTTTTTTTTTCGTTGTCAAGATAACACATTTTTCAGGTGCCATATTTAATACCACCCCGCGCAAGCAAACCGACATATTTAGCATCGTTGCCCTCCATCCTGTGAAACCTGTGGTGGTCAGGTGGGGCAAGTGCGTAAACGGGGCAAGTACCTATACCTTTTCATATTTCGAAAACGAGGCGTAGGTGTGTACGCATTGTTTTCTATTAAACAAACGCTGAGTTCAGGTTTAAATGCAATTTTCTAATTGTTTATGACAATACTTATTACAGTGTTCATATACCTAGTTGAGTTTGTTTTTTAAACAAACAGTAGGTATGAAAAAAAAAAAATTTAAGCTTGCTACTACAGAACCTTTCAAGAGCGAGCCCGACTTTTTTCTTAATAGTGTTTAGCTAGATAATGGTGCCGATTTTATACTTGACATTACCTTACCGCATTATTTTGGCTATTGTGTTAATAAGCTTCTTTATGACACGGTGTGTTGAAAAATTAAATGCAACCGTTCCTTAAACAAGTCGGTATATTACCTACTACAGCTCAGTAGGTACACGCAAAAACAAATGTTGCGTTTTGAATTTCGAGCGAGACTTTAAGTATATGTGACAGTTCGCGCCTGCGCGGCCGGGCGGCCACTGCTCTGACGCGAGCGCCCCGCACTCCCCGCACTACTATAAATACTTTGAATTACCGATTAAGTTTGTGTTTAAAACTTGTTATTTAGTTAAATTTTAATTAAATTATTGAAAAGTCGGCTACAATAGAGCGACCTCTACCTAAGAAACGCAACAAATTTGCCTGAGTAATTAATAATTATTCACACGACGTAATTAAGAAAAAATAAGAATTATCTAATAATGTTAAGGAAAATCTTTTGGATTACTTATTAAAGCTATTTATTTAAGTAAATAAAGCCATATAAAAAAACAAAAATCAGCGGAGCAATTTTTCCGCACAAGTTATAGCGCAGAATATTAAAAGTTGAATTTAGGGTATAACCGAAATCGAAAAAGCTTTGGATTATTATACATACACATTCTAAGTAGTACATAGGTACGTATACAGAAAGAATTTTAGACTGAGGAATTTTTCACAGAGAGCTATAAACGATTTTCATGTTTAGGTAAAAATACATAAAAATACCTAACTTCTCGTAATAAAATTTGTTGGATTATTGTATATATATAATGTGTATTACCTACATTCATCATGTACAAAGTTTCATAGGCGGGAGAATTATTCGGGTTACAAACGCCTCGTTGATTGGACTAATGGCGGTAATCTGCGTTAGCCTTTAACTTACTAAATATACGGTGTCATTTTAAAATATTATGCCTAAAATATTGTTTTGATTTTTAATAAGATATATTTTGTGAATCATCTTTTTATATTCTCATAATACGGTAGATATAGAATGTTTTGTAGTTTCGAGTGGTGCCATCTATGCGAGTCTCTGAGAACAAATCGTACGATTAAGGCGTTGAGACCACATGGTAATGGGAAAAAACTCGCGACAGATCACGTGACCGATAGATCAGAATCAGATTGAAAATTCGTAAACACAGCCTGTACTATTACATTATGATGCAACGGTAAGCCAGATATTGAAGTTGAGGTAATTTCTTCACTGATATTTCTGTTTTTGAATGAATCAAACGTAAAACATTGTGTGCAAGTTCCCATGTTTCGTTCGTTTACAGAAAAATGACATGTTATATGCTGCTAATGTAATCCAAGCTTTATATTTTTCAAAGTTTAATGAACTTATACTTCTGTTTTTATTATGTTTTACAATACCTTCACACTTTATATTCCTTTGTAAGTTTTCAACGATTATATTGTTCCGTGAACATACAGCATGTAATTGTACATTATGATGCAGAAACGGTAAGCTGGATATTATAGTCGAAGTGTTTACAGGCACGAGGCGACGCAGAGTGCTTATTATATAATAAACCGATGACAATAATAGACTGCTTATAGTACGAGCATCATACGACGTTTTTAATTACATTTGCGATTTCCATCAACTAGAATAAGATTGCAGTTCAGGGATAAGGAATTAATTAAAAGTTAAGAATTAAATAAGTTTGCAAAAATACATTTATAATAATCAGGTTTATTTATTTATTTAAACGCACTGTGTGCATTGCTGTGCCTAATCACGTTAGTTCTATTTTTTTCTGGGTTTCTACCGTACTTTTGTCCAGTCCGGTGTCTCGGTTGTAGAGGTTTCTCATGATGTTTAAAAGCTTTGTTTAGTTTTTGTTTTCTTAGTCTCCTTCTACGACATCCACGGGAAGACTTGGAGTGGTCCTTTTCTACTCTGCTGGGAACCACACGGCACTCAACAGAGACATACTTGATTTTTTTCTCTATTTATTTAAAGAGGTTTTGTTACACAGTGATATGACACCCTGTAGTGTACAGACTTTTGTTCAGCTCCTGCACTCAAATGCTAGACTACAGAGCAGAATGTGACTGTCGCCCGCGCCAGCGACATTGCGTGCTCTAGCCTACTATTTTTGAACGTGTGACACTCGTCTTCGAACGATTTTTGTACGGAGGAAATACCGTTCGTTTGCAAACAGTGAAATTTCAAAAATCGTACCCCTGTGCTCTAGACAAATCATTAGGCAGTCCCCACACGAACGCGTTTCAGTCGGTCGAATCCTGCGCGTGTAAAATGTGATTTATTGCCCGCTCGTCAAGATGAAAGGCAAACCCCCAGAGATGAACTAATGCACTAGTATTCGTTTTAATTTGGAGATTGATGGCGTATTTTTAAAGTCAATTACTGTTATGGCTGTGGTTAAGTTGTTCAGATGATTTTATTGAGTAAACACGTGAGATTTATACGTGAATGAAAATCTTTATAATCCGAAGAATCGTTAGGAAAACTGTTGATTATGATCATAAATTTGTATAATGGGCTAGGGGTATTTAACATCTCTAAGGAAATCCTCTGACTGCTCTGGTAATCATTGGCTCTGGTAGTAAAGAAAGGGTCGTTCTACTGCTACACGACCCTTTCTTTCTCCACTGCAGAAGCAGTGAAGACTAAAAATAAAAAAAGATGATGATGAAGAAGGAAATCTCGGTAGTCCTATTTTTTACAAAGACAATTGTTTAACAATTTTATAATTATAGCTCTCATAAAATATTTAACTTGTTTGAAATCGAAAAACAATACATTTGCGTGCCGGTAGCGTTCGAGACGTTAGGTCCGTGGGGCGGGTGGTGGAATTGTCGATGCGTTTGATCGAGGCAACGGGAGACCCCAGATCCGGCAGCTTCTTTGCTCAACGAGTAAGTCTCGCTATACAACGCGAAAACGCTGCCAGTATTTTGGGAACCCTTCCTCGATCAGACGCACTCGGCGAATTTTTTTTTCAGACATTATTTTTCAAAATTTTATGTCTATGTTTAATTCGTACGAAACGATAATGCGACGCTGCGCGTAGAGTTGTTAACGTTCAACCGGAAAATTAAGTAAATATTTTTTTTTATTTATATTTTTTTATATTTAAATAAAAATACCAAATGTCGTGGCACAAACGTTGTTGTTTATGATGTTAACTTTCTACTCCTGGGAGGTTACTGGTGTTTATAAGTAACTCTGTATAATAATCAAGTTTTTTGATCATAATCCTTTATTTAACAAGTAATATTTTTGTGCAGCACTGTAATAATGAGAGGTAATAAAAATATTCGGCTTGTAGAGAAGACAGCCTTTCATTATTATTTTAACATAAAAATATATACTTAAGTATTAGTTTACAGACGTGATGTTGCATTTCAAAATAATCCGTAGTACGTGCTTCAATAAGTCTATTGAAAGCGCTGATTTACTAAGTATTATAGATAAGGTGTAGATATAATAGGCACCTCTGAATAAGTTATTTTCAAATATTACTTGAATATGTAATATATTCTGCGAATTTGGATTAAGTAATCTTTTTATTATAAAACTGGATTTTACTTGACTATGTAATATATTCCGAGAATTGAAATGAAGTAATCTCTTTACAATAAAACAGATATGGCGCTTCATACAAGCGGAGTAATATTTATTACTAGGCTTTAGAATAGCTTAGCACGAATATAGATATTCCGCGGATTGAAATCGATAAAACTTAATTTCCTCTTCATCAAGACACCATTTTTAAAGTACAGAGTCGTGTCGCTTTTAAATTATGAGCTCTTTAGCTTTCATACTTTGGCTATACAAAATGACTATTAGTTTTTACCCACGACGGAACGGAGCAGGTATATGCGTTTAGGGTGAGAGATTTTTGTTTGTGTGTGTGCGTTTGTGCAAAGTAATGTTTCCACCTATCTTCTAAACTAATGATCCGATTTTGATGCCGTTTTCAATAACTGGTTTGTGTTTGATGAGTTCATGTTCTTAGACAGGTGTCATGGCTGGAACTCACTATAGGGGGAGCCACAATATTAGTGCAAAACAATGTTGTGTCGTGGGTTTTTTCTAAACTTTTAATTTTGCTTAATTATTTAATGGTATTTAACGGAAGACAATCAATATCAAGCCAACAATCTTTACATACATACTTACAATCGCGTCTTTTTCCCTTGAGGGCGAGACAGAACCCAGGTCTGTAAAACCTTAAAAGTTTAGCATGTTGGCAGGCTTGTAGGTGAGAACGGAATCAAAATACTTAGTGATGGGTTGCCAGTCGCATCGCCTATTGACATGATTCCAGGCGCCCATTCCCTCGATCGGCTTTTACGATCTGCGCGGGAAGAGAAGCAGCTGGTACATTTTACGTTTCTTTTCTTCCAGACCAGCATGAAAGATAATCTTTATGTACTTAAAAAATTACAAAACTTTAAAAAGGCAGATACTTTAACTGCCCATCATCATATTGTTTTTCTTATCTAACTAAGAAATGTGATCTAGTGATTACGTCAATCGCATATTTGCAAGTAGGTAATTAATAAAGTCATATTACTTTTCATTTGCGTCACTTAGTATGTGACGTTTGTCTGGAAATAGGTACGTGTAGTGTGGAAAAAAACATAATTACCTACTTTCTCAGGTTTATTGGTCATCTATAGCAAAAGTGAGAGTATTTTTTAATTATTTACTGCGGTTATAATTAAATTTACATTAACTTTATTGAGGTCCTCAGTGCCGCAGTGGTTAACACGCCATCTTGCGAGTCTTGCGACACGGGGGTTCCCGGGTTCGATCTCCGGCCAGGCCTTAATGGAAAACGATCCTTTTCAGATTGGCTTAGGTCTATAATGTTTATCTATATCATCATACACGTAATATTTTACAAGATATAGAGGAACTTAGTATGGTTTAGTTAGTATCCGACGTCACAAGTTTACAATTCGCTGTGGGGCTAGCACACTCTGTATTATTGGTCCAAATATATTTATTTTTTATTTATCCTGTATGGGCTTGTGTATGGCTCTGGTAGTACAGAGAGGTTCGTGCTCCTGCAGTGGAGACTAGAAAGACCTGATGATGATGATGATGAGGTATATAAATACTAATACTTTTCACGTTATTTATGAATATATTTCTAACCAGTGAGTGACGTCATAAACTCATAACCATTCATCAAAGTTCACATCAACAACCATTCAAACATAACCTCGTCTCTTTCAGTCATTCTGTTGCTAGCTCAATCTGTGTGATTTATCCCCTTACCTATATTTATTTATTATTTATCATGTATAGGTATATAAAATATTTACTCTTCTCTAGACATTAATGTACTGTACATTTCTAACCAGTGAGTGACGTCATGAACTCATAACCATCCATCAAAGTTCACATCAACAACCAATCAAACGGAACCACAACTCTTTTCAGCCCGTTAATAGCCCAATAAATTGCGTGGGCAGCTTAATACATGGCGCTGTAAAACAGAACGCGCCTTTTGAAGTTGTTCGTGTTATAATATTACCTTCTTCTTCTTATTTAAGAGCTTTATAGCTCTTGTCGATGGAGTATGCGCCAAACTATAATAATACCTGTAACCCATAATTGTTTTTATAAATTTCTGTCCTGAGTTGTTTTGTTACAAACTTTTATTTAGTTTACTTATCCTGATGTCTTAATTTATCTGTTTGACGTCCTTTGTGGCATAATGATAAGAGCCTTCGAATCGCAGAGTCCCGGGTTCGATCCGCAGCCCGGTCATGATTAAAAACGATCTTTTTCAGATTATATTGGTCTTGGAAGTTTATCTATATAAGTTTATATAACAAATTATATAGTATCGTAAAGTTAGTATCTATGGGATTTGTTTCTAAGTATATATTTATATCTCCTTTATGCACATTTATTCTATTTACTTCATTAATGTATATTTCTAACCAGTGAGTGACGTCATGAACTCATAACCATCCATCAAAGTTCACATCAACAACCAATCAGACGGAACCACAACTCTTTTCAGCCCGTTAATAGCCCAATAAATTGCGTGGGCAGCTTAATACATGGCGCTGTAAAACAGAACGCGCCTTTTGAAGTTGTTCGTGTTATAAACTTTTAATATAACCTGTAACCCGTAATTGTTTTCATAAATATCTGTCTTGAGTTGTTTTGTTATAAACTTTCATTTAGTTTCCTATCCCGATGACTGTCACAGTACAAATAATACCTACATCTATAGTATATTATAACAATCCCAATATCCCAGCTAATATTATAAAAGCAAAAGTGAGTTTGTTTGTTTGTTACGCTTTCACGGCGTAACTACTGAACCGATCACCATGAAGAATTTTGCACACACGTTGTCTGTCTAACTTTTATACCGGAGAAAAGAACTGTTCCCTGAGAGTCGACATGAAGTCCCACGTAAAGCAGAAATCCCTACAAAATTACAGCGAGTAGAAGTTTTCGATACGAAACTTCTACTCGCTGTAATTTTGTATAGGTATTGTTTTTAAAATTGAAATCTGATTATAAACAGCAATATGCCTTATCCGGTCGTATGTAATAAATTTGGTTGAGATTGGCTTAAATGTTGTAAAACTAAAACAAAACTATGTTTGTATGGAATTTCGGCTTTACGTGGGACTCTTAACGCGAGCGGAGCCGCGAGCGAAAGCAATTAATATTATAAAGAGGAAAGATTTGATTGTTTGTTTGTTTGTTTGCATTAAATAGGCTCTGAAACTACTGCACTAATTTTAAAAAATTCTTTCACACAATGAAAGTTAATTTATCCGCTAGTGACATAGGCTATAATTTACGTGAACGAAGTCGCAGGAAAATTGCCAGTTTAACACTTGAATCCGGAAGGCGGAACAAAGGTGAATCATGTTGTACATTTCCACAGTATAATAAGTAAGCGTGTCAACTCTACAAACAGTCATCGAATCTTGCCTATAATAATATCAAATTAGTTCGGCAGTTAACTATTGCAATTTAACGATCAACAGAGCATTCTCGCGTGTAAAGGAACAAAACTATCTCGATAACAATCTACATATGAACTTTATGAATGAAGATGACCAGGGCTGGGTGAACACCAGCTTCTACGTTAATTAATAACATCATCATCATTTTCATCTTTATCATAGGCCTCCCCGAAGGATTTCCATAGTGGGAGGTTTTGCCATACTCACTACACTTGGCAGACGGGTTGGTGAGCGCAGTTAGTTTGGTTCCGACGCTACTGCCATCGAAATTTTTTTTTAAGCGAAGGCAGGAACGGAGTTTGTTGACGTCGACTAGGGGAATGGGATAAAGGTATTTGGGATGATATTTACGTGGATAGATTGAGGATCACCCCCTGACCATGAATTTATACTTACGTACATATCAATTACATCTTTATCCCTTATAAGGTCGACGGAGACTATGAGAACCTAAGGCCGCGTTTAGCGTGTTGATAGGCGAAGAAATTGAAATTTGAAAAATAATAACTACACTGTTAAAAGAGGAATAAAAATAGTGTTGGTTTGGTATCCGTATCTTCAATTGCTAGGATTCTTTAGTTTCTAGAGCAGCTGCTGAAGCAGCTGCTACAATTGACGTTCTAAGACTAATACTTTCTAAAAAAAGTGTATAGTTAAGAAACTCCTTCTCCTTGAGACAAAAAGAAGAAGGAGTAAGTTTGACCAGAAATTGACCACCTACATTGTCACATCACCACGGTCCTCCTCAGTAGGTGTAGTGTGGACTATCAAATTAGCACAACCCTGGCAAATGTAGGTACCATTTCCAAAGCGCACATTAGCTCTACAGTTAACGACAAGCATCTACAAATAAAAATAAAACTATCCAACAATCTAAATATGACTGGCAATACTTAATATCGCAAACGAGATCAAACTCCCGCGTTTGACAGACAAATGACAGCTCAGGCGGTGTTGCCAGCTCGCCAACTATTTTAATTGCCAGCTCGAGGGCGAATTAATTGCGGACAGACTATAACGTGGCCACACTGACTGATATATGGGGTGTTTACAATATAAATGGTATTTGATGTTATAGCCATTTGGTATTCTCGGAGAGTAAATTTAATGGGTGTGCCGATCTCAATGAGGTTTTGTATCAGTGACTGTTATTAATTTATAAAGTAAGCGACTCCACCCTCGGACATCTCTTTCCTAATATCGGTATTTTTCTTACTGTAGACATCACATCAGCCCGCTTCCTTAGGCTTTTTTCTTCTTGGGCCACTCTTTTAGTCACCCTTTACCACTTGCCAGAGGGGATCACTGAGCAGGGAGGGGTTACTTAATTTCTACTTCAGTAACCGCTAATAATGATATGCCCATTGTACCTATGAAATTTATTATACAGCCAGTTTTTAACTTTATTGACAATTAATCGCGAATGGAAAAGATAAGCTGAACAGGGAGAAAGACGAACAAGGTGGCTCGTGGGTTCGAATCCTACCTGTGGCGAATTCTTTTTCATCACATATTTTCAATTTTAATAATATACCGAGCATTGTAATGCTATTTATAAACCACTTAAACGAACAAGAAAGTTCTAGAACTTGTTAGTGAGAAGAGAACTTCATTGAATTCCATAGGAATAAGGCGTGGAAAGATGTTTGGCTGTCTTATAAGACACGACATCAAAACCATCTTAGAATGAAAGATTGAAGTTAGAAGAGGAAAAAGATGGCCAAGGATTCACAGACGATATAAAAGAGAAGGCAAAAGTCGTGTCGTATAGAGAGGTTTGGGCCGGCTCGTCCTGGAAAATACCACACTCCACAGAAAATAGACTTTTGAGAAGTAGCTTTACCGCTGCTATGCTTCGTTCGGTGAGTAAGAAAGCCGGAAGCCCATTCCGTCTCCCCTCAGGGAAGGAAAAATAAAAGGCCGGCAACGCTCTTGTCACACCCGTGGTGTTGCAGTTGTCCATGGGCAGCGGTGGTCACTTACCATAAGGTTACCCGCTTGCTCGTTTGCCGTTCTAAGACATAATAGGTCGAGGTGATAGCGGAGATTAGGAAAAAAAAAATAGAAAATACAAGAACAAAGTTCATAAATATATGATGATGCCAATAATTGTATTACGACTTCATCGAACTGTTCCAACAGATTAGTTTGATATACGAGTACAAGCTGCCAATAATATTTCGTTTTCTTGAGATGTCTCTCTGGCTGAACGAGCGTTTCTAAGAAACCATGTGTTTAAGAAACAGAGCTTATAGATTTATTGTTTGTAAATCGAAAATGTCTTTGTTATAAGACGATAGCTTTATTACCGGATTTAAAACCGGATTGAATTCCCAGCCAGGTCATGTTGGAAAATGATCTTTTTCAGATTAGCATCGGTTTCTGATGTTCATATATATTAGTGTCTCTTATAAAATATAGTATCGTTGACTATTATGTTCACTACGGGACTTACCGCGATTATTTTTTTGAGTTCTGTCTGATATTTCGACAACATTGCAGCTGCCATTTTCACAAACTAACTGAAGAGACTGCGGTGGTGTATGTTGAGCTGTCAAGGGAAACCGTATCAGTCTACCCTCTTTCTTTGTCTTTTATTACACAGGTTTTTGCACATAACACTGACGGTGTCCATTCGGGAATTGTTCACTGATGCGCGCGTACACTTTTTACACAACTCAATCACAGGGTTCCATGTACCCGAAAGCTTGAAACTGTCTTTCCGATTGAAATTGGGATGCTTCTTAATTTCAATCGCTTCCCTAACTAGCCGGGGTAAAATAATCGCGGTAAGTCCCGTAGTAAACATAATAGTTATTGTGACCGCGAAAGCTTAAAATCATATAGTATCGTTGAGTTAGTACCATCTGAAATTTAGGTAAAAGTATCCGACTATCTGATTTTTGCTAATAACGGACAAGTTTTTTTAAGACTGGTAATAGTTGGATCTCTTATTAAAAGAATATTCACGCGTGGAAATTTTTCTACGCAAGAAGCTTAATCAATTCAAAAGTTCTTGCGTAATTCACCAATAAACATTTATAACATTAAGATTAGTCTGTAGATCTATATCTACACCTATCATCGACACGCTCATTCACTGCAAATAGCAAAGCAATCGTTTAAAACCTCCATAAAACACCACAAAAAAACTATAAAAGCTTTGGAAAAGCCACAAAACAACACTAAACTATACTGCGATGATGTCGGTTAAGCAAACAGGAGGAAATAATAAATCTGTATTAGTATTATGGGCTGTTGGAGAGGGGACACCTGTATTATGGTTTTGTTATGGTTTTGGCGATATGGGAACGGAAACGAGTGTTTTCTTAGATTTGGGTGGGAAGTTGGTTACCCCCAGGTTTTATTAGATACTTACTATACATGCTCTTTGATTTAAATAAAGTATTTAGTATGCTTCCTCTACAAGTTAGTTCATGCAAACTATTAAATATTAAATAAAGATATACAAATCACACAGATTAAGCTAGCCGTGGAAATTGTGAACTTTTGTTGTAGGATACTATGAGTAATTCAACGATACTATATTTTATAATAGATACTTATAGGTAAACATCCAAGACCCAGGCCAATCTGAAAAAGATTGTTTACGTTTATGGCCTGACCGGGGATCGAGCCCAGGTCCCTCGTGTTAACCACTGCACCACTGAATCTGTCAACTATTGCTGGTTGACAGATGTTGGGGTTTAATCGCTCACCAATGCTGTAGTCTATGTACTTATAAGAGAAAGCGTGGACATAAGAAGTTACAGTCTGAGGCAACGGGTGATCCTAGAGCTGGATATTATTTCGCTCAACGAATCAGATTGCTATTCAGCGCGGTAATGCTGCCAGCATTTTGGGCACGATGCCTCAATGTGACGAGTTTAAAGTTTAATTCTACCTAAGCTTATATTCAATTGAAGTTAGGAAAAATCTACGGCTTAGCGTCGCAGACATAACACTTGTTTGAAAAAAAAAACAATCCTTCGAAGTCGCGTTAGCGTCTTAGTAACTTTCCTACGCGCTAAGTAGATATTATAATGATAGATAATTAGTAGAGACAAGGAAAGTGTATTTAATTATTTTGATTTGGGGAAATACCAGATATTAACAATTTATTATAGTATTAATTACACTAGATAAGTAATTTATTATCATAGTAGGTATTAATAATATGGATTATGACATTTATCGCATTAAATATGCTGCTATACCTGTCTGCAGTGCAATTTAATTTTAACACCTTATAAAATACACATCAAATTCAATCGTACATATCTTTGATTACGCAATATGCCTAGTCTAATTTTATATACTATCAAGCACTGGGTGACTCGGCTTCACTCGGAGGAATTTCCCAGGGATGACTTAGTTTGGTTAAAGATTACCCAAATCTACAACCATGTGGTCCCAACTCCTTAATCGTACGATTTGTTCTCACAGATTCACATAGATGGCGCTACTCGTTGCTACACGACATTTTATCTTTGGTATTATGAGATTATAAAAGCATTATTCACAAAATATATTTTGGCTTATTATTTCAAAATTACACCTCAGTTTTAAGTTACGTTAGTATTATATTGTCTTTGGTTTTACTAAGTTTAGGATGATGCAGACTACCGCCATCTAGTATCGAGTGGCTGCTTGCCACTCGCTACTAGATGGCGGTAGTCTGCAGCACCATACATTTGCCTACTTTTGCCACCTTAAGTTGGTCCAATATTTTCAGCAGTCAGGGCAGTCTATTACGTTAGTATTGTCAAAGACAATATAATTATTGTCTTTGCCACAACATACCAAATACATTTTATCAAAATCGTTGAACCCGTTTCCTTTAGGATATAATTTAGAATTTCCGAAGACTATTTTCTTCTTCTGTATATACAAAAGGCAGCCGTTACTAGCTGATCTATCAACACAGCTCAAATGATGGGGTTTAATCAAAATTCGTTGAAGTCTTGTGGATTATTCACTAGTGAGAGAAATGGAGAAGGCCATTATTCCTGCCAAAATAGTTATCGTGGGCATTTCTTTCCAGAATGACACCGACAAGAGCCAAGCTCTTCAATTCCAGACGGACGAAGTCCTATGAACATTTAATCTCATACAAAATTCGTGACTATCTTTGCTGTATTCTTTTTGCCTCCGGGCACTTAACGCCACCCAAAGTCCCTTCTCTTTTCGGATATTGATTTATATCGATGAATAAACGGATAATTAAGAAAATATCGGTCCGTCTATTTGATTTAGTGGCCTCATTAATTAATAGCTAGTTTATGGTCTTCGTTTTCTAGCTTCGTTACAAAATACCGAGACTAACAGAAGAGTAATTTATGTAAGCAACATCGCAGTATTTTTTTATTAGAAGAAATAGTGTGAGCATTAGAACTGTAATATTTGACGGTCTGATTGTTTAGCGTTGTAGAGAAAACGAAGAATCGACATTACGTCAGCTCGAATATCGTCGTTTATGCAATGCAGCGTTTTTTAATGAAAATTTAAAAATATGGCTGCTATGCCTCCAATGAGGATAAGCGTATATATCCATTAAAGATTATACCTAAGTTTATATACTCAATCCGTCATACTAATACAATTTTGCGACAGTTCAATCAACATTTTTTCGGTAAAATATTTTTTCTTTTCTGTTCTTTCTAATGGCAATGACATGGCAATGATACTTCTATAATTCTCTAATTAGTAGTCCCGACGCCATTAGATGTTATCTGAACGGTAGTTGAATGTCATGGATTAATTATTTCGATTAATGAACAGGGCACAATCGTATCTCGTCATATTGTGTTTTGGATTGAAGTTAATCAGACTGCGTGAGCATTTCACCCTTAGAGTATCAATATAACTTCACCAATGTCAAATATATATTGCCTACTACAAAACAAAGTGGCATTTAATCAGTCTATCACCTCATTTCAGCAGTAAGAAGTCCGTTGTTGGACATAGTACAGGGATTTCCATAATAGCGGAGGTTTTGCCATACTCACCACGCTTGGCAAACGGGTTGGTGAGCGCAGTTTGTTTGGCTTATATAGGTTCCGACGCTGCTGCCCATCAAAGCATATCTAAGCGAAGGAAAGGTTAGAAGTTAGTCTGGATTGGGTTAAAGGTATTTGGAATGGTATTAGCTCGGATGGATTGGGTATGAGAAAGTAGCAGCTCGGGAGCCGGTTTGCTCTAATTAAATATGACCCTATTTTAATATTCATTTCCATCCTCTTCCTCCTCCTGTAGGCTCTGTCTAACCCATAAGGGATAAAGACGAAATAATATTTCAAGAAATATATACTTAGTATTCTACAGTGCAGATGAAGATTCGCACAGATAGAGAAAATAACAGAGTATATTCTACGTTTTTTAATGTTTACCAGACCAAATGAATTCTTACGTGTCATAGAGGAATAACTTCATAACCTCTATTCCAGATCTATCCAAACTAATCAAGAGGAAGAAATCAACAGAAGACGTCAGGTCGCCATTAGGAGGCGAAGGGTCCCTCACCAGCGAAGAGGGGGAAGAGCCAGGGGCGGGGAGGCGGAAGAAAGCGCGGACCACGTTCACGGGGAGGCAGATCTTCGAGTTGGAGAAGCTGTTTGAGGTCAAGAAGTATTTGTCCTCAGGAGAGAGGGCGGATATGGCTAAGCTACTCAACGTTACAGAAACTCAGGTAAGTTTGTTACTTAAGAGAGACTTGTAAGAACTTAATTTCAACCTATTTAAGTTTTTTTCTTATATCGAATAGGTTTGCTCTTACCTCTCTAGCCTAGAGGTAAAGACATGGCCTAAGTTGTGGCTAGAATGCCCAGAAGAAGCCTATTCACTCTGGTTAAGGGTGCGTGAATGATCATTCTTGGTTATCTCATGGTAAAGCCGTGGAAGATTCCCTCTATTTTGAGGAATTATTATTAGTCTTTATATGAATAAAATTTTATAATGTTACATGTAAAGCGGTAACTTTATAAAACATAAGTGAGTTAAACCATCGCCTTGGCTGCTAGAATTTAGGAACAGCTAAACCAACCAGTTTACTTTCTTTTTCTTTTGTTTATAAACAATATAAATATTATACATTATAATTGAACATGCATTCAAAAAACCAAATGGTTAGCTCCGAAAGCAATTTTAGCAATCACGGTGCTTCTCTAGGTCTAGGACTTATTGATGCCTTTTCCAAGCATGAAGTAAATCCTTACCTACAGATATGTACTTACTTTACTCCATAAGTGTACCTACTTTACCCACATTTAGAGAGAAACCCTGGGTATGTAAATGTGTATTCGATTACGGTGAGCAAACCGGGACGTGACCAATATTAAAGTGTTTCATTTCACCCGCTTTAAATTTTGTTTCTTTTTCGTGTGAGGAAGTGGCCAACACTGGCATCAGATTTTTCAAGCTGCCTAAAGGCATATGACTTAGATTAACGACTGCTACTAAAGTCGCGGGACCAACGACTTAACGTGTCTTTCGAAGCACGGAGGAGCTCGAAATATTTTTATGCCACATGTAGTCAGCCATCCAAGTGAACACCGCACCTGAGGCTGCTTTACATGCATAAACGCTCACATTGCTTACGTTCAGTGGACCATCTCCTCCTATGTAAAAACCTACCTAAACATTCTTTTTGAATTCAAATGACATGATTTTTACCATTTTATAAAAAAAAATTAAATCATACTTAGATACAATCTACGGGCGACCATTGTTAAAAACGTATCTAAAAGTCTATTACGACCCATCTCGTAATTAAGACAAAGCTGTTATCTCGGGCTTCCCCGAAATACCCGACGAAATTAAACGTTTTAAACTGTAACCCATACGACCGTGTTATTCTTCATTTACTTATAACGTGGCACAAGTCATGAGAAATAGCGGAAACTTTTCTATTCTATTTATTATTTTATGGCTTCCGTCGAAGTGTCAGTGATTCTGCCAATCTCCAGTTAAAAGAGATACAGAGTAAGTGTTGTATGGCAGGTATATAGTTGTCCAGTAGCCATCAAAGATAGGTACTTTAATTGCTTTATGGGAGCTTCTGGTGACATGTCCACTTTATCTGTTTTACGCATTGTTCATGAGCACGAGCATTTATAATACCAAACTACACCAATTTCATATTATAAATATCACTAAAATAAATTTGAAAAATTGACCCCGACTGAACCCTTTGACTTCCTAACAAAAACCCCCGGAAATTTTTTAATACTTGACATAGCTTCTATCACAAGAAATAAACGTAGTATGAAAATACCTAATGAAACTAAACGTCTACAAACTGTAACTAAGGCTTTATTATGGCGCAAGTCAAAAGCACTGAGATGATGAATGGGATGCTTGTTATTGTAAGTTTATTCTTGAGAAAAGCAAGTAATAAAAAAATCATAAAACGACGGAAAACACTTTATTGATTTATGTGATATATCTGTTGCAGGGATATTATAAAAGTCGTGATATTATAATTTCACTAGTGACATTATAATTACACAGATTATTGTCAATCGTTTGTATTACTTACAATTTAACGGGCTAGTTTTAGTACCATTATAATTTCACTAGACCGATGCAGTGAAATTGTAAGGCAATGATATTTTGACAAAAACACTGGTTTAAGAAAGCCGTAGGATTATCAGAGCGATCGCTGATTGGTCCGCATTCGTTACCACCGGACCAACAAGTACTAAACATAGAGTTAGGAAATAAAAAACAGATTTTAGAAAATATTTTTTTTTAATTTAACTTGTCTCTTTTTATAGTTCTATCTATACTATAAAATATGCTGAAAAAGTTATAACGCTTACTAATCAAATCATAACTTTAATAACTATAAGCTTAATATTAATAGTACGTAATACTTGTAGTAACATTTTAGTCACTAGCATCAATTTTTTGATTTGAATAAAGCTTAATTAATAAAAATAAATGAATAATAATTATGTACTATTTGTGAAAATAGGTTACTTAAAAAAGTTGGTAAGGTACATAATTGAGCAAGTAATTTAAATGACATAACAAATAGAATAATAAATTAATAACAAATTGACCAATCAGAACACGTGGGGCTCCCACCACAAACGCAACTCATAATAAACCTAGATTTATTAAAATATCACTATTGCGGCCCAGTGAAATTACAATAACTCTGAAAAGAGCCAGTAAAATTATCAGAACCAGACGTTATTGACAATAATCAGTGTAATTATAATTTCACTAGAGAAATTATAATGTCACGTTTTTGACGAAATCCCTGCGACATATCTGTCTATCAGCCAGGGATGTCCACTGCTGGACATAGGCCTCCCCTATAAATCCATATGTGATATAATGTAAATCAAATTAAAATCCATTCTTGTTCCAGTTTTAGTACATATTAGTTAGTTTGACTTATCTGGATGTATAAGCATAGCATATACGTACATCTTTTCAGGTACGTATAGTGACGTAAATAAGAAACATACAGCAGTTAATTGCCAAAGTAGCCATTTGCAAACTATCATTAAATTGAGGAAAAAGTCTACTTTGGTCTTAAGATACGGACTTAAGAATTTCAATCAAAGTAGCGAAAATTCTAATTACACAAATGTACATATATCGCTAGAAATGCTGATAGATTACGATTTACATAAACAGAGCAATTATAATTACTTTTGACGAAACTATTACAAAATACGTAGCCTGGTCGGAAGTATATTGATTGACAAAGTAGCCATTTGCAAATTATCATTATATTGAGAAAAAGTCTACTTGGTCATTAAGATACAAGTCATTTCATTTCAAAGGTCATTTCAATCAAATTAACGGAAATTATAATTACACAAACGTACATATATTTCGCTAGAACTGCTGATAGAATCGTAATCTACGATTTACATAAACACAACAATAATAATTATTTAATTGATTGTTCTAGTAGTATTTACTTTTGACGTATTTAATATGAAACCCGTAGCCTGGCCGGAAGTATATTGCGAACGATTTACTAATCACCTACGTCAATCTTATACGACGTCATAGTTTTAAATACGTCCTACTTTGTCGTATGATGAAGTTATTTGTCAACTTTGCGAATGTGAAAACGTGACTCTCTCTTGGCCCTTGTTGTTTTATAAATTTTACGCAATGGCCGTCCCAAATAAAGTAATAGTTTTATTTATGTTTACATATTATTTATCGCTTTTCTTTGAAAAAGAAAATTAATATTAGAAGAAAAAATAAATTTAAAATGAACATTTTGATAAATCTCCAAACAACAAAAATTTTCATCAATAAATTTTTGTTGTTTGGAGATTTATCAAAATGTTCATTTTAAATTTATTTTTTCTAAGGAGTCAAATCTTTTGTCCGAATTTCCAGTCGTTTATATTATCCGACATAGTTTGACAACTTTCATTTTAATAACTAGCAATTTTTCCTTAAATTATAGCCTATGTCACCCGCATATAAATTTTGACAATCAGTACAATAGTTTTGGCGCCTATGCAAATTAAATAATTTTGGCTCGTCCGGGGAAGTACCACACTCTCACAGAAAATCGACATTTGAGTAGTAGCTTTACCGCTGCTATGCTTCGTTCGGTGAGTGAGAGAGCCGGAGGCTCATCTCCCTCTCCCCTCTGGG
Source organism: Rhodophaea formosa (assembly GCA_963082605.1). Taxonomy (NCBI): domain Eukaryota; kingdom Metazoa; phylum Arthropoda; class Insecta; order Lepidoptera; family Pyralidae; genus Rhodophaea; species Rhodophaea formosa. Next base: position 14,129,218 of record OY720222.1, on the reverse strand, counting down.
GAGGGAAAAATAAAAGGCCGGCAACGCTCCTGTGACACCCCTAGTGTTGCAGTTGTCCATGGGCAACGGTGGTCACTTACCATCAGGTGACCCGCTTGCTCGATGGCCGTCCTATGACCTTAAAAAAAAATCTTTCCTTTTAAAATATTAGTAAAGATGACATCTGACACCAACAGCTTTACGTACCTTGGTACATAAAGCTTTAGATGTTTATGCCTTTCAGTTACAAGGAAACTCGCGTTTCTCTTACTTCTTGGGGCCAACATGAAACGCGGTATAGTGAGATAATTATACTATCACCAAGGTGGCATACGGGGCGGGGGGAGGGGTCCCCCGCGACGTGAAGAGTCGCACATGGCGTCACTAATTAAAACTATGGTGCTTGAAAAGATATATCCGAACAGTTACGTAGCCACGAGGTACATAATAGCTAGTTGACTAATTGCTTTGTCATTTTGATTTTGTCTAGCTAACAAGATGTCAAATTAGTGAGTTTATACATACATAATATCACGTCCTATTTCCTTGCGGGATAGACAGAGGCCAAGCTCGTAATACCCAAAGGCCATGTTTAGCGTGTTTTATTAAAACTATGGTGCTTGAAAAGATATATCCGAACAGTTACGTAGCCACGAGGTACATAATAGCTAGTTGACTAATTGCTTTGTCATTTTGATTTTGTCTAGCTAACAAGGTATCAAATTAGTGAGTTTATACATATTTATCATCATCATCATCAGGTCTTTGTTAGTGAAGACTACTCCGTTAGTGTAGACTCCTGCAGGGGAGCGCACGACCCTCTCTGTACTACCAGAGCCATATATTACCCAGAGCAGTCAGGGGAGTTTTCCTACACTCTCTACGCTGGCCGTAACCCGTCTGGTTGGAGAGGTCCCTTTGATGTTTATAAGCTATGTTTAGCTTGTGTTTCCTAAGTCGCCTTCTACGACATCCAGACATTGGAGTGGCCTTATTCTACTTGACTGGAAACCACACGGCTGATTTATATCAAAAATTCTACAGATCTCGCAGCACCCTGCTATACAATAGAATAAATCAAATATTAGGTATTTATATATGTAAGAAGGGACAGTGTAAACATAAGTTAACTGAATGGTTACTCGGACTTAGGTATGACGAAACTGAACGTTTAATTGAACAATAGTCCTATGATAATTGAATGCACACATATAAGTAACCATTACTGATATAATGTGTATTTAATTGTTTATTACTTTGTTTTGTGTTATATATAACAGTTTTTGATAATTTTATTTAGTCAAGTAGGTACATTCCAAGTTCATATTTGCAATATTGTAGAATATTGTAAAATTCTCATACATGTGAGGGGGACCTGGTGGCCCAAGATACAGGCTTCGGCCCAGTTTGGAGTCTCCAGTGCTCCCACAAGAAACATAGTTAGTGTGTAAATAAACTTACAATATTTTAAAATTTAATAGATATGTAACTTGTAGAGTAAATAAAGATTTTTTGTATTGTATTTTGTATATATTATCACGTCTGTATCCCTAACGAGATAGAAAAAGGCCAAGGTCATAAAGCCCAAAGGCCATTATTAGCCTGTTTGTGGGCGTGAAGGTGATGTTATTAAAACAAGGGGGTTTGAAAAGACATATCCGAAAAGTTACGTAGCCACGAGGTACATAATAATAGCTAGTCGACTAATTGCTTTGTCATTTTGATTTTGTCTAGCTAACAAGGTACCAAGTGAGTTTATAGGTACTTACATATTATCATGTCTTTATTTCTTTTGGGGTAAACAGAGGCAAAGGTCATAAAACCCATGATAAGCGTGTTTATGGGCGTTAAGGTGCTGTTTTTAAAACTATGGTGCTTGAAAAGATATATCCGAACAGTTACGTAGCCATCAGGTACATAATAGCTAGTTGACTAATTGCTTGTCTAGCTAACAAGGTATCAAATTAGTGAGTTTATAAATACTTACCTTTATACCATGCGGGGTAGACAAAGGCCAAGGTTATAAAGCCCAAAGGCCATGTTTAGCGCGTTTGTGGGCGTGAAGGTGGTGTTATTAAAACTAGGGTGTTCGAAAAGACATATCCGAACAGTTACGTAGCCACGAGGTACATAATAGCTAGTCGACTAATTGCTTTGTCATTTTGATTTTGTCTAGCTAACAAGGTACCAAGTGAGTTTATAGGTACTTACATATTATCACGTCTTTATTCCTTTTGGGGTAAACAGAGGCAAAGGTCATAAAACCCATGTTTAGCATTTTTTTAGGGCGTTAAGGTGCTGTTATTAAATAGTTTTAATAACAGCACCTTAACGCCCTAAAAAATATCCAAGAAAGATAAGAGAAGAGAAAAGATATCCAAACAGTTACGTAGCCACGAGGTATATAATAGCTGGTTGACTATTGCTTTGTTATTTTGATTTTTTTAGCTAACAAGGTATCAAGTTAGCGAGTTTATGGTTGGTCAAAAATCATAGCCAAGCTGGTAGTAAATTAAAGTACGTTGAGGGAGCGCAAAGCATTAAAAAGCGCTAGCTAAAGTTAATAGGTATATCTCTGTATTCTTTTTAGGGTTCCGTGGTGAACTAGGAACCCTTATAGTTTCGCCATGTCTGTCTGTCTGCCCGTCCGCGGTTTTACTCAGATACTATAAGTACTAGAAAGCTGTAATTTGGTATGGGTATGTATATTAGTCATGGCAAAAAAGTGGTAGATAAAATCTTGAAAAACAATTTTTTTTAGGGTAGCTCCCATACAAGTAAAAAGGAAGTAATATTTTTTTTTTCTATACAAACCCATCGTGTTGCGTGTTGTTAAATAGGTCTTGATGTTGAGAACACCATTTTTCGATTTAGGGATTCGTTTCCGAAATATTTGGTTTAAAAATGCAATTTTTTGCTAGAGGTAAGTGTCCCCCTCTATCTGCTAAACGGTTATATATGGATACTTGCAAAAAAATACAGCAGTAGTATATATACTGAAGTTGAAAGGAAAACTATCAGAGCTGAGTACTTAGTACAAACTAGAAAGTTTAGGCAACTAACTTATAAAATGTACTCGAAAATGTAAAATTTCATACTTTTTTCATTGTTAGATGTTTTTGGTCGTTACACGTTATAAAGTTGTCATTCGCAACTACGGAACCCTACACTGCGCGTGGCCCGACACGCACTTGGCCGGTTTTTTTAATGTGATTGGGGGGGCTTATTTTCACCTGCCGTGTCCGTAATATGCATTATTTCTATTAATATTTAAGTAAAAAAATGCTTTTTATTTCTATACGTAAAACAGGCTCACTATATAAACGCTTATTAGCACAGTAGATGATCTTCTTTCTTCAATATTAACCAAACAATCTGTGATCAAGAGTCTCTTTGTCTTTTTAAAGGTAATTCTGTAATAAAGGAAAACATGGAAACTAAATAATCAACAAAACATTGTTTTTGAATGTACTTACTTAAACTCAACTTATTTAAATTCTTTAAACAATCAAAACACCAATTATCCGAGAGAACATCAAAGAATTTCGAGAATTCCAAAAATATGACACCTAATTCTGGCGGCCATATTGGAAAGTTATTAATTTGCTGGCAACAAACGCTTCTTAATGGGCAGGCCACGTGTCCTCCGTCCCCGGTCTACATCGCCACAAACAAACGAGAGAACAGAAAGATCACTATAATTAATTTTGGCAATTTTGTAGTTGCGCTACCATATATTATGATACCTGTTTTATTTAAGAGCAAAAAATAATCTAATAATGATCTATTACACCTCATCAGTCTGTTTAGTTTTGGTCTGATTCATTTGAGACCATTTTGAAGGCTTGCCGTGCTCAGATCTTGGAGCATTCGATATTATCCTGATGTATGTGTGTCTTCATTCAATCCACACTTTATTGTTTCAGCTACTTCCGAATTGTAGTTACACGATCATAAATTAGAGCCTGCTTTGGTGGTCTCTTTATGTCTAGGAGTCTCAATTTTGACTACGTTTTACATCCTAGAGGCAATATGCACACTAATAGATTATTCACTAGAATGTAAAATGGAAAAGGTTATTTTTGTCCCGGCTAAATGTAGTCATTGAGTGTGTTTCCTTTCGCACAATGACACCGGCAATAAGAGAGATATGTCTCTTGTGTTCATTAGTAAGTATTAATTCTCTACCCTCGATAGTTTATGCGGGACGGTAGGAAGTCAAATTATCCCCAATATCCCCTGAGAATGTCATTAACGAGTGGAAAAAAGTAGCACAAAAAGTGGTGTGCTGTTTTTGTGACATGCCTTTAAGTTTAAAGTGATAAAGTCCGAGATAATAGGATTCTATTTAAAACGTGCCAGCAAAAACTTAATGATGGATTATTCATCACAGATTGTTGATATTGAAGATAATTATCTACAGTGCTGATTAGGCTTACGAGCTTATTTTGCTACTACAATGATCGGTTATGCTACTTGTTGCCTGAGTGTGCCCGAGTATGTTGCTAACAATAAAACCTAGGTCTCAATAAGTTATGCTAAGGAACAAAACAAACTTCATTTTTTCAACAAACATAAAAACGTCAGCGGAAACAAATAAATATAATGTTCGTGTGTTCGTGCTAAGTCCTGTTTATATAAATAATTATGAAAACAAAATTCAGTTTAGTTTCTTTTGTATGGTTTCAGTAGAACATAACTGATGTACATACTAGGTGCTAGCATATACATACATTAAATTTAAGGAGAGGGGGGCGCAGTGTCTCAAGGGGTTGCATACACGATATCATGAAAATTAATAAAATCTAAACTTCTATACTAAAGTTATTAAGAGAACGATTTGATTGTGAGTTTGTATTGAATAGGCTCCGAAACTAAAAGACCGATTTTTAAAATTCTTTTAATAGAAAGCTAATTTATCTGCAAGTCACATAGGCTATAATTAACGTGGACGAAGTGGCGTAAAAATTGTTCGTATCCCATCCTAACTTAATATTATAAATGCGAAAGTGAGTTTGTTTGTTTATTTGTTTGTTTGTTAGCTTTCACGCCTTATCTACTGAACCGATCATCATGAAATTTTGCATACACGGTAGGGTACCGAGAAGGATATAGCCTATGGGCTATATATTACGCAGGCGAGTCCGCGGGTAACAGCTAGTTTAATAATATAGTGCTTTATTGGTCCATGCGAATGAAGTCATGTCCGCAATTTCATACGTATGGACTAATCAATCTTCAAATATAAATTTTAATAATAGCAGAAGTAACAACCGTACCTAGAGGAGAAATTCTGCATTATTATATAACAACGAGTAAAAGTGTACACCGAAGAAAACATTATTACCCTAGAGCTACAAAATTAATAAAAGTCCTTACTTCGAGCTCAAATAACAAATGGGGCAGTAATGATGCAAAACTTTTTAGCAGCATCTGCGTGTAATTGATCCATAAACGACAACACTATCTCCTTCCACTTAAAAAGTATAATATTGATCTATTTCGAGCTTACACATCACACCCAACACCGAAACGCCATACTAATTGATCCAAATACAATTATACAACTAACAAACGATTTTAAACTTTATGTTGTGTAGTTAGAGATAATTTTCGTTTATTTGTTTGTACAACTGACGCGCGGTCTATAGGGAATTGGCTATACAGGCTGGTTCTAATCTAAGATAAGATTGATTATGTGTCTAAATGAAGTTAAAATATGGGAAATGAAACACTTAGATTTGTGTTTGAAAATTATGATGTTTGGGTAGGTACTCTTGCAGGCAATGTATACTTATTTTAGCAAATAAAAATTATATAATTCATCTGTCATCACTTAAAGTACCTATCTTATAAGAAAAAACAATGGATCTTTAGTTGGATGAGCATTTTTATTCACAATATGATATGAACGTAGATATAATTTATTTTGTATCATCTTGATATCAAATTTTAATTAAATTAAGGTAAACAATTGTTCAACATTGTTTGAAAATTAGTGACGATTTTTTTTTAAACCTTTCTATGTCGTAGTAACATAGAATTTATAAATGCATGTGTAAAATGTAGGTACCATATGAAAAAATAAATAAATGCACTGAATATGCATGCTGCATCGTCTTAATATTTAAGAGCTAAGTAGGTTAGTCGAGTGATTGACATATTTTCCTATCCTTCGCTTTTTAAATCGTACATTTATTACTTTATACATTCGCTTAGTCATTGGTAAACTATACATCTCATCGAAGTACTATACATCTCAACTCATTGGTAAACTAAACAAACGTAAACATTGAGAGCTCAATCGCGGTACTGTCGGCACAGTCCTCAGAATTAAATAACAAAGTTACCCACCTAGAAAAAGAGGTTAAAGAAAACCATGAGTACATTGTCGTCCTGGAGGAAAAAATTGAAAGCCTACAGATGACAGGGCGGAAAGCTAATCTGGAAATAAAAAATGTTCCTAGGAAAAATGACGAAACAAAGGATGACCTAATCGAAATGGCCTTGTGCTTATCGGCTACAGTTGGGGTTAATTTGGGAAAAATAGATATTAAGGATATATACAGGACTCGCGGAAAAAAGGACTCCAATAATACTCCGATTATTATGGAAACTGGGTCAACTATGCTGAAGGTCGAATTTTTGAAAAAGTGTAAGGCTTTTAATATTAGAACAAAAGAAAAACTTTGTGCAAAACACCTGGGCTTTCGGGTAAGTGGGGATATTCCCATTTTTGTTTCGGAACAACTCACTCCTAAGGGATCACGTTTGCACTTCCTGGCAAGAGATCTCGCCAAAACCAAACAATTTAAATATTGCTGGACTGCCTACGGCAAGGTGTACGAGTATGTTAGAAAAACCGACAGCTCACCCATTATATTAATTACTTCGGAAGCCCAGGTGCATCAACTCATAAATAGGGATGATTGACTAGGCAGTAATACAATTTTTGTGTTAAGCTATATTTATACTTCAAAATTATTTTTGTTATATACTGATAGTGGGGTTAAGAAAGTCCAGCAGTTCAGTGGTTATTTACCTAATGTTATTTTTGAACTGGCAGCCTACACTTATTATACTGGTTTATCGAGGTCTATTACGTTGTTACTCGTTGTTATTTACTTAATGCAAATGGAAATGTATATTTATGTACATTTAACTAGGTTGCATACCCATTTAAAAATATCTATTCAACTTAAAATTAATTATTTCCTTATATATACTTACACACAATTATACTATATTTACACTTATATAACATTACACTATACTTACACATATATACAATTATACAATATTTACGACTATATACAATTATACTATTGCTATAACCACATACAAAAAATTATATATCTAATATACCTAAAAGCAATGTTCCACGTCGTAAGCGGATATTTCCGACGAACTCGTTTTATTATTAAAAAAGTAACAACCGGGATCATACTTTGGTTATGGATGGTGAACTGTTTCCTAAATTTGACGAGTTTACTTATTGTTTTATATGCCAATGGATAACACAATGCAAACTTTAAATGAAATAGACACTTTTGAAATAGCACGTTCTTTTGGTTGTGGTATTACAGAACTTAGAAAGTATCTACAAATACAAAAAAATGATTTTACCATTACATCTCAAAATATTAGAAGCATATACCACAACTTTGATGATTTCATTACTCAACTATCTAGTCTTACATTTGATACGGATGTTTTAATACTGACTGAATGCAGACTAAGTTCTAATAAATCTCTACCGCAAATACCTAATTATAACTCGTATTTTACTAAATGTCAGTTAAATCAAAATGATGGAGTGGTTATATACGTAAAATCATATTTAAAGCACAAAGTTACAGAAGTAAAATTATCAAAGGCGACCTGCCTACAGCTTGACATATTAAATAGCACCGTTTTATGTATATATAGATCTCCCTCAAATAAAAATGCAGAAAGTTTTATTACTTCATTAAGTGAGCAGTTGGACTTATTGAACTCTTCAAACAATAATATAATAATTGCTGGAGATATTAATATCAACATTGCACCTAAAGATAAAGAAACTGCTGACGAACAAAGAAATAGAATTAATTATTTAAATATGTTAGCAACTTATGGTATATTAGCAGGTCATACCATACCTACTAGGGAAAAATCATGTCTGGACCACTTTATGCTAAAAATTAACAAGGTTAAATTCGCAGCATCTATAGCAATATTAGAAACGTCTACTACTGACCATTTTACCACGTTGTTATGTCTATCGAAAATAAAGCAGCGAATATCCGTTAGTAAAACTAAAACCACAATTAACTTTGAAGAAGCCTTAAAATACTTAAAATCTAAAAACCTTTCGGAACTTATGTTTTGTGATGATCCATCCGTGGTAATAGATGGCCTAATATGTAAGATAACTGAATCAATAAAAGCAAATACAGTAACCACAAGTGTAGCTAACAAAAATCGCATTATCAAACCATGGATCACGCCAGGTATTTTACGCTGTATTAGAAACCGTAACAACCTACAAAAGAAAGTTCGTGGTGATCCATTTAATGAAATAAATAAACTTACATATATAAGATACAGAAATTACTGTAATAAACTTATTAAAAAAATCAAAAGAAAATATGAACATGATTTATTAGCTAAAACTGTTAAAAATAATAAATTATTGTGGAAAAATATTAAGAATATTACCTATACAAATAAATCAATTGGTATAAATAGGGAGTTATTAAACATAAAATCTTCACCAACTGCTTCAGCTGATTACGCTAATAATTATTTCGCCAACATCGGCAAGGATATTGCGCAAAGCAATACACAACCATCAGAAGTAGATCTAAATGAGTATATCCGGAAATTACCATCATTTCCCAACTCCTTTGTTCTTTTACATACAGACTTAGACGAGGTAACCGATATAATCATGAACCTAAAGTCGGATAGTGCATCGGGTTGGGATAATATTCCCGCTAGTTTCCTCAAATTGGCTAAAGCTGAAATTGTCCCAGTTTTAACATATTTTTGTAATCTCTGTTTTGATAAAGGAGTTTTTCCAGCACAACTTAAACATTCCATTATTACACCTATTTACAAGGATGGGGATAGATATGATATAAATAATTACAGACCTATTTCTGTACTAACAGCAATTTCTAAAGTTCTGGAAAAATTATTAAATAAAAGGCTGATCAATTATTTAACTAAATACAAGATTCTGTCCCCTTCTCAATTCGGATTCCGTCAAGGGAAATCAACCGAGGATGCAGTGGCTGAACTCAGCTCGTTTGTTGCAGAACAGCTTGATGAACGCAAAAAGTGTGCATCTGTATTCCTCGATTTTAGAAAAGCGTTCGATACCGTTTCTCTCCCTATGCTTGTGTGTAAGCTAGAAAAAATTGGAATACGTGGAACTCCTCTAAATTTATTTAAAGATTATCTTTCAAATAGAAAGCAGAAGGTAAAATTGGATAGTTTTGTTAGTGAATGCACCGGGGTTTCATATGGCGTGCCACAGGGCAGCGTTCTTGGTCCAACATTGTTCCTCGTTTATATAAACGATCTATGTAATATGGCTATCAACAATGCTAAAATTCTGTCGTATGCTGATGACACTGCCGTGGTATTCACTGGTGACTCATGGGATACTGTTCAAAGGTGTGCTGAGTTAGGGTTGCAACAAATTAGCAGGTGGTTGTGTAATAATTATCTCACACTTAATGCCGATAAAACCAACTATATATGTTTTAGTATATATAATGATTCCCAACCTACGGATGAATTTGCCATAACGATTCATAAATGTAATGACTCAGCGATTAGAAATACGTGTAACTGCCCCATCATACGGAAGGTTAATCAAACTAAATACCTCGGTGTCTTGGTGGATCCGCGTCTCTCTTGGTATCCTCATGTTGAATATATGGTTGTAAGAATCAGAAAATTAATCTGGATATTCAAGAAATTACGTCATGTTGTTCCTAGGGAGGTTGATACCTCTCGGAAGTCCAATAGAAGCTTACTACGAGAGATATATGTATCGTTGGTGCAATCTGTTTTAGTTTACTGTTTGCCCATATGGGGTGGTGCCGCTAAGACACGATTCTTAGATGTAGAACGTGCACATCGCAGTTTACTAAAAGTAATGTTTTTTAAGAAAATTCGATTTCCTACTGAATGTTTATACCGTATAGCTAAGTTGCCATCCGTTAGGAAGTTATACATCATACATACAATTTTAAAAAAACATAGAACCATACCTTATGATCCTACTATTAGAAATAGAAGAAGAAAAGGCACTGTTGCTAAAGTACCAATATTCAAGACTGAATTTGCTAGTAGGCAATACAGTAAACGCTCCGCTCAGCTGTATAATTGTGCTAACAAGGAACTTGACTTGTATAGTAAGCAGTATAATGAGTGTAAGAAGATCATCTATAGTTGGTTAGAGGTAAAAACATATCAGGAAACAGAGGAGCTACTGGAACAAATAAATTGACCGACTGAGTGTATATAAATTAGTGGAGCTGTGGCAATAGCTGCAGCTACCGATCCCAAGATACTCATCGTAGGGCTAATTATGGTTATTTTCCCTTTTCATATCACACACCACACACACACACACACACACACACACACACACACACACACACACACACACACACACACACACACACACACACACACACACACACACACACACACACACACACACACACACACACACACACACACACACACACACACACACACACACACACACACACACACACACACACACACAAACACATTAGTGACATATTTTTATCATATAGTATTTATTTATTCATCCCTGTAGTTATTAATGTAATTTCCCTGGCACTTTATATACTTTTTGAGAATTTGTGACTTCTTTTCTTACATCTTTTAAGGCATTATATGTACCATAGTTAAGGAAGAGCGGTGTCTCCTAACACAGACTATGTTAAGTCTAAAAGGAGGCTCCTGCCACTAATATGTTAAGAACAAATGTTAAAGAAATAAAACATTTTCATTTTCATTTTCATTTTCACATCTAATTTCATAAATACTGAACAAAACAAGTCAAGATAATATGCATGGCAGTAATCAGCACCCTGTATTAGCTCATTCACACCATATGTCATTTGTTAAGTGCGGCCTTTTTTGTCGTCCCCCGCCGACCGCGGCCAACGACGGAGCTAAATTAAATGTGCAGAAGCGCCACTGTTTTGAAAATTAGAAAAAAATAATTGGTAATCTACATTTTGGAAGATATCGTTGGTTACACAACGATATCTTCCGTCAGGTAAGTTATTCCTATTAATAAACAAGGGAGTGATAGTAATTAGTCCATATTTATTTAATTAGGTTAGCGAAATAAGTGGTAAGTAATGTTTTGGAAATAAGAAATAGTAAATGGTGATTGGGGCAATAATAAATAAGGTTCCGGTTTGTTTGTTCTACAACACAGCGGGCCATGCCATCCAAAAACATCCCCTTGTAAACTTCTTTGGAAAATATCTACAGATTTTTTAACAGGAAAAGAGAATAATCCGTAGCTAAAAATAATTCTAATATACTGGTGGCTGACTAAGTAATTCAGAGGACAATTGAGATTTTTAAAGGAGAATAATAGTATTAAGTAGAAGTCTTACCAAAAAAGCTTGATTGAGAAAGTTGCCTGACTTCAAATCTTTGGGAGATTTGAAGTCAGGCAACGAGATAACCGGGTTAGGTGGGGTTTCTCTAGCAACAATCTATGCAACTGCGGCGCTGTTCAGACGATGACCCATCTCATAAATTGCCCCATCTGTCCTACTTCTTGCACCGTTGGGGATTTGTTGGAGGCTAACAATCGTGCCGTCCAGGTGGCTAAATTCTGGTCTAATATAATATAAGATTTATAAATATAGCCTTTTTGACTCTAAAAGAAGAAGAAGAAGAATCTTTGGTTTACTTTTTCATTTTATTTAAGAACAAATTATTAGCTCAAGTCAAACATTAACCTAAAATTACGAGCTACTTACAATATTCGTGCTTCAAAGCACGACAGCTAGAAAAAATGTGAATGAAAACGTTGGTAACGAAATGGTAGGTGGTCCCTTCTACAACCTTTATGCCGTTTATTCTTTGGCCTAAACGATTTACACAGAAGCGTCAACACGCGCATCTGCGTTGCAGTTCGGTGCATTATTACATTTTTTCGATGTGGGAGATAAAGCCGTAACATTAATGTACCCACAATTATAAGTATTATAACTTTTTAGAGACGCATTTTAATTAGGCGAACTATAAAATGAGTAATTGTTGGAGCTTTTGTTGTGTGTGGTCGATAGGTTTGAGTGGCGATATGAATATTTTATGTTTTGGGCGGGAGCAACAATGAGGGAAGTTTATGTCCAGTAGTATACAACTACATTACAACTTTTTATGATATATAAGTTGGTATTTCATAGTTAACTACAATATCAAAAAGTACTGAACCGATTTTAAAAACCTTTAGGTGATCAATATATATAAAAGGCAAACCTCTCTGACTTACCAACTTATACAGCGTGCGTGTAGCTTGTTACGATATCCCTCATAAACCATTTGTTTATTTAGTATAACTTATCATTATCTTACCTTTACCATTTAGTTCTATTAGTTAAGTATTCTGTTTTTGTTTACTATTCCCATACTAGTTCTATTGGTTAAGTACTCTGTTTATTATTCTCATAATTAATTAATGTAATGTTTACAACCCCCACTCCTACCATATCCCTATAAATACTCAAACCCACAACAACCCTTAGTCAGTAAGTCATCTAAATTTTAATAGTTAATATCTTGGTAAATAAAATATTTTTTTAAAAAACAAGTTTTGTTGCTCGCCACGTAACAATCTGGCGCAGTCTCGGTAGGATACGCGAGTGAAGACGAAACAAAACGCGCGCACCGTCACCACAAGGACAACATCGCCGAAGTGAAGACATCGTCGCGTGGTAGCCAAAGGCTTTTAAGGAAGTTTCGCCGGACCAATGCGATCCCACATAATATTATTGTTGTGGTAAGTGGCTCAACTTGTTTTGCTCAGTTCCCATCTTTTTATTACTATTTCTACCATTTCCTAATTCCAAAAATCTCCTCATTCTTTTATCTTTCATTTATACATATTAAATATATATTTAAAAATGAGTACTCCGGGAAAATCTGAAAACGCCGCGCAAAACGAAGATTTCCTTAATTTAAACAACCTCGTGAAATTAATTCCAAATTTCGATACAGCTAACCCTCAAGAGGTTTACAAATTTATAAGATCATGTAATTCTGCATTTGAACTAGCATCCGAATCTCAAAAACCATTCATACTAGTGTTTGCCTTAAATAATATAACAGGGCCTAATGCCGCTGACGTTCACTGTAGGAAATTCAATACATGGCATGGTCTCCGAGAATTTTTGGTAGACAAATTTTCTAATACTAAAACACTTAGCCATTTAAATCTAGAGCTGCAGTCGATGTTCCAAAAACAGAACGAATCACTGACAGATTATTATCACAGAGTAGATCTATGCAGAAGCAAAATAATTGAAAAATTAAACGTCGAAATTACAGATAAAACTTTATTAGGAAGACTGGCTACTACCGAAGAAACAGCCTTAAATGTTTTCATAAATGGCCTTTCTTCAGACATAGGAATTATGCTAAGAACAAAAGGATTTAAAAATTTGTCAGAGGCAGGAAACTTCGCAAAACAGGAAGATAAAATTCGTGCCATGAATAACGCACGACAATCATTATTTAAAACATCAATTCAAAATTCATCACGTCCACTTACTCGTCCCAATTTTAACAGACCACAAATAAATTTTACATCTAGACCTCAATCTAATCCTCCCACGAGACCCCAATATAATGCTCCTCCGACAGGTCAAATTACCTCGGCAGTCCCCAAATTTTGCAACTATTGCAAATACCCCGGGCATATCATTTCTGAGTGTCGTAAACGAGCTTATAACAACCAAAGGGCTCAAAATACAACGCAACGCGCATTGCCCGCACCAAGTAACTCCTCAGTCACTCATTCAGCCAATCATTTAAACTCACAAGCGGCCGTGGAAATGGGCACCTCCACGGAAACCGCTTTAGTGCCCTTACTAGCTGCCCCCAGACAGACATTACAGACACAGGACATAGACGAAAACCTCATTCAATTCCAATAACCAATATAAACAAAAAATTTATCGATGCTTCCACACAAACTAACCCAGTCTATCGGAGACAATTCGTGGACGCATCTACTCAAACAGATACTCCTAAACCAATACAAGTCCCACCTCGTAAAGAAACCCACGAACAGGGTAACCAGCCCCAAACTCTCGGTTTCTCGAAATCAAAACAAAATTCTAAATCTAAAACTAAAATCTCAAAATCCAAATCGAATCCTAAATTCAATCCAAAACAAGATGCTAAATCAATTACTAAACCAAAATCTTATTCTATTACATCTTTAAATGATATACCACCTGAAAATCTCTTACATTGTACTTTCCAGATAGATAACAAACCAGTTACTCTTCTCATAGACACTGGAGCTGGAATTTCAATTATTAAATCTGACAAAATAGGTTCAGCTTCACTTAATTCGAATGAACTCGTTTCAATTGTAGGTATATCTGGTAACACATCTTCTATTCCTAGTTTGGGAACCACAGAAATATCTTTAGATAATTTATCAAAATATAAATTCCATGTAGCCAACATAAACATCAAAGCCGACGGAATATTAGGTAACGATTTCTTACAAAATTTTAATTGCAATATATTCGTAAAATCCAAAACAATGAAAATTAAAGGAAAAACCTACAAACTCCATTTTTTAAACGACAAAACTGAGATGAGTTCTAACATACAATTATTGAGTGGTCGTTCAGAAACTATCATTACTTGCAGAACAAACAACATAAACTCAGGGGAAGCAATTATCGAAAAACAAAATTTAGATAACGGTATTGTTATCCCCAACGCATTAGTGACTGTCGTGAACAACACATTCAATATTACTTGTGTGAACACAAACAAAGCTGATAAACAAATTGAAATCCCCACAATAGAAGCTATCCCTTACGAACCCTCATTAAGTAATGAGAACACAGTAGAGATAAACAATCTCAATAACAAAAGCTTAACAGATAGGCAGAATCACGTTCTTGGTCTTATCAGGAGAGACCATTTAAATGAAGAAGAATCGAAATCATTACACAAAACAATCCTGGAATATTCAGATATTTTCTACATCGAAGGTGATCCTTTAACATTTAGCAATCATACAAAACACAGCATTCCTACTACTACTAATGTTCCAATTCATACAAAAACATATCGTTTTCCACAAATACACGAAGAAGAAGTCAAAACCCAAGTGAAGAAAATGCTCGATCAAGATATTATTCAACCTAGCTCTTCACCGTGGAGTAGCCCCATTTGGGTAGTCCCTAAAAAACTTGATGCATCCGGAAAACAAAAGTGGCGTCTAGTCATCGACTATCGTAAGTTGAACGATGTCACAGTAGGTGATAGTTATCCACTCCCCAATATTACAGATATCCTGGATAAATTAGGACACTCTCAGTATTTTACGACCTTAGATCTCGCATCAGGATTTCATCAGCTTGAAGTACAGCCAGAAGATATACCTAAAACCGCGTTCAGCACGCCCTATGGTCACTATGAATACAAAAGGATGCCCTTTGGCCTTAAAAATGCTCCCGCCACTTTCCAACGCGTAATGGATTCAGTATTATCTGGATTACAAGGTGAAAGATGCTTCGTTTATTTAGATGATATTGTCGTATTCGCCTCAAGCCTCCAAGAGCACCAACAAAAACTCGAAGAAGTTTTCAATAGGCTCAGAAAATATCGACTTAAAGTCCAACCCGATAAATGCGAATTTCTCAGACGCGAAGTAGCATATTTAGGTCACATTATTTCAAATGAAGGCGTTAAACCTAACCCAGATAAAATAAAAGCAGTTGAAGAATTCCCAGTTCCAAAATCTTGCAAAGACATAAAAGCTTTTCTAGGTCTTACCGGATATTATCGCCGTTTTATCCCAAATTTTAGTAAACTTACAAAACCTTTAACCTCTTTATTGAAGAAAGATGTTCCATTCATATGGGGGGAAAGTCAACAAATGGCTTTCGAACAATGCAAACAATTATTAATCAATCCCCCAATACTCCAATACCCTGATTTCACAAAAGAGTTTATACTAACTACCGACGCCTCTATGAGTGCAATCGGCGCCATATTATCACAAGGTGAAATAGGCAAAGACTTGCCAATTGCATATGCCTCACGTACTCTAAACAAAGCCGAGTCTAATTATTCTACGATAGAGCGCGAATTATTAGCCATCGTATGGGCCGTGAAACATTTTCGACCCTACCTCTTCGGCCGAAAGTTTAAAATTGTCACGGATCACAAACCTCTAACTTGGCTTTTTTCGATCAAAGACCCTGGCAGTCGTCTAGTCCGTTGGCGATTAAAGCTTGAAGAATTCGAATATGAGGTAGTGTACAAAGCCGGTAAAAATAACACCAACGCAGACGCACTCTCAAGACCCCCTGTTCTTAACACGAATCTTATCGATCTTACGAACGACGATGACAATTCAACACCAAATGCAACCCATAATCTTGACAACGATTACTTAGAAATTAATTATCAGTACTTTCGAGAACGAACCTCACATAAATTAGACACTCCAAATTTACAAGAATCTCCGGATCGTCTCGTAGACGACCGTCATAAAAACATTCTTATCCCTATCTCATGTGAACTTTCAGATAAAAACGACCTTTTCAATGAGGCTATTTCCATGTGTTCCCAAGTGGAACCATACCTCGAAAAGTCGAGAACACTCTACGACGTAGATTTATTAGTTTCAGACAAAAACCAAAATATTATATTTGGGTGCTCAAGGCCAAACCACTTTGACCCTTGGGACTCCGAAAGCTATTTTAAAACCCTACTCAATTGCCTTCAGAAACATAACTTCAAAACTCTTTGCGTTCCTAACCTTAAAAACGATCCTACTTATAAAATGCGTGGTAACGAACAACTTCACATCACAGCTTATCTGGCGGACATGTATAACTGTACAATCACTATATGCGATAATACAATCAAATATCCTACAGCACAAGAAATTCCTAACATATTAAAAACATTTCACGATGATCCACTTGCAGGACATCGAGGTATCACTGAAACAATGCGAAAAATTAGAACCGAGTATTTCTGGAAAGGTATGACAGATACAATTAAAGATTATATAAATAATTGCCAAACTTGCCAACGTAATAAAATTCAGAGAAGTACTTACAAAGCACCAATGGTTATAACCTCACTATCAACAGAACCCTTTGAACGAGTTACTATAGATTTAGTGTCGTATTCTGAAGTCTCCAACGATTCCAACAGATATATTCTAACCCTACAGGATGACCTAACTAGATTTGTACAAGCATATCCAATTCAAGATAAACAAGCTACAACGGTGGCTAAAGCTTTACTTAATTTCTGCCAACACTTCGGTATACCGAAACGGTTCCATTCTGATCAAGGTACCGAATTTGTAAACAGTTACCAAGCAACTCATGAAGTTGTTAGGCTGTAATCATACTGTGAGTACTGCATATCACCCACAAACAAACGGTTCCTTAGAACGTTTTCATGCCACACTTCGTGATCACATAAGAATGTACCACAAACGAAACAAATCTGATTGGGATCAAATAATACCCTTTGCAATCATGTGCCATAATACATCAGTCAATCAATCTACAGGTTTCACTCCTCACGAGTTACTCTTCGGTTATAAACCAAAATCTTTATATTCCATGAAAGAACAAGATGACTATACTACTAATGACTACTTGAGAGATTTAAATGAAAGACTAAAGACATCACGGGAAATAGCGAGACGAAACTTAGAAAGCATGAAAGAAAAGGCTAAAGAAAGATATGACAGTCATATTAAAAACATTGCCCAATATAACGTAGGAGGCAAAGTTATGCTAAAAGTACCTAATCCTAATAACCTAGATATTAAATGGGAAGGTCCATACACGATTAGCAGAAAAGGTTTCAACGAAAATTATGTGATTCGTAAATCCGGTCGAAACCATTTAGTACATGCAAACCGCCTCCGACCATTGCACGATTCACCACCATCATTATTATAATTAGATACTTTAAGTTACTAGCCTTTAATTTTATAATTTAGTCTAATGTACATATTAAAAAACCTTAATTCTATATTACAGGATATTGCAACAAAATATGGCACATCCCATTCCTCCTAATAATTCCTATAATCTAATAGATAATTTAAACTCTCTTATGCAAAACCCTTATATTAGTTTCATAATATGTTCTTTACTAAAACTCTTAATTTACATTATATTATACAAATCGTATATACTTTTTAAAGAATTATACATAAATAAGGTTAAGAAATCTACTAATATTAACTTGAACCAATCACCTGTTTCAGGTGCACATCCGCAGTAGTCAATGGGTTCCATATTGATCCCCTTCCATCCTATTCCGGACTGTTTTATGAAAATCAAGGCCAAATCCTCATTTCCGAAAGCTCATGGAAAATTATCGTTTACAGAAATTTAGAACCTTTATTTCTATCTCGAGATTCTCTAAAACGCCTCATCAATAACTATAACTTCTTGATTCAAAAGCATCCGAATGTTCCTAGCATAATAACTACTAATTCATTTATAAAAACTAATATTGATAAAATCGACTCTAGACTTAATGAACTTAATTACTACACTAGCAACAAGAGAGTCAAACGTGAATTACTCGACGGCTTAAGCTCAGTTCTTAAATGGCTAATTGGAACACCAGACGCTAAAGATGCTAAGCATTATGACGAATGTATTGAACTATTAGAAAGACGTCAAATTTCTACAGACGATATCTTAAATCAACAATTACAAATTATTTCTTCCACTATCAAAAATTTCAATGAGACTATCCTTAAAATTTCCTATGATGAACATATCCTTAATGAAAATATAAACAAAATAAACGACTATTTTAACTCGACAAGAAACGTTATATTTAATTTAACCATCATTGAAGAAATTAATTCGATTTCGTTACAAATTCTAGAATCCGTATTATCATTAGAGCAAGAAATAGATGATATTATAACTAGTATACTTTTCATTAAATCGGGCGCAATTCATCCTTCAATTATTTCCACGATGCGACTTTACAACGAATTATTAATTTCAGGAAATAAAAGACAAAATAAATATTTAGTAGCACCAATTATCCCAAATAACATTCACCAGATTCTCGAGTCATCCTCAGTAACTTCCTATATATATATGAATAAACTTGTTCATGTATTAGAATTCCCATTAGTTAGAAATGAAAAATTCACATTATACCGTATCTATCCTGTTCCCATCAGACACCCTAACTCCCTAACATATTCCACTATCCTTCCTGAGCAAACATATATAGCCACAAGCCCTACAAGACAAGAATACACCACCACGAGTAGTCTCGACGATTGCAAGATCTTCACAACCGACACCAGAGTGTGCAAGAACCTACCTGTGTACAACACGAATGCAAGACCTATTTGTGAAATGGACATATTATTATCCACTGAAGAAAAACTACCTCAAATCTGCGAGATGACTACGTTCTCAGCCCAAATAAACACTTTTCAAGCTCTAAGAAACAACAAATGGCTCTTCATATTACATGAAAAAACAACAGTGACCGAAGAATGTAAAGATAATATCAAACATGAAGAAATCTCAGGCACAGGAATACTAAACCTACATCCAGGATGCAAAGTCTACACTGCATTCATAACATTAACAGCAGACGAAGAAACTATTACAAATATCAGTCATCCGATTATTACCGTTAATATCGCGACGGACTGCATTCACGAAAATCCCGATATCAAGGAAGAATCACTTTCCAGAATAAAGTTTAATAACTTTCAACTAGACTCCTTAAAATCCATACAAGAAGAAATAAAAATGCAACAGCAAAGAATGGATGCAAGGAACAAAGGTCTCTTCATTGAAAAACATTCTACCAAAATAAATATCCTCACCATAGTTATTGGAATTATAATGCTCATGTTCTTCATATATAAATGCTGCTGCCGCTACCCCTACAAAATCATGCGCTGGGACTCACGAAGAAATGCTGATGCAAGCTGTATTCAGATTTTCAACAATTGCTTCGATAATTCAAGGCGTCGGCAACACATCGAGGTCCCCATTCCATTATCATCGCTGAATACATCAAACCTTTCGGAAGAGGAAGACGAACCGCCATGCCAGACATCACCTCAAAGATCGGCCAGAAACGCCCAATCTTTGTTCTGAGGGGGGAGGTGTTACGATATCCCTCATAAACCATTTGTTTATTTAGTATAACTTATCATTATCTTACCTTTACCATTTAGTTCTATTAGTTAAGTATTCTGTTTTTGTTTACTATTCCCATACTAGTTCTATTGGTTAAGTACTCTGTTTATTATTCTCATAATTAATTAATGTAATGTTTACAACCCCCACTCCTACCATATCCCTATAAATACTCAAACCCACAACAACCCTTAGTCAGTAAGTCATCTAAATTTTAATAGTTAATATCTTGGTAAATAAAATATTTTTTTAAAAAACAAGTTTTGTTGCTCGCCACGTAACAAGCTTGACATTCGACATTCCCTTAAAGGGGTGAGCCAGCCCATTAATATGAACAACTTTTCCTATGGAGTTAACGCTGAGAAGTAATTTTTTTTTGGACTTTCCCATTTTATTTGTCCAACCAGTTGCACACTTTTATAAGGGAGTATATATTTTTTTCAGTTTCCAGCGTTACTCCCCTAGAAAAAAAAATCATTTGACGGACTGAGTCGCCCCTATAAGGATTAAACTGAGCAGTCTGTTATGTTTAGAAAATAGCTCTGCTAATCCTCGTATATGACGCATGTGACATAGAAATGCTTGAGTAAACACCATTTATATGGAACATTCTGTATTTCTGCTAGGGTTTTAGTACAGATGTCTTACATCTGGATATTTAAGATGACGAATATTAAACTTTTAGTCAATAAAATATGTATATATCTTCGGTAGAGTATGACATATATAGTCACACCCACGTGCAAAGTGTGCTGTTGATTGTTGACATACGTAATATACATTAAATTGATCTTCACCATTGTTTTATTAAAAAGACGATCAATTTTTTTTTTTTTTATTCATGATGATCCAGCGATTGACCACGATCTCACCTGATGTTAAGTGAAGATGTGGTCTATGGTGGAGCTCGCTGGCTCATTAAAAACCTATTCACTCTAGCTTTAAAGAGACCCAAATTATACGTGTCAGGGAAAACCTCCGGTGGCAAGAGGTTCCATTCCCTAGCCGTACGCAAAATAAACGAAGAGGAAAAGCGCTTCGTGCGAGCTGGCGGAACATCAACCACACACGGGTGCATACTTTCGCCTCGTCGAGCAGACCGATGCCGAAAAAGAGTGGGTGGGATAAGTTCGTGAAGTTCCTGTGAACACTCCCCGAAATGCAACGTGTAGAAAACCGACAGACAAGCCACTCTACGTCGATGCTCAAGACTTTGAAACTTAAGCTTTTCGCTGCCTATAAGTTTAAGGGCACGACGCTCAACCGAGTCTAATGCTGATAACTGATATTTGGCCGAACCATCCCAAAGGTGGGAACATTATTCCATGCAAGGACGGATTTGGGCTTGGTATAACACCTGAAGTTGGTTGGACGAGAAATATCGTTTTGTTTTGTTTAGTATACCAAGTTTTTTGGCCGCAGTTTTTGCCTTGTGTTCGATGGTGCGACCAAAGTTTAGAGTGGAGTCCAGAGTCATTCCAAGCAATTCGAGGCTGTCAGCCATAACCACAGGCTCATTCCGGAAAGTGGGAGGAGATGAGTTAAACGGGGTCCTTTTAGTGGAGAACAAACATGCTTGTGTTTTTGAGGCGTTAAGATAACTAGATTGGCCTCGCCCTAATCCGACACTGTCTGTAAGGACCTGTTTATATGTTCCACGAAGCTTTCCCTATGAGTTTGGATCTCCCTGGTACCGTCTCGCGGACCGGGAATATATCTCTCCACAACAGTGCTGTCATCCGCATAACCAAGAATACCCGGTTCAAGCAGATCATTAATATGCAGCAGAAAGAGTGTTGCAGAGAGAACTGACCCCTGAGGTACCCCGGCATTAATAGCCAATTGATCAGACGAGCAGCCATCAATGACTACTCGTATTGATCGTTCTCTCAGAAAGTCAGCTATCCACGAACATAGACCGGGAGGTATTCCATAAGATGGTAATTTGCTCAATAGGCCGTCATGCCACACCCTATCAAAGGCTTTGGAGATATCAAGTCTCTCCGCGCTTATCAATAGCCTCGCCCCAGAAGTGTGTGGCATAAACAAGAAGGTCCCCAGTTGACCGATTATGTCGAAATCCGTATTGTCGATCACTGAGGAGATCGTTACCTTCAAGATATGCCAGGAGCTTTCCATTAAGGACACATTCCATTACTTTACATAGAATGGAAGTGATGGCTATTGGTCGATAATTTGAGGGGTCAGCACGATTTCCCCTTTTAGGCACCGGTTGCACATTCGCAAGTTTCCACGAATTCGGGACCCTACCCACCTTCACCGACAGACCTTCTTTTCAAACTACCAGACCTTTCTATCAACTTGTACATTAATCCATACACAGTACATAAGTGAGACACAATAGTAATACAATCGACACAGACCACAATGGTCTGTGGGACTGTGACGAGTTAATGACACGTGTGCAAATAAGTACGACATATCGTCTTGTCTAATAGACATGGTACCACCATGTCTATTAGACAAGACGATATGTATACATACTTGACAATACCTGGATTGACTACTTATTATTTTAGTTTTACGACTAATCTGAATTCTCATTAAATAAAAACTTAACAATAAGTAGTAGTGTAGTAGTCTGCACGTTGAGTTGAATTAATTTGTGTGCGACGGCCAACTGCTGCAGCCTCAATGGATGCAGCAACATCGGCAAGGGTCGCCAATTAAGCGTTAAAGTGGATATTAAGAAACGAAAATAGACTACCCCTGTAACCTCACATTAATAACCTTAATTTGATAGATCTGAAGCGTAAAGGTCGGCTTTATTACAAAGGTCGCTAAAAGTCACTGGATTTAGGACAATAATAAAAACGGCTGAAAGATGGCGTGATGACCTATGATGATACATGACTACTTGATTGTTTTTCGTATGAGTAAGTGGCCAACACTGGTGTCAGATTTTTCAAGCTGCCTTAAGGCATCTGACATAACATCAATGATGACAGCCGGGACCAACGGCTTAACGTGCCTTCCGAAGCACGGAGGAGCTCGAGATATTTTTATGCCACTTGCGGTACCCATCCAAGTAGGGACTGCACCAGGGGTTGCTTAACATACGTAAGCGCTCATAGAGCTCACAGCCACTGGACCATCGGGCTCCTCATGATTACTGAGAAAAGTAATTATCATATTTGGCAAGCCAATGTTGCATAACTGTAACCATAAATGACTTTAAATTAAAAAAGAAACTGTTATAGCAATTTAATAAAACACTGCAATTGATATCCCACTAGATTTGATCGTTATATCGAACCTACTATAGATTGTATAATGTATTATTATATCAAATAAATATTAAATAATAAACATATTAAGATGAGCTCCGTGGCGCAGCGGTCGACACTGCGCCACGGAGCTCGTCTGTGACATGGATGGTTCCGGGTTCGATTCCCGGTCAGGTCAAGAAAAATGATCTTTTTCAGATAGACCTGGGTCTTGGATGTTTATCTATATATGTATTTGTTATAAAATATAGTATCGTTGAGTTAGTATCATATTAAGTCTTATTTAAGGCCCCACACTTAGGCACACTAGCGACGCCAATAATCTTATTCCTAATACTTTATAAATAGAAAGAAATTCAAGAATGTAAATCATATAAGCCTTAGTAAATAACCTGAAGTACCTATTGGAATCATGTTCTAATATTATGAGAATCAGTCATTAAGAGAATTACTGATTACCGCCTAAAACGACAAATTTCCGGGTCGGCTGAATTCTTATGTCCTAATACCTATCGAATACCTATGTCGTATTTTTTTCAAATTTCCAGTATTTATCCCATAGGGAAAGTTAGTGGATTATCCCGAGGATAAATTGATGCTTTGATGGATTACGGTGTTTACCCTAATATGCTCCATTACCTATGCTTTCTGGATGATAACTTTATTTAAATGTACCTAATCCTGTGAACCTATTAATCATAGCTGATCTACATACATGATAATAACTTACAGCATCACAGCCCTTTCACCAAACATTACATCAAAACAATAATAATGGGCATGAGTTCATAATCCTGCTCACAAATAGATTCAAACCGATTCACTTAGAAAATAATACCCAGTAACTTCTAATGAAGAGCAAAATAAACCTAATTTACAGATTCATAAGCCCCACATTACAGTACAGCGTCAGTGAATATTGAAATGGAATCGTAATATGACTGACTGGGCACAACCCTATATAGGGTTGCCAAGTTACGGAAAATTGCCCGCTCAAATCTGTGACGAGAACAAGAGTAAAATTGAACTGCATTATGTGAAAATACACCTTATTTACTTACTATTAAATATTAATTTTGCAATGTGGTAGAGTCACGGGTGTTATCATAACATTTTCGCGAAAGAGAAATATGATATGTTAGAGTTTACATTAACGGGTTTCGTATTTCTTGAAAGCACTCTTGATTACTTTCTGTCGTAAAGATGTGCATCTAATTTATCCTTTTTATAGCTATTAACGATAATTTCCATTTGAATTAACTATTCATTAAGTATAATAATTCATTCGTGTGGAAATTATCATGAAATTGATAACTGGATGGGATTTGAAGCTTTAGTGATGGGAACAGTTTAAAAATACGAAGGTATTACATATACAAGTTCACTTACTATACAATTCGAGTCCCGGCAAGAGCAAGTAATTGTACTCCATTTTCACAAATATTTGTTCTTGGTTCTTAGTAATAGGCATCAAGCAAGCAGGCATAGTCGTAAAAACTATGCCAAATTTATATTACAGCAGCAATGATGTTATAATTGCGAGTCCGGGGCTCTTCGTTGATAATTTAGCTTTCTATAGGTGAAAGATTTCCAAAAATTTAGTACAAATTTTTCGATAATGTAAACAAAAACATAATAACGTTGATTATTAAAGAAGATTAAAAAAAAAGTTCTAATTTACAAAAATTAATAAGAGCGGGACGCGCGTGGCTCGAACTATATCTAGTATCTTTTTTTCCTAAAAAGGTTTATATTTTGTCAAAAACTTTTAACCTCTTTTTTTCCAAAAATATAACTTAGTAAGAAGTTTTGAAGCTACCTTTTGGTAAATTTTTATATGTATAAGTTTACCTGTTTTGGTTTTACTTTAATCTGTCAAAATAGGAATTTACAAAGATACTGTTTTATTTTTAATTTCAACGAACACAAACCCACATTAATTAATGGTTACATGTTATCAGCCTCATAAATCTCAATAACGGCTCCGTCTATCAAATTAGATTCCGCGAGTCCAGCTAGGTTTGATGGATGGCGTATTCAGTGTAATGGGACAGCCCTACTATGAAATGATTACCGTTTATCTCATTACGACACCTTCCTTGCTTTGCTTGCTAAATTTGTAGGCTAAATTCCTTACAAAATATAATTAATTACTCTGTCAAACAAAAAATAATATAAGGACATATCCTAGGGACAGCCCTACCATCAAACCAACACAGCCCTCATAACGACACTTTCCTTGCCTATAGTTTATCATAAAATTAATTTTCCTAAAAGATATAATTAATCCGTCAGATAGATAATTAAAAGAAATGGACCCGTATTTTTTTCTTTTCTCATTTAATCAAAAAATTTAAAAGATATAGCGTTACGTCACACGGAATTTTAAAGGACAGTTTTATATTGACATGCATTTTGAGTAACGTTGACTTCCGCATATCAACACCTGAATCAATTCAATATCTTTAAAAATTTTTGACACGTTTTTAGACCTAGGAAATAAGTAAGCCGATTTACAATCTTATATCAAAATCGTACATCTCAATAAGGACTATCAAATTAGGGATGCGTATAATTCCGCGATTCCAGCTTCCTAGGTTTGATCGATGGCGCATTCAACGCGATCGGACAGCCCTATCATCAAACGATCATAGGCCCTCATTGGGACAAAAGTGGGCTGTTATTGTTACCGTTTCATTCCGTATTCCTTACAAGTCTGAGACAAGTCTGTAACCTTCCTGTTATAATCTTAACTCTAGACAGCACAGTGTAGCTTGTGTCATATAGGTATAGCTTTAGTTTGTTTTTCGTGTGTTATGCGGCTAATGTTCCTAAATAATAATAATTCTATAATAATAAGCTGATTTCAAAGTTATGAATTCCTATCAAATTAGGGATCCGGTTATATTTCATGAGTCTAGCTGGCTGGCCAAGTTTGATGGATAGCGTATTCAATGCGACGGGGCAGCCCTATCATCAAACGATCATAGACACCGCCCTCTTTAGGAGAAACGTGGGTTATTGTCGATTCGGTGTTCAACTTCGTTTGAGTTAATCGACGGTGCTAAGTAGATAAACATTATAGTTAATATTAAGGGTATTTGGATAAATAATTTGATAATCTTTTAAATAAAAAACAGAAACATTATAGGTGGTTGCTAAAGGCTATAATAAATTGATATGTTTTTTAAACAAAAAAGGATTTTTATAAATTTTATTGGGACCAGTGAGCGAAATTAGTACCATTCAAACAAAAAAATCCTGTCGTCTTTGAGTCATCGGGGACGGGGAATATACACTAGAAAAGAAAAATCCGACAAATCTTCTCCCTTTTTAAAGAAGTCGATTAAAAAATACAAAGTAATTTTAATAACACGAGATTTAGAAGATACTTACATATTTACCTCTTTCACCAAAGCGGAGGAATAAACAACTACCCACTAAAACAATGATGTTAAAGAAGCCATTTAGACACTTTATGCACAAATTAGAAAACCTTAAATAAACGTAACCCAACCAAAAGCATCCCATCCGGCCCCGACCCTACCCTCGCACGTCTATTAACCAAACACAATTAATTTAAATTAAGTCGACATACAAAAAAACATAGCAACATTTCAATTTTTAGAAGCCATCCCGTTTGAGTCCATAAATTCTTTTTGATTTAACATCTATTTATTTTAGTGGTTGGATTGGGTCTTTTATTGTCTCAAATACCTTTTTAAGTCTTTGATTTGTTATTTTTGAGATTAAACGCTACGGGAAGCGTATTTATGGAGGTGTATTAAGAAATATTGTTTTAATAGAGCAAACATGGAGGAGGAGGAGGAGCCCGATGGTTCAGTGGGTGTGAGCTCTATGAGCGCTTACGTATGTTAAGCAACCCTTGGTGCAGTCCCTACTTGGATGGGTGACCGCAAGTGGCATAAAAATATCTCGAGCTCCTCCGTGCTTCGGAAGGCACGTTAAGCCGTTGGTCCCGGCTGTCATTGTTGATATCAGTCGTTAAGCTATGTCAGATGCCTTAAGGCAGCTTGAAAAATCTGTCACCAGTGATGGCCACTTACACATACGAAAAACTAAATAGAGCAAACATAAAGATTATGAGGTTTATAAAAGCGTTTCAATTTAATTTATAGACTAAGTTGAGCTTATCATTACATTGGTATGATATGGATAATAGAATATTGTGTTTCATACAAGTGGTGTAAGACTTTTCAAGCTGTCTTTTGAAATTTGGCATAACGCCTGCTAGTTAATGATGGCAGTGGAGCTCAGTCCCTCAGGGAAATTATTCCTCTACATTGGTGATATCAAACCTTTTTGAATTTTTTTTAAGTAACGCTATTTAAATGTTGAAAAAGTAAACAAAAAGTTATGAGTCTTAGAAAATAGAAGTAAAAAAAATCTTACTGGGAACGTCATCTAGTCTTACTTTAATGTTGTAAAAATGAGAAAGTTTGGATCCTACAGCAGAAAAACTGCTGTGCGGCGCATTTTTTTGTTTTAAATCAGCCACGAATATAATACAAACTTAACTGATTTGGTAGTACACTGACATGGTGCATACTTATTAGACAAGTTCTAGCTACAAATTTACTCGACGTAAATTATACCCTATGTCACCCACAGATAAATTAGCTTTATATAAATGAAAGAATTTTGAAAATCGGCCTAGTGAACTACTAGATCGATTTTAGGAAGCCTATTCAGTGCAAACAAACAATTTAATTTATCTTCTTTATGATAATACTAGTAATTTTTCCGCGACTTCGTCCGCCCAAATTATAGCCTATGTCACCCAAAGATAAATCAGGTATCTATCATCATCAACAGGTCTTTGTAAGTCTCCACTACAGGAGCACGCACGACCCTCTCTGTACTATCAGTCATATATTAGCTAGGGCAGTCAGAGGGTTTCACCTACAGTCTCCACGCTGGCCAGACGGCTTGGAGAGGTCTCTTTGATGTTTATAGCTTTGTTTAGCTTGTGTTTCGTTATACGATTTCTACGACATCCACGGGTAGACTTGAGACTTAGAGTGGTACTATTGTGCTCTGCCGGGAACCACACGGCAGAGCAGGTATCAATAGGTAAAAGAATTTTGAGAAATAGTCCAGTAATTTCAGAACCCATTCAATGCAAACAAACAAACCTACCTCTTTATAATATTAGTCTTTACTAATATAATAAAAAGGAAACATTTTATTGTTACAGTACTATTAGAAGTATAATAAAATAAAATAAATAAATATATAGGGACTGATCACACAAATTGAGCTAGCCCCACGGTAAGTTGTGAACTTGTGTCGTGGGATACTAACTCAACGATACTATATTTCATAATTTTATAATAAATACTTATATAGATAAACATACAAGACCCAGGCTAATCTGAAAAAGATCGTTTTCCATCTTGACCTGGCCGGCGATCGAACCCGGGACCTCCGTGTCGCAGGCTGGCGTGTTGATCACTGCGCCACGGAGCTCCTCAAATTAGTATTATAATTAAAGTATTTGTTTGATTGCTACTACTATCATTAGAATACTACATTTACAAATAAATTCTCAACGTAGACGGAGCCACGGGCCTTAGCTAGTTCAGTAATAATTATAACATTCGTGCACGGTCGGCCAGGCGTGACTTATCACATTAAGGCCCTATGCTGACATTTAAAAATGCTATTAAAGGCCTTAGTACCGCGTTTATGGCGCCTCGTTGGCACTGCCGGCGTAAACGGTTAATATGTTAATAAATACGAGACGGATAAGGTACAGATTTTATATTTAGAGAGTACAATGCGAGATTACAGGTACAATACAGAGTAGAATAGGACCACTCCAAGTCATCCCGTGGATGTCGTAAAAGGCGACTAAGGAAACACAAGCTAAACAAAGCTTATTAACATCAAAGGGACCTCTCCAGCGTGGGGAGTGTACGCCAGGTCCTCTGACTGCTCGGGCTAGTATTTGGCTCTGTTGGTACAGAGAGGGTCGTGGTCCTGCAGTGGAGACTGGAAGGACCTGATGATGATGATGAATTATGATGCTACCAGTAGGGGCATTTTATGTGCATCTGTCATAAATATGTCTTACGAATTGGAAGTTTCACATGATACTACCATCGTGATTTAGTTAGTTTCCACCCTAAACTGATATCTTACAGATTTTTTAAGCATTAATACACAGACAGCTCAAACTAAAATTAATTTAAACATGTAAGTATCAACCACATGTAGTTATAGTACATGAAGTCATTATTTTATGTTTTAGAGTTAGATAAGATTCCCTCCGGAGACGTTTTTCGTGCTTCATATGTAGGAATTTAAATTTTATGTAAGTATCTATTGTAGATTTTACCCGTTCACCACCTGCAACGAAGTTAAATAATCTAATGATCTTGATTTGCCGTAAACTTCCAAACAAATGATATACTTATTGTAACGACGAGACTTTAAATGTCAGCAGATATTTTAAATTTTTTTCCTATTCGATTTGGTAAAAAGCAAACGTTTTGTATTGCATTAGCTTGGAGCCTTTTCAAAAAACAAATAAACTATTGGTATTCCATGCATCTGTAACAAATCTATCTGCCACATCCAAGAATATACCAATCAACGAATCTAATTAAACCGTTCCCTTTACTCGAACAACACATTTCACCGGGCGCCTTAATAAAGCCATATAAGCTTTAATTTCCTATACTTCAGCGGGGATGGAATACAAATCACACAAATAAACAATGAAATAAAATCACAAGAACCACTCATCAGGCACTTATTCCTCGCAAGATCACTCACGTACCCGATAAAATCCATTGTAACTCTTATATCCAAGGGATAGAGCTGTAAGTGTGGTAAATATTGCTTTGTCAGCTGCAAACGTGATTTGGACCACTAAGCACTCATTCCGGTTAGTGATGTGGCTAATACGATGATCGTTATCGATGTTTGTGTTATCGTTATTTCTATTAGCGGATTTCTTAGCCTTCGTCTTAGATTTATTAGTTTAATGGCCGTTCGATCAAAAGATCGAATCGTTTATGTTTACGTTAATGATGCAGCTGCTTATAATTGCTAATATAAAGCTAAATGTTTCCAATGTCAAGAGATGCATTCTCTTACTTGGGAAGCATGCGCTTTAAAATATTCCCTAGATTCTAGCTCAGATAAATATGTATGTGTCTTAAACGTTGTTAGAATTAAGTTGTGTTAAATTCTGTTTCAATAATACATTAAGTAGTGTTCGCTGGTAAACATTGCCTTTCTAACTCACAAAAAGTTTAAAGACTAACAAATTATGAAAATCTTCAATATAAATTAATAATAATTATTTAACTTGAATCTCATATATCAATATTTAATTAAGTATTTAGTTTAAAAGGACCATCGACTAAATGTTTCTCTTCAACATTGATCGATCAATTTAAATATCGATAAAACGATTACTGACACAACACAGTCACTCACTAACAATTTCGAAAATACACCTCCCCTTCACTCCGGAATCTCGTAAACCATATTCAGCGTATTCTGCCTCGCGAAAAGAGACGGACTTATCCAAATTACCATTGACAGAGCGGGACAAAAACAAAACAGGATGATGTACGCTTTTATGAACACTATAATGGGTTAAATTGGTCCTTTAATAAGCATCGGTTGATGTCATAAAGCGTTCGAATAAAACTGTCAGGCCGAGACGATTGTTTACGAGGCGTATTCTGAATAAAACCGTTTTACCCCGAACTTGTTTATAAATAAAATAAATATTGTCAAATGCTTTATTGGTTTCTGATAAAATTTTCTATGAAATATAAATTCTACTGTTCATGGAATATTGACGGGATAGTTAATATACGAAATAAGTTTATATTTTTATATGGCACAATCTATCATAACGACTGCGTTGAAAACACCCATAATCAAAATATCTTACTGGTTTAAAAGTTTTTTTTTTTAAATAAAAAAGTTAGTCTTATCATATTGTTTATTTGTATAGTACGTTAAGTGTTCAAACTTTTAAATCAAATATAAAGTATGTTATCGAATATCGAAAGTGGGTTTTTATTGTTTTTTTATCTTATTGTTATTAAATCAAGTTATCTTATTGTTCATAATGCTTATTCAAGGCATCGATAGATTAGTACTTATATAAAACTATGTAGTGACAATGTCATAAATGATCTTCTTAATATTAACTGTTATCGAGAAAAGTTACTAAAGATCGCAAAGGAACACACAAAGGAGTTTCGTCCACAAATCTTCGAACTCCCAATTTAGATTTACAAATTCTGTTCCCTGAAGCAATCAGTAATAACAGGGAAAGAAAAGCCCATTAATATCCTCTAATCTTTCACCCCTCGCTGTCGTCCGCGCTGTCTGTACCGGGCCTAGTAATTACGGGCGATGAGTGCGCAAATGACAAATAGATCGTATATTTACTCAGTGACAATTTCGAATTTAGAACGTGATTTCGTTTCAAGTTTGAGTAGTTTTTTTTATTTTGTATAAAGGAAAAATAGACTTAAAATTTTTAATTTTCTTTTGGTGATGCTTTAAATTTTGATGTAGGTTTAACTAAATATTATTTGTTATTCTTTGTCGTTGCTCGCACTGTCTGTACCAGGCTTAGTAATTACATGCGATGAGTGCGCAAATGACAAATAGATCGTATATTTACTCAGCGATAATTTCGATTTTGGAAATTGATTTAGTTTTGAATAAGGGGTTTTCAAAGTGAAATTTAGGAATAAAAATTAAGTTTGCTAGATGGCATTGTAAAAAACAAGTGTCAATGCCATGGATAACAATATTATATAGTGACTTGATTTTTCAACTAGGGCCTTATTTGACACTTGCCTTGCATCAACGCTGTCTAGTGAGAAACATGGTTATCATTGTTTTTTAAATGTCACTGTGAAAACCCCTCTTCTGGCTTTTCTGTGTTTTTGTACATAAAATAAAGAATAGACTTAAAGAGGAGTATTTTTCTATATCAATAGGGTTATTTTGGTGAAACTTTAAATTTAAATGTAGGTTAAACTAAATCTCCTAATTTGTTATTCCTTGTTGTCGCACGCGCTATCTGTACCGGGTTTAGTAATTACGAGCGATGAGTGCCTTATAGTACCTAATCACAGGCGTTGTGATTAGTGCACAAAAGATTAATATTTTTTGTTAGTCCGTAACCATGCCAGTAATATAATAGTATAATAAAACAGAGACCTAAACCAGACAGTTGTTATAAATGAACATACGAGTATAAGTAATTGGAGGTTTCTGAGAACGAATCGTATTGATCTATGTCTAATTTCTAGGAAGATGGAACGAAACTAGGTCGCCGAGGCAAATACAATCAAGGGTGTATAAAGACGTTTTCTATGATACTCTTCAGTTAATTTGTAATTATAAGGTCTTTATGTCATCGAAACTTAGATCGTAATGTTCTATTTCACGGATTAGGCCCTTTTCTTTACACCAATCTCTATTGCTCAATTTATTCTATGGTAATCGCAAATGTTTTGAAAAACGTCGTATGGTGCTCGCACTCAGTAAGCTGGCAGTAACTATAATAGTACAGTCATCAGATTATCATTACCACGAGCTTACACATCGACTAAGATATCTAGCTTACCGTTATTGCATCATAATGTAGTTACCTAGTTACTATTTTTAGGATCTAATTCCTGATCAATTAAAGATATTCCTTGGTTGAAGTGCAGTTGAAATAGTTATTTGGATAGTTTTTGCTCAATTACGTGTACATACTGTTACTATAGGTACTTCAATGACGATCGAGGCAGGCTTCCTGAACCAAATTGCTCACTCCATAACACAGCGTTAAATGTTTCACTGTAAATCTAGCTTACGGTAGCCGCGCTCTTAAGGGCTAGACTATTTTCCAACTTCTTGTCCCATTACTAGAGTCTCTCTGTCTCTCTCGTTCATCTTAGCGATTTCCCGGTTGAACTACTTTGGAGCTTGGGGTCCGCTATTACTAGAGTAACTGAATATATTTACTGGCTTCTTATGGGCCCAATCTTAGTTATGTTTCGAATTTGGAGTAAAAAAAGTGTTAGCAAATTTTTTTTTATTTCATGATTGTTTTTGCCAAAGAATTCTTCTCTTATTATATTTAGTTTAGTGAAAAACTCGGTAAAAAAATCAATATTCTTCTTAGAGCCTTAATTTCACCAAGTGTTATATGGCCTAAAAGAGGAATAACAATCTCGGGATCATAAGTTATTTCTGATCTAAAGACCGTCAATAGTAATTCTATTCAAAACAGACTGTGTTACAAGGTAATGGAATACCGTTGCATTTATGATTATACACCAGAAATGAACATTACGAAGTTTCAATAGCAAAAATGTTAGGACGACATTCAAAGTCAAAGATTTTTATCAAAAATAGACCAGACTCAAGTTGTAAAAAAAAACACAATGCAATTATCTTGTTCCTTGTTTTGTTGATTTTCATAAATGTCGAGTGTAGCCTCAGTGGATGATAAAACAAAGCATTAATACTTCCACAAACAAAGGCCAAACATCTTCCCCTTAATTGCCATTTTCGAATCGCCGTATTATTGTGGCGTACGTCATATAACGACATGAACACAACACTTTGATCTCACAACTACTCCATTCACGACTCAATCCACTCCACTTAAAGTTCACAATCCCTTGATACTCCATTTATAGCTTGTTCTATTTCATTTCCATTTCTGTCAGTGGTTAACCAACCTATATTAGACTTTGTTGCGATTGTATAAGGATTGTTTTAGACTGTTTCGTGTCGACGGACGGGTTAGTACCGGCTGCGTTTGACACAAGGTATAATTGGCGAGAAATGGACCGCTCCTTTCTATAAACTGTTGCCTATTCGGTACTTTATGGAATATCTTAGGAGGTACGCTCGCGAACTAAAGTGTCTGCAAAGTTAATGATGTTTATTGATGTTTTTGACCCGTCAAAAATTAAAAGTAATATCCCGATATTACTTTTAATTTTAGGGAGTTTTCATCTATAATGGTCAGGGGTAACAACCCTAACTTTGTGATAAGCTTTGAATAGTTTCCGAAACTTCTGGATCAATTTACAAAAATCTTTCACGCTTTTTAAGTCTCCACTGCAGAAGCACGACCCTCTTTGTACTACCAGAGCCATTGTTAGCCTGAGCAGTCAGAGGATTTCGCCTTCACTCTCCACGCTGGTCAGACGGTTGGAAAGGTCTCTTTGATGTTTAAAGCTTGGTTCAGCTTGCGTTGCATTTCATATCGTATTAAACACTTCCTGCAAGCCACAGAAGCTACATTATCTGCTATTGATATTCAAATGCGATTCGATTTGGGTCAATACCCTAATTATGACTGTTGTTTGGATGCAGTAGGGATTAGTTGCACTGCACCATAGATAATATAAGGTCGTTACTAATGAAATTGGCGTTTTTTTTTATCCGTTTGCCATTTTGTTCCTAATGAAAAAATTTTTCAGTTAAACACATTTTTTCATTTAATTTTGAAAGTAGTCTTTTAATTATTGAAAAATGCTCAAGTAAAAAACTAAGTATTTTCAGGTTTTCCGTTTGAATCAAAAATGTTGACATTTTAATATTCTTCTTTTAACTTTTTGTAAAATTTATAGATTCAAAATCAGGCCTTCTGTTGTTCACTACATGCAAAATTTCACTTTTTTTGGATTTATCAAATCCGAAATAATAATACTAAAAACATAAGTTATGAAAATTCACTTTGCTCGAATTTCTCTATATAAAACGCCAATTTCATAGGAAGGACCCAATAATCATAATGGTACAGGAATAAATGTGACACGCGCTTTGGCTAGTCAAGTTTCAAAAAGGCACCGTTAGATGGCAGTAGGTTCACTGCTTGTTAACTATACTTATCAGAATGTGAACCGCTCAAATCAAAAGACACTTAGCTAAATGAAATACTTTGTCCAGTCCAGTCTCAAAATAAGGTACTGGATACAAATAAAGCCTGAAATGTAATAAAGCCTGCCTGAAAAATAATGGACTTGCAACAGTGTAAACGTCTTGGTTAATAAAAAGAACATACAAAATGATAATGAAAAGCTGACACCACTTCTCTACCTAGTCATATATAAAGATTATATATTTATGTGAAAAAGGAAAAAAAATGCGGTTAATAAGGCCTATGTGCAACGCGCAATAAAGCCTATTCCATTAACAGAACCCGATTTTGCTGAAAATGTTGTTCATACATAAATAATAATATGTAACTTAAGTAAAAAACGATGAAAGCTTTTAGTTTAAATACAATTAGTAAATAATTTCTAATGGTTTGACACTTTTTCGAAAACACGAAAATGGATAGGGCTTTAATAAAGTACCCGGGCCTTATTAGACTACCTTGTACGTGATTTTTGTTTAATTTGTAGTAAAAATTATGACGCATGAACTCATGTATTTTATTTATAAGCATGTTTAAATTTACAGGAAACATTACAAACTGATCTCAAAATATTGCTTTTTTCAAGCAATAATGATATAAAGTGGTTTGAAATTAAGTAGGCCTTATTTGTATACAGTACCTTAGAATATGATTTATATTACGATACAGTTCTGAATATTAGCCGTAATACAGCTCGCAAAGGTTAATTAGGCGACCCTGCCGCCTTGTTACCCTCCTCACAGGGCTGTGAGAAGAACCTTTGATATTAAGGTACTAAAACACATAATTATTGCAGTTGTTCTTTATTCGTTTAGAATACTGCCAAAAAGTTTAGGCAAAAAACTTAGTTACAACATTACGATAGTGTTCTTAGCATAAGCGGTCAAAGGTACAGCTAGCAAAAGACAGCCCTACGTCCCCAGTTCTGTCAGGGCTGTGACATAATAATTGCAGGTGAAAAACTGTTCAAATCTTTTAGAATCCTGGAGAAAATAGACAAATTAAACTTGGTTCAATCAAGTTTCTTTTGGCTATTTTCTTCAGTCTCAAAATAAATATTTAAGTACCTATATTGTAATATATTGTTTAATTTTATCGGTAATACAACTTCTAAAGGTCTATAAGACGACCCTACATCCCTAGTCTTACTTTGATATTATAGAAAATATAACACAATAATCGTAGTCACATCCGTACTCGTCTTAAATACGGCCTAAAAGAATAGCCAAACGAAACCTGGTTGAAGCAAGTTCTACAGCAGAATATTATAATAGTCTTGAACATAATCGGGGTAAGTACAAACCACCCAAAGGGTAATACAGGACAGTTACCATCCTGTCAAGGCTTGACGAGTATCTTTGATATTAAGTTACAAAACATAATAATTCATTGAAACATTACCCTACATGTTTCATATCCGGGATTTATGTAGTTACTGAAAGAGAATATCTAGTAGAATTTGTAGACTCATATTGTAAAGAGGAAAGAAGTGCGTTTTTATGTAACTGATAAACTCAAAATATTTCTAGACCGCTTTTAAAAATTCTTCCATTATTAGAAATCTACATTTTCAGCGAGTAACATGGACTAAGTTTATTAAAAAAAAATAGAAAAAAAATTGCACATAAACGTCGTTATTGAACGTGCGAGCGCCGCAAAAAAAATATATTCTCCTGAAATGCTGCAAAGTCAAAGTCAAAGATTTTTATTCAAAATTTGATATTCGCATCTCTTTTTAAACGTCATATTTTACTTTCTTATTATTTTTAATTTTAAGATGCAAACTCGGGAAACTACTTGCGTTTCGTAATGACTACTAGTGAGAAGACTTCAGGACCCGGGGTCAGCCCGGGGGCCAGATAGACTGTTTATCTATATACGTATCTATTATAAAATATAGTATCGTTGATTTAGTATCCCTTATCACAAGTGTCAAACTTACTTTGGGGCTTACTCAATTTGTGTGATTTGTCCGTATATATATATATATATTTTTTTAATTTATTTATTTACTGAGTGATAAAACTGAAACCCACGCGGATGGAGTTACGGGAACCAGTTATTTATATTATGATGATACAGCAGCTTCCAAAGGTTAATTAGGCGACCCTAAGTCCCCGGTTACCCCCTGCCAGGGCTGTGAGCGACTTTGATTTTAAGGCA
Source organism: Rhodophaea formosa (assembly GCA_963082605.1). Lineage (NCBI taxonomy): Eukaryota > Metazoa > Arthropoda > Insecta > Lepidoptera > Pyralidae > Rhodophaea > Rhodophaea formosa. The sequence continues at coordinate 14,091,425 of OY720222.1, read as the reverse complement.
TCTGAGACTATATACGAGTATAATCTAAGATTAACATGTAGTTTTTAGTTTTTGAACAGTAATGAAAATAATAATTTAAATTATTATTCTCTTTATTTATTTCTTTTAAATTATTATTATTACAAGCCATTGCTGTCCCAATGTTGGGCAAAGGCCTCCTTCTCTCGTTTCCATATCTGTCGGTCTGTTGCTTTTACTTTCCACTGTTTGTCAAAACTGTCAAGCTTGTTGCACCATCTAGTTCCAATAATTTAAATAAGTTTACAATATTTAAAATGTACAATGACCTAAAAAAATCTGAGAAAACCTATTTTCTAGATAAAATAGAAATTTGATTCGAAGATTGAGTTTTGAAGGTGCCTGCGGCGCTAATATCAGTCTAATGTGGAGTGAAAAATAATTTCTTTTTAAATAAATTTCATATCCTATGTACTAAAATACATTATAGAAAAACAATCAGTATCTGAACCAATTTACAATTTAATTAATAAATAATTCAAAAAACACAGCCTTAAAACATTCATTTAAAGCATTCCAACCAACAAAACGGCCCGTAAAAAAGTCTAGTAAAAGTAAAGGAATAGTCACTGTTTCAGGAACATTTAAAGCTGAGCCAAGTTAAGTGCTCGCAGGCCAGGGGCACGATTTTTAAAACTTCGCCGTTCGCAAACGAGCGGTTATTTCATACAAAAATCGTTCGAACACGAGTATCATAAGTTCAAAAATAGTACCCCAGGCCGCTACTCATACGGCTATTAAAGGGTATACGGTAACCCGATCGCAGGAAGACGACAATTAGTGCCCAGACACGCGACACAAGTAAGCCGTTAGTCTGTGGCACAGAGCACGGAAATTAATAATATTTTAAGATATTTTTAACAAAAAAACAAAAACCGACTTCAACCCTATCAATTCGTTTTAATAAACATAAGAATAAAATGCAAATAATCGGTTCCCGGGTGCCGTGTGGTTCCCGGCAGAGTAGAATAGGACCACTCCAAGTCATCCCGTGGATGTCGTAAAAGGCGACTAAGGAAACCCAAGCTAAACAAAGTTTATTAACATCAAATAGACCTCTCCAACCCGTCTGGCCAGCGTGGAGAGTGTAGGCCAAATCCTCTGACTACTCAGGCTAGTATATGGCTCTGGTAGTACAGAGAGGGTCGTGCTCCTGAAGTGGAGACTAGAAGGACCTGATGATGATGATGATAATTAAGTGTAATCCGAATGGCATTCGTGTAAACATTTTTTGGTTTTTTGTGTATTTTTTCTAAAAGCGCTCGACATATTTTTTTTTTCATTTATTAACATGGACCACAAACAAGTACATAGTAGATAAACAGTAAAGAGACTTATAAATACTTAGATAAATGTTTCTATGAACTCAGCGACGATGGTCACATTTGAATCAATAGTTTTATAAGTTGTGGAAGCAAGAATATAGGCAGAATACATACAGAAGATAGATTTTTATAAAGTTTTACATAAACAGTATTTAACGAGTAAAAAAAAAAGTAAATAAATTAAGTGAGAAACGAAAAAAAAGAAGAAGATGGGCTGTATCCAGTGATACTTACATACTTATTTATCATCACCCAATTTATACAGATTTCGATAAAAATTTAATGAGACCATCTGTAAAGTATGAATTATCGAACAAAAAAATGGATTTCTTAAATCGGTCCAGGCGTCTTCGAGAAATCGGGGAACTAACTTAAAAAAATAGATTCCGAAGAATTAAGAACCTCCTTCTTTTCTTGAAGTCGGTTAAAAATACCTCGTGACAATCCGTGCCCGGCTAGTAAGTATAAGTCGCATACTCGGTCCGTCAGTTCGTGCTCAAAAAAATGTAAAAATACCCCAATGTGCTGTGATATGGTATCATAATTACAATGAAAATGATAATTAACAAAATTTTGATGTAATCTAAATTACAAGTAAGAAAAAACTAGCAGATTTTTACATTTGTACAATTACTTTCAAACTCAAAACCTCAAGAAACGGTACGGCCCCCTGACACGCTTGTTTTGTATGAAATGTGTTGAAAAGTCGTCTCTAGTAGCGCGCGAGCGATAGTCATATTTCCTGCTCTGTGGTCTGTCGGTTGCGTTTGTTTAAGAAAAAAAAACCCGATTACTTACAACTAAATATGGTCTCGTCCATATCCGCTTAAAGACAAAATTAATTATTTTTGACGTTCGTACTAATGTAGTAGGTACTGTTTCACGAAACTTCGTTCGAATCATTTATATCATAACCTATGTACTGTTTAAACTTATAAACAGGATTGAAGTATATTTTTTCAAAGCTTAGTAGTATAGTAGACAGATAGAGCGATTTCTTATAAGCTCTTCCTTCCTAACCGTCAGACCAATCAAAATTCGTTTAATAGTTTATTATAAATAACAAAAATAATGCTATTTTAAGTTTTTATATATATTGAAGAAAATATTTGAAATAACAACTTCCAAGAAAACTTTATAAATAAACTTGTTTCGTAGAAATGGACTCGCAAACTTAACCGGCAGAATTTACAGTGACACGATTTTTCGTGTTGCAGGGATAAAAATACAGGATTTTCAGACCAATAGTTTGTTTACTCTTAACATAGTCCTCCTTTTTGCCGCAGTCGGATAAAAAAGGAAACCGATAAATGAAAAGGATTTTGTCTTTTTGGTTGTAGTTTATCCGAAGCTTAGTAGAAAAAAATATATACATATAACTTCTTCAAAATAAAACTTGTTTCGTAGAAATGGACACAAGAGCTTAAACGGACAAATTCTTTGGGATCAAAACGGAATTCGATGAACTGTGATCGCGATGACACGAGTTTGCGTGTTGCGGGGATGGTGAAAAATGACTTTACAGGAATTTTCCGGCCCTATAGCTTCTTTATTTGACGTGCTTAGTTTTGTGTCGTGAGTCACGGGAGAAAGCGGGCTGAGCGAGCCATTTCTTAGGTTTATCTTATTGTATATTGCTTTTTGTATTGTGTATTTATATTTTGAAATTTTTAGGTGTCATAAGCCTTGATTTTAGAAATATATTTTATGTTAAAAAAACGTATATTGTACATGCATAAAATTGCAGGAACGTGTAACGTCACATCAAGGCGAGGGGTTTCTAAAATGTGACAAACTGTGATAAAAACGTGGAAGGGGTGAACCTGTAAAGAGTCCGAAAATTCGTGTGACATAATTTATGTAAGGTATATTACTATATAATGGTGATATTTTTTCCTACTAATAACTCTGTTTCTTTTAACTTGCGGCTATAATACAAATGATCGGTGGCCGAACATCTAATAGTCCGCTTTCCGCGTATTATTAAAGCTTTCGATGAAAAATCCTGTTTCTATTAGAACGTTATTATGCTTCAATTCCACAACTTACAGCTAATTTCAGTGCCGTTATTAAGACACATTAATACGCTATATTTTTTCCAAGTGAAAACTTAATTTTTTGTGACTTGCGGCTACAAGTGATCGGTGGCCGAACATTCTATCAGCAGTTCATTTGACAGCCCGCTAATAGTCCGCTTTCCGCGTATTATGAAAGCTTTCGGTGAAACAATCTATTTTTATATGAACGTTATTATGCTTCAACTTATGGGTTAATTACAGTGCCGTTATGTAGAAAACGCCAACGCGCTATAACGTGATATTTTCTCCAAGTGAAAACTCTTCTTTCTTACAACTTGCGGCTACAAGTGATCGGTGGCCGAACATTCTATCAGCAGTTTATTTGACAGCCCGCTAATAGTCCGCTTTCCGCGTATTATTAAAGCTTTCGGTGAAACGACTTGTCGGGATTTGTTTGGTTTTTAAATGACACGTCTATTTGGTTCAATCTTTGTTTTTATAACATTTTGTTTTCGACAGATGTGTTCTTAATGTGTCGTTATTACAAGTTTATTTTAATCAAATTGAAAGGGTTCAATGTACTTAACAATTTAAATCAATTCTTATATTGCAAGTCGCAATAAAGACACAGCTATTTTAACAATAATTTTGTATGTTTCTGCACAAAAATGTAGGCCCCAATTTTCTTTTGCAAATTGTTCTTGGTCCGAATTCTTCTTGATCTTATCGAAAATAATTAAAGAGTTTTAAAAACTCGCTTTTCATGTATTGTCATCAGAACTCAGGGCGTGTGCAAAATTTCATCCTAATCGAAGACCGGGAAGTGGGTCAAATTAAGATTCCAAGATTTTCTTACATACAAGTGAAGCTAATAAAAGCGTGCCACTTTGACTAAGTATGCCAATTTATCTATATCTTTTAAAAAAAGTAGGAGGAGATTCGCTACTTACATTTTCAAAACTCAACTCAGGTCGTCCAGTGCCATCGTAACTCTGCGGCGGCCCAAGATTCACTAATTCTTTCCATAGTAAAACTGGGCCAAGTTAAGAGCACAAATTTCGCTCACATTTAATATTTTCTCGTATATTTATTTTATTATTGTTACACTGAATTAAGTACTTCAGAATGTGTCTAGAGTTATTATTTGATTTAGAGAGGTTGAGACTTTCAATTAACCCAGTTAATCGATCATGTTATTAAAGTAACTAATTAATCTAGTGTTTCATAAGCGATCAAAATGTTTGTCGTTTAATATTATGTCGCAAGAAACGTAGACCGAATCCGTTTGATTTCTTTCAATTTATTGTAAATACTGAAATAAACGTTTTCTGTAAATTTATAAATCCTAAAGTTATGGCCTTTTAACATTTTTATGATGCACGTTACATGAAAATGATTTTTAAATGTAGTTTTTGACAAACTTTTATTTCTAGACGTTTTATGTAATGAAGAATCTATTACTATTTTACATATTTTTGTGTAGATTAAAGATAAATTATTGCGTCATTTGGCACCAAAATCTATTATAAAAGTAATAAAACGTATCATAAATTCCAGCAGTTTAAAAGTAGGCTTTGTTTTTAGGTGTTACAAACAAAGTGGTCGATAGATTTACTTTAAAGATACCGTGTGAAAATATATAAAGTACACTGTAACATGTACAAATATGATATTTTTGTATCTTATATTAGGTCTTTACCTATGAAATTGGCGTCTTCTATGGAGAATTTCGAGCAAAGTGTATTTTTCATACTAACGTTTTTAGTATTATTTCTGGTTTGATAAATTCAACGAAAATAAAAACTTGCATGTAGTTACGGACAACATTAAGCGTAATTAAGACATTCTAAAATTTACAAAAAGTTTTAATTTTTTTTGATTATAACGGAGAAACCAGAAACGAGTTCTTTTCATGAGTATTTTCCAATAATTAAATACACAAAAACATAAAAATTTATTCATGCAGAATGTTAACAATATAGGCTACTTACAAGTTTAAATAAAAAATGTGTTTACATGAAAATTATTGTCATTAAGAACAAAATGGCAAGCGTAAAAAAAACGCCAATTTCATAGGTAAGGACCCAATATATTCAACTTTAAATTTCGGTTAAATAGTTTTATTATGGAAACTCATCCAAACAATATTTATTTAATGAAATGTCGGAATAAAATATACTAAGTTGCAATTCAAATTGCAAATAATAAAGTTACCACCCTTTCCCATTACCTACTATTTACTACTTTGTAAAAAAAAGAGATTGGTGTTGAAAAATAAATAAAGGTGTCCAATTAATTAAAGTTCAAGGACTTGGCTTTAATCCTGCGCTGCAGCATTTGAAACAATTGAAACGCTGACAAATCGCCACCTCTCAGCCGATGCTAAATTTTTAATGGCCATCGTTCTTTCTCCCCTAAATGGTAATGATGTAATTGATCCAGCCCACCCCAGCGATGGCACGGTGATAACACACGTACGAGGGGTCTGACGGATTTGCTGTTTAAATCATGAGTTTTGGCTTTTTTTGCTTTTCGTGAAGATTTGTGTCGAGGAAAACGTTTACGAGATTTTCGTCTCGGGAGGCAGAAATAATAGCAAGCTGTCAAAATGAAAAGCCCTTGGAGGTGTTAGTAATCTGGTGTTGTGATTGTTACTCGACTCTTTGTTGTCATTTATTTGATGATTGGGAAAATTCCTGTACTAGATCAGTACTAAGCTATATTTTTATTTGTCGGTTTGAAATTCAATAATTTTTAATTGGGACGGTTAAATGAAAAGTTAGGTATTAGGTTTTAATTTTTTTTGGATTATTGTTTATTACGGATACTCAAACTGAAAAAATCTTCTTCTTGATCAATAATGTTTTGGTACTTGCGTATTCTATTAGCAGCAAGAATAAACTAAATAATTATCATCACCATTCAATAAGCTTCAAAAATTTAAACATTAGAAGAACGTCAATTAAGTAAGTAGTCATAACTGTTTGTCAGGGAAAGCAACGCAAAGAATGTCACGTCAACATCGAAGGGTTGGAATGCGTCTGGCGAGGGAGGCCCTGTTGACTATTTTAATTAATATAATGAGGACATCGCTGGAGGGTTAAGGACGTCTGTTATTTGGGTAGGTAACAACGGTATTATTTTTATGTTCCGGGTTATTTTGATAGACTTACTCGAATGTAGATTATATTGGAATCTAAACTTACTAATAGTATAAAGCTGAAGAATTTGTTTGTTTGGTTTGTTTGTTTTTGTTTTTCGTATGTGTAAGTGGCCAACACTGGTTTGTAGAATTTGTTTGGTTGAACGCTATAATGTTAGAACTACTGGACCGATTTCAAAAATTCTTTCACCGTTGGATAGTTACGTTATTCCTGAGTGCCACAGTTTAGATATGTACCAGGGGTGAAGCCAAGAGGGAATGCTAGTAAAATATATAAAGGCAAAAATGTTTGTTCGTCTGTTTTACACACAACATAAAGCTCTTGTTCATGCGATTTTTGCATCAAAAGTTTGATTTTCAGTAGGTAAAATATTTTTTTTAAATTGATCATTTATAATCTCTTTTTGAGGTTGCTAAGATTTTAACTTAAAGTAAATCTTACTTTCATGGTACCTTTCCGACAGAGCTCTAACGCGGGTCCTATAGTTAAGGCATCTATATGTCGGTATCATAAACTAGTATCTACTATTACTAGTATCGGACGACCGACTGCCATATATTTTTTCTAGGCAATAGAGACCATAGACAAATATTGGAGTGAGGGTATAGATGATAAGTTAAACGTTAAAAATCAAGTTTGAATTTCTTTTAGGGGCCACAAACAAAGAGCATAATATAATCAATACGTTTTACATATTCAAACTCAATTGACGCGTGTTCTGTGCTATAATATCCATGACGACAGTTTTTCGGCACTGGTACAAGGTAAACAGTTGAAAATAATGATGGAATATCGGTTTATTTTTATTGACAGTAAATAATAGAATTGAAGCCCCATGCAATAAACATCTGCGCTTATTCCTGTTTGCAACTGTGTACAAGATTGTTGTCGTATGATCTTTCCATTAACTGTGGCAGACGTATCCACTTATATTGGCGCCTTTCAATACACATCATCGTAACAAAATTAGCTCAATAATTGTAGGAGCATTTGCAACTGAAATGCCACATCAAAGCTGGCAACACTTAGCGTTGCAACGAGTGCCAATGCTTTTGGAATAAGTTCCTTTGCACAGATTAATATTGCTACAGCAGAGGTGTGAGTCAGATTAGCAAAAGTTATACAAGTAGAATATGAGGAGCATTATGGGTGATTCATATGAATTATTGTGTGGAGATTGATTGGCATGCCATGCATTGTCTTTATTTTTTTATAATTTATATAGATTAATTCCTTAAAGATAAAATTTCGAAAAATCCCTACCTATCTTAAAATTTGTAAATTGGTGTTTCGTAGAGGTAGATGTTAAATAATACAACAGACGGCTAAAGCGATTAAATAGATTGACGATCGCCGTGGCGCAGTGATTAACACGCAGCCTGTGACACGAGTGGTTCCGGGTTCGATCCCCGGTCAGATCATGATGAAAAACGACCTTATTTCTGATTGGCTTGCGTCTTTGAGGTTTATATGGATCTATCATTAAATATAGTATTGTTGAGTTAGTATCCTATGACACAAGTTTACAACTTACTATGGGGCTAGCTTAATTTGTCCCCTTAAATTAATTTATAGATGACTTCAGACGAGAAAATATGAACTGAAGAAGACAAATAGCTTATATTAGTGCTTTTGAATTATATTTTAGATTCATAATAAAAAATTATAAACCTGTAAATATTTAGGTGTTTATTTGAAAAAAAATAAGGCATTTTTTACATCAAACCATAGTTTAATCATTTCGAGTAGGTGACACGGTCAGTCGACCATGCACACCCTGGTGTCAGAGTTCTTCGGAACCGCCTCTCGGCCTCTGACGTGGATCCTTTAACGACTACCAGATGGCAGCCGGGACCACCGGCTTAACGTGCCTTCCGAAGCACGGAATCATCTTTCTTATCAGACAATCAGGTGATTCATGCCTACAAAAATCTTATTTAGTGATAGTCTCGGAACCGAACACTGCAGAGCATCAAAAATTGCATTAAGTGGCTTTTAGAATAACTAGAGGTGTGAGCAAGATTGGCTTCAAGTGGAATATGAGGTGCAAAATAGCAGATTCACAGAAACTGTGTGATTGTATAATGTTTTATGTCCTGTGCTGTGTGTCTTCAAATAAATTATTCATTCATTCATTCAACTGGCAACTTTGTAGTGTTTTATGCATTCCAGCTTCCGTTAATAATAATATCTTACCAAAGTAATGATCCTTTGCCTACGCATTTATCCTTAACACACAGACTGTACTGATATCAAAATTGAAAATTATATCCCAACTAATATTATAAATGCGAAAGTGAGTTTGTTTGTTTGTTTGTTGGTTTGTTACGCTTTCACGGCCTATCTACTGAACCGATCATCATGAAATTTTGCATGCATATAGGTTAGGGTACTGAGAAGGACATAGGCTATATATCACGCGGGCGAAGCCGCGGGTAACAGCTAGTTTGGGAATATAAATAGATTCAGTAGGTCCTGAAATATTTACATTCCTCGCAAGGTCCTAGTTCACTCAATACTCATCCACTACGAATGCTACGATACGTCTACGAAGTTTCTACGACAATCTGTTTCTGTATTTATGAAAACCCGATGAACACGAAATCTTACATCCAGTTCTCGTTCATCTATCTACAAAAATCTCGCACTGCACTGCAGTCTTCGAGTTCTGGCGATGTGACGCTATGGAATGATCGTCCCGATATCGTATTGGCGGACATTTTATATACGTCAGCAATATATTTTGTCACAGTTTTATTTACCGTTAAATATACTTGCACCATGTAGTTCCCAGCGAGTAGAATAGGACAAATCCAAGTCTTCCTGTGGATTTCGTAGAAGACGAACCGAGGAAGCTTATGAGTTTTAAACATACTCGTAAAAGAGACTCTTTCACTCGTCTGGCCCACAAACATGTTTTTTTTTTAACTATAATATCTGTGGTCTGGCCTGCGTGTAGAGTGTTAGCATCCCAAGATACAAATTCACAACTTACTGATCATGGACCTAGGAATAATATGGACCCGGCATTAGACACATCAAAAGTGAAGCATAACTTACGTCACATCAAGTCACATGTGTGCAGCATGTATTTGACATTTGGGAAATTTGACATTTCGTTCGACCAAGGAAAAGTGTAGGGATTTTGTGCCGATGTGTGCGTGCGCTAGTGTCGCGACACGAGTGTAGGGATTTTTATGTGCGTCACTGTTACATTTTCCAAGGGCATATCCTGATTATTCTTAGATCCATGTTACTAATATGGGCCTAGCTCAATTTGTGTGATATGATATATTTATTTATTTACTTATTTTAAGAATGGATTGATGTACGTATGAATGAACGAATTCTTATAAGGCTTACACGCAAAAAGCACTTAAAGAGTTGTGAAGACATACTTATATATATGAAAACACGATGAATCGACAACTTCTCGTGTTAGGTGTATCCGGGTGATATTATACTGACCCGAGTATTTACAAAATATCTCGCACTGCAGTTCTCGAGATCTGGCGATGTGACACTCTAGAGTCGAGATGTCGATATCACTTTGGCAGAGATTTTACGTCCATAGCAATATTTATGTCTTACAGCTGCAGTTTTATTCGTTGTTTGATATTTTAAACTTATTGTCTATGTGATGATGATGATATGAAAATGTGATTATTTTTTCTATTAGGTAGCATCATGCTAGGGCTACAGGAATATTTTTATATAGCAAAAATGATAGAGAGAATGCTAGAATAAATTTGCCACGGTATAAATTCAATGCAATCAATAAACACGGGGTAGGCTCATGCTTTTGTAGAGGATTTTAAAGGTTCAACTCTTTTGACATGCCTAGGAAGAAATTGAGTGGTGGCTGGAAACCTCACGACACATTAGGTACTATATCATTATATTTTAATCGATTGATAATTTTAGTCTATTTATGGCCTTAATCTCCATGGTTTTAGTGTTTTAGATTTTCAAAATAAGATTTAATTGATCCTTTTTGTATATATGTTGCTTTAATTTTTATTAGTTTGTAAATATATTTTTTTTCCCATTTTAACTAAATTTCAAGGTTACTCCTAAAATGTTGCGTGATGTCATCGAATATTAGTAGAAATTAGAATTTAGAGCATATCCTGGCCATGATTTACCTTGGCTGACATGGAAGTCCTTAAACAGACTCCGGAGCCAAGCCGGCCGAAGTAAGGAGAATATGAATAGGTGGGGCTATAGCTCGGAAATCTCCTGTCCATGTGGTGCTACTCCTCAGACCATGGCACACCTTTTGTCCTGCGTGTCCTACCACCTGCACACGCGAGGACCTTTACAATGCTACTGATAACGCTGTGTCAGTGGCAAAGTTGACACAAATATAATTCGCCCGAGTCGACTCGCTAAGAAGAAGAAGAAGTAGAAATTTTATGCCTGTATCATAAAAGTCACAAAATTGTCATGTGCATGTCAAAATGGTAACAATAAGTTCACGTTATTTCAAAACCAAACCACTGCCGAAAAACTGCCTTTACGGTTTTTAGGGCATAAAACACACGTCAATTGAGTTTCAATTTCTGGCCCCCAATAGAAACTCAAACGTAATTGTATGGCATTTTTTTCATTTTCACCCTCACTCCCTTTTTTGTCTATGATCTTTATTGCCTAGAGAAAACATAAGGTAGTGGGTCGTCTGTTACTAGTAACAGTACCTTCTTCGTAGTTTGTGAACCAAACTATTATTTATTTGTACGCAACCACTCCGTCCCATCACAGCAAATCGTTTAATCATCTCAAAAGCAATTTGATCAAAGTAACAAAGTGGCGTTTTATTAAATAGACTCAGTTGGTGCAGTGCCAAGTGCCGCGTGACGGTGCAGTGCCAAAAACTGCACTCCGGTGCATACAGCAGATATTGCGATAGAACATCACGTGGAACTAAAATGCTGAACTAGAAGTGACCATGTATTTAATTCAGATCCCGTAGCTGTAATTTATGTCTTACAGGATATACAGAGTCAAAGGCCGCAAGATCAAAAGTATGTTCAGCAAGAACCTGTACTTACTGTAAAATATATCGAATTGATTTAGGCATGCAAAGTATTGGTCAGAAAAAGTTTGACAAATGAGGAAACATTATTTTATTAGCTTTCCAATAATCGCTTAGTTACCTTGATCGTTTTTTTAATAAAAGAATCACGATATCGACGACAAATTGAGTTTTATTAAATAGACTCGGTTGGTGCAGTACCAAGTGCCACGTGACGGTGCAGTGCCAAAAACTGCACTCTGGTGCATACAGCAGATATTGCGATAGAACATCACGGAGAACTAAAATGCTGAACTAGAAGTGACCGTATATAATACTGATTTCGTCAGTGGCGGTTTAAAACAGTTGCCACTCGTAGACTTTCTAATGATTACCACCTCCATCAACCTTTTGACAGATGCGACAACGTTGGGCAGCCCAAAATATATTATTTTGCCACCCTGTCCAAATTTTCCGCAACAGGCTTCATGCCTATTAGGAAATCCAAATCCCGTAATCCCGTATCTGTTATTTATATCTTACGGGATAGATAGAGTTAGAGGCTGCAAGACTATAAATATGTTAACCTGTGATGATGACTATAAATATGTTGATGAGCACCTAAATTGGAAATATTGAGCAACTGTGCAACAAATTAAACCGTTTAGTTTTCGTTTGGAAACGCCTGAGACACACAGTTTCTGTAGAGGCCTCAGTCACTGCATATCATGGCTATGTATCTTCTCTCCTTAGCTATGGTCTTATTATATGGGGCAACTCAGTACACATGGGTAAAGCTTTTATTGTGCAAAAAAAGTGTATACGTGCTATTTGTAATGCATGGGTCGACGATAGTTGCAAACCACTTTTTAAAAAGCTAAATATTCTGCCACTACCATGTTTATATATAAGAAATTTATGCTGCTTTGTTAAATTGCACCCAAAATTTTGGTCGACTAGAGGGGAAGTAAATCCATGAGTTACGCGAGCCCAAATCATGAACAAATTATATCAACCTATGGGTCACAAAAATATATATAAAAAGAATGTATTTAACATGTGTATATACCTTTATAATATGCTACCCAATAGAATAAAAGTATTGCATGCCAAAGATTTTAAATCTGTATTAACGACTTTTTTAATGCAAAATTGCTTCTATTCTATAAATGAATTCGTTTACTATTGTAAAAATATTCATACTAATAATAATAATTAATATATTTTATTGATATAAATGACATTGTATTATCTTTTCGATGACATGACATAAATTGGAGATAATATGAAAATTGATAATTAATGTGTAGAATTTAATATCAATATAAATAATATTTGCATGCTGTATCATTATGGCGAATACATGTGACCAATTTTTTTTTATTCTAAGATCTGTACCTACTGTATTAAGCAAATAAAGATTTCTGATTTCTAATTTCTGATTTCTGATTAAGCAAGAACCTGTACTGTAAAATATGTCGAATTGGTTCAGGCATGTAAAACTATTGACTAGCAAAAGTTTGCATGAAATTTTACATACATCACACGTCATTTTCCTTTGCGGGGTAGACAGAGCCCAGGTCTATAAAACCTTAAGGCCACGTTGCATGAACTAACTGGTGTGAAAGCACATAATGTAAATTGTAAACTGGCAGCCAGAAATAGTGATTTGAGACAACAGGTTAGATTGTCATCGTTTAGTAACCTTGCTCATCATTTCGAGAAAAGAAGCACGAAGCTATGTTATTATTTTCCGTTATATGTCTCCAGATTTTAATGGGAGATACTATATTAATTTTGGTTTAATGCATAGACCTACTTGGTGCAGTGAAAAGTGCCACTTGACGGTGCAGTGCTAAAAACTGTACTTCGGGTGCATTAAGCGATATTGCGATAGGACATCACGGTATGTGGTCCCAGCCTGTAATTAGTACGTTTTTTTCTGACAGTTGCACATATTTTGATAGCGACACAACTAGTATCTACAATATGAAGAGAAAATAAAAAAAAAGTCACGAAATGTCTTATAATAAGTTAAAAATATATTTAAAAATTATGTTTTGCCGTGTGATTCACAGCAGACTAGAATAGAACCTCTTTAAGTCTTTCCATGTATATAGTAGAAGGTAACTTAGGAAACACAAGCTAAACAAAGCTAAATAAACATCAAAGAGACCTCTCCAACCCAAGTGTAGGCCAAATCATCTGACTGCTCTAAGTAATTGTATGGCTTTGGTTGTACAGAGAGGGTCGTGCTATTGCAGTGGAGACTAAAAAAAGACCAGATGATGATGATGTAGGTTTATAAATTACTAGCTGTTATATGTTATAGCCTATGTCCTTCTCGGTACCCTAACCTATGTGTATGCAAAATTTCATGATGATCGGTTCAGTAGATACGGCGTGAAAGCGTAACAAACAAACAAACTCACTTTCGCATTTATAATATTAGTTGCGATTGGGATATCTCAGTTGTGGTAAACAAGGCGTAACAAATTATCCTAAAGGCACATTTACTGCCACTTCTAGTATTACCTACCGGTTATATCTGCGTGAAGTTCACGTCGAAGCCTACATCCGGGCGTTTGTATCACTTAGCCTCGAGTTCCTGAGCAATAGTTGCTATGTACAGGTGCTATACCTAGAAGCTCGAAATTGGATAGCTTACAATGTACACCTGTAATAGGGTGTTATGAATTTATAAATATTTTTGATGACGTAAGAATCTTTTGATTTGTTATTACTACGTTAATTTTGGTTAAAGTTGGTTAGGCAGTTTATTTTAAAATAATGAATAAACTATTCCAAAACCTCCTTATTATCATCAAATACAGATATCCCTTAAAATTTATAACAGCTTTTGTTATGAGGCCTTTTTCATAAACTCATTAATAAGCCTTTGTCTAGCAGTAGACTTCTTAAGGCTGATATGATGACGATGATGAATAGGAGTTTAGAATACCTACAGTAATAGCAATACCGAAACAAAAAAATCGGTCAAGTGCGAGTCGGACTCGCATACGAAGGGTTCCATACTATTATATCCTACGACATTACACTATCGAGCAAAAATGGCAAAAATATTATTATAGTTTTTTTTTAGGTTATAACTTAAGTAGGTATTTATTTTATGCTGTTTTTAGTATTTTTGAAAAAAATAAAGCGGCAACAGAAATAGTTAATTCATTTTTGAAAATTTTAACTGTCTAGTTATCACGGTTTATGAGATACAGTATGGTGACAGACAGTTAGACGAACATCTAAGTCTCAGTAATAAGACCCCGTTTTTACCCTTTTGGTACAGAACCCTAAAAATTACCAATAAATAAAACAATATAAAAGTTCAACAAACGTAGTTAGAGCACAACAGTACTCATATTGTTAATTCAACTGAATCGTCGCTCACAGATTTGGTTTGAAGCGAAGCCAAGATTCATTGGTTTGTATAAACTAATACAAGTAGTGCATTTACAAACTCACATTTGAAATTTCAGCCAATAAATATGGCAGTTTATAATATTCTGCTACTTTTAGTGTGCTTAAAATAATTGCTAGGTAATTATAACAATGATATGTGCATGATAGGTTTCTATATATTTTTGTCCCATACAAACGAGGACGATGTCATAACTCCTCAACTTTTTTTCGTGCTATAGGTCAAATGGATTCATCCCTAAAGATCCGTTCTGATCAGCAAAGCATTTTGCTTTTAACAGCAGCTTATTTGATGCCGTGCCACTATCTCTACCATGATATCCCTGTTCCGTGGTAACATAATTATGTTTATAAACAGGACTTAACCACGTACCTTTTATTTGTTTCCGTTGACGGTTCAATGGAGTTACATCCATCGTAGTCGCAGCGAGATTCTAAATAAAAGGTTTGTGCTAAGTCCTCTTTATATTCATAATTATATGTTTTTAAGAGGGCCCTTCCCCGACCGACTATCGTCAACGCGAGCATCGTCGAAAAGCTTATTCCGTCCACGCAATGTCAGATAAAGAGGCATAGCGAAAGAAGCCCCTTGCCCTCGTTTCTCGCACACCTCTTACTGCCACATTGTAACAAACTAGTGAGTACGCAAAGACAATGAACGAAAAATAGTGTGCGGAAATTTCATTAAACTTTTTTCAAGAAATACGTGTTTTTTAGTAAGCCTTACAAATTTATGACAAAAACGTTATACATCTAGAATCTCCATTATATTTGCAAGGTTTTTAAATAAATATTTTCTTCACTGTTACAATTAATGAGAACATTATAAACGCCCAAAGTTCACATAAAATTTGTGCAAAAAAGCGGATTTTTGGAAGCTAATACTGAAGTTGTTTCGCCAAATTTTGATTTCTCATTTTGACAGAAGCCTAGATATAGTGCACAAGATACCTATTAGTTGAAAAACTTCAAAGAAAGATTTGTTACCCGCCATAATCACGTACGAGCGTTTGTATGAAAAGAAAGCCGCCCTTAAAGCCCAAAAGTTCTGTGCCGTGGTTGTCTCAGCAGCCAATTGTTCATTCAGCACATCTCACAGAAAGTACACTCCTCATAGAGCTAGTAGTAAACCATCTGACATTTAGATTTGATTAACTGTGATGGGCGAGAGCCAGCTTGCCGCTGATTATAAATAAGTGTAAGTGGTGCATTAATACTGTAATGCGCTGTCTTCGTCTATTGGTATTTGTCTCGGCTTCTTTATTGTTCAGTTCATTGAGACCTTTCGTCATGTCTTTTTGAATGACGTTGATGATATTGAGCTTCTAATGAATGGAACGCGTCTTCTCAGTTAGTTGACTTAATGATTATGCGAAATGCAATTCGTTAAATTCATTTTGGGTTTGAGAAATTTAAGGTGTAAGGAGAAACTTTTCTTATGCATTCACTTTGCTATTTAGATATATTAAATAATTAAATAATAAGTTTTGGGATATATCCTGCCGCGTGGATTTTTTCCCATATCCTTTCTTGATTTACATAAATACGTACTATCAAGTTTTCTTGCGGGGTAGATAGAGCCATGGTTCCTAAAACTTCAAGACCACGTTAATGCTTAACGTGGTCTTGAAGTTTTAGGTCTATTCTATAATTGTAATTTATGGTACCTTTAATCTATTGTACAAACTTCTACCGTCCGTCATGTTTAAACTGTCCTTTAACCTATTTCTTGTATTTTAATTTTATAATGTATGTTTTCAGTTTTGTGCTATAAAGATTTTCAAACAAACAAGCATGTTGGTAGGCTTGTTGGTGAGAACTGAATCAAAATAGTGATGGGTTAATAGCCGCATCGCTGAAAAAGAGGAATTTCTTTGTTAATAATAGCAAATAAAAATAAACATAAATTAATAAAAATAAAGAAATAATCATCTAACAATATTCCATAGAAGTGCTACAAAATGAAAAAGAGCTAATACATATATTTTTTTTTATTTTAGGGATGTTTGTGACCATGCTAAAGTTGTTTATATTACAAATAACAATGACCTTGTATTTGTTCCTCAAATTTAACTTACTCCTCGTACTTTATTATAAATTTTTACCAGCCTATTATAAAAAATAGCATACGTAAGTACGAAAGATAATAAAATGGGCTATCAACTGATTGATGGTGTTGATAAACGGTCTAAAAGTACGAGTGGGCTCATAAAAAACGTATAAAATAAAGTAGCCATTGAACCGACGTCAATGAAAGTAGTATGACAACTCGCCGCTGCCAAACTAAACAATAATTAGCTCATTGAGTTACTGGAGCAAAATAATGAAAGAACAGAAAGTTAGTTCGTTATTGTATTGTTAGTAGTTCCAGTTTCGTGGTCAGAAGTAAAACGTGAACAGCTAAAATACATTCTCATTGAAAAATCATAATAGTTTAAATTTAAATTTAAATGAGATTGGAATTAAAAACAGTCACACAAGTGAAATATAGGGAATCTTTCACTTGTGTTACACTCAGGTGTGCTTGTAGGTTTATGTATATAAATGTTGTCGCGCAAAGTAACTAGTATTTTCATAAAGGAAATACATGAATATACATAAAGGCAATACTACTAATGGAAACAAAAATAACAGTATTTATTATTTTTTAATATTACTTGAGATTCTATCCTGTAGTATTTTACCTATAAAATGTTTAAATATTCATTCGTCTCCATAGTTAAGTGCACATTGTATTAAATATTCCTTTATTTAATACAATGTTTAATATTCCATATATTTTTATTTTGTGTTAAATGCGCGTGGGCATCTGCCCCACTCTCTGATTGGTCAGTCATATCTAGGCCAAACACAAGCTCGACCCTGATTGGCCGGACGTCATCATTCCAACAATTTGGCAAGTTTTCAAGCGGGCGTGGTTTGCAAGAAAAACACGGATTTTGAAACAAATGACCTGTCATGATGTAGGAGTTGACAGTAATGACAGATGAAATTGACACTAAATGCAATGTAATCCGGTTTAAAAATATTCAAACATTGATTCGCTTTTGTTTATTTAACCTAGTACTAAATTAGACTTCGGATAATGACAACTGGAAATATTAATGATACGCTGAAATGAGAGAATGATTAACCGTCTGATTTTTTTTTATTTTTGATTCATAGAGCTATCTAATCTATATCTACAGATTTATTAACAGTCCCCTGGAAGCGGCTGTCTTCATACAAACGGAAAAAGGGAATTGTGGCAATATTCATAATTTTTGAGTAAAATTAAGCATTTAATCAATTAATCTCATTATAATCTTCGTACGTTCCTATACAGCTTGGTTAAAATACCAATGGTTTGAGAATTACAAGCCTTTTCAAATTTGTATGGAAATCTTGAGAGGCGTATAATTCTCAAACATTTGATAATGTAACCAAACTGTATAGGAACGTACGTAGATTATAATGAGATTAATTGATTGGATGCTTAATTTTGCCCTAAACTTATCAAATATTGCCACAATTCCCTTTTTCCGTTTGTATGGAGACATGCGCTTCCAGGCGACTCTTAAAGGCAGCTTCTATAAAACCTTTGAACAATTTTATTTATAAGATATATTTATGTTTGCGACAACTTTTAAATACTTAGTAGGTATGAAGTGAATAAAGTCCGCTGCTTTGTGTTGCCGGATATTTATAAGTAACTAATGTCGGTTATAGTGTCGATCCCTTGGTCACCGTGTGGGTTTAGTTTCTTATAATTATTACTACACAGAAAAGTTTGCGAACTGACATAAAGCACGGGATTTTCCTAGTTAACTCAAACTCTTATCTTTAACTAAGTATTGTAAGTATATAAGTACACTCTAGACTCCGTCGTGCCTTTATTGCAATGATTAAAAACTTGCCAATTTTTCAATACTTGTGAGCGTGTAGTTTTGTGTTAGCACATGCGTCATCTTCAACTTATGCCATCAAAATGTGTTTGCCTCATAGTCTATTAGTAGGACACATTTGAGGCGAGAAGGCAAAGGCAAGAGTCTATCTTCACGTTGTAAAATAATATATCTTAAATGCTTTTATAGTGCTATTCTTTTGAATATAAAGGCCAGCGCACACTGTTGCCCGTTTAGGCTAATTAGCACCTCCACTGATTATCTTAACAAGCATCGAGTAATGCGAATCTCTCGTCTGCAGCCTTTTATTTGTGTCGTTATAAGGCTCGGCATGCCGGTAATTAAAGTGCGAAATAGTGTGTACGCGCGCTTAAAATTCTAATGGGAAACTAATTAAAGGATGCTTTATGGTGAGAATAATGGGTAGGTATGCATGTAAAGTTTGTCTGTGTTAATTTTCTTTTTAATTGCAGAGTTAGCCTTCATATACCTAACACGCTTTAAAAAATGAGGTGGAAAGCGGAATCAAAATCAAAAACATTTTTTTATTTTTTTAAATTAAAATGTATTTTTAGCTGTTTAGGGAAAATCTGACGTCTGTCTGTGGCGGCAAAAGCTGAACTGTGAGCTGAACCTTTGCCTACGTCAACCATGTACTTAATGGAACTGTAGATACCTAAACTATGGCAATATATCTATGACTTTTTTATTTTATTTTTTTTATTTAAAGTTGAATAGTTTCAACAAACAACCATACATCCTTTAAATTGACTCTTGACTTACCCTAAAAGAGGCAACCCGGTTTTCAGCCTGGGGAATTTTGGAAAAGTAAAAGTAATATGTTCTAGCGATTTCTATCTGACGCCTTTACTACTTAGGTAGCTCCAGTAACGTATACAAATACATGTAAGTAAAAATTAAGTACAAGTACTTGCCTGTGCCTGGAATTGGCCTTTGCAATGGAGACCAACCGTCAGTTTGCCATTTGGGTAAAAAGAGTTATTTTTGACGTCGCTTCAAAAAAAAAACGGGAAAACCCCGAACGCACGCCATTGGATGTTAATTACTATGTGAGTACACTACTTAGTGGGATAGGAAAGGGCAAAGACAAACCACTTCATTAATACTGCCCAAAAAGTGGGTTAGTATCGAACGGTTGCAAACGCAAATAGTTAATGGTAGCGCTTCGTCGCAAAATGTCCATTTCGCAAAATATCCCTTTCGCAAATTGTCCCTTTTAGCAACTCGTCTATGACGCAAATGGAAAGTCGTGTAAGGAGCAACTCGTAGTATGAAATGTTATTTTGTATATGTTGCCGGAAGTCCAGTATGATCTATTGATATTCATTTGTTCTAAATAAGAAAAGTGATTTCTTACTTAAATTTATCACACAATAACACAAGAACCTGCCTTAAATATCTTTCTCACTATCATCTGAGCATTTATCGAGTTGTATCCTTAAACGCAATGATACGAAACCCACTAATTATGATGCACCCTAGCTTCCAAATATCATAGGCACATAATAAAAATGTAGTTATATAAAGACAGACAGACGGACGGCTTGAAGCAACAGTGAACAATTAATTCGCAGCATAAAGTGCGGCGTCTAATTGTCAGCCGGTGGGCTGCGACAGCAAGTTGAGTACAGCTTTAAACACAACTGCTTTACAATATAGTTTGATTGATGAAATTTTGAGTTTAAATAAAGTTAACCGACTAATTTTTGCCTATTTGAAGATTATTATAGCACTGCATGTCAACTCCTCTAATCTGACAGGGAGTCCATGTGACGGGGTTTCCGTTATTAACTTACCTCGCGTTAGTTTTAATATTAGCAAAGCAAAGACCGTTTTCATCTCAGGTTGCGACAGGAGAAACTTTTAAAAAAATGTTGTTAAATTATTTAATTTTCTTTCATTTACGAGACCGCCATTTGTGGCGATCTATGGAGGAGGCCTAACTCCATCGGTAAACGTTTCTGGCTACTAGATAAATGCATAGAAAGGAAACATAAGCTAGACACAGCTTATAAACATCAAAGAGACGTCCCCAACCCGTCTGGCCAGCGTGAAGAGTGTAGGCCATATCCTTTGACATTTCTTGGTAATATATGGCTCTGGTAGTACAGAGAGCGTCGGGCTTCTGTAGTGGAGATTCAAAAGACCTGATAATAATAATATATAAGGAAATAAAAAATAAGCACTTTAGCACGTGGATGTCCTTCGCTTACAATCAATTAGGGCTCGTGTCGGCGCATTTTTATGCTAATGTCGCGCCGGTGGTCCGCCCCGCCTACATGCCTATTTTTGGTTATCGCACCTTAATTGAAGCCTTAACTGCTGATATTGCTGACAAACAGCTGCTTACATTTACAGATTTGCAGTCCAAACTATCAAAAGAAATGTAAAAATATAATTATGTTTAGGACTACTCCCTCCGTCTGGCCAGCGTGGAGAGTGGAGGCCAAATCCTCTGACTGCTTTGGCTAATATATGGCTGTGGTAGCACAGAGAGGGACATGCTCCTGCAGTGGAGACTTAAGGTACCTGATGATGATGATGTTTAGGACTAAACGGACCTCTTAGTTTTAGGACTTGGCATGAACCTTTTAAGTATTTATTTGTTTCCGCTGACGTTTCAATAGAGTTACAAACAATTTTTAATTTTGTGATGTGAATCCCTAGATAATACTACAAACTATTTTAAACTACTGTTTACAAGTTAAAGTAAGAACGTGAAGCTTTTCTAAGTGTTTTTTGTCTTAAACGACTAATTTTGGTAAAGCGTACTTAACCTTAGTACTGAATTCATTCAGCGGTGGTGACCGTGACTGTAAACTCACACATTCAGGTGTGACGGATGTAAAGTTTCGTTTGTAGTAGTATTAGATATAAATATTACTCCGCTTATATGAAGCGCCATATATATAACTTTGGTTTACTTTTACTGTAGACCGCGTATAAGTAGCCCTACATTACTGAAATAAAAACGTTTAAATTCAACAAGATTTTTTCTACCACTTGTTTGCCATGATTTATATACATACCCATACCAAATTTCAGCTTAGTACTTATAGTCTCTGAGTAAAACCGCGGACGGACAGACAGACAGACATACATACATGGCTAAACTATAAGGGTTCCTAGTTTACTACGGAATCCTAAAAAAAGGACATACATACATATACCTACATAGCTTTATTTACATCGCACTGCACATCCCTGCATACATATAGGTATATAATTATATGTGTAATAACATACGAGATCAATCAGCTATGCACATTCTGCTGTAATTATATAATCGCGATTTGCCACAAGCATTTGATTGACGGTGCGGTCAGCAACCACCATATAAGTACATATATGTACACATAAATTGCATTATGTCGGTGAACTTGTCTACATAAACATACATACAATCACGTCTTTTTCCCTTGCGCGGTGGACAGGACCCAGGTTTATAAAACCTAAACGCCACGTTTAGCATGTTGGTGGGCTTTTAGGTGGAGAACTGAATCAAAATAGTGATGAGTTGCTAGGCGCATCGCCTATTGACATGATTCCCCACGCCCATTCCCCCGATCGGCTTTTACGATCTGCGCGGGAAGAGAAGCAGCTGGTACATTCTACTTTTTTTCTTTTCTCCCAGACCGGCGTGAAAGTTCTACATATACTTACAATATGTTAATAAACTCTGTCCCATGCTTAAGAGTCCCACGTAAAGCCGCAATCCCTTGAAGTTTCGTATCGAAAACTTGTACTCGCTGTAATTTGTATAGGTATTGTTTTTAAAATTGAAATCTGATTATTAACATCAATATGCCTTATCCGGTAGTATGTACGAAATTTGGTTGAGATTGGCTTAACTGTTGTAAAACTAAAACCAAACTACGTTTGTATGGGATTTTACGTGGGACTCTTAAAAAGAGGCGACTCAGTCCGTCAATATGAAAAACTCTTTCTATAGGAGTATGCTGGCAATTCGAAAAAATAATCATCTTTTCATAAAAATTGCCCGGCGGACTGAATAGTTTTGTATGCAAATGTTATTTTTTTTTAACAAGACAGACGGACTAACTAGTGATCGAGGCTCCAAAGGACTTGTATCCAGGGTCGTAAAAATAATTATATAAAAAAAACTAGTGATCGTTTATGGTTTTGTTTTACCGTTTGAGATACGGAGCCCTTAAAACGTAAAATATACTAGCTGTTTCTGTTTTAAAGTTGACCGTAAAAGCCAACCGAGGGAACGGATGAAAATCTGAGGAATCATGTCAATAGACAATGCGGCTAGCAACTCCAATATTTTAATTACGTTTGCCACTTATACCACCAATACAAAAAACTGATACAAATGAATGAACTAGAAATAAATACCTACGCCATTTATTAATTACAAATAGATACGTATACCTACATCAGTATAGATAACCTGACATGTTTATCTCTACACCGCGGTCGCAAATTGTCTCAAAATGTACAATGCATAATGCACCAATAACCCAAATGCATCAATTACTATTCAATTTTCAACCTTATTACTATAAACATTAGAGCTTTATAGACTCTTTCAATAAGCTTTAATTATTACAAATATTAATTAGGCATGAGTCCAACTGGTAACATTGAACACAAGCTATAGAAAATACAGAAGAACAGCGTCGGTACGGTAACAAAATTGGCTCACCTCATAAAATACCTTCAGATAGTAATGAACATTATTTTAGTATAATATTGAAAAATTTTAATACCCCATTTTTTAATATATAAGGGACAAAAACATGAAACGGAAGAACGCTGTTTGCGTGAATAAATATGATAAATGATATACTTACTACTGAATGCCGAGGGTTACTTCCTATTATCGTATTAACTGATTTTGTGTCACTGATAATTATCCAGTCACGTACAATTACATTAGAAAATCCCTCTGCCATCATGTTTTAAATAATTTAACAAATATATATCTATGTAGTACCGTGCTTGGTTTTCCTTTGATTCAACATTATTAATTAATACCTCTGTAATTTCTGTTGTTAGCGGGATCAAAGTGTTCAGGTACGTTATATATACACACGTGATATATCCTATTAATAACAAGTAGAAGCCACTCAATAGACTGCGATGGATCGTAAAGACAACGTCGCTAAGTGTGGAATGATAGACAATTCGCAAAACTGGTGCGAATGTGATCACTTGCCCCCAAACTATGGCTCACCTCCACTCATGTCCAGGTGCCCGAACACCTGAACCAGTACTATTATTAATTCTGTGCCTGCACCTTGGACGACCCTTATGGGGCTTCTAATATAAAGGCATTGAAATGTCCCATTATTACTGTGTGTACATCTCTGGTGCGCAGGGTTCGAGCCACTGCCAGCGCCGTTCTAAGGGTATTTGCTAATAGACTGTGAATACTTGATTTATTTTTTAATGTAATTTATAATATTTTATTTCTTTCAATAAACTATTTTATTGTTATTGTGAATTATGAATTATGATCTTAATGGTCGAGAAATAAATGATTATTATTATTATTGGGCTGAAAAAATTGCAAATCTAAAAAGTACCTACCATTGACACGAAAAGAAGATTTTAACAAGTAAAACAAACTAATTGGTTTAAAGAGGTATTAGGACAGCTAGACATTAGTAAGTTTCACATCTGCATTATCGTTGTTTTTGATATTGGATGTGATTAAAACTGATTTCGGCATTCGGCTGAATAATCGATGATTCCGGACCGTTGACACGCGAATGCTAGATTGTTTATGCATTTGATTGCAGTTAAACTGAACAACTTCGTTATTTCTGACTGACTAACTAGGACAAACCTTCAGTTTGCACTTCTGTATGATATTACACGTGTGGTTCCCGGCAAAGTAGAATAGGACTACTCCAGGTCTTCCCATAGATGGCGTAGAAGACAACTTGGGAAACACACGCTAAACAAAGCTTAAAACATCACAGAGACTTCTCCAACCCATCTGGCTGACATGGAGAGTGTTGGCCAAATCCTCTGACTGCTCTGGCTAATATATGACTCTAGTAGTACAGAGAGGGTCGTACTCGTTCAGTGGACACAAAAAAAGATCTGATGATGATTATGACATTTGTTGTTTATATTTACGGGTTGAGTCGCCCCTTTAATGATCAGACAGGGTTTTATTAACATACTAGCTTTTACCCGCGACTCCGTCCGCGTAATATAGCCTATGCCCTTCTCAGTACACTAACCTATATGTACCTATGCCAAATTTCATGATGATCGGTTTAGCAGATACGGCGTGAAAGCGTAACAAACAAACTCACTTTCGCATTTATAATATTAGTTAGGATAGGATTAGGATTGTGTAATATAGCACAGATAAAATATGTTTAATGAAAGTTATACTGCATTATTTCAGAAACAAGTTGAACAGATTTTTTTATTATTATGACTGTTATTATATTAAAGTGTCTAAGAGACAAAAAAAATGTTACATCATACATATCGCATATATGAACTACCATTTATGATAGATTTATGATCCCAAATTAAGCACTCAAATTAACCACCCAACGTAGTGCTCAGTTAACGAGTGCAAATTGTAATTAATCTTTTATAAAAGATCAGTGGACTATACTCGTAATTGTATTATTCAACGTACAGTAAAAGCTTATTAATTTTGTTAAAATAAAACTTAAAAATTCAAATGATTTTTCCATGGTTGACCCCTTATAGGTTCCTAACCAAAATGTTTCTTCTTCATCTTCTGTTTTATAAAATGGCTTCCATCGAGATTACAGTGATTCTGCCAATGTCCAGTAAATTGAGATACTAAGTATGGTGTTGTACGGTAAAGTTTAAAAAAAGTTTTTTTGTGTTGTGTCGTGAGTCCAATATTGTGATTGAAATTGAATAATTTTCGAAACAAGGTGAAAACTTTCTCAAGACCCAGAGCCTGCATACAAAAACATACTTGCAGAACTTACGTAACTAAATCGTTATTAGATATTATTTGTAGAATCTAATATTTTTGAAATATTTAACATTCATCAAACCATACAAACAAATTAATAGCTTCAATTTAAAAACATCGATTAAAGATCGATGTCGAAACTCTGACGGACATCCGAGTCTTCTTAATTGATCGACTCGATATCGATCGATTATCGATTATATTGATCAATCGGCCCGCCTTCACGCGCGCTCTCCATCACGACATGTCATCGCTTCGAATAAATTAGGATTAAAAAATAACCTAAGGTCATAAATGAGTTCCGTAATTAAAATATCGTTTTCTGAAATTTCGAACATTTTAACTCCTATTTTTCCCGCTTTATACGAGTCGGCTCACTGTAATTAAATATCTATGGACAAATCTAAGAATAAAGAATAAAAAAGTAAATATATAATGTACCAAGTACTTTATCTCTTCTTGCCTATATCGTGATTCGTGGCTGTGTAGTACATACTTAAAAGGGTATAAAATAAGGCCTAAATTGTCTAGGTCTTAGTTTATATATTATTATTATACCAAGCATGTTTATACTTAGTATGTATTGCCTAGGTGGCTTAACTTAATACATTGTGGAACCCTGATATTTTCGCCACGATCGGTTTAGTAGAAAGTAGTTAATGTACTTTCACTGGCAGTTTATAATTTGTAAACTTGAGTATGTAGTTTTCCTTGATATAAACTTAATACGATTATGTTATATATGTACTTATAAGTACGTATATAATATTCATAGATACATGGTGAAATTTTGATCGTTCCGGACCATTAAAGGGGTGATTCAGCCTGTCAATATAAACAACTTTTCCTATGGGACAAATGCTGTAAACTCGAAAAAAATTTCGACATTCCTATACAAATTGCCCGGGCGGCTGAACACTATTGTATGAAAATGTCGAAATAAAATTTGAGTTTCCAGCATTGGTCCCATAGGAAAAATGCTTCATATCGACGGGCTGAATCACCCCTTTAAGGGTCCAGAACGATCAAAATTTCGCCATGTATAATATTGCGTATTTATTGGAAGTATTTACAGAAAAGATTGAATTAATTTTGGATCTTAAATAAAACGATCCTAGGATGCTTCGAAGTAGGTGGTCTGATAGCAACTTGATATTATTACACGTCTGTAAAAAAGGAGTGTATTGTTTTTTGTTTCATCATCATCATCATTAGGTCTTTCCAGTCTCCACTGCAGGAACACGACCCTCTCAGTACTACCAGAGCCATATATTAGCTTGAGTAGTCAGAGGATTTGGCCTACACTCTCCACGCTGGCCAGACGGGTTGGAGAGGTATCTTTGATGTTTATAAGCTTTGTTTAGCTTGTGTTTCCTTAGTCGCCTTTTACGACATCCACGGGATGACTTGGAGTGGTCCTATTCTACTCTACCGGGAACCACACGGCTACGGTTTTTTGTTTACATATACGTAAATGTGTAAATTTGTGTTAGATGAATCTTAATTCAAACTTCTAAACACTTCAACAGATAGACATACCTATCGTTAGAACCTATACACCCTCCTGGGTGATAGCGACTATATTTTTTTTGGCAGGGCAGTAAGTCGTGCTTATATTTTTCTTTGAAAAAAAAAAACAAGCCTGAAAAAAGCTTTTTTGTGACCTAATTCCTCTGGTCTGTTCCCTCGATCGACTTTTACCATCTGCGCAGACCAGCATGGAAGAATATCAGCTTGACCTGGGTTTTGTATGTTTATTGTTATAAAACAAAGTATTGTTGAGTTGATATAGCTCATAATACAGGTTACTCTTTTTTGCGGGCTTCTTTTTTCTTTTATTTTAATCTGGGTGATTTTTCCGTGTATATTTTTTGTTATATACTAGCCGACCCGGCGAAATTCGTACCGCCTAACAGTCTCATTACACATATCGAGTTTTCATTGTTTTTAAGATGTATTCTGCATTTCGAGGCGGAGACAAATCCAACGAATCAATAACCATGAAAATTGGTTCAGCAGATCTCGAGTTATAAGTGTTGTAACAAACCCGTCTTTGTTTTATATATATAGATATTATATCAGCAAATAATAGGGTAGTGGATATTCATTATAAAGACGAAGTGACACTCGATCTTGTCCAAATCTATGAACGATAACATACTTTGAAAGCATATACTAATATAAACGTAGATTATAGCGTACAGTTTAACTAATACTGACAGTTTACGCCGGATAGACAAACTGCGGCGTACAGGAGGCAATCAATATTACCGTCGCTTTGTTCGCGAGATCACTGTACACGACCCTATTAGTGCCGGCTTTTGGCTAGGGATGGGACACTAGTGATATCGATTAGTTGTATTTTAATTTGGAACTTTATTTTGACTATCTCTGAAATATCTTGACTTCAGATGTGATTATCCACGTTATGTTTTAAATCAAAATGGTTAGTCAAATGTTGCATTTTGGTGAAATAAATAAATATTTATGAACAAATCACGCAAATTAAGCTAGCCCTACAGTAAGTTGTAAACTTGTGTCGTGAGATAAAATTACTACTACCCAACGATATTATATTAAAATAATAGAATACTTATATTGATAAACATCCAAGACCCAGGTCAATCTGGAAAAGATCAAGACCTAACCGGGGATTGAACCCGGACCTACTTCTTAACACACTTCATTAAATGCGTTATATTTTAAGTAAAGCGCAACATTATTTATAAATATCTTATCCAGAAAACATTATTACCAAGCTCATTAATGTTGATTTTTGCAATATTTAAATTATGGATTTAAAATCAACTTGTGAAACTTAACGATCTAATATTAAAACTTCGTTTTCATAAGTGGTCTGGCCTCAGAGATTTAAATATTTCCATGGCATTTCAAATCTGACCGTCTTTCAGTAAAATAGCATTCGAGTCAAGTTACATTGGTAAAAATTGTGACAATTAGTAGAAGAAATCTGTCTTACTCGTTCAATAATTGTAAAATATAGGTTTTGTTGTAGATATCGTAATGCGAATAAGCAAATAAAATAAATAAATTTAAAATGAATTTATACGGGCAAAATACACAGATTGAGTTAGCCCCAAAGTAAGCTCGAGATGTATTGTAACATCAATACTATCGACAAAGTCGATGTCCCCACACTAATGTTATCTAAGCTGCCGGCGATCGAGGCCGATGACTAAGCCCGGTTAATCTAACAATTATTCATTGAAGATACTCGCCCTACCAAAAGCTGAATCAATGTTTGCTTGTCCTTTTTACTCGAACGTTATTTTAGTAGAGAGTAAAAGAGATGGAGAGCTATCATATTTGATCTATTAGTATTTAGGAATTGTGTGAGTCATATTAATCGAAGTATTAATAAGTTATTGGTGTAGGTTATTGTTATGGTCGTTTTGTAGGAAGGTATATTTAATACGATGCCGCGATGTTTTATTAAAACATTTAAAATGTGAGAATGATACTGTCTGTTCTATACAGACAGTATCATTCTCACATTTTAAATGCTTACAAACTTTAACATTTCTAGAAGCTTTGTGACTTATTATAGTGTAATTTTTTAGAATTAAAGAAATATGATATATATTTGTATACATGATATATACTTAATATGTATTGTATATTATTTTTCCTTGATAATAAAACGTCCTTTGCTTCGCTTTGTTTAGTCATATGACAGAGACATAATAAAAAAAAAACAAGCTTCTTAGATTATTTTCGTATGTGTAAGTGGCCAACACTGGTGTCAGATTTTTCAAGCTGCCTTAAGGCATCTGACATAGCTTAACGACTGCCATCAACGATTACAGCCGGGACCAACGGCTTAACGTGCCTTCCGAAGTACGGAGGAGCTCGAGATATTTTTATGCCACTTGCGGTCACCCATCCAAGTAAGGACTGCACCAGAGGTTGCTTAACATACGTAAGCGCTCATAGAGCTCACACCCACTGGACCATCGGGCTCCTCGTGACCGAGACCTCAAGACCATACATGAGGCTTAAGTGTGTCACAGTTTCTGAGCAGGTGTGACGAAAATCATATGACTTGATTATAGTCATAACTATATCCTAGCTCCAAAATGGAGAGTGATGGGATAACAGAGCGTTATTACAGTTGACATACGACCAGCAATTAGCGCTTTGACATGTCTCTACATAGCAACAACGTATCAAACCAACCTAAATTACCTCGCATATGGTAAGTTCACACAGACCGGCCAAATTAAATTTCAAGAACATACTAAGTTAGTTCACGATTTTATGTATAAAAAATAAACATTACAGCCCGAGAGCGTGTAATAAAATCAAAAAGGACTGTGGGCATATTACAGACCAGAGATAAATAAATAAAATAAATAAATATATACGGACATATCACACTACACAGATAGTTACTTATGTTTACCCCTTGACTGCTTAAGCACTGATCAATGCTCTTTAGAAATCGTCTAATTGCCAGACAGGCGAATTTCGAAAGTTTTCTTTAAAATATTACAAAATAAGGTATAAATTTTCGAATTTCCACTTTTCCGCAAGTCAAGAGTTAAATGTATCACCAGCAGATGTAATAACCATCATAATTATATAGTAATTCAACTTGATTGCCAAAGATGCCGGCAATTAGCGCTTTGACATGCCTCTACATAGCAACAACGTATCAAACCAACCCTAAACTACATCGCATTTGGAACGTTCACATCGACCGCCCACAGAAAATTTCAGGAACATACCAACTAAGTTAGTGCACGATTTTATATATAAAAAATAAACATTACAGCCCGAAAGCGTGTAATAAAATCAAAAAGGACTGTGGGCATATTACAGACCAGAGATAAATAAATAAAATAAATAAATATATACGGACATATCACACTACACAGATAGTTACTTATGTTTACCCCTTGACTGCTTAAGCACTGATCAATGCTCTTTAGAAATCGTCTAATTGCCAGACAGGCGAATTTCGAAAGTTTTCTTTAAAATATTACAAAATAAGGTATAAATTTTCGAATTTCCACTTTTCCGCAAGTCAAGAGTTAAATGTATCACCAGCAGATGTGATAACCATCATAATTATATAGTAATTCAACTTGATTGCCGATGATGCCGGCAATTAGCGCTTTGACATGCCTCTACATAGCAACAACGTATCAAACCAACCCTAAACTACATCGCAATTGGAACGTTCACATCAACCGCCCACAGAAAATTTCAGGAACATACCAACTAAGTTAGTGCACGATTTTATATATAAAAAATAAACATTACAGCCCGAGAGCGTGTAATGAAATCAAAAATACTACAGGCATAATATAGACCAGAGATGGTTATGTTTAAATGTATCACAAGAATATGTGATTATCACCATAATTATAAAGTAACTACCTTTCGCCCGCGGCTTTGCTCGCATTACTGCCAATCACCCGGGAACAATACTTTTAACGGAGATTAAAAGTAGCCTATGTATTTCTCCGTACTCAAAACAACGTGTATGCAAAATTTCATGATAATCAATTCAGTAGATAAGGCGTGAAAGCGTAACAAATAAACAAACTCACTTTCGCTAAGTTGGGATTTGGATTAGTTGGGATTGGATTGGAATTCAGTTTAATCCAAAATGGAGAGTGATAGACCACACAGCGTTATTACAGTTGACACACGGCCGGCAACTAGCTCTTTGACATGCCTCTACAGCAACAACGTATCAAACCAACCCTAAACTACTTCGCAGTGGGAGCGTTCACATAGTCCGCCCACCGAAAATTTCAGGATCATACCAACTAAGTTAGTTCGCGATTTCATGTATAAAAAATAAACATTTAAGCCCGAGTGCGTGTAAAGAATTCAAAAATACTCCGGGCATAATGTAGACCAGACATGGTAATATTATATGAATCACAAGCAGATATGATTTTCATAACAATAATAAATCTTTTGCAAATTATAGCATGTAATTTTTTTACGTGAATTATTAAAAGAACACCCATCCGTACCGTACTTCCATACATACATTTTATTTTAATGTGAACTTGAACCTTTTCATTATTATTTTATTACTTATTTTAGCAGTTTTTAAAGTTTTGTTTTGTCAAGTCCCGTTTGTCCCTTGTGGTGATAAGTACGCTGAAGTGACAGCTCACTTAGTGTGAGCTATATAGTCATATAGGAGCCCGATGGTCCAGTGGGTGTGAGCACTATGAGCGCTTACGTATGTTAAGCAACCCCTGGTGCAGTCCCTACTTAGATGGGTGACCGCAAGTGGCATAAAAATATCTCAAGCTCATACGTGCTTCGGAAGGCACGTAAAGCCGTTGGTCCCGGCTGTCAACGTTGATGGCAGTCGTTAAGCAATGTCAGATGCCTTAAGGCAGCTTGAAAAATTTGACACCAGTGTTGGCCACTTACACATACGAAAAACAAAAAAAAAACAATTTCAAAAATAAAATAATTTCGGTATTCTCACGCAGCTGGCCAATAGTAGTTTCTTCTTCTTCAGGTCTTTTTTAGTCTCCACTGCAGGAGCACGACCCTATCTGTACTACTAGAGCCATATAATTAGCCAGAGCAGTCAGAGGATTTGGCCTACACTCTCCACGCTAGCCAGACGGGTTAGAGAGGTCTATTTGATGTTTAAAAGCTATGTTTGGCTTGTGTTTCCTAGTCACCTACTATACACGACATCCACGGGAAGATTTGGAGTGGTCCTATCCTACTCTGCCGGCAACCACACGGCATGCGGGAACGAAACGGCATTCACTTATTATTTTTCGTAAAGGCCAGTCTATGTGACTGAACCCTTCCTGTATCATCCGTCCCTCTCTATAGAACTAATGCGCAATCAATAATAATTACGATGTTTGCGAGTGGATTGCATTGTGTCAGTGTGCGCTGCGGGTCAAACGTCACATGTTACTGGATTAATTTGGACGCAATTACACGCAGCAATGTCGCCGTGTATGTAGCTTTAATGAGTATCGTGTCGTGTATCAGTTTCCTTGTAGTTGCGATGACTTAACGTTATGCTATTAAATCATAGGCTTATAAATAAAATAAATAAATATATACGGACAAATCACACAGATTGAGCTAGCCCCAAAGTAAGTTCTTAGTAAGACTTGTATTATGGGATACTAACTCAACGATACTATATTTTATAACAAATACATATATAGATAAACATCCAAGACCCAGGTCAATCTGAAAAAGATCATTTTTCCATCTTGACCTGACCGGGGATCGAACCCGGGACCTCCGTGTCGCAGGCAGGCGTGTTGACCGCTGCGCCACGGAGCTCGACAGAATACAGCTTATACAGCATGTGAATTGACTCTCGATATCTCTTTTCTTGACTTTCATTTAATAATTGCCCGGGCAGATGAACATTTTTGTATGAAAACGACAGCATTAGTCCCTTAGGAAAAGTTGGCCGTATTGACGGTCCTAGTCACCCCTTTTAGGGGTTGTCAAGGGTAGATTTAACGCTGTATATATTTTGCTCGTGGTTTCATTCAAGTTTAGGATGAACTTGAATGTGACTTTGCCAAAAAGGATATCGACATTGCATATTTGAGGGTCACAACATCAAGAGGCAATTATGTTTAATTCGTTGTCCACCTGCAAAATCATTTTTTTTTAATAAACACGTTGAGATGCAAATTGAAATTACTATCAGTATTTGGACTTAAGTTTCTCGGGAGCTGTGAAAAAATTAAGCTTCTAAAACAATGCAATCAATAAATACATTAGTCCCCACTTTAACTCTGTACGTAGCGAAGGCAAGGGAATCAAAACCTACGACCCTTCCCGTTGACCTAGAATCATGATTTGCAGTACAAAAAGCAAGACAATACATAAGGAAAGAAAAAAGGATTTTACTTAGATAAGTAACAAGTTTTCTAGTAGTACCTATAGGTTCTTGGCTGAAGCTTCTATAGAATAGATAAAATATGAAGCCAACATTGGTTTTACCTAACTTTCGATTAAGACTAAATGCTTAAATTATACGTTTCTAATAGAGTTATAAAACGACTGAATCTTTCTGATTTAATCGTTATTAAGCCCATTAATGATTCATACATTTATAGCATCGCTTTCCTTAAAGCACCTCTTCATTTAAATGCACATTGCATTGGTATGCACTAAGGTTAACATTTATTTTATTACAATAGGCTTTGAGTATAAAATACAAATAGTCGAGTTATACAGTTCAAGTCCGAACAATAGTGTCGAGCTAAATCCAATATAGGTATGTATCAAAACTTTTTCTCAAAATTATTGTTTCATTTTACATTATGACATTACTGTATTTTAATAATTTAAATGACATTTATTATTATTATTTATTTATTAATTTTTTTTTTTTCTTAGTAATATAAAATGTGTAGTGTAAAATGTAACAGTGAATATGGATCTTTGTTATCCGAAATAAATGAAATTTTAATTTTTTTTAAATTTTTATTTATATCGTTGAAACCAACGTGATAAACTACTTTTCGTATAAAAACAGGTCTTTAAGTGCTATTTTGGTCTGGATTGTGACTGTATTTGAGTGGCCTGTTTTTATTTATAACAAAATTTCGTTGGCAATGGATACATTAAAAACTGATTTCTATTCAAAAAAAAAATTACAAATTTGAACACACATTTCTTTACAGAACACGACATATCAGCTGACGGGATAGGTTTAAAAAAATCGGCTGATGGTGTATTTATTTTTTCCCCAGATGGTAACATCTAAGTGTGTTTTTCTAGTTTGAATATTTACACAAAGTTTGTTTTCGTATTTAAAAAACCTGCTACTTTTACTAAAATCAAAGCCCACCTCCGTATAGATTGCAACTAGTTGCAGCCCAGAGAGGTCATAAACGTTGGTTTTGTTTGGCGGTATATTCCACCAGATTCCAAATGTAAACTTTTTATTTAAAAAGTTAACTCACAATACAATTAGAGAGTATTTAGCGCAATTTCATGTAATTTCGTATTTTATCGATGAAGAGCGATATTTCTGTCATTTAATGTTTTGTGATTGGAGTAATCGACAGTTTATGGGAATAAATAGTTTTAGTGGTATCAATAAATTGAAGTAGATTTAGGGAGAATCACAATAGCAATATATTGTAAATGTAGTTGTTTATGTTCTCTTATAATAGTTTCCCTTCCACGCTGGTCTGGGAGAAAAGAAAAACGTAAAATTTATCAGATGCTTCTCTTCCCGCGCAGATTGTAAAAGCCAATCGAGGGAATGGGCGTGAGGAATCATGTAAATTGGTGATTCGGCTAGCAACTCATCAATATTTTGATTCCGTTCTCCAATTCCAAGCCCACCAACATCCTAAACGTGGCCTTTAGGTTTTATAGACCTGGGCTCTGTCTTCCCCATAAGGAAAAAAGACGTGATTGTATGAATGTATAAAAGTTTAATGAAATTACGTGTATTATGTGAGTAACAGAACTGCTACCGGGGCATCTTAAATATCTAAATTGTTTAATATTATCAATGTGAAAGTAAGTTTGTTTGTTACGCTGTCACGCCTTTTATGTATTAAACCAATCATCACGATACACTAGGTCGTTGAAAGTTTTTGTTGAGATCTACAATTACTTAATAGTAATAGTATTTTTTTTTACTCTCTTATTTGAAAAGGTAGGGGGAACATATTTTATCACGTTGGAAGTGCCTAACTATCAAACGATTGACGATTTTTGTATAAAATCGCATTTGACAGAATTCATCTACCTACAAAGTTTCAACCAAGAAGCCTCCATAGGTACCAAAGATTATATTTCTTTAAATGAATGAATGATTGAATGAATTATTTTATTATTAAGTGACAGTGACTCATACATAATTGTTAGTAAATATTTAATTGATATTAAATGGCTGTGACATACGGACAGACAGACAGATGTGACAAATCCAGGAGCGTTCAATTTTTTGGCATTTGGCTACGGAACCCTAAAAAACCTATCACTTCCTATTATTAAACAAAGTCCTGCACCGTGCCTGTCCAAATGCGGTTTCACCAATAGATAGTGTTTTTTTTTTTGAATGGACTACGTAGATTCAAGATTCAATCGTTTATTTAATACTAGCTTTTGCCCGCGGCTTCGCTCGCGTTAAGAAGATATTAACAATTGATCAAAATCCTTTCTTAGCGGATGCCTACGTCATAACATCTACCTGCATGCCAAATTTCAGCCCGATCCGTCCAGTGGTTTGGGCTGTGCGTTGATAGATCACTATGTCAGTCAGTCAGTCACCTTTGAGTTATATATATTTAGATAGGTTTCTTTGAACACTTATTAATTGTCATATTTGTGTTTACAATTTTTACAACAAAAAAATTTTGTTGACGTCAATAATTACTTATGGCTAAGTTTAGGCCGCTTCCAAAGCGGAGTGCAGAAGAAGCGGCAACAAACTGCACAGCGCATTTTCTCCAAGCGACGTCAACTCACAATTCTAGTTAGACCTTATAAACTACTTATATATATGTGGACTAGTAGCTAGCTCCAAATGAGCTTTCGCTACTTCACCGGACTTTTTGAGGTGAGGGCAGAGTGCGCTCAACCTGTAAGGCAATCATCACCAAAGGGTTCCCAGGAGGGACGAACCTCGGCTTTGGGCGTTGCCTGGGTGCGCAAGGCTTGAAGAGACAGCAAACTCTCATATGCCTGATGGGCCGCGGATAGAGTGAAACATGAGGAAGGTATTAAATATTCCCGAGCGCAGCTGGAGAGGGATGCTAGTCTTCATTTAAAATAATTCATAGTTATTAAGAATAGATAGAATATCGATTAAACATCTTCTGGCTCTACATTTTCTATTAAAGGAATTATAAATGCTGTATTAATAGTGTGACCTATTTAATCGTCAGACTAGCTTTGGGAATTAGTTAATTTTATCTACTTCCCATTTTGGCCGGATTAACGAGGTTTCGTTTTGCCTTTTATATCAGATATAGATTGGCTACGAGAATAATGACTAAAAAAGTAATAACAATATATAATAAATAAATAAATAATAAATAAATATATACGGACAAATCACACAGATTGAGCTAGCCCCAAAGTAAGTTCTAATGAAAGACTTGTGTTATGGGATACTAACTCAACGATACTATGTTTTATAACAAATACATATATAGATAAACATCCAAGACCCAGGTCAATCTGAAAAAGATCATTTTCCATCTTGACCTGACCGGGGATCGAACCCGGGACCATCCGTGTCGCAGGCAGGCGTGATGACCGCTGCACCACGGAGCTCGTCAAAATATAAGTATAATAACATTTTTATTATTATACTTCGATAATTATTGCTAACTTCCATTCTGGTCTGGGAGAAAAGAAAAAACGTACAATGTACCAGCTGCTTCTCCTCCCACGCAGATCGTAAAAGCCGATGAAGGTAATAGGCATCAGGAATCATGTCTATAGGCGATGCGGCTAGCAACCCATCACTATTTTGATTCCGTTCTCATCTACAAGCCCACCAACATGCAAAACGTTTTACAGCCATGGGCTCTGTCTACCCCGCAAGGGAAAAAGACGTGATAGTATGTATGTATGTAAGTATTTAAATCTTATCATATCACTTGAAATGGTGTGGCACATAGATATAGTCTACAAAAAGTAAAACATGTTGAATATTGTGAAGGCAAATTACTTTCAAACAAAATAGCCCATAGCCTATTATCCTCTTATGAATGAGGATTTATTTTTTATATATTTACCAGTTATTTTTTTTAAATCTAAGATTTTCTAATTATTGTGATAAACATTTCCAATTTTAACTATAACTTGGTCATTCTTAGGTTTTACAAAAAAATTGTATTAGAAAAATAACAAGGTTGTAAGGATGCCTGAAAAACAGCGTTGTATGTGGTAAAACAAGCTAAGGAATTCCTTTGCCAATTATCTAGATGTAAGTGTATTCCTTATAACTAAGAAGTTTAAATATAATTGTACCTCTATCCTTGCAAATAAGACAATGCAATTATCACACAGATTGAGCTAGCCCCAAAGTAAGTTCTTAAGTAAGACTTGTGTTATGGGATACTTACTCAACGATACTATATTTTATAACAAATACATATATAGATAAACATCCAAGACCCAGGTCAATCTGAAAAAGATCATTTTTCATCTTGACCTGACCGGGGATCGAACCCGGGACCATCCGTGTCACAGGCCGGCGTGTTGACCGCTGCGCCACGGAGCAATTATATCAAGAGGTGATCTTCAAGACTTTACGGTAGTTGCCTATTATTAAGATTATATAAAATTTGTATCCAATGATACTAATTTCTATCTAAAAACACTATGAAGAACACTTTTAATTTGATATCGATTTGTTAAGTGATCTTAAAGCTTCTAAGTTGGGTGGATAACATCATTTTTAAAAGTATGAAAATCTTTAATTACAATTATACTGTATTTGTAGTCTGCTAAATTTATAGCAACTTTTATAATGAAACCATTACCACAAATGACATATTTCGTACAGCTACCAAACAAAGTTGTCACGCTACCCATACAAAATACAAAGCTGTGACGTCACAAATATGTAGAGGAATTTCAGCGGTGCGTTTTCACGTCTTAAAATTAACGTCTAAAAATATGTGTCTTTAAAACTTTTATATCTGAAAGAGCTTTTTGTTTAGAAATGTATTTCTGTCACTATTGTGTTTATTTTTGGCAGGTCTTTACAAAGCAACACGAAAAAGTTTTTAGTCATAATGCCTTTTTCTTTTTTTTCAAACAGAAAGTAGGTTCTATAGATCTTTAAACATGTCTTCTGTAAACAAAAAAAAATATCGATAGCATTTTATCGACACGGCCCCATCCCTCATTCCCTGGGGTCGCCATCGATCAGCCCGTAATTAACTGTTTGTTAACCGATCCACTATTCCCTGTTCCGATTCATGGCTTATAAATACACTGATTCGCTCTTTGCATTAAAATAATGGCTATTAACTAATACCTGACATCATTTTGAAATGTAAAATGTTTGTGAAATGATTTTTTATGAAAAAATGTGTAAGTGAGTTTTTTATTACGCTTTCACACCTTAGGTAATTATTTTATGAAAGTGTTCACCAAAAAATTTGGATACGCAATGTCTCAAGTACAAAGAAGGAGATAGTATATCTTTTATCACTGAAAAAAAACCTGTTACTATTCCCGAGGGGTCGACATTGACACGAGCGGAGCCGCGGGCATAGCTAGTTTTATTTTTAAGGTGGCCCTTCCCGACCGACTATCGTCAACGCGAGCATGGTCGAAAAGCTTGTTCCGTCCAGCGCAATGTCAGATAAAGATGCAAAGTGGAAAGAAACCTTGCCCTCGTCTCCCGCACACCTCTTACTGCCTCATGGAAACAACCTAGTGAGTACGTTAAGACATTGAACGAAAAATAGTGTGCGGAAATTTCATTAAACTTGTTTCAAGAAATACGTGTTTATTGGTAAGCCTTACAAGTTTATGAAAAAAACCTTGTACATCTAGACTCTCTATTACATTTGCAAGGTTTCTAAATAAATATTTTCTTTACTGTTACATTTAATGAGTACATTATAAACGCC
Source organism: Rhodophaea formosa (assembly GCA_963082605.1). NCBI lineage: Eukaryota > Metazoa > Arthropoda > Insecta > Lepidoptera > Pyralidae > Rhodophaea > Rhodophaea formosa. Next base: position 14,051,996 of record OY720222.1, on the reverse strand, counting down.
CAAAGTTCACATAAAATTTGTGCAAAAAAGCGGATTTTTGGAGGCTAATACTGAAGTTTTTTCTCCAAATTTTGATTTTTCGTTTTGATAGAAACCTAGATATAGTACACAAGATACCTATTAGTGGAAAATCTTTAAAGAAAGATTTGTTACACCGCCATAATCACGTACGAGCGTTTGTATGAAAAGATAGACGGGTTGGCCGCCCTTAAGTCTTTTACTGTAATTTTAATTTATTTGTCACTCTTCTTATCATCCATCCATCCATCAGGTCTTTTTTAGTCTCCATTGCAGGAGCACGACCCTCTCTGTACCACCACAGCAATATATTAGCCAGAGTAGTCAGAGGATTTGGCCTACACTCTCCACGCTGGCCAGACGTGTTGGAGAGGTCTTTTTGATGTGTGTAAGCTTTGTTTAGCTTGTGTTTCCTAAGTCGCCTTTTACGACATCCACGGGAAGACTTGGAGTGGTCCTATTCTACTCTGCCGGGAACCACACGGCATTTTCTTATCATACGGGGTACCTTTTATATCCACTTTTCAGTAGATAGGCTCGCCTTCTAGAACTATTATGGTAAACATTGTGTTTATTATATAGGATATAAAGGTTATTGTCAATAGCGATAAGAAAAATTTAATAAAAAATAAAAGAATTAGAAATGAATCAGGTAGGTTATTTTAACAAAAATCGTTTGGCAAGTAATATCTAGTTATAACATATTCATTCATTCACTCATCTAGGCAACGCTTCGGGTTATAAATACTTGCATATGAGTAACGAGTCTTTCACGTCAGCTCATACCTTAAGAACTATTAAGGCATGGAGAATTCAGCAATAGTATAAGATTCCTTGATATGCGGCGATGGAAGAGTACCTTTTGTAGAATTATTTATTTACCTCTACCTACCTATTACTCTAAAGATGTTTATCTCCAAGTTCAAGTGAGAAATAAACGTACAAAATTGCTTCAATATTAAAAACAATTCCAAAAATGGTGACAAACATTATTACTTGGCACCATTCGGTGCTATCAGCCATCAACTGTTTGTCACCTGACATACTCGTAATATAAGTAATATGATTTATAAATTACTATTCCAAAAACGAAAATCATCGACAGATATTTTTGCTTCACATCACTATTTACGGCTTCCATTGGTAGCAATTAGCCGTTTGGTTACTGATCTGTAATGTGCTCATAGCTACGAGCCATCAAGTGATATCCTTCGTAATGCAATTAGGTTTAAGTACTTTTCGTTGTAAGGCCAAATAAACATCAAAAATTCAAGTTTATTTGAATGAGTAGGCTTCAGAAATAAGGCGCTTGGTTTTGACCAATTTTAGCACACTATGAAGATGTTGGACATAGCAGAAGTATAATATACAATATGGTTAATAATAGTAGATTGTTGTACTGAGAGAAAGTAAGATAATGCTGCACGAGCGTTTATTTGGAGCCCGAGCGCTAGCGAGGGCTCTAAAAAGCACGAGTGCAATATAATATAACTTACTTAATGCGATTACGAGGTGCAAAATCTGCTTTTCTTTAATTTTTCTTTCAACTACTGCAATAAAATTATGTGAAAAATAAAACTGAAGACAAATTACAAAAGTTGAAAATTTGTTGTTTACATTCCCGCCTCTTTTTCTTTATGGCCAGTATTTTTTTTAGGCAAGGCAATACACATGTATTAGTAAACTCTTCGACCAACACGGCCTCCGTACCGGACGGAGGGAGTGGGCAAAGCGACAATTTACTATGACAATTTTTCTGGCGTTTTTTGCGGGGGGAAATGTGCACACAAGTTTAGTTCCGCACACCTACATACAAAACTTAAACTGTCACTTGATAGTAATTATGACATTGTCACAAAAAATGACATAAAAAAGAAAAAATAATTTGTGTACAGATGAGTCACACAACTTACACATAGACATGCATATGCCTAATTTTGGCTTGTACCTTGACAGAGGGGAATGCAGCGTATGGCTACTCCCTTCCGTGTTGCTCGAAGAGTAAACTCCATACGGCCGTTAGGTTAGCAAACCTTCTTTATGACATGTGACAACTATTGTCCCGCGATTTAAAAAAAAAATTACAGCTGCTCTAGTGCAGCAAAAATGTATGGAAATCCTTTACTGCACTGTTTAGTTTTTTTTTATATTTCTAATGCAGCAAAGTTCCGCTTTGTGCTGGATATGTAGTGCAGTTATGATAGAATTTCAGCGTAGTTGGAAGAAAAACCCTTTCCCATCCTTAAAACGGTGACTCAGCCTATCAATATGAATAAATTTTCTTCAGGATAAATGATGAAATTGGGGATTGGGCGAAAATCTAAGGAATCACATTGATAGGCGATGCGGCTAGCAACCCATCACTATTTTGATTCCGCTTTCCACCTTTACGCCCACTACGATGCTAAACGTGGCCTATAGGTTTTATGACCTTGGTTTCTGTCTACCCCGCAAGGGATAAAGACGTGATACTATGTATGTATGTATTAATGATGAAATTTCGAAAAATAATATCATTGCCATACAAATGTGTTCAGGTGGTCGGGCAATTTGTTTGAAAGAGGTAAATTTTTATTTTCCATCATTAGTCCTATAAAAAAAAGATGTTCATATTGATGGGTTGAGTTACCTTTTTAACCTCTATATCCCCGACCGGATCAGACAGGGTTATATTAACGTATTGTAAACCTATGGTATATTTAAAGAGCCGGACAGAAAAAGATATGATTATTTTTGAACTTGAACGAAATCTTAAAACTGATTTATGGAATAGAAAAAAATCTTGGGTCTTCTTCTTCCTTGCCTTTTTCCCTATTTGGGGTCGGCTCTGTATGTCAACTCTCTCCAAAGTTTCCTGTTACCAACCATATCGGCACTTGCTCCCCGTTCCTTCGTATCATTCCTCACACATTCCCTCCACGACTTTCACGGCCTTCCCTTTCCTTTCCTTTCCTTTGAAAAGAAAAACATCTTGTGTAACTTTTGAAATTATTTCTTAAACTTAAATACCTTAATCTAGAATGTTTACAAATTAATTAAAACTTCACTTTATGTAATCCTTAACTTACATCAATTCAATTATTCTTGTTTCAGGTAAAAATATGGTTCCAAAACAGAAGAACGAAATGGAAGAAGAAAGACAACATAACCAACGCAGAAGTAGCCGAACTGAAGCATCAGACCAAATCCGTAGAAGAGAAGAAAGAAGAAATAAAAGAAGACCCTTTAGCGCTAGACATGTCTAAGAAGAACTGCAATAAGATATTAAGCGACAAACTTAGAAGTACAAAACCTGTAATAACTCAAAATCTAACTCAAAAACCTAGGAAAGTCGAGAAAGGAGTAGTCTTAGAAGCGATCTGCGACGCGAACGACATAGAAAGTAGAATATCTATTACTAAAATTACTAATAAACTGTCGAATACGGACTTGGCGGGGGAAACGGGGAAGGTTTCTGTGAAAAGTTTCAGTCCTGAAGAAGTGAAGGAGTTGAAATTTGACAGTCTTAGTAGAGATGTTGAAATGTAAGGTTGAATTTAGGTAGGTCTTGTGGGCCAGTGATGCGTGATCTCAGTTTGTTTTAATTATTTTTCCTTTAAGTTCTGAAAATTTTCTGTTTTTGTCCTAAAACTACAACAGTACTAGTACAATCATGATAGTACCGACATTCATCAAAATTTAATACCTCAAGATTAAAAAAAAATATATTGAAAGGTCAACGTGTTGGGGATGATTTGACGTTATTCCTAATATATGATGACAGTAATAGAGGAGAAGTGGATTTTAAAAGAGCTATGGAAGATTTTTAGTTCGGGGTAGCAAAAGTGTCTTAAAAACTCGTTGCAACCAAAAATCTTATATTTCATTCAAAGTCTCTAACTTTAGTTGTTAACTAAAATGATGTATGGGAAGCTGCCATAGCTATTTGTGTCTGTTTTCTCTTCATAAATATTTAATTTAACATGGGCTAATTGTAAACCAAAATATGAACAAACCGCTTTTACTTATTTTCATACTTTTCCGTGTTCGGCAGATTGTTTTTCGTTGGATTCTACTTCTTCATCTTTACATATTCATGGCTCAAGTAATAAATTTATATCACTCCAGTTTTTGGAAACTCTGACACCACTCTCGGCTGCAGGGTAGGTGGTCCTTTATGCAGCTGGTGGGGGCATGAAAGGCACCAAAGTGCCAGATGGATGCAAGGTCGGTCACAGAACGAAATGTCACATTTTTCACGGGTCGAATTTACCACATTGACGCTTCACTTCCAACTTATGGATATAGCCCCTTTATGCTCTACTAAAAAAGTACAAATATTGTTGGTAGTACATGTAACTGTTTTTATAATATTAGCGTCACTGGCTCATATCAAAATGTACAGTTAGTTTTATAGATTAGAAGTAAAAACGTTTGTGTGGATGTATTTTGTACGATTTCGGAAAAAGAACTGCTTTCCTAGTGCAGTAGACGCCCGTTTGTGTTCTAAACTCACTAATATAAGGCTATTTAGTTGTTTTCTTTTAAAACGTTTTGATGTTCATATACCTATTTATAGATTTAACAAGACTTATTTTAATATAACAATTACGAAAGGTGGTTCAAGTACAAGATGTAATGTAAATCGACATATAGTTAATGGGCTGATGCTTTTTTGGCACATATGAGAGGTGGCCTCAATACTTTTTCATGAAAAAAGCGTTTTAGGTATTTACCGACTGAACGAGCTTCGGAAAAATATGGGCAAAATATCGCTTTGAATTTATAATCTCATATGTAGGTTCAACATGAATACTAGTTGTGATGAGGATAGGTTAACTTTATTACTTGAAAGAACTAGTTAACTTTTTTTGCGTACTTTACTACAATACAAGTATGTGTACTTAATATTTTGTATAACATTGGCTGTTTTGTAACTACAACAAGGTATTGTTAACATTCAGCAAGTTTAAAAGATTATTGTGGGTAATTCTATGTAGAATATACCGCAGTTTATATTTTTCATTAGCCTACTCCCAGACTTCCCGCGGATGTCGTAGAAGGCGACTAAGGAAACACAAGCTAAGCAAAGCTTATAAATATCAAAGAGACCTCTCCAACCCGTCTGGCCAGCGTGGAGAGTGTAAGCCAAATCCTCTGCCTGCTCTGGTAGTGCAGAGAGGGTCGTGCTCCATCAGTGGAGACGGAAAGGACCTGATGATGATATGATGATATTTTTCGTAATTGTTATATTAAAAATCTGTAAGAATTCAAAATACCGCCATAATATTTTTTGTGAAATTTTTTTAAGCATTAAAAGCAAAAAATTAAACGCTTTATAGAAACTGATTCATTAAGTTCATTTGCCAATATTATGCGTACATACATATCTTATATTAATTCGTAAATAATAGAAGTTTTAATGCTCACAATAAAACACTCCTTTAAAAAAACCACAAAATTGTATATCTCTATATTTTTTAAATAGTATCGAATATTTTTGTTTATTTGTTGCTTGCTAAATGATAAGTTAATGTGTTACAGTTTGTGCAATAATCGACTCTATGCAAATAGATATAAGTACTTGTATTGCTTTTATGGATCATCCTAAGAAATAGGCCTGAATAGTATTTTAATAACTCAGTATTTTATTTATAATTACTAAATATGTGAGTATGTATTTCAGAAATATTTTAAAATCATCAATTCTCCCTTAATGTACGAAACAACAAATAAATATTATTTCATTTAAAAAGAAAAACAATCACAAGGGTAAAGCAAGGGTAAATCCGATTTTAGAAAGAAATGTGTAGGTAAGTACAGTCGGGGGCAGATAACCTGACCCTCCTACAGACTTAAAGGGGTCAGGTTTATCTTCCCGACTGTACATTCGTATCGAGGACATTTAAAAAGTTTATTCTGTACACAAATAACGGAATAAACATTAGTAACTACATAATTGCAAGGTATTATAACTCGTCTTTATTTCTTACGTGGCAGTATTTTTTTTAAAACCCATGAGCGTCTCATCATCAACCAATCTTCTGGCACGTTTGTCGATAGCGTCCAGGGGTTCGAGCTGATAGCGGGCGGATCCATGCCACAGATGGGAACAATACTCCATACAGGAGCGGACTTGAACTGTGTAAAGGCTGTATTGCTGGCCTGGAGTAAAATACCGCTGAACTTTGGAGATGATGTCCAGCTTTTTCGAAGCAGTCGTAGCCCTGGACTTACATATTATAGAAACAGAAATTTAATTTGGGTGAAATGTCAATATCAAGAAAAAGTAAAACTATAGGCTCCGATATTTATCGTAAGCAATATGATTATTTACTTCTCAAAGAAAATATAATAGACTATCTGGTGCCACTAATCCTTACTTTATAAGAACATTAATGTATATGAATACAGCGTTTCAATTGACACTTAAAATGGGTATGTCGAGTGTTAATTTATACCCTGTTAAAGGGGTGACTCAGCCCGGTAATATGATCAACTTTTTCTTTGGGATCAATGCCGGGAACTAAAAAAACCTCATTTTCATACAAAAGTTTTCGGCCGCCCGGGCAATTAGTATGGGAAAGCCCCAAAGGAAAAGTTGTGTACATATGGATGGTCTGAGTCCCGCCTCTAAGGAAGTATCAAAGATTAATTTACACGCTGTATAAAGTACATAACACACATTACACACACACAGTACACAACAGTAAGCCGTGTGGTTCCCGGCAGAGTAGAATAGGATCACTCCAAGTCATCCCGTGGATGTCGTAAAAGGCGACTAAGGAAACACAAGCTAAACAAAGCTTATTAACATCAAAGAGACCTCTCCAACCCGTCTGGCCAGCGTGGAGAGTGTAGGCCATGGTAGGTAGGTATATGGCTCTGGTAGTACAGAGAGGGTCGTGCTCCTGCAGTGGAGACTAGAAAGACCTGATGATGATGATAAAGTACATACTTATATAGAACAGGTTCCTTCCAAGTTTGACATTCACAAGCGCAGTTTCTCGGTAGCGCGTGAGAAAGGACCCGCAATGTGACACCGTCAGCATCAGCGCGAATATGTAAACAGCCGATAACATGCACACTGCACCATCTCCATGTTCTCAGGAAATCATCACGACTCGTTATAGAGAATTGGAAAATTGCAACTTAACATTTTTAGTGTGGATGCAGTTCGCAAATCTTATAAGGTCCTTGTAAACAGCTTGTAAAAATTTACTAAGGGTGAGTCGGACTCGTGCAGGAAGGGTTCACTACCATTATCTAGATACAATATTAGACGATCGAGCTAAAAACTAAAAGTCATTTTCCTAGGTTCCTAGTACCTACTAAGGGCCAGTGGGTTTGTTGATATAAATAAGACTCAGGCGAGGCGTAAAGCTTACGAAGTCACTTATATTTTGCTATATGGGGAGACAATTGACTGTTGATTGTAAGAAATAAAGACGTAGATCGTAGGATATTGTTATTATTGCCAGTGGCGGATTTACCAATAGGTTAGAGGGGCGGCAAATTTAGCCCAAATAATAAAAAAAAATATAATTATATTTATACACATTACGTTCGTAATCCGTATATAAAAGACTAGCTGTTACCCGCGGCTACTTCACTATATCACCTACTTCACAATCATACTAATAACGGGAAAAAGTCGATGTAATGAGGACGATAGAACACATCATAAAGTAGCAATTTCTGAATAACTAAATGTAATTAATATGATTGTGAACTAAACTAACGTATTGAATTTCAATACTCAGTAGGGGCGGCAAGTTTGAATAGACTACTAGCGGCAAATTTGTAAATCCGCCGCTGATTATTGCTGTTGATGATGATTTGCTTTTCAATGATACATATTCAGCGTGTAATTTTTAAACCCTTGAAATACCGTTTCATAAGTGACCATGATCAAAATGGACAACTTCGACATCTTCATATTCCTAGACGATACAAAAGTTAGGTCGACCTGGAAATTTGTTTGAAAGTACGTATCAAATTTTTTTTCAGTACCTAACATTCGTGTCATAGTAAAGTTGTTCATATTGATGGTCTGAGTGAATACTTTAAGAGATAGTCGAGGGCACATTTACATGTTGTACCTATACAGGTTGATTCTGAACAACCTGGCAATATTTTACTGTCGGAATCAGAATCACTAATAGAATAAAGTCGCGAGAAAAGAGCTGAAAAAGGAAAAAAAAAAATTATAACTCCCGTAATAATTCACCAATCATCTGTTCAAATTTCTATAGGAAATCAAAATATTTTTCTCAATTTTTAACTTTTGTTTTCGCGTACTTATGTATACTTATTCTGTTGGTATTCTGATTCAAATATTGCCAAGTTGTTATAATCCCTCTGTATAATGAGAGCCGGACTTGCTTATTTTTTTGCACGTATGCTGGCTTCTCCTCTGTATCTTTCTCAGCCTGTGTTCACCCATTGTTGGGTATAGGCCTCTTCATGGTTTTTCCATTTGACCGGTATTTGATGAAAGAATTCAAAATAAAGAAAACAATGCAAATTTTGACATTTTGGGAGAACATTGTATGCTTTGGTGTAGATTAGAACATAATAGTGAGTTCTGGATGAAAAATAAATAGTTTTCCATTATTTTGTCTATCATTCCCTAAATTCCCTTCGACCTTTTCCAAAATCACACCAATTAAGATTGCCCCACATGGGATATTAACGATACTTTATATTTTATTATAGATACCAAAAGATTACAACCAAGTCTTCCCATGGTTGTCGTAGAAGGCGACTTAGAAAACTCAAATTAAAAAGGCTCAGAAACATATAAGAGACCTCTCCAACCTGTAAGTGTAAGCCAAGTCCTCAGACTTCTCTGGCTAATTTATGGCTGGGGTCGAACAGAAAGGGCCGTGCTCCTGCACTGGAAACTAAACATTGATCTGATGATGATGAAACAACCAAGACCCAGGTCAATCTGAAATAGATTTTTTATTTTGACTTAAACGGGTCGGGGATTGAACCCGGGGCCTTGAACTGCAAAGACAATTGCAGTACCTACAACTATTGAGCAGCAGAGATCGTAAAAAGTACTACCCAGGTATATGAGAAAACTGACGAGAATATGTCTGTTAAGTAGTCCATAAGGCAAACCCATGGCCAACCCATGGCAAACAATGCCCGCGTGGAATTTTTCACTATATCTTAGTCTAAAATATCTATCTAAAATAATAAAGCATTGTCAATGCCTAAAGACCTCTTTAAATTTCTTATAAACATGGTTAGCAGTTAGATAAACAAAGTAAAATACTTTGCTATCAATTAATAAACTTATCGGAACTTTCAAATCGTTTCACCCTTGCTCCATCTATAGTATTTGTCTTGCACTACAAATAAGCAGTGCAGCACCATCTACAGTTAAAATTATCTACTAACGTATCACAAAAAGCAGAGTGTTGCCATCTGTACAGGATAAACACGACGAGTACCATGCTTTGAAAAGTATTTAGTAGTTTCTCGAAAGAGACACAGATGGCATTACGTGTTACAACTTGATGAAGCTTTCGTAGCATCGTAGCGGTCGTAGCATAGTTGTAGCAGTTCTAAACTTGAGTTGTGCCTGCAATTCAATTACAATTTTGAAAATTAAGTTTACTTTGAAGTCCTTGTTTACGTTATCTTAAAATATATTTACTGATACTGCGATTACTGAAACAGTTTTGATGATATTTGTCCAAGCGTGTGAGTTTGAATTAATCTGAAAGTATAAATTAATAAAATAAATATACAGTGACAAATCACACAGATTATGCTAGCCACACAGAAAGATGTAAAATTGAGTCGTGGGATTATACCTCTAAGATACTATATTTATGTTTTAGGTACCCATACATACTATCTTTCTCGTTTTTTTGATATATGTAAAAAAAAGGTAGGTTTGTAAGGGACGTGAATGTGTGTAGCCCACACACACATTCACGTCCCTGACGGGGTTGACAGAGCCTAAGGTCATAAGACCCAAAAACCACGATTAGCTTATTACAAACTAGAGTAATTTTACCAGCCGCGTCGCGAATTCCTTAAGAGTCGCCTGGACGCGCATGTCTCCATACAAACGGAAAAAGGGAATTGTGGCAATGTTTGATAATTTTGGAGTAAAATTAAGCATCCAATCAATAAATCTTCTTATAATCTACGTACGTTCCTATACAGTTTGGTTAAATTATCAATAGTTTGAGAATTATACGCCTCTCAAGATTTCCATACAAATTTAGAAAGGCTTGTAATTCTCAAACCATTGGTATTTTAACCAAGCTGTATAGGAACGTACGTAGATTATAATGAGATTAATTTATTAAATGCTTAATTTTACTCCAAAATTATCAAATATTGTCACAATTCCTTTTTTCCATTTGTATGGAGACATGCGCTTCCAGGCAACTCTTAAATGATTCCTTAAATTTTCGCTCTTTGCCTTTGCCGGCTTAGACAGTTTGCGCGGGAAGAGAAGCAGCTGTTACTTTCTCTCTCTCTTTTTCCCATCTGAGAGTTTTACTGGTTACATCCTTAGCTGTTACGGGTTGGAGCCCTGAAATCACTATTATGACAGTTTTACTGCAATTGGTTTTTGCGTAGTTTTTACGGCTGCGGTCGTCAGTTCCTTGGTATGCTCCCGAATCACCGACTTCTTGCTGTGAGAATGGCGTACATGTATTCGCCCACGCTGAGAGTTCAACCTGGTACCCCCAGTGTCACTGGCGTAATTAACACTGCACCACATAGGCCGTCAAATTCAACTGGTACATTTATATTAATTTATAAATAGTGAGGCCAACCCAATCCCTTGACCGGCTTTTACGGTTTTCGTGGGAAGAAAAGCAGCAGGCATATTCTATGTTTTTTCCTTTTCTCCTAAACCAACATAGAAGAGATTAATTCTTAGTTAAAAAAATGGCTTTTATATATATAATAGTTTAAGCTTCATCTTAAATGTACATTTATTAAATTATTTCATGTAATTAGGAAGGTACTCCGTTCTTACTCTCCAGACAAACGGAAAAAGGGAATTGTGGCAATATTTGCCACAATTCCCTTTTTCCGTTTGTATTGAGACATGCGCGTCCAGGTCTCACTTAATTTTGTTTCAAATTACAGATGTCCCATCTGTTATTTAGAAAATTAATACCATTTGACATTGGCCTTGAGAATTGAATTGATTGATCAGTCGTCATAAGCTTGTCTGAATGTTTGTCCTAATGACGACAGTCCAAGGTTGGCTCTGAAAGGAATTTAATGACTTCGCGGAATATTAGTCACGATCGGATTTTGTTAAAACGTTTGGTAATTTAGCCAGATGGGTAATTACGCAAGTGTTTAAATTAAAATGGATATAATTTGATGAAATAAAATTACCTACTTCGGTCGGTAACGGGACGTTACGTTTTTTTTTAATCTCAGACTGTTCTGGCTAGTATATGGCTCTGGTAGTACAGAGAGGGTATGTCAGTCGTGCGTGGGCGCAATCCTAAACTTAGGTTTCAGGTTAGTAAGATTAAAAAAAAATCGATTTATTTATTAAAATTAGCGCAAAATGCTTAGTAGAAATATGATGATACCAAATAATCACCAAGCATTTTAAAATTTTAATTTTGTACAATGTTCGATAGGTAGACACAGCCCAAAGCACGCCCAATGACTTTTTTTTAGTTTGTTTTCTTTTCATATAGGGAAGGCCTTTTTCTTCCCTATATAAGACTGTGTCCCATCCAATTCCCTCTGAATCTAGCCCATAAAATACAGCTTGTATTATGTACTTTCTCTCTTCAATCATTGGTTTAATCAAAATGATTACATTATTACAAGACTTGATCCCGCGCAATTAAGTATATACCTAATCCCGCAATTAAGTGAATATCCCGCGTAATAAGTTATTATTTTTTGTTTTTTGACTTGACTATGCGCTGGTTTTTAAATCAAATTGCTACTTGATTCTTACTATTTTTTTTTAATTAATTTCCCGTACCTAACATCATCATAACGTCATGTTGTAGAATTTTAAAATAATCTAACAATTCCTGTTAGCTGGTTGAAAGCACCCAAATATTCCTCAGTCTAATATTATGTTAACACTTTAAGAAATGAATTTCATCCATCACAAGTATTTTGTATCAATTAGCAAAAATATACAAATGTCTTCAAACAAATGATATAAGCCGGGATCGGCATTAACTGTGGATTACATTTGTTATTCCTTATTTAGAGCGAGAGAGAGGGCTGTATGTTTAGGCGGTGTTAGCATGGGTGCGAAAGAGATGGCAGATGACTGACGCGTCAATTTGTCCTGTACAGTTTCTGGAAAAACAAACACCTTGGGTAGGGTGACCACGGTTTGGTTTTAGCCGCACTTTTGCAGTTTGACATTTAGCATTCATTATAGGTTAACAAAAATCGTCTCGTAATAAAATGATTTAAAATATGTATTTTCATATTATTATCTGTATTCATTACCGCCAGTAAAAAAAGTATAAAATTCCAGCTATAGAAAAACGGTGATCAAAGTAATGATATTTTAACAATGTCATAATTATGCAACAAACAGTTTAGTCATCTACATGGATCCATTTCACTCTTATCTTTAAAAAAAATCTAGGCAGGTTACACATACATTGGCCGTTTATAATTTTAAAACACATAATTTAAACCCCAGAAGCAGGATAATATATTTTGCGCGTATGTGTGTATAATGTCTGTTCCATTCCCGGCTCGAGTTACTGCAAATTTTTAAGTGTGAGATATCATTAGATTCATAATCTTCCCCGGGATATCATAGTTATGTGACGTCAGCAAAAAAATAATATGCCGGACGTAAACAATCAAAAAAGGTACCTAGTCAGGTGTTATATTTTTTTAAAATAATGCTACTTATCATTGTGCTTACACGAAATATAGTCGGAGACAAGTGAGAAATATAATCGTGTGGACACCCTACAATCTAAATGCGACTTGAAGAGTGATCGCCGCTATCCCGGCCGCCAGATTAGCCCCAATTTTAAATTGTTGATTACTTTCACAACCTGCCCCCTCCACCCCCACTCCCGGAGACTTGGCGAATCTTCGCAAATGACAGGCTGTTAAATTTTTAAAAATCTATCTTTATTTCTGTACGGCTTGCAAGATAGTTGTATGAGGGTAAATTTCAAATTATCGTTGAAATAATTAATGGTAAAAAAGATAAACCGGCCAAGTGGGAGTTGTAATTGCACGAACGGTACGACCATACAATTTTTAGCTTCAAAAAATGCTCAATACCACATTTTTGTGTGCCCTACCCGTTATTGTTTTATAGCTGCTATAGAATACATATTCTGTAAAAGTTTTATTTATTTTCCTATTATAGCTCGATTGATACAGTTCTGTAACTGACGGACAGACGGTCGTACGGATAGTGGAGTCTTTTTGGGTAAGAAACTCTAAAAAAACTCAGCATAAGTTAACCGGCCAAAGACAATACATACGTTCTTATAAACTACCGTATTAAGGTCCGCTTTAGTAGACTAAATCGCTATAGAAAGTCTAATTTAGTTTTTCCGCATTCACCTTTTATCTTGCAATTCTGTATTCTGATTCCAAGCCTAAAATATAGCTATAAAGGGGATTAAAAGATCAATCGTAAATACTTTACTATTTTTTAATTTTCTTTTTTTTCTTGTTTTGCCGATGCTACCCCATCTTATTTATTTAATATTTCTAAAACAGTATTACCGCTCGGGATACTGAGGCGCGGACTTGTAATAACATTTTATTGCTCCGGGATTCAACTTCGATTCAATTTCACGAAGCATTTGCCAATGAAGACGCGAAGAAGGGCTTTTGGATTGATTTCATTTAAAATTGTCCATCTATCGTGACTATACGAGCTCCGTGGCGCAACGGTTACCGCACGCCAGCCTGCGACACGGGGGTCCCGGGTACGATCCCCGGTCAGTCATGATGGAAAACGATCTTTTTCAGATTGACCTGGGTCTTGGATGTTTATCTATATATGTATTTGTTATATAATATAGTATCATTGAGTTAGTATCCCATAACACAAGTCTTTCTTAAGAACTTACTTTGGGGCTAGCTCAATCTGTGTGATTTGTCCGTATATATTTATTTATTTTATTTTACTTTGATAAGCTCCGTGATGTCCGATGGATAGGCATGCTCATAAAACTGGTTAAGATGAAAAATGATCTTCTTCAAATTGACCTGGGTCTTGGATGTTTATCTATATATGTATTTGTTATAAAATATAGTATGATGAAATCAAATGAAATTAATAGTTTTTATACAAATGTTGGATCTCATGTATCACTTTTTGAACGTCATTTATCTTTCTTGTTATTATTTTTTTATATTTGCAATATCGAAAAACTACTAGCGTTGTTTGAGTTAGTATCACATAACATAAGTTCGAACTTACTATGAGTTTGATTTGTCCGTATATGACTTATTTATTAGTATTTATTAAGCTTGTTAGCTATCTACTTAAGCGAGGTAACTGGTGTTTTGCAAGAAAACCTGTATACCAAAAGTAAATTTTACATATTGTATATTTTTATATTTGCTTTTATTAAGTATGAAGGTTTAATTGATATATTGATAATAATAATAAAACTTCATCATCATCATCATCATCATCATCAGGTCTTTGATAGTCTCCACTGCAGGAGCACGACCCTCTCTGTACTGTCTGAGCAATATATAGCCAGAGCAGTCAGAGGATTTGGCCTACACTCTCCACACTGGCCAGATGGGTTGGAGAGGTCTCTTAGATGTTTATAGCTTTGTGTAGCTTGTCTTTCCTAAGTCGCCTTCTACGACATCCATGGAAAGACTTGGAGTGGTACAATTCTATTCTGCCGGGAACCACACGGCATATTAAAACTTATGCGAGATAAATTCATTATGAAAACCCGGCTTTACTCACGGCGGATCCGACGTAATAAAACGTGAGTAACGTGGTTTTCATAAATTATTAATTGAAATTGTACCTAATAATAGATACTCACACATCTTACCATTGCGTATTATCAACAGCTGTTAAGTATTTACAAAAACCATTAACAAAACAAACTCCTAACGCAAAATCAACAAGCATGAAGGCTAATATGGTCTTTGACGGCAATTTGTCAACTTTTACATCTGCCGGGTCGCCGATTCGATTCCCGAGGTATTGATCGACAAATTCTCGAATAAATAGTACGTGCAAAATGATCCGTGTATAGGCATGCCCATAAAATAGCTGATAACTCGATAGCAGTTATTGACTTTAGTTAAAACGTTATTTACATTAAATCTACTTAGTTAGGTATATATTTCTAGTTAAAATTAGAAAGTGCTAAAAATACCTATGTGAAAAACATAATTTAAAATGTCTAGTCATGTTTATAATTAATAAAATTAAAGAGTGAATGTAATTGACAGAAGGTAAATACCAACGCTTGGAAATTAACAAATAAAAAACAGAAACTTACACCACCCTCTATAAGGTTGTTTTCTAATATTTTCGCGCTTGTTACACATTTAAATAAAAATATCTTTAAACGTTAGGAAACGTTACATGCAAAAATAATGTAACAAACGTGATTAAGCCGTATTTAAAGGATTTTTTTAAATCTCTAACCTTGTTAACTAATATCTATTATTTATCAGTTTTATCAAGTTTAAGTTGTCGTTGTATCGAAAATAATACATAATTATGCTTTTTACGAATTGTTTAATTCTTACGCATACCAGAAACAACTGATGGGTATTGAAAAGCATTAGCAGTTTAACGATAGTTATAACGACATAACTGTTATCGTTAAACTGCTAAAGCTAGAACGTCACATCTCTAATCGCATAACGTAACATCATTTGTAAATTGCAGTTCATTGTGAAGGCGACAAAACGAGTCGATCACTGGCCCGGAAGTTATTAGTTTTATTGCCAACTAAACGGCCCTTGTCATTCTAGAGGGTCAGTTTAATTTATGTTTGGATAAAGTAGGTCAGGATTTGCAATAACTATTAATAATGTGTGCTCGGATGAATTTTTATAGTTTTTATTTATTTAATATCAATGTAGGTAGTAATTTATTGAATAAGTTTTGAAGATTTTTAGATCTACATAGTTATAGATTGTAATCCTCGAAAAACTGTCGACATTTTGTCACCTCCGCTGTGACTTAATTCCCTGCTTCAAATAATATAATAAATAAATCACGCAGATTGAACTAGCCACACATTAAGTTGTGAACTTGTGTCGCATAATACTAACTCAACGATAAGTAATATATATTTCCTAAAAGTCTAGCCTTTATTTTCCTGCGACTTCATTTGCGCAAGTTAAAACCTAATGACACCCTCAGACATATAATATTAGCTTTTTATAGGAGAAATAATTTAGAAAATCAGCCAATAGTTTCAGAGCCTATTCAATTCAAACAAACAAACAATAAAATTTTTCCCCTATAGAATATTTGTAAGTGCTGTCAGTTTCCAAGATACGCGATGTTCAGTGATTTTTACCAAAAGATTGTACCTAATACAAAAATGGCGGGCTATATAGAGCAAAATAAAGTTAAAATTAAATTAATTTGAATTTTCTTTTCAAATAAAAAGAGCAGTTATGCATTGTGTTATTATTAATTTACACTAGCGCGAGAATATTCCACTTCTTAAATTTATCCAAACAATTTTTCGAGTAATTGTGCCTAACTGCCACACCTTTACAATAACTTCTGATCCCGATCCTATTTACAACAACAGCGCAATATAATTTGCTCGACATCGCACACCGCGCGTCCGGCCTATTATTACAAATTGTCAGTTCCATTCCACTACCCGACGTAATCCTATACAAAACTCACGTTCCAGTAATCCGATTATTTGTAATAGATCGCACCACTTTTCACACAATTTTGTCCCTAAATATTCAATATTTGGCCACCACAAACATGTGAAAACTTTATGTCGTGTTTATCTCAACGGCATAGTGGCGAAAATCGTGATTATTGAGTGCCGTTTGTAAGTTTGTTTTGGATAATGTTAAATCTATACAATGAAACTGATACGCATAAACCGATTTTTGGTGGAGGATTGACGGTTTTTGACGTAACGAATATTGGTGAGTGACAGATCTTTATTGGCACCATGTGTTACCTTTGGGATATTTAAGTTATGAGACATAGGGAACGATACAGTTTGTGTTCAGTTGTACATACACGTACTATTATATACTGCTAAGTTTACTAAACTTTTTTTTAGCCTATTTTGTTTCCCACTGCTGGGCAAAGGCCTCCCCTTTCTGTTTCCACTCTCACGATCTAAGTTTACTAAACTATTTACAAATTTAAAATTTATTAAGTGTTTTGAGCCATATCCTCTGACTGCTCAGGCTAATAGGTACTGTATGGCTCTACTGTATGGCAGTACAGAGAGAGTCGTTCTCTTGCAGTGGAGACTAAAAAAGGGCCTGATGATGATGATGAAATTTATCAAGCGTATGTGAACATACCTATTATATATTGCCTACGACAAAGTCGTATGGGTTTTGTATTTCTACGTAACATTTAGTATTTTAGAGCCTTAAGAGTCCCACGTAAAGGCGAAATCCCATACAAACGTAGTTTGGTTTTAGTTTTACAACAGTTAAAAGCCAATCTCAACAAAATTTCGTACATACGACCGGATAAGGCATATTGATGTTTATAATCAGATTTCAATTTCAAAAACAATACCTATACAAAATTTAATTAAATTTAATTAAAACAATACGGAATTTAAGGTAGAAATTAAATTTTTGTGAACATTATTCGAGCATAGCGACACTGTCGCTGTGACGCCGCGTCAGTGTCGCTATGCTCGAATGATGTTCAAAAAAATTTCCTACATTTATATTGAACAACGCTCTGTCGCTCTGTCGCTCTGTCGCGGCGTCACAGACGCGGCGCCACTGACGCTATAGACGCTTGCTTCCAAAGTCTACCTTTAGAAAGTATACAGTCAAAGAATATAAAACTCTAAGCATAGTCCACCGATTTTATTTATTTTAAAAATAACATATAATAGCAGCCGTGGTTGCAAAATATCCCCGATAAATAAACATCATTGTGTGGAATAAGCCGTTATTTGAAGCGCGACGCGCGGGAGGCTCGCCTCGTATTCTTGGACTTGGTTTAATCTGTTTGCTGGGTTCACATGTCACCATATTTGATGAGGCTATTTCGTTGGCAGCGTAAGTAACTTTTTGTAATTTAATCGTGAACGAAGACTGGGCCGCGCCGCACGCGCCGAAGTTGCATAATCCATATCTCCTTAATTTTGTCGGTTTTGCGCCCAATCATCACCATGATAGTTGCGGATTTCGATTGTTGAATAAATGACCTTCATTTCGGACACAAACAAATGCAAGTATTTCGTCGTAGAAATTAAAAGATTGTCCTATCTATTCGATCCTCATTGAAATGTTATCTCATATACGGGCTAGCCTATATCTAGCAACTTCCATTTTAGCTCTTGTCAGAGGCCTTTAAGCCGGTTTAAAACTCTGACATTGGGTTTCTTCGTATTCCGTGATCTAAGAAGACACACGTAAAGAGAGAGAGAGAGAGAGGCGAAGAGATAGATTTATAAGCATTTGTAAAAACATATATGAAGAATTGTAAAAGCAATACAATACCTATTTATTATTTAAAAGAAGCATTAAGTATTTTTTTTTTGGCATGATGGAAAGATCCTTTCTAGGTGATTGCTTTCATCTCCATGTAACTCTATCATGATCTAAGCCCGTCTTCGGTCTAAAAATATATCAATTTCGTAAGTTTTTATTACCGTTCATTTTAGTTTCATTCCTTTAACAAATTCTTCAGGTCTTCCGTCAAGGCTTTATATGTCCATGTGAGCCCATCAAAATCTTAGCGCGCGTCGCCGGCGTAAACAAATATATTTATTTAATAAGTTTTTATTGCCCTAATCTGGACATAATTTACGCTGATAAGCAGATCAACAAGCTCTAATATATTATCATTTGATACTCTCCCTGTGTGTTTGTTTTATTTGAATATGGTTAGTCGAAGGTGCTAGTGAATAATTTTAATATTTATCTGTTTTTATACCACGCTCATTCTACATATTTTATAGACATTTTATTTTGCTAAAAATGCCGTGATAAACAATAATTACCCTTAAAATTTAAACCTATCAGTTAAAAAACGACGTGTTAATTATCATAGCTAAATGGGCTTCACTACTCAATATATATCTTTTATGGTTTTCCGGTTATTCTAGTGCGTCATCAGACCACTATATATAGGTATATTCTTTGCCACTAGATCGAACGGTTGAAAGGTTCCAATAATAACTAAGTTTAGGTACAATTTCCTTCTAAGCACTAGTAAAAAAGCCTACTTACTCATCGTGAAAAAAGTTAGATTTATAAAATTTTATGACGTATTCAAAATTTGCCTTTAAATAAGTAATACAGCAAAAGATAAATACAATTTTTACCTTTACAGAATTAGGATCCCAGCTTAAAAACGTTAGTCCTTTTGACATCTGGATTTGGATTGATAAAGATGATTCTTGTCCTTATTTTTTCCGAACACAGGCAAAGAGAGAGAGAGATCAAAGAAAATATGAATTTCTTTAACCTTTTTACGATCCCGGCATACCTAGGGGTATAGTATATATATACTACTGTAGGTAGAAAAGGAGTAGTTTTTCTTAAATGACTGTGTAGCTCCAAGTGAGCTTTTGCTACTACTCCGGACTTTTGAAGAGAGGGCAGAGTGCCCTCAATCTGTAAGGGTCTGTAAGGGTCTCCTCTCTCGCCCTTAGGTGTACTTTACCTAAGGAAAATTCAAAAGATTCGACACACTAAAATAAGGAAAATTACCAAAGCCACAGACGGACTAAAACAGGCTTTAGGACTTAAATGGAAGTGGGCTGGACATGTAGCGCGCCTTCAAGACCAGAGGTGGCCTAAAACAGCGACTCTCTGGAAGGGACCACACGGAAAGAGGAAGATAGGAAGACCTTACGCACGATGGGTAGACGACATCGTCAAAACAGCCGGCTCAAACTGGCTTCAGACAGCCCAGTCTAGAGAGGACTGGTTAACTTTGGAGGAGGCCTTCACCTGTAGAGGGGTTCTTGCAGATGAAAATACAAATTAAAATAAAAATAACATCGTAACAATAAAATAGAGACAATATTGCTCACCGTAACGTGGATGTGCATTACTTACATATTTTATTTTATAAATATGTTACGTTAAGTTTATTCTCTTACGTTTTACTTTTTTGTTTGTGAAACTTGTACTCCATTGTAAGAAATAAAAGGATTTTTATTTTATTTTACCTAAGGGCCCCCAGGAGAGACGGATCTTGGCTTTGTGTGCGCAAGGCTTGTAGAGACAGCAAAACTCTCATATGCCTGATGGGCCGCGATTTGCATGCATAGCCTGAATGGCCAAACTGAAAGTATCGAAAAAAGGTGCAGTGAGATCTGCGACTTATACTTAATCCACACGTGCGTCCGTGGAATCATTGGCGGTTTATTGAGTTGATAAGGTGGTGGGTGGATGGAAAGTGTACCGTGGTACCGCAACCATAAACGTAAACTCCCACTTTAGGCAAATTGAAAAGAACATAGCAGTGTTTGTGATCTTGAAATAAAATGAAAATAAAATAAAAAATAATGTAAAAAACAAAGACTTAAATATATGTCATGTAACAAGGTATAGTTTACTTCAACCACACTTCAATATAAGCAGCCCTTATTGCTACTTTTTGACAATTACATTGTACAACGTTTCGATGTAACTGTCAAGAAGACCTTTGCCCAGCAGTGGGACAGGAAGGGTTAAAAAGAGTTTCGATGGCCACTTTAACATCTAGTGTATGACTGGCTAGCAACCTAATGGAGCCAGAAGAAGGGTTACGTTTTAAGATATCATTATAAATCTGATATCGACACATTTAGTTTTGGTTTAAATTGGTAGTAAAAGTCCAGTTTTAACATTTAAAAAAAATATATTTTGTTTATCATAGATAGCCTACTTAGCATAGTACATTATTTAACGACCAACTCTTAAAATATAGGATGTGATCGAATTCATTGGCAACTACCTTCTATGTCTTGGACGTTTATCTAGATAAATTTAAAACTATTATAAAATATAGTATCGTTGAGTGCTTAGTATCTACATAAGTTCACAACATACCGTAGGGGAAGATAAATTTGTGATATTTTGTGTTCTTTATAATTATTAATTTATATGTTATTATATTAAATATTAGTAAAATGCTAGTATAAAAGTATCGACCCATACACAAGCCTATTCTACAAACCATTCGGACCATAATAATAATATTCAAAATCATCAATAACATCTCCATACAGTATCGTGTGAAACCGCTATTCATAATATGGACTGCCATTAATTTATTGGGTAAATTGAGCCGGCTAACGAACAGGTAGCGGGTTCGAGCCAAAGAAAGCAGCCGAGTCTGATAAATGAGTTGCTATTGTTGCTACCGGTCTTAGCTGAGAGAATATACCAGCAGAAATCCCGTGGGTTCTGTAGAAATAAAATGATCTGATAGCAAGATCATTTGGTTCAAAATATTAAAGTACTACCCAGATATACCTACCAGCAAAGATCTCGTGGGTTCTGTAGAAATAAAGTGATATGATAAAGAGATGATTTAGTTCAAAATATGAGCACTGAGGAGCCCGATTGGCCTAGGCGTGAGCATTGTTAGTGCTTCCGCATGTCAAGCAACTCCGAGCGCAGTCCCCACTTGGATGGATGACCGCAAGTGGCATAAAAATATCTCGAGCTCCTCAGTTCTTCGGAAGATGCAGGTCCCGGTTGTCATCATAGATGGCAGCCGTTAAGCTATGTCAGATGCCTTTAGGCAGCTTGAAAGACCTGACACCAGTGTTGACTACTTACACACACAAAAAACAAACAAAATGTGGAGCAAGGAGAAGTGATACGGATAGCCTAATATCATACATAAATAAATATATAGGGACAAATCACAGATACAGATCAAGACTTGTTTTATGTAATACTAAGGCCAATCTGAAAAATATTGTTTTTCATCATGACCTGACCGGGAATCGAAACCGCTTTGGTTTCTCACTTGTGTTGCAGGCTGTTAATCACTGCGCCACAGTCACAGGCATGATAAATGGCATAATTTAGAAATAGTTACCATTTTCATATCCACCAATATCGAAAAAAAATTTTGACGATCAAATCTTCACATACGAAGCTGACTTGTATAGTGTGTGCGATTCGCAATTTATCCATCAGAAAGGTCACGAGAAATATCAGAAATATATTATCTTAACAAATATCTGAAGGTTCGTAAAAGCCACAAACACTGCGATACCATTCGTTTGATCGTACACCATGACATCAATGCGTAATACAAATAAAAATAAACTTTGATTTAGAACAACACTCATGTTTTTACAACGGTCTTTCAAAGGATCTCTACAATGCTCACTGGACCCTGAGTATAAAAATAAAGATGGCCGTCTGTTGTTACCGTTTCGTTGCATTACATTTTGTTTCAAAATTGAGAAAAATATGTATTGATGTAAAGGATCATTTACTACAAAATTTTAAATGCCCATGGCTATGTGATCCAAACCTCTAGAATTAATGCAAAACTAACTTTATCACCTCTTCACGCTTTAACTACAGAACCGAGTTAGAAAAAATGTGGTATGGGAAAAGTTTGAGGTCATATATTTATACCCTTAATTCCCAAAAACTATTGTTCCCAAAGGAAAGATATCAACGCAAGCAGAACCGCGGGCAAAATCTCGCTTTGATGTTAGAAAGCTACTTCAAATTCAGCTTTTGCCATTAAGTAGCAATAAACTTAATTCATCATCCCTACTAACTTTCACATCATTGTATAGCGTAAATTGAGCATGTCTGTCTGTATAGGTAGGCTAATTTTAGAAGTCTTAAGGCGATTTTAAAGCTTTATTAATATGTAAAATACGGGTCACTCACGTATGAAGTCAGCTGCAGGAAGACATGTTTCAACCTCATCCGGAGGTCTTCCTCAGGGCGAATGTGAACCGAGACGCGCGCACGAAGTCGTCCCAGTCCGAACCGATTTTAAAGCGGTTTTTTCTGACATGATCATTTGGTTATAATTTCTCCTTTTATGAATAGAACAAAGCCGGTGTGGGCCGCTACTTCAATAATACTAGCTGTTTCTCGCAACTTCATCATTATCATCATCAGATATTTTTTAGTCTCCACTGCAGAAACACGACCCTTTTATTACTACCAGAGCCATATATTAGCCGGAGCAATCAGAAGATTTGGCCTACACTCTTCGTGCTGGCCAGACGGGTTGGAGAGGTCTCTTTGATGTTTATAAACTTTTTATAGCTTGTGTTTCCTAAGTCCTCTTTTACGACATCCACGGGAAGGCTTGGAGTGGTCCTATTCCTTTCCACACCGGTAACCCCGCAACTTTATCCGCGTAAATTAAAGATAATGATAAATGCTAATAATATCCCTAGCACTCTCAGGTGAAATAATTATTGATATCGCTTCAGTGGATTTCGAGTTTATCCATTTCTAACAATCACACAGACGATCGAATGATAACATACATACATACTATCACGTATTTTTCCCTTGAGGGGTAGACATAGCCCAGGTCTGTAAAACCTTAAGGCCACCTTTAGCACCCTATTCCGTTCTTAAACATAAGCTTCTGTGTAAGAACGGAATCAAAATAGTGATGGGTTTGCAAATTGCTTTTAGTGGACTTTATAATAAGAAATTGGTGTAGTTTGGTGTTATAAATGCTCGTGCTCATGAACAATTTGTGAAATAGTTAAAGTGGACTGATAAATGGACTCGTATAGATTTGCCGCCCCAAGCTCCCACGAGGCGTCAAAGAACATACGCCATCTTTGACGCTACTTGGAAAAACTTTACCGTACAACACCGATACTTAGTATCTCATTATACTGGACATTGGCAGAATCACTGAAATTTCGGTGGAAGCCATAATATAAAACAGAAGAAGAAAGATTTATCGAGGGGGCTCGTTGGCTGTGCACCTCCACGCGAGCCAGTTAGTTCTCGGGTTCTGGCTAATTATCTCAGTACTGCTTGTGATTCGCCTGAACGTTGGAACACTGGCCTGGTGAGCCCTGGGCAACGACAGACAGGAATTATGGAACCATTGCTCTCGAGCTATGGTTGCAAGTTCC
The DNA here is from genome assembly GCA_963082605.1 of Rhodophaea formosa. Lineage (NCBI taxonomy): Eukaryota > Metazoa > Arthropoda > Insecta > Lepidoptera > Pyralidae > Rhodophaea > Rhodophaea formosa. The sequence goes on along the minus strand of OY720222.1, from coordinate 14,027,736 downwards.
TGCCTGGCGGCTAGGCACAGTCACTCCTCCATTCCTTTCCTTACTCCTTGCTCCTACTTCCTTAACCTATTTACCCACCTTACCAACTTCCCTGTCTGTCCCCTGCGACAATTTTTGTGATCGGGTTGTCGCAGTTATGGAGGAGAAGATCACCCGCGTGTTTTTGCCGTGCGCGGGGACCCGTACGGGCGGATGAAGGAGACCTGGAGGTTGAGCCAAAGGGACTGCGGCAACACACCTCTTCGGCCCGGATTTCGCCTCACACGGGCGGGCCCTGTCTAGCCAACAGTGGTTCAACCGGCTGTAACGTCCGTCCTTCTGACGACGTCTGGCGAGTACTCCGATGGATCGCGGCCCGCAGTCGATGGCGGTGATCGGTACGCGTGTACGCGCTGTTCGCACGGCCGTCACCGCCTGAGTTGGTCTCGTGGGTTGCCCCGGAGGAGTACTATATCCCCTTAATAGCCCTAGTGTCTCGCAGACACTCCCATTTTGCGGGCTCCATGGCGGGTGGGGAGTTAAGGGGACGAATAAAATAATCGGTGTCATGGCGTGTAATAATCAGATTTATAAGAGACAACACGGCGCTTTGAAGAAAGATAGAGAGATAGAGGAGGAGAGACGGGATGATTGCGTGGCGGCCTCGAGCTGCCTACAATCATCGAATGCTACGGCAGGGCGGTATGAGGGCGGAGGTGATACTCTGTCCCAACCACCTGCTGCAGCTTGTGTACGGAATCAGGGACGGCCAGAGGTCGCTGCGTCTGAGCAGAGGGCCGTCCTGGATCTGGGGACCACTGGTGAGGGCTCTACAAAGGCCCGCCAGGAGGGACCCAGGGAAGGTGACGGACCCTGCGAGGATGCGGTGGCTGAGGCTGGTACCGGTTCAGGGTGGCAAACGCAGCGTAGCAAGAGGCTGAGTGGCTCTGCGAAGCGGCGTTTGATGAGGCAGAGGAAAGAAAGGGCTGTTGACATAGCGACAGCGAAAAGGGACCGTGAGGTCAGCGACGAAGTCGCTGAAATGGCTGCGGGGGCAAAGAGGGCTAAATTCGACAGGGCTAACCCTTTTAGCAAAATCACTGCAGCCACTAGGATGGCTGTTATACCCGAGGGCTTTCCGACGCAGAAGTTTGAAGGTGACGGATGGGGGCTTTTTGCACCAATCATGTGTGCTAAGCTAGAGGAGGCTGTTGGGCTACCAGAGGCCGAAATGAAGGGGGTGGTTGCAGGGGCCATGCATTTCTCCTGTAATGGGGAAGCTAATGTCAAGTGGCTCCGCGACGCTCTTGATGGTGAGACCATTAATGGTATGAAGGTCAAGGTGGTTTTTGCCAAAGACCTTCCAAAGCCCATAAAGATGGCGTGGAAGACAAGGAACTATGTCATCACGGACAGTGCAAGACTTCTCCGGCTCTTGCAAAAGTACCACGCGCCCTTGAGGACAACAGAGTGGAAGGTAGTGGACACGGTAGTTGAGGAGGGGCATGCGAGGCGTATCGTGCTTGTGGACCAAGTCTCCTCCGACTACATCAAGTCTCGGGGGTACAGACTCTCCAGCGGACTCTGCACCGATGTCTTCAAAGTACTTGAGGACTCGGTTGCTACGTCTGCGGGGACGTCGGGCCCATCCAAGGGACGAGATGAGAGTCGGCGGATGGAAAGTGGGCAGGATACGGAGCAGCAACCGCAGCAACGGGGGCAGGTACTGGCGCCAGGTCCTGCTGAACCGGTGCCTGTACCCGGGCTAAGCGGAGTTGCAACTCCTCTGCCGCCGCTGGACCTACGCAGCAGGGGTCTTAGCACTCTGACGCGACCACGGGCACCGTCACCGAGGCCTAGCCTGGTTATCACGAGGCCACCGACGCGACCGTCGTCAGCGCTATCGACGCTGGTGGATGCCGCCGAACAATTGGCGTTGTCCCCTGCAACATCGGAGGGACCACTGGACCTCGACGCGCTTATGGAGGCATCATCGCCTCTCGACTATGGCAGGCAGGCGGACTTAGAGGCGTCATCCGACGCTGAGAATGGGTCGGTGGCATAACCGACAGCTAACATGTAAGTAAAATGGCAGTCTTAAGGTGTGTACAAATCAACTTACATCACTGTAAAGCGGCCGTGGCAATCTTCGCACGACAGCTACGGTTGGGGAAATATGATGTGGCTCTAATTCAAGAACCATATCTCTATAAAGGCCAAATCAAAGGCTTCGGTAGTCTAATGAGTAGAATTTACTATCACTGCACTACTAATGATACAAGGACATGTATTTATATCAGGGATGGTATAAATGTTATGCCATTGATTTCTTTATGTTACAGGGACCTGACAGTGGTCAAGGTCCAACAAGGGGCGGGTGAGCCTATAGTCATGGCTGCGGCTTACCTGCCATACGAAGTGAAGGAGCCAGTCTCATCGGGACTCGACACACTCGTGCAATATGTCGAGAGGAAGAAACTAGAAATCATTATAGGGTATGATGCTAATGCCCATAATGTAATGTGGGGAAGCACCGACACGAATGACAGAGGAGTGAAGTTGGCTGAATATCTGGTAAGCTCACCTTTATTTCTTTGTAACAAAGGTAATAAACCTACCTTCGTGACTGCCACGAGAAAGGAGGTCATTGATATTACGGTAGCCTGTAATAAGGCTTCAAGGAAAATTCACGATTGGCATGTATCGGATGAAATTTCCCTATCGGATCACAGATATATTTGCTTTAGGTACAGGAGTAATCTTTCTGCCGAACCACAAACTGTTCGCAAAAGGAACCCCAGGCACACTGACTGGGTTTCGTATAGAGAATTGCTTAAAGTTGAATTAGGAGTTCCGGGGTCCAAGTTGAACTCTGTAGTTGACTTGGAACTTGAAGCGCAGCGCATTTCAGATGGCATTAAAAATGCTTGGTTGGATAGTTGTCCCGAACGTAGACCTAGGACTCTCAAAGATCCTTGGTGGACGCCGGACGTGGCTAAGAAGCGAATGGAGACGCGAAGACTCTTTAATGAAGCTAAAGTAAAAAAGGATTTTAGTGAGTATCATAAGGCTCTCACCGAGTACAGTAAGGCGGTAAGAGAGGCAAAAGGCTCTGCCTGGAGAAATCAGTGTGAATCTATCAGTGCAATGCCCGAAGCAATGAGGCTGGCGAAGGCCATGTCCGTTACGAAAGCAAATCCATTGTCAACTGTTAAGGACGAGAATGGTATGCAAACAGAGTCTGGTTTAGAGACATTAAGAGTGATGTATAGAACACACTTTCCTGGGTGTATTGAGACAGATAAGGAACAAACAGATCTGAATCTTAATAGCCTTGAATCATGGGAGGTTAGAACCTTCAAAAGGGACTGGGATGTAGCTAAGAAGGTTGTAGATGACCAGAAACTAAAATGGGCGGTGGGAACCTTGCAACCGTATAAGGCACCAGGTCCTGATGGCATCTACCCGGTTTTACTACAACAAGGAATCTCTATACTGAGCCCTCATCTCTGTAGGCTGTTTAGGGCCTGCATTGCGTTTGGATATATTCCGAAAGCATGGAGATCAGTAAAGGTTGCTTTTATTCCGAAACCAGGAAAAGCAACGTATGATGAAGCAAGAGCTTATAGACCTATAAGTCTACAGTCCTTTGTGCTGAAGACGCTGGAGAAAATGGTGGACAGATACATAAGAGATGGTCTACTAAAGAAGCATCCGCTACATGGAATGCAATGTGCCTACCAGCCTGGTAAATCAACTGAGACCGCTCTGCATTGGGTTGTTAGTCAGGCTGAGAAAGCACTAGAAAGCAAAGAACTTTGTCTGGGAGCCTTCCTGGATGTGGAGGGAGCTTTTGACCGGACTACCTTCGATTCCATCTGCAGGGCGGCGACTGAGCATGGAATACCAATAACACTCTGCAGATGGATAGAAAATATGCTAAAGGGCAGGATAATTAATTCAGAACTACTAGGTGAAGAATTATCAGCGGCAACGACTAAAGGTTGCCCACAAGGAGGAGTCTTGTCCCCGACCCTCTGGTGTCTAGTGGTAGACTCACTAATAGTGTCTTTAAATAAAGGCCCGGTCACTGCGGTCGGATATGCAGATGACATAGTTATTCTTATCAATGGGAAATTTCCCGACACAGTGAAAGGGATCATGAATAAAGCTTTGAGGGAGGTGCAGGAATGGTGTGCTACAAACCATCTAAGTATCAACCCCAGCAAAACCACGATTGTCCCTTTTACAAGGCGCCGGAATTTGACGGCCTTGAATGGCCTCAAAATGAATGGCATGGCGCTGAACTTGTCCAATGAGGTGAAATATCTAGGAGTTACGCTAGATAAAGAACTCACATGGAACACACATGTTACTAACACTATAACAAAGGCCACCAGAGTATTTGGCATGTGTCGAAATACCTATGGCAAAACGTGGGGCCTAAAGCCGCATATCCTACGTTGGATATATGAGATGATGGTGAGGCCCATTCTGACTTACGGAGCATTGGTTTGGTGGCCGAAGGCAAGACAGGTGACATGTATAAATGCCCTCAGGAAAATACAAAGAATGGCATGTTGTGCTATTTCTGGGGCATTCACTACAACACCAACGGCATCAATGGAAATGATCCTTCGATTGCCACCGTTACACTTATATATTGAAGGCGAAGCCTGTAAGGCACTATACAGACTGTCTTCGACTGGTCTTTGGAGCAGGCATGCACCAAGGACAAGGCATACAAATATTGAGACAACACATGAGCTCGATAGGTTGTTGGACATGGGAAGTGATAAACTCCTCCCCGTATACAACTTCAAAAGGAACTACAAGGTATACATCCCAACAAGGAATGAATGGAAGGGAGAATTTTGCCCTTCTGAACGAAAATGCTCAATCTGGTACACAGATGGCTCAAAGACCAATCAAGGGACAGGAGCGGGCATTTTCTCCGAGAACAAACAACTGTTTCAGAGCACGCTACCGTATTCCAAGCGGAAACATATGCGATAACTGTTTGTGCTAAAATGAATTTGGATAAAGGGTTGAAAAATCATCATATCTACATTCTAAGTGACAGCCAGGCGACTCTCACGGCACTTAGCTCTGACAGAATCGTATCCGGATTGGTCTTGGATGGTGTGAATGCCTTAAATCAACTGGGCAGGCACAACATTCTGAGACTGGTTTGGGTGCCGGGTCACGTCGGGGTTGAGGGCAATGAGAGGGCTGATGAGCTGGCAAGGAGAGGATCGAATATACCATACATAGGGCCCGAACCTTTCTTAGGCCTTTCATACAACACAGTAACAACTGCAATAAATGCACATGTCGACAGCAGACATCAACGTGAATGGACTAACCTGAGTGGACACACACACTCGAAGGAGACACTTGGTATGGACAACGCTAGGTGGTATAAAAGGATCTGCAAATATAGCAGAAAACAGTCAAGGATTCTTATGGGAGCCCTGACCGGTCATTTTGAGAACAACAGTCATCTATTCAAAATGAAAATCGTCGAAAGCCCACTATGTAGGGTATGTGAGGAATCGGAGGAAACAATGAGACACATTTTGTGTCGCTGTGACTCGTTGGCTGGTAAGCGGTTGGACCTCTTTGGATCAGCTTATCCTGATCTGGAGGACTACAGGCACTACGCACCAGGTGATATTCTGAAGCTCATGCAGTCCTTCTTCAGGAATCACCGTGTGGGTGAGTAAGGTATGGGGTAAGTACAAAATAACCCAAAGGTTAGACGTGCTTCCGATTTATAATCGGCCCCAATTAAGATAAGATAAGATAAGATAAGATTTATCGAACGATAAATCTTTACAATACTAGTTAAGATTAGCAAGATTAGTCAACACGCCTGCCCGCGACACGTATGGTTCCGGGTTCGATCCCCGGTCAGGTCAAGATGGAAAATGATTCAGATTGACCTGGGTTTTGGATGTTTATCTATTATAAAATATAGTAATGTTGAGATAGTATCCCATAACACAAGTCTCGAACTTATTGTGGGGCTACCTCAATCAGTGTGATTTGTCTAAAAAAAATATCAAGATTATTCAACCTAAGTATATCAACAAGGTTCCTTCCCATGCTCACTGAACCCTGCGCGTATGAAAAATAAAGGAGCCAGGCCCTTTGTCCGAGGCATTAAATGTCGGAGCAGGGTTTATTGACACCCGTATGAAAACTTTTTTATCACGTCATTAGGCTTATGTAGGCGAGCTTTTGGTGCGAGAGGGTTAGGCACGTTTGGATGTTCGGATGTGTCTATTTATTATGAAACTATAACAGCTTTATGAATAAAATTTATATTCGACGAATTTATTTTAAAAAATTGATGTAGTCTGATAAAGTTAGCTAGCTGGATCAAAATAATAATACATATTTAAATTTGCAGCCGTGTGGTTCCCGGCAGAGTAGAATAGGACCACTCCAAGTCATCCCGTGGATATCGTTAAAGGCGACTGAGGAAATACAAGCTAAACAAAGCTTATTAACATCAAATAGACCTCTCCAACCCGTCTGGCCAGCGTGGAGAGTGTAGGCCAAATCCTCTGACTACTCAGGCTAGTATTATGGCTCTGGTAGTACAGAGAGGGTCGTGCTCCTGCAGTGGAGACTGGAATGACCTAATGATGATGAAATTTGCAGCTTCAAAACAGCTTCCGTAGCGCAATGGTTAACATGCCAGTCTGCGACAAGAGTGTTCCCGGGTTCGATCTCCAACAGGTTGTGCTGGATAAGGATCTTTTATAGACAATAGGTCCGGGTCTTGAATGTTATCTATATCAGTATCCATTACAAAATATAGTATGGTTAAGTGAGCATCCTACGAAACAAGTTCATTACTTACTGTGAGCTCAATTTATGTGATTTGTACCTTTAAATTTATTTATTTATAATGATGAGACATAGTGTTCTTATGTCAATTAAACAATAAATGATAAGATAATTTGCGTTAAATTTTGAGTGAAAATCGTGATGTCACAGATTACTTGCAAACTTGCTTGTGATGTCACACGGAATGTTAATGATATCTGTATAATTCAATTTGAAGCCACTACTCCAAATTGAAAAATAAGTAAAAAATTATATACTTAGTATGTCCTAATTTATTGGTACCATAGAAAATTATCGGTTATGCCAATTAAACTGAATGCTCTGTCTGATTTTTGTAGTTCTCTAAATTAAAGGCTCTATTAGAATACTTCTTGTTATAAAGGAAACACGCTCTCATATTTCCCAACTTTTTCATCTACCCTCAATAAAATATATGATCTCCAGGACGTATCAAGTGTAAAAACAACATTGTTTTTGAGACACAGTTTGATAGACAAACAGTCACGTCACTTGTTACATCCGTGTTGTTATAGGATGCCCGTCGATGTGTCTATCAGTTGACAGTACAGTGGAACACACATCAAATAAGGTAATGCCATTTGATAAATATCTTTATTTACAATATCATAAGGTCGAAGGGAACGTTTAACAGTTGAGTTAAATCTGCTGGTGACTGCGGACTAATATTCCCACTAATTGCCTGTTGCGTGCTATGTTTTTGTTTGTCTAAGGCAATACGTAATTCTACCTTTTTTTTTTTACCAATTTAAAACAGCAGATGCGCCAAAACGTATCATTTTTACTTTAAGCTGACTTAATTTAATGCGGTTTCATTGATATGAAATTCTCTATTAAATTGTTCGAAAATCTCATTCTTTCAAAATACAAGCGATACAGGTACTTAAGTGATAAAGATTCGTAAAGAATGGCCTCAATTTAAAAGAAACATATTAAGATATATGTCATGATTATCGTGGGTTTTTGTGTTTTAAAGACCTATACTCCTTATTCTTAAAAGTATTCGAAGAAAAGTTTTATAAGCTATTATTTTTCCCTATATTCTGCTAAATTCTCTAGTGTCATTGTAAACATTACTGCATGTGTAAAATAAATACATACTTTGAATAGCACATTATTTAATCATTGCTTGTAGGCACATTATAAAGAAAAGTGCCTTATAGCATGTCGTTTGAGTCATTTCAGAAGCCTTTAAATAAGCATGAAAATCGAACACCTATGTAAACTATTTAAATACCCACCTAAAAGTCCTTAAAAGGGGGAGAAGGGACCAAAATTTTCTATTATGTCAAAAGTCATTGGTATTTCTTCTTCTTCTTCTGTTTTATATTATGGCTTCCACCGAACAATGTCCAGTATAATGAGATACTAAGTATCGGTGTTGTACGGTAAAGTTTTTCCAACTTCAAAGATGGCGTATGTTCTTTGATGCCTCGTGGGGGCTTCTGGCGGCAGTTCTATACCTACAAGTCCATTTATCAGTCCACTTTAACTATTTCACAAATTGTTCATGAGCACGAGCATTTATAACACCAAACTACACCAATTTCATATTATAAAGTCCACTTAAATCAATTTGCAAAAAATGTCTAAGGCAAACTTCAACTGTACCCCTTGATTTCCCACCACAAACTCCATTTGGTATTTGAAAGAAGTCGAAAATCTATTCAAACTAGCACTCAAAATAAAGTAATAGTGCTCGCACAAAGCTGCAGTCTCCTTCTCCTAAAGTAATCGGTTTATGTTCACTAAATTGGCTTTCCGATTCCACCATTATGTTCAGCGGATGTCCGCTGCTGCCACTCACACCGTTTTGCAACACTTAACAAAAAGTTTATTAAGTAAAACGTGAATATAATATCGTACATCATAGATATATATTACCAATGAAGTTGTTGTTGATGGCTGGTCATCTGATCTATTCGCTATATATGCTGGAGTACCTCAGGGATATTTTGTTTCCGCGACACTTTTTCTGTTAAACATTAAAGATATTCTAAAACCCATTTTTTGGTATACAGACGACAATGGTAGCACCGCGGACATATAGATTTGAAATTTAGGAGATAAATACAAAACGGAAATAGACGATCTCAGAATGGCAATGCTCTAAAGGCTGTCTCTGAATGGGTTGATGCATGTTTGTTCAAGGGCAGAAAAGTTTAGAAGTGCGACCACGTACCGACAAGCGCAGCGTTGGACACCCGCTGACCAGGTAGTCGGACGACCTGAGCAAAGTCGCAGAAAGACGGTGAATAAGGAAGGAGGAAGGGAGGCTAACATCCAGCAGAGGGTTTCTCTTGGCTGAGATGATAATGACTGCACTGCAAAAAGAGAGCCTGGACAGGCTCTTTTTTGCAGTCATTCATCATTTCGAGTAGGTGACACGGTCTTTCGACCATGCACATCCTGATGTCAGAGTTCTTTGGAACCGCCTCTCGGCCTCTGACGTGGTTCCTTTAACGACTACCAGATGGCAGCCGGGACCAACGGCTTAACATGCCTTCCGAAGCACGGAATCATCTTTCTTATCAGACAATCCGGTGATTCATGCCTGCAATGTCCTAACCAAAGTGGAAACAACTTATCAAAGTATGCTTCCCGTGGGAATCGAACCACGACCCCCGGGTCAGTAAAGCACACGCCTTAACCACCGGACCACAGAGGCAGTTAACAGTTTTTTTGCAGTGAACAGTCTTCGTTTCCAATTTCAAAATGTGCCTGTTCCTGCCTCTAATCGTCTCCAGTTCTTGGTACTGACCTTTATTTCAACCATTACTTTGGTAGCTACATTAAGTACAGGGCTACGACTGCTTTACAAAAAACCGCTTTTCTAAGGTCGTGCGGTATTTCATGCCAATTGTAAAGCTTGTATATTGCTTAAATTTTTTTTATGGAGTGTTGTTTTGATCTGTAGGCGGGCTCCACACACTATGAGCTTAAAGCCCAGATAGTTATCGACATATCAGCCAAAATACCTGTGGATGATGAATTGCTTGCATTGCAGCAGCAGCACAGCTTCAGAAGCTTGAATACCGCCGATTTCTAGCGAATTCTAATTTAATTCCCAGTTCACCATTCCACTATCGGACGACGTGGCGTAGAAGGGATTCATCCATATGTGGTATATTCCTGCTCATCCATTGCTTGTTCATCGCATTCACTATGTGAACCGCTAAGGAATGGAATTCCCTCCTCAAATCATTGTTTGTCTACTCTCGACACATACAATTTGAGGATTTTCAATGCCTCGTAAAAAGGCATTAATTGACTTTGCGTCTATCACCCTAGACAACCTAGAGCCCATCTTTTCTTCCCATCAGACAAAATGAAACGTACTTGTTTGTTTTTCGTATGTGTAAGTGGCCAACACTGGTGTCAGATTTTTCAAGCTGCCTTAAGGCATCTGACATAGCTTAACGACTGCCATTAACGATGACAGCCGGGACCAACGGCTTAACGTGCCTTCCGAAGCACGGAGGAGCTCGAGATATTTTTATGCCACTTGCGGTCACCCATCCAAGTAGGGACTGCACCAGGGGTTGCTTAACATATGTAAGCGCTCTTAGAAACGTACTGAAATCATTAATAAAAAAATACTCAAAATTACTCGCTGTAAGTCCCATCCCTACTTGTACTACGCATCGGTGTAAATGAGTCCCAGCGACAATGGATAGGATCATAAGTTTTTTGCCACTCCATTGCCGCGCCGCCTTTGTGCCGTCCTACGATGATAGTACACACGCAGCCATTGTAAACCTCCGCCATTCAGGGTATCGATTTCCGTTACTTTGAGGTAATTTATGTTTTTTTGCAAACACCTTTGGTTTGTCACGAGCGCTTGTTACCTTGCCGGTGTGCTTTGTGATAAATTTTAATAATTTCAATTACACGTAGGTCATCGGTATGATAATTTTTTCTATATTTGATCGAGTAATTATAAAATTATTAAATGCTAAATTGGGAATTTACGCGAACTTACCGTTGTTTTCTCCGGACAATTCAGCCGGATTACACTGACCGTGGTCTGATAACTATGCCGTATTTAAAGTTCTCCGTCGGTGCGCTGACTTCTTCTTCCACCAGCAATTTACTATTTGTCTCACGGAACAGTAAAAAAGAGATTTGTCAAATTACCATCACACGAAACACTAACACTGCCGTATAGTTCCAAGCAGAGTAGAATAGGAGTACTCCAAGTCTTCCCGTGGATGTCGTAGCAAGCGCCTTAGGAAGCACAAGCTAAACAAAGCTTATAAACTGTCGTGTATACAAAATAGGATGTAGCTTTTGTCGTGCATAAAAATAAAAAGGGGAATTTCTCGTTCAACGTTGATAGGTCATACATGCAGAACTAATATGTAGCTATCGCTACAGAACATCAAAGAGAACTCTACAACCCGTCTGGCCAGTGTGGACAGAGTAGGCCAAATCCTCATGACTACTCTGGCTAATATATGGCTTTGGTGGTATACAGAGTGGGTCGTGCTACTGCAGTGGAGACTAAAAATGACCAGATGATGATGATGACACTAACAATGTCTTTATTACGTCTGGCAACTGATTCCTTGTTCTTAACCGATCGTTTGCCAAAGAAGAATTGTACTTTTATAACCACTGAATTCCAAGCTGAGTTAGGCCGTCCTTCCGATATAAATTTTTAGGGTGTTTTATTATCTTGAATTAGGTTCAATCTTGACCATCATCTAGCTTAGAGGGACAGATATGACCTACAATGGAGCGAGCTTAGCCGAAAGAAGCCTATTACATACATCATACGTATGTACATACTATCACGCCTCTTTCCCATAGGGGTAGGCAGATACTGTGGCACTCCACTTGCTACGATTCTCACAAACTTCTTTTGCTTCATCCACAATTCGACATTCATTACTCTTTTTATGCCTGCTCGCCGGTGCCAGGTACTCCTTAATTTTCTTTTTGCAAGAATCTTTGCAATTTTGGTCACGATAAGTTCGTCGCGGCCGGCCTGTCCCAACCACATCTATAAGAAGCCTCCCAGCCTCAATCTATTTAAAAGAAAAACACTTATGTATATACTTACTAATTCCAAGTATTTTACATAAAAATGACTAAGTTCTTATAAAAAAAAATCCTAACATGTTTTGACAAAAACTATAATTCCTGCATTTGCCATTATTAAATTCAATAAATCTTAACGTCAAAACTAAATTGCAAGAAATCACTTCAGTCCAACTCAAATTAATCCTCAAATCTAATTTATCCACAAATAAGGACACACACACATTGATCCGATGTATATACGTATTGTATTACATAAAAAAAAAGATTCATATCGTTTCCTCTAATTTCGTACAAAAGTACAATAACTGAACCGGAAATATGCCAAGTAATAAACCCTGAATGGATCGAAAAGTCATCTTTTTCATTTTTTTTTTCTTTTTTTTTCGGGCACCTTTAATTCAATAGGTTGCCAGTCTATTGACGGCGTAAATGTCGCATAAAATGAGTCCCTACGTGTGCTATTTTGCAGTCAATGAGATCTTGTTGATTCTACACTGAATAATTGTTATTGATATGGGTATTTGAGTTTTGGGTGTTTTTGGTTCGAATTTCTTGTAGGAAATTTATTTATTTTTATTTTATTTCTTCGGAAAACTTACAGCTATGAGTTACATTTTAAAATATTTATAGTAACTATCTTTAAGCCATTAACAAGTTTTCACAGATAGTTAATTAAGGGAAGTCGAATTAAAGCAAGTTAGTTTGGGACTTGTAACTTTTGGTATGTCTTTTCTTGCATTTCAGTCATAATTCTATTTATAATTATGAACTAATTGTGGGTGTAGGGTTAGTGTAGAGCTCAGATCATATATTATGTTCTGAGGTGTAGAGTAACCTTCTTACACTAGAGTTCGCTACGTATGAATGTTAATGTTTGTATCAATCACGCCATAACTACTGGAGGACACCTAAATTTGGATAAAACTAAATCCATAGGTAGGCTATGACCAATATTAAGATACAGGTAGATGTCACACCTACTTATATCTTAATATTGGTCACCTTGCTTAATCCTGAAACAAAACTGCACGCATACAGAATCGCGTGAAAAGCGCTAATCAAAGCTGTTGATAAGTTTCTGTTTGTATTTCTTGTAAACTAAAAAATTGTAGTGAAAACACGTAAAAACTAATTTTATAAATTCTCACTCCCTGGGGGGTGACACGGGGATCCAATGATTGTAATAAAAAAAATTCTCTGGCGGGTTCTATAAAACCTAAAAGCCACGTAGCATGTTGGTGGGCTTGTAGGTGGAGAACGGATTCAAAATAGTGATGGGTTGCTAACCGCATCGCCTATTGACATTATTCCTGAAACCCATTCCCTCAATCGGATTTTACGTTTTGACCAGAGCGTAGAAGGAAAGGGCAAATGCTAGTCTTTATAATATGGGACCTAGTTGACAATCTGCCTATGTACTATATACATACTAATGTACGATACAAAAGGTCCCGTACATGCTTTAGAGTGATGTAATATGTGGTGTTTATCGCTAAATATTTAAAAGTTTTTTTTACCCTTGATGAAGTTCTAAAGTGCTTATAAATATTACTAATGAATGTGTCTATATCCTAAATATCAAAAATAAAAAATGCGACAAAAAATTAAGAAGTCAACTGTTTGTCACCACTATCATCAAGTGTCATTCATTACGATATCCTTAGCATCATTAGGGAAACTATCCAGACGACAAAAAAAACGGAAAAAGAAGTCGTCGCAGACAGCGTGGCACCGATCACAATGCGCATACGCACGTCTTCTGACGTTTACACACACTTTACAAAAATAATATCACCTTTTTCCGTTGGCAAACCTCTATTCAATCTATTTTAAACCTTATGCCTCAAAAAATACAGCATTGCTTACTGTTTAAAAACTGTAAACTTATTTTGGTTCCAAATCCAGAGTTTACAAAAATATTTTCAGAAATTAAGGCAATATTTACTTTATCATTAAGTATACAAGGTTGAAAATCAGTTTGTAGACACAAAATGTAACTCTATGAGGTGTCAAGGTATCCATTTAACTGTCAAAGTAAGGAATGTCATTCAGTAATGGATCGATGTAGGAAGGAAGTTTGCAGGTATCAAGAAAAAATTTGAATGGGCTTTTATAAGGGACGCTTGTGGCATTCGGAGTCGATTTTGTAGTGTTTCATTGAGAGCTATTATGGGGATTTTATTTATTTATTGGTTAGTGTTTTTAACCGTCTTAAAAAAAACCGAGGTTCTCGATGCTGTTGATTTTTTTGTTACCTCATAAACTCATATCTTTATAATTTATGAACCGATTCATATTTTTTTAGTTCTCCCTTTTTATGTAAATAGTTATATAATTTAATTTATATGTAATTAATTTAAAAATAATTGTGCAAAAAGTTCTAAAAAATGAAAACAGTTTCGAATAAACCGATTACCTTTGAATTCACAGTATTTAAATCTCATTAAAATCTGTTCAATACTTTAGCTGAAGTCGTTTTTTTATTTGATATTATAATAGAACGCTTATATTTTATAAATGCGTGCTATTTACTAATGAAAGATATTATGTTTTAGACCAAAGTAGCCTAGTTTAGCGGCAAAATATTAAAAAGCTATCTATAAATTTAAGTTATTGCAAGTTGCTGAAAATAACTCACAAGAAAGAATCTTTTTGATCTCAAAGTTCTAAGGTTCATAATATTTATCATCAACGAGTGTTTGCGGAATTGATTTATTCCCCCATGTGTCTTCTTCTGTAAAATGATTTCAATTATACAATACTTATAACCATTCTACATCTAAAACTCTACTGTTTACAAATATAAAGAGTGAGTACTAAGTTATAACTTTTAGATTACCAACTTTATAATTGACTAGCTGTTACCCGCGGCTTCGCCCGCGTAATTTATAGCCTATGTCCTTCTCGGTACCCTAACCTATGTGTATGCAAAATTTCATGATGATAGGTTAAGTAGATACGGCGTGAAATCGTAACAAACAAACAAACAAACTCACTTTCGCATTTATAATATTAGTAGGGATAGGGATAACACGCTGTATACACATGCTGTAGATTTTAAAACAAAATTACCCGAGAACATTAGACATCTAGCTTGCTCAGGTTACAAAAACATTCTCGAATATCCTCCGACAGAGAGACATACACTGCAAGAGAGAGACAAAAGTCTTTGTGTTGAGGTCTTGGAGCTAATGATGCTTGCATCATTTATTACCAGAAGAGATGTGGTCGATGTCGATAGTTGTTATCGATAGAATTATTTATCTATCACTTAAAAGTTCGTTAGGCAGATTACATACTCACTTTTGTGATGTACGAGTAATGAGTAAATCAACGACACCTTGTAAATAGCGTTTTGAGAAATGTTAAATATTTTTTATATTTATTATTTCCCGGAGAGCAATCACGAAAAGAGTAATGAATGTGGATGAAGCGAAAGAGGTTTATATGGATCGTAGCAATTGGAAATCCGTAGTCTCTGCCTACCCCTACGAGAAAGAGGCGTGATAAAATATATTTTTAAAAATTTAAAATTGTTGTTCATGTTTCATATCTCATAAACATGCAGTATATGAATGATCTCAATAGATACTTATACTATACTGACTAATAAAAAAGTAGTCGTGAACCTACTCACGTACATAGAAGTTTACAGTGAATTTCACACATTCAATATAAATCATGAGGAAAGCAGAAGATCGCACAATTTGGCGTGCCCTTGGGAAGGCTTATGTCCAGCAGTGGACTGCAATAGGGTGATGATGATGAAGATGAATCATCTTGATAATTACTTCTTGTGTTTGAATTGATAGAATTTATGTGTTGTCATAACATTTGCATAAATGCTATCGATATTTTCCCGTACGTATATCCGTCCTCCCATCCCTAATTACAATCCGTCAGCGCTACATTGTACAAAGCCTATAGTAATCCTTTTCGGCTACCGGTATAAACGCCAGATTTTTTATTATATGAGATTAACCTGCCCATCTTACTCTCCATCTACAATCAGAAATATATCCTTTACTGTCATATTAATAAGGTAGTAAATAACTGCATATTTATCTATGCAAAGTGAAACGAAAGCCTCTAGAATGGAGTTATTAATTCAAAATTTATTGGTGTTTCCAAGTCGGCTAAATTTATGATTGGTGTGATGTTTTTTACAGTGGCCGGATGTTGGTACCTGTGTTTTAATGATGTGCCCAGTTAAGTCGAAATTGAATTAAAGGGTGTTGTTGTAGTAATAATCAGGTATTTGGTTATAAAACTTAAGTCTGAGGATCAGGTCTAAGGATAATCATTAAAAATAATTGTTTTCGATTGCAGTTTGTGAAAATAAATTTTATATTTATGTTTTTGCTTAATTAAATCAGCGTATTGGCAAACACATTATATTTTTATATGTTTGTACGTATTTCTTGCAATGTTAACATCATTTGTGTGTTAAGTTATCTTATTTTGTGTGCCCCGTTACGATGATTTATTCAGTATGCCGAACTATAACTAATCTAGTTTTCTTAATATGGTAAGATTAAAGTGTTTATAAAATTGGACAATTAAAAATCATTTCATTGATTTTGAAAAGAGAAATAGATTGACAATAGTAACTACTTATCAAGCATAGCTAAGATAGATAGAAGCATACTTAGCTTGAGGAAAAATTATGTCGTATATACCTACGGCTATTTTCCTCTACAAGTTACATTTCTCAACCGATTCTTGTAAAATTCTGTAAGCAGGTTCAACATTTTTAGATTCAATTTTTGAATTCCTTATTTTAATAACACGTTAATGCTTCGTTAAAAAAAAACAAAACATTAGGCTACGTAATGAAATCAAAATATTTATTTCAACTTTCTACCGAATGAGATACAAAGAACGGTGATGAAATTTTAATAGTCTAAAAAAGCTTTCCAAACACACTTGGCCAAAGACAATATAATATATTATGTTGTCTTTGACTTGGCATAACAATTTGCGCCTCTGCAAAATAACGAGCAAAAAAGCGATCTTTTCGTTTCCGGTTAATAAAAAACACCTCAGTTTCTTTATTAGTTTTAGTTTTTAGTAAAGATATTTTTATTTAGGCTATTGCTTTCAAAAATATGATAAAGATAAACTTTTTTTACCGCCCAAACAAAACGAGTAAATTTTTATGGCAGCGTAATCACAAAATTTTGTAAATAGATTTAGTTGTTTAAGGGGTTTAGTTTTTTAGCAATAGTTGGTGGAAATAAGTTAAGTAAGAAAACAGCACGATCATGTTAAGTTTAAAAAAAAACTCATCCAAGATAGGAAAAAAAAATTAAAAAGGCGTTCTTATTTTATAATGATTATTAGATACTCTATTCACCAAAAATAAAAAATAACCAGTATCTACCTACAGTATTACATTTTGAAGTCTGTGCGGACTTGGACCGTAAATACTAAAGGCATATATAGTACTAGCTGGTACCAGCGGCTTCGCCAGCGTGATATATAGCCTATGTGTATGACAATTTTCATGATGATCGGTTCAGTAGATGGAACGTGAAAGCGTAACAAACAAATAAACAAACTAACTGACTTTCGCATTTATAATATTAGTTGGGTGGGATTGGGAAGTTGGGATTGGGATTGGAATTGGGATAGTATAGGCTTAAAGCTTTGATGGAAATTAGAAAAATCTTATTTATTTTTATAGCTTTTCTCTTTGTCAGGACTAATTTGCCCTTAGACTCTATATAATGGGCATGTTGACTAAAACTTTTTTCATGTTGCTATGTAAAGACCTGCCAAAAATAAACACAATAGTGACAGAAATACACTTCTAAACAAAAAACTCTTTCAGTTATAAAAGTTTTAAAGACACATGTTTTTAGACGTAAATTTTTAGACGTGAAAACGCGCCGCTGAAATGTCTACATATTTGTGACGTCACAAGCTTGTATTTCGTATGGGTGGCGTGAGAACTTTGTTTGGTAGCTATACGAAATATTTCGTTTATGGTAATGGTTTCATAATAAAAGTTGCTATAAATTTTGCAGACTAAAATACAGTATAATTGTAATTAAAGATTTTCATACTTTAAAAAATGGTCCTATTCACCCAACTTTAAGGAAGCTTTAAGATCACTTAACGAATCGATATCAAATTAAAAGTGTTCTTTATAGTGTTTTTAGATAGAAATTAGTCTCATTAGAAACAAATTTTATATAATCTTAACATTAGGCAACTACCGTATTATAGTATGTTCGAAATTTACTTTCTGGGCTAGTAGAAAAATGTGTTAAATAGTAAAATTAATTCTTGAAATACTTATGTGCAGTTGTACAGCTAGAGTCATTATAATTAGAGCTTATATTAAACAAGTTAACAACTGGAAAGTAAATTCAGGCTCACTGATTACCCTTACTTAATTATACAAATCTCAAGTTAACATTTGCGGTAATGTAAGTCGACATTTTATTTCACTAACAAGACCACAAGCTTATCCAGTGTGGCCGTCCGTCAGTCTGTGACATAAAAAATCCATAAAGCCCCGTCCAGAACGACGGCAATAAATAAATGAAACATATAAATAAATAAATACACGAATAAATCCCTCGTTATTTATGTCATTGTACACGATCGCTTTTTAATGATGCCCGACGGACGGATTGCTAGTAATATTAGTAATAAACGTGCGGCGGTGTGTACTCCGCCTTAGAATTAATCTGGTATTATTTGGTGCTGTAAAAGTTAAGTCGATGAATGTAAATTCTTTGGAATTATATTGAGATTGATTCGAATGCAATTTATATTGCAATATTATATTTTTAAAGTTCACAGGGAGATAATATAAATACTTGTCAGGGAAAATATCAACGTAATGAAAATGAAAAATTGATCTGGTGAATCCATCTATAATGGGCATGTTGACTAAAATTTTTTTCATGTTGCTATGTAAAGACCTGCCAAAAATAAACACAATAGTGACAGAAATACATTCCTAACAAAAAACTCTTTCAGTTATAAAAGTTTTAAAGACACATGTTTTTAGACGTAAATTTTTAGACGTGAAAACGCGCCGCTGAAATGCCTACATATTTGTGACGTCACAAGCTTGTATTTTGTATGGGTGGCGTGAGAACTTTGTTTGGTAGCTATACGAAATATTTCGTTTATGGTAATGGTTTCATAAATTTTGCAGACTAAAATACAGTATAATTGTAATTAAAGATTTTCATACTTTAAAAAATGGTCCTATTCACCCAAATTTAGAGAAGCTTTAAGATCACTTAACGAATCGATATCAAATTAAAAGTGTTCTTTATAGTGTTTTTAGATAGAAATTAGTCTCATTAGAAACAAATTTTATATAATCTTAACATTAGGCAACTACCGTATTAAGTATATAACGTAAAACATAATTGCCTCTATCAGTAGTTCGCTTTCTAGCACAAGGAATTGAGTTATCATCATCATCATTTCAGGCGCAAGAAGTCCACTACTGGAAATAGGTCTCTGCCAAGGATTTCCAGAATGGCCGGTTGGAAGCGGGTTGAGTGTCCAACGCTGCGATTGTTGGCACGTGGTCGCGGTCGTACCTTTCTGCCCCATTGGCCATTCGTTTAAATAATAAAATAAATAAATAAATATATACGGACAAATCAATTCATTTAAATAGCTCCAAAGCAGCAAATACTACTTACAATAAAGTCATCCTTATGTGTGTACACACTTTATTGAATATATTCACGTATTTAGGTTTATTATATTTATTTTTTTTATATTATACAGCGTCTAAATTGACCCTCGGCGTACCCTTTGTCTCGTCGTCGTCACAGAAAGAAGTCCACTGCTGGACATGGGCCTCCCTCGAGGATTCCCATCAAAGGGGGATTTGCCATACTCACCACGCTTGGCAGACGGGTTAGTGAGCGCAGTTTGTTCGGCTTATCTCGGTTCCAACGCTGCTAGCCATCTACACCGTTTTTTAAGCGAGGGAGGTAAGTATTTTTTGGACTAGAGGCACATGACTAAAGGATTTGGAATGCTACTTGCTTGAATGGATTATGGATGAGAAAGCAGCAGCTCGCGAGGTCGGGCGTGGTTACCCGATACCAAACCTGCAACCACTGGACAGGTAGTTTAGGAAGACACCCCTAACCTTGAACAACTTTTCCAATGTGAACAATGGTGGGATAATAAAAAATATAAAATAATTTATTATTAATATTAATTTACTTTAATTAATCCAAATATTAATAAATTGCTACACAATTGTCTGACTACCGAATTTACATCTCGGCTATGATGTTTCATTACCAGTCTTTTATGAAGCCATGTCTTGCCTTGCAAGACATTGATGTTTTTTCAAGCAGGATCCATAAACTAGGCAATTTGCTAAGCAGGTATGAATAGCACAAGTATCATGCATCCAATCGAACGCTCGTCAAATTGGAGTAAATTCCAGTGCGCAATCAATCGTGCTTTCAAGCCAGTACCTCGGTCCATCCTCCAGCCTCACTCATTTACATGTAATAAAAAGTAGCATTAAAGAGATCCAATGATTAATAGCGGCTCATGTCGACTCGTTAAAGGCGTTATTTATGGCATTTTAAAATGTTTTAATGCGCACGAACGGGATTTTATCCAACTTTTCAAGAATTGTGATCTGAGAGTATTTTTATCGGGACAATAATGATTTGGTGTAGATAAGGCTACGACTCAATGTTTTTGATGACACAGCATCGATTTTTTGTGGTGACATCATCAAATTCAAAGACTTTATAACCAAAGGCGCACATCTTTAACGATCGATCTATGAGCTAAAGTATTAAACAAATTAGCGTAAGAAAATACATTTGTCATCACTAAGAGCCGGAACCTATGAAGATAGCAAGGCATTTAACGTTCAATAAAAAGGTGTAATCTTTTAACATAATTACTGTGGCTGCATTACATTGCTCTCCGAAAGCACTTCACATGCAGTGGTATATCAACTCTATGGCATGTAATGTATTATACAAAATACGGTTTATTTCAGTTATTTAATTTTCACGATGTTCTATTATGTGCTTAAAACTTCTGGAACCTATTATACAAATATTGCAATGCAAAAATGTGAATCATAAGAGCAGTACCTACTTAATTAGCAAAAGTGGCTATGTTTTTTTAAGGATTCTAATTAACTAGGTCTTTTGAACAATAAAATGCATACCTATTATTTAATAAGATCCTTTTAAATGTAATTTGACGTAGAAAATTGCCTGAATAAACATTTTACTTTTTACTTCTACTGGTAAAGAGCAAAACCTGAGGGGGTCTTAATTTAACCAACTTTTTTACGCTGCGTAATATTATTATGTACTTAACTCTATCATACGATGGCACGCGAAGCGACCATGCGCGTAATAACTATACACTTTTCAATTTGCAACAAACACAAGAAAACAAAAAAATATCATTGTAAATATTCCGCGAAAATTAAATTTATGATTTATATAATCCTTTTGTGGCCGAGTGGTTACCGGCATGCCCGTGTGGTTCCCGGCAGAGAAGAATAGGACCATAAATGGATGTACGACATCCACGGAAATCATCGAAGGTGACCGGAAACACAAGCTAAACAAAACTCAATAACATCAAAGAGACCTCTCTAACCCGTCTGGCCAGCGTGGAGAGTGTAGGCCAAGTCCTCTGAGTGCTCTGGCTAATAAATTGGCTCTGTAAGTACAGAGAGGGTCATGCCCCTGCAGTGTAGACTAGAAAAAACCTGATGATGATGATGATGATGATAATAAATGCAAAAAAGAGTTTGTTCGTTTGTTCATTACGCTTTCACGCCGTATCTAGTGAACCGATCAGGTTAGGGTGCTGAGAAGGACATATATCACGCGGGTGAAGCCGCGGGTCACAGCTAGTAAAAAATATATGTACTTCTCAACAGCCCTACTTCATTCGTCGTCATAATCATAAATACAAGCATTTGAGTTAATTTTCGCAGGTCGACGCAAATTGATAATTATGGAACGTCGACGAAAAAACACACGAATTTGTGTGCACTCGCCTTTATTTGCGTCCGTTTAGGTTCATCATCATCATCATCATCACCATCATCATCAGGTCTTTGTTAGTCTCCACTGCAGCAGCACGATCCTCTCTGTACTACCAGAGCCATATGCCAGCCAGTACAGTTAAAGGATTTGGCCTATACTCTCCTCGCTGGCTAAACGAGTTGGAGAGGTCTCTTTGATGTTCATAAGCTTTGTTTAGCTTGTGTTTCCTCAGTCGCCTTCTATGACATCCACGGGAGGGCTTGGAGTGGTCCGTGTACGTCTATAAACCTCTCAAGGACTACATATAAGCGACAGCCCTACTTCATCCGTCGTCATAAATACAACCATTTCATTTAATTTTCGCAGGTCGGCGCAAATTGATAATTATGGAGCCGTCCGTGTGTATATGACATTAATTACTATTATATACGATAATAACGCCTAATTGTGTGAATTTGTGTGCACTCGCCTTTATATGTGTCCGTTTAGATTGTAAAATGTAAATTTTGGAGTTTATTTTTGCAGATAATAATAGAGTTAACTACTTACTTATGAGTTATTAGAGTTGTTGTTTTGTTTGTTGTTTTTGATGTGTGTAAGTGGCCAACAATGTTGTCAGATTTTTGTGGTCTAAAGATTTTTCAAGCTGCCTAAAGGCATCTGACATTGCTTTGCGATGATGATGGCCGGCTGCATGCTGAGTACTACAGACAACCCGTGAAAAAGTAATACAAGTATTTACCTGTGTCGGTAATCGAACCCTCGTGTAGGCTAGCTGGTTAACAACTGGGCCATGTAGAGCGTTCCTATATCCTTCCTAACTTATATTATAAATTCTAAAGTGAGTTTGTTTGTTTTTTACGTTTTCACACCGAAACTACTGAACCGATTATCATGAAATTTTGCATGCATATAGGTTAGAGTACTGAGAAGGACATAGGCTCTATATCACGCGGGCGGAGCTGCGGGCGAAAACTAGTCCCAACTAATATTATAAATGCGAAAGTGAGTTTGTTTGTTTGTTACGCTTTCACGCCGTATCTACTGAACCTATCGTCATGAAATTTTGCATACACATAGGTTAGGGTACCGAGAAGGACATAGGCTATTAATTACGCGGGCGAAGCCGCGGGTAACAGCTAGTCTATAATAAAACAATGTTAGGTAATTCATCTGTGCTATGTACTTAGGTTAGGTTAGGTTTCAAGATATAACAAAGTAAGGGAATAATAGATCTATGACTATCAAAACTGTTTCACTTTAGGTCTGTTTTACAAAGTCGATGTAAATATAATAATATAGGTAAAAGGTTATTATTCTCAAAAAACACAGAAAACGCACTTGCAGCTATGCACTTGAGAACATAATAATGTTACAAACCCTTCATACGATAAGTACAATACCTACTCAACACATTCGCACAATCATCCTATCCCACCTAATATTATAAATGTGAAAGTGAGTTTGTTTTCTTTCATGCCTTATCTACTGAACCGATCATGATGAAATTTTGCATACACATAGGTTTTAATTATTAAAACCTAAATAGGAATTGAGTTATCATCATCATCATTTCAGGCGCAAGAAGTCCACTACTGGAAATAGGTCTCTGCCAAGGATTTCCAGAATGGCCGGTTGGAAGCGGGTTGAGTGTCCAACGCTGCGATTGTTGGCACGTGGTCGCGGTCGTACCTTTCTGCCCCATTGGCCATTCGTTTAAATAATAAAATAAATAAATAAATATATACGGACAAATCAATTCATTTAAATAGCTCCAAAGCAGCAAATACTACTTACAATAAAGTCATCCTTATGTGTGTACACACTTTATTGAATATATTCACGTATTTAGGTTTATTATATTTATTTTTTTTATATTATACAGCGTCTAAATTGACCCTCGGCGTACCCTTTGTCTCGTCGTCGTCACAGAAAGAAGTCCACTGCTGGACATGGGCCTCCCTCGAGGATTCCCATCAAAGGGGGATTTGCCATACTCACCACGCTTGGCAGACGGGTTAGTGAGCGCAGTTTGTTCGGCTTATCTCGGTTCCAACGCTGCTAGCCATCTACACCGTTTTTTAAGCGAGGGAGGTAAGTATTTTTTGGACTAGAGGCACATGACTAAAGGATTTGGAATGCTACTTGCTTGAATGGATTATGGATGAGAAAGCAGCAGCTCGCGAGGTCGGGCGTGGTTACCCGATACCAAACCTGCAACCACTGGACAGGTAGTTTAGGAAGACACCCCTAACCTTGAACAACTTTTCCAATGTGAACAATGGTGGGATAATAAAAAATATAAAATAATTTATTATTAATATTAATTTACTTTAATTAATCCAAATATTAATAAATTGCTACACAATTGTCTGACTACCGAATTTACATCTCGGCTATGATGTTTCATTACCAGTCTTTTATGAAGCCATGTCTTGCCTTGCAAGACATTGATGTTTTTTCAAGCAGGATCCATAAACTAGGCAATTTGCTAAGCAGGTATGAATAGCACAAGTATCATGCATCCAATCGAACGCTCGTCAAATTGGAGTAAATTCCAGTGCGCAATCAATCGTGCTTTCAAGCCAGTACCTCGGTCCATCCTCCAGCCTCACTCATTTACATGTAATAAAAAGTAGCATTAAAGAGATCCAATGATTAATAGCGGCTCATGTCGACTCGTTAAAGGCGTTATTTATGGCATTTTAAAATGTTTTAATGCGCACGAACGGGATTTTATCCAACTTTTCAAGAATTGTGATCTGAGAGTATTTTTATCGGGACAATAATGATTTGGTGTAGATAAGGCTACGACTCAATGTTTTTGATGACACAGCATCGATTTTTTGTGGTGACATCATCAAATTCAAAGACTTTATAACCAAAGGCGCACATCTTTAACGATCGATCTATGAGCTAAAGTATTAAACAAATTAGCGTAAGAAAATACATTTGTCATCACTAAGAGCCGGAACCTATGAAGATAGCAAGGCATTTAACGTTCAATAAAAAGGTGTAATCTTTTAACATAATTACTGTGGCTGCATTACATTGCTCTCCGAAAGCACTTCACATGCAGTGGTATATCAACTCTATGGCATGTAATGTATTATACAAAATACGGTTTATTTCAGTTATTTAATTTTCACGATGTTCTATTATGTGCTTAAAACTTCTGGAACCTATTATACAAATATTGCAATGCAAAAATGTGAATCATAAGAGCAGTACCTACTTAATTAGCAAAAGTGGCTATGTTTTTTTAAGGATTCTAATTAACTAGGTCTTTTGAACAATAAAATGCATACCTATTATTTAATAAGATCCTTTTAAATGTAATTTGACGTAGAAAATTGCCTGAATAAACATTTTACTTTTTACTTCTACTGGTAAAGAGCAAAACCTGAGGGGGTCTTAATTTAACCAACTTTTTTACGCTGCGTAATATTATTATGTACTTAACTCTATCATACGATGGCACGCGAAGCGACCATGCGCGTAATAACTATACACTTTTCAATTTGCAACAAACACAAGAAAACAAAAAAATATCATTGTAAATATTCCGCGAAAATTAAATTTATGATTTATATAATCCTTTTGTGGCCGAGTGGTTACCGGCATGCCCGTGTGGTTCCCGGCAGAGAAGAATAGGACCATAAATGGATGTACGACATCCACGGAAATCATCGAAGGTGACCGGAAACACAAGCTAAACAAAACTCAATAACATCAAAGAGACCTCTCTAACCCGTCTGGCCAGCGTGGAGAGTGTAGGCCAAGTCCTCTGAGTGCTCTGGCTAATAAATTGGCTCTGTAAGTACAGAGAGGGTCATGCCCCTGCAGTGTAGACTAGAAAAAACCTGATGATGATGATGATGATGATAATAAATGCAAAAAAGAGTTTGTTCGTTTGTTCATTACGCTTTCACGCCGTATCTAGTGAACCGATCAGGTTAGGGTGCTGAGAAGGACATATATCACGCGGGTGAAGCCGCGGGTCACAGCTAGTAAAAAATATATGTACTTCTCAACAGCCCTACTTCATTCGTCGTCATAATCATAAATACAAGCATTTGAGTTAATTTTCGCAGGTCGACGCAAATTGATAATTATGGAACGTCGACGAAAAAACACACGAATTTGTGTGCACTCGCCTTTATTTGCGTCCGTTTAGGTTCATCATCATCATCATCATCACCATCATCATCAGGTCTTTGTTAGTCTCCACTGCAGCAGCACGATCCTCTCTGTACTACCAGAGCCATATGCCAGCCAGTACAGTTAAAGGATTTGGCCTATACTCTCCTCGCTGGCTAAACGAGTTGGAGAGGTCTCTTTGATGTTCATAAGCTTTGTTTAGCTTGTGTTTCCTCAGTCGCCTTCTATGACATCCACGGGAGGGCTTGGAGTGGTCCGTGTACGTCTATAAACCTCTCAAGGACTACATATAAGCGACAGCCCTACTTCATCCGTCGTCATAAATACAACCATTTCATTTAATTTTCGCAGGTCGGCGCAAATTGATAATTATGGAGCCGTCCGTGTGTATATGACATTAATTACTATTATATACGATAATAACGCCTAATTGTGTGAATTTGTGTGCACTCGCCTTTATATGTGTCCGTTTAGATTGTAAAATGTAAATTTTGGAGTTTATTTTTGCAGATAATAATAGAGTTAACTACTTACTTATGAGTTATTAGAGTTGTTGTTTTGTTTGTTGTTTTTGATGTGTGTAAGTGGCCAACAATGTTGTCAGATTTTTGTGGTCTAAAGATTTTTCAAGCTGCCTAAAGGCATCTGACATTGCTTTGCGATGATGATGGCCGGCTGCATGCTGAGTACTACAGACAACCCGTGAAAAAGTAATACAAGTATTTACCTGTGTCGGTAATCGAACCCTCGTGTAGGCTAGCTGGTTAACAACTGGGCCATGTAGAGCGTTCCTATATCCTTCCTAACTTATATTATAAATTCTAAAGTGAGTTTGTTTGTTTTTTACGTTTTCACACCGAAACTACTGAACCGATTATCATGAAATTTTGCATGCATATAGGTTAGAGTACTGAGAAGGACATAGGCTCTATATCACGCGGGCGGAGCTGCGGGCGAAAACTAGTCCCAACTAATATTATAAATGCGAAAGTGAGTTTGTTTGTTTGTTACGCTTTCACGCCGTATCTACTGAACCTATCGTCATGAAATTTTGCATACACATAGGTTAGGGTACCGAGAAGGACATAGGCTATTAATTACGCGGGCGAAGCCGCGGGTAACAGCTAGTCTATAATAAAACAATGTTAGGTAATTCATCTGTGCTATGTACTTAGGTTAGGTTAGGTTTCAAGATATAACAAAGTAAGGGAATAATAGATCTATGACTATCAAAACTGTTTCACTTTAGGTCTGTTTTACAAAGTCGATGTAAATATAATAATATAGGTAAAAGGTTATTATTCTCAAAAAACACAGAAAACGCACTTGCAGCTATGCACTTGAGAACATAATAATGTTACAAACCCTTCATACGATAAGTACAATACCTACTCAACACATTCGCACAATCATCCTATCCCACCTAATATTATAAATGTGAAAGTGAGTTTGTTTTCTTTCATGCCTTATCTACTGAACCGATCATGATGAAATTTTGCATACACATAGGTTAGGGACCTCTCCAACCCGTCTGGCCTGCGTGGAGAGTGTAGGCCTAATCCTCTGACTGCTCTGGCTAATATTATAGCTCTGGTAGTACAGAGAGGGTTGTGCTTCTGCAGTGGAGACTAAAAACAGCTGATGATGATGATGATAGGTTAGGGTACTGAGAAGGACATAGGCATATATCACGCGGGCGAAGCCGCGGGTAACAGCTAGTTCGTTATAAATGCTTTTGCTGTAAAAATATATTTAACAACCATTCGCCCTCGGCTCGGCTCGCGTTGATGTTGATTCGGCCCAAACAGCAAAACAGAGAGTTGCTGCTCTCCGAAGGCTTTGTCATTGTTTCTCAGTTCAGCCCTTTATACATAAGAGAAATCGCAGCCCATCAGGCATATCATCATCATCATTTCGTGTAGATGACACGGTCAGTCGACCATGCACACCCTGGTGTCAGAGTTCTTCGGAACCGCCTCTCGGCCTTTGACGTGGTTCCTTTAACGACTACCAGATGGCAGCCGGGACCACCGGCTTAACGTGCCTTCCGAAGCACGAAATCATCTTTCTTATCAGACAATCAGGTGATTCATGCCTGCAATGTCCTAACCAAACTGGAAACAACTTAACAAAGTATGCTTCCCGTGGGAATCGAACCCACGACCCCCGGGTCAACAAGGCAAACGCATTAACCACTGGACCACGGAGGGAGTTCAGTATCAGGCATATGAAAGGTTGCTGTCTCTTCAAGCCTTGCCAGACAGGCAATCAAAGCCGAGGTCCTCCCTCCTGCAGGCGCTTTGGTGATGTTCGCCTTATAGGTTGAAGGCACTCTGCCGTTACCTTGAAAAGTCCAGTGGCTCAAAAGCTTCCTTGGAGTAAGTTACACAGTCCCTTAAAAAATTACGAAAAAACGTTGATCACTTGACAGAAGTACACTTTTTTAAGGATGAACTTTATGCATTACCTATATGTAATTCGCCATTCTACAGACGACACCTATGCAAAAATTTCATGAAGATTGGTCCAGCAGTAAAGGTGTGAAAGCGTAACAAACAAATAAACTCACTTTCGCATTTATAATATAACTAGCTTTTACTCGCGACTTTGCTTGCTTTTATGTCGATTCCTCGGAAACAGTAACTTTTTCCGGGATAAAAAGAAACTATGTGATAATCTCAGAATGAACTATCTGTATGCGAAATTTCATCTTAATCTCTTGAGCCGTTTGGGCGTGATTGAGGAACACACATCCAAACATACAAACTCTTGCATTTGTAATATTAGTAGGATAATAAACTTACCTCTCAATCTTTTCATCCAATTCTAGATACTTGCATAACGTAGAACCTTAACCTTATTATTGGCGTTTTTATTAAAATTAATAATACTCGCTGTAAAATTGCAGTAAAGATGAATAGCAGTATTTATGGCATAATAAAGGTGCGAATGCCGGTCGGTGTGAGATATACCCCGCCGTTTGATTGCGGGTTCCTTTAATTGCATTATGTTCATATCTGCATGAATTTTCCTCAAATAGAATGACGTCACAGATTTAATTGTTTGTCTATGAATGACGTGTTTGGTTTAAAACATCTATTACCTTATAAAACTAAAGAAAATAGTATTTTCATCATCATCATCATCATATCAGCCGCAAGAAGTCCACTGCTGGACATAGGCCTCCCCCAAGGATTTCCAATATGACCGGTTGGAAGCGGCCTGCATCCAGCGTCTTCCTGCGACCTTTATCAGGTCGTCCGACCACCTGGTCGGTGGGTGTCCAACGCGGCACTTGCCGGCTTGTGTTTCTCTACGAGACCGAACCAGAAATCAGGAGATTTGTAGAAGAACAAAACCCACCGACAAAGCTTAGAGGATTAGCTGTGGGCTTGGCATGTAGCGCGCAGAGCCTAGTGCCGATGGTGCACAAATGTTCTTGAATGGTGACCATGTACCGCGCTGCGTCGGTCACCCATCGAAGAATTTAGCCTTCACTCCCTACGCTGGCCAGATGGGTTGGAGAGGTCTCTTTGATGTTTATAAGCGTTATTTAGCTTATCTTTCCCAATTCGCCTTCTACGACGTCCCCGGGACTGTATGGCCATGGCCATCCGCTTCAAAACAGCTAATTATTTTAATATCTAAAGTCATAATTCTGTTTATGATCTTTTGTTTTCGGTATCAGATCCATCTAACAAACTTATTTATATCTCGATGTCTTTATTACGCACTCAATGTTTATTGCTTTTCACTATTTATTCGTTTGTTGTTGCGCAGTAAATTAAATTGATTACTAAGTTTGAAAGTCGTTTGATGGTAGAGCTTTCTATCTGAAATAATTGTTGGATTAAAAAAGAGAAACACATATATCTACTACACTATCAATTAATTTTACTTGTGGTTAATCAAAATGTACTTTTTTATGAATAAATTTATTATCTACTAGCTGTTACCCGTGGCTTTGACCGCGTAATATATAGCTTATGCCCTTCTCGGTACCTTAACCTATGTGTATGCAAAATTTCATGATGATCGGTTCAGTAGATACGGCGTGAAAGAGTAACAAACAAACAAACAAAAAAAAACTCACTTTTGCATTTATAATATTAGTTGGAAAGTTGTGATTGGGATTTATTTCGATGTAACATTGACTCATAAAATTTTTTTAGTTTTAAACTTATAATATAACACACGAATACTCAAAAGCATCATAGCTAAAAACGTTCTCAAAACTTATTCTGTCACTGCCTAATCAATAACATAGCTGGACAAAGACAGCAAGAGGGTAAAAACATCTTATATTATGTTTCTTTTAAGTATTTGGAAAAAAAAAAGAATGTTCGTACAATTTTTAAGTCAATTAAATAAAAAGATAATGGTATTCTATGAATGTTATTTATATCTACTAGTTTTACTATTGTACTTTAGAAATCAAATGAATATTTCGTGAAAGAACCTAGAAACTTAATGTCAAAAAATTGTGTTGAAAAAAACTAACTACAAGTTATGGTAAAGGTAGAGTCTCTTTCTACCTTTACCATAAATAAATTTCAATTTTGATACCTAAGCAGGAACTCAATACTAAAATAAAAAACAGATAGAAATAAAAACTTGCTCCTTAAAAAAACAACGGTAAACAATAGTATTAACACTCGATTCGTATCATCCAAACCTCATACATAAAACCCGATATTAATTAGGTATTGGGTGACGTGGGTGAATGTATAAATCAACGGACAGACAGACGGACGCAGTAAATCTAACTGGACGTGAATCACTCACTTGTAATGTTGAGAGGTGTTTCACAATCGGAGGTTATTCTCTAAGGCGATGTTGTTTCGAGATGGTTGCTATCTCGTTTTTAATTAACCTCAAAAATAGGAGGTTATCAATTTGACTTTTTTTTTCACTTATTTGCAAAGATTATTATATAATCAGAACTTGAGGTTTAATACATGTTTTCCTAAGATTAATACATACTATAAACTAAGATTTTGAACTAAAACTAATTTTGAAATAATAATAACAAATAAGAGTACCTAAAAACTAAACTTAAGAAAAATCACAAAATAAAGATAACCTATAAGTAAAAAATATCACGTAGATCATTGCCTTGCGGCAGGGTCCCCAAAAGGCTGGCTGCATTGCCACGTTGGATGGCAATGCTAATTTGTTGTGCAAAATAATTGCCAGCCCTTTGGTCACCAGATATTGACTCGTTAGTATGAAATATTGTCAGAATTATATGTTAGTCTATACCTGCTTCTAAACACGTGTGCCAAATTTCGTAAGTGTATGTATGTTTGCATATTTGTATGTTTATACACGCATATTTCAAAAACTTTAAGCTGAATGGCAGTAATTCTTTTTTAGTTAAACTTGGTGTTGTCCAACTTAGGGTCTCGTCTCACAAACTCATCGAAATCGAATAACTACTGAAAGTTTTTAAAATACAAGAGCTAAGTGTATTTCAGCTATTAGAGAATATTTGAAATCGGTATAATTTTTTATTTTATTGTCTTTGGTATTGGCACCAATATATCTTATCGTCTAGATAGGTTAAACTTTAAAGATAGAGAAGGATCGGTAGATTTGGTATGCATTGCCCAATACAAACACAAAGGTACCTACTAAAAGAGATCAAATTTATGGACCCTCACGTATTCGTAGCAAAATCTAATTTTTCCATTTTCTAAAGACTCAGAAGCATAAAAGGCAAAACTAATGGGCATGTTGAAAAAAATTTTTTTCGTG
The DNA here is from genome assembly GCA_963082605.1 of Rhodophaea formosa. Taxonomy (NCBI): domain Eukaryota; kingdom Metazoa; phylum Arthropoda; class Insecta; order Lepidoptera; family Pyralidae; genus Rhodophaea; species Rhodophaea formosa. The sequence continues at coordinate 13,995,892 of OY720222.1, read as the reverse complement.
TTGCTATGTAAAGACCTGCCAAAAATAAACACAATAGTGACAGAAATACATTTCTAAACAAAAAACTCTTAAAGTTTTAAAGACACATGTTTTTAGACGTGAAAACGCGCCTCTGAAATGCCTACATATTTGTGACGTCACAAGCTTGTATTTTGTATGGGTGGCGTGAGAACTTTGTTTGGTAGCTATACGAAATATTTCGTTTGTGGTTATGGTTTCATAATAAATGTTGCTATAAATTTAACGGACTACAATACAGTATATACAAAACATTTTCATACTTTAGAAAATGGTCCTATTCACCGAACTTTAAAGAAGATCACTTAACGAATCTATATCAAATTTAAAGTGTTCTTTATATTGTTTTTAGATAGAAATTAGTATGATTGGAAACAAATTTTATTGCCGTCATGGATTTTCTTTTTTTGTTTAGAGTGATCGCTATCTCTTTTTCTATCAAGTCAGTATTTACCTATAGGTAAAACGCTAAACGTATGGTAATTGTACAATGACTTTTACAGAATAGGCTCTTTTATCTCAGTGTGTGGCCATATCGGCCTATGGAATACAATTTTTACAAATATCGCCCGATTTTATACACACGTAGGCTCAGCTTATAATACTTTATGTGTATTTATTGGCCATCTGTCGTTCCAATTAGCTTTGTTTTGAAACTTGCCGATTGTTATTTATTGTAGTTTTATTTTTATGACACTATTGTGGTGTTGCCCTGTTTTGGAAGCTACATATTTCAAGACCACCGCAGTGATGGATTGCATTAGCCATAAATTTTTGATTCTATAAATTAAAATTTTACAATATGCGTTACTGTATATTTAGTAATACCTATTTACATAAAATATAACCCGATTGGTCAACGTGGAGAGTATAGACCAAATCCGGTATTCTGCTGTAAAATTCTGTGTGTAAATTGTTTCTCTGATAATCACTTGCCAACCGACGTTTCACCTATTTTTCACTTTGACAACAAACGATTATCAAATTTTTTGTGCGATAACGTTTCATTTGGTAGTATTATTGTTAAGCGGATTATTATAATGACAAAACCGTTTGGGGTATTTATTATTTGTCTAGTCTTTAACTAAGAAAATGATTAAGTACTTATGTGTATATGGCGCGGGATCTCGCGAAATAGTATAGTGGTAGAGAATATAATACAAATACAATACAAAAAATCTTTATTTACTCCACAAGTTACATATCTATTAAATTTTAAAATATTGTAAGTTTATTTACACACTATGTTTCTTGTGGGAGCACTGGAGACTCCAAACTAGGCCGAAGCCTGTATCTTGGGCCACCAGGTGCCACCAGAATGCATTAATACAACATGTTTTTCGTCAAATCATCATCATCGTCATCATCATTTCAGCCGCAAGAAGTCCACTGCTGGACATAGGCCTCCCCCAAGGATTTCCAATATGACCGGTTGGAAGCGACCTGCATCCAGCGCCTTCCTGCGACCCTTATCAGGTCGTCCGACCACCTGGTCGGTGGGTGTCCAACGCTGCACTTGCCGGTACGTGGTCGCCATTCAAGAACCTATCTGCCCAATCAGCCATCGGTCCTTCGCGCTATGTGCCCCGCCCACTGCCACTTCAAAGAGCTAATCCGCTGGGCTGTGTCGGTGACCTTGGTTCTTCTACGGATCTCCTCGTTTCTGATTCGATCTCGCAGAGAAACACCGAGCATAGCCCTCTCCATAGCTCATTGAGCGACCTTGAGCTTTCTTATGAGGCCCATAGTAAGGAACCACGTTTCGGACTCGTAAGTCATCACTGGAAACACACATTGGTCGATGACTTATACGAATTATACCAAAAAATTAGGTATTTTGGACGAGAAGACACTGCGGAGCTTCCCGAACACTGCCCAGCCGAGTCGGATTCAACGAAAGACCTTGAAACTGGAGCTTCCGACCTGGATCAATTGACCCAAGTAGATGTACTGCTCTACAGGTTCAAGGGTGAAGTTTCCAACAATTACTGGTGAAGACGCAACATGGACATTCGACATGATTTTCGTCTTGCCCATGTTCATTTTAAGGCCCACTTTATGGGACTCCGCCCGACTCCAGCGACTCCGCCATGACGACCAATGTCATCAACAATTCAAAGGTGAGTGATATAAGTACTATGCTAAGTATTTGGTTATCCTCTTTAATAACTTACTTACCAAAGCAATCTTCATACTCTGCCACCCACTTACCCACTTCTGTTATACCCATATACTTACTCAGTTACTCACTTCAGGTCCCTGGTCGATTCTCCGGATTCTTATTTCCCAGTTTGTTCCTTTTTCCGTTGTCTATAGTAAAAAATTATGCGCGAACATAACTTTTAGACATTTTTAAACGTATAACGATTGTTCTTCCTATTATTCCTACGAAGAAGTATTCTGACTGAGAGGCTGTAAATGTGTTTTTGTTTACCCTGCGTTTCATAAATATAAATAAACCACGCATCATCCCAAGTCTCTGCACTTTCAGCACGTTTTGAAATCACACCACACTCAACAAATTGCGTAACATACTTACCCTTACTTTAAAATTGAGTCATAAATAAAAGGTAGGGAGCCGCACCTTATCGCCACAACAAATGAAAGAATACCACCCCTTCCCACCCTTCCCCGTCTCCCTCTGAAGCCTCTCGCTCCAACAGCCAAGTAAAACTGTGTTTTACATTTATAACTACAGTCTACAAGCCACATCGCGATCTGCAGCCGCCACACTATCGAAACTCGACTTTATTTTTCTCAACTTACAGCTACTTTTCGCGTATGAAGTGCTCTCGTCGAGATTTTCGTAACCAGTGACGGGTGTAGGTGCAAACGACCAGAGCAGTCGCCTGGAGCGCTAAGGTTTTGGGAGCGCCACTCAGATCAAGAATGAGTGCCTTAGTTGGGCATATTTGGCTTTATACAATGTGTCCCTGTAAGTTGTATGTCAGATTCTTAAAGGGGTGACGTATGAACGATTCTAGGATAAAACACCTGCATTAGCAAATGCCCTGTCATATTACCACTAGGTTTTTATGTATGGAATTGCTATTTTGTACAAAAATACCGTAACTTTTTTATACAAATCAGCAGTATATACAATTTGTCCCTCCAACCCTGCCGGACCCTTAAAAAGGTGACTCAGCCCGTCAGTATGAACTACTTTTCCTATGGGACAAATGCAGGAAATTTAAAAAAAAAAGTCATTTCCATACACAAGTGTTCAGCCGGCCTGGCAACTTGTATAAATATGCTGATGTTTTTTTCAATTACGGCATTAGTCCCATAAGAAAAGTTGTTCATATTAACGGGCTGAGTCACCTTTTTAAGGGTCCGGCAGGGTAACAGGGACACATTGTATATACTGCTACAGGGCATTTGCTAATGCAGGTGTTTTATCCTAGAATCGTTCATACGTCACCCCTTTAAGAATCTAACATACAACGGCTGAATCGTATAAAAAAAGGTTACAACATTTTTGTAAAAATAGCAAAACCTATTAAAATGACGGAACATTTGCTAATGCAGGTGTTTTTTACTTTGGTATCGTCTATGAATCTAACTTCGCATATCCTAGAATCGTTCATAATTTATGCACCACATAAACTAAAATAAAATATGTTTTGTATATGCCTTTGAGTATGTACCAATATTGTACATAATTATTTAATTAGGGTAAAACCCGGATAGTTGCGTCGGTTTCGAATTCTCTATGTTAGGTACATTTGTGGCATTACTGCTTGATTATAGTTAGAAGCGCTCCCCCCGCAGGCCTCACTGCCATGTAAACTGTTGGAGTGGGTGCACGCGTTTCGTCCGTGTGAGCAAAAATCTTCCGCTGCGAAACATTAACGGACGTCGAAATTATATTGGTACCTAGTTTTTGTTGGATATCTTTACAATTGATTGTGGTTTCAGGCTACATTTTGTTTCATTGCTTACATTAGACCTTTAATTGCCCTATTAATTGCGTTTTATTGTTGAAAAGATTTTATTTATTTTCTAAATCGAAAAGGCAACTATCCGTATCAAAAAGGATAGTTGCCTTATTTATTGTGGCGGATAGTTGCTCTAAGTGCAATTATCCATAACCATTTATTTCTTAATTACCGAATATATTTTTTTTTCACTTAAATGGTGTTTAAATAGCATTACAATGCTCGGTATATTATTAAAATTGAAAATATGTGACGAATGTATTCGAAACCTACCTGTGGCGAATTCTTTTTCATCACATATTTTCAAATTTTTTTTTCATGTAAAAATTATGCTATACTTACTTGTTTTAAATATAAAACAATATTAACCGCTAGCACGTGCCCATTCTAGGTAAACAGAATGCCTCGCAAGTATAAGCGAAACCAAGTGTTATATGTATGACTATGCGGCAAGTATCCTCCTAACTCTTTTTAACATTTGGCAACTATCCGCTGCAGTAGGCGACTATCCCTTTTTTAGGAGGTCAAATAAAACGTAATATACTCAAAACCAGTATCAATTATGTTAACGGAATTGGTCTTCTATAAAAGACGAAGAACTTATGTTTTCGTATACATTATCAGGTATTCTTAATAACGACCCATTTTTTTATAATTTAAACTTTTTGAAAAGTGAGGCAACTATCCGTGTTTTACCCTACCCAACATCACAATTTTCATTTTTATCGTTTAAAGCCAGAGTCCATTCCAACTTTAATAATACACTCAACTGCGCTTTTGACTGAAGGGGCGCCAAATAATATCTAGCCCAGAGCACCTGACAACCAACCCTGGCATTGCCAGTAACCATGACGACGAGGGGGAAAGCGTCGCGATTTTTGCCCGGATGCCTCCTTCGATTACCTACCGAAGGTTTTTCTGATCACTCTCAATGTAAAGGCAGCTATATACAACGTAATAGGTGTTGGGACGTGGCTCGATAAACGTTGCTGCGATTGGGACGAATAAATTGAGGTAGGTATTGGTTGGATTCTCGGATGTTTTCTTGACAGTTTTGAAATGATACCGTATACGTTGCGGTTCTATTTGAATGTTGGAGTTATCTCTTTGTTTTGCTGAGTATATTGATTTTTCTTTAAACAACGGCGATCTGTATTCGTTTTTGCGTTATTGTTAAATGGATAGCACAATCAGAGCTGAATACAGAGTGTATGGTTTAAATAAGTATTTGATCCATACTGCCAAAGTATTTTCAATAATTTTAAAATCTTTATGTGATAATATTGCTTGATGTATTATCTTGACTTGATGTATATATATCGTAGCTTTAGTAGTTTCGTAGCGTAGCAACTTTCTCGTAGCCAAAGCTACAAATTCATAATTACTATTTCATAATAAATATATGTTGAGCTTTTAGTTCCTCATATTGTTATTTCAACGACAAATATAATGTTGTAAGTAATTAATGAAGTGTATTAAATTTAAAATAGAATATGTGCTAGGTAAAAACAACGTTTAAGTTAACGATGATCCGACATGAACAGAGGATTTGACCTTCAATCTCTACGCTCCTCTTCAACCTCTGACTGCTTTGGCTAATATATGGCTCTGGTAGTACAAAGAGGGTATTGCTCCTACAGTGGAGACCAAAAAAGACCTGATGATGATGATGACAGGAACAATATTGTGAGAACTGTGTAAAGTGTGATATAAAACGCAATAAATAAATTGAATTTTAAAAATAACACATGAGTTTGAAACTTTAAAGGTGACATTAATAAATACATATATGTCTGTACTTCATAATGTGTAAAACATGATAAAAATTGCTATCCGACTACAATCTTACCGTAAGCTTTAATGGCTTTAAATTTCTGATCTGATTTAAATCAAAAATAAGAGGTAAATGAAATACTAATTTTAGTAATACTTAGATAGGTATTATGTTGTTAAAAATAAGAGGTAAATGAAATACAAAAAGTATTTTTTACTAACTGTTTATTCCAACCACAAAGTAGATTCCACGCTGTTCTAATATGAGTAATTCATATCTTGCTTTATGTCATAGTATATCTGGTGGGTTTATATTTCAAGCAAACATTACCGTCTGTGCATATAGCGCCGTTATATAAAGCTCGTTGACTATTTATATCTATGTTATAATTTAGGTCTTACACACACAATTAATTTATTATCAAAGTAATTACAACACGGTCAAATTAACTTGACGCATCGCTGGAATGCGAAGTCCCGTCAGCTTCGCCCTGCATTCCCTTAGCTCGCCCGGCAAACGTCAGTATGGTCAGCATCTTTGTTACCAATATGCGCGTTGGTATTTTGGCTAGTTTTCTGTTGCTGTTTTTGGACATTTTGTTACGTTTTCGTAAGCCCATGCGTCAAGTTAATGTGACTGCGTTGTAAATACAGCGTGTAATTTGACTTTAGTCATTCCCTTACAGAGGTGACTAAGACCGTCAATATGAACAACTTTTCCTATGGGATCAGTGCTAATGACATTTGTTTTTGTCTTTCCCATAGTAATTGCCCGGGCGGCTGAACACTTTTGAATGAAAATGACAAATTTCTTTTTGAGTTCCTAACTCAAAAAGAAATTGTAAATAACTTCTGTTATGGTTCGCAACTCACAAAGAAATTTGTCATTTTTTATTCAAGTAATTATTGGCCATCATTTGCCACCCGGGAAATTACTATGGGAAAGTAAAAAAAAAATCGTGTTCCAAGTATTGATTCCATAGGTAAAGTTGTTCATGTTGACGATCTTAGTCACCCCTTTAAGGGAATATCGACGATCAAGTTACACTCTGTATACTTTTATATTCTCTTCTGAATAAGAGGTAAATAATACGAATATAAAACCAGAACAAAGCAGAAAAAAATAAGTTGTAGGTAGTAATACACTTTGATAAAAGCATCTTTAAAATAACGTGATCATAATTGCAATTTTTATTACATACATTAGTGTGTCTACATCAGAAATATAGGGTATCGATGAAAAATTTCACATACTCATATTGTAATTTCTTACACAAACTCAGTGTCTCTGTACGTAGGCCACAACGTATAAAAAGCTCAACTTAATTGATTATGTATTTTGCAAACACACAAAAATATATTGTTTTTGTAATAAAAAATAATGAAATTGATGTGATGTATTCGTACTTATATCTCACTTTTATTATGTATAATAAGATAAATAAACACACAGAATAAGAAATGACACAGTAACCAAGTATGGTAATGCTATCCATAGTAGATTTATGTAGAACATTATGTAGTAATCTTTAGCATAATTGCAATAATTGTGTGTGTAAGCTCCAAAATTGTGCCTGGAAGTCAAGTTACAACTGCAGACGACAAACTATGAATGCAAATTCATGTTAAATAACATTTAGCGCAATTTCAAAAAGTTCGTACAAACACAAACTTTGAAACTAATTTGTATAGAAATAGCACATCAAAAGAGGAAGCATAAAGACAAATGGATATGTCATAAAAAAGCTCGAATTTTTGACAAAACAAACCTATATTTACTTATTAAACTTTTTAAATAAATTTCTGGATATTTTATAATCCATAAAAATAAAGTTTGTGTTGTGACAATAATACATGTTGCGAAAATTTTTATGGATATTCTTCTCAAAAGAATTTATGCCTTTTGTTCACAATATAGCTTTATTGAATTTAAACAATACAAAGCTTTAGTAATTTCTGTGCTGGCAAACAAAATCAAATTAATTGACAGCATTTTACCGGCTAAAAAAATTACGAGCTTTCAGTCATTGACTTTAGTAAAAAAGAAATATTGTCGTCTGGAGTTGATAACTTGAATAATTATTATTTATTTCTTGCGTGGTTTGCACTACTAGTAGTTTGGTTATGTTACTTGTAAATTCGTTTAAATATATATTTACAATTTTTCACTTAAATGTACAATATACATATTGCGCACAAACGTCAACATTATACTTAATGACATTTGTTAAACTCTATTTATATTTACAATTTAAATCTCAAACACTTAAGTAATATATTTACAAAATAAAAAAGTTAAGCGTTGACTGGCAAGATTGTTACGACATACAATAACAAAAAACAAATTTAAGTACTTAGTATTTTTTTCAAATGAACAAATTAAAAATGTAGGAGCGGATTTGGTGGAATTCTCAAAGTAAAAAATATGAGAAACCACGTAAACTACATACATAAAAATATAACTAGATATTCGACCATAGACACAAATCTCTTGGCAGATCGTTTAAGCTTCTCTCACTGGCTGGCTACCGGTTACTTTACTTTTCTTCTTTCATTTGTCATATATAAATCGATAATACATTTAAATTTAACATTTGGTTGACTTTAATAATCCCTAATATTGAAGATTATTTCAATTATCATGAAAATTGTGAACCAAAATGATATCACTACATATTAGGAAAATTGGCACCGGGAGTTTAAGATAAATGTACATTAGATTCTTAATTACCTCACAAAATACTCATAAGTATCATGTAAAATCTAACTACAATAAATTACTTATTATTTATCACATTACTACTTATAACAACTATTTACAGATTAAATAAAATGCTACTTTCAATAATTATATTCACATTAGGTAGTTAAAAGTGATAGTACGCAAAATTTATTGGTTGAGAGTCATCAGGGTTACCAGCCTCGCTGTTATTTATTTCCTCACTTTCTATTTCACTGTTATTGGTAACCCTTTCGTTAGGATCTTCGAATTTAGAAGTCCTAACGTGCCAGTTAGAAAGGTCATAAGGCGCTTCCTCGTTTGTCTCCTTGCAAAACGTTCTCGGCACGACATACTCAGGATAAACGTTCCCAAAATTCAAATAATACCCGTTAGAATCTACATTTCTCTCAGCATTAACTTTGGAGTAATCCTGACACTTACTCTCGTCTTTGTAATTGACGAATTTGAATTCATCGTAGTCGTTATCGAAACTGCGGGTGCTAACACTATTATCGTTATTCTCCGAGTCGATATCGAGTTCTTTAACGTCTTTCACATCACTGATTTCACTGGTACAGGCTTCGTAAGGTTTGTTGACCTCGGCGGGGCCTGTGGGATGGGATCACTGGCGGTGGTGAGGTATTTGGTGATGTGTCATGTGCTGGTGATGGAGATCGAGCCTGGGTCGTTTGGCGTCGTCGTCGTCGCTGCAAGCGTCGTTGTCGTGGGGTTCCTGGTCGTCGCACTCTTCACCAAGTTCCTCTTGCTTGCGTTTTGCTGTTGCCATTTCGGCGGCGTGCTTTTTCCGCCATTTTGTTCTTCTGTTTTGAAACCATACCTGTGAAAGAAGAAAAGTTGGGGTTAGATATTGTATGCAACTTTTTCAATTTTGAAAGTTAATAATTCTTGTCAAATGAAGAATTAGAAACCCATATCTAAAAATAGAAAATAATTGTTGTCTTAAAAGTATAAAAATACAACATATCCTTCCTTAAAGTAATAAGGCAAAGTTACTGACTGATCTATCAACAGCACAGCTCAAACCAGTAAACGGATTGCGCCAAAATCACGCAGATAGTTATTATGACGTAGGCATTTTTGCTAAGAAAAGGTTTTCCGAAATTCAACCAGTAAGGGGGTGAAAAGGGGTCCACAGTTTGTATTTAACGTAAGCAAGGCCGGGGGTAAAAACTTGTAATATTTTTTTCTGTCGTTCTAAAGCCATATAATAAATAATATTCTTTCATCATTCAATTCCAGTGTGTCTAAATCCTAACAAAAGGTAACACGAGTTTACCGTAACGGTATTATACTGAAAATACGCCACTAAATTCCCTCTCAATGTTTGTGTTCCAACAAGCCAAATATAAAGAGCGGGCAAACAATTTTCAGCGCCATGTGAACCTAATCTGCACAGGCGACATCATAATGCCTCATTAAATACCGCCTTTTAAGTCGCAACACAAACTTATACCTTTCTCCTTCACTCTTACTAGATATTACCGCGAAAGATAAGGACGGCGATGGTAGCCATGTTCTACGGTAATTAAGGGTCGTTTTGCAAATTACACGGTACTTAACCAGCCATATAACACTCATTAATCACAAGCCGGGGGTGTGTTGTGTCTCGCTCACTCTCGAGTTGTTTGGGTATTGTCTGTCTCACTCGCACGGGCCGCCGGGCGGTAGACACGAGTTTAATTAGGTCATAAATACATTTTCATGATTAGAGTGCCTTGAGTCGTCGATTCTGCTGAATTTTCGGGCGCGATTACTTGGGAGCAGATGTCGATGTTATTATAAAGGAATCCTCGAGGTTAAAATTAGGTCTTCGCTGGCCTCGTTATGATGATAGCGTTAACTTAATGGAACAAGTTTTCTTTGAGCTGTAAACAAGGATTAGTGAGGGTATGGGGTAATCATTCCTTCTATGTTGGTCTGAGAAAAAAGAAAAAACGTACAATATATCAGCTGCTTTTCTTTTCCTGCAGTTTTTTGTGTGTGGCCAACATTAGTGTAAGAATTTTCAAGCTGCCTAAAGACATTTGATATAACTTAACGACTGCCACCAATTATGACAGGAACCAATGACTTAACGTGCGTTCCGAAGCTTGGAGAGTATATTTTTATGCGACCTGTGGTCAGCCATCAAAGTATGAAACGGCCCCGATTGGCTTGTAACAATCATATCATCCACATACACAAAACTACTTCAAACGATAAGTCTCTCGCTTCCACATACACTAAAATCGTGTCTTAACATCGGATAACTTTACAACAGTTATCCGATGTTAAGACACTTAATTCCTAAAAATAAAAACTTTTACGTTTACTGCAGCATAACAGGGTAAAACGCGTTTTATTAAATCCATTTACTTAAAAATACACTGTTATATATATATCTATAGTCTATGATTGATCCATTACTGATTGATGATATATTTCACAGCATGGAAAGTTGGAATATGGATGGCGATCGAGCTAGGGCGTTCCCCCGAGGCGACGCGCAGACACAACACCCGGTGTCTGTGGGAAGTATGTCAGGGTTGTTGCACCAAGGGCGAGTGCAGCGCAAGAAGAGAGCCCAGGACGAAAGGTTGAGACTTGGAAGCTGGAACATAGGGACAATGACGGGTAGGGCAAGAGAGTTAGCGAGTGTTTTGAAAAAGAGAGGTATACATGTGGCTTGTCTCCAGGAAACAAGGTGGAAGGGGTCTAAAGCCAGAGAAATCGGCGAAGGATATAAATTTTACTACAGTGGGAGTGACGGTAAAAATAACGGTGTAGGAATAGTCTTGGCCGACACATTGAAGAATGGGGTAATTGAAGTTAGGAGATGTAATGATAGAATTATACTGGTAAAAGTTTTATTTCAAAGTACAGTCCTGAACCTTATTAGTGTATATGCGCCTCAAGTGGGTTGTGATAGTAAATTAAAAGAGAAGTTTTGGGAAGATTGGGATGACGTTGTAATGGGAATTCCTGCCCATGAACAGATATATATAGGGGGTGATTTTAACGGACATGTTGGCCAAAGCAATGAAGGGTATGAAAGAGTTCATGGGGGATGGGGTTTTGGGGATCGAAATGATGAGGGTGAGGCTCTGCTTCAGGCAGCGTCTGCGTTTGATTTGGCTGTAGCAAATACGCATTTCCAAAAAAGAGACCAACATCTAATAACCTACAAAAGTGGTGGCCGGACTTCACAGATTGATTATTTTCTCCTAAGGAAAAGTGACTTGCATGCAGTTAGGAATTGCAAGGTACTGCCTGGGGAAGATTTAACATCTCAACATCGACTTTTATTACTGGATGTGAAAGTAAAAAGCCAAATAAAATTAAAATCTTCAAGACCCCCCCCTAAAACAAAATGGCATTTGTTGCAAGGAGAAAGTTATGCAAGGGAATTTAGAAAGCAAGTTGTTGATAAAATGATAGAAATAGGTGATATGAAAGAAATGACAGTGAATGACGTATGGAAGGAAATAGCGATAACGATCAGATGTGTAGCAAAGAATGTATTAGGGGAATCGAAAGGCACAAAAAAGAAGGACAAGGAAACTTGGTGGTGGAATGAAAGTGTACAAGAAGCTATAAGCCAAAAGAAGGCAGCGTTTAAGGACTGGCAAAGTGTAGATGACAGAGATGTAAGTATGAAGAAGGGAAAGAAAGAAGAATATCAAGAAAATAAGAAGAGGGCTAAACGAGCAGTGGCTATTGCAAAGGCTAAAGTGCAGGACGATCTGTACAAATCTCTGCAGAAACCTCATGGCCATAAGAATTTGTTCAGATTGGCAAAGGAGAGAGAAAGGACTGCAAAAGATGTAAAATGTATTAAATGTATAAAAGATGAAGAAGGAAAGGTGCTTACGAATGATGAAGAAATTAAAGAACGTTGGAGGAACTATTTTGGAAAGTTAATGAATGAAGAAAATGACTGGAGTGGAACGTTAGATAATGTGAAAGTAAATACAGGAATGGTAATTGAGATTAGTGTGGATGAAGTAAAAGAGGTAATTCAGAATATGAAGAATGGAAAAGCTGTGGGACCTGATGGGATACCAGTAGAGGTGTGGAAGGTACTAAAGGTAGATGGATGGAAGTGGCTGACTTTATTCTTCAATAAGTTGTTGCAGAAGGAGACGATCCCTGACGAATGGTGTACTAGTTTTCTAGTCCCCATATTTAAAAACAAGGGGGATGTGCAGGACTGCAACAACTATCGAGGGATAAAGCTCATGTCACATACTATGAAAGCATGGGAAAGAGTGATTGAGAGACGAATGAGAGCTGAGACTGAAATAGTAGAAAACCAATTTGGGTTTATGCCTGGACGAGGAACGTCGGATGCCATCTTCGCTATTCGCCAACTGTGCGAAAAATATAGACACGCAAATAACAACTTGCACATGGTATTCGTCGACCTCGAGAAAGCGTATGATAGAGTACCTCGAGAGGTCCTTTGGTGGGCACTTAAAGTGAAGAACGTGCCATATAAATACCTGCAGCTTATACGTGCTATGTATAGTCGAGCCAGTACAGCCGTCCGGTCCGAAGCTGGTGTTACCAGCGAGTTCAGTGTGGCGGTGGGCCTGCACCAGGGATCGGCTCTAAGCCCGTATTTGTTCCTCCTGGTAATGGACGCTTTGACATTAGACATACAGGAGGAGGCACCCTGGTGCATGCTCTTTGCGGACGACATTGTCCTCGTTGGAGAAGAGGGAACTGAGGTCCAGAGCAGGCTGGTAAAATGGCAGCAAAGACTGGAGAGTTTTGGCTTCAAAATAAGTAGAACAAAGACCCAGCAGCTGTTCTGTGATTTTGGGGGTCAAGGCAGCTTCTCTCCAGTTGCCTTAGGTGGTGAATCCCTACCAGTCTGCTCCGACTTCCGGTACCTAGGTTCCCTTGTGCAAAACGACGGTGATATAGACCGAGACGTGAAAAGCCGTATAAACGCAGGGTGGATGAAATGGCGGCAAGTCACAGGCGTAACGTGCGACGCTAGAATGCCCCTTAAGCTTAGGGAATAATCTACAAAGCTATTATAAGACCTGTTATACTGTACGGCTCAGAATCGTGGACCACCAAAGCAGTAGATGAAAGACGACTGCATGTTGCGGAAATGAGAATGTTGAGATGGATGTGTGGTGTAACGCGAAAGGACAAAGTAAGAAATGAGTACGTAAGAGGAAGTTTGAAAGTAGCACCCGTGACTGAAAAATTAAAGAGTAATAGGTTAGGTTGGTATGGCCATGTTATGAGGAGGAATGAAAGTCATGTAACGAAAAGAGTTTTGGGAATGGAAGTTAGGGGTCGTAGAAATAGGGGAAGACCAAAGAAAAGGTGGATGGAATGCGTAAGAGAGGACATGTGTAAGAAGTGTGTAACAGAGAGTATGACCAGCGATAGAGTGAAGTGGAAGAAACTGACATGTTGTGCCGACCCCACATAAAGTGGGAAAAGGTGAAGACGAAGATGATTGATCCATTACGTTGGTTATGTTCCTTGAAAAGTTAGCTCATAACAACAATAATATACACAAACAGAACTTAGGTATCAACCAACCAATTAAACAAAACCATTTCGACTCGAAAGGAAGAAGACTATACCATGTGGTCTCAACGCCTTAATCGTACGATTTGTTCGCAGAGACTCGCATAGATGGCGCTACTCGAAACTACACAACATTGTATCTACCGTATTATGAGAATATAAAAACATTATTCACAAAATATATCTTATTAAAAATCAAAACATTATTTTAGGCATAATATTTTAAAATGACACCGTATATTTAGGAAGTTAAAGGCTAACGCAGATTACCGCCATCTAGTATCGAGTAGCAAGCAACTCTCCTGCGCCATACATTCGACTGCTTTTCGCAACCATAAGTTGGTCCAATATTTTTGTATGAGGTGGGCAGTCTATTACGTTAGTATTATATTGTCTTTGACTATACGTTTAAAGCGGCAATAGTTTTAAAAAGACAATCCAACAATGTAATTTATATGCACAAACCTCTAACCTTGCAAGTCTCTCGCTTCCCCAAGTACTAAAATCACTCCTTAACATCGGATTAGTGTTGTAACAACGCCTTGCAACGATATTTTGATGGCTTCAACGTGGCGTTTATTAATTAGGGCTTTTATGAGAACCCGGGCAACAATGCCATAAATACTTCAGAAGCTGAAATTCCAGCAATTGTGGTTTTATGACTAAATAGCTCTTAAGACGATGTCGGCCCCTTAATATTAATTAGGATTAAAATCTGAATAGTAATGTGATGTTTTATGATTATAAGACATGTTAAGTGATGGTTATGTTTTGTGATTATCGACTTTATTGATAATGTTGTTAAAGTTTATCTCGCCATGGTATAATATGCTCATTTTAATTTTGCTACCTACTCTATTTATTTTTAATCAACCTATAATATTTATTATATTACTGTATCAAATTATATTGTAAAAATAATATTATTATAATTAACAGTGACTACATAATTATGGTAATTGATTACAACAACACTTATAAAACAAAAGTTACAATATAAAACTTTCTTTTTTTTCTCCCAGGTCTCACGCACGAATAATATCAAAATCATCCAATATAGTAAAATTATGTCTCATGGTTTAATGATTATGTTTTATTCCTTAATAGAGATAAATCTATGAAGCAACCTAATACCTAAATGACAAACAGTGACGTATTTTTTGAATATGCGCCGCCCTGGGCTCAATAAATTTTCTTGCCCTTGTTTTAACTGAAATTAATTAATTGACTTGGTAATGAACTCTTTGCTTCGTTTGACAAAGTGCAATTTGTGAAACTATATTTGAAATTCGTTTCTGAAAATAAAAATAACATAACATTGTTTACATCTCCTCTTTAGCATTATATTGCGTTGAAGTAAAATGTGCGTATAGGTAATAATAAATGATTGTTTTTCCACTTTAACGCCCACTAACACGCTAAATGTCGTCTTTGTTTTTTGACCTTGGGTCTGTGTACCCCGCAAGGGATAAAGACGTGATTGTATGTATGTATATGTATTTTGAATATTAGGGGCTAAGCCATTTGACGCCCGTCACTGCTTGTTGCCCCGGACAATATGACTATAGGTTGGATAAGCCATGATTATAAATGCAAAGTTTACGAGTAGACCGAACTCAAGGCATTACAAATAGGCATGTTCACTATAAATAGGCTCCAATAAATGTTTATATTTATATATAGCTCGTAAAAATAAATCTGCCAAGTCAATATCGCTGGCCGTAAAAAATTGGGAGCGAAAACTAAACAAGACATCGTAACGTCGAGTTATCATTGCGCCATTTGTTTTTATTGTGGAAAGTCGGTGGAAATACTCTTTTATCTAACTTCAACGATGTTTTTCTTATGTACCTATGACAAAAGGAAAACAAGAATGGTGACAGGGAATTTTTGTCGTCATTTTTAGAGACTTTAAACCTACTTACTTAGATATAATGAATCGGATAAAATCTTTTATTCTGAATAGCGTAAGCCCAAATTAAAAGCTTACAGAATTAAAAATTAACTTTCATAAATACATATATTTTTTATTGAAATATTTTTTGTTATAAAAATAAAATATCAACAGGAGAAAGTATTCCTATATTATGAACACTACAAGCACTAAGTTATATATTGTGATTAAGATTTAGTCTTTTGAAGCTTATATCTGTATAGTAGTGTCCAAATTATGTTTTTATATAACTTGGACAGTACTGTGCCAATTTTGATGTGGGGTTCACTATAATGTACTTACATCTTATCCCCAAAAATGTTTATATAATAAAAACTGGCACAGGGCACAGGACCGCTAGGCTGCTAGATATACCTTGTTCGTTTATAATAAATATCATGACAGCATTTACAATAAAACTAACAAAAGACATTATTCCTGTAGACATCAACAAACTCTTAGCCAATAACAAGCCCACAACGGAAAACTAAAACGTAACCGTAAGATGTTGTCGATTACACCACCCGAAGTCATGTGACAAACACCGTGACGTATGTTTATTATTATATTTACGAGCCAACTGAACAACTTGCTACCCCTTCACGCGCAACTAACATCACTGATATTATTATTTTCTAGTCTTCCTTTATGCCCCGACTTACCCAACAACCCCTGTATTCAATTACTTAAGTGCTTCACGCGAAACCGCGAAAAGTATATCTGTCTCACTCTAACGTATGGAAGCGGCGTGACTCTCGATCGGGGAGATTCGGGTAATTACATGAGTATCTATTATTTTTCTCGTAATGGCTTGATTTTAATGCCTTACAGTGGCGAAGAGCGTCTTGATTCTTATTGCGTCCGCCATGTTAGATAATTAATTTGAATGATAAGTTGAAAAGGATTTTTGCGTTCTTTTGTGTAGTTATGAGCCGTGAAGCTTTTTATGAAAGTCTTTTGAAATGTGAACGAGAGTGAATGGATACAGAGTTAATTAAGTGCATCTAGTAACTTGGTTTTGTCTTTGTGATGAGCCGTTAAATGTCTGTTCATATGTAACGAACAAGAGATTACGAGTTGGTTATAATTTATTTTGAAATATTGCTATACTTTATTTCGTTATTTTTTTTAATGGCCCGTTTTCTAAATTACATTTTTTAGTTGAATTATTAATTACGGCATTTATTGAGAACCAAATTTTTGACTTTATAGATCTTTGGTCTGTAAGTATCGATATAAAAAGACGATACGTTGCTTTTGTTTATACACATACCTACGCAATTTAATTAAAACTGTTTTGTTTTAGATATTATCAACGTTAACTTACAATGGTCATAAGCGCCACTAACCTTCGTGGCGCTTCGGTCATCATCATCGTCAGGTAATTTTTTTATTCTCCTTGTGCAGGAACATGGCCCTCTCTGTATCTGTAGGTACTATCAGAGCCATATAGGTATTAGCCAGAGCAGTCAGAGGATTTGGCCTACACTGTTTATAAACTTTTTTAAGCCTGTGTTTTCTAAGTCGCCTTCTACGACATCCACGGGAAGACTTGGAGACTTGGAGTGATCCTATTCTACTCTGCCGGTAGCCACACGGCACTATAATAATGATGATGATGACTTCGTAAGGGACAGTGACGTAATAATATATCTATAGGTATGTAAAATACACACACACAGCTATATCCACGATAAAACACCGCCATAGTCAGTACGTGAGAATAAATCAAACATCTCATCTCTAGCACAAAGTTTATCCACGAGAATGAGAGCTGCTTGTGCTATATGCCGCAACTCATACATATAATACATAATATCACGTCTTTATCCCTTGCGGGGTAGACAGAGCCAGTCATAAAACCTACAGGCCACGTTTAGCATCGTAGTGGGCGTAAAGTAATGTAATGCTGCAACTCGTATGTACTAATGTCAAGTAAGCCGGATATTGAGCATGTTTCGTACTTTTAAGTAATATTTTCTGGTAGGATTATTTTCTTATGGTCCTATTTCTATTCTGAAGTATAGATTATAGAAGGATTCATCTTTTTTAACCCATCTGAAAAACGATGATTTTTAGTACCACAAGGAAATTTAATATTTCTACTCCGTTTTTAGCCATAATTTAACCGCAGATACGTTTCCTCAGATATATATGAATGATTAACATACAGTTTCAACCATTACATAAATACATGCAAATTTAATATGGTTCTACCTATATCCATGATAGCAATCACGAGTATGGGAATAAATCAAACGTCTCATCTAACATCTTGCACAAAGTTTATCCTCGCGGACGTGAGCCGTTTGTGCGATATGCAGAAACTCGTACTTACAATGTTGGATAGGCTTAAAATTGTGCATTTATCGCACTACCACATTGTATTTTCAGGCAGCATTATAACATTTATGGTCATATTTTTCAATATAAATTATAGAAGTACTCATATTTTTCAACCCATCTGCAAGGTATGATATTTTGGTACCATAAAAGGATAACAAATTAAAAGATTATTTGGCTTATAAAACCAAATTATGATGATTCGTAAGTCAGTTTAACAATTTATAGGTGTAGAATAAGAATATTTTTTCAACTTATAAACATAGATTATAAAAAAATATCTTATCTTATTTTATCTAAAGTAGTCCTTAGTAGACTCGTCGTTTATTCCAATTCATCTGTAAACTATAAAATTCAATATTAACTGGCACTGATTTTCAAAAATTTCTTCAACCCGTCTGCCCAGCGTGAAGAGTTCGGGTAGGCCAAATCCCTGACTGCCCTGGCTAATATGTGGCTTTGGTAGTACAGAGGGGGTCGTGCACCTGCAGTGGACATTTAAAAAAGACCTTATGATGATATTTCAAAAATTAAAAAATCTGTTATGTTATGTTTTATGAACAGTTTCATCTATCATGGATATAGTTACATATTATATTGAATTAACATGTTAACATTATTATATTGAATTAACATGTTAACATAATAATTACGTGTTAATTTAATATATCAACCTATCCATGATAGCATTATTCCGTGTAAGGACGTGCCGCTTGTGCAATATGCAGAACCTCATACTATGTGACTACGAGCAACCTGAAACTGTGCACTTATTGCACTACCACATAATATTTATGGTCATATTTCTATTTTTAAATAAAGATATAGCAAGTTCATCCTTTAAAGTCATCTGTAAACTATGATATTGTGGTTCTAAAAAAAAGATACAGTATATTGTACTATTGTACTCAAATAAAAGATTTCTAATTGATTCAAATTTGGCTTAATAATCTAATAAATTGTGACGAATTATAAGCGGCTTCAACGATTATTACTTGTAACTAGTATGTAAACAATTCAATATAGCTACCTATATATCTATGATAGCAAGCAATATTCTGTGTCAGTACGTGAGAATAAATCAAACATCTCATCTCACACAAAGTTTATCCGCGTGTACGTGAGCCGTTTGTGCGATATGCAGAAACTCGTATAATGTTGAGTACGGGTTAGCTAAACTTGAGCTTGTGTTATTATAAAGCATAAGCCAACACAATTATACCTAAGTAGCTGTTACCCGCGGCTTCGACCGCGTGATATATAGCCTATGTCCTCCTCAGTACCCTTACCTATGTGTATGCAAAATTTCATAATGATCGGTTCAGCAAAGAGGACGTGAACATAACAAATAAACTCAGTATAAGTTAGGATTTGAATGAATAAAATTGATGAAAAATGCAACTTATCCTAGTTTTGGCCAACACTGATGTTATATTTAATAAGCTGTCTAAAGGCATCGATCACACAAAGACTGCCAGCAATGATGTCAGCCGGGACCAATGGCTTAATATGACTTCTGCCTGGAGCACAGAGGAGTTTGAGATATTTTTATGCCTCTTGCGGTCACCCATCTAAGTGGAGACCGCGACCGGGATTGATCAACATGCGTAAGCGCTAATAATCACACTACTCTCTCACCTACTGGCCCATTGGGCTGAAGTAACTTAAAGACGCCGTGTGGTTCCCGGCAGAGTAGAATAGGACCACTCCAAGTCTGCCCGTGGATGTCGTACAAGGCGACTTAGGAAACACAAGCTAAACAAAGCTTACAAACGTCTAAAAGACCTCTCCAACTAGTCTGGCTAGCGTGGAGAGTGTAGGCCAAATCCTTTGACTGCTCTAGGTAATTAATGGTTCTTGTAGTACAGAGAGGGTCGTGCTCCTGCAGTGGAGACTAAAAAGTCCTGATGATGATACCTAATAACTGCATTCTTAGGATATTAATGGTAGGTTAATGGATATAAATACAACTTAGACCAGTTAGGCATGAGAACCTTATTCCCTGACGCCATTTCTATTATATCTTAGTACACATGTGTCAAGTATTGCAAAGATAATATCTCACTAATCGCATTTAAAATGAGTAAGTAGGTACCATAAAACCGCGTTGCAGTAATTCTAAACATCCAAAAAAATCCGTCCAACCCCATCCCCCGCATCATTAGGGCGCTGCCAAACGTTCATTTGTCACCGGCGACTTATCGCACCCTTTGCTTTAGTTAATAGTCGCAGCGATTTGTCGCTAACGACTCGTGTGTACGGGCCTTAATGATTGTGTTCCATTAGGCTGGGATTTCTGATTTAATGTTTTGACGGCGTAATTCATTCAACTCTTCATTTCTTTTTTACTTATAAATTATCTATTGTTTTTACTATTTGCCTTATAAATGAAAATTAAGTTTGATGTCTAATATAAATTTATAAACTTTTGATTACTTTTGATGTAAGTAAGTATCTAATTCCAAATATTTTTAGTCCCTTCATAATAAAAATATCATCATAATTTATGAACCAATTCACATCTTATACTTTCATTTATTTTCTTTAAGAACTTGTTAACTTAAATAAAACGTTTTTTAGCTTACATAATATATAGTATACATAAATAAAAGTTTTTTCAAAAATCTTGTAAAAAAGCAGTGCAGACATAATAACTTTTTATTTAATAGATAAGAAAATTTGTGCTACACTATAATCCAAGTGTAAAACCAAACCAAATCAAATACTGTTAAATTTAAAAATATAAGATAATCACCTAAAATATTATTTTTTTACATAATAACTGCATTCTAAAGAAATTAATGAATATGAATACAGCTTAGACCTATAAGACATGGGAACCGATTTCCCTGACGCCATATCAATACGTAATTGAGGACAAGATTGAGTTATTATTGAATAATAACAAAATAATAATTTATTAATATGTACGCTTCAGTTGATGCCACTGGTGGGTAATCGGGGGATTATTGCTTTTTGTACAGAGTAAAAACTAATTGTCGTAGTCCAACTGATAAGCTGAAGCGGTTCAATCCATCATCATCATCATCATCAGGTCTTTTATAGTCTCCACTGCAGGAGCACAACCCTCTCTGTACTACCAGAGCCTTATATTAGCCAGAGCAGTCAGAGGATTTGACCTACACTCTCCACGCTGGCCAGACGGGTTGGAGAGGTCTCTTTGATGTTTATAAGCTTTGTTTAGCTTGTGTATCCACGGGAAGACTTGGAGTGGTCCTATTCTACGCTGCCGGGAACCACACGGCGGAATCACGGAATCCATACTCATACCTAATCCTAACTAATATTATAAATGCGAAAGTGAGTTTGTTTGTTTGTTAAGCTTTCATGCCCTATCTACTGAACCGATCAACATGAAATTTTGCATACACATAGATCAGGGCACTAAGAATAACATAGGCTATATATCACACGGGCGAAACTACGGGTAACACCTAGTATTATGATAAATGCGAAAGTAAATCTGCATGTCTATCTGTAACCTCTTTACTCAACCAATTTAGATGATAGCATGAAAAAACTCGATTGAGGAGGAGATATCACGTAATCTTTCTGGCTGCACATATAGCGTTATGGCTTAAAAAGATACTTACCTATATACCGGGGATGACATTCTTTTACAAGCTATAATATGTATTGTTTTTATCAAAAATTAATACTCTATTGGCTGCATATCATTTAAGCATAATTAAGGTTTAATTTTAAACTTATTAATATTTGTTTTGCTATATAGAATCAAATTGTGTTAATACGTGTATATCTAGGGAGTGTGGTACCTATTCTATAAAGAGCTTAATATTTCTTTTTAGTAATCAATTAATACACTATTGGCTGCAAAACATTTGTGAAAATTAAGATTTTGTTTTATGAATATTTTTTTGCGATATAGAAACAAATTGTATTCTATCTAAAGGAAATTAGCAAATATACCTACTTGCTATTGCTATTACTGTGCCTAATACGTCAATGACAACACGATTATAAAACAGATCAATGCTTATCACTTGTACCACGCAACATCATAAGTAATTAAGTATTACGATCATTAATAACATATTTTGTGCAAGTCTCGGCGTTATACGATGGTGCAAATGTTAAGCAAGTGGTAATTATTGTGTTAATCATATAATTACCTACCAGATGAAAAGTAGTATAATATAAGTAGATATAATGAATAATTTAAGGGATAAACTTAGTTTAGGGTTACTTTTACAAAAAATAATTAAAGATATCATACATCGTTTTTATTCATGTCAACTTTAATGTCAAATTTTTCAGCAGCTTAAATGCATTCTTACATAGCCAGCCGGCAAGCGCAGCGTTAGACACCCACCGACCAGGTGGTCCGACTACCTGATAAGGGTCGCAGGAAGGCGCTGGATGCAGGCCGTTTCCAATCGGTCATATTGGAAATCCTTGGGGGAGGCCTATATGTCCAGCAGTGGACTTCTTGCGGCTGAAATTATGATAGCCAGCCTATGATATGTCTGACACGACTGCTCTTTAAAGTTAACAGGTGACAACAACACAAAGGGGCTCGAGACAGCTTCTTATCTGCAGTTGTCGGTTTCGAAACGCTACTAGTCTGCAGCTTTTGGACAATAATTAATTAAATACGTAATAATTAAGAAGATTAATTTGAAATATGGTTTGACGTAAAAAAAATGCCTTCAAAGGTCTATTTTCTGATTCAAAGATTCAAAGATTCAAAAAAGATTCAAAACGTTTATTCAGAAAATAGGCCCTTGCAGGCACTTTTTCACGTCAAATCACATTTAAAATTATCTTATTAAATATTATGCATTTACTCATTATTGTTCAAAAGCTACAGACTACTAGCATTTCGGAACCGACCACTGCAGAGAAGAAATGCCGAAAGAAACTCTTTTCAACAGTATAGGTCGCCTACTCGCCTGAAGGGCTTTGTATGATTAATGATTATATTATATTTCTTTCTTTTTTTACTTTTCTTTTTTTTTTTCATCTGTTTTCATTTAACAATATTATTATACATTCATTATTTTTGGAACATGTTTATGTTTACGATCGAGTGAGCAAATCACAAAAACAACAGAACATGAAGTAGTCTCAAAGAGGCCGACCAGACCAGTCCCCACTGGCAGCACCCGTTCACGAGTTGACGTAAAACTGAATAAACTAAAGATGCCCATGATGTCATTACTTGCACTTCACTTTGGACTGCTCTACATGCGGTAATAATACGCACGCCCTATGTACAATAATGGCCTTCCTCCTTAAGTGACTGGTACCTGGAACGACAGGATATTTACCTACCTAAAATAGTTTAGTCCTGAAAAAATTATGCGACATAACCGACGTTAAAACTCGCACAGTTATTGTGATTTGTGCAAATCTTAGAATTATACAATTAGCGTGTTAATTATAATTAACAGAATAATTATGCTTAGTAATAATTATGTGGAATTATAATGTGATTTAATTAAGAAAGCTTATTTATATAACAGTAAGTAGTGTTAAGATAAATCTCTTTAATGGACTTGATATTTAAAACTAATAATAAATTAAGATTAGCTAGAGCAGAATACATAATTTTTGGGCATAAATACTATATTTTCTGTACTGCGTTACGATGAGTTTAAAATTTAAGAAATGGCTATGAAACAAAAATTCTAAAAAAGAACAGCGGTTGTATAACATTTAGCTATTTATTTTTAACCTTATGAGGTCTCATAAAAAAGATCCGGTAGAGAAGAATACATTTAGATTAGATAGCAGTACAATTTGCGAGTGCAAGTTTGGTAAACTGGTTATGATAGAACTGAACAGAAACTCGATATGATTATAGGCACGATGCAAAGCCGAGTGCTTAAAATACACCAATGGCTATAATATATACCTGTATTTACTCAATATTTTGATAGAATATATTAAGCAAATGTGATTGGTGTAAAGAAAAGAGTATATATAGTCCGTAAAAAATAAGGATCCAAGTTTAGATGTCATAAGGACCGTATTATAGGAAACGTAATGAAAATATATTTTAAAACACTGAAAGCTCATGATTCATCTTTATGTACAAGGTATAGATTCGTATATCAATTCGTATACAACACTAGTGTCAAAATTTTAATTTTAATCTTTGTACAACAATATTTCAGTTTTATTGCTTTAAAATAGCCAAAAAACATTTGATATAGACACATCCTTAGATTTTACAGTAATATAATAAAAGACATCAATGTCTATCACTGGAAAATCGTGTATAAATACATGAAACGTGACCTACCAGTGAAACCTTGTGTTTTCGGAGTTGATAATTGATGTTTTTAACGGTTTGATAGTTGATAACGGAGTTGATCTGTTCCGTAATTTTAAATAATTTTAATAGTATTTATTGCAAATATTTGTATAAAACTAAAATTGATTAAGTACAATAAGTCACTAGTTAATTAAATCAACAAGTAATTGTGGAATAATATCATAAATCGACGTTTAAAACCAGACGACCGGCGCGGCGGTTGGATTCGTTCAGTTGTCAAACCAACAACAAAGGAATTTTGTGGAGTATCCTCAATTAAACCAGGAGAGTATAGTGTTTTATAATCTCATGATAAACAGGCAGTGCATATCCCGACACATAAACCGTCTGCATAAAAATAAATTTCACTTTTAAGTAATAAGTACTAACTGTTTTGCTAACGTAGTTCAGTCGATTCTCGCTCCGTTTTCCTAGTGCAAACGGTGTTGATGGTCTCAAACTACGGCTACATGCATAAATATTGAATAACAAACAATATTTCAGACAGTGCTACGCATAATCTGCCGTATCCTTCTTGTTTATTTTATGGCAAATTGTAAAATATAAATACCTACATATAAAAAACAATACAAGGAGATTTTAACTTAACTTTTCCATTATTTTCCATATTTTGATGTATAAGAATTACAAAAATACTCTGATTAACTTTACTTAGATTATACTTATATCTATATCAGGCTCTGTTTTTGAGGTCTCGCTGCGCTTATAAAAGCTGAGTTGATGACTACAAAACAAATGCAAGAATATAGTTTATAATTTCATAAATGCTTTAAATAACTATCAATCATATACTCAATAATAATATTGTTGCCTCATTTATAACTTTATGCTTAGGATAATTTGAATAACTTGTATTCCAACTTAACTAAACTTGTTTATTACATCCTATGTTGTCTGGTTTTGGGTTGTGTCTGAACAAATAGATACCTAATTAATACAGAAATAATTGTCCTACCGGTCTGAAAAATATATTTATTGTCTCTTCTTACATATTAAAATAAATTTTCAGTTGGTGACACCACCTCATTCACTATGATGACACGAAAGGCCACTATTAAAGACCTAACCATGAAGCTGAGGCAGGCTCTGTTTGACCTTAAAGCGTGTCGAGAGGAAAAGTCACAACTTTTACAGGAACAGGAGGAAACCGAAGAAGAATTTCAGAAAATTAATGATAGAAATAATCAATTAAAAAATGAATGTACCAGTCTTCACATTAGAAGTACAGAATTATTAGAGGAAAATATTAGTTTGAAAGAATGTTTAAATCAAGCTAAGGAGTGCAGTACAGTTCATGAACGGGCCCTTAGTCGCATAAATGAGTTAGAACGTAGCTTATATGATGCACAAAAATCTGCATTAGAAATACAAGATCAAAAAGAGGCTGAATTATGTAACAATACGCTTCATTTATATAGCGAACTCATGGAGTGTGGCTCGGGACCAGTCATAGAAATACCTGCGAATACTCCACAATCTCAGTATTTTATTCTAAATAGTCATAATAAAATTAAAAAATATGTCAAAATAAACAGAATAATAAAACGTACTAGGAAAACTATATCTAAACAAAAAACAAGGAAATCTTTAGCACAGTTAAGCAAGGAAAAGTTATTTTTGTCAAATCAATTAAAATCATGTGAAGATGACCTGTATATGGCTAGCCGTATATATGATACCGAGATTTTTGAACTACAGTCACAGATCTCGGAATTGCAACAGTCCTTAAATAATTTATCTAATAAATATGAATTATCACAAAAAGATTTAAGTAAAAATATCTTAGAGGCTCAAAAATTAGTGGAGGAAGCTAATTATAATAAAGAACGGTATGATGCTCTCCTACAAAAGCAGCAGTGCGATAGTTCACCTGAAACTGCAGTTACTATGTCACCTAACTTTGTTCCTGAGTCAAGAGAGTATGATACCAGGAAGTGTAACTTTCAATCAAGGATAGGTACGGTTGATAACAGTTCAAATAAAAAAATTAACTGTAACAAACTATTAATTTACTCTGATAAGTTAGGTCAAGATTTTAGTAGCATTATTTTTAATCACCTCCACAAAGATTGTTCTGTATTTAACACATGTATACCCGGCGCTTCGTATTTAGATCTAGTAAACAATATTAATTATGACAGTCTAGATGAAAACTGTACAATATTAATTTTATGTGGTGACAGTTCCTCTGTATCAAAAAGGAACATTAAAATAAGTCTGGACAAATTAGTAGATTTAAACAAAAAAACTCAATGTAAATTTATGATTGGTGCCTTTCCATACTCTGAATCTTTAGACAATAGTACAAACAAGCAAATTTACCATTTGAATGTACATATGTACAACATGACATATAGTCATGGCAATTTTATTTTTTATTTAGATATAAATAAGTTTATAAGTAGATTTAAGTTGACTCATGATACGATGTATCTACCTTTTAATTATAAAAGACAAATAGCTACTGTTGTAGCTTTTAATTTACAATCACCTGTTGTAAGTAGTACAACTGTAAATAAATATGAATCCGACATAGGTATATCAAATTGTGATATACCTGTAATTAGTAATTCTTTGACTGATTTAAACTAAGCAATAAGACAACAGTCAAGGCCGATGAATTCAATATTTTACATCAGAATATTCAAGGCCTGACTAGCAAATTATTAGAATTAGAGTTATTTATAAATAGTAAAGATTTGCATGTAGTTTGCTTGACTGAACATTTTATGCAGTCGCATCAGCAACAATTCAATATAGAGAATTATTCATTGACAAGCTCATATACCAGAAAGACTAAAGAGAAAGGCGGGAGCTTAATTCTAACACGAAGTGACGTTAAATGTAAAGAACGTAAGGATATTGTTTGTCTTTCGGTAGATTGTAATGTTGAGCTGTCATGTATTGAACTAGGGAATTATATTATAGTGTGTGTATACAGACCCCCGAATTCAGATTTTAATACTTTAGAATTAGTTATTGAAGATGTGTTGAGAAAATTATGTGGTAGCCGCAAAAGTATTATAGTGTGTGGCGACTTTAATGTTGATTTGTTAGTTACTACAACCGAGAGTGTTAGATTTTTAAATTTGTTTAAATCATTTGATTTAGTCAATTTTTTCTTAGAACCAACTAGAATTGATGGAGATTCTGCCACATGTATAGATAATGTTTTCTGCAATTGCACTGCTGTTGACAAATATATAACAAAAAATCTAACCTCCGATCACTTTGGTCAATTTGTAAAACTTATAAATAATTCAGAAGCAGATTCACCAGAAATTACCTTTAGATCTATTACTAAAGGTAAAGTAAAGGTATTTAAGCAAAAAATAGCTGAAAAAATGCCACTAATTGAAGAAACGCGAGATGATCCGGATGCCCTATATAATAAAATGTTTGGTGTTATTGAATCGGAATTCAATAGTGCATTCAAAATTAAAAAATGTACTAGACGTAACCGTAAAAAATTTAGTGAATGGGCAACTACTGGCATTTACATTAGTAGAAACAAATTATACGAATTATTAGCAATGAAAGTTTATAATCGGAATACTGAATTCATAAAATATGTAAAAAATTATTCAAAAACTTTTAAAAAGGTATGTTTGTGTGCAAAATCTTTACACACTAGGAAAACTATTGAAGATTCTCATGATAGGATAAAAACAACTTGGAAAATTATTAACAAAGAAACCGGTAAAAGTAAACAACGTGATAACAAAATCGAATTAAAAGTCAATAACAAGCTCCTTAGTAGTAATGAAGATATCGCGCAATATTTTGAAGATTTCTTTACAAATATTCCCGTCAACATTACTGCCTCCTTACGTTCATCACCCGCTGAATCTAAAAGACTTTTAGCAAGTTGTATACCAGAATGTAATAACCATTTAATATTTCAATATGTAACACCTGAAATAGTAATTGATACATTTAAGAGTTTAAACAATAAGAAGACTGGAGATTTGTGGGATATCTCAGTACCTATCATTAGTAGTATTATTGAAGTAATTGCGCCATATTTAGCTTCTATATTTAATAAGTGTGTAGATACAGGAACTTTTCCTGACTTGATGAAGTTAAGCAAAGTCATTCCGTTATACAAATCTGGCGATAAGAATGATCCCACTAATTACCGTCCTATTTCTATTCTGCCAGCGCTCAGTAAAATATTTGAAAAGATAATGTTTAATCAGTTATTAGCTTTTTTTAACAGTAATGGTCTCTTCCATGGTGAACAGTATGGATTCACGAAGAATCGGTCTACTACAGATGCGGGTGTAGCTCTGTTAAAATACATATATGATGCTTGGGAGGGAAAACAAAATGCCATTGGTGTGTTTTGTGATCTTACCAAAGCTTTTGATTGCGTAGACC
Source organism: Rhodophaea formosa (assembly GCA_963082605.1). Taxonomy (NCBI): domain Eukaryota; kingdom Metazoa; phylum Arthropoda; class Insecta; order Lepidoptera; family Pyralidae; genus Rhodophaea; species Rhodophaea formosa. The sequence continues at coordinate 13,966,910 of OY720222.1, read as the reverse complement.
ACAATACCCTTTTATCCAAGCTGGAGCATTATGGAATCAAAGGTAAATCTCTTAATTTAGTTGCATCATATTTAAGTAGCCGAACTCAAGCTGTTAGTTTAAACAGGGTTCAATCCTCCGGATCTTCTGTAAAAATGGGCGTACCCCAGGGATCTATCCTAGGGCCTTTGTTGTTCCTCATTTACATCAATGATCTGCCTTACTGTGTCACTACATGTAAGGCTGTACTATTTGCCGATGATACATCTCTTGTGTTCAAAATAGATAGACAAACTGAATTTTTTGACGAGGTTAATAGTACATTAGCTCAAGTGTTAGATTGGTTCACAGCGAACAATCTTTTGTTGAATACTAAGAAAACTAAGTGTATTAAATTTTGCTTACCAAATGTTGCCAAAATACCAACTCGCATAGTAATGAATAATGAACCACTAGATTTGATAGATAAAACAACTTTTCTTGGAATAACTCTTGATGCCGGGCTTCAATGGGGTGCCCATATTACAAACTTGGCAGGTAAACTTAGCTCTGCGGCTTATGCTGTCAGGAAAATTAGACAACTGACCGATGTTGAAACCGCGCGTTTGGTATATTTTAGTTACTTTCATAGTGTTATGTCTTATGGAATTTTACTATGGGGTAACGCTGCAGAAGTGAACACAATATTTATCCTGCAGAAACGAGCTATTAGATCTATATATAAACTTGGTGCTAGAGAATCTCTTAGAGAATTGTTTAAAGATTTTAATATTTTAACCTTACCTTCTCAGTACATATTTGCGAATATTATGTTTGTACACCATAATTTACATTTATATGAGAAAAATAGTGACATTCATGACCGAAACACAAGAAATAAAAATAAGTTGGCTACACCAGCTTTGCGATTGCAGAAAACTAAGCGTTCATTTATGGGTCTCGGAGCACGCTTCTATAATAAAATTCCCGCAGAAATATCGGGTCTACCTTTACATAAGTTTAAAACTGCTGTTAAAAACCAGTTAGTAAAAAAGGCATATTATTGTATTAATGATTATTTAAATGATAAAAATGCGTGGCAGTAATTTAATTGATTGTAATTTATTGTAATTAATATAAATAACATTAGAAATAAATAAATACTTGTAAAATATTGTAATCGAAGCCCTTCAGGCACGTAGGGACCAAGTCTGGATTGAGTTTCTTTCGGCGTATTCTTCTCACCAGTGGTCATTACGAAACGCTAGTAGTTTTTCGATTTTGCATATTAAAAATTAAAAATAATAAAGTAAAAAATATGACGTTCAAAAAGAGATACAATTATCCAATTTTGAATAAAAATCTTTGACTTTGACTTTGACTTTGACTTATAGTTCGTAATAGTTCGTAGTAAATCAAGTTTTTTAGCACTTACTCTTGACACTTATTTGCACAATACAATAAATTTCAATTCACCGTTACTTTTAACTATTTGGAGTTCCTCGTCCAATTTAAAAATAGACATAGATAAACGCAAAAAACGGACAGGTAGACCGCTGTGACACCACCGCTTTTGGCAATTTATTTTTTATCTGTATTTGCGACCAGTCGTTTTGAAGAATTTGTGGCCGATAGGTAAATTGGAATTGTGTTTTTGATCGATGGCCGCTCACACACTAATGGTTCCAGTCTCCAATGAAAAAAAAAGCAACGAACGAGTGCGCAATTCATTCTACGCGACCGTTTTAGATATATTGATTGATGATTTTTAGATACTGGCACAAAACACTTTTGTTTACTCGAATTAAAAACAAAAGGGTTGTATCAATAAAGCAGGGAAAAAGAAAAAAGTTCATTATCCTACCAGCATCTATCCGCGCAAGGGCTATAAATCATAAAAGGATTAGAGGAAGCGGCCCCACTGCTACAAATTTGGCGTTATTAAAAAAACTCATTTGCAAATTTGGAAAGACAAAGAGATATTAAAGCGATAAAGTGAATTATCTTCAATTTGGTCGGTCCCCGGTGGGCGATGAAAAAATACACCCCTTTTGCGCTTCTTTACTTAAAGTGAATATAAAAATGTTAATGCTTAACGTTTAGTGCTGGCCAGGCGGCAGTAAAGGCGGGGGGTGTCAACCGCTCCGTGTTTATAATAATATTGCTGTCTTCTTAAACTTTGATGAAAGAAAATAACTGGTTCATTTTGCAGAGGAGAAACCGGCCATGTTTACTATTTGAATACAAGTTGCAACAGAAAACTGGAACTTGTGCTTTTTATAAGGTGCATGAATTGTAATTGGTATAAAGGTTGAATGTGCTGAAAGTTGCTCTATATTATAATGACTGAGAAAGGTATCTAGAGTTGTGCAAATTGCCTAACACTGGAGTTTGAATTTTTTATGCTGCTAAAAGGTATCTTACATAACTAAACGACTTCTTTAAAATAAAAGTAGTCCAAACAAATTAAAAATTAAAATTTAACCTAATTTAACCTCGATTGCCCTCTCCCTCGCATAATTCTATTGGTGGAATCCAATCCACACATTTCGAATACTTGTATAGGATCATCTAATCCTGTTCTTGGCGAAATAGGTACACGTGTTCTCAATTTGAATGCAGGCCCAAAAAACTTGGTGGCGTTTCAGTCAAAATTTTCAAATTCTGAATTTTTTGCAGTTCTAAATTCAAACAAACGTTATCAGAATAAGAGCGGAAAAGGTGAAACGAGTTTTCCAATACAAATCACTAGTACGTTCTGAAACCCGACAAAGTTGGGCGCGTTCCGAAACTTGGCAAATTAAGAAAATGTAATTAGTCCCTCCATCCCCCCCGGACATAATTAAAGCGAATCTTGTTGTAATTTTGACATTTAATTTTTTTGCCGCCGTCACATCTCGCCCCCATTAATTAATTTAGAAAAAGTGCCCTTAAAATTTAATCTGTGCTTCTTTTTCGGCGACATTTTTTCTTTTTTTTTTAACTTAATGAAACGGCCAGATTTTTGATACGAGAGTCGGTGATCGCTTTTTTAATTTCCGACTTTTTAACTTGTGACTAATGGTTCGGAACACCTTTCTTATTAATTTTTGGTACTCGCGATGCTTTTTTAGATAAAGCTACAAGACGGGGACTGCCTTAATTATAATCTTTTTGATTTGATGTAAACTAAATTAAACGGAGCAATAAATTCAATTTTTTTTTTTTACTAAGTACATAAAAAACCTGTAACAAATTCATCATAAAATGAAGCCAGTATTACTTTCAGCACTGTATGCAAAAACCTCTAAAATAGATTTGTTGTTTTGTCTTGAGAATAAAAGTAAGTAAGGTATTTTTAAGACTCCAATATCACCTTTTTCATCAATAAATTTTCATTTCATCCATTACAGACCAAACCGTACTTAAAGTCATCCCTAATCCAGCCAAAACCTGGATACACTCGATCAGATAGCGTAAGCCCAAATTTTAAAGTTGGGGCGCACGCCCCCGCAATGTAATCCCGCCCTTATCGCGTGTAAGCCAGTCATCGACGTGTAAGCTAGGTTTTAGAGCCATTTTGTATTTGCAATGTCATCCTACGCTTTGGAAGTATAGATGGATTTGTATCTTGTACTATATGTGATACCTCTTTCATATTATCCGTATGTTATAGGGAGCCCTGTTGACGGGGCGTGGCTTTCTTTCTTTCTTTTTTGTATGTGGAAGTGGTCAACTTGCCTTGTGGATGTTGTAGAAGGGGAGAAAACACAAGCTAAACAAAGCTTATAAACATCAAAGAGACCTCTCTGACCCATCTGGCCAGCATGGAGAATGTAAGCCAAATCCTCTGACTGGTCTAGCTAATATATGGCTCTTGTAGTACAGAGAGGGTCGTGTTCCTGCAGAGGAGTCTAAAAAAGGACATGATGATGAGTATGATATAAGAAACCCTGTTGATGGGACCTGACTTTCTTTCTAGTAGTCTGTAGCTTTTGAACAATTAATAAATACATATTATCTAATAAGATAATTTTAAATATGATATGACGTGAAAAAGTGCCTGCAAAGGCCTATTTTCTGAATAAACGTTTTGATTTTTGATTTTGATTTGATTTATTTTTCGTATGTGTAAGTGGCCAACACTGGTGTTAGATTTTCAAGCTGGCTAAAGGCATAACAGCTACTATCAACAATGATTGCGGTCACCCATCCCAGTTATAAAATAAAATATAAAGGATTTATAACAACTGATTTCACTGAAACATATTCAAAAATATTTCCCCACAAAGATATATCCTAATCTTCCCATCATATCAGCTCGTCTGAACGGTAGTCAAAACGCACAAGGGCGTTAACGCCGATAGTAATGATGTCGCCGATCTTATCTCGGGATTTAGTCGCCATTTAAAGTTCGAATATGTGCAAAAAATCAAAATTTAAAACTAAAGATAATTACATTTATTATCTTTACGATTTTTTTAAAGTTTGCTGTTATAATATTATATTATAACAGCAAACTTAAAAAAAATCGTTCGTCAAGCATTTGTTAGAAGATTAGGCGATTTCTCAAAGCACTGATCAGTGCTTACGCAACAAAGGGTCATGAGTCAAATTAGTGTCAACACCGAACAGAAAATTTCCCATAGAAAAGTACTTTAAACCCCAATTACTATAGAAATTAACGAAAAAAAGCTATAAAATAAAATAACAAATTATTTTACCGAGAAATATCATACAAAAATATTTCCCCACAAAGATATTCATCCCATCTATCAGCTCGTCTGAACGTTAACAAAACACACAAGGGCGGTAACGCCGATAGTAATGATGTAGCCGATCTTATCTCGGGATTTAGTCGCCATTTAAATTTAAATTGGGAATTAGCCGCGGCCAACAAGGCCTTATCAACGTATGAAGGGTGCATTTTAAATTTTCACTAGCTATATTATGCGTAAATAAAAAAAAATATATTTATTATTTACAGAATTGGATTCTAATTTTGATCGCATTATTTGGATAAATAAATTTATAATGCCCAGCTCAATCAATGTGCAAATATATATATTTTTAGGTAAAGTAACTTAAAAAAAAAGTTAGGTTAGGTTAAGTTAGGTAACTTAAAAAAAGTAAAAAATAAAAACAAAATAAATAAATTACACCTGTGATTTAAATTTCGTTAGGGGTTTAGTTTTTGTTAGTAGCTATGCTTTTAAATGTTAGATTGAATCCCGAAAAATTTACAGGCAAAACTATTCCCTCCTAAAAATAAGCACTCTAAGTTAAACTTATTCTTTATCAGTTCTGCAATCTATGAGTCTATTATTCAAAATATCTTACGAAAATCGGAAAAACTAATCTGAACATCTACAAATAAATTATTATTATCAGAGAACATATGAATCACGGCAATTATTCAAGATCCTGCCCATTTATTAAGCCAACTTACGGTCGTACGTAACAGTGGAACTTTCTCTCCCCATAGTGAAAAACATAAGCCTCTAGTAGCCAAAGATGAAATTATGTCATTCGTTTGTAAACACACGTAATTTGAGGGCCCATTCCGATGAAACAAACATTTTAATAATTTATCTATCAATAATGTATAGAATGGGTATGTCCATCTTGATTCATATGATTCATAACAAGAGTAGGTGTGTAACCTAGAATACATCAATGATACTAAAACACTAATATAGGAACTTTATTTTATGACTTTAATGGTAGCTACATTTCATTTCAAAGTCGAAGGTACTGTTAAAAATAATAACATTTGGAATTCGCTTTGAAGTCGGGTGATAATAAGTTATACTGACTAGACATGGCTAAGTTTAATATTGCTATTCAAAGTTGGTAAATTTTTAATACTTCAACCATCTAGGTATTGACCGCATAACAATGGATTATCTAGAGCTAAGGAATTAAAATTTAAGATTTTTTTTAAATCTATGATTAAAATCAATTTCTTCAAAACGATAACGTGTTTTAAAGTAATCCTAGAACTTATCACATAAAAAGAAGAAGACTAGTTACAGATCAGACGATTCAAGTGGACACTCCCCCACTAGGTATCAATAATACAGCGGGGATCAGCGAAAAACAAGAATTGATCTGAAATCCCGCAGGAGCTCGCAATCCCGATCCCGATAAACCGAATCACCGCCGAAACAAATTGAAAAATACCCATAAAAACCGCCTATCGCGCCAATATCGCGTTCCGATTCACGCACGAGTGTTTTATTATTTATCAACCTTTTAATCCGGCAAAGCAATAAATCTGCGAGGACAGAAACCAACATGGCGGCAGTTTTTTGGCGCGAAAAAGAATCGGCCGCGGAAAGCGGGAATGAGCGGGAGATTAGGCCGGGATAAGTCTGCGTTATTAATGGACCCGAGATACACACGAAATGGATAACAAATGGATGTGCTCCCGTGTTTTTGCGGGATTTGTTTATGGCGACAGTTCGGTAATATAGGTGTTATATCACTCCGAGGGAATGACAGGTGAATGACACGATTTGGGAATAAAAAAGCAGGAATTTACCTCAAATTTTACATTAAGCCTTTAAAAAAAGTAACCCGATTTATTTTTTACGTTTTTCATCTTCATTTTTCGGTTTTTGTTTTTTAATTTCAATAATTAAAAATCACGAATAATGGAAAAAATTCGCAATGTTATCTTTTTCTAAAACACCCATCTTAGGAAACATGAGTTATTGAGACGAATCTTACCCTTAACTGTCGAATTCCATCGAACTCTTTGGAATATACCATGGAATATACAGGAGGTAATAATAAATTTACAAACATAGAAAATTATGCGCGAAACCTTCTTAGCAGACAGACGGGTAAATAAATAAATGACATAATAGGTAATGCTTGTAATTATCTAAACATATTAACGTTAAGTTCTATGTAATTTACTGTCTTCCAAAGAGGCGACAAAATATACGCACGATAATATTATAGGGCGATGTCCAGTCAGCAAATATTTTATGATGACAAGCCGTGTTTCTTACTGTTATTATATTTTATTGGCCAATTTTGTATAGGTACTGAAAAGATATGGTATCGAGTAACAGTCTTTAATTACACTTGAGCAAACATTTAATATATATGTTATTGTATTTTAAACTTTCGTGTTTTAAACACATTTTTTATATAAGTAAATAAACTGAACCCAGCACGAACTTTTTATTTCTCCTTTGACATTACAATGGAGTTACACCCATCGTGGTCGCAACGAGACTGAAGTAATACGGTCTCATCTTAATTAAAATCAAATCAGTTATCAATACATATTGCCAATAATCTTCAATAAAATCCATATGAAATTAAATGATCAATATTTAAGAACATTTGTAAGCTTAACTCACGAAAAGAAACATATCTTCTGTTACAACGATCTCAAATACGACAACAAAACAATAGAACGGAACGACGTGCTCACACGTTCGGATACACGTACGACAATATTATGGGGCGATGTCCAGTGTCCAGTCAGCAACATTTTTATGACGGACGCTTTACGCCCGAGAAGTCCGACACCCGAGTTGCTTACTACGTATTTCGCTATTATTATACTTTATGGATGCTTTGATATACTTGATATATGATTATCCACGGTTGACGATAGATGTAATATGGTGTTTTTAATTTTTTTGTGTTTTCATTTTACTAAGTAACGTGACGCCTGACCTTTTGCTACGGAGCCGACTATTGCTGTAGTAAGGTGGAAAATGGAATCAAAATAGTGCTGGGTTGCTAGCCGCATCGCCTATCAATGTGTTTACTTAGATTTTCGCCCCACATCTTGACCGACTTTTACGGTCTGTGCGGGAAGAAAAGCAAGTGGTTTATTCTATGTTTTTTTTTCTCCCAAACCAGCATTGAGAGAGCTTTCAAGATGTTAATAAATATAAGTATTGGGACAAATAACAATCGTTTTCAATCTTGACCTGACCAGGGATTAAAACCGGGACACTACGACTCAAAGGTAGTACCACTGAGCCAGAGATCTTCCAATGATTAGACCCACACATACAGACAAACAAATCAAGTTAAATAACTATATAGCTTGTAAAACATACCCAACGCACGCGGTCAAAATATTCCTCCCAATAAGCCTTACATTCGGACTGTCTATAAAAAATCTCGGTGCGATCAGCAAATATCTGACATGAAATTTGATGCGCCATCATATCGATATTATTACGGACGTCCGTCTATCCGAACGCTCCAATCGATTCATGAATACATATTGGCGTTTGAATCGAACGAATCGAATAATGAATTCGTTTATGTGATTATGTTTTTTCGATTCGATGTAATATCATTCGTTACCTTGTATATGTTCATTGTAATCATTGGATTTACATAATCAGGCGATCAGTATTAATAAGTGATGACACAATGTCAATATTTGTGTCGTAAGTAATTTGTAATATTTGTTCTGTATTATCGCTTTCATTTCAATACCAAGAAACTCATTATGTTATTTATTTGTGAAATATGCTAAGAACATAAAACTGTTTAGTTTGAAGAGGTTTTAGTATTAAGTAGGTAGTGTTAAGTTAAATTTTTGGTATAAATATAAATTAGAATAATTATTTTAAGTATTTGATAAATATTACTTTTTCTGAGAATTTGGATTGTTTCAGCAGTTACTTTACGGAATACAAATATAAATTATACTTATTATGTAAATCACAACGTGTGTATCTCTTGCGGAAGCCCATAAGATGGCCGTCGATGGGAGAAAAACTTAAAAAAGAACTAATATTTATTACTATCTTATCAGTGTCATTGTTGAGAAGTTGGTATAAATTGAGTTTCTTCTGGCGTATCCTCCTCACTAGTTGTCGTTTTAAAACGCAAAGAAAATAAGTTCATCAATGCTAGGTACATTATCTTCTTATGAGAATAAATTTGATCTTAACCTTTTACATTATTAAAAAAGTTTTTTTTATTTATTTATTTTATTAATTGATTGGTCTCAAAATAAATATTTAAATCTTGTAGAAAATAAAAAATAAATTGTAAAGTAAAATATATTCATGAATATGGCAGATGTCCGACTCTCTGCCAGAACAAAGTCTACTCAAATTTCGAGACCATAACCAACGTATTACTCTTTTAAAATGAAATAGTTCCTCCTTTGGCCAAGACTTTATCTAGGGGATAGGTATACTTATTTCGTGGAATAGGTTCTGACTGGAAACTTACATAATTTAACTACGTCAACGTGTTGTAATTTATAATTCCAAGCAAGCCTTCGAAAGAACCAAACACGTGCCAAAAAAATGATGTTCAAAAAGATGTACTTAAATATACATTAAGTATCAATTTTGAATAAAAAACTTTTTAACTTTGAAAGTAAGGTTCTCATTTCTCTTTTTTACACTGTTGATAGCAAAACCTAAGAACAATCTTAAAACCTATAAACCAAAGGGAAGATATTTATAAGCAATTTGAGTATAATCACTTTGTGTGCTTCCGCCACCAGTTATAGTTAATAACTAAGCTGTGGCCAGCGCCCACCTACTACTATATAATAAGTCCCTTCATTCTTGCCACCACCAACAGTGATGCTTGCAACCCAGCAAGGGTTGCAAGCATCAACTACTTATTTAGATAAAACCCGGGACAATTCGTGTCGCTTTTTCATCCTGCCCAACCACATCTCACTTCTCTGCGTATTAAAATAATACCAAACGTCTACACTTTAATGCAATATTTCCAGAAGGTGAATTATCTCGTATATTATCTCTAAACGAAATGAAACAATCACTATAAACAAGCGAACAAGCAATAGAAACACTAAGTTAAACTACAGCGATATCGACTGTTGTAACGTCGATAATACAACGATAATATCGCCATACGTATGCGGCCCGCGCGTTCCTTTATTATTATTTCCACATATTGACTTTGCGTTGTCTATCTCACCCCCACACCCCACCCGCGGGGGTGATGTACTCGCCAAGTAGACACATGTAGCTGGAATCGATGGCGGCTAATGCGTTTAAGATTCGCTTTGTCTGTTCTTGTAAAGAGGTAACATTAGTTTTTGTTTTTTGAAGGTCACAATTCTCCAAGACAGTCAGATTGGACTTATCTTTAAATTCATCATGATCATTATGAGATCTTTTTTGTCTCCCCTGCTTTAACACGACCCTCTCTGTATTACCAGAGCCATATATTAGTCAGAGTAGTCAGAGGATTTGGCCTACACACTCCACGCTGGCTTTTAAGGAGGTGGGATGAAAAACTGGGACGGAAACGGAAAGACCCGGCCAGACGGGTGGCAAAGGTTTCTTTAAATAAATAAATAAATATATACGGACAAATCACACAGATTGAGCTAGCCCCAAAGTAAGTTTGAGACTTGTGTTATGGGATACTACCTCAACGATACTATATTCTATAATAAATACTTATATAGATAAATATCCAAGACCCAGGTCAATCTGAAAAAGATCATTTTCCATCTTGACCTGACCGGGAATCGACCCCGGACCATCCGTGTCGCAGTCAGGCGTGTTGACCGCTGCGCCACGGAGCTCGTCTTTAATGTTTATAAGCTTTGTTTAGCTTGTTATTTCCTACTAATGTAACTATGTATGTATTTTGTAGCTATCTACTAAGTAGCTACCCTCAAAAAAAGAGCTCTTACTAGTGGAACAAGTACCCTCAAAAAAAGAACTCTTACTTGTTCCACAAGTAAGAGCTCTTTTTTGAGGGTAGCCATCGATGGTATCTACTTAAGTATATGGGCGACTCCTATATCATTTTGCATGATACCTAATTCATTTTCCGTTCTTAGTTTATCCTTGCAATCTCGATCTGTGACGCCATTGACTCTCTCTTCTTGATTTGAGCGTGTTCCCGGTTGCATCCTCAACTGAAAGGCTTTGAAACCCGGGATCCGCTACGTAGTACTATAGCCTTTTGACTATGTACCGTTTAAACTAGTTTGCTAGCCTAAGATATCGTTAATAAAGTGTGTTTTTCAATATATATACAAACAATATCACTCTGTCTAGTCGACATCACCGTTAAGTTTCAGCCTATTAATAGGTAGGCTATTTTCTGGGCGGGTTCCAAGGACTTCGCGGCATGGCCGTCCCTCGAGTACTGATTTAGTGATGACGTGAAAATACGTGAGTGAAATCGTTTATTTTAATAGTAGGTAATTATGCCATGCCGTGTGGTTCCTGGCAGAGTAGGATAGGACCACTTGAAGTCTTCTCGTAGAAGGCGACTTAGAAAATACAAGCTAAACAAAGCATCAAAGAGACCTCTTCATTCAACCCATCTCGTCGGCGTTGAAGAGTGTAGGCCGAATCCTCTGCCTGCTCTAGCTCTAGTAATACAAAGAGGGTCATGGTTTTGTAGGGGAGACTAAAAAGACCTGATGATGATGAATAAAATTAAGCCATGCGTAACTTTTCACGAATAAAAAATTAAGTACTTACTATAAAAGAATTTTGACTACATAGAAACTCTACATAGTGTATACCATCGCGAGCATTTTTGCCGATGTTGTTCGTCGGTACCGACTACCGATATTCAATAACACGAGGGAGATAATACAATGTAGCAGCGTGTCGCGACGCCGCGAACAACGCCGAAGATTGCGAAGAACTATACTGCAATAGAGTTGCTTCCTTTATTTTCTACAGCGGATGTAATGATTCTCGCTTATTCAAATTCTACCGATCTGTTTGTATAGATACATAAATCCTCCTTTTTATTTATTTCCATTGGTTCGACAAAAAAAAATTGTTACTGAAGAAAGCACGACTTGGAATAACTTCAAAGTAATTTTATATTTTAACAACGGTTAAGTAGAAGCAGAACAAATCTCGTTCTTTTGTGACAAATATAATGGTCGTAAAGTTTTTATTAATTAAACATTTCGTTAATAATGACCCAATTTTGAAGACCTTTTAGTCGACTTTTTCCGTTGCAAAACACAAGACTCGCTTTCCGACTATAATTAATTAAGTAGATTATCGATTGTGTGCCTACCGACTGAGGGATTTCTTGTATTTATGCTTAAAATAAAGTTAGGTATGTAGAGTTCTTACAGTATGAATCAAGTAGTTACACATGCACTAAGGTTAATAATTGACTACTAGCTAAATCAAATTCGACTCTACAGTTATCTCTGTGCGAAACCCGCGACATCGGGCGGCTCGCGTCGTCGCCTCATATGAATAATGTTCTATCGATTGTGTGCGCCGCCTACCGACTGAGAAAATTTTATCTTTCATATAGCATGGTTATGTGACATAAAGAGCTATTTACACTATTTTCCGTGTGGTTCCCGGCAGAGTAGAATATGACTCTTATTCTTCCCGTGGATGTCGTAGAAGGCGACAGGAAACACAAGGTAAAATAAATATATACGGACAAATATATACGGACAAATCACACAGATTGAGCTAGCCCCAAAGTAAGTTCTTAAATAAGACTTGTGTTATGGGATACTAACTCAACGATACTATATTTTATAACAAATACATACAAAGATAAACATCCAAGACCCAGGTCAATCTGAAAAAGATCGTTTTCCATCTTGACCTGACCGGGGATCGAACCCGGGACCATCCGTGTCACAGGCCAGCGTGTTGACCGCTGCGCCACGGAGCTAGCTAAAAACAGCTTATTAACATCGAAGACACCTCTCCAACCCGTCTGGCCAGAGTGGAAAGTGTAGACTAAATCTTCTGACTGCTCCGGCTGGCCTGGACGTACAGAGAAGGTCGTGCTCTAGCAGTGGAGGCTGATGATGATGATGATGACATTCAACGTGTTTAGACTTTGAAGTAGCGATAATTTAAATTCACCTTCTCAATATGAAGATGAACAACTTTTGTTCCGTGACTAAGTATGAAATCGAGGAAAATTTATGAGATTTTCCTTTCCATAGTACGTTGAATCTCTACTGGTTCAAAATGTCTGGAACAGCTGATAGTTTTCTCGATTTCAGGAAATCAAAGATTCTAAGTTAGATTAAGATACTAATTCACTGATGCTGACAATTCAAACAGCTGATTCTAACGATTATGATAAACAAAATTGATTAAAAAAGCTAAAACAAAAACAAACGTATCTATAAAATAAAATAAGTTTATTGTCGGTTTCTACATTATGTTTACAGTAATAGTACCTAAGACTAGCTTATTAATACGTACTACCATATAGTTTTGAACAACCAAAGTTAATCCCTTATATTCAGCTGCCCACCATCGAACTAGGAATTAGGAATAAACCTGTATCTCGAGTGGTGGGGAGCGTCATAAAGGATTTAAAGGTGAATCCGATACAGCGATAGTGAGAAACCTAAAAGTATGCTTATGCTTATGTTTATGAACACGCTGATTCCCAAACTAGCTTTTACTGTATTTTGGGATTCAGAGAAAGTAGAAATAGCATTTTGACTGATTACATTAGCAAAATATCTGTATAATTTCTATTTTAACATTGCTCTCACGTCCGTAAATGATTCACAATATTTGTGTCTGATATGTAAAAGGTGTGTGTGTAAGGGTGTGTTTATGAGTGATGGTGTGTATGTGTGTGTACTAACCTATTTCTTTAAATTTTATAATGCAATTCTTTGACAAAGTTCTTTAATTAATTATCCATGAGATATATCATAGATAATTACTTAATTAAAGAAATAAACTAGCTAATAAAGCAAAGTAAGTATTTAGAGCAATAATTTAGTCGTAAAACAACTAACCTTTTTGCCCCGTAACAGTTAACCAATAAGGAAAACATTTAAGCCAATCAATATTTCTCAGCGCATTTGTACCAAATCAATTAAAGCGAGGCGAGCCGTGGCTAAACGGCTAAATTAACCACCTACCAATAAATGTCCGCGTGGGCGTAGCTACAGCTATTTCCTGAGAAAGGGGGTTCATGAGTACAAAATAAATACATGTACATTAGGTTGTGTAATATATAATAAGCTCTTGTGTTTCTTTTAGAACGTACTCCAATGTGACATAAGCTCCGTGGCGCAGCGGTCAACATGCCAGCCTGCGACACGGGGGTCCCGGGTTCGATCCCCGGTCAGGTCATGATGGAAAACGATCTTTTTCAAATTGACCTGGGTCTTGGATGTTTATCTATATAAGTATATATTATAAAATATAGTATCGTTGAGTTAGTATCCTGCGACACAAGTTCACAACTTACTGTGGGGCTGGCTCAATTTGTGTGATATGTCCCTATATATTTATTTATTTATTTATAATTATAAACAAACTCCACAAAAGAAAAAAAGTTTCATTCAAATGGATATCATTTGCAATCAAATATTCTAATTTGGTTTGGCATAAAAACAAAGAGTATAGAGATGCCAATGCCGAGATCTATCGTGTGGTTCCCGGAAGAGTAGAATTGAACCACTCCAAGTTTTCCCGTGGATGTCGTAGAAGGCGACTTAGGAAATACAAGCCAAGCAAAGCTCCAGCCCGTCTGGCCAGCATGGAGAGTGTAGGCCAAACTAACCAGTTTTCATTCAAAATGGAAAAAAGAAATTATTTTCAATAAAAAATTTCTTATCTGGCATAAAAACATTTAAGCTTTCCTGTCGCTCCAGTAAAAATGTTGATTAGACCAAGAGAAATAGATAGCCTCCACAATGTAAATCTAAAGTTTCTGTGGCAGCTAAATTAGAAACTGAAAATCATATAAACAATACAAATGATCTCAATATTTTTAGTTCAACAATACTGTTTCTTTTGATTTCCTTAAAATTTAGTATATGGGGGTTTTATTCATCGCTATAAAACTGGCATCATCATCATCAGGCCTTTGTTAGTATCCACTGCGGGTACACGGCCCCCTCTGTACTATCAGAGCCATAAAATTATAAAACTGGCAAATTAGAAAAAAATTAAGAACTCATACGTTCCAGATTCCCTTAACTTCTCCTTAGATACGTTCATAGATGTCGGCATTTTATCTTAATACCATCTAGATTTAATATATCACTCGGTAGGCATAACACGGCAATCGGACCGGCTGTCCGTCCGGCTGACAAATGAAAGCTTGCCGCGCCGGACAAATTAAATAGAACCATCGATAATTATCTAAATCGAGCCTTCGATTTGTCACAACAGATATTGATATCTAAATCTATACCGCCAAAGACTAAAACTGCGTAACGTTTTCCGAATTATGACGTTTCGAATAGTTTTATGATGAGATCTGTCGGTTTTCCAAATTTAAAAACGTTTTATAAGTTTATGATCGAATCATTAAATTTTCGATTTTATGTCATTAGTAGAGAGTTGAAATTTGAATGAGCTATTGGGAATAGAGAGTGAAATGGAGTAGATCGTCGATTGTAGTGTCAAAATGGTAATTATTCGGGCTGTCGAGGCGGAATGCCGTTCGGTAGCGGCCGACGATTGCATTAATGTCATTAGTTCTATCTAATGACGTTTTGAAGGCTCGAATTGTAAGAGTTGGTTCACACGTGTGATGATACGCCGGGAGCAGATTTTAGATGGAGTAGGATTAGATTATATTAATTCGTGGTACCGTTACTTTGGTCGGTCGTGATATACCATTTATATAGTCGTGATTAATAATTTAGGTGCTACAGTAAGTAATTACTCGCTATGTAACATTTTATGTAATAACCGAGAGACATGAATGAATGAATGAATGAATGAATGAATGAATGTTTATTTGCTCATGAATAAGGTAATAAGTACAGGTGTTAAATATGATTGCTCTACTTATTCAGCTACATTTAAAGCATGCAAATTTTTATGGTAACAATACATTTAATATTAAATTAATGAATTAAATTTATACATTCAACTCTTAAATCAATTATTTGAAATATTAGACACATATCATTATTTTTCATTTACAAAATTATTTACCGAATAATATCTTTTTTCTAATAATATGTCATGTATACATTTTTCAAACTTTTTAAATGGAAGTGCTTTTACATGTTCTGGTAGCTTATTATAAATTTTAATACACATGCTATAACAGTTTTTCATGTACATTTGAGTTCTCGGATTGTGATCATGGACGAGCCTATTTCCTTGCCTTGTATTTCTGGAGTACATTTCAGAAGCTGTTTTAAATAATTTAATATTATTTTTGACAAATTTACATATTTCTAATATATAAATGCAAGGTAATGGTAATATCTTAAATTTTAAAAATAGTGGTTTACACGATACATATGGTGGGACTCCGCAAATAGCTCTAATACATTTTTTCTGAGCAATAAAGGCTTTGTTAATACCATTTCCCCAAATCACCAATCCGTATCTTAGAACAGATTCTATATATCCATAATAGGCTGTTATAGCAGTCTGTTGTGTTGCAATTTTTCTCAACCAGTACTCGAGAGTACGCCACCGACAAGAACACAGTTCTTAAATTCTAGATAGATATATAGATTTTGAAATGGTATTTTCTGGATAGATTTAATTGTGACTCTAAAATACCCCTTAGTTTTAAAGCATAAAAAATATTTTTATGTAGGTAGTCGCTTTGCTTCCACTAGTAAAATACTTATTAGGTTCTGAAACGACTTGAACTGAAATGTATTGGAAAAAGATGTGCAGAATATATAAAATTGGTTCTCGGAACTTCTGTATTATGAGCTTAATAGGCTCAAAAAATACCACGGGTTGCACTCCGGGAGTGCCAGCAGAAGTGAAAACTTAATACTTATAATTTAATACCTGTCCTAACAGCAATCACCATCCATGGATGTGCTTAGCACGTTGTAACACAAACACACACCTACAATCGCACAAGCGCCCTGCGTCGTTTTTAGGGTTCCGTAGTAAACAAGGAACCCTTATAGTTTCGCCATGTCTGTCTGTCCGTCCGCGGTTTTACTCAGAGACTATAAGTACTAGAAAGCTGTAGTTTGGTATGGGTATGTATATTAATCATGCCAAAAAAGTGGTAGAAAAAAATCTTGAAAAATATTTTTTTTTATGGTAGGTCCCATACAAGTGAAGTGGAGGAGTAATTTTTTATTCGCTACTTACCCACCGTGTGGGGGTTCGTTAAATAGGTCTTTAAAAATTATTGTAAGGTTAAGAACACCATTTTTCGATGTAGGGATCCGTTTCCGAAATATTTGGTTTTAAAGTGCAAATTTTTGTTAGAGGTAAGTGTCGTCCCCCCCCCCCCCCTCTATCTGCTAAATGGTTATATATGGATACGTGAAAAAAATTACAGCAGTTGTATGTATACTGAAGTTGAAAGGAAAACTATCAGAGCTGAGTACTAAGTGCAAACAAAAAAGTTATAGGCAACCAACTTATAAAATGTACTGGAAAATGTAAAATTTCATACAATTTTCATTGTTAGATGTTTTTGGTCGTTAAACTGTGAGGTGCGAGTGTGAACAGTGTGAACTCAAAGTTGTCATTCGCAACTACGGAACCCTACACTGCGCGTGGCCCGACACGCACTTGGACGGTTTTTTTTAGAATTTGTCGGTCACGTGATCTGTCGCGAGTTTAACATTTTTTCCCCATCACAAAAAACGTGCACAGCGCCGCTAAAGCAGTTTTCACTTCGAAAATTGGCTGGTGTTAAAAAAGTCAGTCTGTATATCATAAATGCATATAATCAGAATGACATCTGTGTCTGCTCCATTTTGATCAAGCAAGGCAGCATTAGGAGTCACTTAGCGGTTGATCACGCGAGTAATTTCGATGGAGAGATAGAGGCGGTCACAGCAGTATTAAGTACGTGTAATTGTTAATAGGCTTTCATGCCATGCCGCTCTAAGGTAATCGAAATATTCAGAAATGAATTAAGAAGTATTTGAGATCAAATCTATATTTCTTTAGCTGCCGCTCCGCTCTTCGGTTTTTTGTAAACAATTGAAAACCAATGCCGGCGACTCCGGTAATTATTTGTGATTTTATGGTAATTTGAAAGAACTATTTCATTTTACTTTTGCCACTATTGGCACTCCTCTCATCTCAGCCGCATGAAGTCTACTGCTGGACATAGGTCTCCCCCAAAGATTTCCAATACGATTGGTTAGAAGCTGCTTGCATCCAGCGCCTTCCTGCGACTTTGGTCAGGTTTTCCAACCACCTTGGTCTACATAGCTGCGCTTGCCGGTACGTGGTCACTATTAAAAAATATCGGATATCAGTTCTTCGCGCTATGTGCCCCGCCCACTGCCACTTCAGATAGCTAATCTGCTGAGCTATGAAGGAAACTTTTGTTCGTCTTCGAATCTCATGGTTTCTATCTCGCAAAAAAACACCGAGCGTAGCCCACTTCATATCTCTTTTAGCGACCTTGAGCTTTATATGACGCCCATAGTAACGGTTTAGGACCTGTAGGTCTTCACTGGTAACACCTTCGAGCAACACGGCCTCCGTACCGGACGGAGGGAGTGGGCAAAGCGACAATTTACTATGACAATTTTTCTGGCGTTTTTTGCGGGGGGAAATGTGCACACAAGTTTAGTTCCGCACACCTACATACAAAACTTAAACTGTCACTTGATAGTAATTATGACATTGTCACAAAAAATGACATAAAAAGAAAAAATAATTTGTGTACAGATGAGTCACACACAACTAACACATAGACATGCATATGCCTAATTTTGGCTTGTACCTTGACAGAGGGGAATGCAGCGTATGGCTACTCCCTTCCGTGTTGCTCGAAGGGTAACACACATTGATTAGGTGAGTACCTTCATTGAGAGTGAGTACTCTCCTTTTTGTAACTTCTATGCACAAAATGGGTGGTGGGAGGTCCGATAAAGTGCCAAAATAAAAAAAACAGTGTCGTAATATATACGCTAAAACTAATATAAATCAATATACAAATAAAGGACACTGACCTTTAAAGTCTTTACTTTAAAGGTCGTTGTCATTATATTTACAGTTTATATTTACAGAATTCAGTAATATCCTTTTACCCATTTTTCTTTCAACCTTCCTATTATTAATAAGGGAGCCATCTAACCCTGACATCAAACAAGGCGATCAATGTCCGTAAAAATAATTAATGAACTGCTGTAACCGGGCAAAGACCTAGCCGGGCGAACGTACGGTTTCATTATTGAATATCATAATATTAGCTAAATTTTGCATGCATTATTGCATACATTATTCACATAACGTCAATAATTATTCTATCATTGTCTTACCATTAACATAATCTGATTCTCCAGGCAAACGAAGTCACGGGCACATAGTCTACTTAAAATAACTTTTATGTTTTATTTGACTCTCTGATTTTCTTACAAATGATCTTGTAGCCAACAAAATGTGACGCGAAACAAGGCGATTAATGTCTTTAATTAATGAAGTGCAGCACCGGGCAAAAAGCCGGCCGGCGAACGTGCGGTTACGTTATTGCAACATTAATTATAATATTAATTATTTCTACTGAACCGTTTTCGATAAAAAAAATGTGTACAATCCGGAAGTATATTCTTCCAAACAATCAAATATATTCTTGCATTGGTTTATAAATGAGTTGTAGAAGGCTTTACATTTAGTTCATAAAAAGATTCCAACGAAATAAAATGTTCTCTTCAGGCAAACGAAGTCACGGGCACAGATAGGTAGTGTATTTAAATTAACTTTTATGTTTTATTAGACTCTCTTATTTTCTTACAAATTATCTTGTATCCATCAAATCTGACGCCAAACAAGGCGATCAATGTCTTTAATTAATGAAGTGCCGCAACCGGGCAAAAAGCCGGCCGGCGAACGTGCGGTTACGTTATTGCAACATTAATTATAATATTAATTATTAGCTAACTCGCGTCGCACCCTTGGGACGAACGGATTACAAATTATACGCGCTCTTATTATAAATACGGTTTACATTTTAGGCGTAGTTTCATTATTATACAAGTAGTATCAAAATCCACTCATGTTGTAATATAAGAATATCCTTTGGACCTAACCTAACTACCTACCGAAATGATTCTGATAAAAACAAAAAATGTTTTGAGGGTAAATTTAAAAAAAAAAATTGTTGTATTTAAGCAATACATTAAGTACGTAAAAAGGGGTTCCAATGAATTAAGTAACTCCTCTTTAAAGTATGTTTGGTGTTTTTAAGGTGTTTTTAAAAAGGTGTTTTTTTTTTTTCTTTTTATCATGTAAACAGTACTTCATAAAATAGATTGAAGTCTTACCAGATCCTTTTTTTGAAATATTTTAGTCTGGTTTTCTTTAAATGACGATGAATGATTTATTTCAAAAGGGGGCAGAACTTGCCCCATAAAATTCATGTCACCTCTTAAAGACATTTCTTACTGTAGGTTATCATTTACCCCCTTCACTGATCGCTCCATTACGAAGACAGACCTTACAAGTCTACGAATCAAAATTTTAATTACAATCAAAATGAATCGTTCAATTCCAACAAAGCAGTGTCCAATAAACCTTGAAATCTATCTGATCAACAGTAATTGGTTTTGCCGACGGTACTTTAAACTGGCACATAAGCTCGAAGACGCGAGCGACATCTGTCGCCGTAATTGAGGGATTAGGCAGATAATTGAAACTGCGCGAGCGAGAGCCACATACCTGATTGCGGCGAGAGCGAAAGAGACAGACGGCCCGCGCGCAGCACCGTCGCTCAGCGGAACGGTTAACAACGTGTCTTCTTGTATATTGTATTATCTTACGTTTTATGCCCTATTAATCTTGCTCGACTGTGGATAACTCGCCTTAAGCGATATGACGCCTTAAGATTAAGGGGTAAAGTTCACTTCGGCGTGAACGAGACGGCTATGTATAGGGTGTTCGGTTGTTTTCGGTGCAATAAATAATTGTTTGCGCGCGTAAAACCGGAGTGTTGTCGTTTAGTCGCCTGTCAGAAAGCTCTCGTATTGTTTTATTTGAAGTTGTTAAAGGTAATCTGGGATAACGAGGCAGTCGCAAGTTTAGGAGATTCGCTCATAAACACGTTGTCAAAATTGATAAATCCTGCTTGTTTGCCCAGCTTTAGGAGATGGCTGGAGACTGAAGAGCAATCTGTTAAACAGATCTAGATTCGGGATGATTCGGGCATATCCCTAACGTAACACAAGACGAACTTATTGAATACTAAAATTTAACAAGTACCTAAGTATTAAACTTTTTTATAGATTGTAAATAAAGAGTAAAAAAGACGTTTTCTTAACAAAATTTTGTAGAGCAGTTAAATACCAAACTTAAATATCAAAATAAGGAACGTAAACATTCAGCAATAATTATTGTTTTCTATTAAGGGCGGCCAACCCGTCTATCTTTTCATACAAACGTCGTACGAGATTACGGCGGTGTAACAAATCTTTCTTTGAAGCTTTTCGACTAATAGGTATGTTGTGCACTATATCTAGGTTTCTATCAAAACACAAAATCAAAATTTGCAAAAATAACTTCAGTATTACCCTCCATAAATCCTTTCCGCTTTTTAGCACAAATTTTATCTGAACTTTGGGCTGAACTTAACGTTAAACGTCTTCTTCATAAACTTGTAAGGATTACTAATAAACACGTATTTCTTGAAACAAGTTATATGAAATTTCCGCACACTATTTTTCGTTCAATGTCTTCGCGTACTCACTAGCTTGTTACCATGTGGCAGTAAGAGGAGTGCGGCGGACGAGGGCAAGGGGCTCTTTTCGCTTTGCGTCTTTATCTGACATTGCGCTGGACGGAACAAGCTTTTCGACCATGCTCGCGTTGACGATAGTCGGTCAGGGAAGGGCTCTCTTAAATTATAATTTATTAGAATAAGATTTCTGATCAACAGTCAACACACATATGACTACCTAATTCGCCTGAGTTCACACATGACTTGAAAAATAAGTAGTAGGTTTGTAGTACCGAGAAATAAATAAAGAGAATCTTCCTCGCTGACCATCTGATTCTCTTCCCGCGTAGATCGTAAAAGCCGATCGAGAAAAGGCGAATATATGTGGAATCATGTCAATAGGCGATATGGCTAGCAACCCATCTCTATTTTGATTTCATTTTCCACCTACAAGCCCACCAACATGCTAAACATAACCTTAAGATTTATAGACCTGGGACTCTGTCTGCTCCGCAAATGAAAAAGACGTGATAGTATGTATGTGTTAAAGAGAAAGGTAAAACCTTAATCAATGAAATTATCAAAAACTAATTGTGCTACGATATCTCTGACACTCTGGACTATCCCGCAAGTGATAACACATACATAGTACTTAAAACACGATACACAATATTATTAAAACGAAAACGACACACGTTATTTTTACCCATTTAGGTATATTGCGAAAAAAACTTGCGCCGCCATATTGGGAACACAACCCAACATGTTTCAAGAACAACCACAGACAAGAAATCGTTTCCCAAGCTCTAATTATCATAACATAATAAAACCAGTAGGCGTGTTATAATTATAATTATTATAATTCGGATAATATGAGTATAATTAACTCCTGTCGCCGCCGAGTGGCGTTTCCGGCTTTGGATCAACTCGAATTCAAATCGAGTGAACTCGATTGAGACGCTCGATTTACATTGACATGGTTTTAATATTTATAATCGAGTTACCTTTTGTTGTTACGGAGTAACTTTTTATTGTCATGTCTTTATTTGCTTTAAAGTACTATTATACGCAAGAAAAAAAAAAGAAAAATTATTTATTCGGAACCACACAGATATACATCACCAAAAAGGAGCCACTTAGCATAAGGTGGTGTTGCAGCTGATATCACGCCGCTGGTCTTCCGTGGCACCTTTTAAAAGTGAATATAGATTCTTAACTACATAGATTTTCTTTGAATAGGTAAAAATATAACCTATCCATTAATATGGGATATTTTAGATCTTAACAATCATTTATACTCACATCGCCAACACTGTAACACCACTCAACCCATCATCATAAAAGTTTACAAAGTTACCTGCGTGGCGCAGTGGATAACAGGCCAAACTGCGATACGTTTTGTTTTCTATAATAGGCGTAAAAAGGACTATCGTGAACCTATTGCGATCCGTGGCGCAGCGGTCAACACGCCGGCCTGTGACACGGATGGTCCCGGGTGCGATCCCCGGTCAGGTCAAGATGGAAAATTATCTTTTTCAGATTAGCCTGGGTCTTGGATGTTTATCTTTATATGTATTCATATTCATATACTTTATTGCAAGTCACAAGTTAAAAAGATGTTACATAGTATTAAAGTACAGGTGACGCCCTGCAAAGGCACAGCAAACAAGGGGGCAACTAGATGCCACTATACTTATATAAAATTAATTTGACGGTAAGGGAATCAACATTTTACTGTTAAATTATATCGTCTAAGAACTCCGAAATATCATAATAACATTTGTTAACGAGAAAAGATCTTAGCTGTTTAATAAATATATTTGATATCTTAAGATTTTTTATACTATTAGGAATGTGGTTATATATTTTTATAGCCATGTGGTGAGGGCTAGATGCAACGAATGCCATTTTGTTATAAAATATTGTATCGTTGAGTTAGTATCCCATAACACAAGTCTTACTTAAGAACTTACTTTGGGGCTAGCTCAATCTGTGTGATTTGTCCGCATATATATTTAAAAAAAAATATATAATATATTATATTATTGCCTCTACAGACAAATTGGAAAAATCTTGTCCTTTTGTTACTCGTTCATAGAAGAAATAACATTACAAGAAAAAAATTACAAATAAAATTGCTCGTGTTAATATAGTACAGCCTCAAATATAATAATATCTTTAGTAACTATTGAACAATCGATAATTTTAATTCACGTTCTCAATACATGAATATGAACAACTTCTGTTCTGTGACCAACTCTCAAATTGAGAAATTAAATGGGCTATTCCATAGTACTTTGAGTAGCTACTGATCCAAAATGTATGGAGCAGCAGATTTTTTTATTTTTATTTTGCTATGTTCCTAGGACAAAAGTAATTCGTTTTTATGTCGAAAACGTGAACATATTGAGGAGCTGGTCTATACAATAAATGAATATCAATTGTAATATGTAATGTTACTAATCATAATCTTTCAACTAGTTTAATGCATACCTACATTCCGGTGGAAAAAGACTATAATTTTTTTTTATTTGTTAAAAAAATATTTGACTTTTACTTTTCAATAAAATCTAGTATAGTAAACAAGAAAAGTATCTTACTCAATTTACTCCTCAGGAGTACCTTAAAATACTTCAAAACATATAACTAACCATTACAATTCCACAAATTGAAAACCCTCCGTCATCGTAACATCTCAAAACCCAACAAGATTCCTTCGAAAACAATAAACGGGGGGCTCCCTCCAAATCCCGCAATAATAAGGAGCGTGTGATTGATACAACAATGAAATCCCTCGTCGACGCTGCCATTTGCATTTTTATGGGCGCCGCCCTACTCCCGCCCGCCCTAGACACACCTACACTCATGTAGACTAAGAATATTGGTGGGACATCTTTGTTTAAATTTGAAAGGCGTTTATTATATAGGTAAAATACAATTAAATTGGTCATTAAATAATATTACAATGCTAGGTATACTATAAAAAAAATTAAAATCCTAACTATCCTAATTCCTAACTATCCTAATTCCTAACTATCATATCTTCCTAACTAATATTATAAACGCGAAAGTGAGTTTGTTTGTTACGCTTTCACGCCGTATCTACTAAACCGATCATCTTGAAATTTTACATACACATAGGTCAGGGTACTGAAAAGGGGATATGGTATATATCACGCGGGTGAAGCCATGGGTAACAGCTAGTTAAAATATATGTACAATACATATACAGGTTAACTCTTAGTTCGATGGTGTGGTGGCTTTAGGCCCGTAGTTCAATTGTTCCGATTTTCATGCCTTAACACCATTTGCAGCTTTTTACCGAATTTTAGGGTGCTTTGCTAGCACTAATATTTTAAATTTATTATTTTTCATAGCTATTGTGTTTAATTAATAGAGTTAGATAATGTTGAGTCTATCGTTCAACATCATCTGAGGTTGGACATCTCTATGTTTAAAGTTTGTTTGATTTTCTTGAGTATAAATGGCCCTTGAGCTTTATTTGTGGTAGAGCCACGCTACCGGCAAAAATCACTTCAGCTGGTAGCATGAATGGGCCGGCTCGTCCGGGGAAGTACCACACTCTCACAGAAAATCGACGTTTGAGTAGTAGTTTTACAGCTTCTATGCTTCGTTCGGTGAGTGAGAGAGCCGGAGGCCCATGCCCCCTCCCCTCTGGGGAGGGAAAACAAAAGGCCGGCAACGCTCTTGTCATACCCCTGGTGTTACATTAGTCCATGGGCAGCGGTGATCACTTACCATCAGGTGACCCGCTTGCTCGTTTGCCGTCCTCGGACATAAAAAAAAAAAAAAAAAAAAAGGTGAACATATTTTTAAATCAAATATTTTGCCCCATCATATAGGACTGTAAATTAAAAAAAAAAGTTATGTCAACTAAGAAATTTACCCATTAAAGGTTTTATTTATCAAAATTAAGTACTTATTTTTTAATGACCCTTAGTTCAACTATATCAAAGATCAACCTTCTGAATTTCTTACTCTATGTCATTGTACACAAAGTTATACAATTGAATATGCGTTGAATCATGTACCGCTGAAGATCTCCATACTATATATGCATGTTGTACTGAGTGTTGTATGCCGTAAAGTACAGGTTCAGACATATGCTCCCGTACGTGTGAAACGTGGGATAACATAATTTACTGTGCTAGTAAATTGATTTATTGAGACGTAGCTTGGAAAAGTATACTGTAATTTTATTTTATTTACTCATTCACGGACAGGAAAGTCTCGGAAAGTGTAGGTATAAGAAATAGTGTAGTGGAGGTTTTAAAAAAATATTTGGTTTATTCAAATATTCCTACTAATTATTGAAAACGAAAGCCAAAAAAGCATTTAAATTATTTTATTTCAGCTTAAATTACTGATTTTTTTTTATTTAACCTTTGATGTATAAAATGATTTTGAACAACTTGGCAATATTTTAATGATAGCTTCGAATTCTTAATAGAATAAACATACGCAAGAAAAAAGGTAAAAAATTAAAAAAAGAATTTTAAAAAAATATTTGCGTGTATCTATTTGGATATCAACATAAAATATTTTCAGGTTGTTTAGAATCATAACTATCTTCCAATATACAAATACAGGATTTGTATAATGGAAGAATATTAGAATATCCAAACAAATTTTATAACCTATTAGAAAAATTTTTAGGGATAAAAAAAACTATTTATCAATAAAGTATTCAGATTTAAAAATAAAAAATAATATTTTTGTTATATAGATCAGTATTGATCACATTTTATTTAGAGGCCCCTCACACTATCATCCTCAACCAAAACTCTTATTAGTACGCAATCAATCATACAATGTCGAGCGAATTATTCATCAAATGGCTACAATATAGTGTGGTAGCATCTGTCATTCGTTAAATAAAAACCACATTAGCCATGTTTAGGGTCCTTTTGTAATGGAAATGAGGATCAGTATAGTACTGATCGTGGTTTAGGCTCAACCGTGGTTCCGCCCACGCGAAATTGTTTCGAATAATCGATGCGTTCTGTCTCGATTGTAAAATAATCGATTTGATGTGCTGACAGCCGCGATTATGATATTTTAAACGACAGTTAAAAGTTTGCACAAATATAAATTTGTTAATATTAGAAGTTATCAAGTAGTGGCTTAAGTCTTAGAATGACTACCATTTTAAATATATTTAAATAGAATTATACTTATATATATAATACGTGTAAGAGTATATTTAATTACTCAGTATAATAAATTAAGATTAAATTTATAGTTGTCTATTATTCACTCTATAATTTTACTGTTCATTATGTTTTTTTATAGGAATATTACTTATAGACTAGATTTATTAGATTACTTAAAGAGAGTGCTTTTGTTAGAGATACACACAGTTTTAAAATTGAGGCGCAATAAATACTTTGAGAAGAAGAAAATTCATCAATATAGTGTGCGAGGGAAAGCAGTTGTTTAAATTATAATCTTATTCAATGAAAATTTAGTTTTTGTTAAGAATTAATTTAAGTATTATAAGCAGGGAAATATAAAGCATTTACACGAAATTCTATCTCTTTATTGCATTTTATACTTTCTCACATATCCCTACAAAGTATCCTCCCGACAATTTCCTTTCCCTACCCTATAAATAGTTGTGATCCCTTCTGGAATATTCTAAAAAGGCTTCAGTAAACAAAACAATATTTTCCGTGGTTTGCATGCGCAATGGGCGGACATCAGCTGGCTTCTTTGATTGATTTCACTTAGCACCCACTGCGCTATCATTGTGGGATTACGAGCTGTTTTGGTACTTATTGAGTTGAAATAATGGTTGTTTTTATCAACCGACGAGAAATTGTAGAGGTTAGGAAGTCGACTCATATTTATTTTTTATGTATTACCACGCAAATTTTTTACGGAGTTGTTATTGATAATTCTTCTATTATTGGGAAGAGTATACATCGATGTTTATCTCATATTAATTTGAAAAAAATGTCTTACCGTAAGGGTAGAAAAACAGCGGATGACTGATTTTTCACGTTAATTCATTTTTGCATTAAAAAGTTTTGTTGCGTTGGAATATGAAAATCTGTGTCACTGCTGGCTCGCTCAAAGTTGGAATAATACAAGAAAGTTATTATGACTAGTTCTGGGAAAGCTTTAAAAGGTTCTGGATAGACAGAGCCCAAGGTCATAAAACATAAGGTAATTATTGACGTCAACAAAATTTTTTTGTTGTAAAAATTGTAAACACAAATATGACAATTAATAAGTGTTCAAAGAAACCTATATTAAATAAACGATTGAATCTTGAATCTAAACCCCAAAGGCCACGTTTGGTGGGCGTTTAGGTGGAAAGCAGAATTAAAACAGTGATGGGTTGATAGCCACATCGCCTATTAACGTGACTCCTTAGATCGTCCAACCTCTTGACCGCCTTTTACGGTCTGCACGAGAAAAAAAAACAGCTGGTATATTCTATGTTTTTCCGTTTCTCCTAAACCAGCATGGAAAAGATGTGTCATTTGTCCATATTTCATCATCATCTTTGTTAGTCTCCACTGCAGGAGCACCCTCTTTCTACTAGCACAGCTAATATATTAGCCAGAGCAGTCAGAGGATTTGGCCTACACTCTCCACGCTGGCCAGATGATGAAGAGGTCTCTTTGATGTTCATAAGCTTTGTTTAGCTTGTGCTTGAGTCATCCTCGGGAAGTTTTGGAGTAGTCCTACTCTACTCTGCCGAGAACCACACGGCACAATTCGGTCCGTAATAATAGATAAGTGGCGAGCTCCGTGGCGCAGTGGTTACCACGCCAGCCTGCGACGCGGGGGTCCCGGGTTCGATCCCCGGTCAGATCATGATGGAAAAACGATCTTTTTCAGAGTGACCTGGGTCTTGGATGTTTATCTATATAAGTATATATTATAAAATATAGTATCGTTGAGTTAGTATCCTGCGACACAAGTTCACAACTTACTGTGGGGCTAGCTCAATTTGTGTGATATGTAAAAAAAAAAAAAAAACTTCTGCAATATTTATAAGTCTGTTACAAATACCGTCTTCCTAATATCTTAATCAAATGCTAACAAGCTCTCAGTTACGTTTAGCACTCCAAACAAAGTCCGGGAGGCTATCAAACTAATTTATCGTCAATAAATAAGCCCATCGCTAGCGTGCCCACCGAACCCCAAAAATTGCAGTTAGCTAGCCAATCAGAGGGTTCCGTAACACTCGTCTGTAAGTTTGTTAAGATTAAGTATTCCTATTTTTATTTCGTGTTTGTGTTGCTTAACTATTTGCTACTTAAATACATTCTGTTTAGTGTGATATTTTAGTAAAATAAACCTTAGGTTCAAATAAAAAAACAATGCTGACGTAAGCACTTAAGAGGAATAATAATATAATAATAAATATATTTTATTTCTTCTCTCACATAGACATTAAATAGCTTTACACAACAAGTAAGATGTAACATACAGTACTACAATCAGATCCTCGTGAGAGACTGGTATCCGTACTAGGAAAGCCTGTATGACAGATTACCAGCCTCCCAACACTGGACTATGTGCATACACGTATACATAATAATTAATGAGTATCATGCATTGTAAAGTAAAGATCAATCTATGTGAGTGACTGGTATCTGTACTAGGAAAACCTGTATGACAGATTACCAGCCTCTCCAACACTGAACCAGGTGTATACTACTCGTACACAGAGGTAAACAGTACCTAGTTATATTGGTATATTATATAGTGGAAAAAAAAATTACAAATCATAACAGGAATCTTAAAGTAAGAAAGTAAGAAAGAAAAACAAAAATTAAAGTACACATCACAAATCTAAAATTTCAAGGTTAATTGTAAGATTTATAAGTAAGAATATATTTATAGTAGGTATGAAGTAGGTTGTAATTTTATATTATTGTTAGGTTAGTTGTAATTTTATATTTTATTTAGGTTAGTTGTAAAATTTATATTATATTTAGGTTAGTTGTAATTTTATATTATTTTTAGGTTAAGCTAAGTAGGTGTTTCTAATAATTTTTCAGTTGCATCATAATTGAGAGATTTCAGCCAAGTGGTGGTAGCTTGTTTACAATTGATTTTGTTTAGGTGATATATAGGAATGGTTCTGTTAGTTTTATTATAGAGATATTTACCTAAATAACTAAAAAATCGTTGAGCGAAAGTAGTGGAGCACAGTTCAAGCTGAACAACACTACGATTACGGCGTTTATGTGCAAAGATATCAGGATTATAATCAAGTAGGGAATGTTGCCTTAGAATTGCGTTGAGTATAAAAAGTTGTCTTACTGTCAAAACATCAGACAAACTATACAAATCCGTAGTAGGATAACGGTAAGGCAAGGAAAAACTTACTTTTAGGACTGCTCTTTGAGCTCTTTCAAGTGGGAGCAGTTTGGTTTTTGGTACACCTCCCCACACTGTGATGCAATAACTTAGGATGGATTGGCAAAGGGCAAAGTATACCATTTTGATAATATGTACATCCGCAATGTGGCGTAGGTTTTAAAAAATGAAAATGAGCTTACGTATTCGAGCTGTAAGTAAATTTAGGTGGGAATTGAAATTTAATGTATTATCAATCATTATACCCAGGTATTTAATACTGAAGGATAATGTGATTTTACTACAGGAACAGGCATAACCGGCTTGACACAAGTGTGCTATTATAGAGTAGTTGTCGTGTATTGACTTGTTAGTATTTCTAATGGAGAATGGAATATATTTGGTTTTCTCAACATTAAGTGTGAGGGCGCTATCTGACAGCCAAGAGCAGACCTTGTCGAAACCTTTTTGGGCATAATGGTATACCTGGTCCCAAGTATCTCCATGGAAGACTAATGCTGTGTCATCAGCAAAACTTACAATTTTGCCATTTGGAAGTTGTAAGTTACATAAGTCATTCATGAAGGTAAGAAAAAGAGTGGGACCAAGTGTGATATTTTAGTAAAATAAACCTTAGGTTCAAATAAAAAAACAATGCTGACGTAAGCACTTAAGAGGAATATCTTATTTAGAGCCAGTTCCTGTTTTATGGGGGGTTTTTAAGTTTATTTAAAATTTCATCAAAATCGGTTCAGTCGCTTTTTTATCTAAAAGATTATGCTTTATTATTTGTGTGTGCCCTTATATTACTAAACGCATAATTAATTTGCCAAATATTTTGACTGAAACAAAGATTCATATGCAAATCACGAAATTAAGTAGGCTTATACAACAATATGATTGGGGTAACCATGGGGTAACCGTGGCTTATAGGTCATAATGCCTTCTCTCGTGATTAAAATGCTAATACAGTGGAGCTATCTCTTTTACGAGGGCTGTAAAGTTACACCATACACTGGGTGTAACTACTGGGTGAGTTGAGTCATGGTACCTAATCAAGATTTGTGATATAATTTAAAATTTAATTTACTAGACGAATGATATTCAAACTCACAACAGAAACGACTCCACTGAACAGCAATATTTTCTAAAAAAATTATAAAGATACTGCTTTGCCGGAAGTTTGATAGTTTAGTTTATTCAATGGAGATGCAATGATTTAAATGATAAATAAATAGTTGTACAGGTCACACGAATTGAGCTAGTCTATAGATCACAACTTACTGTGATTTGAGTCGTAGGATCTAACTCAACGATAATATATTTTTAATCCACGCCAATCCCAATCAATAAAAAAATATTTTTTCATCATGATCTGACCGGGGATCCAAGCCAGGGATCCTGTTGCTTGTGTCTACTGAGTTTGTAAAAAAAAAATATTCAAACTTTAATATTAATAAAATGGAAATTCGATTTTATTACCTAATAAAAACAGTCAGTTTAAAAAAATGTTTGTAAATAAATGAAAATGAATTCTAAATAAAATTAAATCATCTACGTATTCAGTAACTATTTTTGTATCGTCCCATAATAATTCACCAGCAACTTTTCATTAATAAAAACCCCGTTCACATAATTTCATTACAATAAAGCGCGAATTCATTTTAGCACGCAATCATGGCGGCCGTTAAATAATTTGGTTAACATTTAATGTTGTTACGCCGTAATGACTTCGCAGATAAGATAAACGACGGTTTAAACCCGTGTAGATGACTATTGATTTGATGTTATGGTACTAAGGGATGGGCAAGGATGGCAAAAAAGTTAATGTGGACTCTCGAATTGTTATCGCGAGAGTTATCCATAGTAGTTTACTATTATAAGTCCTATTAGCGAAAGGTGATCAAAACTTTAAGTTTTAGGAGGCTATTAATCAGCCTAGTAGTGCAACCATAATTTTATTTCTTTTACTACTAAATCAAATTCTGTAATCACTGGATCATCATAGTTATCAATTAATGACAAAACACTTCTGGTGGTAATAAGTTGTTCTCTTTGTTTACTAAATGTAAAATAATCATTGTAATACTACACGTTAGGTACTACCGAAGTACTGAATCCCTTTTTTTATTTGAGCCTCTTAAACACGCATAGTCAAGTAGCATTCCTCAGTCATAGGTTATGCCCTGTTTTGTTTAATAGTAACTTGCTATTATTAGTCGAGCTCCGTGGCGCAGCGGTCAACACGCTAGCCTGCAACACGATGGTCCCGGGTTCGATCCCCGGTCAGGTCAAGATGGAAAAAGATCTTTTTCGTATTGACCTGGGTCTTGAATGTTTATCTATATAAGTATATATTATAAAATATAGTATCGTTGAGTTAGTATCCTGCGACACAAGTTCACAACTTACTGTGGGGCTAGCTCAATTTGTGTGATATGTCCCTATATATTTATTTATTTATTTATTAGCACACACCGTTCGAAATCTGTCAGTTTCAAACACTTACGGTCGAGTAACACCCCTAACAAAATGGTAGCGCTGAGCGCATCACGCTGCGATGTTGCACAACACTCCACATTCAATTACTGTGATGGATGACACTATAATTTAATTTTAATGTGTTATGATAAAATACATCTTTTATTAATGCTAAATCGCGGAACGCTTAATGGCGATTCTTTTTGAATATTTAAATCGTAATTGTGAAATGATATGCGCTCGCTCCTAATTTTTAATGATTTTTTTGATCGATAATTTTGATAACTGTTTCGATGCGCTAGTGATTTTGCATAATAACTAAAAGTGGATTTAAATGCAATGACATTTTTGAGTTGATGCATATAATCTTTCGATCACCATTTGATACGCGAATTCGATAATAGTTTTTGTATTGATAATGACTCGTGACGAATGTAGCTTTTATTTTTTCATACGATGTGTAAGTTTTAATAGCGAATCAAAAAATTATTAATTCACTTACAAATAACCTTTTTCCTTCGTCATCATCATCATCATCAGATCTTTCTTAGTCTCCACTGCAGGAGCACGACCCTCTCTGCACTACCAGAGCCATATATTAGCCCGAGCAGTCAGAGGATTTGACCTTCACTCTCCACGCTGGCCAGACAGGTTGGAGAGGCCTCTTTGCTGTTTATAAGCTTTGTTTAGCTTGTGTTTCCTAAGTCGCCTTCTACGACATCCACGGGAAGACTTGGAGTGATCCTATTCTTCTCTGCCGGGAACCACACGGCGAAAATTACTTTTCAATATTTTGATCAGTTGCTTTAAATAACTTGTAATAAAAAAACAACTAAATAGTAAAACCTTTGTTATATTAAGTAAATGGTTTGCAGTATTAGTATATGAAACTGGGATTACATATGGAGAGCATTGGTTCAATTATGTCGGACTGCATCACCGGCCATGCGACAGATGTCCGGGGAATCTAGCTATGACGTCACTCAGCCTAGGCAAATATAAACTGAATCGGGTCCCTATATTACACTCAATATAATTTAAGGAATGCAACTAATATTTTATAGTTACATTATTACTCTTACATTAATATTATAAATGTCAAATTGATTATCGAGATGTACCTAAGATACCCAAAGCCGATTTGGGTAAATCTTGTCAAACAGATAGCTTAACACCGGAGTTATTTTAAATGTTATCATTTTGACCTAGAAAACTAGCCTATTCCATTTTAAAATCTACTTCTAAATCCTATTTGAACTAGTGACGTAATCTTACGCGGCTGTCACGCTCATACCGGCTAAAATCGATACCACAATTTGTCAAACTCGATTGTGATATATTTACGATTCATATTGACAGCATTCGACGACACAGATCTGCCTAAAATCCGGCTAAATCTATCCGGCAGGCATTTGTTATTTTCATACACAATCGGCAATCAGTTATCGGCGATATTGCTTGGAGTTTAAAGTTGAAAATTGATTGCTATGTCGTATTCGATGACAGCTGAGAGCGAACGTTAATCGACGCTCATTAGTCGATACGTGCCAGTTTCACTGCATCGATTTAAATCGAATATTTATCATGAGTTCTCAACTGTGCTTTGTTCTACAATATAATGAAAGTAACAGTAGTTTCTTCCACGCTGGGAGAAAAGAAAAACCAGTTGCTGCTCGGGCTTGGGCGTAAGGAATCATGTCAATAGGCGATGCAGCTAGCAACCTGTCACTATTTTGTTTCCGTTCTCCACCTACAAGCCCACTAACATGCTTTAGGTTTAAGAGACCTGGGCCCTGTCAAGGAAATTATTCCTGCAAGGAAAAAAGACCTGTAAGTATGTATGTATGTACTATGTATTTATCATGAGTTCTCGACTTTGCTTCTGTGTTACAATTTATAATGAAAGTAACTTTGAATTATGTATTGTAAAGTAGAAACTTCATATCGTATTGATTTTTTTGCTAACAAAATTATTTTTTAACATAATCGGATCAAAATCACAATGACTCTTGGTAAATTATGTTCCACTTCACTTACTGCACCCATGTAAGTATTTATACACACACATACATAACAAATAATAGGATCATTACGTGAAGTGCTAATGCCTGCTACAACCTGGCAGGACAAAATTTGATCTACAATTTTTTAGAACAAAGTTCCTCATGTGTGCTTTTATTAGATATAATATTATTAAAAGCTGTGTGTTTTCAGAAGAGTAAGTTTGTGTTAGTTATTTAATAAGACTTTACCCTCTATCCATTTGCCACATCTCAATACTTGGTCGAATAAAGAATAAAGCCGTTGGTCCCGGCTGTCATCGTTGATGGCAGTCGTTAAGCTATGTCAGATGCCATAAGGCAGCTTGAAAAATCTGACACCAGTGTTGGCCACTTACACATACGAAAAACAACAACAACAAATCTCAATACTGTATTTTATGAGCTTTAAATATCAATGGCTATTATTTTCAATAACTATAATTACAGCTGCATAATTTAAATGACAATCACAGACCTGTTACAGTGGTCCAGTATTTTGAACAGTTGATAGCTCGAAAGTCAAAATATAAAGTAATATACTATACAGCATGCTTTAGAGCTATAATGTAATGGTAGATATAGCTATAGCTCAGAGGTTTGACACCATGCACTTTGAACTATCTATACTAATATTATGAAGAAAAACGCTTTGATTGTTTGTTTACATCGAAAACACCTCGAAAATACTGGACCGATTTAAAAATTTATCTCACTCATAGAAAGCGAGTGACATAGGCTATAAATGACGCGGACAAAGTCACGGGAAAATTGCTAGTGTTACAATAGAAAGAATTTTCCCTCCTCACTTACCCTCCGACTCCTCATACAAAATATTGCCCACTTTACTTAATAAACAGTTCAATACCATAAAATATAGAGCACTCGTCAACAATTAATTACATTATGCATTCCCGATTCCACTGCAGGCGTCACATGTGTAAATACAGTACCCTCCTTTTAATCTTCCCCGTGGATTAATTTCATCGAATGCTAAATGAGCTATGACATCCATATAGGGGAATTGAAAGAATCTACAAATTTATTTCATGCAGTCTATATAACCGTTAAGTTATAGAGTACAGAGTGCATTTTTGTGTGTTTATTGTGAGTGGTAAGTTGGTTAGGGTAATTACCCCGGGACATTGGCTTTTGAGCTCAATTTACGAATGAAAGCAGTTTGTTGGCTGCAGTTTAGCGTTGTTAAGGATTATTGGAGGGATTTAGCACTGAATTGTATAGAAGTCAAATAGAGTTTATGATTTGTAGTAAGATCATCTATTATTTTGTACTGGAGATTTTGAAATAGTAAATTTTGTTTGTCTTAGTTTTGTATTGTTTAATTAGCTCATCGCAGAATCAATATTGAGGAAAATAATAACTTTACTGTTATAATAAAGCCGTGTGGTTCCCGGCAGAGTAGAATAGAACCACTCCAAGTCATCCCGTGGATGTCGTAAAAGGCGACTAAGGAAACACAAGCTAAACAAAGCTTATTAACATCAAAGAGACCTCTCCAACCAGCGTGGAGAGTGTAGGCCAAATCCTCTGACTACTCAGGCTAGTATATTTTATACCATGCCTCAAACTTATAAAAATTTCAAGAAAAGAAAGTACCTACGGTTTGGAAACTTTTCCCAAGAATTTATTTTTCTTTGTCTCAAGCGCGAGAATTAACGCGACATTTCCGAAAATTATAAAAAAATTCCCGCAAATCTTCGAGAGATGGATTTTATTGAACGTATAATTTCTCTTGGGCACTTATAATTTATATTTATTATGGTGTCACTACACGTCACGTCACATAGCACGCATCTACATATAT
The DNA here is from genome assembly GCA_963082605.1 of Rhodophaea formosa. Classification (NCBI taxonomy): domain Eukaryota; kingdom Metazoa; phylum Arthropoda; class Insecta; order Lepidoptera; family Pyralidae; genus Rhodophaea; species Rhodophaea formosa. Next base: position 13,930,709 of record OY720222.1, on the reverse strand, counting down.
ATATATGCTACAATTGGCTACGATACCGCCACAAATGCTACGATATCTCTACGACTGCTACGAACATTCAAAATATATGTTATTTTCAGGTACTTATATTAATTTATCTGTCCCTCAGGCAAAGGCCTTGATTACTAGAGTAGTTTGCCTAATGACCTAGAGTTCATGGGTTCAAATCCCACTGGTAAGGATACTTTGTTAAAGATGTTCCCTGCCAGTCTGGTTAGAATGTTTCAGGCTTAATCACCAGATGATCCGAAAAAAGAAAAGTTTCCGAAAGGCACGTTAAGCTGTGAGTCCCCAACATCCTCTAGCGTTTATTAATACCTATCCTAGAGTTGCCAAGCGTGGTGAATATGGCAAATAGTGGTGGAGATGAAAATTCTTGGGGGGCCCGCAATCCAGCATTGGACTTTTTAGAGCTGTGGGGAACAACCATCATCAAAGTAATGTTTGTTAATTCTTTGATGATGGTTAATCATCTGAATCATCATGAGGAGCTCGATGGCCTAGTGGATGTAAACATTATAAGCGCTTCCGCATGTAAAGCAACCCTGCGCGCAGTCCCCACTTGGATGGGTGACTACAAGTGGCATAAAAATTTCACGAGCTCCTCCGAGCTTCGTAAGGCACGTAAAGCCGTTGGTCCCGGCTGTCATCGTTGATGGCGGTCGTTAAGCTATGTCAGATGCCTTAAGGTAGCCTGAAAAATCTCACACCAGTGTTGGCCACTTACACACACGAAAAACAAACAAACATCTGTATCATCTGGTGATGATGATGACAATTAACAAACATTATATAGTGCGATATACAAAATTGAAAAAAATCTTATTTTAAACACCTTGACAAGATTCAAGATTCAAGATTCAATCGTTTATTTAATATAGGTTTCTTTGAACACTTATTAATTGTCATATTTGTGTTTACAATTTTTACAACAAAAAAAATTTGTTGACGTCAATAATTACTTATGGCTAAGTTTAGGCCGCTTCCAAAGCGGAGTGCAGAAGAAGCGGCAACAAACTGCACAGCGCATTTTCTCCAAGCGACGTCAACTCACAATTCTAGCTAGACCTTATAAACTACTTATATATATGTGGACTGAGTGTGCATTGTTTTAATTAAATGTCTTGATAAAAATTGAATTGGAAAAAAATTATGTCATCATTGAAATGTTAAATAGGTAAAATTTAAATAGCAAAATGTCAAATTATTGAAAATTAAATAAAAATGTCATATTATAAAATATTATGTACCGAACGTACCAAACGTAATATTTCTGTGCATACAGAATTACGAGGAGTCTGCGCCAAGCTCAAGCCAAATATTGCCATCAGTAAGGTAATCTTCAGTCCTGTAATATGCCTTTTTACATAATAATCGTTTCACATAACTTTTGAATTTACTATCAGGCATATCAAGGACTGACTTTGGCAATTTGTTATAGTAGCGTATACAGTTCCCCATGAACGAATCACTAACTCTGCTTAGCCGAAACCGCGGAACAAATAATCTATGATTGTTACGCAAGGGTCTATCAATTAAATCACTTACTTTCTTAAACTTAGAAATATTTTTTCTTGCGTACATTATATTGTCAAATATATACTGTGAGGCTACAGTTAAAATATTTATGTCCTTAAACAACTCTCTGAGTGAGTCCCTCGAGCCTAAGCCGTAAATGGCACGAATTGCCCTTTTTAGGGTTCCGTAGTAAACTAGGAACCCTTATAGTTTCGCCATGTCTGTCTGTCTGTCTGTCTGTCTGTCTGTCTGTCTGTCTGTCCGTCCGCGGTTTTACTCAGAGACTATAAGTACTAGAAAGCTGTAATTTGGTATGAGTGTGTATATTAATCATGGCAAAAAAAGTCGTAGAAAAAAACCTTGAAAAAATATTTTTTTTTGGGTAGCTCCCATACAAGTAAAGTGGGGGAGTAATTTTTTTTTCTCTATTTACCCATCGTGTGGGGTATCGTTAAAAAGGTCTTTCAAAAATATTGTGAGGTTAAGAACACCATTTTTCGATTTAGGGATCAGTTTCCGAAATATTTGGTTTTAAAGTGCAAAATTTTGTTAGAGGTACGTGTCCCCCCCCTCTATCTGCTAAACGGTTATATATGGATACGTGAAAAAAATTACAGCAATAGTATATATACTAAAGTTGAAAGGAAAACTATCAGAGCTGGGTACTAAGTGCAAACTAAAAAGTTATAGGCAACCAACTTATAAAATGTACTGGAAAATGTAAAATTTCATACAATCTTCATTGTTAGATGTTTTTGGTCGTTAGACTGTGAGGTGTGAGTGTAAACAGTGTGAACTCAAAGTTGTTATTCGCAACTACGGAACCCTACACTGCGCGTGGCCCGACACGCACTTGGCCGGTTTTTTTGTAAAATAAAAATAATTTTAATGTCGGCTGCCTTTCCCCACAGAAGTAATCCATATGACATTAAGCTATGAAAATAACTAAAGTATACGAGCCTAGCAGTTGCCTCATCTGTCAATTGTCTTATCCTCCTCACAGCATATGCTGACATGTTTCAAGTATTATTAAAACAATATTTTTGTCGCATATCTTCACACATTTTTGAACATTTATTTCTAGGACGCATCTATCAAAACAAATCGAATATCAAATAACAAGATTACGTAGTTGCCGCATCACTGTCGGCGATAGTCGCGCAACTGTCGCGTCGCGATGTGGCGAATCATTAATCTGTTTAGTTGCACTTCATTTCACTGCGAAGTGTTAAGGGTGTTTCGGCATAACGCCATAAACACTTCCGTTTATCTTTATATGTATTTGTAGTAAAATACAGTATCGTTGAATTAGAATCCCATAACACAAGTCTCGAACTAACTTTGGGGCTAGCTCAATCTCTGATTTGCCGTATATATTTATCATTTTGTTTAAAACTTGTTACTTAACAAGCAATTGTGTCGTGACTTTGTCCGCGTAAATCATAGCCTATATCACCTGCAGATAAATTAGGTTTCTATAGGTGAAAGAATTTTGGAAATCGTTCCAGTAGTTTCGGAGCCTAGTCAATACAAACAAACAAATCTTCTTTCATATTGTAGCATACCTACTCTACACTAGTACAAAATTTTGACATTTGAATTGTTTGTAATCATCATCATCATCAGGTCTTTCTAGTCTGCACTGCAGGAGCACGACCCTCTCTGTACTACCAGAGCCATATACTAGTCTGAGTAGTCAGAGGATTTGGCCTACACTCTCCACGCTGGCCAGACGGGTTGGAGAGGTATCTTTGATGTTAATAAGCTTTGTTTAGCTTGTGTTTCCTTAGTCGCCTTTTACGACATCCACGGGATGACTTGGAGTGGTCCTATTTGACTCTGCCGGGAACTACACGGCTAATTGTTTGTAAATAGCATTACAAAGCTCCGTTTATTAATTAAATTGAAAATATGTGATGAAAATATTTCTCCACACTTCGGGGCGTTTCACCTAAGGTTCGTGGTTCGAATTCTACCTATGGCAAGTTCTTTTTCATCACGTGTTTTCAATTTTATTTTTTACATTTATTAATAGGACTCTTTATTTTACTTATACATGCATCTGAACAACCTGGCAATATTTTAATTTTGTATTCAGAATCCCTAATAGAATTTACAAACGTAAAGAATTTTTTTAAAGATGATAAAATATTTATACTTCACCACTACTTTCTACTTCACTTTACTATTTTTTATTTAAATGTAAAATTAGACCAGCCGATTGGTGAATTTATATGGAACGACAACAAGTGCTGGTATACCTATATCGTTATACTATTTTTGGGAGCATCATCATAAAGCACCCAAAATATCCCAGCTTATGATTTCAAAACAAAACAAACTGGCGAACTATCTCCCCCGCCGTAGATCATCGGTGCAGGGGTCCAAATTATATTATACTAAGTGATACGTGTCGGGGGGCAACAATGTGAGACGATTCCAATGATGAGATTAGGTTTAAATTGATACCTCGTTATGGATATCTTTGCTTTATTTTCCGTTTAAAATGAAGTCTTAAAATTTTGAATTCGTTTTTGTAAGCGTTTGTTGTAACCTTCCTCCTGGGCAAAAACTATCATGACTGACCTGCGGCCTGCAGGGCCTATTTACTAACTTTTGACAACTACGGCGTACATCATTTTCATGGTAACTACAATATTCATTACGGCTTCGGTATGAATGACTATATTCATTTATGATATAAAAACCGTAATGGATGCTAAAATGACAATCAAATCGTTGTACACTGAGTTAGCAAATAGGCCTGCTGGAAGTCTTTAAATAGACTTCGGACACAGGTCGGTCGGAGCAAAGAAAATATGTCCAGTTGGAGGTTTTCTGATGGCACAGATTTGAGCTGTTTGTGTGGTGCGTTGCAAACAATGGCCCACCTGTCTTCGTGCTCTGCGTGTCCGAACAACTGCATGCAGGACCTAATGGATGCCACCGACAACGCGATTGGGGTGGCTAATTTCTGGACCGCGACGATTTAATGTTTTTGCCATCAAAACGCAAAGGAGAAGAAGAGAGCTTACAACTTTATTATTATTTAATACCGTCAATTCTAGATACTAAAATAATAATAAGTAGTTAAACTTTCTTCATCAAATTACTGTGTTTGCAACCAAAAGACTCTAAATGTTATCCGGAAAACTATGAGATTTAATAGAATTAAGAAGTTTCCGTGAAGATGCTATAGTTGGAGCCATGCCTATTGGCTCTCGGTTGTTTGAGCTGTAAAGGGCGTGTTTACACTGAGGCACATGTCCAGCGTGCTAGCAATGGGCTATTTTCCTTAAAAAAAATATATTAGTCCGTTAGTTAGATTATAAAAAAACATTTGACACGTGTTTTTTCTTTTTTTAATCAAACAAAAAATTACAAATATATAGACCGTTAAAATTGTGTGTAGCTAATTAAGCTATGTCAGATGCCTTAAGGCAGCTCGAAAAATCTGACACCAGTGTTGGCCACTTACACATACGAAAAACAAACAATTGTGTGTGACGTCACTAGCCAGTACACTTTCTAGTGGCCTGTGATGTCACAAGCTTCCACTCATGAATTTTGACACGCTTTATCTTCGACATTTATTGATTATTTAACGAAAAACGTGTCCAATATTTTTTGATTGTCTAATTGACGGTATAATTTTATTATTAATATTTTGACCCAGGAAAATAGCCTATTGAGTTTACATCAGCCAATTAGCGCCATTATTGTATTTCTTTTACGTCTCTCTTCTCTCGTGTCAATGGCAAACAAGTTAAATGTGGTATGCCCAATGCCCAGTAAGTGGCCACATCAATCTTTTTGGTTAGCCTTAAACAGGTCGTTTTTAGAGCAAGACGCTGTCTACAAGAGCACGTCTCATCATTTGAATTGCCAGGAGCTCCGACAGAGGTGGGGCTGCCACCTCTTTCGGAGCTCCTGGCATATTCCAACGCACATTTTTACTACCTAATCAAATTGAAAAATCTAATTAAGTACTTCGGTACCTAGTAAATTACTGATAGTGGTTTTGGTATAATTTTTTATCAATATCATGATTTTAAATTAAGACTTTCAAAACAGTCACATAGAAATCTCATCAAAATCGTTTTAATAGTTTGGTTGAACTTTTCTTAATCTGAAAGATTTTTTTATTTTTAATGATGTGTAACAAGATTTGATGTGAAAGCCTAACAGGTGCATGCATAGATGTAAAAAAAAAATTTCGTCTGGTACATGTCTCGGATTTGGTTGTTTAATCTATAAAGACGTATTTACACTATCGCACGTGCTGAAGCGTGCCTAGAGCGTGCCATCGATGTACCACGGACGTGATGGCGTTTCTATTATGTTACTACAACAACCACAATTTGTGTATATTGTAGTGGCCAAACAGGTCCATGTGAATGATTGAAAAAAAAACTTTTTGCATTCCCTCGATCGGTTTTTACGATCAACGCTGGAAAAGAAGCAGCTGGTACATTTTACGTTTCTTTTTTCTGCCAGACTAGCGTGAAAAATGTATTTTTTTACTACTTAATCAAATTGAGTAATCTTCCTCAATTTGATTTAGTACTTTTAGTATTCTATTCAATACTTCGGTAGTAAATTATTTGCAGTATTTTCGAAACAGTCCCTTTGAACTTTCATCAAACTCGGTTCAGTTGTTTGGTTTAACTTTTCTCTGTTTTAAAAGATACTATTTATTTTCAATGATGTAATACATTTGATATGAAAGCCTAATTGTCATCTGTCTCGGTATTTGGTTTTGTAATCTATAAAGGCGTGTTTACACTGGCGCACGTGCTGAAGCGTGCCTAGAGCGTGCCATCGATGTAACTACGAACGTGTTGGCATTTCTATTATGTTACTACACACAATTTGAGTATATTGAAGTGGCCAAACAGATGCTAGATAATAATTCAAAAGAAAAGCTTTTTTGGTGACTTTTTTACATTATTTCTTTTTAAATCGTTACATGATTTCCATCAAAAAAAAACATATCGATAAAGTTTCAAAGGAAAAAGTAAGTTCCAACCGATTTTGATGAAATTGAAATGAGACTGATAAGAAAAAAACTAACAACTTGAGAGCCTCCTCCTTTTTCTAAGGCGAAAAATGATTTCCTTCCTGTCTTATGATAACTACATAAATACCGTCAGAAATTCTATATTATGAATTTATCATACTTCTACATCACACATTAAACATACAAAAGTATAGAAAGTACACCATTTTTTTCTAAGCCTGTGGGGAAATACTTACAGTACTCAGGTAACAAACATGCAATATTTTTGAAAAGGCTTCTTTCAATGTTGGTCCATTCGAATCACCTTCAAAATCGTAAACAAAACTTAATAATCCGACAGATCGCGTCTAATGGCATGACCACAGCTCGCTACAGTTGTCGCCCGGCCGAGTGCATGGGGGCATCGGAGACCTCTGGGGCCGGTTTTAGGGTTGCCTACTGGGGGTTATATAGTTAACAAGTGTTGATAAAAAAATCGAATAAAACAATTTTTGCTCATTTCATTAAATAGGCTGATTCTGAATAATCTGGCAATACTTTACTGTCGGAATCAGAATCCCATCCCATATAAAATACTCATATAAAGACAATACAAAGAAATAAGGTAAAAATCATAATCTTTATGCTGGACACAATTTGCTTGCTTTTGTGTGGTTCCCGGCAGAGAAGAATAGGACCACTCCAAATCTTCCCGTGGATGTCGTAAAAGGCGACTTAGGAAACTCAAGCTAAACAAAGCTTATAAACATCAAAGAGACCTCTCCAACCCGTCTGGCCAGCGTGGAGAGTGTAGGCCAAATCCTCTGACTGCTCTGGCAGTACAGAGAGGGTCGTGCTCCTGCAGTGGAGACTAATAAAGACCTGATGATGATGATGATTAGGCTAATAGAGTCTATCTAAACTTGATATAATCTGAGATTGTTGATATGCCGAGAAAAAATAACAACTAAATAGCGAAAATATCGGAAACCATGAAAATTATGCAAATTAATATGTCTTTAATTATAAACACAATTATTTACACTTATTATGTGAATAAAGATGGCCGCCAGTGTAGATGTTTAACTACAATTTTTCCATTATTTCAAAATAATCGTGTTTGTCAAAAAACTAGCTATTTAAATGGTAGGTAGCCCTAACCAACAGGGGTCTTTGGGGACAGTAGACCCCTGCCCTCGCTAAACGGTCGGTAAGCAAGGGTGCAACCCTAATTAGTTAAAAATAAAATGCCCCTTTACGCCCATTTCGCTTGTTCACTTAATTGAAACAAGTTTTCGTAAGTATTATTGAGTTTGCGCGTTTAAAAGTGAAAATGTTCGATAATTTATAAACCTTCTTCTTATGCCTTTCCTCGTAGTGCTTTATGGGTTGAGGCAGCATAGTTCATTTTTCTTTTATTACAGTAGTTACCTTTTTAGAATTCCGTAGTAAACAAGGAACCCTTATAGTTTCGCTATGTCTGTCTGTCTGTCAATCCGTGGTTTTATTCAGAGACTATAAGTACTAGGACGCTGTAATTTGGTATGACTATGTATATTAATCATGCCAAAAAAGTGGTAGAAAAAAAATTTAAAAAAAAATTTTTTTAGGTTACGTCCTATACAAGTAAAGTGGGAGTAACTTTTTTTTCTCTTCTACCCTATCGTGTGGGGTATTGTTGAATATGTCTTTAAAAATATTGTTTGCTTTAGGCTTTAGTACATATACATACATATAAAGATTTAATTCTTATCTTTTAGACCTAGGCCAAACTGAAAAAGATCATTTTCCCTCTTAAGCTGATCCTGCTGACGCACTAGCGGCACCACAGACCTACAGAGGTCATCGCTCAAAGTTAAACAAAAATCCCGCACTAGAGTACCATGTGCACAAACTCATCCATCCAGTCTAATCCGTGTAGTCCGTTTGAGCATACCGTGGTGCGACGCCTAAGTGATTGACTTTTCAATCTGGCTAATCGGCTTACGTCGCGGCCCCATGTTCGGGAGTATCGTGCTAATTGATTTAGAGAACGTTGGTTTCCAAACTTTTTGAAGTGATAACTTCTTTAGCGGCGCTGTCCAGTTATTGTTATGGGGAAAAAATGTTAAACTCGCTACAGATTACATGGCCGACAGATTTGAAAGATTGAAAATTTGTAAAACGACGCAGGGCGCTTGCGCAAATGAGCGTGTGTGTTTGTGTTATAGCGTGCTACGCACATCTATGGATGGTGACTGCTTTTAGGTAAGGTATTAAATTATAAGTGTTAGTATTTAAGTTTTCACTTCTGCCGGCACTCCCGGAGTGCAGCGCGTTTTTTTTCTGGATCACTTTTCTTTCTTCGTTTTTAAGAAAGGCCCCATAAAGGTGGCACGCTTCAATTAGAGGACGAGCTCCGTGGTGCAGCGGTCAAAATGCCTGCCTGCTACACGGATGGTCCCGGGTTCGATCCCCGGTGAGTTCAAGATGGAAAATGATCTTTTTCAGATTGACCTGGGTCTTGGATGTTTATCTATATAAGTATCTATTATAAACTACAGTATCGTTGAGTTAGTATATCCCATAATACAAGTCTCGAATTTACTTTGGGGCTAGCGCAATCTGTGTGATTTGTCCGTATATATTTATATTTCATTAGGATGCACGCTCAATTTGGGAAGTGGTGGAAGTTAAAACCTGTTGCAGGTTCCGCGTGGTTTCCAACCTCGGGGACCGACACAGCTTACATCAAATGCAAAAGTATCCTAAGTCGAATTAGCAGCAGGTTTGCAGCCGACCAAAAAATTATTTGTTAATATATTTACTTTATATTTTAAAGCACTATCTATTGTCACAAAAGTGAAACCCGGGCTTTAAATTAGCATGGCTGTGGATGTGATTAAGAACCCCCTTAGATAAGCTGCAGAAGACATGCCGTAGGTAGTTACTCAAAAACCATTTTGAGATGTCAGAAATAACTTTGAGAACAACTGATTTAGAGTGTGAGATTTTATCGATTGGAATATCTGTAGCGATGATCGGGAGTTTGTCGTTGTAAACAAAAAGTAGATAAACGAACAGGTAGCTACGATATTATTTTATTTCACTGGAAACGTGTTTTACCGTGGGCAATAATACTTGATGTATTCAATTAGGATGATCATTAAGTAAAAAACTCTTTCTTGTGTTGATTTTGACGAAATTGGGAACAGACTATATCAATTACCAGACATAAAACCGGTTCCTGTGATTTTATTTTGACTGTCATTATTTTGAAACATTTTTTAAAGCAGGTCCACCAATAGGGAATATGCATGAAAAAAGAATCTGTTATCTTACCAGTTTATCCAAAAATATTCAATAGTAAAGTACTGAAAGTGAAAACAGAATAAAATTTGGTTGAAAAACGAACGAGAAAAAATGATTTTACGAAAATATGTCTATCTCACTCGCGAAAACACTATTTTGTATGGCAAATGTATGCATGACATAGACTATGACGTCACTAGTCCATATCGGACTTCTCTTTCTTATTTAAACTTTAAAGTTTCACATCTTCGTCGTTAATTAAGATATTTTAAAAGTTCTTTCATATTTTTTTACTGTGGTTATTAAGGATTATACTAAGAAAATAAAAAAATTACGTGCATACACCCTATTCTTTTGTGAAACACATAAATTCATATAACAGATAAATTCTTATACAGGAAGCTCAGACAGGAAGCTACCCTGAACCGTATTTTAAAATATATCTCGGTAATATTTTCCAAATTTGGCCACATTAGGTCTGCGGGGTATTTAGTACCCTTATCATTCAGGTTTGCAGATCAGGAGGAAGATCTTGACATCAATGGTCAATCACGCACACAAATACCTAAGCCCTCACTATAGATACACGTACTTACAACTTAGCCGGCGAACCATACTCCCTAAAGCCTTTGCCATTGTTTGTCAGTTCGGCCCTTCAGGCTATGGATGCAAATCGTGGCCCATTAGGTATATGAGACTTGGCTGTGTCTCCACCCCTTGACCTTGGTTCTGTTTGCCTTACTGGTTGAGGGCTTAAATGGCACTCTATCCTCACCTCAAAAAGTCCGGTGTTAGCAAAAGCTCATATGGAGCTAGCTGCATATGGACCACAGAACAACAAATGGACTTTGCAGCTAGCTTTTGCAAGCTTGCCGGTTTCGGGTACTTTTGACTTCTCTTTACAATTAACTTATAATTCTATTAAATATTACAAAAATTCCTACCTTAACTTGCGATTCAGTCATTCCCAGCGCGTACGCCAGCTTCGCTCTTTCCGGGCCAGCCAGATATTTGGTCTGCTCGAAGGTCTTCTCCAGTGCGAAGATCTGCTGCCCGCTGAACGTGGGCCTCGTGTGCTTCTTCTTGCCGTCCTTGTCCAGGCCACCGCCTTGGCCTGCGCACGCGCTTAAGGCTCCATTGCTCACTGGAAGTAAATAAATATGCCTCAGTATTGAAGTCAAGTGTATTTTATAAAATACTAGCTGTTACCCGCGGCTTCGCCCGCGTAATATATAGCCTATTTCCTTCTCGGTACCCTAACCTATGTGTATGCAAAATTTCATGATGATCGATTCAGTAGATACGGCGTGAAAGCGTAACAAACAAACAAACAAACAAACTCACTTTCGCATTTATAATATTAGTTGGGATTGGGATATTAGTTGGGATTGGGTTTGGGATGAAAGAGTTCGGACGTTGCAACTCAATTTGTGTTAATTATCTATAGTATAATAAGCATTGATATTTAAAAATATCTGCCAAATAAATATTATTTTCTAACTCAAATACGTATGTAATAACATAAGCGAAGAAACTCCTGAATTTCCAATACAGAAAGAAAACAGATATTTAATATATTATTTTGTAATTTGTACTTGGTTATAAAAAATATTTTTCCTGCATAGAATATGCAAATGATTTTAATGAAAAAACCATACATAAATACGAATATTTTTAACAATCCTCTGACTACTCTCTCTAATATATGGCTCAGGTAGAACAGAGAGGGTCTTGCTCCTGCAGTGAAGACTAAAAAAGACCGGATGATGATGATGATTATTTACACACACTTTAAGAATAGTGATTTAAATGAAAGATGTAAATCATAAATCTTATGATGTTTCATCTAACTTACAGACATTCGGTACATTATGCGTTTATGTCTGTAATAGGTACGTATTGCTTTGTTATCCAAAAACCTTTTATTTAAACACATAGGTAACTACCATTATCTAAAGAAAATAAACAGCCGATACTAATAAATCATTTACGCTTTCAAATGATCAACGCTAAATGATACATTTCATTAATTCTATCTCCCGACTGACGTCCCTAGCGTCGACGTTTTTATCATTATTTTCATTTCATTTTTTCTCCCCCCTTCGCCCCCTCGCTGGATTACCATCTTGTTGAGTTTTTTTAGGACAGTGGCGGCTCTATGCTGATTTGTATTGTAAATTCTTTTTTTTTCTTTTGCTTGTGGTCTACTGAAGATACATGATAAATGAGTTAAAGGTATATCTACCTATTGAAATATAAATGATGTGTGAAATACAAAATCATTATGTTATATTTAACTTTTTTTTTGAACATACGTTTTTAAATCTCGTATTTTATCAAAAATTGGTTCTATTTTTAGTTTTGCGAATCGTTGGTTATACAAATCAAAATCATGAAGACATTTGGTAAATTACTTTAGTTAGGTATAATTTCATTGTTAACAAGAAAAGCAAAAATCATTTATTAGGGTTCCATTATTCGATTTTGGTCGCTCTATCAATTTCTGGAAATAACTTAAATATACACGCGAGTTTTGCTGTTTTATTATATGTATAGATTATTATACACATAAGAGCTATGTGGCGTTTTCGTTACTACTTTTGACCGCTGTTAGGTCCTCGGTTTGTTTTATACAAAGATTTTCTATTAATCAAAAAAACAAATAGTAACAGACTCGGCGTCTCCTTAAATCACTATCACTACATATTATAAAACAAAGTCCTCCGCCGCGTCTGTCTGTCTGTCTGTCTGTTCGCGATAAACTCAAAAACTACTCCACGGATTTTCATACGGTTTTCACTAATAGATAAAGTGATTCACGAGGAAGGTTTTAAGGTATAATACATGCCCGGGCGCAGCCGGGTAGGGCTGCTAGTTTTCAATAAAAGCCTTGGAACTAAAAGCGTTCTGTATTCAATTTTATTCCATATTCAAATACGAGGATAACAGAAGCGTGGCGAGCCTACATCCCTCCCTCGGGAACGTCATGCGACGCTTCATCAAAACATTTATACGCGATGAAAAATATCACGATGGGATGTGATGGCTTTTTGTTTTGGTTTATGTGGCTTTCATTTTTACGTTTCATCGCGGATGTTCAGTTGGAATAAAGTTAATGGACTATGAAATGTTGGTATTTTAACAAAATTTTTGTTTGAAATGACGGGTAGATGATATATTTTGACAATTATTTTGTGTATAAAATGGTTAGTAGATAAATAACATTCCCATGGATATCAATACAAATAAAAATGATATATCTGATTAATTTAAACCGTAATACGTAGATATTGCTTGTTATTTTAGTAGGATATTGCTGCAGGTTAGATGAAAGTGCTGAAGAGTCATAGTGCTAGAGTGTAAAAAATCATACACTGGGATTTTTGTCTCTTTCATTATTTCTTTTTCTTTCATTTATATATTGTTCCTTTATTTTATGTTTTTTCTTTTATTTAAAATTAAATGAAGATTTTTATCACTAATAGTAGGAAAGAGCGTGGAGAGTGTAGGCCGAACCCTCTGACTGCCCTGTCTTATGTATGGCTCTGGTAGTCAGAGAGGGTCGTGCTCCTGCAGTGGAGAATAAACAAGACCTGATGATGAATGATGAATAATAGGAAATATGAAAATGTTAGAGAGTATTCTCTCTAACATTTTCATATTTCCTACGTATGGTTTAGATAGATACCTATTTGGCTATCATACAATCACAAATATGAACCTACGATAAAATAAATTAATACTTACATCTACGGCGTAAATCAACGAAAAAATAAAAATAAATAAACCAAAACAAGGCTGTATATGTTCCCATAAATCTTGCACTAGATATATTCGGTACCAATACGTCGTAAACATACCTCTGGCAGTTACATTAAGCATTAATATTAATGTAAACATTAACCCTATGTCCACGGTCTACCTTATTACTTAAGTACCTATGTAATAAATATTTATTGCCAACATTCATTTAGGAAAATTTACTAGACATATAATGTAGTTTTGTATGTCTTGTTTTGGAATATTCTGTGACGTCATTTGCTTTAGTGAATAGAGTTGATAAATATTTAGAATATTATATAGTTTTAGGCCTTTTTGGAAAACTAACTTAGCAATTAAATTATTTTGTCTGCGATCGGAAATTATTCTTTCTAAAATCGTACAAGATTATATTTTATATTAAAAGAAAAAAAATCATTGAATTGGATTAGAAATTCGTTCTATTGTTTAAAAAATCGCAAAGATATGAACAATTTCATAGTTTTATTTGATTTTTATGCATTCACGATCCTATTTCGATATACTCTAATTAAGTAAATTAAAAAAATAAGCTATAGTGAAAAATTTTAGTGCGAGCTGAGTTTGAACCAGCGACTTTATGTCTACATAAACCAGAAGCCGTACATATAGGTACTTTACCACTTGGAACCACTTTAAAGAGTGCTAGACTCCGATTTTCTCTTATTGTAATGTTCCGAAAAAGAAACATTGTATTCCAATAGAATGTCGATTATATCTAGAACCAACTCGCAACAAGACACTGCTGATAGAAAATCACCGACTTCACTAAATGGCATTCATTCAGTCAAGATGTTGAAAGTTACATTCAACGACTTGAAGAGTTGTCCTTTAGTCATTCAATTAAACGTGGTCATTCAATGAACGCGCTAGTCATTTAACCAAATAGCAGATTCAACCAGATAACTGCGACATATATACCTGCTCAAGAATTAAGTAAATAGTGTCACAACAGCAGTAAATAACGAAAGAAAAACTCTCCTCACAATGATCAATACTCCGTTTACAGTCATTAAATAAGGGCAATGTAACTGAAAACAGGAAAACAACAACATCCAAAACAATTTCCACCCTAACTCCACGTAATACGGTTGAAATCACTTCATTTACCATACTATACAGTGTGTAACCGACATTGTCTGGGTCAACTGCATTTAAATATCAACTCTGTTACGGTTGGTTAAGTATTAAATTCGTTTGCGGACAGTTCGGTGTATTCAGTATTTGATCCGGTGTTTGCTGTAGTTCACCAACCTAATATTATGTGGACAATTTATACGATTCGAAGTACAAACGGTGGTGTTTTGCAGTATTCTGCAATGGTGTCATAGTGGTATGCATTAGGTAAAGTATTTATTTGTTTTATGACAATTGACTCGAATTTAGATTTCATCTCCAGTACACAAATATTCGGCTGTAGTTCTGGATGAGATGTGTAAGTTTGTGTGTGTTTGTGTGATCTGTATACACATGTCAACTATTAGGTAGCCAAAAAAATCAACCACATCGTTTTTTCTTTTTCACATCCCTTTTTCCATTACTATTTGGGTTCCATTATTAATCCTGATTTCCAGATTTTTAAATTGCGAAATCCTTTTTATAGGTTTATATCTTTTTTAAAAGCCGTGATGTCTACGGGGAAGTTACTAGCACTAATCTTTTCCATAAGAGATGATGACCTATTTTCCACTCACAAAGATCATTATCACTAAAAAACCCATTTACACATTAAATTTCGCCATTTGCCCTCGCTATGCACCTATCAAGACAGAGCCTTTGAGCTTAAGAGTCCCACGTAAAGCCGAAATCCCATACAAAAGTAGTTTCGTTTTAGTTTTACAACCGTTAGGCCAATCTCAACCAAATATCGTACATATGACCGGATAAGGCATATTGATGTTTATAATCAGATTTAAATTTTAAAAACAATACCTATACAAAATTACAGCGAGTAGAAGTTTTCGATGCAAAACTTCAAAGCTCAAAAGCTCTGTCTTCTCCCTAAGGGACGTAGACGTGAAGCAATGCCCCTATGTCCAATTGACAAAGACATTATGTACCCAACGGCCACATACACCTTTTAAAACCGCCATTTGCATTTTCTTGCTATACACCGTCCAAACGTCCAAACCTTAAGCTTGAGCGGCTCTGTTCTCCCTGTAAGGGGTGTAGATATGAAGCAATGCCCCTACATCCAATTGCCAAAGACATGTACCTAACGTCCAGACCTTAAGATAAAGAGGCTCTGTCCTCCCCTTAAGCTCAAGAGGCTCTATTCTCCCCGTAAGGGATGTAGACGTGAAGCAATGCTCCTACGCCCAATTGACAAAGACATTATGTACCCAACGGCCACATACACCTTTTAAACCCGCCATTTGCATTCCCTCGGAGTGCACCGGCCGCACTTTTTGTGCCGCCATATTGCGCATGCATTATGCAGTATTTGTGATATTGTCTCGGGTTGGGAGCCAACTTGCAGTTTTGTTCAATAATATCGCGAGTAAGGCAGAGTTACGGCCGATGGACAGTTTGTTTCGATTTCAATAAAGTTTTACTCCGACATTTTGTCCTGTTTCGGAAAATACAAACGTATATTCTGTGTGCGGGAGTTATAAGTAGATATAAGCACTGTGTATAATTGTCTACTAATAGATTAACAAATTTATGGTATTTATGCAATAGTACTTAAATATGGTATTTTTGCCGCCGACTGCCTGAGACTCAGAGTCCTTAAATGGAGAACCTTAGACAAATATCGGTTAAAAACATTTATTTTATTCCTATAGGAATTGAATCCAGAGCTTCATGGTTTGCAAAGTAACATGTAGTGAACTATTGCGCGACAGAGGCCATCATTTATATACATGAATATATACCTCTAATTTATTCCTGCCTAATAACAAACAATAATGCTGAACGAAAATGAGAAAGTTCCTCAAGAGCCTACTCAGCACACTCGTAAATGTTTGAATCTTGTTCAGCGTACTTAACAAAGTATAATAACAGTAACGCGACATTATTTAATCCAAGTTTACTATACACGTGGAGTTTGTTCGCTTCCCAAACTACACATGAGGCATTCTTGCGCCTGGAGTAATAATTAAAACTGCTGTGCTGTAACCACAGTGTGAAGATAACAGTAGGGTAACTAAAATAATTTAGACTTTTCGCGCCACCGTCACGATAAGAAGAAGAAATAGGATAACTTAGCCAGAATCGCTAAAAACTAACTTCGTGACTGGATGTTCAAGAATAGTAATATTATATTTTTCCCAAAAGTTTTATCCTCTTTGTTCTATTTATTGTGCAACGGGGCGGATAATCTTAGCTATTTACAGATGAAACTGGCAATAATCAGCTTTCAACCTCAAAGTTAAGGTAAACGTAATGATCTGAGCAACGTTTCCTTGAAAGGATATAATTATAAAAATGCAAAGGAACAAATAAATCGCAGTGTATATGAAAAAATAGACAATCAAAGGCCTTTAAACAGCTGTGACGAGGCAAATGATAAAATGTATTTCTGGCTCTATCTGTAAAAGTATTTTTCTTGGGCATAGGAATTTAATTTACCTACTGTTCTCCCCTATACTGTGGCATAACTTCACGCACCTCAATTATATTGCGGTCACTTTCAATTTTCAACTTTACGTGTAACAACATAAGAAGCAAAAGTTTCCCTCACTCTCCCGGTGGGAGGGTAAATGAGTAGGATTTATTTGTACACGATAGAGCGCAGATTTCGTGTGGTAAGGCGTGTAGCGATGGGATGAAAACGTAACACGTTTCCTTATTGTATTGTTATGGAGGCTCGTAGGTATAAAAGTCTTATTTTATGTGTAGCAGTGTTATGAAACTTTTGGATAATCCTACGCGATAATAGAGATGTGTTTTATTTGCTGTAGAAGTTTTAGATGATATTGGGTAGAAGCTAAGTTATTAAGAAGGTTGTAACCTCACTTTTTATTGTTCTTATTAAAGACGAGCCTAGCTCTTGTCTTTGGAGTAACTAATAGATATCAGAATAGCTGAGCAACTAATGACTTTTATGCAAATCATACTATTAATGGAAAATACATCTGTATACAAAGATTCGTTATTATTTTACATGTGGAAATAAATATTCTTAGAGGTTTAATATTAATATGTTTAGACACTATGACTATACATCATTTAATTTCTTACAAAATATGGGCACTCCTAAGTAATAATTAACATCAAAATCATAAGTGAACAAAATATAATATTTCACTAATCATAGAGTGCTCCATGCCATTAGCTCTTTCTAAGACCATAAAAATATTTCAGCTCATGCTTGAGTTTCATAAAAGGGACACCCTCAAAACACCCTAAAGCCTACACCCCTTTCTCTCCTCGTTACTTGGAATGGAGCCGGGGTCCCCCGGGAAGGGGTTCTAACCACACGCGCACAGATTCGGGACAGCCTCCTAATTGTTATTTGCTGTTTTAGAGTCGCTTTGTTTTAATGTTTGTTGAACTTCAAATTAAGTATAAATTGGGTTTGTAGGTTTTATATGGCTTTCGGGTATATTTTGTAAGCCTTTAGTATGATAATACAATGTTTATTTGTTTTTTTGTTATTTTTTTCAAATACTTTGTTATTTTGCCGCCTTTGCATTAAACATATTTTAATAAGCAAAAGCTAGTAAACTAACACTCTAAACTTGGCTTTGGATCTTATCACCTTGGGCTCTGTATATGCCGCAAGGAGATAAAGACGTGACAATAAGTATATATGCATAAATCATTCACATAACAACCAGTTTAGGTGAAATTTAAATGTGACTTATTCGTAAGAATACCATTTAACATAAAATAGTGTTTTTACGCTAAAATAGACGCTGTTCAGGGATAACAATCATACAAAAAATACATAAATAATAATTACTTTAAAACATAACTATACTTTTTACCTACATTAAGTTTAGCAAGGGTGAACGTAAATAGAGTCAAAAGAAAAATTAAATTGTTACACTTCGGTTTTTGTGGTAAATAGGTAGGATTTCTGTTCAATAAAGTTTGATTTAAAAATAACCCGACCTTAAAATAGCTTGGGCTAGCTAGATCGCACAATATCTTTGATGTTCTCCGCTACATTCAATAAAGGTTATGAACAAATGTCGCCGTGTCGCCGCCATGTTGCTATGTCCTGAAAATGTAGCGCGCACACTTACGACTGCTTACTTTTAAACGCCGATGAGTTACACAGTGCAAGAGTGATAATTTGTTGGGCTGATTTTTCTGCGATATTTTATTTTAGCAACAACAAGGTATCCGCTTCATCATGGACTCATAAATGATAGACTTACACAATGTCTTTGAATTTTTCTGCTGCATCCTAATCCTAACTATATAAGTATAATATCCTAATCTTAACTAATATTATAAATGCGGAAATGAATTTGTTTGTTTGTTTATTTGTTTGTTTGTTACGCTTTCATGAAACCGATCATCATGAAATTTTGCATACACATAGGTTAGGGTACTGAGAAGGCCATAGGCTATATATAACGTGGGCGAAGCCGCGGGCAACAGCTAGTTCAATATACATAATTTATGAACAAATGTCGCCATGTCACCGCCATATTTTGTAACATTCGCGATGTCCTGCAAATATTTTTGCCAATGAGGTCCATTTACGTTTCACCTACAAGTTCCTAAAGTATGGAAACTTTATGCAAATGCATCGTAATTGTAGCGCTCAACTAACACTTATTAATTGGTTCTTAAAAGTATACATACATATATGCAAAATGTGTTATATTTTGTCGATGAATATTAAGTATATTATTGATTAATACCTTGAAATGTAATCAAATAAGTGACTTGTTGAATTTTTGATCAACATATTGGATTGACAATTACTAAAATAGCATAGGTATGTTTTCCTTACATTTTCACAAGAAAATGCTGTTACCATGAGTTATTGTATGTTGGCCCGTTGGCAAACTATATCCAGACAATTGTGTACCTATATCAAAAAAACACCCGAAAAATATAACTAAAATTCATTTTACATAGTTTTAACCTGAGACATAGTGCCTCATTTATGGAGTTTTAATTAATAGCAACGTGCGACTAATCGCAAACGTGCACCCTGTTATCTTCCGTCGACAGGTGTCGCACGTGTATCACCCATATGGAGCCCTATCTCTATATTACTCGCAATGGCTTGTACACTCGACTTGTATCGTATGATTATTGTGATATTGTCTTGACCTCGAAATAGTAGTCACTACAGGGTTTTAAAAAGTAGCGACTTGCGAGTAATCGGAAATTTGCGCACTGTTATCTTCCATCGACAGGTGTCGCACGTGTATCGGCATATGGGGCCCTATCTCTATATTACTCGCAATGGCTTGTACACTCGACTTGTATCGTATGATTATTGTGATATTGTCTTAACCTCGAAATAGTAATCACTACAGGGTTTTAAAAAGTAGCGACTTGCGACTAATCGCAAACGTGCGCTCTGTAATCTTCCGTCGACAGGTGTCGCACGTGTATCAGCATACGGGGCCCTATCTCTATATTACTCGCAATGGCTTGTACACTCGACTTGTATCGTATGATTATTGTGATTCTTATTGTGATATTGTCTTAACCTCGAAATAGTAGTCACTACAGGGTTTTAAAAAGTAGCGACTTGCGACTAATCGCAAACGTGCGCACTGTTATCTTCCGTCGACAGGTGTCGCACGTGTATCGGCATATGGGGCCCTATCTCTGTATTACTCGCAATGGCTTGTACACTCGACTTGTATCGTATGATTATTGTGATTCTTGTTGTGATATGAATATTAAATGTTATCTGTGAACACAGTCGTATCTATTTAGCGGTTTTTTGGATGAGGAAGTCATCAGAACATCTGTATTAACTACAAATGGATGCAGAATTTCTTAATCTGAATAGGAATAAAATGTTGAAACACAAATAAAATACTGAAATTTAAAGCATATATACCTATACCTTACATGTATGGTAACTTATTTTGCAATGAAGTAGAATATTAATTAATATGAAGGAAAAGTGTTCTTATGCATTCAAAATTCTATTCTGATATACTTCTTTTAAATTCAGAAATGAGATATGGGAAATAATTTCATGCAGGCAGGATTCGCAATAACTTTGTCTATGTATAACGAATATATAAGTGGTATCTTCTACGATCGGCAAAAATCGGTAAACACTAATCTTGTCCTACAAATCCCGCATTATAATTAAAATTAATATTTTAATGATAGTGCGGCCGCGTCTGTTCATGCGGCCACGTTTATACCGCCCATCTGCGTAAAAATAACGAATTGTGGCATATGCAGTTATTGAATAGTGATAAGTTGTGAACTCACCTTAAAAATAGTGCTAATGTAAGAAGTATCTTCTACGATTGGTGAGAATCCAAAAAAACAAGTAAATATGCCGAATAATAAGTATAACACAATTTAACACTAATCTTGTCCTACAAATCCCGCACTATCATTAAAATATTAATACATAGTGCGGCCGCGTCTGTTCATGCGGCCACGTTTTTGCTGCCCATCTGCGTAAAAAATAACGAATTGTACATATGCAGTTATTGAATAGTGATAAGTTGTGAACTCACCTTAAAAATAGTGCTAATGTAAGAAGTATCTTCTACGATTGGTGAGAATCCAAAAAAAACAAGTAAATATGCCGAATAATAAGTATAACACAATTTAACACTAATCTTGTCCTACAAATCCCGCACTATCATTAAAATATTAATACATAGTGCGGCCGCGTCTGTTCATGCGGCCACGTTTTTGCTGCCCATCTGCGTAAAAAATAACGAATTGTACATATGCAGTTATTGATTAGTGATAAGTTATGAACTCACCTAAAAAATAGTGCTAATGTAAGAAGTATCTTCTACGATTGGTGAAAATCCAAAAAAAACAAGTAAATATGCCGAAAAATAAGTATAACACAATTTAACACTAATCTTGTCCTACAAATCCCGCACTATCATTAAAATATTAATACATAGTGCGGCCGCGTCTGTTCATGCGGCCACGTTTTTGCCGCCCATCTGCGCGCGTATAATATCACTTTGATAACTTTCCCGTTTTTGCGGAACATTGTTTTGATTATGATACTTTATAAGGGACGCAACGTCTGTCGCCCGCGATGATGTCGATAATGTGTGTTATATAAACTTATGTTACAGCCATTGTTTTCTATTTCTCACTTTATAAGAAATGAAACACTGTATGGTTCCCGGCAGAGTAGAATAGGACCACTCCAAGTCTTCCTGTGTAGGTCGTCGTAGGAAGAGACTTAGGAAACATAGGTAAACAAAACTTAAAAACATCAAAGGTACCTCTCCAATCCGTCTGGACAGCGTGGAGTGATGTAAGCCAAATCTTCTGACTGCTCTGGCTAATATAAATGGCTCTGGAAGTACAGAGAGGGTCGTGCTCCTGCAGTGGAGACTGAAGATCTGATGATGTAGAAATGAATGATACCTAGCCGTTAAATAAATAAATATATACGGACAAATCACACAGATTGAGTTAGCCCCAAAGTAAGTTCAAGACTTGTGTTATGGGATACTAACTCAACGATACAATATTTTATGACAAATACATATATAGATAAACATCCAAGACCCAGGTCAATCTGAAAAAGATAATTTTCCACCTTGACCTGACCGGGGATCGAACCCGGGACCATCCGTGTCGCAGGCCGGCGTGTTGACCGCTGCGCCACGGAGCTCGTTAAATAACCATAGATTCCGTTTTGCACCTATACTTACGCTCAACCAACACGCTAAATGTGGCTTTTAGTCTTATTGTATTAGTCTACCCCGTAAGAGAAAAAGACGTGGAAATAAGTATGTTTATGAAAAAAGATAAGATTCTTCAGTATTCTTCTTTTTCAGACCTAAGTCATTATTTTGGGGTACCTCTATTACATTACTACCCAATTCATACTAGGGAGTTTCTTTGCTGTTGTCCCAGTTTGAATTATATATTTCATACTATATCTGTATACCTACTGGTCTCTCTCTCTCTTTCATATGAGCGTGTTCCCGGTTGCATCCTCAGTTGGGTGTTACGGGGCCCGGAATCCGCTCACCGATCTACTGGTAAGTATATCTATTTGTATTTTCACACTCCTAGTAGGTATTTGGATAACTCTCATAGGTACTAGGCTATGTCCTCGGGTCTTCTTTCAAATCTGACATAGCTTTGAAAATTAAATTACACCTTTAATTTTAGTTTTGCGAATGAATGAACTCTATAAAAACACTGACAAATTTTAACATTTTCAAGTGAATATTAGGATTAGAAAATGTTACAATGAACCTAACTCGCATCACAAATGCCAAAGTGCCAGAAGAAATTTAAATAAGCCCAAGACCATGGCGTCTGCAATGTCGCTAAAATATTTGACAAAACTAAAAATAATCACTGTTAGACCCGCAGTACCACCTTTATACACATTTTTTTTTAAATTGTTCAATAAAGTTTAAATAAAATAAATACCAATGATCATAACAAATATATAATTTTAAATATTTATTTTTAAGCTTACAATCTGCGGTAGACGTTGTTTATTAAATTTAAATTATACATACTCCAAAAATATTTCTATATAACTAAAACATTTAATGTTATAAGTATACTTAACTAAAAGGTAAGAAAATTCAGAACTAAATAATGAAAAAAAAAACTAAAACTAACAAAATAATTAATCAAATATGCCACCCCGGATAAAAAGGAAATTATTATTCCGGTTAGGAAATTATTTATATTAGGAAAACAGACTTTTTATCACACATATAACGAAAACTAAACCTCGTAACTGAAAAACTATTCAACAGTATTGAACTAGCACATTGAGAGAGGAAATTTAAGCCACCATATGCAGCGGGCGGCCACAGGGAGGCAATAAGGGGCGGGCGTAATTAAAAAAATATGTCCCACTTCATTGAACGACCACAGCGCGTGCCTTATTTTGGAAATTCGTAATGGCGGGCGGATTTCATACACTGCTTTTTGTTATTGCTATATGAAGGGTTGGATTCTATTTTGGGAGCCTTTGTTTATTTGTTGACTTATATTTGTTATATGTTGTGCATTTGTGTTTATATATTAAATGAGATTGAGACTGATTATTTGATAGGTAGCCTACAATCGGTAATTCAAATTGAAATGATGAATAAAGTTATACATTCATTAGGAAGTTAGTGGTAAAATTTATTACTAAACATATCACAGTCATACATACTAATTGGGGCAAAGCAATTCTTTTTTAATGTAGTTAAGTTTCAAGTTTGTAAGTCAATGTTACATTCAGATACAGGCACTTCTTTTTAGTTCATTGTCAAAAAATCTAAGAAACCATGTTATAATTAATATACACACAATCACATTTGGTTATATTTTATCTCTTTCAGGGTAGACAAAGTCTACAGCTACGATTTGAAGAAAATATGCTTCTCAAATACTTAAAGTATCAACGTGCAGTCGCATAGCTTCCTAGGCTTTAACTTGTATCAATATAAAATAACTCTTTACATGTCATCAATGGCTCAAAGAAAATTTACAATCTCAATTCCTGTCCCATAGCAATTTTCTCAAAAATCAGTGTAAACAATTACTCGAGGCCTTAACCCAAGCAATTATACTTCGGTCGCGTCCCGTAATGAAATTAAATTAAGAATAACATAATACCGCCTGGCGAGGCGGCCACATTTTCGCGTTTGGCCCCCAGCCGGCCCTGGGGGGGAGTTGTCGAAATTTAGCCGCAACCGCTTCAAATTTTTTCATGGAGTTTGTAAATTTTGTTGCGATAAAATTGTTAATGTATCTCTAGGTTCGCATTTATTTCTTAAATTGGTTCCTATTCTATTTTAATATCCTTCTATTTTAAAATAATATTTGGTTTTGTTTCAAGAATAAAACAATATATTTTTAGGCATGTTTAACAACATGCCAAGCTGAAAATTCAAACAACTTATCCAATCATCATATTACTATAATATTAAGATACTGATGATTATGATGGATGAACTCGCATAAATGGTGGATAAAAAAACTGTTTATTTAAAAGCATGTAGCTAAAAATCACTGTTAAGGGCTTTTTATCTGATATCAATACAACAAGTTTAGATAAAATTGGTTTTAAAAAGTACAGTTTAAAAGTGTCAAAAAATAAAAATAAAAATTATTATTCTGTAAAACAGCTTACAAAATTATAGCAAACTAGATGTTACCCGCAGGGTCGCCCGCGTAATATATAGCCTATGTCGTTCTCAGTACCTTAACCTATGTGTATGCCAAATTTATGATGATCGGATCAGTAGAACATGAAAGTGTAACAAACACACTTTCGCATTTATAATATTAGTTGGGATTGGGATGGGATCTTGTTATCAAAGCTAGTTTCATAAACGCAATATTTTTACCCTCCGAACAAAGTCTTACATCACTCATACAATATACTAAAGAAGTGACGTCATTTGTCTGTTGTTTTTTTTATGATTATAAGCGGGAGGATTAATCGTGACTTTATATCCTTTGTATCTTAAAGAGTTTTTATGTTGCTATTATTAAGTAAAAAATTCCTATTTATTGAGAACACTTTTCGTAGCATTTTATTGTCGCCATTGTGAAATTAAAAGATAAAGATATACTTTATTTGGGAGAATAAAATATATAGGTAAGTACAGAAAACATGAAAAGAAAATTAATATAATGAAACTAAAAAGAAAAAAAATTAACTCTATGTCTATCAGTCTATTACCTTTTCACGTATCGACCTCTGGACAGATTTGGATGAAATTCAACTATTTCTGAGGGACCAACTTATTAGATGAAATTTCTTTATCATTTTGCATCCCAAGCAAGAAATGATGATATACACTATAAGTATATGACTGTACGTTACTATTTTTTATATAATTAAATTCAAAACTATATTTGGTGACGATATTACTGTATGATACACATTTCTTTAGGTAAACAGAAATAGACGAAATAATAATATGTTTTACAATCATTAATTTGCTGTCATCATGGTGTTTTGTTCTGAAAATGTCTTAGCTTTTGTAGTGACTTGTAACAAGTTTATTGACTTTTTGGCAAAGATACAAAAGTCTCGTATGTTACGGTATGTCACTGAAAAACATTGGAATCGTTTTTCTTGTCATGTACTCTGTTAGGTACTTAGTTGTAGAAAATAAAATGTCATCAGAACGGTACACAATGTTAACCTTTATATTATTATACGTGTGTTTATTCTGAGCTCATAACGTTATACAGAATCACTTTTGATCTATCTATTGTTCCCAAAAGCCACGATAGTAGAAGACATTACTCCCAAATATCGCGTTTCATCGAAGTTACTTTTGACAGAATGTACTGATGGCAAGCTCAATTAACATAAAATATTTCTGTATATAAACGGGATTTACCACGTCATCATCATCATCATCAGGTCTTTCTAGTCTCCACTGCAGGAGCACGACCCTCTCTGTACTACCAGAGCCATATACTAGCCTGAGTAGTCAGAGGATTTGGCCTACACCCTCCGCGCTTTACTTACCACGTACCTTTTATTTCTTTACCCTGACGTTTCAATGGAGTTACATCCATCCTGGTAGTATTGAGACTGAAAAAGAACAGCCTCCTAATAAGTTTTTGCCAAGGCACGCACACATTGCGTTTTTTTTAAATAAAAGAGCTTTTTGAATTCTATACAAATTACTTTTACTACTACCCTATGTCGTCATGGAATAGTCTAAAAGGGGGCAATAAGGTTTTTGCCATGACACGCATGTATTTGCTTATTTTAGAAAAAGATCTTGTTATATTATACATTAGTTACTTTTAGTATTACTCTATGACGTCACAGCATAGTCCAAAAGGGGGATTTCGGCTCCTCAATGAGAGAATGGGGTGTCGGATTGCGTCGCCCGCGATAAACGTTTTAATAAAATTATTCGCTGATCCCCACTCGAGTTATCTGGCCTATTTAGCCGACTGAGATAATGGGATATTATGCTTGTCGATTCGTGTTTGCGATTTAATTAGCGTGTACGAAAAATATCTATAATGACATAATGCTTGTTGTTGTTTTCGTGTGGTAAGTTGCCAGCACTGTTGTCAGGTTTTTAAGCTACCTAAAGGCAACTGACGTAGCTTAGCGGCTGCTGCCGCAGTGGTAATCACGCCAGCCCGTGACACGAGTGGTCCCGGTATTCGATCCCCGGTCAGGTCATGATGGAAAACGAATTTTTGCACGGGTTTTGGATGTTTATCTATATATTTATTTGTAATGAAATATACTTAGTATCATTAAGCAAGTATCCAAAAATCCTAAACTTGTGTAAAGCTTCGAACTTATTTCAGGGCTAGCTATTCATTTTAAACACTCAGTTGAGAGAAAGAGAGAGTAAGAGAGAAATGATTATTTTAGTGCCTAATCACAATTATTTATAGGATCTACTATATTTTTAGTATCTAAAAAGATAATATGTATTAAAGCTCACTTTCAAACATTTAATTGCAAGTAGTATGTAATTGTTGTGTACTTGGGTACAATGTACGTATGTAGGTATATGTACGCACTTTTAATTACAAATTCAAGAATCTATCATACACGGATATGCTCTCATAGAACAATATTGGTTGTTTCTACTAGGACAAGAAAATGGCAAGGGATCCAAGGCAAAAATGAATAGGCATTATAAGAGTTTGCCTGTACCACCCTAGATATCATTGTTGCCTACCATCAGGCAAGTTATAGGAGAAACGGCTTTTTCTTTAATTATACAAAGTGTTTCCGGTTGAATCCTCACAACAGAGGTGCTTCCGAGCCCGGGTCCTCTAAAATACTCATACTTATGTCATCAAAGCAAAACAATTTGTTACTGTAGATTATTTAATCCCCATGAATTTATTTCCATTTCAAATACGTACATTTTTCTATGCCTCAATTAACTCTTCGGCCTTCGAAATCAGGGTTAATTGTGTGCTCCTGGCCGGCCACGGAACCATTTATTATGTCTGCTCGCAGCCTACGCATACTTCATTATTTCTTTCTATAGTGCAATATTGAAGTTGAAGTGAATTAGCGAAGACTTATATATGGCGAAATTTTGGCCCGTCGATACGAACAACATTTTCCAATGGTATAAACATGGTATAAATAACCTCGAAATGGGTACGATGGTAAAATAACAAGGACTTTTCTTGAATACTTATGTTTCAAAATCGTGAAATATAATATCTACTTCAACATGTTGTTGAACACAACATGCTTCTTTGATAACGAATTAAAAAATAACTACCAAAATAATTATTGTGTTTATTTTCTGTCGTATCTCTTATGTAATATAGTCATTGAAATAAAAGTAATACTTAGATCAATCGCAACTACTTGCGAATGCACAAAAATCTTAGGTGACAGTACTTTTTACCCGACTGAACCACCCAGAAGGAGGGTAATGTTTTTCGCGCGTATATATGTTTGTGTATATGAATGTGAGTATGTCTTTTCCACTGTTTTTTCCTGTAGCCTGAACAGCTTGACCGATTTTGAAGTGAGGTGTCATTAGATTTGTATTCTTCCCCGTAGTATGTGGTCTCAACGCCTTAATCGTACGATTTGTTCTCAAAGACTCGCATAGATGGCGCCACTCGAAACTACACAACATTGTATCTACCGTATTATGAGAATATAAAAACATGATTCACAAAATATATCTTATTAAAAATCAAAACAATATTTTAGGCATAATATTTTATAATGACTATTATATTTATAATGAATTTAGTAAGTTGAAGGCTAACGCAGATTACCGCCATCTAGTATCGAGCAGCAAGCAACTCTCCTGCGCCATACATTCGCCTGCTTTTCGCAACCTTAATTTGGTCCAATATTTTTGTATGAGGTGGGCAACACAATATAATACTATCGTAATAGACTTATTACGATAGTATTATATTGTCTTTGCCCGTAGTATCATTGGCTATGTAACGACAGCAAAAAATCAATAAAGCAGACATAAACTGTCAAAAAGACAGTCAAGATTGTTAAATATTTTTTAATAATCCACTAGTTACATGAATATAATATTAATGTCTAACAAAACCTATAGGTAACCTAATTACTAAAATAATGACGCATTAAGTAAAATCATATAAAGCGTATCGTGCGCGATACGCCGATATTAAACGCGTAATTGTGTGATCTCGCCACTCGAGATACGCTATCGCCTTAATTATGTTTTCCGAAGCGCTGTAAATATTATTAGCTTTTGCGTAAATAAGGACATGCGGTTTTTCGCGTACAAGCACTTTTGTTACTTGCCTAGTAAGACCGACCAAGTGCGAGTTGATGGATATAGACCCAGTTTCGTGCCACTATACAATATTTGATTTATTTCTCTATTTAAAAGTGTATGTACTCGAGGGCAGAAAAACCTGACCGGTTTATCTGCCCTCGACTTGACACAACAATTTATACTCGTATAAGAAATAACACTCACAATAAAAATTGGTACAAAGGCACTACTTATTTCTTAAGAAATCTCTTAAACTACAAAAAACTACACGTTTCATAAAAAAGTTAAAGTCTCTACTATGGTTCAAAAGAAACAGCCCTGTAGCATGTGACTGTGACACACAGACGGACTGACTAAGTACAGCGGAGGCTTAGTAATAATGTGTCATTGACAGTCTTTCAGTACGGAACCCGAGAAACAATAAACTAGGACAAGAATTCATAACATTATCTCTATGAAAAATATTAAAACGACTGTCCTGCCTCAAAGAAAAGTCGAAAAGTAGCTTAACAAATCTGTCAAAGATAGAAATATGCCCTATAAAATAACTGAATTTAAATTATGATGATGATGCTGATAGAGACAGAGGTACCTCCATAATCACTCATTAGCAATTGACTTATCAGATAACCGGGTATCAGTTAATATATCAGTATCATACTGTCACGTTTATTAAAACACTCAGCCGAGCGGAAAATGCAACTTATGGTAATTACCTTTGATGTCATTATTGACCTAGAGTGCAAAGTGCAAGCAAAGCATCTCCGTTTTACCTAAGGAAATATTTTTATTGCCGTACGGTTCCCGGCAGAGTGGAATAAGACCACTCCAAGCCTTCCCATGGATGTCGTAGAAGGCGACTTAAGAAACACAAGCTAAATAAAGCTTAAAAACATCAAAGATACCTCTCTAACACGTCGGCCAGAGCGTAGGCCAAATCGTCTGTCTGCTCTGGCTAATATATGGCTCTGGAAGTACAGAGAGAGAGTCGTGCTCCTGTAGTGGAATCAAAAAGACCTGATGATGATGAATATTTACGTATGTCTATCTTCCTATTTGTCGGTTCTTCTCTATATCACATTTTTCAACCAATTTCTATGGTATTTAATGATAAGTGCTGCAAAGTCACATGCCACTAAACTTGTTATAATAATTAACAGAACTATGACGTTATGTTATCATGAAAATGTGGCAACAATAAACTTATCCCTCTCTAGGTGACTAACGGAAAATAATATCTATGTTTCGTCTAAATTCTGTAATTATTTTGTTTAAAATCACATTTACGAGTAACACTAGGAAACTACAAATTTCAGTCATTGTTGATGTAAAGACAATGTTATAATTACAAGATTATTGCAACGTCTAAGTTTTACACCCGTTACGATGCCGCCAAATGCGAATAGCGATAACTAATAGTGCCGTGGGGATCATCTACCGAATTTGCAGTAAAGAATAGGCATAACTCTCAACCCTTGCTAATCAATACCTGCCGGACAGCTTGTAGCGAGCTGTTGAGTAACGACACCACGAACCCAAGTGCTCCAGAAGGTCGGTTAGAGTCCTCACCCCCCCACGTGTCTACATCGGTCGGGAAGGAAACTCAAGAGGACTCCCTGGACTCATGGCTCTGGCTTGCCTTTGTTGGCCGTCCACAAAGTAGTCGTTAGAGCTATTGCTCTAAGGTGAAAGTTTTAAAGAGCGTAACGCCGCGACTAACTTGGGAGAAAGCACAGCACACCTGCCTACACCTTGAGTCCTCCGCACTGGTGTTGCCTCTTTTGCAGACAATAATCGTCAGACAGTTTCAGGGCCTCATCTAGAGGGCGTCAAGTCGCCACCGGCCAATTTTAGTGAGTTATCATGATAATGGCAGATGTGCGACCCTTTGCAATAACCCAGCACAATTTCACTTACATATCAGTTCCATAACCTACTTTATTCTTCTTTTTAATACTAGTTCTTTCTCTGGCCAAGACTTGTTCGAGGGAATATTATACATAAAAAATAAAAAAATAAAAACATTGGTATTTCCAGGAACGGGTTCTGGCTAGAGACTTTCATTTCATCAATTTATTCATACATGTTAGATCTATGTGGCAACGTAAGCCTTTCAAAGGACCGGGGCCAATCGTGGCTCCAAAAGAGAAAAAAAAGGAAAACTAAATACCATTTTTTTTTCGTCCTAAATATAGTACATTTTAAGCCAAGTGAAATCAAGAAATTTATGGCAATCCAAATCACTCACTGTATTTTTAAAACAATGTTATCTATTATATAACAAACAACTGCATCTATTGTAACATTTATTAGTTACATACATCCCTTACAATGCCACAAATGTTCGTAAAAATAACCTAAGGCGCTGACGGTACTCAAACGTAGGACTCAAACAATAGCTATAAAATAACAAAACACAAAAAAATGTAATACCAATAAATTGAATTTTGTTATATGACGTATCATTATATATTTTACTAAACACATGAAATATCTGGAACAATCTAATTCGCAAACCTTCTTGATGTTAACACAACGTTATTGTAACGTCTACGTGTTACACCCGTTACGGCGCCGCAAATGTGCGTAGCGATAACTTAGGGTGCCGACGGGATCCTTCGTTAAGGGAAATATGCTCTTGGAAGGCTTCAATCGTTTAGTTCAATAGAGTACTAGATAGTACGAGCAAAAATAAATTTACCTTTAATAGTATAGGTAGTTTGTAATCATTCAAATTATTGTATAGTTTGTGTAGCCTATATACAGAGGTCATTTATATCATACTAGCTGTTACCCGCGGATTCGCCCGCGTAATTTATAGCCTATGTCCTTCTCGGTACCCTCACCTATGTCTATGCAAAATTTCATGATGATCGGTTCAGTAGATATGGCGTGAAAGCGTAACAAACAAACAAACAAACTCACTTTCGCATTTATAATATTAGTTGGGATTAGCTATGCCCGCCTATTTAGTTCACGTATTGACTGGAATTATCTTTTTTATAATATTTGCACGCCTCTTTAAGGCTGAATACGTGTTTTACAAAATGTATTACCTATAAGATCTATAAATTACTGTATTCTTGCAAAAAAAGATTGATTGATTGATTGATAAAAAAAAGTAGCATATGCTCTTTCTCAGGCTCTAAACTATCTAATATCTGTGTACCAAATTGTATTTAAATCGGTTCAGTAAATTAGCGTGAAAGCGAAACAGACAGAGTTACTTTCGCATTTATAATATTTGTACCTATAGATTAAGAATTAATTTGAATTTATTAGATTGCGAGAAATAAAATATTTTATTGGGTCCACACCAAATGCTTGTTTGTATACCAGACTAAAATCACATAATTTACGTGAATGTTGCTGATTAACTGTGTGATACTGTTTAAATGAATTTATTTTTCGGCGTTTTTGGTAATACAGACTTGTTTTAATTTTTGGTTTTTATCCAAAGTACTTAATGATGTCTATCAAACCATTTGAGATACTTTTTAAAACTTTTCTTAAATGTGAATATTGTTATGTTAATTTGCCATCATCATCATCATCATCAGGTCTTTGAGCAAAGATTTGATTTGCCATAAAGTAGTTTTAAATTAAATGAAACTTTGAATCATTGATATACGAGTAGTTTCTGGAAATAATCTACATATTTAAAAGGCTGCCAATGAGTTCAAAAACATTTAAAATAGGAAGATACCTATGTAGATGTATTCGATATATGTATTTACCTACATGATACTACTTACATCTTTATGATTATCCCAAAATATACTTCTCCACATTCAAAAGAATTTCACTTTCGCAGAATTGATCGGACTCTATATTTTTGTTATTTTTAACATTGTTAAATAACAAAATGAGTAGTTTTATAAATATTTCTTATAAAAATAAATAAAAAGCAAAAGTAACATTTATTTTTTGCGTAGAAAACTCGCAATTAATCAATAAAAATATGTTTCAATGTTTCAATAACTAGCCAATATTTTAAAATAATTGTACATGCCAAGTACTTACTTTTATGATTTTCAAATTACAAGAAACTAAAAGTGTTATAGTATTTGTTTATAGTTGTAAATACATTAACTCTTGGGTTTTAACATTTCTTGTACTATCACTACATATTATAAAACAAAGTCCTCCGCCGCGTCTGTCTGTCTGTCTGTCTGTCTGTTCGCGATAAACTCAAAAACTACTCCACGGATTTTCATACGGTTTTCACCAATAGATAGAGTGATTCACGAGGAAGGTTTTAAGGTATAATACATGCCCGGGCGCAGCCGGGTAGGGCTGCTAGTAAAATATAAATAAAAGTAAAGTTTGATAGGTACCTATCAAACTTTACTTTTATATTATAAGTATATATTATAAGTACAATGGTCAGGAGTTCCGATAAAAGAAATCAAATCCAAGAAATTATTTTAGGTGTTCTTATTTTAAAATTTTTTTAAGTCTAATCCAATATTGCAAAATTATATGTAAATTACGAAATCCCTGAATAATACAAAATTTGATATTTCCTTTAAAATAAAAACCTCACTATAACTATAATACGTGTACTGTGTACCTCATCATTGAATACTGAACAAAACTTACAATACAACATTTTTAGCTATCAGTTACCACCTACAAATGCGATACAGTAGCTATTTCTAAAACGAGCTCAAAAGCTCCCCGAAAGCTCCGCCGCCGCCCGCAGAGCCTACATCCGGCGGCGGCCGGAACTGCCATTCAAAGCTGTTTCTTTGTTGGCTGAAGGTTAACTTTTATTCTATGTTCGCAATGCTTTTTTATTGTGTAACTAATGCAATTATTTAAGTGAAAAATTAAGTAAAAAAAATTGCCTATAAATTAGAAATAATCTATTTAATGCACAATTTAGGTAAATATGAGTATTTGCAAAATAAAAGACAATACAATGGCAACAATAATGTTATTAAATTAAATCCAAGTTGACAAAATCTGATATAGATTTGAATTTAAAGCAATAAAATAAAATAACTTTGAATTCGGTTTTATCGCAGTCATTTCATCGTTTTTGTTTTTCACCTAACGTTACGAACACTTTACAGTATTCATTTTCACAGGTAGAGTCGTTATTTAAATGGGTAACAATCGCGAAAATATAAAAAAATATATTTGAGCAAAGTTAGTTTAAAATGTTAAACAATACCAAACACTTAATACGTATACCATTTTAAAAAGATTATAAATGAAATCAGATATTTTCATCGGAGATACCTATCTCTGAATTACATGACATAACAAATTAAGGAAATAAATTTAAATAATTACTAATCATTAAAATGGATTAAATTTAAAGCAATCTTTATTTTTTATAGACATAGAAATGACTATAATCTTAATTCAATTTAACATACATATCAACTTAATGGCTGATTCGAAGACGCGCCGACGCGTTGATGTCTTTTACTGGCGTTTGATTTTTTTGTATGTATGACGTTTTCTTAACTCATAAAATTAAAAGGCGAAATCAGTACTAATATTATAAATGCGAAAGTAACTATGTCTGTATGTTTCGTTTTCACGCTAAAACTACTAAAACGATTTAATTGTAATTTGGTACACGGATAATCTATAGAATCTGAAAAAGGATATAAGCTAATTTTTTCACGCAGATAAAGTCACAGCACAGCTAGTAAATCAATATGTTTTTAAAGGTACTTACTAGACTGCAATCGATCTCTCCACGCCATAGGATTGGAGACTAAGCCTTGAAAGCCTGGCCAGTAGAGCGGCTTGTGCTGGAGATAATGTGCCATGCCCGCTGCTGCAGCCGCCAATGACAGCCTCGGGGTCAATAGACCAGCGCCAACGTTTGTGCCAACTGTCGGTCTTGACAAGATGTGGTCGATGCCGTGAGGGTTCGGAGCCGGCGGAGGCGCCTCCGCCAAAGAACTCAAAGCCGCCAACGGAGCCCCAAAACCATTCTCCAATACACCCCGAGAAAGAGGCGATGAACCACGCAGTTCAGACATCGTCCTCAAAGTTCACAACACTGGCCGAAAATATCCAAAATTCTTAAAACATAATCAAATTTCGAACACGAAATTCACACAGCCATCGTCTGTTAAGGCGAGTCACCGCGCGCCCGACCCGACACCGAATGAAAACCGCTTCTCAACCAACGCAAACAAAAAAACAGAATAGAGAACGCCGCCCAGTCAATCTAAACCTTATATCGTGGACGCCGCCCCTTTACAAACATGCATTCTAGAAATATATCTATCTCGCTCTTTTATTCATACATTAGATAGAGAGGGAAGACGCGTGGTGTTAACACGAGAGCGTAGATTTAACGAATCGCTATTTAATGGCGCTTCTTGTCTCTTTATAATTAAGTCGGGTGCAGTTTTTGCGGTGCCCTCTCCCCACCCCGGGCTCGCCTGTAACTAAAAACTATTGTGTATGAAATAAATGGTTCATATGGGACAGTTTATTTTATGATAATAGTCCGGAAGGAGTCATTTGTCGTCTGATAATTTATGTGACAAATATTTTATTAATTGACAAGTCGGGTGAATGGCACTCGATTTGCAAGGAAATAAAACTCCCATACAATTAACTTGAAACATCTGCCGAGTGTATGGTTTTGAAGACTTTAAACTTACATTTTATGGTCTATTTTCTTGTTAGAGATCTTTACATATTAACAACATTTAAATATAGGGAAATTTATATGAAAAACAAAAAGTATTATTTTCATTATTAAAGAGAAAAACATTTTACTAATTAAAATAAATTATCGAAGAATATCTGTATCCCAGATTCATCATACTGAAGTTCAATTCAATGATGTAACATGCTATACATAAAGGAAGAACAATAAAATTTGGTATTCATTGTCTTTTGAAGCATTTACTCCAGTCCTACGCTATGGTTATACTTACTTACCAATTTGTTACATAGTTGTTTTATTTTGAAAAATATTGATCATTAAAATATTTGGAATAAAGCAAAAAATAAAAAGGTATCCACAGCATATCGCATCTAATTCCACATATCAATAAAATAATTTATTTAAGCTTCCATAAAGCGTCATCAAAAGCTCAAATCCCATTAAAAAGTTAACCGTATCCGGTGAATTGAAAGCTTGTATGACAGAGAAGCTTTGTTATACGGAACACCCCAACTGTTTAGAGGGGGGTCTTAACCCACTGCTGGGTATTACCCCAAATTAAAAACCTTTAAAATGACGGTTTAAAAAATAATATAACAATAAACAGATTACGGTGAAATAAATTGGTGTTTTTTTATGTTCTGAAGATTTTTTGCGATCGTTAAATTAGTCTTTAAGTATTATTGTCACGTTCAAAAAAAATTACGTGATTGATCATCAATTTTGAAACTATTGAAAATTTGTAGTTTTTTTTTTTGCTGATGTCAATTTCAACATGGGGGTGCTACTTATTTTTTGTATGTATTTGAAATAAAATTTTAAGCAGGTTTATTTGCCCCAATTATTGATACTATCATGTGTTTGAAACTCACCTTAATTTTCTTTTCATAGCCATGAGAGTCAATGTGATCTCTACAAAAATAATAATAAAAATTTAGACTATTATTCTGCTGTTATAGTGAGTTTCATCATATTTTTTTTTCAACAAAACACTTGATAAACTTAAAAGTGATCTACTTAATCAGTTTAATTATTAAAATTTGATATTATAACATAATTAAATAAGATATAATAACGTACTGAATGAATATTTAATAAAGAAAGAAACTGTCCATATGTCTTAAATAACTAGTTAAAAAAATTCAGTATCTTTACATATTGGGACATAAATTTACCTAAAAATACCATAATAACAAATAAAAAAAAAATAGCCGAATAAACCACATAAGTTTATTATAAATACATCAGATTAATTTTAAACTAATCTCCAACCAAATGTAGATACAAAAAGTTTGCTATCATAAAATCTGACCAACATTCAAGCCAAACCGGAAACCAGTCTTTATTAGACAAATTCCATCTGCAATAAATGGACGAAATGAAATTAATTATGAGTTTCCCAAATGCAACAAACATCGACGTAAAATGTCCTTTGTGCGCTAACCGGATACGCCATAATACCCATTCACTACAAGGATCAATTGAGGATGGGGTCTCACTTACGGCGAATTATCTCTGATGGATTTTCTTAAAAAAGTGACTCTGCCCATAAAGCCCGCTCCACACTCTCGGCAAAACTACACGAGAATAGGCGAATACGAGAGTATTCGGCAAGTCTCGGCTATATTCGTGTAGTCTACATGGTGGCGGTATTTCGTCTTTTTTAACGCCTTTTAATAACTATTTTTCTCGATGTAAGAAGTGTAATACGCTACAAGACATAATGCTATAAGGCCGCAGCAGTTTCAACGTCCATCTTCAACGTCCTCAAACAGACAACTGCGCTAAGCGAGAGTGTAGTACCATATACCACCAATATACCGGGAACGAAACCTCTCGACGACTGTGGAGCGGGTATAAACAACCCGTAAACTTATTTTTTACATTTTCATTCAAATTGCGATGCAGGAAGAACATTTCTGTATGAAAATGTGAGTTATTTTTTTGAGTTTCCAGCAATCGTTATATAGAAAAAGTTATTGATTTTACGGTCTGAATCACTCAAGGAAATGGAAGGTGAATTTGCACGCTATAGAAGCATCTATTATAAAATATAGTTAGTCCAGTGATGTTGTATCCTACGACAGATATTCAATACCTATTTTACGGCTAGCTCAATCTGTTTGATTTTTTGCTTATTTAATTAATTGCGCGAGTAAGTACCTAATGAATTATTTTTGTGAATACAGAAAATAGTTATTTTGGTTTTAGTTAACCAAAACATCTACAAGGCGACTTGTAAAAGCTATATGAAGCCGTGACAAGGCCATACCCCGAGGGTTATGAAAATCATATGGCGGTGAAAAGAAACGAAAATCTTGTTAAGATATTTTCCATACAAAAGTAGAAAAACATATTTTTTTTGTTTTGGTCACACCCCTAATTATGCATAATATTAGAAAGAAAAGAAAGACTCATTGATAAATTTCGTTACTTGCGGCAAAGCCCTTGTATGTCATATGTTCCTAGTACTTTTGTAGACACATCCTAATAATAGCAATTTATTTCTAAACACAAACACAGCTGAGATCATTTCGAACTCTTGCTATGTTCTGCCAGCCTAGTACAATTCAGACACCTACCTCTTTGTTGACACCGCGCCGGCCGCCGCGCCGCTCTTTCAAAGAAGCCGCCTTTCCTTTGCGGCATACGCTTTGCGGAACTTAGCAACAACATTGTTTCACAAATTTGACACTTATGTACTTCTATCGAAGGTTGTAAATCTGTTGCGTTCAAAAAAAAAACACTGATCTCGAGTTTTAAACTGGATTAAATGAAAATTTAAGAATCATACACGAGCACGACATGTATCACCACTTAGATTTAGGTACACAATTCAGGTAATTTCCGGCTCAAAGTGTCCTCCACCACGATCTCTGCACAATTGCGCCCTCTTTTGGATTGAGCTTACGACGTTCAAAAGCATATCCGCCGGGACAGATTGAAACGCCGCAAGTATCAGCCCACGCATTTCTTCCGGGCTCTCACATTCCACGGCATACACTTTTGTTTTTATGTAACCCCACAAGAAGAAATCGAGTGGGGTTAAATCAGGTGATCGTGGCGGCCACGCCACGGGACCGCTCCGACCTATCCACACGTCGAACCGCCGGTCCAGGTACGCTCGGCACTCGCGGGCGAAGTGAGCGGGAGCGCCGTCATGTTGGAAAATCATTCTCCTGTAGGCTGCTACTGGAAGATCTTCCAACATCTCTTCCAGCTCAGTTCTTAAAAATAATAAATAATTTTCGGCATTAAGGGATTCCGGCAAAAAAATTGGACCAATGAGCCTGTCTCCAATAATGCCTGCCCACACATTAATCCGCCACCTATGCTGGAAACTTGCCACGCGGGAAGCCTTCGGGTTCTCGTGCGCCCAGACGTGCTCGTTGTGGCAGTTAAAGAGGCCCCTTCTTGTGAAAGACGCCTCGTCTGTCCACAGAATGTTCATGGCCACCGTCGGGTCCCTCGTGACTTCGTGATCGTACCACGTGCAGAACTGAACACGCGAGGCAAAATCCCGAGTCAGGAGCTCCTGGGTCTTCCGGTAGTGGTAAGGGTGTTGCCCATCAGTGTTCAGTGTCTTCCACACTTTCCACTGTGACACTCCTAATACTGCTCCACAGCGACGTGTGCTGGTCGTGGGGTCCGCCGAAAAATGGTCCAGGATCTGGTCTTCCAAGTCACTTCGCCCGCGCGGTGGGCCCTCGCCAGGGCTCGGTTGTAGCCTGCCGGTGGTGTGCAGCCGGTTCACGAGGTTCCTGAAGCACGCGTAGGAAGGAAGCTGACGGGCGTCGGGCCTACCCAACACGTAGCGATCCTCATACAAACGACGAGCAGCCGCCAGGTTGCCGTCGCATGACCCCACACACATAACCATATCATAATACTCCGAATTTGAGTAGTTCATGTTCGAAAAAGTCGATAGTAATGATGACACGAACGCGTGAGATAATCACTCTTTTCGCTAAGAATGTTACCGATCGACTGACTTTCTTCCGAGTTCCGATACAAGCGCAAGCGGCGACATCAAAGTGACCTCTTTCATCTATCCTGTATGCCTAGTACCTACTTAATTATGGTTCCGCAATGCAATAAGGAAAAACCTTTTTTAAAGTATTTTTTCTTCATTTCGTGTAGGTAAGTTAGGTAAGGTCTTACGACCCCACATACCCTGGTGTCAGAGTTTCTAAACCGCCACAAGTGCGTTTGACGTGGATAAAGTAATTTATTTAATTAGACAAAAGACTTCCAGTCTAACTGACCGTCGTGTTTACCGAAGTTTTTGGACAGCAGCTGCGATATCAAAAATCTTTTGAAGATGTGAAAAATCTTACAACTTCTTTACGCATTTTTTTGTATCTGAGGTATCTGTTGTTATTTATGAATCGGTATTCTCTTTAGTGCAAAACAAATCCTATTAAAAAAAATGTTTTTATGTGAAGA
Organism: Rhodophaea formosa; assembly: GCA_963082605.1. Lineage (NCBI taxonomy): Eukaryota > Metazoa > Arthropoda > Insecta > Lepidoptera > Pyralidae > Rhodophaea > Rhodophaea formosa. The sequence continues at coordinate 13,890,664 of OY720222.1, read as the reverse complement.
GCGAAAAACTAAAAATAATTCGTGATAACTGCTTTTTCTGGTCAGTGGGATTCCAACATTGCGCTTGGCGGTACGTGGTCGTTATGAGAGAACTTTATTACCCCAATGGCTGTCAGTCTTGCGCGTTAGTGCCTCGCCCACTGCCACTTCAAGGATTTTAATTAATTCAATTCATGTACGAATAATGTTTTACAAAGCTAAGTTAACATTTAGTTCATCGTTCCAGTAACAGTTAAAGAAAACTTATTTATCTGATAGCAAAAAACGGTATTTAAAAAATTTTATACGGAACCAAGCCTAAAATATCATAAAATAAAGCGAATAATGAGAGAGCGAGACAGAAAATTACGTGCATGAAGATGAATAATATTCGCAGAAGAGATAATGCATTGCATCTCGGTAAATTGTTTCTACTTTCGAAATTACATGAATGTTTTTTTGTCTTTTGAAATTTAATTTTAAGTCGATAGAATTTAATTGTTTATTGTTAATTCAAGCATTAATTTATGTCAAGAGTTTACATACCTACGATTTGATATCAGCTGTTTTTACTTTTAATGATGGGCTTCTACTCTGTAAGAAGATTTAACTTTACCCGTAATACCAGTGACATTATGAGGATTTTTTTATTATTATTGTTATTGATATGTAATAAAAATCAAAACCAACTAGCAAGTTTGTCAGAAATCCACGCATAATTAAATCCATTTGTTTGATTCGCAGTTAAATTATTTTTAAAAATTACGATGCTGTTTGCTGATTATGGTTTACGTAAGTAAATTATTTCATTTAGTGATAATCACTAATTGACAGATTTTAAATTTTAGTGATTGAACTACCACTTAAATTAAAAATCTGTCTCTCAGAGACACAAGGATCTTAGGCAATGATTATTCGTTATGGTCGTTGTTTAGTCTTTGTAATTGTAATTTCTTAGCTCCTGGTATTCTAGGTCATTGGTCAAATGATAGTAAAAATTGTAGATTTTCGTAATGATGAATGACAACAGCTGATGTAGGGTTGGTACCTTAAGATTTTTGTCTAATTATGAAATGTTAATTAACTCGGTATTGTGACGCTTTTCTTACAAGATGTTATTTTATCTAGCATGTCTATATGATACCTTACATACCACTTTTCGGTTTATATAGCTCTTACCAGTCACCTTGTATAAAGCTTATAATGCCCTCAAAATTTTTTTTCTATAAATGTGATAAAAAGCGTAAATGTCATGCAATCCTCTCTTTCAACTACCAGACATATTTAACCAATTTATTTATTCAAGTAGTCGTGGTCGAATGTGACACCCATTCTATTGCGGCCAAATCATACCTATACCTAATATGAATAGCCGTATCAGGTCATTCTGTTTAGCTTGTAAATTTGCTGTAATTGGAGCCAAATCCAAACCTTTACTTTGATATTATTTCACTGTGCATAACTCGCTCCGCTCATGGACACGCTGTTACTGCCACCACACCGGTTCTTTTGCTCCCCAAAACGCCGCAGCCCATTCATCCGACGTCAATTAGGCCAACACCTTTGCTTTGTCAGGGTTTTATCATCGGTTTATTATACGCTTATGATACGACGATACATGTTTATGGTCACACGAATTTGTACCTTGTTATCTGGTGTTAGTGGATTTATTTGAATAAAATTGAGTGATTTGAATTATGGTTAGTTTTGACTACATTTGACTAAATTAAATTAGGTTACTACCAATGAAGGTATTTTGTATCTCATCACATTAGATGCTGAATATGAAAATACTTAATTGATACATAATTGAGGGTTCGATATCAAAAATATTAATTAAACTTTTATAAACTAGCATCAAAACTACTTCGTATGTTAGTTACTGGTAGTACTAATTACGATAATAATCACTTGTTCTGTGCAAGATCGAATCATTTGTTTTATTTTCGTATAAAAGTCCTTATAAATGTAAAATCAACTCTTTTAGAAATATCGTCTACTCACACTTATTTAAATTTAATTATGCAGCTGACTTTACCACTCTTAGAGATTTATAGGTAAGTACCAAAATTCTACCATACAAAGATTTTACTCATTCATTTAATATTACAAGAAAACTTACTTCAATATAAAGTTGAAATAAATACCATTCTCCAACCGCAATATAAAAGTTTTAAAACAAAAAGCCACTTTACATTTAATTCTGTTACCTTCGAAATGAAAATGCTGACTCCACCATATTTGCGAGAGCTCAAACTTTAAACAGTAATAAAAAAATCAACCTCCAGATATGAAGAATCGACTACCGTAATCTACGAATTAGAGCGAGAAGGCCTGACGTATGAAAGAGAGGTGAGATGACCGGGTGATTTGATTGGTGAGTTCCGTGGGGGGACTCCGCCCCTCCCAAAGAAGGGAGCCACGTGTTTTTGTTGGAGTCAGATGAGGTTTGGATGCTGAGGAGATGGGACGTGCCGTGGTGCCCATTGAACTTTCAGGAGTACGCTTTTGGTCACCCTCGGAAGTTTATTTTAGATCCTGATATATCCTGATTAGTCGAGCTCCGTGGCATAGCGGTCAACACGCTAGCCTGCTACACGGGGGTCCCGGGTTCGATCCCCGGTCAGGTCAAGATGGAAAACGATCTTTTTCATATTGACCTGGGTCTTGGATGTTTATCTATATAAGTATATATTATAAAATATAGTATCGTTGAGTTAGTATCCTGCGACACAAGTTCACAACTTACTGTGGGGCTAGCTCAATTTGTGTGATATGTCCCTATATAATTATTTATTATTTATTTATAGATTTATTAAGAATATCCAGAAGGTGTATATAAAATTAATCACTTTTATTTTTTTGAATGCATCTAAAAACAAAAATACGATTACCGCACTAGAATAATTAACTTACATAATACACAACACAGAAAATCTAATAGATTTTCTGTGTTGTGTATTATGTAAGTTAATTATTCTAGTGCTAGTGGTTTTCGAAGTATGGGCAAAGTGGCAAATTAATTATATAAAAAATATTTTAAAAAAACTCCCGTAAGATCGGTAAGCTGATTGGTTTTCAATCCATCATGTTTTTCTTACAAGCAAGTAATGATCGATGAAAATAACAAAAGGAGCACAACGGTTCGAGAAGAGATTAAATATTAGGATTTATCCCAATCCAGTACCACGAAGGAATACATTGAAATATAATTAAATGTCAAAGTTAACATACTTAAGTATTATAAATGTATGCATTTTATTATCTAGGTGTTATATTAGACTATAGGTCTTAAGGTTATACCTATAGAAAGCGGCTATTAGATGAGTAATGAAACAGAAAGATTATTATTAAAAATAAGTGTCGAGGGGTTGGTAACATATCAATACATTAAATTAAAAACTAAAATATCCAATTTTCACCCCCCATTAAAAACTAAATTTTTAATCTCGAAATATGACACAGTAAATCAATATCTTAATATCACTAAACAAACTGAAATTAAACGACGCACCCCCGTACGAGGGTTGTAATTCGATTATTTAGGGTTCCGCCGCGTATCAAAAGTCACCAAATGTGCTAACGTAATTGTTACACTCCATTTAGCGCAGTTTCAAAACATCGCTTTAATGAAAAGTTTAACGAAGTTATTTTGATATTAGGTGTAATGGAGTTAGGTTATAAGATTAACACTTATATTGGATTTTGTTTTATAAACAGAAGAGAGCGTTATGTGATTAGTTTGCGTACCCGTTGTGGAATAAACATAAGGGTCAAAAAAATATTCATCAAAATGCACGAAATGCACTCTACATCAACAAAAAAATTAATTTTGATAAAGGTGTACACATTTCGCAAATCTTTGAATTAAGTGTTTCTTTCTAACAAATCAGAGCCTAAAAAGCCAGCTTTATATAGTCATGCATGAGAGGTTCGATTCTCGGTGTGGAAATATTCTTGTACTCCATTTTTATGGGTGTTTGTCTCGAGGAACCCAAGGAATCATTAGCGGCAGCTTCCTTAGAGGCAGGAGACCAGCCGTAAAAACTTTGTCATTTCATATTACTGCATAAATACTGTCATAATAATAGACCTTGAGCTCCGATGCCTCATAGCTGAGGATACAACCAGTATAAAACCAGCGTTTTTTTTTTAATAAAAATTTTGTTCCCAAAAAAACAATTTATTGAAGTTCTAACTACTTACGATTCCAATTCTCCAGTTCTTGCAGCGAGATATTAATTTTAAAAAATATTAACGCCCTTTAAAAAGCCAATCTAAATTACAGTAGTAATTTAAACTTATGGACGTCGTAATAAATATCAAAATAGCACAAAAGGTGTAAACGCTGCGAGCAAACGATAAACATCGTCGCGCAGGTGTATCGGTACCTATTGCAAAACTTGTAGAATTAACGGGAGGAGGGCGAGCTAGGTTAGGACAAATGTCTTACATCGATATCGATGTTACAGCCTGGCCACGGGACATTCGCCCTGGCGAATTTTCGCGCGGCGCGAACGACGAGTCGACCGGCGAGTGAAACAAGAGAATAAAAAATTACCGAGCATGCCACGCGCACCGGCGACCGGCGACGCGACCGACGAATTGTATCAGGCGAATTGCGCGGGCGACCAACGGCGCGGTGGGCGAGTGAAACAAAATCGTGAATTCGTCGGCGCATGCCACGGGGTCGAGGCGGCAGTCGCGGCGAATAGTACAAGGAACAAATGTTTTTAGTCGGTTTTGAATTAGGCGAAATTTTATCGCGGATTAATGAGCTTGGCCAGCTACGTCTGGCCAAGATAAATTTTAAAATAACTATTACAAAAAAACATTGCCCGCACTGACTCTTTTCCACCGACTTCAAAAAAGAAGGTTTTCGATAGGCCCGTTTGTATTTTACTTTTATTTTAGCTTCTAACAAGTGTGCCAAATTTCTCACGTGTTTTTTTGTAAATTTTTAGTTTGTATGTTGTCTGCTTGTACCTAAGGCTTGTACCTATGTTTTAGTATGATTTCGTATGTTATTTTATGTTTTTATCAGTTTTTGTATGTTTTGTATGATTTTGTGTAATTTCGTATGTTTTATATGATTTTGTATGTTTTCGTATATTTTGTATGTTTTTGTATGCTTTGTATGTTTCGTATGATTTTGTACGTTTGTCCATGCATATCTCGGAACTATAAGTCAGATGTTGAAATTATTTTTTGTGGTAGGTGGTACTGCAAGTTTCATCAAAATCGGTTGAGTGTTTTTGAGATAGATTATGTGTGTACGAGAGAAAAATTGAAGTCGGTTTTTTTAATACTTTTGTCTCCAATTCTAGTTGAATATTTTCCTTCGATTGTTCTCGAAATAAAATTTTTGGTAGGTACATTCTATATTTTTTGTACTTCTTATGAATTTTCCATCTGCCTATACTCCGACTTCGATTCAAATCATGTACTCCACAATCTCTTCCAAATAATATGTCTTTAACTAAAAATGTTTAATTTCTTAGCCAAATCGAGATAACTTTGATAAAGACATTAGGCTCTCAGATCTCCGTCTATTCTGGTCGCCGCGGCGAACGCGACTGCCCCGTGGCCTGCAAATCGCGCCGCACAATTAGTCGCTTCGCCCGTCGTGCCGTCGTTCGCGTCGCCCGTCCCCGTGGCCAGGCTGTTAATATGTAAGTATCCGTGCCATGTGGTTCCCGGCAGAGTAGAATAGGACCACTCTCAGTCACGTATACTATTGTATCGATATTTTTTTCTATCGATGTATAATACATATATATTTTCTCACCTCTAACACTAGGTGCAACAACTAAATATTTATTTCATTAGAAATCGAGTGATTTACTGCGCTGGCCTGACTGGGATCTTTATCCCAGACCACCTGAATTAAAAACGAAAAATTGTGCCAACATTGAACAAACAAAGAAAACCAAAGTAACCATGCTTATGCATTCTTATTTTTTTCTAATGCTGTGTTTTTACATTTAAATTTATATTTTTTTTACATATTTTATCGATATTACGCTTTCCCACCTCTAAAACTAGGTGCAAAACCTAAACATTTATTTTATAAGGCATGATGTGATTTCCTGCCTCAGCCCGCTGTTTATCCCACACCACTTGAATAATACATCAATTGTGCGAATATTGAGCAAATTTAAATAAATTAACTAACGAATGATGCTTATATATACATAGTTATTTTTTAAAATGCTGTTTTTTGTATTTTTTTTAATGCTTTTTCGAACGCTTAAAATTTGAGTATAGGCTTAGTCACGCGTATTGTATTGACATGTTGTACTGACTTATTGTATCAACATATTTTACGATCGTATCGACATATTGTATCGACATTATATCGATATTATGCAGTCTCACCACTAACACTAGGTGCAATACCTAAACATTTATTTTATAAGGCATGGCGTGATTTCCTGCCTTGGCTCACGCTGTTTATCCCAGACCACCTGAATTAAAAACGATAAATTGTGCGAACGATTGGGTGGCGCGATTAAAAAAGTTCAAATGTTTATTTCAATGCAACTAATAAATTACCTAGCTCTAGTATCAATTCGTTTTTATGGAGGGCGAAACTTTGGACGTAAATTATCTTGCTTTTAATTTTAAATGAAAACTAAATATAATGTTTAAATTCGTATATAAATAAATAGGTCTAACTTTTGAGACTAATTTAATCCACACATTTCTTTATTTAACTAACTAGCTGTAACCCGAGGCTCCGGTCGCGTTAATATCGATTCCTCAGGATTAGCCCGGAAGAACAGAGTCAGTTAAGCTGTTTTTGAGTTATAAATGGTATAAACCGTTCTATGTTTTATACAATATGTTTATAAAACCCCGTGAAATACTTAAAGGGGTGATTTAGCCCGTCAATCTAAACAGATTTTCCTATTGGACTAAAGCTGGCTGCAAATATTTGCAGAAAATGTTTGATATTACCATACAAAAGTGTTCTGCCAGCCGGGCAAATTGTATGAACATTTTGATTATTATTTGAATTTCCAGCATCAGTCCTATAAATTTGGTGCTTGCATTTTATGCGAAAAATTAAAAAAGAAAACATTTTTACCAATAATTCCACAGTGCTAATTATAATCCCAATTTCAGAAGACTTAGCAGCAAACTTGCCCTCACATTAACAAAGTCGTGTCGCGCGCGGCCGGCTAACTCCGACATTATTGTTAACAGTAACTTCGGTTTGTGCCTCGGTTGTTGTTAATGGCCCGGCTTGACAATTACCATTTAACTCTCCAATGAGAGACAATCATAAACAAAACATTTTACCCATGATTCCACAGCCCTAATTATCCTCCTAATTTAAGAAGACTTAACAGCATAGTTGCCCTCACATTAACAATGTTGTATCGCGCGCGACCGGCTAACTCCAACATTATTGTTAATAGTAACTTAGGTTTGTGCCTCAGTCGTTGTTAATAATGGCTCGGCTTGACCGTTTAGCTCTCTAATGAGAGAAAATCATTAAGGAAACTAAACAAAATATTTTTACCCATGATTCCATAGCTCTAATAATTCTCCCAATTTCGGAAGACTTAGTGGCAAAATTGCCCTCACATTAACAAAGTTGTATCGTGCGCGGCCGGCTGAAGTCAAAGTCAAAGATTTTTATAAACAATTGGATAAATGTGTCTCTTTTTGAACGTCATATTTTTCTTTCTTATTATTTTTAATTTTTAATATGCGAAATCGAAAAACTACTAGCATTTTGTAATGACCACTGGTGAGAAGAATACGTCAAAAGAAACTCAATCTTAACTCCGACATTATTGTTAATAGTAACATCGGTTTGTGCCTCGGTTGTTGTTAATGGCCCAGCTTGACCGATACCCTTAGCTCTCTTATGAGGGGAGAGTCTACTAATATTATAAATGCAAAAGTGAGTTTGTTTGTTACGCTTTCACTGCGTGACTACAAAACCGATCATCATAAAAAAATTATAATATTTTATAAATTTGGCTACCTTTTATTCCGGAAAACAAACTGTTCCCAAGGGGTCGATATAAACGCGAGCGAAGCCGCGGGTGAAAGCTAGTCATTAATAAAACTAAACAAAACATTTTGACCCACGATTCCACACTGCTAATTATCCTCCCAATTTCGGAAGACTTAGCTGCGAAGTTGCCCTCACATTAACAAAGTTGTATCGTGCGCGGCCGGCTAACTCCGACATTATTGTTAACAGTAACTTCGGTTTGTGCCTCGGTCGTTGTTAATGGCCGGCTTGACCAATACCGCTTAACTGTTCTCCTTTGGACGGTAAACTGTGTTAATTAGGGAGATACATCGGTATCTATGGATATCAATGGTTGTCTTATTATCCGGTGGATATATAGACTGGATAGCGGTTTCCCACTCTCATTTGGACAGATTGGCCATCCAGGGTATTTTTTAATTCCCTGTTCTTTCTGTATATTCTCTTGCTTATAGGTACTTGTATTATCTACTAGCAGTATAATTATAGTTGCTACTCTAAGCTGCCTTCTCTAATCTCATCTACCGTTGATAGGGCAACAGCAACAGAAATGAAAATCATTTCTGTTGCTGTTGCCCTATCAACGGTGAAAAATTTACATAAATGCAAAAAAATTACAATACTACACAAAGCTTGATCTGATGTACTTACAAGCAATGGAAGAGTGAGTACATATACATCCAAACTAAGCATATTTTTTTCATAATTTTAATAATACACAAAAAAATACATTAATGATTAATATATTTGTGTAAGGTATAGTATAGTAATTTTTTGCGTAGGTATATATTAATTAGTTTTGAAAACTTTTAAGTTTAAAAACGATAGTTTCATGGTCGTTAAGGGCAATGAATGATGATCATTAAGCCCCTGCTATAATTCCTCGCCATTTTCTCCTAATGAAGGAACTTTATCCTACAGTCGGACATTGTCCACCGCAACGTAAATACGACCCTATTAACTGCCGCTTAGCTTTCCCGGAGAACTCTGGATAATAAGATGTAGAGACGCCGCGCCGCTAATGCACCTTAATGTTCTGTTTTTCAGCAATTTTCCCGCGTTTTCGGCAGCTAAAATTATAGCCTAGTTATATCACCCGCAATTAATTAGCTTTCTATAGGTAAAAGAATTTTGTAAAATCAGTACAGTAGTTTTGGAGTCTATTCAATGCAAACAAACAAATGGTTAGTCAAATCTTTTCGCTTTTTAATACTTATTAGTCGTTTTTTTTATAACACACTTTTTACCCTTTACATGGACATAAGAAGCTGGATATGTCCAGTCCAACGCAACGTAAATACGACCATATTAACTGCCGCTTAGCTTGCCCGGGGAACTCTGGATAATAAATTGTACAGACGCCACGCAGCTAATGCACCTTAATATTCTGTTTCTCAGCAATTTTCCTGCGATTTAGGCAGCGTAAATTATAGCCTATGTCACCCACAATTAATTAGCTTTGAAAGAGTTTTGAAAACCAGTCCAGTAGTATCGGAGCATATTCAATACAAATAAATAAACAAAAAATCGAATCTTTCCTCTTTATAATATTAGTCATTTATCTAAAGGTGCTCCCACACAGCAGTTATATAACGTTATATAACAACGATAACATTCTATAACACCATACAATATCAAGAATGTTATTGTGTTACACATTGTTTTATAACGTTATATAACTGCTGTGTGGGAGCACCTTTATAAGACACTACCTACTTACACTTTACTAATTATTCAATGGAGAAATTTAGATAAAGACGCTGACTATGTCCGCCGCAATGTAAATACGACCCTATTAACTGCCGCTTAGCTTGCTTGGGGAACTCCGGATAATAAAGAATATAGACGTCACACAGCGAATAAAGTCTGTTTACTGTATACTTTTTTCTGCTTACAAATAGCTTACGTATAAATTATTGGCTTTGTACAGCTGAAAGAATTTTAAGAATCAGTCAAGTAAATTCGGAATCTATTCAAAGCAAACAAACAAATATACTAACAAACAATAAAATCTTTCCCCTTTATAATACTAACTAGTATTATTTTGTAACACGTTCCTTATAATTCAATACAGAAGAAAAAGAAATATAATATATTCGCTGCAATATAAATACGACCCTATTGTCTGCCGTTTAGCCATTCGCGGGAATCCTGGATAAATAGAATGTAGAGACGTTTTGCTACCAACATACTACACGTAATTTTGTTTTCGAAAAAGTCGCCTCTCGATTGTCGAGTAGTTCTTTATAACGCTCCGTCTTAACTTTTACCTCAGCCCAAGGGGACGAAATAAATTCAATTTGTACAAACTCGCTTAATGTTTTGTAGTAACGAGTTTAAGTGCCGCTTGACAAGGCAATGCTGTTGTCGTTAATAATTAACTTTATTGTAATGTTCCAAGAGGTTTGGGGAAGTAATGACAGGATTTGGTATTCCTTGAACTTGAAGATACAGAACAAATGAAATTAGCAACTGGTGAACAGAATTATTTATACTAGTTTCCGCCCGTGGTTTAACTTTCGTTAATAGTGATCCCTCTGAAACTTTACTTTTTCATAGATTGAAAGGTGTGGTCCTTCTTAGTACCCCAGAAGTACCTACTAGTTATTTTCATCGAATGTGTTTCTTGTATTCTCATAGAGTGCTGATATTACTTACATATACAGTCACTACTTTAGGGCTTTTGAATTACTTTATAACGTGACAAGAGAATGCTGCGAAGATTTGCTACGGCGTAGCTGCTACGAAAATAGCGCTCCAAAAGTTCTACAACTCCTACGAGGCGTAGCATATCTCGGTAAGATCTCAGTACTTACATTCTGACTTGTTTGCTTAAGTGCGTATAAATAACTATAATGTATAATTTTGTGAGTACTTTAAGGTAAGATAATGATAAATAAAAAAGACTTTTAATAAATCCATGCTTTACTTGATACATTATCCATTGGCAAGATCTTACTATCTGGCAAGCAGCACCTCGGTTACTTAAATAAAAAGCAATTTTTCACAGACCATTAGTTCCCTATCTAAACGTCTCGGATTACGGCACTCAAGATAACCGAATTAAACACTTAGCCGGTGTCACTATGGAACCATTCCAACATGTACCGAGAGGGTATAAATTAGTGTAACCGCACAGTGGCGCCGCCACGCCGCGCGGTCGACGAGCGCACCACTCAGTCATAAATCCCTATTTGTCGTAGTGAAGATCGACGCCTTTGCTTCTAACTATAGAATAAAGAGACTGATAAGAGGCGGCAGGTTTAGAAAAAAAATAGTGCAAACAACTTTGCAAAAGACGATACAATTTATAAAATACTTAGTCTAAAAGACAATAAGAACTAGTGTAATGTAAATGCACAGTAGAGTGGTTGTGCCACGCGGTCGCAAAGGCACTAATCAATCAAAAACCCCGGTTTTCCGTAGCAAAAAACTACAATTTTTTTCTGCAGTTACTTGGTTTATTTTTTATTTTATTTTTGTGTCTTTAAGCAGTAGCCAATAAGTATATTTATAAATCTTATCTAACTGTTCCAAGCTCTGTGCGATTGGCTTTTAACACTTCCGCACACATTGTCTGAGTACAATATCCGTATTCGCTAATCTGGCACGCAGCTCGATCCCAAACGTCTCGCACTTATGTCGTTTAATGTGTTTTTTGCCAACTGCTTTTACAAAATAATGTAGTATTTCCTCGTAAAACAATGATAACGTTTTTTTATAAATAACATGGTTATATTCATCTCTTTAGGGATTAAGTATATTTAGTAATCGCTAAATTGAACGTATTTTTCTTTTGTGTAGGACGCTAAATAAAGTATTTTTCTTCCTTTTATCAAAAAGAAATCCAAACTCTCATGTATAAAGTGAGCAATAAACTAGTTGATTTGTTAAAGAATTCCTACATTTTTACAGCAAGTTCAGTACCTGATACTGAACGTATTCAACGAACATCACAAATTTGGATATTGTCGTGATAGTTTCTATGAGAATAAATGTTTTCGTTTATCCACATTATGTGGCTGTGGAAAGCTGTGCAATATCATATTATTTGATCATCCGTCATATTGTTACACTTGGTAGCTATTTTTTTATTGTTTTTATTAATTAAACACAGCTCAAAGGTAAATGTAAATATTGTTTAAATTTTGCATGGATGCAGCTCCAGCTGATAGTATCATAGAGCACGGAATGTCCCATTCCCTGCCCTGTGATAATGCTTATATAAAGTTTAATATACAACGCATCTCAAAAAACAAGCTAAAAAGGAAATCCTAATCAACCCCTTCAAAATAAATATCAATTAACACTCCAACCAATTAGCAAATGAAAAAAACTCATACAATCTTCGTTACAGCTAATCCTTTGTAAACCTTGTCATCCACTAAATCTCATCCCCGCTATAAATCATCCGAATAAAAAACATCTCATCTACAAATGGATCCAAAATAAGTTCCAATTCTTCGATTCCAATTTCTGAATAAATCCATTTCGATATTTATTGGAGAACGAGATTAATCTTTAATTCTCCCGGTTCGTTTTAAAACGCGCTTATGAGTTTTTTTCCACGAAAACTTTTTGAACTTTACTCAGATGGAATAAAGCTTATTTTTGTATGACCCAATTTGTATGGTAACAGTAAAAGTGGGAAATATTTATGAGCTTTCGAAGGAAATTCTTTCTAAATGTTTGCATTTATGAAAATATGCTCGAATGAAAGGGGGCGTCGAAAGGCACATACAGGGTGTAATCGTGTGTCATTAAATGTTGAACAAACATATATGCGTAAGAAAGGCTACTCGTATATTGTATCTATATGAGAACTTAGAAAGATATTAACAGCTTACACGTCACTTAAAAAAAGTTCTTATGTAGATGTTAAACCTTTTACCATTTTATGTAATTTGTACAAAAATACATCGTTTGTTGTGTGTTTACTCAAACAATTTTGTATTGTTTAGAATATTTTGTACCTTATCACGACTCAACGCTAAACAGATTTGGACGAAACTTGGCATTTTATTAACTTTGTATTTAAGCTACTACCGATGATATGATGCGTTTTTTTTTTGGAAACCAAACCGCAATATGTTAAAAAATAGACCGAACATGCAAGTTGTCCAATAATATGTATTGAATCAGATTTTTTGCTTTCGTATGCTACGTGCGGGACTTAGCACATGAATCCAAAAAAAATGTATGAAATTCTAATTTACATCATTATAATCACCGATTACAATCACCCTGTACACCAATCGTTTCCGATCAGGGTGTTATTTATACCGGATCAAGTGGAGGCTAATAATGCGCCCCACCCCGCCCCCTTCTTGCCGTAAATAATTACTGCCGTGTAAGACGGGGTTATTTTTGCGATCGACTAATGGAATTTGCTCTGTTCGGCCAAACAATTTTCGCTTCGGAATTGGATAGAAAGTATTTGTTTTTGGCAAAAATTAATCATGGCTTCTTTGGCTTTCATTGTGAAATAGTTGAATTGTTTTACGGTAAATTTTGACCATTCCACAACTACATTTTCAGAAAGCAGGGCACATAGCGCTTAGATGCGATGGCCGATGGAGCAGAAAGGTTCTTGAATGATGACCACGTACCGGCACGGCAAGCGCAGCTTTAGACATCCACCGATAAGGTGGTCGGACGACTTGTCTACGTAGTTAAGACGCTGAATATAGGCTGTTTTCTACTTAGACTTATTGGAAATTCTCAGGGGAGACCTATGCCCAGCTATGGACTTCTGACAGCTGAGATGATGATGAACTACATTTTTAGCTACATTATTAAATGACGGACAAAAAATACGTACTTATATAAATAATGACATGATAGTTATAAAAAAACTAATAAAAATTTAATATTAATTATTTACTTCAAGGTGCTATACTAACAACAGTGACACGATTCCTCCTCTCTTCTATTGCAGCGCCCATCAGGGTCCTTAAGTGATTGTGGACTCATCTATATATTTACTTGCTATCTAATCTGCATGTACTTATTTGTCATTTAAGGAAGCAATAAATTATTGAGTATTGAGTATTAGCGCAAAATTAGGAAAATAACCAGTTTGATAATTAAAGTAGAAAAGAAGTAAGACTTTCGAAAATTTGTATAGAGATTTGTATGTTGAGAGGCTTATAATTTCAAACCATTAATAATTTTACCAAACTGTATAGGAACGTACGTAGATTATAATGAGATTAATTGATTGAATGCTTAATTTTACACAAAAATTATCAAATATTGCCACAATTCCCTTTGACCGTTTGTTTTCTTTTTAATAAAATTTTGTTTGTATGGAGACATGTGCGTTCAGGGCCCTCTTAGCTACCAACTCGTAAACATCGTTTTTTATATCTTTATTTTAATAAATAAATAAATATATACGGACAAATTACACAGATTGAGCTAGCCCCAAAGTAAGTTCGAGACTTGTGTTATGGGACACTAACTCTACGATACTATATTTTATTACAAATACATATATAGATAAACATCCAAGACCCAGATCAATCAGAAAAGGATCATTTTCCATCTTGACCTGACTGGGGATCGAACCCGGGATCATCCGTGACGCAGGCTGGCGTGTTGTCCGCTGCGCCACGGAGCTCGTTGTTTCTATTATTTGTTGTTTAAGAAGCAATAGATACTAATACATATTCTGTCAAAATTTCGAGTCATTACCTATTACATTAAAGTTAGCAGTGTGAAAATTTATTGGAAATGATACATAACTTTCTTTTTAATGAGGCTAGAAATAACATGAGTTTTCAAAAGCTGACGTACATTATATAAATTGGTACTAGATATGTGGATAATAATTGGTTTTAATTCAATATTGATAGAGTCATGTGTCAACTCACACACAAGTACCTTACCTTTAAGTTATCCTAATCATATGCCAATAAAAATCAAAATATTCTTCATTCAAATAGGCACTTAAAGCCCCTGCTTGAAAATAGCAAAATCATTCACAATACGAGTTATAATAAAAGGCATTACTTTTCCAATACTCTACAGAGCAACACACATTGACTGCTACTACGGTTTAAAATAAGCTTTATAACTATATAAATATAGTTGTTATTGCACTGCAGGCGATTAAATGAGGTGGTATTGTTTCATTTTTCAGATTTTGCAAGTTGACAGAGCTAGTTAAGTAGCCAGTACAAATATGATCAAATACGTATACAAATATATTTAAAAAAGTAATATACGCTTTACTCTGTCCAACATACGGAATGTTTAATAACAGATAATGATTAAATATGAATTAACTACATATTCGCGCAAACAACTTTTCTGCTACGGTAACGCTATGGTCTTCTTTATTAGGAAGAGCAGTTTGGTAAAAAAATATCTTAAATAAAAAAGTACGATTAGGCGGTCGCAACATTTTTATCATACTTAGAGCGGTTTTACACGAATATGGTGGAATACACGTGGCACTCGTATTATGGGATACTAACTCAATGATAATAAATTTTATAACGAATTCATATATAGATAAACATCTAAGACCGAGATCAATCTGAAAAAGATCATTTTTAATCGTTCGAGACTACGAACGAGCCCTACCCTACGTCAAGTGTGCGGTAAGGGTCGCCTTCCCACGACCCCACAGATACTCCCAGAAAGTGTTCAGGGCTCTAGCTGACCTCGTAGACAGCACAAACTATGAAAAAATACTATTTTATTACTAGTAACAGAAGACCGACTGTCTTAAGTTTTCTCTAGGCCATAGAGACCAGAGATAATTAAAGAAGTGATAGTAAAGATGATTAAATGTAACACAATTAAGTTTGAATTTCTATTGGGAGCCACAAATTCAAACTCAATTGACGCGTGTCCTAATATCCATAAAGGCAGTTTTTCGGCAGTACAGACAGGTAACCGTTACTACTACGTCCGTTACAGCCTGACAAGTCGTCAAAAACAATCACACTCGCTACTGGACTAGCTAACTCGCCTAATATGACGCCGTCTTAAGATTTGGATTCTTTTAATAAGTGTGAATGATTTACGCGACGCCAGCGCCAGGCGGCGCACTCGTCTAATTAGGAAAAATTCACGAGTCACCTCACACTCCATTGTCACTGATTTTATAATGGATTTCCTATTTTTTTAAAATCTACCTATCTGATTGTAAGTAAATTTGCCCTCTTTCGGCTTTGAGATAATTTTTTTTTAAGTCTCATACTCTTTTTAATTGTTTGTATTTAGTTATAATATTGTAATATTGTCTTAAACACGTTGAAATATTGATCGTTCTAAACCGTTCTAACCTGTTCATTATGGGAAAAAATTGCTGGGAACTCAAAAAAAAAATTCCTTGTGAAAAGACTGATCTACTTATGGGAATGTAAAAAGATGAGTTCTCACCATTGATGTCATAGGAAAAGTTGTTTATATCAATGTCATATCAAATAAATAATTTAAGGGTTTAAAACAGTCAATATTTTATAACTTAAAATAATCATATTTCAATGATCCAACCATTTGTTTTGTGAAAATAGCTATCGTTCTACTAGTTAGTGTTTTTCCCATACTTTTACACTTAAGTTTGAAAAAAATACTCCCATAAGAAATGGCAATATCAACTAAAAGACAAAGAAAAGATTTTCCATTACACAAACTGAAATATCAACCATAAAAGACAGTATCATAATTCGTTTGATTCCATTATTTCTCCAGTATAATCCCAGATCAAAGACCTTCAAATCAAAACACGCAGGTAAAACAACATCCCTATCCGCTAAAACTGCCTCATTCTAAATAAAAACATTGCTCCCAAATCGTTTCTATTTCCCTGACATCTGTACGTAAACCCACACTAAAAACACAACGACCAAAACCTAAAACAATCTCTATCCCTTTTACTTAAAGTTTAAAATTATTTTTCTAGGTGCAAATCGAATTGGTTAAGCTATAGGTATGAGATTGCAAGGAGACTCGTGTGTGGCAACATTAAGGCGAATAAAATTTAAATATAGCAACACTGGCTGGCTATAAAAGAATGGAATAATGCAAAGAGGCGGAATAACAGGTAAGAGCCATCTGGATCACCTGTAGACCGGAGCGGTTATATGCATGGATTAGGGTTGGATTATTTATCGTAAACATTTTATTTCAATATTTTGTATGGGAATTATTAATTAAACTTTTGTACAGAAGTAAATCGTGTCCATTACGTAAAGATTTCGTACGAGGTTTGTGTAGCACACGAGCGACGCCAATAGTTGTATTGCCTAATACTTTACAAATAGAATGAAATTCAAGAATGTAAGTCCTATAAGCATTAGTGAATAATCTGAAGTAATTATGGAATCATGTTTTAATATTATTAGGATCAGTCATTAAGAGAACTACTGATTACCGCATAAAACGGCCGTTTTTGGCAGACAGTAGTTCTCTTAATGACTGATTCTCATAAGATTTGAAATTATTGGCGTCGCTAGTGTGCCTAGTATCTTTACAGAAAAAATATCAACTAGAAACCAATCACCAATACTACAAAGAAAAATCGGCAGATAGAACCCTGATTACTCACATTGAGAGACTTGACAAGTAATAATGCTACTTGTCAAGTCTCTCTGTGAGTATATAAAATAAAAAAAACCTAACTGCCATTTTTAACATTTTACGTCCACTATTCTCGTCCTGTGGATGTCGTAGAAGGCGACTTAGGAAAACAAGCTAAACAAAGCTTACAAATATCAAGACCTCTCCAACCCGTCTGGCCAGCGCGGAGAGTGATGGCCAATTCCTCCGACTGCTCTGGTAGTACAGAGAGGGTCATGCTCCTGCGGTGAAGACCAAAAAAGACCTGATGATGATGCAATGGCTCATAGAAAACTAATGTTGATGAGGTGCTGTTTTCAAGAAAATAAAGTGATTAAAAATGATAAATTTTGCTGTATGTTTCAGCGTATCGCCGTAAGGTACAGGTGCAGATTAACCGCGGTGGCGGGTTACGACCAACATAACCGAGTTATGGGTTATGGCTTGTATTATTATAACTTTGGACGGGATCATGGGTGCACATATAGCATCGTGCTCTAGATGTGACAACGAAAATACTTAAAAAAAACTACATACTTATATTGTTTTGCTGTATGTCGTGCTGTATTCAAGAACTTGATATTAGAATCCAATTAAACTTTTAATACTTTCATATTTTCTTATTTTATTTATCTATAAATCTATCTCTTCTTTTATCTATCAATCTTATTTACAAATAATTTATATACCATTTTTGTAACTTATTATATTGTTATATTTTTTTAAATACATGTCATATTCAAAGCTCAACAGAAAGCAGGGTCCGGGGGGGAACCAAAGCCCAATAGAAAAAGTTGGCTTTTCAGAAGACACATTTGCATCTGTTCAAACTTCAGGAACAGAATAAAGAACACATATTCATTTTTACAGACGTATGTAAGACAACCCCGACAATGTATTCTTTCTTCCTTTTTTGGGCATTCATGTAAAATATCTTTTGTTTTTCTCTGGGGAAGATTGTATAAATTGTTTTTGCTCTGGAGTGTAAAATATAAGGTTTTGCAACTTTCATACTTTATGTTTTGAACCTTGTTTCATGTTAAAATTCTAGATTGTGTTGTCCTGGATATTAGAAATATTTATTTGACACTACATTTTATCTTAATTCCTTATATTATCACTTGTTTAAATTAAATTAAGGCACGAGGACAAAATTAAATTTATATGATTTTAATTGTATTTAAAATAATATTATTTTAAGAAAATTATTTTGTTATTATGGTCTCAGGACAATAAAAATATTTAAGTGTCAGAAGAGTTCTACTATGTGCGCCTTTTATACCTCATTTTGCAAATCTATCTCCGTGTATAAAAGGTTATAAGTTACAGCGGTCGGATATTTATTCGTTCGGTTCGATTGTAGTTTTATGTTCGGCCGTAAATGCTCTCTTATTGGGCCGCATTTGAATAATACGACCGATGCCGAATGTTACTTGTAATGCGCAAAAATATTTACCTACCCGCACCTGTGCTTATGTACTCTATTAAATGTATTATTGTCATTTGTGTATTATGGATAACCTTTTATAAGCTAAACACAAATTTATTTGTGCTAATACCATTTCTTCTAACGCAACCTAACCTTAATGGCTGGCATGTTGACTAAAATTTTTTTCATGTTGCTATGTAAAGACCTGCCAAAAATAAACACAATAGTGACAGAAATACATTTCTAAACAAAAAACTCTTTCAGTTATAAAAGTTTTAAAGACACATGTTTTTAGACGTGAAAACGCGCCGCTGAAATGCCTACATATTTGTGACGTCACAAGCTTGTATTTTGTATGGGTGGCATGAGAACTTTGTTTGGTAGCTATACGAAATATTTCGTTTATGGTAATGGTTTCATAATAAAAGTCGCTATGAATTTTGCAGACTAAAATACAGTATAATTGTAATTCAAGATTTTCATACTTTAAAAAATGGTCCTATTCACCCAACTTTAAAAAAGCTTTAAGATCACTTAACGAATCGATATCAAATTAAAAGTGTTCTTTATAGTGTATTTAGATAGAAATTAGTCTCATTAGAAACAAATTTTATGTAATCTTAACATTAGGCAACTACCGTATTATATACTCTTAGCATACAATAATAACAAATCACACATGACATCTACTGATATTTTTGTTGTGCCTAACTAGAAAGCCATAAATGGGCATAATACTTTTATGACACAAAATTTTCTTCTAAACTATATAGGTATACACATGGGTCTTGTTTGACCAACACACAAATGGATTTTAATATTTTTGTAAGTCAACCGAAATTTAACTCTGTAATGGAAGGAAAGGGAGGCTTTTGCCCAGCAGTGGGACATAGAAAGCTAGAAAAAGAAAGTTTTTTTAATAACAATAATAATTATTTTTTATTCACATAAAGTTGTATACAGGTTTTGTGAACGACATTGATAATGTATGGAGCAGCTGATATTATTTCTCGATTTCAGGCTTGTTCACCGAACAAAAGTTGATCGTATTAGTAGTTTAGAACGTGAATTTAAATTATCGGTAGCTCAATACCAAACACATTGTCTTTCCACGCTGGTCTGCGAGAAAAGAAAAAGCGTAGAATGTACCAGCTGCTTCTATTCCCGCGCAGATCGTAAAAGCCGATCGAGGAAATGGGCTTGAGGAATCATGTCAAAAGGCGATGCGGCTTGCAACCCATTATTATTTTGATTCCGTTCTCCACCTACGAGTCCACGTCCGCCAAAGGGGGCTTTTAAGTTTTATAGACCTGGGCTCTATCTACCCCGCAAGGGAAGAAGACGTGATAGAATATATGTTGTATGTATATCGTACTGATGTTTTACTTTATGTAAATATTCAACATACAACAAAAGTCATGATATGTATGACTCCCTCACCTCAAAATCTAAATTGCATATGTAGTTATAGAGCACCAGGTGCCTCGCTCGTTAACTTTTATATATTTTTCCGCTCTCGATTATGACATAAAACCAGAAAACCAAATGTATTTGTTTGAGCTAGATTGCTAATACAAGATAAACCTTAAAGGGATTTGTTGGCTACATCACTCGTAAGAATTGATGGGATTCTATCATACAAAGACCATATATCATACATGAAATTCGTTTCAGGGAAATTCCTACACTTTTTTCGTTTCTTACATTCTTACATACATGAATAACACTTCTTTTTTCGCAATTATGAGCAAAAAGCTGCGATTCAAAATAAGTACAACTGAATGTACTTATAATTTCAACGAATTATCAATTGAAATAACATAATAATGTATAACAGAAATTTAAAAAGGTAAAAATCAGCTTTTATCCATAATTTGATTTAGTTGAGAGTCTCGTGAGAGAATGATGAAAGATACGCCACTTAGCTTTCAGGAACTTTATAAAACTACTTGCCAAACAAAAAATCATTCAATTTACGAATTCAATTTTTATCAGGTAGTAATTTTACAATAAAATCACATCAGTTAATAACGAAAAAGAGTTAATATTTAATAATGTATTACACAAGTGTCGAAATAAATAATCGAAACTTAAAATGTCTCCCTTACAAGAACAGAAAATAAAATATATTTTCAGCAATTCAATTTACTCAACTTACCCACTCACAATAAATAATACAAGTATTAAAGTGTTCGTAAGTAATCACATATAAAGCTTTTATCATTAAGCTCACATAACAAAAGGGCCCACCAACATGCTAAACGTGGCCTTAAGGTTTTACAGACCTAGGCTCTGTCTACCCCGCAAGGGAAAAAGACGTGATAGTATGTATGTATGTATGTATGTAACAAAAGGGCACCTTGTGACCTAGATAGATAAATAATAACGCACGCAATAAATTAACGACTCGCTTAAGCCACTTAAGCGAGTTGGTAAGTTAGCAAGTAAAGTTTTAATAAGTTGCGGAGATGGCTGTAAGTTGGAAAAGTTTTTGTGGCCCCCTTTGGGCACTAGTGGCACTATTTGCAGTTCACTTATTTGAATAATGTTTTGGTACAATCTCTGACAAAATTAACTTGCTTTGCTATACTGGTAGTTTTAAAACTTAATGATATTAAATTGATTGATACCTAAGTAAGACAAAATAAGTTGCGGGAATGGCCGTAAGTTGCAACAAGTTTTTGAGGTCCTACGAAATGGAGTGTCTCGCTATGAGATCTAGCTGATTACTTGTAATAGTAACTTATCAAAAGCTGCGAGCTACAACATCAAAGCTACAACATTGTAGCGAGCTACAACGTGGGACGACATCAAGCAATGAACTACGACAAAAAGCTACGAGCTACGAAATCCAGTTACGAGCCACGACATAAAGCTACAAGCTACGGCATCAAGCTACGAGATTCGACAACAAGCAACGAGCGACGATATCAAGCAATAAGCTACGAAATCCAGCTACGAGCTACTACATAAAGCTACGAGCTGCGACATCAAGCTACGAAGCACGACATCAAGTTACGAGCTACGACATTAGGCTACGAGCTACGGCATCTGTGATTTTAGTCAGGTCGTACGACCACCTGGTTTTTGCGGGTCACATTCACATTTATAGATTACTAGCTGTTACCCGCGGCTTCACTCGTGCTATATATAGCCTATGTCCTTTTCAGAACCCTAACCTATGTAAATGCAAAATTTTATTATGACGCTTCAGTAGATTGGGCGTGAAAGCGTAACAAACAAACAAAGAAACAAACATACTCACTTCTGCATTTCTAATGCTGGTTAGGATTAGGACTAGTTGTGCCCACGACTTCATCCGCATGGAAAAAGAAGCCTATGTTCTTTCTCAGGCTATAGACTATCTGTGTACCAAATTTCATTTTAATCGGTCCAGTAGTTTAGGGGTGAAAGTGAGACAGACAGACAGACAAACAGACAGAGTTACTTTAGCATTTATAATATTATTAAATTAATATAATATTAATAATAATATTAATATGAATTAATTAGTAAGATGATAATATGATAATTTATTTCCAAATGTTTATTATTTCGACTGTACTTTCGAAGTACAACATACACAACAAGTACAGTATGCCAAAACGGACGACATTGATATAGAATTGATAGCGCTCCGCGAGCCAGCGCCTTGTCGTTCTTGCGAACTTGTCCAAGTTTAGCAGTTAAAGACATTAGCAAATTTGAACAGTTCTGAATACTCATGCAGTAAGTAATTAGTATAAAATTAATTAAGTTTCATGTAAGAAGGTAAGGAATTACTACGTTACGGGTAATTTTTAACAACATGGTAATATTTTAATGTTAGAATCAGAATCCCTAATATAATATGGTACCGTAAGAAAAAAGTAAAAAAAAAATTTACATCCAATACAAATTTACCAATATTTCTATCTATGTCCAATTTTTTTTTGTTTTAATTTTTACCTTCTTTTCTTGCGTATGTATATTCTATTCCATCAATTAAATATAGCTTGGTTATTCAGAATCAAAGGATATCAAAATTGGGGAAAGAGCCATTGGAAAAATGGTCTACTTACATCATCATCATGTCTTTTTTAGTCTCCAATTCCGGAATCATAACCCTCTCTGTACTACCAAAGCCATATATTAGCCAGAACAATCAGAGGAGTTGACCTACTCCTCACGCTGGCAAGACAGGTTGGAGAGGTTTCTTTGATGTTTATAAGCTTTGTTTAGCTTGTGATTCCTAAGTTCTTTGTGTTTCCTAAGTTTCTATGACATCCACGAAAAGACTTGGAGTGGTCCAATTCCACTCTGCCGGGAACCACACGGTGGTTAATTGC
The DNA here is from genome assembly GCA_963082605.1 of Rhodophaea formosa. Lineage (NCBI taxonomy): Eukaryota > Metazoa > Arthropoda > Insecta > Lepidoptera > Pyralidae > Rhodophaea > Rhodophaea formosa. The sequence continues at coordinate 13,867,344 of OY720222.1, read as the reverse complement.
TTCACGAACTAGGTATATACTTATTTAAGTACTGGAAAATAGACAAAGCTGTATCATCATAAGATTATACCTATTCGGACCTAAGGCGTATCACACTTTTACCAAAAACTAAGTTTCTGTGGAATGACTAAGGATGATTTCTCTGGAAATATACTGGCTACATAAAAAAAATCAAACAAGAGTTACAACAAAAGAACATCACAGCTTTTAAAAATTAAAATGCAAAGTAATCCAGGAAAATCCAGTGACGCCGTCCACGCAGTATTATGCAAAGCAAACATCGTGTCGTATCGTTTAGCCGTGTTTACCCCTTCACGTCAAATTAACCGCCGCCCGCACGCCGCACGCGTCGCGCGCACGCCCCGCACGCGGCGCCACGTGCGTGCGGGTTAGCGGACGCGCAATGTAAAATTAAAGAACTACAGAATAGACTCTTAAATGGTTCACAGTCCCATAAAGCAAATGCGGTCCATTTCAATAGTTTTACTACTCATTTATGGACTACTAGCTGTTATAAGATTTTAAATTTGTTGGCAGACAAGAAAGTTTACAAACCTGTGTCGTTCAATCCCACAGCCAGGGTTACACGTCGCGTTCGAGCCTTGATTCATGACCACGAGGAGATTTTCACGGAGGACGAGTACACTCATTTACATAAGCCCAAAGCTCTGCAACCCCCTAAACTTTATGGTCTGCCGAAAGTGCACAAAAGCAGTATCCCATTGAGACCGATCGTAAGTCAAATTGACTCTCCGACCTACGACTTGGCGAAACATATTGCTGGAGTGCTGCAACCATTAGTTGGGAAAACACCGTCTTATGTGAAAGATTCTCTTCATTTTAGGGACATAGTGAGGAGCATAAAGTTGGAACCTGGAGACATCATGGTGAGCTTCGATGTTGAGTCACTCTTCACAAATGTTCCTTTAAAGGAATGCCTTGAGGTCATTAAGGGAAAACTGTTCGATCATGAGTTACCTAATGAGTATATTGCTCTCATTGAGCAGTGTTTAGACGGCAACTACTTCCTCTTCAGAGACCAGTTCTACCTCCAGATCGATGGAGTTGCAATGGGTAGTCCACTCGCACCGGTGATTGCAAATATCTGGATGGAGCACTTCGAAGACAGAGCACTAGCCACTGGACCTGGGCACGTGAAGCTCTGGAGGAGGTACGTTGACGATGTCTTCTGCATTGTCAATGGAGGCCATCAAGAAGTGGAGCAATATATCAAACATCTCAACTCCATACATCCAAAGATGACATTCACTTATGAAATGGAGAAGGACAGATCTCTTGCGTTCCTGGACATGATGATTAAGGTCAAACCGGATGGTAATTTATCTCACACGGTATACAGAAAACCTACACACACGGACAGATACCTGCATGCATCCTCTCATCACCATCCCCGGCATCTTCAATCCGTTATGTCTGCATTAACGAACAGAGCGCATAACCTATGTGACCCTGACCATCTCCAAACGGAGCTTTTACATGTTCAGGAGGTACTGAAACGTAACGGGTACAGGGTGTCTAGAGAGTGGAGAAAGCAGAAGAAAAGACAAGGATGTCCAGAAGTGAATCGTCAGGCAGCATTTTTACCATATGTTAAAGGCGTAACGGATAAAATTGGGACGGTGTTGAGAAAATTCTCAATAAAGACTATTTATACGCCTTTACGTAAAGTGTCGCAGTCACTACGATCACCAAAGGACACCTTGCCGTTACAAACTCCGGGAGTATATAAAATCGACTGTAGCTGCGGCAGTTCGTATATTGGCCAGACAAAACGGACTATAGCCGAACGCGTCAAGGAACACATTGCCGCAGTGAAAAATCGACAGACGAGTAAATCCGCGGTAGCAGAACACTTATTGGATACGGGAGTCAACCACTGGATGGAGCTACATAACCCTAAAATTCTCTCCACTGATCGGCATTACCACACCAGGATGGTACGTGAAGCGATTGAAATTAAGAAGTACAAAAATTTCAATCGGGAGGACGGATTTAAGTTGTCTCCAGCGTGGAATCCTGTAATTAATGGGTGCATACCGCGAGTGAAACCGTTAAAACCGAAACCGGATACCGTGAGTGTAGTTTGTCGTGGCCACATCACTAGTGATTCAATAAGTGACAACTTGCGGGTGGAAGAAAATACTTCACGACGCCCGAACAGACGATGCCGCCGCCCGTCAGTCGCCTTGTGACCACGGCCGATGCAACTCGGTCGAAACGTCAAGGAAGTAAGTGGTAGTAATACTACGAAATGCCTATCGCGTTTAGTCCCGGTTATTACATTTATAGCTACTAGCTGTTACCCGCAGCTTTGCCCGCGTGATAATCTCCCAATCTATCTAGGTATATCCTTCCCAGTAACCTATTTGTATGCAAAATTTCATAGTAATCGGTTCAATAGTTATGCCGTGAAAGCGTAACAAACAAACAAATAAACAAACTCACTTTCGCATTTAATAATATAGTTGGGATTGGTATGAACGGGTTGAACCCTTTTTACACTGGGCTATGTAAAAGGCGGTAGTACGTTAACACGAATGGCGATATCTCCTTTCAAAAATCATAGTTGGCAGGTCTAAATCTTTAATGAAAATTCGTTAAACAAATTTTCATTAAAGATTTCGATAAAAATTAAATACGCTGCTTATTTTAACTATGTTTAGCACGAGTTGTACCTCGAGAGTAGCTATTATGGAGGCAAGACCTTAGAATGGTGTTCAGATAGACCAACGGATACATCAACACCGTTTCGAAAGTCATTAAGCTACTAATCCATCCAAGCAATTAGCATCCCAAATACATTTTTTCCTGTTTCCCCCAGTCCAACGAATACCTATCCTTCCTTTGCTTAAAAAAACGGTTTCGGTGGGCAGCAGAACAGACATATTGGAGGAGCTTTTGCCATACCACGCATGTCAGACGGGTAGTGAGCACAATTTTTTCGCTTGAATGGCGACCAGGTCACGGCAAGCGTAGCGTTTGACACCCACGTCGACCTGGTAGTCGGACGACCTGTCCAAGGTCGCAGGAAGGCGCTAGATGCAGGCCGCTTCCAACCGGTCATATTGGAAATCCTTGGTGGAGGTCTATGTCCAGCAGTAGAGTTCATACGGTTGAGACGATGATGATATTAGTTATCCTTCTGTACGCTTAGTAATTTATACACGTGTTGTTCGCGTATACTCGCAACTAGTATTACTAGGCGTGACAAAAATAGGCACTTAATCATGTTAGGATTACAAGAATGATCGATGTTCCCAAATTAATGCTGAAGCTAATGAAATCGTTATCTGTTTATTAGATTTCATGTTCTGTTGGCTGTACGTAAGGACCTTTATCTGTAACTTAATAAACGCTTGTTCGTGGGTATACTTACCTATTATTATTTTTTGATACTACTCCCTGCGGCATCAGGCTACCTGCTGTTAAAAATAACAAGTATTTTAAAAGTGATTCGGTATGTTGTGTTTACACCCATGGTGCGAGACCCCAGGTAGTAGATACTTGTATTGTTCTAGAAAAAGTGATTGATATGCTTATTCTTCGTGCGTTAAAGCGACTGGGCATAATAATATTCTTACCGCCCTCATCAATTTCAGAATACAAATATGCATCTTTTATGGGTCTACTGAATATTAACTTCACTATCACTATCACTACATATTATAAAACAAAGTCCCCCGCCGCGTCTGTCTGTCTGTCTGTTCGCGATAAACTCCAAAACTACCGAACCGATTTTCATGCAGTTTTCTCCAATGGATAGCGTGGTTCTCGAGGAAGGTTTTAGTATATAGTTTGTTAAGTTTTTGTATACATTTTTGTATATACAAACGATATTTGTTGGAGGTGTCGTAAAAAAAATAAGCCGTTTGGGAGCTTTCAACGAAAACGCTGTCTAAACCCTTTGAGATATAACAAAACAATGTATGGTGGAATTGTGTATCTTATTTAGGTCTACAGAAAAGTCCGTGACGGCATTTATGTCTATATATTAAGGATAACATACTATATTCATTTTAATATTTAAAAAAATGGGCAATTATCAAAGATCACGCGCAGGCCAAACCCTTAGAGCTACAAATTTGAAATTTTGCTCACGTATTCCTCCTATGACGTAAGCATCCACTAAGGAAGGATTTTTCAAAAGTCATCCCCTATGGGGGTGAAATAGAGGATTAAAGTTTATATGAAACTTTTTATTTCTTGGACATATTTGTATGAAATTTCGTGTGAATTGAGAACGGCAAAAATAAAGAGTAACATTTTAAATAGTTTCCCGAAATTAAAACTCTAAAGGGGTAAATCGGGGTATATGTTTAGTTTACCGCTTTGTAGTATCATATTTTATAATCCCCGCATTCCAAACCTGAAGTCACCGCTGACGAAGTCGCGGGTAACTGCTAGTTAAAAATATAGAAAAAATAACTTGTGTCTGAAATAAATTGAAAAAAATAATGTCAGTAGCAATTTCTGACCTTTGTTACGGTACCACAGGTTTAAAAAAACCTTGGAGTTTTTGGTGGGAAGTCTAGGGGTTCAGTTGTCGTTTGCCTTATACAATTTTGCAAATTGATTTAAGTGGACTTTATGATATGAAATTGGTGTAGTTTGGTGTTATAAATGCTCGTGCTCGAGAACAATTTGTGAAATAGTTAAAGTAGACTGTTAAATGGACTTGTATAGATTTGTCGCCAAAATCTCCCACGAGGCTGCCAAAGAACATACGCCATCTTTGATGCCACATACCGTACAACACCGATACCTAGTATCTCATTAAACTGGACATTGGCAGAATCACTGAAATCTCGGTGGAAGCTATAATTAAAAAAGAAAGAAGAAAAGAAAAAAACCTTTGTTTGAGTATCTTTGTTCACTCGCAGGCCATTATGTATTCTGTGTCGCAAGACCTTTAGGATATACCCTCATGGAGCAACACAGCACTGCAGCGAAGATGAACAACACGTCAAAATCAAGTAACCGTCTATACTACTCTCTGCTGCAACCTTCGAGCAACACGGAACGGAGGCCGTGTTGCTCGAAGGCTGCAACACATTACATAGCTGACAATTCAACAAAAGAATTTATTTTTTAGTGCAAAAGTGCTGTGCGACCGTGCTCTGTTCGATGTACTTACCTCTACCGTAATGCGGTGAAACCTCATAAAAATGGATTTTCCGTGAGATTTTCTATTCCCATCGAATAGAAAATCTCACGGAAAATCCATTTTTCTCCCAATCCCAAGCAATCAAAGAATCTCATTCAAATACATCAAAATTCAAAAACATTCTATATCGCCATTCTCTTTTGCTGCGCTTACGGTGACGGGGTACGTCGCATAAATATTTTGAATGAAATTTCTGAACGAACTGCAAAGTTGAAGAAGTTTCGTTCTTATACAATTTTCGAACGTATCGCGCTGACCGCATGTACAAAGTATGGACATGCTTCATGAAATTTGTTTGAAAGAAAGAAAGAAAAATAATTGACGTGAAAACTTCTTCAGCGGCGCTGTGCACTTTTTGTGATGGGGAAAAAATGTTAAACTCGCGACTGGTCACGTAGCGACAGATTCGTCAGATTGAAAATTCGTAAGACGGCGCAGGGCAGGGCGCTTGCGCGAATGTGCGTGTGTGTTTGTGTTACAGCGTGCTACGCACATCCATGGATAGTGAGTGCTGTTAGGAAAGTTATTAAAATTTTAAGTGATTATTTAAGTTTTCACTTCTGCCGGCACTCCTGGAGTGTAACCCGTTTTTTTATATCTCAAATATTATACATTTTTAGACACAAAATATAAAACTACATTATTAAAGTACCAAAAAGGTGGCACTCAGCATAAGGCAGGGATAGCACCGCCGCTGATCTTCCGTGGGACCAGACATAAAAAGGTTGCGCCACAAGATATTTTATACTTACTGCTTCCTCTGTTTTACACACAAAGTACCTATAATCACCATCATCATCTTAGCCACAAGAACTACAATCCAAGATTGGACTTCTTGCGGCTGAAATGAGGCTGACCTAGGATTTTCAATACATACGGTTACAAGCGGCTGCATCCAAATCCTTCCTACGACCTTGGTCAGGTCGTCCGACCACAAGCCCGTATTTACTAACTCGGATGACAGGTGTCGATGCCTATCAATCTAGGATTTACTGTTACAATACGGTTTTTTATTCCAAATAAAAATGTCGAGCAAGCAAAACCCGCATTGTAACTGTAAATTCTAGATTGATAGTCATCGACACCTGTCATCCGAGTTAGTAAATAGGGGGCTGGTCGATGGGGTGTCCAACGCTGCGCTTGCTGTTACCTGGTCGCCATTTAAGAACTGCTCCATCGACCATCGGTTCTTTGCACTATGTGCCCCGTCTGTAATAAATAAACATATACAGGAGCTGCGCCATAGATTTTAGCCAGAAGACCATTTAGAGAGATTTTAGAGAAGACAATAAGCTTTTACCCGCAACTTCGCTCGTATTGATGGGTGGGAACCTACCTAAATGGATTTTCATTAGCTATTACATACCCTACATACCAACTATAACATCTAAGTACGTCTATATGCCTTACTAGCAAATTTCTCGCGACTCGCGACTTCGTGTGCGTAGATTATAAGCTATGTCAAGATGACTTAGCTTTAACAAATTAGAGGTAAAAGAATTATGAATCGGTCCAGTATTTTCGGAGTCTATTCGGTGCAAACAAACAAATAATTAAATAATTGCTCTTTATAATATTAGTAAAGATTAGACCTAGGTTAGAGTAGAGCCAAAGGCCTGAAGACCACATTTAGAGTTAGTGATAGTGGTGGGCGTGTAGGTGGAAAAGGGAATCAAAATATAGTGTTTTTATCTTATCTTATAAATTCTGATATATTCACTTTTTCGCCGGTTTTCACGATCTGCTCGGGACAAGACTACTTAGGAACAATCTTAGTTTTCTTTTATTCTTGTCAGACTGAAAATGGAAGAATTTTAGGTATGTGTGCTTTTCATACTTAACAGATGGTGCTTACATGTAGAACAGATACTATTACCTACATAAAAATGAAATGAAATTAATTAGCATTCGCCATGGTGTCATGTTGTATCCAACCTTGAAAATGACCATTCCTTCAATCAATGCCTTGAGCATGAGTCGACTGAAAGACAAAACCACTCACATCGAGAAAAAGAACACCCAAAGAGGGTTAGTGTGAGGTTAACAGTGGACCGTAAAAACAAACATTGCTGGCTACAAAACGAGCCGATGCGGATCCAAAAGAAATGCCAATCAATTAAAAAAATCAAAAGGAATCAATTGCTTATGAAAATAATGGCATGTCCACTTGAGCGTTCGGTCAATCGTTCGATTGATATTCAATTCTGAATTGCAAGGAGAAAGATCGCCTCGGGACAGCGCCCAATTGAATTTGAAAATAGAACATCACTCCCCCTGCCCCCCTTGTGGCACGCCTCCACCTTACCAGCCCTCTTGTGTAGTTTTGACGTTTACGGGGTACGTACAATGCTTTGATGTCCTCTTTTACATGCATTGCAGCTGTGATACTTGTCTTTTTAGATAACCATACGAAAAACCGCAATGGTTACCTATTAAAGTGGCTAATAATTATTATTTCATCTTCCTGATTTAACTAAAATAAAAATCATTTTCCAGTCTTCTCCAAGATCTCTTTTTGCTAACTTTTGAATTTGTTACTTATTATTATTATTACTACTTATTATTACTAAATTACTATACCTACTGTTCACATACCTTAAAACAGACATTTTACGGAAAACGTAATGAATAGTGAAGTGATCATCAAACAACATCGTTTTGATGGTCACTTTAATATTCAGTACGGCTTCCGCTAACTTTTGACAACTAGCCTACGGTGTAAGTGCCTTACATTACATAGGTACCGTAAAAGGAAAAAAAAAATTTTTCATCTTGCCTTGGATTCCTATCGTTGCGGTGTCGCACTTGACGTCCGTCCGAATAGGACAGAGCTGTATCACGTAAACGGAAAGATGACAGGGTTTCTCTTTTATCTATATAGGTCTGTCCTACTAGAAAGTCAAGTGCGGTACCGTAATCCTAGGAACCCAAGGTATAAACCTAATTGTCATAAGTTAGCGGAAGTCTGCAGATATGATACGGTTGAACCATATTCCATCTTTAAGCCCGTCATCATCATTTCGTGTAGGTGACACGGTCAGTCGACCATGCACACCCTGGTATCGGAGTTCTGCGGAACCGCCTCTCGGCCTACCAGATGGTAGCCGGGACCAACGGCTTAACGTGCCTTCCAAAGCACGGAATCATCTTTCTTATCAGACAATCAGGTGATTCAAGCCTGCATTGTCCTAACCAAACTGGAAACAACTTAACAAAGTATGCTTCCCGTGGGAATTCAACCCACGACTTCCGGGTCAACAAGGCAAACGCCTTAACCACTGGACCACCAACAGGCAGCCCGTCAACATGCTAAACGTGGCTTTTCGGTCTCATGGCCGCAGGCTCTATCTACCCTTAAACGGATAAAGACATGCGTGATACTACTAGGTATGTATGTATTTAAAATAAATAATTATTTATGGGGGTGCTCCCATACAAAAATAATTATTTTTTGCTGTAATTCCTCGATAGTCTAATGATAATGAATGACAATATAATCCTAACGATTATAATTAGGTAATCCGAAAGTGAGTTTGTTTATTTATTACCCTTTGACGCCTTACTACTGAACCGATCATAATGAAATTGTCGGACGCATAGGTTAGGGTATTGAGAAAGACATAGGCTATAAATCACGTGGGCGAAGCCGCGGGTAACAGCTTGTAATAGTTCATTGGCACAGCACACAGTATTTATACAACAGATAAAAGCAAAAGTAAGTTTGTTTGTTACGCTTACACGCCCTATCTACTGAACCGATCATCATGAAATTTGGCATACCTACACGTTGTCTCATTGCGTTGTCTGGAGTACGGAGAAAAACATAGGCATTCATCCCGGAGTAAAGAAATCTATTTACTAACTCGGATGACAGGTGTCAATGCCTATCAATCAAGAATTTACTGTTACAATGCGGTTTTTGTATTTCAAATAAAAAGTTTGAGCAAGCAAAACCCGCATTGTAACAGTAAATTCTAGATTGATAGGCATCGACACGACACCTGTCATCTGAGTTAGTAAATAGGGGGGCTGTTCCTGACGGATCGACACTAATGGCTGGTGTATACTATGATTAGTGCAACTGCGAAATTCATACATTTATAAGATAAGCGCATAAGCGCTTACTACCAAATATTATATGAACTTCGCATTTGCACTAATCATAATGTATACCAGTGTATACCAGCCCTAAGAATATGTACCAGCCAGAGGTATTCTGCTATTTTCACGATTTGATTTTTGTTTTTGACAGACGGATGACATTGAGGCAGTGTTTCTCAAGTAAAGGGTATTTCCCCAAATTAAGGGGACAATTATGAAGGGTGGGACTTATCAATTGGCTTTATATTTTGAAGTGATATCCACTCCTTTCTGCAATCCCGTCCCGGCCGGTCCCGTCAATGACGGGACTGCCAACCAATTTCCGACTGAACTCTACAATTACTATCGGTGACCACAAAAAGCACCGCAATATTTGCCAACAAACTTTAACAACCACCAAGAACTACTAGGTACCAGCAATCACAGCAAAAAATCATCTATTACCACCAACAATTCCAAAAACCGGTAACAATAACTTTGTGACTCTAGGTTCAGGGTCAATGATAAAGACGTGCGTAACATCTTCTATATGATAAGTAGATAACTAAAAATAAAAACATTACGAAAATAGTCAACTAAGAGTCGTTTTCAACCACGTTTAATGATAAATAGGTTTTGGTTTAAACGGTATTTCACAAGTCCATTTTGAGCATTTACTCAGTTAAATTGTTTATCCGCAACCCTTTCTTTGGCCTTATATATAACTTCTACTATTTTCTAGACAAACTAGTCATTTTCTTAGTATGTTCAGAGTAAACGCCCAGTGAAATGGGTGGACCGAAATGAACGAATATCAAGCGATAAAATGGTTGTCAAAAAGCCAGGTAAATAATTTTTGACGACCTCCGTGGCGCAGTTGATAACACGCCAGCCTGGAACAAGAGTGGTCCCGGTTTTGATCCCCAGTCATGTCATGATAGAACACAATCTTTTTCAGATTGGCGTGGCTTTTGAAGTCTGTGTCTGTGATGATCTTAAAGTATCAATTTATACTCTAAGGTGATGATAAATTGCATCGTTGACGGCCTTTGGTATGAGGCGTGATTATATGATGTAAATAAAAATACAGTACAAAACTGTATTTAAAGGCCTTGAATTTAGACAAAAAAAAATACTTAGGGTTTTTTGGGGATGTGAAAAATACTTGGGGGTAAAATTGGACATGGGTTGGCATCACTGGTGACGGGCGTTTGGATTTGTTTGATTGACGTATTTGACATTTGTTTGTTTTTCGCGCGCTGCCGGTACATTTAACGGACTTGATTCCTGTTATTTTTTGTTTTTATTAGTAATTATTGTAAAATAATTACAAATGTTAGCGTACTAGAATTATTATTAACGTTGCTGTTACACGCGATACTACGTAATAAGGGTCACATTAATCTGCAGACATGGAGAGGTTAGTTATAGTCATGTAATATGAAAACGCCTATTCTTGCAAGAATCTTACTTTTTGCCAATGTCTCCTACAAATGACAATATTATGTAGAGGTGGAAGCAATATTTGAAAATCCTATTCTATCCTAATGAGAAACCTTTATTCATCGCAATAATTCTAAAAACTTTTTAGCACAGCAAGAAAGCGAGGCCGTCCCCGTAAATCAGTCAACGAAGACAAAGCCAGAAGAGGCCAAAATGGGGACAAAAAGGCCAAGGTCCAAGAAAAAGCTGTACTATATAATGAACCCAAGTAGGTATCTTATAATTTTGAGTAATACCTGTGTATGGGTACATATGCCCACACGCTAAACATGGTCTTTGGGTCTCATCGTCCTAGGCTCTGTGTAACCCATAAAGGATAGAGACGTGATAGTATCATCATCATGTCGCTGTAAGATGTCCACTCCTTTTGTTTTGTAATTTAGGAAATAAATATAACTTGGCATTGCTGGCCTGGAGGTCAGAAGAGATTTTCTCTCAATATATACATACTAGCTGTTACCCGCGGCTTCGCCCGCGTGATAAATAGCCTATGCCTTCTCAGTACCCTAACCTATGTGTATGCAAAATTTCATGATGATCGGTTCCGTAGGTTGGGCGTGAAAGCGTAACAAACAAACAAATAAACTCACTTTCGCATTTATAATATTAGTTGGGATATAGAGAACTACTAAAACAAATCAATTCATCATAATCCACTATAAAACATGGATTGGGTTTTGTATTTTCATTTCTCTCCATGGAGCGTTGACAGGTTGCTAGTTTATTTTTAATTCTTTTGGTGTAAGTCCAAGTTTGACTTGCGTATGTCAGACATGGCAGAACACAGGTGTCCATTATAAATAGATGTTTATATATATAGTATCGTTGAGTTAGTATCCTGCGACACAAGTTCACAACTTACTGTGGGGCTGGCTCAATTTGTGTGATATGTTCCTATATATTTATTATTTACTAGCTGTTACCCGCGGCTTCGCCCGCGTGGTATTTAGCCTTGTCCTTCTTGGTACCCTTACCTATGTGTATGCAAAATTTCATGATGATCGATTCAGTAGATTCGGCGTGAAAGCGTAACAAATAAACAAACAATTTCACTTTCTTTATTCCTAAAATAAGCTCAATTAAATTAGGACTGAACAAATACGGAATACTTGTATTTTATAATTAAGTGTACTTATTTCTAAAATACAAGTATTCCATATTAATCATCTTATTTCACTTTATTTGAATTATAAAAATAATTATATAATTCCAGGAAGTCACCAGAAAAGAATGCAGCTCAACTCCTGAATGAAATAGTTCCGGATGACAAGAGCCTCACAATCAAGCTGTAAGATCATTTTCTATTCCTCTTCATGGAATTCATGGTTACATCCTTAGATCCTCCGGTACACCTACAGAGAAAATAGTAGAGTACTTACAAAGCTACTAACTATACTAGTAGCAGAGTACTAGAAATTGTTAGCTTATTATGTGGACAATGTGGGCAATCTACTCTAGCACTACCAAGACTCAGCGCCGCTATCTCGTGATGAACATTACAGAAAATCCTTGTTGAATTAAAATAAAATTAATGGACTTCGGCTTTCAACTATTCATCATCATCATCATCAGATCCATCTTAGTCTCCACTGCACACAACTCTCTGTACTACCAGAGCCATATATTAGCCAGAGGAGTCGGAGAACCTTATTATATTACCTTGTAATATATTGTACAAACTTCTACCGTCCGTCATGTTTAAACTGTCCTTTAACCTACTGGTCGACTGGAAGAGATCCCTTTTGGGTTAAGTCCACCATTTGTACATTTCTTTTATATTTATTTTTTAATGTATGTTTTCTGTTTTGTGCAATAAAGATTTTCAAACAAACAAACAGAACCTGGCCTACACTCTCCACGCTGGCCAGACGGGTTGGAGAGGACTCTTTGATGTTTCTTTCTTCTTTCTAATTATGGCTTTCACCGAGATTTCAGCGATTCTGCCAATGTCCAGTATAATGAGATACTAAGTATCGGTGTTGTACGGTATGTGGCATCAAAGATGGCGTATGTTCTTTGGCAGCCTCGTGGGAGATTTTGGCGACAAATCTATACGAGTCCATTTAACAGTCTACTTTTACTATTTCACAAATTGTTTTCGAGCACGAGCATTTCTAACACCAAACTACACCAATTTCATATTATAAAGTCCACTTAAATCAATTCCATCTTTGATGTTTATAAGCTTTGTTTAGCTTGTGTTTCCTAAGTCGCCTTCCACGACATCCACGTGATTTGGAGAGGTCCTATTCTACTCTGCCGGGAACACACGGCAGAACTCAACTTCAACTATTAACTAGAAGAAAATAGGATTACTTTAGCTAGTAACACGTAATATTTTGTTTATTTCAGTGAATTTGAGGATACTGACTCTGTTGTTACTTCTGAACACCTAAAAGAAGAGTAAGTACATTATATACTATTTTCCTCATAGAATATTAAAAAAATATATAAAAACCATAGCATAAGAAGAAATGGTGGGGACCATTTCTTATGCTATGGTTTCTGGTCTTCCTATGGTGAAGTACCTACGGTAATATCTTGGTCCGTGAATATTTTTTCGCTGCCTTAAAGCAGCTTGAAAAATCTGTCTGCTACTGTGGGCCACTAACATAAAAGAAGAAATAATGCACGAGATAAGATAGAGTTAGCGAGCTTATTGTTCCAGGCAAACTGATGACATTAAAAGTGAGTCAGTCTCATCATCAAGTGAGAGTGAAGATGATGAAAGTGATAACTTTGAATACTTGGGTAAGTGAACATTGTTGTTACTTTTTATGGATGCATTCCAATAGCTGTCTTTTTTTCGGTTTCGGCGCTGAATTTCTCATGCTTTGCTGATTTATTTCGGTATTGGTATGCCAATACCGTTGTGATGCCTAATTTGTTTAAAATTTGAAACATGCCCAAAATATAGTTGATGTCACCTTGACCTTCAACTTTACCGCCTAATACATTTCATGAACCACAGCCCGCTAATAAATAGCCAGATAAACAGTAAAAACTTAGAGTCAGCATAGATATTATCAACTACAGGTCGCGTCAAACTTTATGCGGACTCACTGCGCAGTATAGTTTGTCCGTTCAAATGGTTTGCGCGCTTTGACAAGGCGACGCCGGAAGCCATTAGCCATTAAAAAAAATGTCGGCGCCCGCGCCAAAGGCGAATGTTTAATTTTGTTACGCAGATAGTTACGTACAAAAATAAATATATTTTTTCTTCGTTGGGCTTATTTGTATTGTACTAATATAAAAAATGTGTGGTAATGTTCTGTAAAAAAAAAACAACGTGTTGCACTCGAGAGTGCCGGCAGAAGTGAAAACTTGTATATTAACGTTGTATTTCGATTAGTTCACATGTCCGTCTTACGAATTTTCAATCTGACGAATCTGTCGGCTACGTCACCCGTCGTGAGTTTAACACTTTCCCCATCACGAAAAGTGCATAGCGCCGCTAAAGTAGTTTTCACATCAAAAATATTTTCCATATTAAATATTTTTGTTATTTTCAACTACTTTCCAAAATCTCTTGAGAGTCGTCTTGAACAGTGGCGTAGCGAGGTGTGTGCGAAGTGTGCGACCGCACTCGGCCTCCGGGCAGGGGGGGCCTCGGGAGGGTCTCACGCCGCCGGCCGGCAGGCCGGCGGCTTGAGGCACCCATGGCCTGGCACTGGGACGGGCACGGCCACCCTTGGCCCTGAATTCGTTGGCAATGTTTTCAAACTTATTCAGGGAAGATGTCAGGCCAAAAAATACCTGCTTCAATGTCAACTTACTAATATCTAATAAAAAGAAATATTTTTTATGAATCTCGTATTACATAAATTATAACTGTAAGTCAGTAATGTTGATTTTATTTCTATACATTACCTTACTTACTAATTAAAAAGGGGGGCCTCCAAACCCTAGGGGGGCCTCGCAAAGCCCTTCGCACACACCCAATTTTGGGCACGCTACGCCACTGGTCTTGAATGCAAACCATTTGCCCGGATAGACTATACGCGCCCCGCCTCCGCGCGCGCCCCGCGCTGACCTATCATTGCGTACTGCGCTAAGACTCGCAAGATGTAGCCGCAATATAGTTTGGCAAATATCCTGGTAACCCTAAGTAACTAATGTGAAATTATTATTTCAGACACCCCATACATGTCTCGCGCAGACATGGTTCTAAAGATGGCTCCTATTACCCAAAAAGAAGAGGAGGTCTACGCAAACTTATACGAATCCGATCTCATGGAAGCAACTAACGATTACGACTGGTGCAAAGAAGTAGGCGACTGCCTATACGACTTTTTCTGGTGGACATTACCGGACCCTCCAAAACCATATGAGGCCAGATACCTTAAGCTTGGGGATGTAAAACATAGAGACCCCACTTTAAAGGAGAAGGTTGGCCCTATCAAGGAGTTCACATCGTATGAAGCTTTCAAAGAAATATGGAATAAAGAAGTAATGGAAATAATTGTCTCTGAGACAAACAAAACTGGTAAAAAGAGTAATGACGACTGGATCGATACAACTATCGATGAGATGTACGTTTTTCTAGCTATTACTTTAGCTATTATGAATACTAAGAAAGATTTGAACGAATTTTGGCAGGAGGATAGTAACTCAATTAAAATATCGAATTTATCTCAAACCATGACATACAAACGTTATGTGACGTTGAATATTTCTTTAAGCTTTAGTGATGTAAACAAAGACGAAAGCAATCTGTCCAAATCTCAAGCTACAGTATCGAAAATCAAACCTATCATTGGACAATTAAATAAAAACTTGCGCGCTTTATACCAAATTGGCCAGGATATAGTATTCGACGAGCCTTATCAAGTTTGCAAAAGAGATGATGTATTAATAAAAATGAAAAAGACCCCTGGAATAAAAGAGGTTAATATATGTGATGCTAAGACCGGATATACGAGATCATTTATACTTTACGCTGCAAAAAAGGATGAAAGATTTCCTCCTCGAGGTATATCTCCACTTCTTATCCTAAAGTTTATGCAAGCAAATAAAGATAAAGGCTACAGTATATGGTGTAATAACATATTTAATTCCCCCCTCCTAGTCAGAACAGCATATGTTTTGAACTTTAACTTTGTTGGTACAATAGGTATCACTGATAATATTGATTCAAAGTTTACGGAGATAAAAAAGGAAGACTTAAAAGTTGGTGAAGTTTCAGGGGCAA
The DNA here is from genome assembly GCA_963082605.1 of Rhodophaea formosa. NCBI lineage: Eukaryota > Metazoa > Arthropoda > Insecta > Lepidoptera > Pyralidae > Rhodophaea > Rhodophaea formosa. The sequence continues at coordinate 13,851,385 of OY720222.1, read as the reverse complement.
CTTGTGAAGAAACAGATTATATATTATGGCGCCATGAAAATTTAGTGTCTCTAGTGTCGACATATCATGGTAAAACTACAAATGAAGATACTGGACGTATAGCGCCGGCTGCTTTTGTAGACTTTAAGAAGAATGTGGCCAGTTTGGATAAGAGAGACGAAATATTGGCCGAATATGTCGTAGAAACCGAAGACTGGGTTTGTGGGATGTTTAACCGCCTTCTCAACATCAGCGTTTTTAATTCGTTGATTCTCACTAAATGTTCACAAGATACTTGTAATAGTCATAGAGAATTTAGGCTTAAATTGATACATGATATAATCACCCAACATGGACCAAAAGTGCAACTCGTTCCTTTTACATCCGTTTTGCCTAATTTTGAATCTGTTCCTCTAGAAGAGCCATTTCCGTCCCCAATGGCATTGGTTTCTCCTTCGACAGAACCTTTATTAGTGGCAAAAGAGCCATTATTGACTCCTAAAGAACCTTTAGTTGAACAGCACCCAATGAATAGCATAATACTTCCTCAGAATTATTGGGAACATTATCCTGAGGAGTATGGTATAGTGCCAGGAAAAAAGAGACAGAAAGTGAAAAAAGCTTGCGTTCTCTGTCAGAAGCCATCGCAAACGATGTGCCCAGCTTGTAAAGTGCCTCTCTGTTTGTCTTCGTGCCATAGACTATATCATAGTATGTTACCTCAATAATTACCTATTTTTTAGTGTGTTATTTTATGTTATTGATTTTATTACTAAGATTTCTGTGATTGAAGAAGTATTACAATAATACTTTGACCTGAATAACTTTTATATTTTGATATAAATATGTTGTAATGTGTTCTGTGATTGTAGGTATTAAGCAAAATGTTTAGAGAATATGCTTTTCGACAAACCGTCTAATGCCTTGGTTTCCTCCATTGCGGTGCCTCTCTAGACATCCGTGCGAGCAGGACAGACCTATATACATTAAAGAGAGACCTTTACAACTTTCTCTTTTACGTATATAAGTCTGTCCTGCTCGTAAGAACGCCTAGTGCGGCACCTCAATGTGGGAAACCAATGCATAAGGGTTGAGCTACGCGAATAGCACTTTTACGCCTGTAGCACACAGCCGCGAATGCGGAACGGAAGCGTTCCGGAACGAAACATTAGCGGAACCCTATCTAGTATGAATTTAACAATTTCGTTTCGCTTGCGGTGTGAGACGCACCAAACAAATTCATACTAGACAGCGTTTCGCGGTTTCGCTAATGTTTCGTTCCGGAACGCTTCCGTTTCGCATTCGCGTGTGTGCTACAGGCGTTATCGTAAGATCAACGGACCGCGTTCCGTCGCTCTATCTCGCTCTAGTTAATAACATTTCTGAATGAACGAAAAGGAAAGAAGCATAGGAAAGTACGATTCCGTACTGCTAGATGTACGTCAAGCCTTATTAGGCAGTTTGGTGTGAATGAGTAGAGCATATCTTCTTCGTAGTTTGTGATATTTACTTAAGGGCGCGCATTCAATCTACGGCGAAATTTCAGTTTTTTGGTGTTTTAGACCGCCTTATTTACGCGTAAATTAACCAAATAAAATAAAATTATTCGTGATTATATAAAGATCAACTCTTTTTTTAGTGCACTGCAACGTAAAATTACCGTTTATAGGTGTTCACTTTTATTACTATGAGGTTTTCGTAACGCCGAATTGCAAAAATGCCGGTTAAAGCTCACTTTGAAATATGAAATAAAAATTAAATCATGTTAATGTAACTAATTTAATATTTTTAGAACGCAGATTATATTGTCTTTTAGTGCACCTCAGAGGAAAATATGATAAATTATTTATCTATATACTGATAAAAATTCGTTAAAAAATGTCATAATTTACGTTTTATAGTGCTGCTTTTCCACGATAAATACTTATTTTTTTCTTTGATATTCTATTTATTACTAATAAACATACTGTTTGCAAGCAGATCTAATTTTTAATTTAATTAATATCCGATGTTTATAATTTTATATGAATTTTTTAAAATCGCCTATAAAACCAAGCGCCCGTGTAGTGACAATTTAGTTCGCGCCAAGCCTTCCTGACGGGTGGACGTATCGCTCGTCGCTCGCCAGTCGACGTCTACAAGGTCATCGATCTACTGTGTGTAGACACGTATAGTGCGACCCGAGCGGGTTGATCGTTTACTAAGTATTAATACTTTTCGATTGTTTTGAGTAACTATTATATGTGTCCATTTTGACTCGCATAAAAATCTTATTCATATTATTTTTTATTATTATTAGAATGTAAAATTGTATAAAAACAAAATTCGGACTACTGGTAATAGGAGTTAAAAAAATATGTGAGACAAGGCACGCCCTTATTATGTACAAGGTGACATTAAAACTGGTGAAATTTTCTAGGGTATCGTTTTCGTAGTTTTTGGGGGTGCTCTAATGGATATGACGACATTTTCTTAATCCAAGATGGCGGATGTTAAATGCTATGAAATTTTTGATATGGCTATCGTTATCGAGGTTTTTCGGGGTGCAAATGATGATATGACGTCTATTTTGCAATCAAAGATGGCGGATGTCAAATGGAATGAAATTTTCGATATGGGTATCGTTTTCGAGGTTTTTGGGGGTGCATATAATGAATATGACGTCTTTTTCCGAATCTAAGATGGCGGATGTCAAATGTCATGAAATTTTTGATATGGGTATCGTTTGTGAAGGTTTTGGGGGTGCTCATAATGGATATGATGTCATTTTTGGAATCCAAGATAGCGGATGTCTAATATTATTAAACTTTTGATATAACTATCGTTTTCGAGGCTTGTTGTTTTTAATGTCATCCTATATACAAAAGACACGAAAGCAATTTACACAGAAATTTGAAACAAAAACTGGTAAAATTTAATTATGTTTCAGTAATGGAAAAGAAACGCAAGAAATACAGTTGAAATTCGTAGATAATCGATCGCCCGCGTGAATTTTGGTTAAATTGTGAAATAAAATGTAGCCTATGTTTCTCACCGAATTCTTCACTACCAATATCTAGTACGAGTACGAAGTTTCATCTGATTAGTTCAGTTTAGTTTGTTTTTGCTTGAAAGACGAACAAACACAACTACTAGGGGCAGGAGCTTGTGTGTGTATCTGTCTGATCATAGCTCCCAAATCGACAAAAGATTTAGATTTATTTTTATTTTGTCTGAAGGTGAATAACTCGGGACTATAAAAGGGCTTAATATTTAAATGGAAAAATAAAAAAGATAGAAATGATTAATACAAGCTTTACAATAATAATATACACTTATTATTTCTTTTAGGAAGTATATGATGCACTTATATCCGATGTAGAAAAATCAAATGGAGGGGAACAAATAAGTACCCTGGAAAAAACGAATAGTATTGAAGAGCATGATTTGTTTTATAACTACAAGGATTATAAGTACATTGCAAATATCCCAAGCTTTACTAATAGAATTGATAGTTTATTTTATTTCATTACAATTAGAGCCAGCAATACCAACATAAAAGAAACCGGCTTTTAATTAAAAAAAAATATTCAAATTGTTGAATTATTTTATCCCTACATTTATTCTACACTTTAATGTGTAGGTCTTATATTATATGTATAATTTGTACCTTATCTATACATATAATAAAACAGTAAAAATATTTTGTCTGTACATTTAGTATTTTTGACTGAAATAGATAGAGGGACACTAAAAAAGAATAATAGAAAGGAAAAATGTTTTTTTAGAATTTCTAAGCTGTCTGCCTGTCTGTCTGTATGTATGATCACGTTTATCTCCGGAAATATTGGACGGATTCGAATGAAACTTTTTTGCTATATAGCTACTAAACCTAGGCAACATAAATGGTGAAAATGATTTCAAAAAATGGAACACCTGATGCAGCATCATAATGGTCCTGCTGAACTATAAGAATATATATAAATGACGCCTTAGCAAAAGTTATTCAACCTGAGGAGCATTCTTTGTTGAGATGTTTAAATTGAAGATTTGGAACACCTGACGCAGAACCATTATAGTCTAGGTAATAAATAGGAAATATAAAAATGACGCCTTAGCAAAAGTTATTCAACTTGATGAGCATTTTTTGTTGAGGTATTTAAATTGAAGATTTAGAACATCTGATACAGAACCATGTCAAATTTTATATCGTCAATTTTACAGAGTCACTCTCCACTGGGATACAGTGCATAAAGTAAGATTAGCTTATATTACTGGTGACCGCCCAGCGGTCCCGGGCAACTCGCAACTAGGATATGCCTTTTGGCAACGTAGCTTTCAGCCCATACGGCAAAACATGAGAGTTTGCTTTCTCTCTAAGCCTTGCACACTTAGGCAACACAAAAAGACGAAGTCCGTCTCTCTCGAAGGCCCTTTGGATATGTGCGCTTTTTAAGTTGCAGCATGACAGCAGGTCAAATTTACAGATTACGCTTATGTATCGACTTTAGTTCATATTAAGGTATATTAATTCACCGGAGTTATAAAGTCCACGTGAACGAAGTCGCGGGCATCAGCTAGTATCTTATAACATTCATATTTATACAAGTATTGAAATAACGAGTAATTTTAAAATTAATTACGAGTATCAAAATTACTTGTCCTACTACACTCAATCTAGCGCCAACACACACAATGACATCCTGTATAGTTTTACGTCTGTGTGAGTTAATATCGACTCCCGCTCATAGTTTGACTTGCACAAATTTGGCTGCTCGCTCTTAAACTTTGAGTGATCTAAATATAAGAATAGAAGCGTGGAATAGATATCATTCGCATGGTTATTATACTTGAAGTTTTTGTAAATATACTCTCTCCAATGGGAGATAATACTGCAATGTTCTCCCGCCAGAGGGCAGCATTAGCAGAGACAGTAAACAAATGTTTGACATTGACAAGTATGTCAAACTTGCAATAAATTGCCTTTATTTTACATCCGAATACGCAGATTAATTGCATTTTTATATTTTAATACTTATAGGAGTATTTTAAAATCAAATTAATAAAGGATTAATGTATAATTTCATAAATTAATTGCGACTTTGACACTGACATGTACATACTTGTCAGTGTCAAACCTTTTTTACTGTATGTGCTAGTGGCGCACTCTGGCGGCACAGCTTTCAGTAATATCTCCTAGGTCTCGAATATTCAAAATAATCTTAACTGTCATGACATCAACATTCTTTAATCTTAGACTGTATTAGCCTTGCAAAGTTATCTTGAGAGTGACAAAACGAGTGTTGACAACGTTTTTAGTTAAGACGCTCTTATTGTAACACTAGCGCCACCCAGCAATTAAATTCCTTAAATCATAAATTGTATCGAATTTTAAAAATCTAACAAGTACAAAACTACTAAATTTCTTATAGTATTTTTTGTTTATTATAAGTAATTTACTGGTGCCATATTTAAAGAGAAAAATCGGTTAACGCCAAAGTGGCCACTTTTGGCGTTAACCTTTTTTTCTCTTATTTTATCAAACGAATATTAGTGAAAATAAATACAAAAATACTACAAGTAATTTACTAGTTATGTACTTGTTAGATTTTTAAAATTTGATATAATTTAGGATTGTTTATTTGTTAATCGTGTGTGTAAGTGGCCAACACTGGTGTCAGATTTTTCAAGCCGCCTTGACATAGCTTAACGACTACCATAATTAAGGATTAATAGAATTAATTGCTTGGTGGCGCTAGTGTTACTATAGCGAGCGCCTTAAGATGCCTTTAAACATTCGAAAATGTTATCCAATTCCTATATCTATCGTGTTTTGTAACATTGTCTTTGTATTACCAATTTTATTATATTTGTTAATTTTTATGTCAAGTGTTAACCAATTAAGTAATTATTTTTTCTTTGCAAATTACCCCGTCGTTTCTTTTGTTTCATTTATTTTATTTGAAGATGTTTTTATGTTTGTGAAGAAGATGTTTTTATGTTTGTTTTCGCTATACGCTGTGGGTATAAATGTACTGATCATGAACCTAATTAATACCTACCTATACAATCTTATAAGTTTGTCTCTTGGTATTTGATACCTTTTTATGCTTATTATGAATAAATGTCCGTTTCTCGAAAGTTAAGTTTTTTATTTTTACATCTAATGTATCCATCCCATAGGTGCTTAGCTCTGATTACTGGTGACTTGTTGAACTAAGCATAATCCAACTTAGGCGACAGTGCAAGTTTCATCAAAGAGGGGGGCCACTAATTAGACGATTAATTAGTGGTCTCGCCTTAGACGATTTTGCAAATTGATTTTAGTGGACTTTATAGTACTAGTAATGTGGAGTAATAAGGTGGACTTTATATTTGCGGTGTGGTTCCCGGCAAAGTAGAATAGGACGTATAGAAGTCGACTAAGGAAGCACAAGCTAAACAAAGCTATAAACATCAAAGAGCCTCTCCAACCCGTTTGGCTAGCGTGGAGAGTGTAGGCCAAATCCTCTGTATGACCTGGCTAATATATGGCTCTGGTAGTACGGAGGTTCGTGCTCCTGCAGTGGAGACTAACAACAGACCTGTTGATGATGATTATTATGATGGACTTTATAATATGAAATTGGTGTAGTTTGATGTTACAAATGCTCGTGCTCATGAACAATTTGTGAAGTAGTTAAAGTTGACTATTATATGTACTCGTATAGATTTGTTTGAGAAGCTCCCACGAGGCGACCAAAGAACATACGCCATCTTTGATGCCACTTATTAAAAACCGGCCAAGTGTGAGTCAAACTCGCGCAATGAGGGTTCCGTACAATATGCTTCGTGAACACACACACAATGTGCAAAAAATGTTTTATTCAATTGACTAGCGCCATCTAGTGGTGTTTTAGTGAACTATTTCCCTAGATGAACTTATTATTGTGAGTTTTTCACTTAATTTTCAAGTGATAGAATTCTTATTATTTTTCCTGTAATCTTCAAGGAATGAACTACATTTTGTAATTTTTTCAAAATTTTCGGCTCAGTAGTTTCGGAGATCAGGGGGGGGGGGAATGGTCAATTTTTGCCTTCTTTCGTGAATAAAATCAAAAGTATTGATTTTACCCGAACAAAAAAAAATATTTTTGAGATCCTCATAATGAGCCCTTTCATTTGATATATGACACAGTAAGGTTTGCAAAACTTTTTTTTTCAATTTTGTAATTGGGCCCCATAAAATGACCCTTATTTCAAAAAAATCTTTATTTACTTTGCACATCCGTGTTTGGGTCATAGGATTACACTATCTTACCAAATTTCATCTAATTTGGTTTAGTAGATTCGGAGAAAATCGGCTGTGACAGACGGACGGACGGACAGATAGACGCTCGAGTGATCCTATAAGGGTTCCGTTTTTCAACTTTTGTACGGAACCCTAAAAACTATACCGCACACCACCGATCATCATCATCTGCCTTACCTTATCCCATTATCTGGGGTCGGCGCAATATGTCTTTTCCCTCTATATATTCCTATTCTGCGTCATTTCAGCATCTACTCCTACCCCCTTCATATCTTTGTTTACGCAATCCATCCATCTTTGTTTGGGCCTGCCTCTTCCTGTATACCCATTAATCTTCATATTTAGCGCTTTTTTAGTTAGATGTTGCTCCTCTCTCCTCATTACGTGACCAAACCAAGCCAATCGGTTGCTTTTAACTTTATCCGTTACCGGTGCGACTTTAGTACTCCCTCTGATATACACATTTCGTACTTTGTCCCTTCGTGTCACACCACACATCCACCGTAGCATTCGCATTTCGGCAGAGTGAAGTCTCTTCTCATCCTGCACTTTCGTTAGCCAACACTCCGAGCCGTACAGCATCACCGCACACCACCGATACTATCTCATTAAACTGGACATTGACAGAATCACTGAAATCTCGTGAAACCTCGGTGGACGCCAGAATAGAAAAGAAGAAGACACGCAGCTAAAGATTCAATTAAAATCACGCTAGGATGAAAGAGCGACGAGTCTAAACTAGTATAGTACAGTCTAAATCAAACTTTATGGTGGCTCCGTCCGATATTAGCTGCGAGCTGCGCAGAACGTGCCCCGCCTCCCCGCGCGCGCCCCGCGCAGACCTAATATTGCCGGTATTTTATTATATATTTTTACGCACATGTTTAATGTAACTCGAGCACATTAAACATGTGCGTAAAAATATATAATAAAATACCGGAGCATATAGCATTTAATTCAAATAAAAAAAACATAACATCTCTTAAGAGTTACCTGATTTATAAATGCTTTTATAATCTGGAAGAGTTTTTTTGCCACAAAATAAAACAATAAATGAAAATATTGACATTGATTGAATGAAATTAAAATTATGAAATTGCTGCCTGTAAAAGTTAATTATTATTTAGATAATTTTATAATATTGTGTTATATGTTGTAGTGCCCTCGCAGGGTTCCATGTTGTACTATCAACTATTTATAGTGTTTTTGTGACCTTCTTCGACACATGGAAACAATAAATACATTGAATTGAATTGAATTGTATTCTGCGCATCGCCTCGCGCGATGTTCCGAGCCGCCATAAATTTTGATTCAGAGTGTACTTCCACGTGGTCTGGGAGTAACTAAAAAAAAACAGAATGAGGTACCATCTGCTTCTCTTCCCGCGCAGATCGTAAAGGCCGATCGAGGGAATGGATGAAAAACTAAGAAAACATGGCTGGAATCAATAGGCAATGCGGCTAGCAGCCATCACCGACACGGATGGTCCCGGGTTCGATTCCCGGTCAGGTCAAGATGGAAAATGATCTTTTTCAGATTGACCTGGGTCTTGGATGTTTATCTATATAATAAGTATCTATTATAAAATATAGTATCGTTGAGGTAGTATCCCATAACACAAGTCTTACTTAAGAACTTACTTTGGGGCTGGCTCAATCTGTGTGATTTGTCCGCATATATTTATTTATTTATTGATTTATTTATTTATATGCTACAGGATTACGGAGAGTGAAGATCAGAGGCCCTGGTCAGCTCGGCGTCGCAGTCGAAGCAGCAGTGAGCGAGCCAAACAAGCGGATAGTGATGACTCAGGTCTGTAGCTTCTTTCTTTCTTGGCTTGTGTTATTCATCAGCACTGTCAGATAGTCGAGCTGACATAACTTTTATAGGCGTCTGACTTAGATTTTCTAGCAGCGTATTGACAGAGTTCAACGAGTTACATTGAACGATGAGAGCCAGTTTCATGCTCTCTGTCAAGCTTCCTTTCTGTTTAAGTTGTGGTAAAAGCCACGGTACCGGCAAAATTCACTTTTGCTGGTAGTATAAATGGGCCGGCTCGTCCGGGGAAGTACCACACTCTCACAGAAAATCGATGTTCGAGTAGTAGCTTTACCGCTTGTAAGTATGCTTCATTCGGTGAGTGAGAGAGCCGGAGGGAAGGGGGGGATGGCCTGGATGGATGGATGGATGGATGTAACACCCCTGGAGTTGCAGTTGTATATGAGCAGCGGTGATCACTTACCATCAGGTGACCCGCTTGCTCGTTTGCCGTCGTATGACAAAAAAAAGGAAAAACATAGAATACCTATGCCAGCAGATTATCTTCCCGCGCAGACCGTAAAAGCCAGTGAATGGACTGGGCGAATTCTAAGAAATCACGTCATTAAGCGATGCGGCACATTATTATGTGTAAAGGATAAAGACGTAAAAAAATGTATGTATTTTATTTTGGACCAACCAAGTGACTCCAAAACCAAAGACTATATTCAGTGGTTTGAATGCCAAAATGAGGCTTATTGTTACGCTTTATCAACCAAATATCTTTTTGAAGTGAAAACTTCTTTAGCGGCGCTGTGCACTTCTTGCGATGGGGAAAACATGTTAAACTCGCGACAGGTCACGTGACCGATAAATTCATCAGTTTGAAAAATCGTAAGACGGACACGTGACTTGATCGAAAAGCTGTTACAATGTCATTGAAGCCAGTACACCGCTGGCGCGGCGTAGGAGAGGAATGCACAATGTTAATATTCAAGTTTTTACTTCTGCCGGCACTCCCTGAGTGCAACCCATTGTTTTTATTTTGTCAAGACTACGAAAAGAGATGTAAAATAATTTTTGTTTAATAATAGATAAGCTAATGTGTGATATATTTATCTTTCAGATGACAAAAAAAACAGTAACAAAGAAGATAAAGACGAGTTTGAAGAAGTACCGTTCATCTCTCGTGCGGACATGGTTCTCAAAATGGAGAACATTACCAAAGCTGAGAAGGAGGCCTGCTACGAACTATTCGAACAAGAATTAGTGGACGCAGCTGAGGGGTACAACTTTAAAATGCCGCACGACGACCCAGAGTGTTTGTTCGACTTTTTCTTTTTTCGACTCCTAACACCGCCCATTCCGCCAGAACAGAAAAAACGTAAATTTTCCGAACCCGTTGGACCTATCAAAAAGTTCACTGCCTACGAAGCATTCTCCGCTATATGGAATAACGCAGTTATGGAAGATGTTGTACGTGCAACTAATAAAAATGGAAAACAGTTTAGTAAGGAAACTAAATGGACAGACACAACGGTTAATGAGTTATATGTGTACTTTGCTATAACATTAGCTACAAGTACAGTAGATACGGAAGATTTAGAGAAATATTGGGAAAATTCTGCGTCAGATACATTACGAGCAATGACTTATAAAAGATTCATGATTTTGAACAAGTTTTTGAGTTTCACTGACTGGAATATGGACTTGTATAGCCAACCTCAAGCTAAGTTATTTAAGATCAAGCCAATCATTGACCATTTAACTAAAAGTTTCTGCAGTTTGTATCGAATTGGTCAAGATATAGTTGTAGACGAGCCTTCATTTATGACCAAAACCAGTGAAGGAGAATATAAGTTTCTAAAAAGCAAATGTAAAATGCAAGAGATTAACGTATCTGATGCCAAGACTGGCTATGTTTGGAAAATGGATATCCTAGCTCAAGATTCTAAAATAACTCATGGTATACCTCCAACTCTTATATTAAAACTGTTAGACGAGCTTCGAAATAAAGGTTACACTGTCTGGTCTAACAATATCTTCAATCGTCTAATCCTTGCTAGAGTTTTGAAAGAGTTGGGCTTCAACTCAGTGGGTACATTGCGCATGAAGGATATTATACCCGAAGACTTTGCGCAGCCTAGATTTGCTGATTTTAAAATTGGAGAGATTACCGGCTGTACCAGTGGTGACCTTGACTTCATAGCATGGAGACACAAGAAATTAGTGTCTCTCGTGACTACATACCACGGACAGACTACTTCCGAAGAAGATGGAAAAGTAATGCCGGCGGCTTTTGTGGATTATAAGAATAATGTTGAAGCTTTAGACAGAAGAGATAAAATATTTGCCGATTATAATAAAGGAGCTAAATGTGAAAATTGGAGCCAAAAGATATTTAGGCGAATACTCAATATAACCGTTTTTAACTCGTTAATACTTCACAAGTATAATATCGAACATAGCGCTGATACTTATAAAGAATTTAGATTGAATTTAATTCGAGAATTAGTCAAGCGTCATCGAGAAATAGACACTGTTTTGCCTTCGATTGTTAAGGTTGAGAATCCATTTATAAAAAGGGTGATCCTACCAGATTCTTATTGGGAACATTTTCCGGAAGAAATTGGCGGGTTAATTGGGAAAACGAGACAGAAGATGCAGAAACCATGCCATCACTGTCAGAAGAGAACTTATGTTAGATGCCCTGCCTGTGATGTAGCACTATGTCTGTCTCCATGTTATAGAGTTTACCATAGTGTATTGAGTCATATGTTTGAATAAATCTGTTATCTAAGTCTACTCTGTATCTCTCTCGTTCCCACCTCTCTTTTTCCGTCTCCCATTCCCATCCCAGCGTGTTCTAGGTGGCATGCTGCTAGCCTTTCTTGTGTTTGCAATACTTATGTAGAAGACTTTGGGCTCTTGCTGCACGAAATCGCACTTTTCTTCACTCAGAATCGTTGTTTATTTACTAGAGCGAGAAAGAGAACTTCCATTCTAGTATGTGAGTAAAGAAAAACCGGCCAAGTGTGAGTCAAACTCGCGCAATGAGGGTTCCGTACAATATGCTTCGTGAACACACACACAATGTGCAAAAAATGTTTTATTCAATTGACTAGCGCCATCTAGTGGTGTTTTAGTGAACTATTTCCCTAGATGAACTTGTTATTGTGAGTTTACCACTTAATTTTCAAGTGATAGAATTCTTATTATTTTTCCTGTAATCTTCAAGGAATGAACTATATTTTGTAATTTTTTCAAAATTTTCGGCCTAGTAGTTTCGGAGATCAGGGGGGGGGAATGGTCAAATTTTGCCTTCTTTCGTGAATAAAATCAAAAGTATTGATTTTACCCGAACAAAAAAAAATATTTTTGAGATCCTCATAATGAGCCCTTTCATTTGATATATGACACAGTAAGGTTTGCAAAACTTTTTTTTTTAATTTTGTAATTGGGCCCCTGAAAATGACACTTATTTCAAAAAAATCTTTATTTACTTTGCACATTCGTGTTTGGGTCATAGGATTACACAATCTTACCAAATTTCACATAATTTGGTTCAGTAGATTCGGAGAAAATCGGCTGTGACAGACGGACGGACGGACAGACAGACGCTCGAGTGATCCTATAAGGGTTCCGTTTTTCAACTTTTGTACGGAACCCTAAAAAGGAGAATGTACCAGCTGTTTCTCTTACCGAGTAGCAAGCGTTTTAGCAAAATTTTGACAATTACGGTGTACATCGTTTCAGTGGTCATTTCAACATTCATTACGGCTGCCGTAGATACCTATTAAAAATAGTCTAACAAACCGTTGTCCTATATGGTGGTTGACAAAAGATAGCAAATAGGCCTGCACAAGTGATTATATACTCTTTGGGCCTGCAGACCGTTGAAGCCGGCCGAGGGAATGGGCACACAAATCTTAGAATCATAACAATAGGCGATTTGGCTAGCAACCTATCACTATTTTGATTCTGTATTTCAACTTCACTCCCACTAACATGCTAAACGTGGCCTTTGAGTCTTATGGTCCTAGGCTCTGTTTATGCCGTTAGGGACAAAGACGTTATAAATGTATGAAAAAGAGCGAAAAACAACTATAAAAACGATATTCAAATTGACCTTTCCTGACGTTGCATTAAGGTCTAAATTGTAATAACAGATGTTGTATAGAGAACTCAGGATTCGGAATTGGTTGGCACATTTTTCCAATCCAATAAAACAACGTTGTATTTGTATTCTCTTTGCCTTTAGTGTAGGTACTGTGTTTCTTACTTATCTAATATCTTACATCTACCTATCACTTTACCTAATATTTCTACTATGTATTGGTAAATAGTGATGTCACTGAGCTGGGTGTCCGGTGCGTGTGGTTTCGGTCTAGAAAAGTCTCCGTCTTGTCCTCTGACTTTAGAGTTGAAGTTACTACCTCCAGCAAAAGCATACCAATAACCGCCTGTAAAAACTGCCAAATTTTTTACAGCATGAATGCAGTAATAACAGCTGAGCTAACCCCAGGCTACAATGCTCCACAGCTGAGGATGCAACCAGGCAAAAGCTTAGATGAGGTAGGAAGAAATAATGAGCTCCGTAATGTAAGATACCGTGGAATGTTATTATAAAACAAAATGTCAAACTTGCGTTGTCACTGTCACTTTGCTGTCAAAGTTGTCAAGTGTCAACTCTGTCTCTGTCTGACCGACAATCATATTTTTTTATTTCATTGATAAACGCGGCGGGTGAGTGACCGGTCGCTAGCGTGGTTACTAAACTTTTGTAATAAATAAGTGCAACAAATAAAACAAAATGAAAGGTGACAAAAACGTGGACATCCAGGCTCTCAAAGACATCGCCAACAAGTTGAGAATCGACAGTATTGTCGCTACAAACGCTTCAAAATCCGGGTAAGTCTTTAACATAACCTCAATCTACCGCTTTAATGAAGGTCTAATGAAGGTTAGTTGCAATTTCTTAGTGCTTATTGGAATCCAATGAGATTATTTTATATACAAGGGTTCTCTAATTTAAAATATCTAGTCTTGAAATAAGTTTTTTAGTGATCTACTTTGTTAATTTTTTTTTCGTTGTTGGTTCGTTTACCGGTCTCTTGGTTACCGGATATGCAGTGCAGAGGTGAAACAGTAGGTCGTAAGTAGTTACTTAACATTTCATCGGTCTTATGTTCGATTATTCAGCGATGAGTCGAAATTTTCCAATGGGTTTTGCATCGCATCATAACCTACAGGAGTGACCACGTGATAGCACGCTTATGAAGTGTTTAGTACTTGTAATTTCATTTAAGGCTACTGACTCTATCTACTTCTCTATCTACTATCCTTTATTGAATGTTTTTTGTAGAATTTTTTTTATAGCACACCTAATAAATAAATCAAAGTGCTTGTTCATCTATTCTCCCTCCTCATTTTTTAATGAATAATTTGAGTGCATTTGATCTCCATCTTGCCTGCCCCACAATGAGGTCTATGGTGGTACAAGCAAATTCTAATAATTTAAAATCTGGGTCTATATTCTTGCCCTCCTCAACTCATAAAAAAAATTTAGGCTATATTTTTAATAACACTATTTGGACCAAGTGTTCCAGACCATCACTCAAACTTTACAGATATCAGCACAATACACTAAATTATTCCAACAAATGTAAAATAAAGTCAGTAGATATGCATAAAAATGGTTCACTCATGTGCTATTTCGTCAGGATTATCATTGATTAGAAATCCACCTTGAACCACCTGTCCGAGTGTGACAATGACCACTTACTATCAGGTGGTTTGACTGATTGTATACCAACCATCAAAATTACATTTAAAAAGAAATGAGCTCCTGATAAGTCTGAAACTATAATCACAAACTGTGATTAAAATATAATGTAAGTGACCTGATTTTATGCATAATATTCTAGTTCTAACTGGAGTCACATACTCTAAACTCTATTTTTAGTCAGCTGTCCAATTTATTTTAAAATATGTCCTAATTTTTATAAAAAACACCTCATGTTTTATGTTCCATTGTCAATCCAAATAATTTTTAAATATATTTTGTATAGGTCATCCAGATAATTATAATTACTTTGATGACCTACACAAAAAGTGTATTTTTTAGTATATAATTTAGTACCACTACATTCCAAATGGGACTACATTGATGTCACAGAAAAAGGGACAAGCAAAACATTACGTCCTGTGCAACAACAAAAACATTACCAAGGGGTGACTTGGGGCGGTGATTGTTCATAAAAATAGCAAAACACTATACTAAACACAGACAAAGTATTAATCAATAAAACCTTATGACATGTGCTACTGCAAGATCAATGTGTAGTGATGACCTCAAACTGTCATTACGGTCAGCCTTGACTTTCCAGTATCAGTCACCGCTTACATAATAGTGTTAATAAGTACGTAAACAGGTGCCGAAGTTTAAGTTTTTGGTGTGGAAATGATATCACTGACATAAGTGATAGATAAGTGATGTAAAATAAAATAAAGCGATAAAAGACACCTTATTAAATATGTATCAAAATTTGTGGATTATGTTTTGACACTGTTGAGGATTGGTTTACTTGATAAATTCTTAAAAAAATTGATTTTGGCACAATCTTATATTATCAGCAAATTATATTATAAAGGCTGGCCAAGATGAATCAAATTAATCCAAATAATGATTTATCTTCTTTTGCTTATAAGAGACTATAGCCACCTTTTAACTCCATCATAAGGTCTATGGCACAATAATATGGCATTGTCATCAATATGGTATTGGCATTTGTCCTTTATAAATATCCAAAACCCTTTTGTTTGTTTTTCATGTGTCAACACTGGTGTCGGATTTTTCAAGCAGCCTAAAGGCATCTGACATAGCTTTACGACTGCCATCAATCATGACAGCCGGGACCAACAGCTTAGCGTGCCTTTCGAAGCACGGAGGAGCTCGAGACATTTTTATGCCACTTGCAGTCACCCATCCAAGTGGGGACTGTGAAAATACTTACGCCCACTGGGCCATCGGGCTCCTCAATAATATTGTTCTCCATCATCAGAACAGCTCATTAACTCCATAATATCTTGACATCAGAATTTTGTAGGAATGAAAACTCAGTTATCTGAAATTGAATGCTTTAAAATTCAGTTGCCAGATTTGACCAAAAAGGCGTTCTGTATTTTTTCTGTATCCTCATTATTTTTGGTGTCTTTAAAATACTATCACAATTTTGTTCTTAATTCAGTTAGTCTTATCAGTGTGTGAATCACAGGCTCAACGAATGATATTATGATAATGGCAACTGTTTCTTATTTATGAAGCGCATGATATAATTTAATTAAAGTCAGATAGTATATATAAGTTTGTAATAAATTACATACATACATACATACTATCACGTCTTTATCCCTTGCGGGGTAGACAGAGCCCAAGGTAATAAAACCTACAGGCCACGTTTAGCATCGTAGTGGGCGTAAAGGTGGAAAGCGGAATCAAAATAGAGATGGGTTGCTAGCCGCATCGCCTATCAATGTGATTCCTTAGATATTCGCCCAATCCCTTGACCGGCTTTTACGGTCTGCGCGGGAAGAAAAGCAGCTGGTATATTCTATGTTTTTTCTTTTCTCCCAAACCAGCATGAGCAAATTAATAATAAAATTACCCAAAACTTTTTTTTTTGATAGTGAATTTAAGTTGTTTAAAATATTTCAAGTGAATGATATCTTGGGACTATTATTTATTCCTACAAATATTGGCCCTGTGCTTTCTATTTTCATAAACTTTCACTAAACTGCATTTTGCTATGTTCTCTGTTATCCTGTAGATCAGTTGTTTATCCTGCTAGGGAAAACCCTTCCCTCACTTTTCACACACCTGTCATTTGGTAATTTATAGTAGGTACATACATATATTAGTCATGCGGTTCCAGGCAGAGTAGAATAGGACCTCTCCAAGTCTTCCCGTGGATGTCGAAGAAGGCGACTTAGGAAACACAAGCTAAACAAAGCTTATAAACAACAAAGAGACTGCTCCAACCCTTCTGGCCAGCGTGGAGAGTGTAGGCCAAATCCTCTGACTGCTCTGGCTGATATACGGCTCCAGTAGTGCAGAGAGGGTTGTGCTCCTGCAGTGGAGACTAGAATGACCTGATGATGATGAGTAGGTACATACATAAATATATAACCACTTTTAACTTTAAATGGGCATAGGAGAAAAACGGCAAGGAGAACCCTAAATTAGTAAAATGTATTTTTAATAACTACTAAGGATTTCTTAACTAAACATGTTATCTAACAATAAAATAAATTTATCTTGGCATTACTTACATATTGTGCAATAAGAATGAGAGCATAGATAGCTATTACACAAGTGTTGTACAACACAGTTTTGTATACTTTCTAGCATAAACTAACACAATTAACTAAGTTAACAAGTTTCATTGCAATTAGCTATGTGTTGCTATGCCAAAATCAAGTAGAATTTATTTAAAAAAAACCCGACTGGCTTAATAATTGATAGCTAACGTCCGCCATATTGATTTTTGCTGCTGTCACTTAACCTATGACACTCCGGAGGAATACGAATGTAATGACACCTCACATTTCAAAGTCGGTCAATCCCTTAAGGGCCCACACTAGGCACACTAGCGACGCCAATAATTTTATTCCTAATACTTTATAAATAAAAAGAAATTCAAGAATGTAAATCATATAAGCCTTTACTATATTTACTAAGGCTTATATGATTTACATTCTTGTCAGGTTATTACCTGAAGTATTTTTGGAAACATGTTTTAATATTATGTGAATCAGTCATTAAGAGAACTACTGATTACCGCCTAAAACGACCGTTTTTGGAGGTAATAAGCAATTCTCTTAATGACTGATTCTGATACATAATATTAAAACATGTTTCCAAAAATACTTCAGGTTGTGCCTTAAGGCTACAGGAGGCGACAATAGAACAAACATACATAGAGCTACGGACTACCACGGAACCTTAAATCTGTGGAGCTACCTACCTACATACATACGCGCGAATAACATTAACCTCCTTCTGGGTGGGTTAGTCGGGTAATACTATTACTTTGGTTCAAATCTCAAGCAATAGTAAAATACTTTTTTATTTCTACAAACGGACGGCCTTCATTTCCAGTGATGTTCGACCTTCGCTCCACTGGTTCGGCGTTCGACACTCATTAATATTAGTTTTCAGAAGAAAAATCAAAAAGGTATAGTGTAGTGTTTCTGCTCTTCTCTTACCGCGTTAATCGTATTAGTAGTTTTTTTTTATGATATAGGATGGCAAACGAGCAAACGGGTGATGGTAAGTGATCACCGCTGCCCATGGACAACTGCAACCAGGAGTGAGACAAGCGCGTTGCCAGACTTTTAAGAACAGATAGACTCGTTGTTGAAGGTTCCGACTTTCAATCCAATATTGTATTGTATCGGGAATATTGCCGCAGGATATTGATTTTTGAGCCCATTATTTTGCTTAAAAACATTTTGTTGGTCTGCACATGACGATGAGATGTGTAGCTATTTCGGAAACAATGTCTTACTTTCAGCAAGACCCTACATTTAATAGTGTGCGATTTTAGCTCTTATTTGGTATGCACTTATTTATTCTTAAATACACAGTTTAATATTGTGTATTTTATATCTGGTGCAAGATTAATTTGTTTGTCGTACTCACGCGACCACCGTTGGTCGATGTGGGCAGTAGCATTCATACATTTACAACATGATTCCGGTCTCCGAAACAACAGGATTAGGGCCAGAACCCGTAAAGAAATCATCAAAAACCTTTATGTAAGATTTAAGTCCTTAATGCCAAGGATAAAGGTGCAATTTCCTGCTTAATTTACAATGGTTTCGGATTCGTATAAAAACACAGTTAGAACCACTGTACACTATTGGATTTTAATTTGGTAACTGATTTGGCTTGCTTGGCCTAATGGCACTCAACCAACCATTTGACTCAACACTGTAATGAATGCGTTGGCCAACCGTTAAGTTCAATGAAAAAGTTATCTTCTATTTTTTTTCTCCTCCCGCAGTCACCCCACATCATGCGCGTCAATGGCAGAGATCATGTCTGTGCTGTTCTTCCACACCATGCGGTACAAGATCTCCGCACCCAAGGACGCCTCCGCAGACAGATTCATTCTCTCCAAGGTATGCACTCTCCCACATTATCTTGCATCATGTGCTTAAATAGCAGAGATCATGTCGTGTTGTTCTTCCACACTATGCAGTACAAGATCTCCACGCCCAAGGACGCCTCCGCAGACAGATTCATTCTCTCCAAGGTATGCACTCTCCCACATTACCTCACATCATGTTCTTTAATAGCAGAGATCATGTGTGCTGGTGTTCTTCCACACCATGCGGTACAAGATCGCGTCCAAGGATGACTCCGCCGACAGATTCAATCAATCAATGGTTTATTGCTTCCTTAATGTGATAATACAGGTGTTTAATAAGATTAGGAACAATTAAGGGCCCTGACGGGCGCTGCAATGGGAGAAGGGCAATCTCCCCAAATTACCTCGCACCATGTGCTTTAATAGCAGAGATCACGATTGTTTTTTTCCTCCAGCTTTAGGGATGCCTCCGCAGACATATTCATCCTTATTAAGCTAATCGCATTGCACCGGCAGTCACACATCTTTTATTAGCCCCGGATATAGAATTATTTTTGAAACATAGGTATTTATCATGTCTTCATCCCTTACGAGGATAGCAAAGCCTTCTACAAGATACAAAAGCCACGTTTAGCTTATAAGTGTAAAGATAGGTTTATGAGAATCAGTCATTAAGAGAAATAGTGATTACCGCCAAAAACGGCCGTTTTTGGCGGTAATCTGATTCTCATAATTCTCACTGATTCTGATAATATTAAACATGATTACAAAAATACTCAGGTTATTTACTAAGGCTTATATGATTTACATTCTTGAATTTCTTTCTATTTGTAAAGTATTAAAAGAAAATGATTGGCGTCGCTACTGTGCCTAGTGTGCGGCCTTAAAAACAATATGTCTACTGATTGACCGAGCAAACAGTCGGTAAATTCGATAGATTCCATATTAGCAAACCTCTTTTAGTTTTTGTTTTAAGGTGCGTGGCGAACATTTTTTTAGTTTTAATATATCTTAAGAAAGACTCGCGAGGTTTACAGTTCACAAAGCGACTAGTTAATGAATCATGTTTTTAAATTAATCTAGGAGTTATCTTTTCAAATAAGATGATTCTGACATGAACCATTTATTATAAATATCTACCTATTTACTTATGCTGAAGTTGCTTAATATTCGGATTACTCGTGTCAGTATTGTATAATATCATTTCATAAAATATACCGTTCATAATAATTATCTAATCTCTCGACCCAGAAGATAAAATATCATTATCACTATAATTCAGTAGAAGTGTTTGTCATGTCATATCGGTCAATGATGATATGCAGAACTTTTTAAGTTTGATTGACAAAAAATAAGTGACCATATGTTTCTATAATCTACCAGAATATTTACGAAACTAACCTATTTGATACTGATCCGTTCATTCATTCATCAGCCTTCTTTTTCAGTTCAGGTCTTTTCTAGTCTCCACTACAGGAGTATGACTTTCTCTGTATTACCAGAGCCTTATATTAGCCAGAGTAGTCAGAGGATTTGGCCTACACTCCACGCTGGCCAGACGGGTTGAAGAGGTCTCTTTGATGCAAAGCTTTTTTTAGCTTGTGATTCCTAAGTCGCCTTCTACGACGTCCATGGGAGGACTTGGAGTGGTCCTATTCTAGGTACTCTGCCGGGAACCACACGGCTTATATATATGTACTGATCTAGTTTCGTTTATTCTCAGGGTCACGCCGCCCCCATCCTATACGCGGCGTGGGCTGAGGCCGGCCTCTTCCCTGTCGAGGACCTCAAGAACTTGCGCAAGCTGAACTCTGACCTCGAGGGTCACCCGACCCCCAGACTGAACTTCGTGGACGTCGGCACTGGTTCCTTGGGACAAGGTCTGGCGGTCGCCGCCGGCATGGCCTACGTCGGCAAATACTTCGACCAGGCTCCTTACAGGTAATATTATCTTTTATTTCCCTTATAACATTACCTTAGGGTTCCGTAGCACTCTGACCTCGAGGGCCACCCGACCCCTAGATTGAATTCGTGGACGTCGGCACTGGTTCCTTGGGTCAGGGTCTGGCGGTCGCCGCTGACATGGCCTACGTCGGCAAATATTTCGACCAGGCTCTTTACAGGTTATATTGTCTTTTATTTCACCCATACCCTATTTCAATTTTGAGAGAGATTTTTTGAGATCACAACTCCTTACAGTCCTTGCAGCATAGTATTTTTGGAGTGCCCTCATCATCATTCATTACTGCCATAAGAAGTCCACTGTAGGACATAATCGTCCCCCGCAAGGATTTCTATCATTGGGGGGTTTTACCATACTCACCACGCTTGGCAAACAGGTTGGTAAGCGCAGTTTGTTTAGCTTATATCAGTCCCAACGCTGCTGTCCATCGAAACCGCGAGGGAACGAGAGTTTGTTAGACTGCATGGACGGTATAAAGGTATTTCGTATGCTTCTTACTCGGATGGTTTAGGGATTAGAAGGAAGCAGGTCAGGAGACCGGGCGCGCGTACCCGATGCCGTACTTGAAACCACCGGACAGGCAGTTAAAGATTATGACACTTCTGTCAAGGGCTGTAAGGGATACATTTCTATGTTCCTTTTGCTTAAACATAGGGAATGCACTTGATAATTTGTAATGCACAATTACATGGTGTGTATTGTTACATCTGGTGCAATAGCAACTTGTTTGTCGTACTCACGCGACCACCGTTGGCCGATGTGGGCAGTAGCATTCACACATATTATTCGTGTTATGTCTATAGATTGGTCCTAAAAAAATTACATTGAGAATGATTTTCTAAAACCATTTTTCCCCTTTATATTCCTGCTAAAAATAGTATGTAAGGAGATTTCTTCTTTGCGTGTGGATGGTACAGAAATGAATTTCATTTGTATAAGTTACTACAATTGTCCCTAGGGTCATCCTGTCAATTCGCCTAACACAAAATGATTTCTTTTTACTCTCTTCAGAGTATACTGTTTGGTGGGCGACGGTGAAGCTGCAGAGGGTAGCATCTGGGAATCCCTGCACTTCGCCAGCCATTACAAACTAGACAACCTGGTCGTCATCTTTGACGTCAACCGGCTGGGGCAGTCCGAGCCCACTTCTCTGCAGCACCAGGTGAGTTTCAACAAAAAACGATCGCTCTTTAAGAGCGCGGCCTTAGTCGCAGCAAATAATACCTACAACCCCTTAATTGCATAAGCACTGATCAGTGCTCTATGAAATAGCCTTCTTGTCAGGCGGGTGAATTTTAAGTTTAATTGTAAATAATAATAAAAAAAACCGGCCAAGTGTGAGTCAAACTCGCGCAATGAGGGTTCCGTACTATATGCTTCGTGAACACACACACAATGTGCAAAAAATGTTTTATTCAATTGACTAGCGCCATCTAGTGGTGTTTTAGTGAACTATTTCCCTAGATGAACTTATTATTGTGAGTTTACCACTTAATTTTCAAGTGATAGAATTTTTATTATTTTTCCTGTAATCTTCAAGGAATGAACTATATTTTGTAATTTTTTAAAAATTTTCGGCCCAGTAGTTTCGGAGATCAGGGGGGGGGGAATGGTCAATTTTTGCCTTCTTTCGTGAATAAAATAAAAAGTATTGATTTTACCCGAACAAAAAAAAATATTTTTGAGATCCTCATAATGAGCCCTTTCATTTGATATATGACACAGTAAGGTTTGCCAAACATTTTTTTTTTAATTTTGTAATTGGGCCCCTCAAAATGACCCTTATTTCAAAAAAATCTTTATTTACTTTGCACATCCGTGTTTGGGTCATAGGATTACACTATCTTACCAAATTTCATCTAATTTGGTTCAGTAGATTCGGAGAAAATCGGCTGTGACAGACGGACGGACGGACAGACAGACGCTCGAGTGATCCTATAAGGGTTCCGTTTTTCAACTTTTGTACGGAACCCTAAAAAATCCACACCCCATCACAGCCAGGTGGCCTATTTTATAATGCCTCCTCTAATTACTTTTATAACCTTAATTCGCTGTATTACCATTTAGACGGACGCGTTTTCTGTCCGCGTAGCGACCTTATAAAAAGATTTCAACATTTGTTTTACGTAATTATCATAGAACTTATAATCCGTGGCAGAATGCACTGAATCCGCGCTATACGCGCTTCTTCAAAAGGTGTAAAAATTCCGAATTTCGCAAGACCTTTTGAGTAAAAAAGGTTAAGATCAATTTTATGTGTATAAACATACCGCGTGTAAAACCTTGACATAGCTTTGGAGAGGCGACCCAGTCTGTCAACAAGGGCAACTTTTCTGATGGGGCTGGGGTCTTAATTTCTTTTTTCTACTCCTGTACTTTTATCTGTCATTTATATGATCAAGAACACAAACATAAGAACATCCATAATAAGTCCATACTCTATTCTTCATAACAGGACGGCACAGCCATACTATAATGTAGCTATAACGATACGGCTAGCAGCCACAGACTATTAAACCTACATTTCGTGATTGCAAAAGAAGTTTTTTTGAACTAAATGCATTGCTGCCAACTTAAGAAACACTTATTTCATAGTTTAAAAAAAAATATTGTATGCAATGGTTTATAATTAGGTCTTAAAAGGCTCGTGGCGCCTCTATTAGCGATATTCGCGTCCCGCGCCAACCTTTTAAGACCCCTATTATAAAACCGTGGCATAAAATACTATTAACATTCATATTAAAAAGTGTTTAGCATAGTTGAATTTTTACGAAATCCTAGGATTTGTCCCATAAAAAAAGTGGTCTTTCTGACGAACTGAGTGACACTTTTAAGGCTATACGAAGTTAAATTGGCATCCGGTATGTATATCATCTCACCTCACTGGAGGTCCCTGTCAGCACAATGAGAAGCATTCCACCACATTCAAAGTGTTTTGCAGACAAGTTGTGCAATATAATCAAGTACAGTTAGTTACTAACTTTTATTACTATTAGCAGGCACAAACTTGTAGTAAGTCTGTTATTCTGTACTGACAAATTATTTTCATTATTATTTTGATTCTGTAAATCTGTGAAAAATGTTTAAACACGTTATACCTAGCGAGCGAATAGAAAGATACAAATACATGTAGTTCCAAGCAACATTAAGGCACCCGACATACACAGAAGCCTGGAGGAGCACATGATATTTTGTTATGGTTACCACTTGGGTCGGTGATCACCACTTAATATCACCAATCCAAGCGGCAACCGAGCCCTGGGTTGCTTGACTTATAACTCTAACGAAGCTTACTGTATGCCTACAACACCATCGAAAACCTGATGTCACATTTACCCGTTATGTAATTAAAGCCAAACAGGAAATAAGAGCCATCATTTAAAATTTATGTGAAGCTTTTCTAACCGTATTGTAAAAAACGGCCACTTTGGCGAAAACGCAAGCAACACGGCGGGAAACACTGGACCCCATAAATTTAAAATACTATATCGAAATACCTAACAAATCTCCTTACTCCACCAGTTGAACGTATACGACGCCCGTCTGAAATCGTTCGGCCTCCACTCGCTCGTGGTCGACGGACATGACGTCAGCGAGCTCGTCAAGGCCTTCGACGAGGCCGCCACCACTTCCGGCAAGCCCACCGCCATTGTGGCCAAGACCTTCAAGGGAAAAGGCTTCCCTGGTATTGAAGATCTTGAGAACTGGCACGGAAAGGCCTTGGGCGGCGACGGAGAGAAAATCATCAAGGTAATTTGAACATTATATCATTCGTATAGTCTGTTTTCCTCTGTCAAGCTCAGTAAGGACTTGACGCCAAGACCTTGAAGGGGAAGGGCTTCCCTGGTATTGAAGATCTTGAGAACTAGCACGGAAAGGCTTTCGGTGCTAATAGAGAGAAAATCATCAAGGTGATTTGATCTAGTCTTAACATAGTTTTATATTCTTTTGACAATCCTCTCTACTCTAGAACTTATCTGGCCCATTAGCCTCTAGTTATGAGCACTGTATGCCGCAAAAAATGGCATTTCAATAAACTTAACCGCTACCTGTCAATATCGAAATGATTAAAGTGTTCCGTCTTCTTACAGCACCTGCAAACCCTGATCAAGAACAACACCATCACCCTGAAGCCCAAGGCTCCCATAGCCGAGGCCCCAAAGGTCCACATCAGCGACATCACCCTGTCCTCTCCCCCAGCCTACAAAGCGGGAGAGTTAGTAGCCACCCGTCTGGCATACGGAACTGCTCTGAAGAAGATTGCTGACACCAACATGCGGTATGTACCATATTGCTCCTTATACAAGACAGTCATACATGTAGATGCCTTATTACCCAAGCTACCTTTAGCTGAGGTCCCAAGGTGTAAGCGACATCACCCTGTCCTCTCCCCCAGCCTACAAAGCGGGAGAGTTAGTAGCCACCCGTCTGGCATACGGAACTGCTCTGAAGAAGATTGCTGACACCAACATGTGGTTTGTACCATATTGCTCGTCATATGAGACATTTATACATGTAGAATGTAGATGCCTTATTCCCCAAGCCACCTTTGACGGAGGTTCCAAGGTCCACATCAGCGACATCACCCTGTCCTCTTCCCCAGCTTACTAAGCGCGAGAGTTAGGTAGAAGATTGCTGATACCAACATGCTGTATGTACCATATTGCTTCTTATACGAGACATCAACACATGTATTATTACCCAAGCCACCGAGGAGGGACTGCGCTAATCTACGTGGAGGGACTGCGACAAACCAATAGGTAGCATATCTGCTCATGTACCATAAATCCCTAATACGTCTCATACATAAATAACCGACGTGAATTCTAAAACCCATTTTTTATGAGTAAGTTAGGTATCTGAGTTTTCTCACTAGATTGCTTTAATGCAAGTCAATCAAATGTCAAATAACGACGTAGTTAAAAAAAGGTCACGATATAATTTTTGTCATCCATGTTATTGATACTTGCCTGTTTATAAACGTCATCTAACTTTTTTTGTTGCTCTTTGGAAAGTCGTTATTTACAATCCAATTTGGTTGTGTTTTCGATCTCAATTTGTGAAACTATTATAAGTCTTATAGTGATCGACTAATTCGAAATCTTTGTAGGCCAAGCACGAAGCTGTCATTTCTGTGATGCATCAGTGTGTGTTACAGTAAGCGGAGTGCCATATTATCTTGTTTGTCGTACTCACGCGGCCGAAGTCGGCCGATGTGGGCAGTAGCATTCGTACAAAGATGTGATACCAAACTCTAAATCATTTTTTTTTCTAACAATTGCACATAGATGGAGCTACTGGTAGCGTCACAACTTTGTATCTACCATATTATGATAAAATGAAAGCATTATTAACATTACTACATATAATAAAACAAAGTCCTCCGCCGCGTCTGTCTGTCTGTCTGTTCGCGATAAACTCAAAAACTACTCCACGGATTTTCATACGGTTTTCACTAATAGATAGAGTGATTCACGAGGAAGGTTTTAAGGTATAATACATGCCCGGGCGCAGCCGGGTAGGGCTGCTAGTTATATATCTAAAATGAAAACGATGTTTCAGGCATAATAGTTTTTATAAATTTATATCAGTTTTAGCAAGTATAGACTAACAAGGATTCACGCCATCTAGTACTAGTGGAAAACAACTCTGCAGCACCGTCGTATAACTTTGACCGCACCTTATAGCAGGCCTGATGTAGTGTATGCAATAGTGGCAACACTGTCTCGTGTGCTCATGGGCAATGTTGTTACGTCAATGACACGTGAGCCGTTGGTGCGAGTGGACGTAGTAACAGTTGTTGTGTGTGCATTATCGAGCCAGTGACATTAGTGGTTGGGGACTTTTAGCAAACCCTACATTTGGTTTGATCTAAAAATATGAGTTTCGCAGTCCATACGTTAGTGTTACATAAATTGTCTTTGGTACAAATATCCTCGAGATATGTGTTACATTCTCTATGTTTTATGGACTCTTTTGTTTCTCATACGTTTCCTGTTTCATACTTGTGTAGTTTAGTTATTTTGGGAGTACAAACGTCTCACTAAAGTCTGCAAGGATTTTTTGAACTGTAATCTTTAGACGCGTTGAGCAATTTTTTGTATAGGATATACTTGTGTATTCGCGTCACGCTTGTGTGTTTTTATTGGCAGTCCTTATAACCGCTTGTTTTTTTTTCTTTTGTTATATGACTGTCCCTATGCCTGCCGGGATTTTTATTGCTTTTTATAACTAAGTATTATTTTTCAGTGTGATCGCCTTGGACGGAGACACTAAGAACTCCACGTTCAGTGACAAGCTGCGCAACGCCTACCCCGAAAGGTATTACAACAAAAAGATTTTAATTTGTAGGGGGCTCAAGTTTATCTGCCTTCGACCACAGAAAATCATGAAATTAAATAGTGGGCCTAGTGAGAGTCGGACTCGCGCACGAAGGGTACATGTATCTGAGCATAAAACAGTTAAAAAGCTAAGTAATTGTATAGGAGGATTATGTTCTAGCATTCAAAAATACATTGTCTGTGTTTTTAACTATCTAGCTACCACGGTTAATGATATAATGGTCTGGAGACCAGACATCGAAGTCTTAGTTATGTAGTAATTTTTTTACTCCAAGTATATTTCCTTTCATTTTTTCATTTGCCTATAATAGAGATTGCTGTGCGCTTTTTGTAAATTTTTCTTCCTGTACATTTTTTTTGTTGTAATTTGTTTGTGTTAAGTGTAATAAATAAAAAAAAGAGTCCCCTGTTTTACGATTTGGGCATTGAAACCTAAATAAAATCGACGATTAAGTCAGTTTGTGTTTGGTTATCCGTGCGTTGGTGGTGCTGAACATAGAGTGTGTGTCAGGTACATCGAGTGCTTCATCGCGGAGCAGAACCTGGTGGGCGTGGCCACGGGCGCCGCGTGCCGCGACCGCGCCGTCGTCTTCGCCTCCACCTTCGCCGCCTTCTTCACCAGGACTTTCGACCAGGTTGGTTAACGTGTTTTTCAATAATAAGCTATCTTCCTGGGTCAAAATAATAAAAATAAAATTAGACCGTCAGTTAGACAATCAAAAAATATTGGGCACGTATTTTTTCTTTCGTTAATTAAACAATAAATGTCAAAGATAAAGCGTGTCAAAGTTCATGAGTGGGGGCTTGAGACATCACGGGCCACTAAAAAGTGTACTGGCTAGTGACGTCACACACAACTTTAACGGGCTATATCTTGTTAGTTTTTGTTTGATTGGCAAAAGAAAAAACACGTCAAATGTTTTTTGATAATCTAACGGACTAATTATATTTTTTTAGGAAAATAACCCATTCCATATAACATCGCAACTTGGATTGTACTTAATCGCAAATATATTGAAAAACGTCATATGATACTCGTATTCAGTAAGCTGGCTATTATAATAAGCGATTCATTATAAGCACTCGGCTTCGTCTCGTGTCTTACGGCACATCCACTGTAATATCCAGTTCTTACTTTACCTCCAACTCTTGCTTCACTAACGTGAATGGTAATGTACTAAAATAAGCTATACATATGAGTCTTTAATAACAAGAAGCATATTTTCTGTGTGAAACAATACTACAATATTTTTCGCTGAAAGTTGGCAGCACTTGGAAGACGAGTTACTTGTAGATGCTTGTAGTGTACTTGTGCGAACTAAACTTTAGTTCCAAATTCTATTGACAAGATAATAGTTTGGTTCTGACAAAGTATTAAACTCTTTCCAGATCCGTATGGGAGCCATCAGTCAGTCCAACATCAACCTGGTTGGCTCTCACTGCGGAGTCAGCATCGGAGAGGATGGGCCCTCCCAGATGGGGCTCGAAGACCTGGCCTTGTTCAGAGCTGTGCCTACTGCCACCGTCTTCTACCCGTCGTGAGTATTTTACGGGATGAATTGGATTCGGGAAGATGAGAATAATACAAATTCAATAAAACAAACAATCAAATATTCCCTCAAGATTAATTCATTGCAGTGAGACGTCATATTTACTACTTTGATTGTGATTGTACATTTAATCAGTGTTCTGGAGTTTAGGATTGGCTTTGGCACCCCCGAATATTGAAAAGATATATTATCTAATGATATTCTTAAATCGCTGGCTGTCTTGGCCTTGCTAGGTAATTCTCCACTGCAGAAGCACGACCCTCTTCGTACGGAGAGGGTCTGGTAGTACTACCAGAGCCATATATTAGCCAGAGCAGTTAGATGAATCGGCCTACACGCTCCACACTTGCCAGACGGGTTGGAGAGGTGTCTTTGATGTTTGTAAGCTTTGTTTAACTTGTGTTTACTAAGTCACCTTCTACGTCATCCATGGGAAGCCTTGGAGTGGCCCTACTCTGCCCGTCGAGCTCCGTGGCGCAGTGGTCAACACGCCAGCCTGCGACACGGAGGTCCCGGGTTCGATCCCCGGTCAGGTCAAGATGGAAAATGATCTTTTTCAGATTTACCTGGGTCTTGGATGTTTATCTATATAAGTATATTTTATAACATATAGTATCTCGTTGAGTTCGTATCCCACGACAAAAGTTCACAACTTACTGTGGGGCTAGCTCAATTTGTGTGATATGTCCCTATATATTTATTTATTTATTTATTCTGCCAGGACCACACGGCACATATGGGTTGTAAAGCCTGAAATAAATGATTTTTTTACTTAACCAGTTAAGATCACCTTAATTTCAGCTAAATATGATGTCTTTAGGCAGCTTGATATATATATATATAGATAGATAGATAAATAAAACATTTATTGACACTATAACACACGTACATTATAACAATTAACCTAAAATATTAAACTTAAAAACAGTTCAGGAATGTGTGTGCTACAGTATTTCCAAAGGGTGTAGCTCAGTGTGGGACATTGCTCAGCGAGCAAAACACTGATTTTCAGCTACCACCAGAGTCAGGGTGTGCGTGCGCTGACGAAGTTAAATATAGAAAAAATAATAAGTATCATAATAATTTTAAGCCACGGGATATCGGAAATAGTAAGAAATTCAAATGTATTAAGATATGTGTATAGTAATGAGCAAACAGATTTGGTTGATAGGGTGAAAGTTTAGTAAATCTATACATATAATAAAACAGTAAAAATATTTTGTCTGATATATGTATATGTATGAATCAATTTATCAAAAACGTGTTTTAATATGTGATCGTTACTCTGCAGTGACGCGGTGTCGACCGAGCGCGCCGTGGAGCTGGCCGCCAACACGACCGGCATCTGCTACATCCGCACCTCCCGCCCCAACACCGGCATGCTCTACCCCAACGACGAGGCTTTCAAGGTACTATCGATAGTTTCCCTATCGATAGTCGATAATTTCCCTATCGATAGTTGACCTCGAAAACTATTCATGCTATCGATAGACTATCGATATTTAAGGCGAAACTGATCAAAATCGATACTATCAATAGTATTGCTCAAAAAGTACTATCGATATGATTGACACGTGGTGATACTAGCCGTAAGAAGTCCACTGCTGAACATAGACTTTCCCTAAGGATTTCCAATACGACCGGTTGGAAGCGGCCAGCTTCCA
This sequence comes from Rhodophaea formosa, assembly GCA_963082605.1. Taxonomy (NCBI): domain Eukaryota; kingdom Metazoa; phylum Arthropoda; class Insecta; order Lepidoptera; family Pyralidae; genus Rhodophaea; species Rhodophaea formosa. The sequence goes on along the minus strand of OY720222.1, from coordinate 13,820,706 downwards.
GCGTCTTCCTGCGACATTGGTCTGGTCATCCTACCACCTGGTGGGTGTCCAATACTACGCTTGCCGATACTTGGTCGCCATTCAAAAACCCATCGGCCTTCGGTTCTTCGCGTTATGTGCCCCGTGCACCGACATCACAGAGAGCCAGTCGGTTAATCTTACTTCCTATTCGGAATAAATAGATAGGGCTAAACCATACAGATTGCGCGATACCCCATACTAAGTAGTAAACTACGAATAGTTATAAATTAGGTTTGGAATGTAAATAAAAAGTGAAAAGAATCGATAATTTTTTTTACACGAAAGTACGACTCGGTGGACTTCTCATCTCATTAACTAACGATTGTATTTATTTCGGCAAGCACCAAGATAAATCAAACAGTATGAATAGATTATTTAAAAAAATTCGAAAAGAAAAATTTGGTTTCTTTTAATAATTTTTTTTTCTTTAGGTTGGCCAAGCTAAAATTGTCCGCGAGTCGCCCAAGGACAAGGTTCTGCTGATCGGTGCCGGCATCACCCTGCACGAGTCGTTAGCTGCAGCTGACAAACTCAAGGAAGAAGGTACGTTATTATTTTTTTTTACACGTAGAAAATTTGTTTGTTCTCTTGTATCTCCTATATTTAAGAAGATAGACTACCTGTAAATTTTCATACAAAGAGCGATGACGCTTCCCATCCCTTAAACATAGTCCAATTTTAATATATTTTTTTTACACATTATTGATAAATTGAAGAAGTAGGGCTTTACGTTTTAATATTTAAGATATATTGCTTACAACAAAAGTTATGAGCATCTAAGTAAATATCCATATTTTTTTCATAAAAATACCCGGGGCATTTTAATTTATTTAAATTAATCTAAACCGAATCGATAAAAAAGAAAAATGGTTAGCCCTAGATTAAGGTGTGCTAAATCGAATGACACCAAAATTTCCTCATTTCGTAAAGGTTTAGGGGGGTGGAAGAGTTATCGCTTTTTGTATGAAAATTACAGGTAGTCGATCCTCTTAAACAAGGTAACTTAACGTATGATACATAGTTTGATGTAACTTGACCGTCCGCTGGTTATAGGTTATTTGACGTCACAACATATTAAAAATGGCACCTGCTAGAATACAAAAATATCACAGGCATAAAAAAAGATTTTTTAAATATATTGTGGCGATAAATTAATATTTAAATTCTCTATTGTCTTCTTTCTGAGAAAGGCGCAGTGAAGATATAATTATCTTCACTGCGCCTTTCTCAGAAAGAAGACAATAGAGAATACTGTTTGTAGCATGCCGTTGCGTTGGGATTGTCAGTGTGTGGTAAAAGATTAATCGAAAGAAGTTCATTTATTGCTAAATCGTCTAACTTCTCTGGTTTATGTATGGCTAGGTAGTAAAGAGAGGGTCGTGCTCCTACAATAGAGACTAAGAAGACCTGATGATAATGAATGAATGAATAAACACTGTATTGCACCAATATATCTAAATATAATGAAAGTACACAAACAATTATACAAATATAGAACACAAAGGCGGACTTATCGCAATATGCAGTTTGTTCCAGCCAACCTCATACCTTAGGGTAGGAAAAAAAAAGTAATTGACAGCGGTGCAGTTTATTTTCAATATACTTACTAAACTTAAATATTAACCCCCTTATTCATAAAAATTAATGATCGCTTATTAAACCTATTTTAGTTAAAATATGTTTTGTCTCGTTCTTTCAATGTCAAACATTAAAGTGTGGGATAAAGACAAAACATATTGTAAATAATATTTTTTAATAAGCGTTTTTTTTTAATTTATATTGTATTTTTATGAATAAGAGGGTAATTATATAATAATATTATATCTAAACACAAACAATAAACATACATACAATATATAATATATGAGTAGTGATAATATACTATTGTTCCGTCATAGGCGTGGAGGCCCGAGTGCTAGACCCGTTCACCATCAAGCCGCTGGACGAGGCCGCGGTGCTGAAGCACGCGCGCGCAGTCGGCGGCAGGATCGTCGTCACCGAGGACCACTACCAGGCTGGTGAGTGCTATTACATTTTTATTGCTATTTTATTCAAGATGCTAAAAACGATATAAATGTATGAAAGTTCATAAATGGCGGAACTACAATACAATATTGAAGTACGGAAATTATTTAGCAGAATGTACTTGGTAAAAGCAAAAAGCATTATACGTTCATTTAGGAAAATGCACTTGGTTAAAACAAGAATGTCGGCTGCGCCCGGGTTTGTTTTATGGTTATAAATCTTCCTCATGAATCACCCTATCTATTCGTGAAAACCACTCTGAAATCCGTGCAGTCGTTTTTGAGTTTATCACGAACAGGCAGGACTTTGTTTTATAATATGTAGTGATTATCAATTTCAAAAGAAAAAGCTGTGTGCCTATTTCGTAGTATTCGCCACATTTCACACACATCGATTCCTACGACTGTAAATAAAAGTCCTGAGCAATTTTTTATGCAAATACGTGTTTTGTTCGCTTTTTGTAGTTCAATATTGTATCGTAGTACGGAACACTTTGTGCTATTCCGTCTTTGACTAGGCAGGTTTTTATTGATTTATTGTTTTCTTTGTTATTTAAAGAAGTAGGGATATTTTAAGCACAGAAGGCACAGTATAAAATTGCTTAACCTTGAGTAGTTGAAAGTAATACACAACCTAAAACGCTCCGCATGGTGCGGCGCGTAAAGACAAGATTTTCAGACACACGATCTCTGTTCGTTCGGTTTGTTTATAATTTCTGTTGGTTTATGAAGATGAAAAAACGATCTTTTTCAAATTAGTTTGGGCAAAGACAATATAATACTAACGTAATAGACTGCCCACCTCTTACAAAAATATTGGACCAACTTAAGGTGGCAAAAGTAGGCAAATGTATGGCGCTGCACACTACCGCCATCTAGTAGCGAGTGGCAAGCAGCCACTCGATACTAGATGGCGGTAATCTGCGTCAGCCTAAACTTACTAAATAAAGGGTGTTATTTTAAAATATTATGCCTAAAATATTGTTCTGATTTTTAGTAAGATATATTCTGTGAATAATGTTTTTATATTCTCAAAATAAGGAAGATACAATGTTGTGTTACTACGAGTGGCGCCATCTATGCGAGTCTCTGAGAACAAATCGTACGATTAAGGCGTTGGGAGCACATAGTTTGGGCTAGGATTTTTATCTATATAAGTATCAAAAAATATATCTTCGACGAGTTCGTATCCTACATACAAGTTCACAGCTCAGGCATTGCCTCCACGAGTGAAAGAATCGCGACGATTTTATCGTCGTGCCACCTATTTCTATAAATTCTCTTAGCATGTGTCTACACACGGCGATGTTATCGCCGCGATGCGATGAGTACGCGCGAATGTCAATCGTATGACCTATTAAATAAAACTTAAAATAACATAATATAGAAGCGCAGACATGTCGCGATTATCTTGCTTGTAGAGGCGTTACTGTTGGGATGACCCAATTTTTGTGATTTGTCGCTATATTAGTAGTTTATGTAGCTGTTAAGTAATAAGGGTCCTTAAATTACGAATGTGCGTTTATGAAACGCGCCGCAGGCGAGTTGCATAATAAGATCACATGAGTATTTTAAGGCTAATTACGAACAGTTGCATACAATACTTTATCTGCAAACACTGTAAAGCGTATCTAGTGTTTGAGAAACTGTTCTAAAATTTTTTATTTGTTTCCAGGTGGTATCGGCGAGGCAGTTCTCTCAGCCGTGGCCCTAGAACGCGACATCATCGTGAAGCACGTGTACGTACGCGAGGTGCCCCGCTCCGGCCCCCCCACCGCCCTGCTGGACAAGTACGGGCTGTCCGCCCCCCACATCGTGGCCGCGGCTAAAGCTGTACTGAAGGCTTAAGATGCTATATGGGTTCGTTACTGTTCTTGTAGGGCCGACTTAGTTCTCGATACGATCGCTAGGAGCGCCACTTGCGTGGAGCTTAAAATTCTAACTTTGACTCTATTGAGTAAAGATAACTCGGTCGGTCTGTAAATTTTGTATTGAAGTTACAAAAGGTTATTTACTGTGATAAGATTATACTATTGGTAGTAACCAACGCCCGGAGTAGGTAGACTGATTTTATGTATTTGAATCAAGAAATAGAAATCATAACATGGATGAGCTTTTTCCCGGGAATATCCAACTCTACTTTTTAGAAATGCACGCGGGCGAAGGGCAACAGCGAATGCTGATGTCTTCATCTTACATGTTTCCAACAATTTTAAAATTTCAGAAATATCTCGGAGGCATGTCCATATTAATATATGCGTTTCAGGTTATTGATCCCAATTCAATCTACCTACTTCGGCCTCTGGTAATAACGAATCGATATTAAATATTCTCTAATGCTTTATTGACATTGTAAAAAGTACATTCCACGTCCAGATGCGTGAATGGTGAAGCATGAACGAACGAGGACAGTAACGTAACCTCAAATTCCATAGACGAACAAATTCCGTCTCTATGGTTTCAAGACCATGGCAAGTAGTTCCTAAGCATCATTTTGTCGATACTAATATCGAAGTTGTTTGTTATGCCTTTACATAAATGGAGATCTATCTTTTTTATAATATGTATAAGATTCTTTTTTTATATATCTATAAGTGCCTTTATATAGTATGCCGCACAAGGTTTATATAGACTGTCGAAGGTTTTTGGAAGGATTTTTGAAGGGTTAGTGAATAAGGATATAGTGTTAAATAACGTATGTTGGGATCATATACAAGATTTTTTTTATAACTGCCTAACATTTGATGTGAGGCCGAAGTTGACATCTATTCTTGTTAATCATGAAATGTCAAACTTTCATTGCACAAATCAATTTGTAATGATTGCAAATTTAAATGTCTTTTCGAGTGTATGGGCTTCCCTATCATTGTTATAAAATAATAGACTTTATCATTTGGTTAATGTTTAATTGGGACATTTTACATTCCTGTTGATTGCATTTCTTTCATATTCATCACAGAATTTTCTGTAATAAAGTTTTTTGAGTATAAAATTGTATTTTATTCATATAAAACATATATTAATTTATTATAAACTGTACATTATTAACAATATATGAGCTTACAGTAGTGACTAGATTGCCTCTCGATTTTATATGTACAATGATTTGAACTATCTTAGCCTAAGTTAGAGGTGTCAAATGACTAGTTTGATTAGTAGCAGTATACACATTGAAATATAAGGTATGGGAATTCAACTTATACAATCTTGCTCTATGAAAAAAGCCTTGCTCACCCAACCAAGAAATAATGTCTTGAAATTGGCTAAAAAAAGCAATTGTACGGGCCTGCCGGCCTATTTACTAACTCGGATGACAAGTGTCGATGCCTATCAATCTAGGATTTGCTGTTACAATGCGGTTTTTGTTTTCCAAATAAAAAGTTCGAGCAAGCAAAACCCGCATTGTAACTGGAAATCCTAGATTGATAGGCATCGACACCTGTCATCCGAGTTAGTAAATAAGGGGGCTGCAGGCCGATTTACTAACTCGTGTACAACGATTTGATTGTCATTTTAGCATCCATTACGGTTTTCATATCTTAAATAAAAAAAGTCATTCATACCGAAGCCGTAATGAATATTGAAGTTACCATGAAAATGATGTACACCGTAGCTGTCAAAAGTTAGCAAATAGGTCTGCTGGTCGTCGTGAGCAGAGGAAACCACATTTTTTACATTTATAGTACTTGTATATTATTTAATAATATCTTCGTCTCTAGCTCGGTTGATCGTCTAAGTTTTTTCACCAATATGTCAGTGAGTCCGTCATAGTCGACATAGTCTAAAGGCAAAGAGGCCGCAACATCCCCAACAAGACATTAATTCTTGGTCATATAGCTTCTTTTTTAGAAAATCTATGAATTCAGTTTTCTTATAAAATCTGTGTTATGAACTTATGGTTCCTTTGAAGACACTTCTTTATTATATTGAAGTAGGAGGGGGGTTGTCATTTTCGATCGCCACAAAGGAAACATCTTCCCGACAGGTAAAGTGTCTAGAGAACCGCTCGGCCGTATTATAATTAGGATACAATCTTGACAGTTGAGTCTTATTAGTTAACTGATAAGATTAAAGCTGTCTCAATAATATGAATCATTAGTTCATTATTGACCTATATTATTGAGACAGCTTTAAAATCGGCGCCAATTTTAACATTATAGTTGCAATCCCCATTATTTAATATTCGTAAGGTGTATATAATGAAAATAGCCTATCTATACATACCAAGTACTCACAGTTACGGAAAACGTCTCAAAATAATTATTGGTTTGTTGTAAGTACATTAGTTCTCAATTTGGCATTTATTTTCTAGCAAGGAACATTCAGAAAACGTCACAATAAGTTATTTTACAGCAATCCTATGTGGATTTAAAGTTATCTTAAACACTTTTAGTGCTGGAATTAGGTTTAAACCATAGCTTAACAAATTTCAAACCGATACAAGTACTCGGCAGTATTCGAATTTAGGGAGTAACAATCCGTTAACCTCATGGATATATTCTTTTGTGAGTGGATTCATCTAAAACTGACTTTTATAGTATTTTATAGTAGCTTTATGAATATACAGCGTTACTTATAATACTAGCAACCTCGCAGGAGTAGACATCTTAAACAATAACGTATGTTCTACAACTATTGATAATTTGTGAGATTTTGCTTTCATGCAAAAATAAATATTATTTTACCTTTTTGGTTGAATGTTAACAACTCTATGCGCAGCGCAAGCGCATGCGCTCGCTAGCGTCGTCGTCGTTTCGTATGAATGAAACAGACGTATGTTAGGAGAGGAAAATAAAACCTTGAAAAATAACTCTTGAGTTATGTTAATACTCGTAAAAGAAACGTTGTTGTTTATGATGTTGTCTCTCTTGCGACGTTACTAGTGTTTTACAAGTAACCCTGTATATTCTATTTTGAAGTAACTTGAGTCACAACATGTAGAATATTCGGCTGATTTTTTTTTTGTTATTTCAATAGTTGTTCAAGTAAGTCGTAAATGCAATGGTGCTATATTTAAATCTATTTCAGTTTGCAGATTTTGAGCTAGTAATGAGAGCGGTTGGTTTCCCAAAATTTAATGTACTGTCGAGTACTGTATAACCTAACTATACGATATAACATTACAACAACAAAACAAGCGGCAAACAAACAAACAGTGGACGGATGGCGACTTTGTACAATCATATGTAAATCTCACTATGTACTCATTAAATGCATGATCAGCCACCAGCAATTTTTAGTAGCCAGAATACAGGTTGTGACGCAAAACGTCAATCTCTCGCAAATAGTCACTTTCCCCGAATGTCAATTTCGCTAGAAACTTTGTAATGCCATACAAAAGTCGTGTAAATGGTATCGTCGATAAATGTCATATTCTAGAAATGTCAGACGAGTTCAAAACGCCAGATTCTAAGAATGCCGGATTCTACAAATGTCCGATTCTAAAAACACCTAGTTCTAGAAAATGCCAGATTCGACAAATGTCAGATCTCTCAAAATTGTAGCGTAAATCAACTTTTCATAAACTTTTCTGAAGGCCAAAATAACTTTAACACTCCTATTGCAAAACCTGTAATTTTGCAAAAGTAACGTTCTGTGGCAGCGATTTTTTGCGAAAGAAACCAAGATTCTTGCGAAGACCATTTGGGGAAGAGACGTTCTACATCACAACCGTTACAATTTTAAGTCACTTCTTTGGCTCAAATAATAGCGTCCTAAGATCAGCCCCATTCACTTGGCGCATTACTTGTTGGCGGTTGCTCCACAGGCTGCGGTGCTTCAGTGTTCGCTCTCTCGTCTAATTCCCCTGGAAGGTAATCCTTCCAACTCCTAAATAAATATCTTGTGAATTTCCTCAGTTGCCTGAACTTGCAATAAGTTGCCCCTTCAGCGGACTGCAGCTGCTGCGTTTGGATCAAAAATCCCTTCTCTTTGAATGTCTGTTCTAGTTTCTCCCTCTGCAAACTCTTTCTAGATTTCCTCTTCTTCTTACTCAAGTCTTCTTTACTTGTACTTTGACTCTCAACCTTTGGTGCAGCAGATACGGATGCCTCGGGTTCCGCTGATCTGCCTTGATTAGAATCTCTATGGAGATAATCATAGCCTTTGTTTCCCTTATTACCAGTGCCACTGTAGTATCTAAAATTGCCTCCAGAATCTACTGAGAGCATCTTCTTCTCTTGTAAAGACGGCTTTGAGCCACCAGTGAATTTAAACTTGCAGATGCTCACTTCTGTCGTTGGCGTGGTTGAGTTAGTCTTCGTTGGGATGGGTGGTATGAATATTGCTGATCGTTTTCTCTTCACAGGTCCTGTAACAGGGTTGGGGGACGTCCTTTTCATTTTCGACTGATCCGGACTCCTTTTAACTTCTTCCACTTGCTTTATCACTTTAGGGTCTAAGAGTTCAGAGATTTGTTTGAGCACTAATTTGTTTTTACTTTCGTCTAACGGAGAATTAGCCTCTGTTGACGTGGTTTCACTAGCACTATTTGGTGTTGAAGGACTTTTCTCCTGGTCTTCAAAAGGTATTTGTCCTGCCGCTAGCCTTTGGTAGTACAGCAGTTGTGTCTGCAGCGCTAAGGGATGCATGTAGATGCCTGCGTTAGGCCAGTACACGTATCCAGGGAATTTACCATCACCATCTGGACACGAAGTAGATTGAGCTGGTTCCGACAGCGTTGGCGACACGTTTCTCATTTGCCGTGAGAGGTCTGGTGAGCTACTAGCCGTCGAGGGTAAAAGATTTGTATTCCTCTGAATTACAGATATGGCATTGGGTTGTTCAGTCTTAATTTCTGGCTCCATAGGCTCTGGGGTTTCGGCTTCGACTTCAGTTTTGACTTCGGGCGCTGAAGTGTAGATGTTACCAAATTTCTTTTGTATTTGGATTTTTAACTCGTGAAGATCTCTGATACAGAGATTCAGTGGCTCGTCGTCACTGTGTAGAGGCCCTGGGATAGTCGGGGGTGCTTCGGGCATTGGTTCATCTGGACTGTTGAACCGTTGGGGTGAGAGTGTCTCTAGTCTTCTTTTGTTCTCCGCGCACAACTTCCGTTCTAGTAAATTAGAAATGATTTTATTCTGCAAGTCCGTTTTAGGAGAGCTAGTGGGGTTTTCACTTCTGAATTGGGAACACAAACTTAGTGGATTACTTCTGTCTTGCGCGGGAGGCGGTTGCCCCGGCACGACAGTTCCGTAATTTTCATAAATGAGGTGGCATATATCAGCTTTTTTGGGCTTGCGTCCTCTCCTTGGCTTGGAGTTGTTGAGGGTCATTTCACCCATGTACGGAAGGTCGTCGTAAGTCATGATTTTGCTTGGAGCGATGGCTGGGTTCTTCTTCTTCTTTTCTTCTTTACTGGGGGGTTTAGCTGACATGTTTATCACGGGTGGATTGGGCACGGTTAAGGTTCCTGTTTCATTCTGGATGCCTGCTAGCCTCTGTGCCCATATCTTGAACGTTTCGTTTGTGATGTTGTTGATGTCGAACGTTGGTTCTTGCTTAGGTTTCTCTGGTGGTTTCTGGGTCTTGGCCTTGGCGTTGGCCTTCTGCAAGCTCTGCTCGTAGTGGTCAAGGTACTCCTGCGGCAGCGCCTGGTGGTGGAACTTGAGCTTCCATCGGTTCTTCTGCCGGTTCCGCACGTGCTTCTGTTTGGGTTGTTCCTGTTTCTCGTGCCGCTCTTTACTGGCCGATAGTAGTTGCTGCCTCAGCAATTCTTTGTTTTCTGATCTGTAAAAGAAAACATCGTTAATTAGATATAATTATTGTTAATTATTCGATCATCCAAAGATTCAAGTGCAGAGCCCATGTAATAATGCCATAAGGAAAAGAAAAAGTTTCTCTCAGGTTTCTCTCCGGTTCTACTGTTAATTTTGCTTAGAGGAATGATTATCTCTTAAGAGCCATGCGGATCTTAAAAACTAGGTTGATAAGGAGTCAAAGTGACCGCCCGGTGTTGTTAACTTATCGATAGCTACCTGGGTGTGTGCTGAGCGTGCGGCGGGGCGGGCGCGGCGGGCGGCGCGGGACACACGTCGGCGCACGCCACGCGGCGCATCACTTCTAAAACAACAGACAGTTATAAATTAGTTTCATTCTGAAGTGGAGATTGTTCGCAGTCGCAACTGGTGGTAGAGCAAGCCATTGAAGGCAAGACCCTGGACGTGATGCAAAAGCTTTTGAAGATCCCACACATAACATTCTCTCAGATAGCTGTAAAAAACTTTTAAAAAAATTAACCGTCGAAATGAACTGAAAAGCAGAAAATCAATCATTCGTTTTTCTACCCTTAGGGTTGGATTTTTCTGACCAAATTCGGGGCCTTTCCAATAAAAAAAAAGACAATGAAAATCGGACTGCTCTGTAAAAAGTTATGAGTGGTCATATACATTATGCGTGGTCATACATAAAAATAAATATATGCGTTGACTTGATAAGCTTCTCCGTTTTTTCGTCGGTTGAAAAGATAACATAAATACGAATCCAATAGGATTCGAATTTCTGTTATAAAAAAAATATGTAAACTTGTAAAAGAAATTGCTAACTGTAATAAATTTAAAGAAAATCCTTGATCACGTCAAATAAAGGTTTCGAGAGACTAAACAATGAGTCAGAATCGCAACCCAAACAAAGCAAACATAATAAAATACCGGAATCGTAATAAAAGTCGTTGAACTAATATTATTATGTTAACTTCCAAGGAAAAATATTAAAAGAATGGATTTGTAAATTTAACAGACGCAGATTATTTTTAAGCCAATTCTACAAAGATGACTTCTCTACTTATTACTCATAACATCTGTTTCGTAAAAGTCTGATTATTTTTAAATCGAATAAGCGGCCGGGGCATAGGTATATTATACTTACAAAACTTCCCCGAAAAATGCCCTACGCGTTAGTAAAGTTAAAGCCCCTATCAAAATCGCCCCGTAATTTCCAAGATAAGCTCGCACAGACACACAGATGACTTAAATTTATACTACGTATTGATCAATTTGTTTAAGTATAACCTACACATTATTTGTAGGTATAACACCAGTAACCTTGCAGGATAGCTAACAGCATAATCAACTTTTGATATTTACTGGGTTTTACACTAATACAACAATAAAAACAATTTAATATAAAAATAATTTATAGTGATATCATTGTTTGGTGTTGTGAGACAAAACAAACCACAGCATAGCAATATTTCGAAAAATACAGAACCCGACTGCCTTTTCTGACAGGTAACGTCCGGCATTGTGATTTTCGCTGACGTTTCATAACCTATGACAATCCGGGGAATCAGTCCAGCCTTTTAGGCAATAGGAAGCAACAATGGAACATAATATAGGTACAATACATACGCGCGAAAAACATTGCCATTGGGTCAGTCAAGTAAAATGAAATTTGTTGTACCTTAATTAGTACATACTTAGAAACAAAGACCTTTCAAGGCATTCGTGATCGAACTAATCACCGCTCAAGTTTGCTTAAAGACCTAGCAACAGGCGAAGAAGTAAGGCTGTAATGGTCCTCTAATCAACACTAATATTATAAAGCTGAAGTGATGATGAGTTTGATTGCTTGTTTGTTTGGTTGAACGCGCTAACCTCAACACCAACTGGACCGATTTCTAAAATTCTTTCGCCAATGTATGGTTACGTTATCCCTAAGTGCCATAGGCATGGACCATCGGCGAAGCCGGGGCGGTTTGCTAATTATCTAATAAAAGCTTTAATTTAGGTCATTGTCTATACAATCAGTGGTAGCTTACGCATCTTCCACAGCGCGCACGTGGCTTTAGGAGACTGTGTCAGACGCAAAGTGAATCACCGAGCATCGACGGCCATAAAAATACAAACAAAGAGCTTTGGTAACGGAAGCTTATTTAAGTATTTTTGGTTATACGTTGCTGTCTTTCAAATCATTTTAATAACGGGTGTAAAATTGCATTCGACATTCTCTTCAAGAGGAATGATTGATGGCATGACATTCCTGATGGGCTGAGTCGCCCGTCAACATGAACAACTTTTCCTATGGGACCAATGGTAGACTAAACATTGAATTTTCATACCATACAACAATGTTCAGCCGACTGGGCGAGGGCATTTCATATGAAAATGACGATTGTTTTTTCGAGTTTGAAAAATTGAACAGATAGGAAAAGTTATTCATTTGGACGTACTGAGTCACCCCTGCAAGTGACTGTCGAGGGCAACTTTACACCCGGTACATTGATTAAGATTAAAATCAACTTAGAACCTAGAACATAGAGTGAAATCTTTAGACACCAGTTTTTCAATGCTTGTATGCGTAACAGCTTTGTGTTATCGCACGCGTCCTATGAGTTTATGCCCTCAAAATCCGTCAAATTGGTAGCTGTGTGTGTGCGCGACCTACTACGGGTTGGACACTAGTTTTTTCTACGCTTTTAGGCTAATAGAGGCTATTTATGCTTTATATAATCTAAGGGTGACATAGGTACAGCTTATTTGCGTTTAGGTATAAATCACCATTATGTTTGTAAATAGGTGTAAATTGTATTTTTATTTCTACGTGAGTGACGAATACTAAGACCTAACTTCTTGTTTTTTTAGATTAATATTTTTATTTTACTTCCTGCATGACCTACTTCACCAAACAGAATAAGTATACAAAATGAGCAAGAGCATTATTGACAGCGCTTCAAAAAGCGTCTTCTCCAAAATTAGCCAATGTAAGCATTACCCGCATTACCTAACAAAATGAATCATGTCGTTTGTCCTAAAAATGCGCGGGAAATAAAAAGGTTTGAAACCCGAGCGCGCCCGAAATACCCGCGCGGGAAAGGCGCGCGCGCCGCCAAAATTTCAGACGAAACCAATTTCGCAACACGCATGCGCCGGCCTTAAATGTAACAGTATCGGATTTATATGCGTTTAGGGATTGATTGCGTAATAATAGAAATAATGTTAAATGCTGCCGCGCTTTCTCTTTTTCTAGTCGTTTAAAGGATAAGGGAAAATTAAATATTGTGAATGGTCTGTCTGAATATCAAGGAGCTGATGACCTCAGCAATTTATTTTTGAATTGCTGGGGTCATCAGCTGCTTCATCCTGCTTAGACGTAAGCAGATTTTTTTAAATCTTAATTGTGATCTAAAAATTATTGTTGGGCCAGAAGTTATTGGTGGAATTGCTTTACTTTCATTCTCTGAAAAATTCAAGGGGAAGAAATAGCTCTACCTTCAGATAATACATAGAGCCGTTCGTATCCGCTTAGTAAATATGTATAAAGCGTGTAAATTGGGTGTCTTTAAGGGATGTCGAGGGTCAATGGGCTGATTGTAAATCGGGCTGCGTCAACACTCAGCCCGTCGATATAAACAACTTTTCCTAAGGCACCAATACGTGGAACTCGAACTTTTTCTCCACTTTCCCATAGTAATCGACGATCGTATGAAAATGTCGAAAAATTTTTTTGACAGAATTGTGCCCATCGGAAAACTTGTTCTTATTGATTGGCTGAGTCACCTCTTTTAGGGTATGTCGAGGATCAAGTTACATGCTGTATATAATTCAGCTTCTTGCCATCTAGTTCGATACTTCAGGTTGTCGATCGCTGCAGTAATTGAACTTTGATTTTGAGTAGTTATTTATGAATTTTAGTTCAAATAGAATGAAATGCTTATTAATCTTCTTCTTCTAAATATATATAACTCAAAGGTGACTGACTGACTGACATAGTGATCTATCAACGCACAGCCCAAACCACTAGACGGATCGGGCTGAAATTTGGCATGCAGGTAGATCTTATGATGTAGGCATCCGCTAAGAAAGGATTTTGAACAATTCCACTTCTTAACGCGAGCGAAGCCGCGGGCAAAAGCTAGTTAAGTAATAAAATGCAACTTTGATTCTGAGTAGTTATTTATGAATTTAAGTTCAATTAGTTTGGAATGATATGCTTATAATTAAGTACTGTAGCATGCTAGTTTACCAAGCCCATAATTAGATGGCGCTGTTCGTAGTTTAGAACGCGCTATGAAAGTTTTTTCGTCCCCACTTTAGTAGTCCGTCAAGCAACGGATTGATTGAGTTCTCTCCACTTAGTACTAATGTACGGATTCCAGGACTTAGTACTAGGATTAGTCCTCCTCACAGCTCATTATGTAAGGGACAGGGCTCGGATTCCCGGCCTTCCTATAAGGTTCACTGTGTAACGGTGACGCAATAACGCTACTATGCGGTTCGCTCGTCTTGTAATTCCTGCTGCACCTCCACATTATAGTACTATATTTTCCGCGATTTGTGGTTTTCCGCGTCTGTTTTGAAAGTTACGGAAGCGTCACCCCAATTGAATAATCTTATTAAAAATATTGAATACTGTTATTTAAAAAATATTCTGTTACTAACGCCATTACGAAGAATGTGTCTTCTTTCCTGTCTCCCATACGGTGATCCTTCGTAGAAAATTTAACCGCATGAGTTTAGTGAATCAGCGAATAATAAATTAGGGTTCCGCTTCGGTACCTGATCGTTTACATCTATTTCATAGTTTTTATTGTGCATGTAAAATGATTCATGATAGTATATGTATTTGTTAAATCCTTATAGTAAAGAAAAAAAATGCTTAGTATTAGATGGCAGTCTCTAGGCAGCTTGAAAAATCTGACACCAGTGTTGGCTACTTACACACATGAAAAACAAAACAAACAAACCACTTTTAGAAATGAAACATTGTGTGTAGTCAAATTTAAACAAATGAAACCCAAACATATTATTGTTTTGTAATGTTTGCAATTCTGACTCCAAAATTTTCGTTATGCTAGGTGTTCATAGTTAACCTGTACAAGTTTAGGTAATAATATTCTACAATTTTGAAATGCCAAGTTTTACCTACGCTAAGACTTATAAATAATATTATCATAATGGTAGTATATATGTCAACTGCATTATAAAATATAAATAATTTTCAGCCCGTTGTAATTAAGTCTCTATAATTGGTGCGGAACCCTGGGGGCGGGTCTACATCGCACTTAAGCGTATTTTTCTCATAATAAGTCCGACCTTGTATATGAATAAGGATATATATGCATAAATTAGTGCGCCTCCCACGTCGCCGCGAACCCATACTTACGTCTCATGACTCATATAATTTGTGTATGTTGATGATAGACATTATGGTTCATTTAAATATTTACTTCTTAATTGAGTATAATCTCGGTGTCGGTGTGTCTATGGTTGGTACAACAGATGTTAGTAGTTATGTCATAGGTCATTATTATCTCATATATTAGTACATATAATAGAACAAATATATGTATATGAGATAATGATTCCATTGCTGTTTTAAGCACACCTACATACTTGGTTACTCATTTATAGATGGGCGACAGTGCAATGTTCCCAAAATAAATCGATTGATGCTCATACCAACTACCTACCAGTTTCATTAAAGTTTGAATGAATGTTGTGGAATATAAACGTGTGTATACTTAAGATAATGAAATGTGAGTCCAAACTGCACTATCATGTGGATTTTAATGAAACGAAGTGGGGTGTGACATACCCAACTCTTCAAAAATCGTAATCATTCTTATTTAAGCGCGTAATATTTATTTGAAGAACAATAATTTTTATGAAGCTTTTTTTAGTTTATAAATTTTTATTCTTGTCAATTCGAAAAAATGAATTATATTAAGTCGGGGAAGAAGTTTTTGATGTATTTTGAATGAAGATTTAATCTGCACATACAAAATAGCTGTGACTTTAACACAAAAATTCTCGGACTGAAAACGCTTGAATCAAATTTGTGCTATTTTTACTGGGACTGCACTATGTCCATAAATATGATAATTCACCTTTCTTTTAATGAACTTTTATAAATGTAAGTATATATTTTTTTTGTTAATTTGATACATTTCAGTAAGTAAACAATAATCTGTTGTATATGGCGGACAAATATTTTTTACTTTGTAGATATTTTCTAAAAACTTTACCTTTGTAATGACGTCATAGCCGAAGATATTTTATTACAGGTTTACACACTAAATACGAAATTACATTTCCCCTGACCTAAATGTTATAGGTACTGTGCAAAAAATTCACTTTGAGACAAACGAAGACAAAGGCATAACGATTTAGAGGATACTTCGAGAATACAGGTCCGGGATATGACGACGAATCAGAACATTTGAACTCTTAGAGTGATACTCACAGCGAAATTGATGCTGAATTACTCTCTACTGACTAAAACAGTGACGATGATGTACCACTTTCACAGCTATGCCAGTCTTAAAAAAATAAATTATCGAAGAGAGAACTCAAATAGTAGCACTTGAGCCATATAGGAATAAAGATCTCGGTTTTTTTTTTGTAAAAGTTGGCATTGAATCCACTGAAATACAAAAGTAGAAATTGATGAACTTTCATGCATGACATGGATCGATCTATTGGTGAATGAGAGAGAATGATCTGAAATCAATTTAATGAATGAATAACACGTAACAGCGCCTATCTTCGCCTGTCTTCATTGGCGGTTGATAAACATGCAATGCTGAAGTCTTGGCTCAAGAGAATGGTGTGGGTTGAACATTTCTAGGTACTCTTTAAATCAATGTATTTTTAAAATATATTTTTTGGTACCAGCTTTATTATGAAAGAACTCGCTGTGTATAATTATGTTATTGGGCTGTCCATTGTAGAGAATGAGCAGTCAGCTCCACAGAGCAAGGTATATCTCGTCGGTCGAGCCGCAAGCTACATTGAAATTCCTTGCTCTGTGATCGGTTCCGTGACTATATAATATTGCATTGCCATCCGATTCACATGAAAAGGTATTTAACGTTTAAGAGTTTTTTTTTCACCTGGGCGCAACTAATGTCTAGAATTTAAGAACATGAAATGAAATGAAATGAAATGAAATGAAATTTTATTCAAATTTGGATATCATGTATCGCTTTTTGAACGTCATATTTTTTTTTTTTAATTTGCAAGATCGAAAAAACTACTAGCGTTTCGGAAAGACCACTGCTGAGAAGAATACGCCGAAAGAAACTCAGTCCAGTTTTGGTCCCTACATGCCTGAAGGGCTATGTTGAACATGTTCTTAGGTTCTAATTTGAGAGAATGAATCTACAGTCCAAGATATGGTTCTATTGTTGGTTCTTCCGTTCAGCTCGTAGCAGAAGAAATAACGGTTTCTCTTGTTGTTTGGGAGCTAACACCGCATATTTTGGCTATTTCGGTCGATGGCACGATTTGGAATTATTTTAGTGCTGGCCTAATCATTGATTTTTAGTTCAGCGTCTTGAATTAGTTGTAGTTTCGGAATAAAATGGCTGTGACAATCAGAGCTGACGAATATATTAGGGTTCCGTTTTTTTTCCATTCGGCTATGGAGTCTTAATACTATTGAAGCATCTTCATTACATCTAAGTCTAGTATTCAGAAATTATAATCGACTGCTGTCTTTTACTAGGTTACCTAATCAAATCAGTTCATAAACAGAAGCTGTTGTTGAAAATCATAGATTTGGCAAGAGTTCGCCTTTGAACCAGCGTTATTCTTTACATTTTAGTGTTCCGTATTTTTAAAAATAAACAGATTGTGCGCTGATACGAGTTCACGTCACACCAGTTACGTGGGAATGAAGAACCGTCTGGCAGAGTGCCAGTCGCACGATTTGGTAGACTCCTCATCAGATGCTGATTCATATTGAACCCTATGTTTCAGGGGCAAAAGTCTGTGTAATGTCTGATATTACATGATATCACTGATGGGCACATTTTCTTTTAGGATGATTTAATAATATTTTTGATTGTTTGTTGTCAAAATCACTCACTGTTTATTATTAAATCGGTAGGCAGTATCTACGTACCTACCCTAAAGCTTTTCCTCAATGTTAAGTTGTACATTCAATAAGGTCTGTGGGAGCATATTTTCGCTATTATCAGGATTCGGGCCTTGAAGAGGACCTAGAAGAGCTCCGTGCAGCTTGCAATATCTGTCTTCATTTGATTCACAAACATTGTGAGTCTATAGGAAAATGTACCATTTATTGCCATTATATTTAAAAACAACAAACCAAAATTTAGTTCAACGTTGGAAGGTATAACGCCTCTAATTGTCAGCATTGTCACACTTACAACTCCGTAGTTTGGGCCGCTGCCAAGTAGTAAAACTATTCGAAAAATTCACTATCTAGTGGGCGGTACTTTTTCCAAATTCACAAAAAATATGGCATTTACTATGGCCGTAATTTTCTTTGGAATAATACCAAGTCCCAGTACTAATTTCTTTCATATTGAGAACGCGGAGTTCTGAGATTTTCTTATTGAGAACGTAATTTGTTTCCCTACGGGCATCCTGCCAGCTTACACATGAACAACAACAAACTATTATCAAGATTAAAAACAAGTTTTATAATGATTACTTTACTAATAACTAGAAAAACGATGATGACATTTGTAAGCCCCAATTTTATATTTTTATGATTTTGGCGCATGAATAATTTTTATATTAAAGTTATGATTTGTTTCAAAACTTAGGTATCTAAATAGTGTTTTGTACTTGGCATAAAAATACAAAAGTATTTATACTTTTGTAAATACCTATATATCTGAAGGGGAGTGAAACTTTAAGGAATATTTCTTATTTACAATCAAAAGTAATATGTTTATACAACGTGTGATTCACCCTCCACATTTCCTTAAAGGGGTGACTCAGCCCGTAAATATGAATAACTTTTCTCAAGGGTTCAATACTAACTAGGAACTCAAAAAGAATTTCGACATTTTCATTCAATAATATCAGCCGGTTAAATTTTTTTTGAGTTCCAACTGTGGTCCCAAAGCAAAAGTTGTTCATATTGACGGTCTGAGGTTTAAGGGTTTTTCGAGGATTAATTTATACGCTGTATAAATTCCATAAATAGATTCAAGATTCAAAGATTCAAAACGTTTATTCAGAAAATAGGCCCTTGCAGGCACTTTTTCACGTCAAATCACATTTAAAATTATCTTAATAGATTAATATAGTGGATAATATTGCATTTGAATAGAACATTCAGATACATTATTTACTGTTAGACATAAAGACTATTTGCCTTGGACATTACTATGCAAATTTTAATGCACATTGGTTGCGTGTGAGTGACGAGTGTGCTGCAACGAATGCATGAAGAGGATGTTTGAACTAAGCATCCGTGTTGCACTCAATGGTGCCAATACTAAGTATTAGCAAAGATAGAATTATACAATACTATGTTCCCATGCCATTCAACGATTTTGCTCGGGCAACAAATGTTATGGAGTCACTAAACACAGTCTACCGCAAATACTACAAAATAAGCAGTAGGTATGTTGATACTATGATAATTGCGAGATGTAAATGCAACATTTTGTTAATCCAACCTTTAAGTTTTGTTTATACCTACCTACTTAAACCGAACGAAATCAACTCATGGTAATTTCCCATAGATGGTTAATTCAATATTCATTTTTTAATCGATAGGTTTGAAAAAAAAATATGGCAAATAAGGCAGTCCTTCAAGTCAAATGAAACGACGAATAGACAATTCTAGAATTAACAAACTTAGTTCACAGGAAAGAACTACAGAATAGGTAGAATACGGAAACGTTAGCATACACAGGATTTTTTTATAAACATTTGTTTATAAAAAAAATTGATTTAAGTTTGTTTCCCGTTTTTGTAACCACGATATTTTGCGAAGACGGTTTGTTCAAATCCACGTTACGTTACCTATACCTGACCGGATTCAAGATTCAAGATTCAAGTATTTATTTGCATAAATGTAGGTACACTGTAAGTTGACAATAATTATGTTGTTTTACCAGTACATTTTACCTTCACAAGGTGTGCAAATATTAGTTAAGAACATCTTATTAATACTAAAACATCTAAGTAAAAGCTAAATTTCACTTATTCCATGCAAATAATAACATGCATATAAATATTAATAGTCAATGATATGTCAAAGCTAATTATATGATACTCAATAAGCTCAAATCTTTACAAGTGCCCACCCTGTTAAAGTTTTGAGATACTCGTAGCACATCAATATTTGTTGTTAAGTCTATCAGTTACGGAAGTAGCTAGAGAGATAGATCATATAATGTGGGGTAATGATTGTTTATCACATTTCTCAACAGCCGCGTTTTGAAACCGCGTGCATTATTGTTATTTATACGCTGATAACATAACATATGGTTTCAATTCAATTAGAAAGTTTGATACGTACAGAAATGCGTATTGATCAAGCCAATACCGTAATTAAATACTTAGCTAAGGTTTTATTTCAGGGGGTAGCGAAATATATTAGTTGTAACTATTTAGTGACTTTATGTTTAATAAAAGAATTTTGATGACGATGAAGCATTTTTTCAAAAACTACACTTACTACAAATAAAAATGTATCTTAAAAAGTTTGTCTCTAAACGAAGAAAATAATATAAAATGTTCGCGCATTATCATTTAGCCAAAAATAGTTCTACACTGTTTTGACTTTACACGAAGAAGTAACAATACGCATTTAATTAATAAAATGGTTTAATTTTAGTAAATAATCTACTCATTATTATTCTGAATTTTCAAACCGACCGAACTTTGTATAAGTACTTATTAATAACACTAATTAAAACGACACTGGCTTTAATTAGATCACCAAATACTTATAACCGTTTTAAAACAATACAGCAGTTAGCGTGTCCCTTGTTATGCATTATTAAATTGAGATAAAACAACCGTTAAGGGCATGCTAATATCTAATACTAGCCATATACAGGCCAGAAATATGAGAGACCAAATGAATCACAAGTGCGTAGGTGAACACGAACGAATACACTCTATTTTAAATCACATAAAGTTCATAATCGCATATGCTGAGTGTCTGTAAATGGTATTAATTGTATAAGCACGTAATTTATTGCTATTTTACTATAAAACGAGCAAATTGTGAGCGAAAACGGCTAAACCATTGTAGGAAGATTATTTTACATAACGCCTGGCGCAATATGTAAACAATAAGACGTTATTAATAAGTTCGAAGTGGGCGATTAGTAGGATAGATAAATGTGAACAATTTGTTAGCCCATTTTGGGATATAAATATTGTTGTATCATCCATAGATTTGGATTCAAATGATATTTAAATCAATCGTACCAATTTAACATGATTAACAAGAATAACATGGCGCCAAATAGCATCACATAAATACATGTTAGAGTCCACAGTAAATATATGCGGTTCTGTCAGACTGAAAGTGCCTATAGTACCAATTTTTATACCTCTAAGAAATAAAGTTATATACGTAAGAATACTCAATAATATATAACGGGAAAATAATGCAGATTATAAGTAATTGGATATTATAATAACTGTTCGTTCATAAGACAATAAAAAAAATTCTCTTGAGTAAGAAATGGTGAATTTATCTCTCATACAGTCAAGATATTCTTTCAAGTATCAAAGAACACTTTAATAGTATACACCAACCCTTTATTATTGTCAATTTTTTTTGTTTATATTATTTTAAGACTTTATGTAATCTACTTGCATTGCCCTTACATTTCAATGGATGCAGCCCTGTCACTGAAGGCAATATGTTTGGACCTTTTGGGCACAGAACTTAAAAATTATAGGCAACATTTTTCTCTTTTTAAGCTTGGGAGTTTGTTTTAGAAGGCCTTGGTATTTAAACAACGGTGAATGCAATCTTGGCAATCATACACTGGAGCAGAAATTGACATATATCGGGATATGGTATGACAATTTGACACTTCCCAAACATGGGCAAACGGCCGCTACTTGCAGCTTTCATACAGTAACGAGGTGGACAAACAGTTTGACAATCTCTGTACACATGACATACATACGGGTAATAAGGTAAATATGGTGTTTCGCTAGAAGTTGATTAACGGTTGGTGTCGTTTTGGCGAAGATAGGGAAAAGAACCAATTATTATTGTCCGAACAATTATTTATCATAAATTTAAGAGCTGGGCCTCTCTTTCTTCTGCCAGTTTTTTCCCTGGATTTCCTCTTTCTTCTGCCAGTTTTTTTACTTTGTTGTAGGTAAGCAGCAACGTTAATTTTTATGATGATGATGACCAATTATTATGTCAACAGATTTGCACACAGACAGAAATAAAAATAATTGATTCAGCGTGTGGATTCAATTCATAGCAAAATCTTTCATCTTATAGATTAAAAGTTGTTAGTTAACAACGGAGGTATTCATTATAATTCGGAATTTGTAATTATCGGAAACTGTATTTTTTTTTGCAATAGTTGTTTTTGGATGTTGACTTTGTAGGGAGTTATCATTCTAAGAAGTTGTCGTTCTCAGCCTGAGGGGTGTTATTAAAATTAATATGTAATAAAATTAATTAATATAAATTACCTAAGTCAAATTTTTGATAACATTTCCCTTTTTCGTCAAATAACATTCCTCAAATGAACCTCAAAAAATCAGGCATTGCCGTAAATGTAGAGCAGAGTAAAGTGGACCATGTCATTCAATAAATAAATACAAATTTCTGTAGCCACATATTTTATAACCAAAGTTAAATAAAATGTACCTACCCAGAAATACCTTTTTAAAAAGAAAGTCTGGAAGATAAACTGATCGCCATTGATATGAAAAAATGCGTCTTACTGTTGATCGCCTTATTTGTAAATATATTTATAGGAATGAGTGAGGATGACCTATAAACGACACTGTGTGAGATCTCTTCTCAGATGTTGTTAGAAAAAAGTGATTAATTTAACTCTCGTCAAATAGGCTTGCTGAATGGTCTGGAATTTCTTTTTCGGATTTTTGTATGGTGGGTCCCGGATCTGAGGTCCAAGATTGTTTTCTAGATCTTAAATTTTAAAAACAACTCCCTAATGGAACTTGGTGACCCGAAGCAATTTAGGATAGTGTTCATTTTCAAAAATTTGAAACTGTTGGTTCTTCGTTTGCTTACTTCAGAAAATTGCACTATTTACTATTTTAAGGTCATATCCTGTATCGTCATTGGATAAACCTAGATAGACCGTGAGCTTGAGAGCAGTTTTGATAATTTTAAGCTTGGTGTACCACTTTGTATACAACTCCATTTCGCACGAAGTACGATACCCTTAATAGTAAGATCTTTGAAACACATCACATCCCTCGCAACGTCAAATCAGCATTTCTGGGTTTGAGATTTGTTTTGATTTTCGTGTGTGTGTTGGCTAGCAGTGGTGTGACTGGTATTAGATTTTTTAAGGTGCGTAAAGACATTTGACATAACCATCAATATCATATTGAAACCATAACGACTGCCATCAATGATGACAGACGAGACCAACGGATTAACGTACCTTTCGAAGCATGGAGGAGCTCGAGATCTTTTCATGCTATTTGCTTAACATGCATAAGCTATAGGTAATAATGCTAATAAGGAATGAGGTATTCTGCTGCCATAGTATTACCTATATCATTTGGACATCGGCAATGCTACAGTGCTACGCCCGTGACGTAACGCCTTATGTCACAGTTCAATTTATTTTACCGACTACCCACATGTGTAGTGACTAGCGATTGAATCGAAAGCCTATGTTGATACAAAATATACTTTTGTAGGTATTTACTATGATATAATACCTAAATGAGCAGCAACTGGAACGTTCATTGCGTAAGTTTCTAAAGCGAATGTGATGACTCGCGTATGTAGTAAATGTAAAAAATATTATTACCAAATTATACACTCTAGAAAACTGGGTGAATATTTCTACAGCGATTTTATCAACATATAAACGTACGCAAAGTTCGTTCAGTAAATAAAATTAATTTAAATTAAATTTTGTAATACTGTTAAAAATTAAATACTGACACAACAATATGTTGAACTGTTAAAATGTTGTTAATTGTATTTTTACATCTGAAAAAAAATACCTAATAAAAATTAAGAAAAATGTGCACGCCTACGATGAAGGACATTGGTTTCCAAACTGTCTACTAGGCTACTATATGGTGTTACCGCATCAAAGGCCATATTAGGATCATTTCTGAATTAAATAGTAGATATTGTTTTTTTAAATCAAAAATTCTTCGTAAATCACAAAAAACAGCTAAGTTCATAAATGATATTAAGAAAAACCGATTCGTTATTTCAATCACAGTTGATGATAAATCTGTTTTACAAAATATGTAAATCATATCAATTAAACCAACCATGGCTCGTGCTTTTGTAAACAACCAGATAATAACTAAGAGATAAATATAATTAAATTGGAACAACTTTAATACACAAACTGATAAACTTCGAGTAGAGTTTATCAAATCAGAGTAAACACAACAGAAAAAAATGAATCACACAATTGAATAATCACCTCCACCTTCAGGCAGCATTTGTGACATCCAAATCCCTTTATCGGCACTTCACAGCATGAGAGCACGAATCACACACACTGCACTATGCAACGCTATCACCGGCACCGCCGCGGCCACTAAACTAAATACAGACAACGCGACTCGAACCAAAATCGCTCGTATTACTTTCGGTTTCCATTCCTAAATTTAGAGGGCGCTCGCTACAGAAATAAAAACTGTTTTTACGTGTTTTCCACGCATTAGACGGGAATAGAGGACGTTTTTGCAGAGTCGTGTGCCAGAGACGAGCGGCGTAATCCGAGATTCGTGCCATATTTGGCAACCGCTGTCCGGGATCGCACACATTTGGGTATTTAGTTTCGGCCGGGGCGCACGGGCGGCGATGCTCGGCTATTTTCGATGCTTCCGTTGCGTTTATAATCGCAGCGATCGAATGCATCACCTGCCTGCTTGCCATATATGGCGCTATGTTGATCGATACCATATAAAATTAAATATTTGAAAATGTAATTTTGACTGAAAATATTAAGATTAGTTTTTTTTCTTCTTAGATCTTTCATAAATCAATGCATTAGATTATTTAA
The DNA here is from genome assembly GCA_963082605.1 of Rhodophaea formosa. Taxonomy (NCBI): domain Eukaryota; kingdom Metazoa; phylum Arthropoda; class Insecta; order Lepidoptera; family Pyralidae; genus Rhodophaea; species Rhodophaea formosa. Next base: position 13,795,731 of record OY720222.1, on the reverse strand, counting down.
AGTTAGTAGGGAGGAGAACCTTTTAATGCATTAACCGCCTGCTTGCCGTATATGGTTATATGTTAATTGACGCATATAATTTAAACTTCTCTACTAATATTAATTAAAGAAAGGATTGGTGTGTTTATTTGTAATGGATCAACTCAAAACTACTGATACGATTTTAAAAATTCTTTTTCCCCTAAAAATTTTCATTATCAGTGGGTGACATACGCGCTTTTGCGAGGACTTGGTTGCGGGAAAACATTCAACATTTTTCTTCTACTGATGTGACTGTTATGTACTGTTTTTAAAAGTAAAAGAATTTATAAAATCGTAAGTATCTGTAGATTTAGTAGGTATGAGACAGCACCTACCTATAATGCATCAACTATCTGCTTACCGCAAATGTTGATTGACACCGTATAAAATTGTGAGATTATTTTATAAAATCAAAGTATTTTAGATCTATATAATCTTTATTTATATAATCTTTCTTAGTCTTTGCAATAATTTTTATCATCATCATCAGGTCTTTTTAAATCTCCACTGCAGGAGCACGAACCTCTCTGTACTACCAGAGCCATATATTAGGCAGAGCAATCAGAGGGTATGGCCTACACTCTCCGCACGCTAGCCAGACGGGTTGGAGAGGTCTCTTTGATGATTAACAGCTTTTTTAACTAGTGTTTTCTTAGTCGCCTTCTATGACATTTACGGGCAGACTAAAAGTGGTCCTATTCTACTCTGCCGGGAACTACACGGCGCCAATAATTTTTGCTTCAGATTATTAATTAATTTTTACTCGTTATAGAAAATATAAAAAAAAAACCGGCCAAGTGCGTGTCCGGCCACGCGCAGTGTAGGGTTCCGTAGTTGCGAATGACAACTTTGAGTTCACACTATTCACACTCGCACCTTACAGTTTAACGACCCAAAACATCTAACAATGAAAATAGTATGAAATTTTACAGTTTATAAGTTGGTTGCCTATAACTTTTTAGTTTGTACTTAGAACTCAGCTCTGATAGTTTTCCTTTAAACTTCAGTATATATACTACTGTTGTAATTTTTTTTACGTATCTATATATAACCGTTTAGCAGATAGAGGGGGGGGACACTTACCTCTAACAAAAATTCGCACTTTAAAACCAAATATTTCGGAAACGGATCCCTAAATCGAAAAATGGTGTTCTCAACCTCACAATATTTTTCAAAGACCTATTTAACGATACCACACACGATGGGTAAATAGAGAAAAAAAAATTACTCTCCCACTTTACTAGTATGGGAGCTACCCTAAAAAAAATTTTTTTTCAACTTTTTATTCTACCACTTTTTTGCCATGATTAATATACATACCCATACCAAATTACAGCTTTCTAGTACTTATAGTCTCTGCGTAAAACCGCGGACGGACAGACAGACAGACAGACAGACAGACATGGCGAAACTATAAGGGTTCCTTGTTTACTACGGAACCCTAAAAAATTTGGATGTCCCCATACAAAAAACGTGTTTTCAGCGTTTCAGCGGGTTTCCTCAATTCTGTCAAATGGCTGATAATAATAAAAAATCCTCTGACTGCCCTGGCTAATATATGGCTCTGTTAGTATAGAGAGGGTCGTGCTCCTGCAGTGGAGACTAACAAAGACCTGAAAGAAGAAGAAGAAGAAATGAACGATAATATCCATGCGATTATTTATTAATAGAGGTCGCATGAAAGATGTTTCACGAGTACTACAATGGCCGGTTTTATTTATAAATACCTTACTCTTATTATACTCGCGTCTTATATGATAGGTGTACTGGCCACAACAATATAGCCTAGTTTTTTTTTACTGACACAAGTAGGTGTACAGTACTTATTGTATATTTTATAAAAAGGTCTATTTTTATGGAAAATATAGAAACATAACGGGTTGCAGGTTTGTTTTTTATAGGCGCAAGTACTAGTTATTATGAAATATGCCTTTTAATTTAAAATGCGTTTTTATGTAAAATTCTCGTTGAAAATCTTGATAAACGCAGAGCCTCTTCTGTACCGTACGCATATTTTAAGCTTATAAGAAAAAAATCGTATAAATTAGTGATGCATTCATTTAGGGGATTTTTGTTTTTCAATAGAGGACCTATTTTATTTAATATTAGTATTAATTAAAAGAGTATTATAAATTTTGTAATGGAGTCTTTTGGAGTCTTCTCTCACTGACTTTAAAACATTTTTGATAGATTTGAGGCCTTATGAACAGATGTAAACTGAGAAATAATGTAGAGTTGACAAAAAGGACTGTTGTTCCTGTGAAAATATGCGATAATCGGCCTATGACGATATTTTTTGAGGAAATGGGTTGACCATGAAATTGAATCCATGCAAGCAAGGATACTAATTTTGACTCGGATCTGCTTATTATTTGAGTAATGTATAAGAGAAAATATATTTTCGAAATAAGGTGTGGCACAGAATACATAATAGTATAAGGTACTACTCAATGCAAACGGTACACTATGGTAATAATTATTAAAATAGAGGCCGTACCATTTCTTGAATTAGATACATAAATAATACAAAGTTATAACCACCTAGTGTTTTCGCAGGAAATCTAAATTAATGTTTTCATTGCAAATGCCTTTTTGAGAAATGTCACTAAGCTGACAGCATAGAGATCCCTTTAAATGGCAATTTGTAAACGATCACTTAATGGCTCAATTAAACTGGCATTCTTGAAAGCCTTCGCTAAGCGGATTTCTATATACAAACTCTGAATTTTAATAAAGATCGTTTTGAAAGTAAACTTAGAAAAATATGAGAATCAAAGAAATACGTCCGTTTACACATGCATTTTTAGGAATTTAAGTCAGTTCAGTCATAATTTTATTTAAATTTTAATTAGCTTCACTATTTCCATGTGCTTAGCTTACAGATATGTTAAAATCTACCGAAACAAGTACATTTTCAGGATACGTTTGCCATCATTTAGGTACGTACACTCGTACCCAGTCGTACGTAATACATGCATTAGATAGAATAATTAAGAAGCCGGCGGCCAATGAATTTCCCATACAAACTTAATACCAAAATACTTTTTAATTCGAGAATATTTCAATACAAATATGCTGTTATTTGGATTAAGACAGTATTTATCTATGTTCCGGTTCAACATTTTCTTATGTAACTATATATTTATATATATGTATGTATATATTATATGTAATCTTGTAAATTACCGCGATACTACCCGCTTCTGGTTTTTACTTAAGGGTATAAACGGGACCCCATTACTGACTTGATGTCCGTCTGTTTGTCCGTCTGTCACCGGGCTGTATCTCATAAACCATGATAGATAGACAGTTGAAAAATATTTATCCCATACATCAAACATGACTTTCTTGCCGGTTTTGCTCGATAGTCTAGTGTTGTATGGATTCGAGTCCACTAGGCCGATTTTTATATATACTAATGGGGCACGTAGCCCGGATTGGGTTGGACTTATGTATCCCGAGCTTCTCTACATAAAATGTGAACTTTAAAATAAATTATTATGGTCCCTTTCTAAGTATCTACTAGAGAAATACTTAATTTAGGTATCTGTTTTTAGCTGACTAGCAACAGTGGTCCCTTTGAATGGGAATTTGTAAACGAAGATAATTGCTCAATAACCTGACATTCTCAAGCGTATTTGCGTTTATACAAACTCCTTTAACTTTAAATTGATATAGCCACTTACGCACGAATTTTAGATCGGTTTTCCCCACCAGGAAGAATTTTTTGCATGTACTTAAATATGTTTTGCAAGAAATTAAAGTCTTTTTGAGAAATGTCAGAGAGCTAACTGCAATAGAGGTCCCTTTAAATGGCAATTTGTAAATGATCAGTTAACGGCTCAATTAAACTGGCATTCTCGACAGCCTTCTCAGGCGGATTTACAATTATACAAACCCCTTTTATGGAGTTTATTGAAAATAAAGCCTCTTATGGACAACGAAAATTTAATTTAATTTTACAAGTGTCTCTGGTAATGAAATAACTGCATGTCTCACATTAAACTCTAGGTAGAGTTTATGTTATTTACTATTAATTATAATTTGAAAATGTTTTAATCTACAGCTCGGTGCCTGTCCAGAACCGAAAATTGCTATTTCTTCTTCGTCTTCTTTGCGTACGCTATTTTTTTCTTTTGTGTATTCAAAGACAATATACTACTAATTAACGTAGTGTATTGAACAAAAAATTAAATAAAAAAGCCCGTTACCACTTAAGCACAAATTTTATTTCGGTTTCCCCACTAGGAAGGATTTTTTGCATGTACTTAAATATGTTTTGCAACAAATAACCACGTCTTTTTGAGAAATGTCAGAGCGCTTACTGCAATAGAGGTCCCTTTAAATGGCAATTTGTAAATGATCAGTTAACGGCTCAATTAAAACCGGCATTCTCGACAGCCTTCTCAGGCGGATTTACAATTATACAAACTCCTTTTATAGAGTTTATTGAAAATAAAGCCTTTTATAGTACAACGAAAATTTAATTTAATTTTACAAGTGTGTCTCAGGTAATGAAATAACTGCCTGTCTCACCTACCTAGAGTTTACGTTATTTACTGTTAATAATGACTTGAAAATTTTTTGATCTACAGCTCGGCGCCTGTCTAGAACTGAAAAATTACAAATTCTTCTTTTTCTTAGCGTGCGTATTTAGTCTTATGTTAAAAAAAAAATATGATACTATATATACTATAGATATATAAATATAGCCCGCTAAAATCATTTGTAACGTCACATTTCCGTACACTTTTTTAAGGTTCCGTAGTAAACTAGGAACCCTTATAGTTTCGCCATGTCTGTCTGTCTGTCTGTCTGACCGTCCGCGGTTTTACTCAGAGACTATAAGTATTAGAAAACTGTAATTTGGTATGGGTATGTATATTAATCATGGCAAAAAAGTGGTAGAAAAAAATCTTGAAAAAAAATTTTCTTTAGGGTAGCTCCCATACAAGTAAAGTGGGGGAGTATTTTTTTTTCTCTACTTACCCATCGTGTGGGGTATCATTAAATAGGTCTTTAAATAACATTGTGAGGTTGAGAACACCACTTTTCGATTTAGGGATCGGTTTCCGAAATATTTGGTTTTAAAGTGAAAATTTTTGTTAGAGGGTAAGTGTCCCGCCCCCCCCCCCCTCTATCTGCTAAACGGTTATATATGGATACGTGAAATAAATTACAGCAGTAGTATATATACTGTAGTTGAAAGGAAAACTATCAGAGCTGAGTACTAAGTGCAAACTAAAAAGTTATAGGCAACCAACTTATAAAAGGTACTGGAAAATGTAAAATTTCATACATTTTCATTGTTACATGTTTTTGGTCGTTAAACTGTGATGTACGATGCGAGTGTGAACATTGTGAACTTAAAGTTGTCATTCGTAACTACGGAACCCTACACTGGGCGTGGCCCGACACGCTCTTGGCCGGTTTTTTTAAAACTTTGATGCGGTATTCTCTTTATCATATTATTGACATAAGGAAAAATAAGTGTCCACATTTTTGTTATCTGACGTACCTACTTACTTATTTTATATTATTATATGACCCAGAAAACTAGTCTATTTAATGATGGACCTCTTATTCCTTTGCATTTTAACTTATATAACAATAGTGATCATGAGAGACATCGGTAAATGCTTTTGTCGTCTCTCGAAATAACACTGAAGTAAACTTTATTTTTCTCTGTATTCATTGATGTAGTAAGAAGAGCTACTTGAGGTGGTCACGACCCTCAGACATGAGGGTACGACCAGGAATAGATAATTATATGTAATATCCATATCTATATATAAATATATTTTTGTAAAATGAGCCAAATACTTAATTTTGTTTATTTTTATTATCTTCATACAATACTTTTTAAATATTGTATGAACTTAATAATTTGTGCCCAGGGCATCCAATACGTTTAAGCGGCCCTGTATACAATGGAATATGTGCGAGCGGGACACCAACCTGTAGTATTTCCCTCTCACGGTCAGTCATGAGTCCTTGCACAGAGCACTCCAAAATCAGCATAATAAGATTTAACATAGTTATCAAAAATAACAGTTCTATCAGGATTCTAGGAAGAAGACGCTTACTATATATACATTAGTGGCTGTTACCCGTGGCTTCGCCCGCGTGTTTTATAGGCCTATTTATATTTATTTCCTTCTTAGTACCCTAACATAAGTGTAAGCAAAATTTCATGATGATCAGTTTAGTAGATAGGGTGTGAAGGCGTAACAAACAAACAAATTCACTTTCGCATTTATAATATTAGTTAGGATTGGGATCAGGATAGAATTAGGATAGGATAGTTAGGATATATAGATGACTAGCTGTTACCCGCGGCTCCGCTCGCGTGATATATAGCCTCTGTCCTTCTGAGTACCCTAAGCTATGTGTATGCAAAATTTCATGATGATCAGTTTAGCAGATAGGGCGTGAAGGCGTAACAAACAAAACATATATAATATTCATAGATATCAAAATATTTACTAGATAATATTAGTAAGGATAAGGACAAGGAAAGGATAGTTAGGATATAAAGATGATGCCACCAGAACTGCATATAAGGGAACTGCATTGTAATATTGATATGAATATAATGTATCACCAGCTAGGCGACGCAACCAGTGTCGCCCACATCGCCAGTTTAACCCAATTCCGAGGCGGGTAGGTGTCGGTACCTTCTAAAATTAATTCACTGCCGACGTAGGGCCCAATGTCTAGAGTACGTTGTAGATGGAGCATTTTTTGATATTGTCGCCAATCACATTTTAAAAAAAATACCGTTTCATCGTGATATTATTCTATTTTTATTTTTTATTTTATTTATTAGGGTTACCAACATAAGAACAGCAATATAACGTACAAGGAAATATACAAACTAAATCAATACTATTAGCTAACTGTACTTACAATTATAGGTTAACCACAGCATGCGTTAAGAAGTTTATGTTATGTATAAAATTAAAATGTAGAATAATGAATACTAAGGAGCAACAAAAAATAAATAAAAAGAGAGAATAAACAATAACCTATATATATCATGCCTTACTCTTATAACATCTGAGTTTTATGAAGATATTTTATTATAATTCATTACAAGAAACTGAAAAAAGTGTTGTTTGAAATGTAATTATAGGAATATCTCGAAATTGTTTTCAGTTAGAGTATCTCAGTAAAAATTAAATGTTGTGAATTGATGCATGATGTGTAGACTTAGTTAAATACTTTTGATGATGTCAGCATCTATTTAAAAAAGACTGATAAAGCAAACTTTTGATTTGATATTGGTTGGTTGATTTTGTTTTAAAGTTGGTTGGGCAAGTCCGTATTAAAGTAATGGAAATGTAAATAAATTATATTACCATAAGATATCCCTTAAAATGTATATGGCCATTCCTATTAAGACAATATTTAACATAGCTGCTGCACAAGTGATAAATAACGCCGAAATCGATAAAAGTGGTACCTAGGTACTTGTAAGCAAAGCTAAACTATTGTAAGCATCGAGTGTAACATAAAATGGAAAAAAAAACTAAGGTAATGCAGTGATTTTGAATCTTCATATTATTTCAAGGAAAATAACTCAAAAGAAATGGACCTACTGCAACTTTTGTTTCACTGTTTTGTGATTTTACATTAATATTACATTATCATTTCATAGCGTATGTCATAAAGCAAGCTTTTCACTTTAGATCTCATACAGAGGCGTTATCGAGCAGTAAGGCCATACTACACTATGAGCGAAACTAAATTTAAAGCCTCTTTTTAATTTAAAATTCAGAAATCTACTAATTTCCACTAAACGAAACCGCTTTTGGCGGTGATGAGTAGTTCTCTCAATTTACCAAACGCATAATAATAAAAAGTATAGCAGAAATACTAGGATAAGGCAGGTATTTACTACCGAAGTATTGACGTAGATTTTTTCAATTTGAGTACAAGAATAAAATTTAAGGTAATTTATGTTTTGCTCATGACAGCCTCTTAACGATCGATGATATCCGTAAATAGATTGGAAGGTAGATTGGAATATCCGATTGAGACGCTCTATGACAAGCAAGGGATTGCAAAAGTTTCGAGTTTCCGTTATATCAGAGACGGACTCGATTACGAGATCGACAAAAGAATACAGTAACTAGTCATAAGTGTTACATTTACAATAAACAGAGAATTCCAGCTCCATTTTATATGAATATCAAACTGATGCAAAAAGAGAAAGAGATAGGATGGAAAACACTTCATTATAGAAAAACTTATTATTATTCTCTTTGTTTATTTTTAGAAGCTTAGATGTAGATTTTTATAAAATTGATATAAAAAGTAAAATATAATACAAAAGATAAAAACTTTATAAAAACCTAAACCTAGAGTGCCGTTAGCAGGGCAAGGCTCAAGCTACTAGCGGTCAGGGCTCCAGAGAAAGAAATCTTCTGACAATTCGTACCGTATCCAAGAGTACTGCCTTCTGTATATTATTATTATTATGCGGAATTCATATTACTACTAATTAATGTTCCGTCAGTAAAAATTTGACATAGTAACAATATCTTGTTATTTAGATAGCTTATCTTTATCTTGAGCTGTAGAGATAGTAAAGTAATTTTTATTTAGAACAAAATCGTCAGAAAGTAGCATCGATGGTCATGGCGGGAGACACCGCAAATTGAGGAGATTAGGAGATACTGCAGGTAGAGCTTGTAGCTGTTGGTGTGGTGTACGCTTTAGCTCTACACCCCCGCTCTACACTCGATTGTCGAGATCTCTTATCGCATCGGACTATGAAAGCGCTTGTCACGCCTAAAACATTATATCGGAATTTCAAAATTAATAGAATAAAAACCACCAGAAGTTCTATAGTTCTAATTTTTATCAAGGAAAAAAGGATTGTATTTATATAAAAAAGTTGACCTGGTGGGATATGAATCACCATCGCACCAGGTCAACTTTTTTATATAAATACAATCCTTTTGATGATCCTGATGATATACCCTTTAACTATTATAAAAATAACCTCATTCTAGGTGGGTCAGTCGGGTAACAATCGTAGCTTTATTTTTCACACTTATATAAAGTAAAATATATGTAAGTATTTATCTATACATATATTAGAACAGTAAAAATATTTTGTCTGTACATTTTGTATTTTTGACTGAAATGGATAGAGGAACACTTAAAAATAATAATAGAAAGAAAAAAATTTTTTTGTAATTTCTTGTCTGTCTGTCTGTATGATCACGTTTATCTCCGCAAATATTAGACGGATTTGAATGAAACTTTTTTCGCTATATAGCTATTAAGCCTGAGCAACATATAGAGTAGAAATGCTTTCGAAAAATCGAAAACCTGATGCAGCATCATAATGGTCAAGTTGAACTATAAGAAATACAAAAGTGGAGCCCTAGCAAAAGTTGTTAGCCTGATGAGCATTTTTGTTGAGGTATAAAAAATCTGAGATTTGGAACACTTCATGCAGGACCATAATGGTCCAGGTAAACTATAGAAAATATAAAAATGATGTCTTAGCAAAAGTTATTCAACCTGATGGGCATTTTTTGTTAAGGTATTTAAATTGAAGATTTGGTACACCTGACGCAGAATCACAATGATCCAGGTAAACTATAAGAAATATAAAAATTACGTCTTAGCAAAAGTTATTCAACCTGATGGGCATTTTTTGTTGAGGTATTTAAATTGAAGATTTGGAATACCTGACGCAGAATAATAATGGTCCAAGTAAACTATAGGAAATATAAAAATGACGCTGTAGTAAAAGTTGTTCAGCCTGATTAGTATTTTTTGTTGAGGTATAAAAATCGAAGATTTCGAACATCTGATATAGAACCATGTCAAATTTTATGTCGCCAAATTTACAGAGTCACCCTCTCCACTGGGATAGAGTGCGTAGAGTACGATTAGCTCATATTACTGGTGATCTCCCAGCGATCCCGGGTGACTGGCAACCAGGATATGCCCTTTTGGCAACGTAGCAGCCCATACGGCAAAAATTGAGAGTATGCTGTCTCTCTAAACCTGGCACACACAGGCAACACCCAAAACCGAGGTCCGTCTCTCCCGAAGGCCCTTTAAAGATGTGCGCTTTATAGGTTGAGCAGCATGACATTAGGTCAAATTAACAGCGAAACAAAGGGAAATATTTGATTTGGTGGTGCAAAGTGTTTTAAACCAAAAAGGGAAGCTGTTTTTAAAAGATGCTTCAGGAAGCTTAAATTAGTACTTTATTTTCACACGTATTTCCCTGGTCTGGGGTGCTGAAGATGCGGAGTGTTGCCGTCAGGCAGTCAGCCGGCCGTAAACATTTTCGCCAAATTTAGGTTTTTTATGTCTGGTTCCACGGAAGACCAGCGGCGGTGTTATCAACGCCTTATGCTGAGTGGCACCTTTTTGGTACTCTAATCATATAGTTTTTAATTTGTGCTTGAGAATCTGTAATACTTGAAGAATAAAATATTTTTTTTTTCTTTCACATTTATCACAGCAGGAATAATGTCATTATAGCGGACCCCGGGCTCCGATACACCACAGCTGAAGACATAACCTGGATAATGGTCGGATAAGGAGAGGGGACTGGCCGCAAACAGAGCCGCAGGCAAAATTTAAATAAAATCATAACAAACCAATGTCGTGGGTGAAAGCTAGTCACCATCATTACTTATCGAATCGCAAAGTGAGTGATCATTTTAACAATGGCTGATATGATCCCACATGCCCATACATGGGGCCTGTGCAGTACCCGCCCACGCGGGGATGGGGCCCAGGTCCTCGAACTCACACCCCCGCGCGTAATATGGGTGTGTACACTCGAATAGTATGATTCGGTGCTTGTGGAAACGGATCATGCGCAATATGTATGTTTCATTTATGAGCATAGTCCTTCATGTAGGTATTTTAAAATGTTGTATATGCAATAATAAATCATAAAATGACCATTTATTTATCGCGAAAGTAACTCGGTTTGACCTAAGAGAAAAGGTGTTGATTCTTTTTCAATTATATTCCAAAATTAGCATGATAGATCTTGCCAAAGTAGTTGTAACTTGGGTATATTTTATAAAACTAAATAAAAGTAGCATACTATTTGGAATAAAAAAGCTCTGTTTGAACACATACCGATTGTAGTTATGGCTGTAAAATGTATATCCTTATCCCGTTTATTTAATTTATTAAGTACTTTTAAATGCTTTCCATGGCTCAATTTTACATATTATATATTCTTATTATTAAGATGATAACAATAATGATCAGAAAAAAAAACAAACATTTCTTTACAACGAAATACTGCGTATGAGGCGTCATCGTTTTTTGCGGATCGTAAGACTCTAGTGGACACCCCCGCATGTAATGAGCCATGACAGCCGGCGACAGAAATCAATTTAATGGTCTATAAAAATTAACTAGTGTATAGAAAGTAATTTAATTATGAAACGTATGATTGATTTATTGGTTTGTTAGTTGAGTGTGGGATGGCCCCCCACATGGTCTGGTATGGTTTGCAACGCATCAAGTTAATTAAGTCAGTGACTCTACTTTTCTATTAAAACCTATCTAAAATTCTAAATATGTATATAGAAAAACTAGTGTTTGCCGACTACTTTGGTCGCAGAATGCAGTTTTTTCTGAATTTCCAGCAGTTATCCTATTGAAAAGTTTGTTCATATTGATGGGTTGACCTTTAGGGTTCGAACAGGGTTTTATAAACATATTGTATAGAGCACAACTAAATACAGCATGAAATTGACCCTGACGATAAATTAACACTTTGTAGAATAATTATCAAATACGGTACCAAAACACACACGCTACACGGGGTTGAAATTCGAGTAGGTAACCAATTTAACATGACCGACTTAATCAGCTGTTGCGTTCCAAGAATATGAGAATTAAGTATATTTTTTATATATTTTTATTGATGGATATCAATAAAATAACGGAAGAATTAATGGCGCAGCGGTTTATACGCCAGCCTACGACACGAAGGTCCCGGGTTTGGTGCCTCAGCCAGGTGATGATGGGAAATTATCTTTTTTTTTAGATTAGCCTGGGTCCTGGATGATCTTCTTTACATCTATTATAAAATACTACTCTGTCAAGAAAGTACCGGGAAAAGATCAATAATACCAAAAATGTTTGTTATTCATCCAACTTTGTTTTATCACCTTCAAAGTATGCTCCTTCAGAAACGATACACTGACGCCAACGAATAATCCAATCATCAAAAAAAAAATTAAATGCTGTTTCCGGAATCGAGTTCAGTTCTCGCCGCGAATTCTCCTTTCTGTCTTCTACCGATTGAAAATGGGTGCCACGAAGTGGTAATTTGAGTTAAAGAAAAAGAAAGAAGTCAACTGGTGCCATTTCACGTGAATATGGTGGTTACACGATGTTATTTGCTGAGTGTTTGGTCAAAAATTCGTTCACAAATGGCCTTATGCGAAGGCGCATTATCGCGGTGCAAAATCCAAGAATTTTCTTTCCAGAAATCTGGCATTTTTCGATGATTTTCGATAATTTATTTACTGTTGTTATCTTTCTCAAGTTGAATGAAGATTTCCAGTTACAATTTCGTTCACTTTTGCGATGTTAACTTTAGTTGCAGACGTTGATGGCCTACCAGAGCGAAGCAAATCTTCTATCACATCTCGACCGTTTTTGAACGCTTTGTACCTCTCATAAGCACATGTTTTTGATAAATTCGATTCACGGTAAGCCTTATTTAACATTTTAAGTGACTCCGAATAAGAAATTCCATTGGCGATGAAAAATTTAAGACAACCAATTTGTACGCTGTTTTTGTCCATTAAGAAATTCGCAATACACACTAGATATGATATTAATAAAATTAGCACTGTGCTGAAAATAAATAACAGATTCAACTCAAACTCCGCACCAAAATGGAAAACAGTTGTGCCAATCTAACAACAACAAAAAAACAAAAAATTGTATTTGGAACCATAAACAAATCGCCCATTCTCGATACTTTTTTGACTGAATGTATATAGTATCGTTGTGTTATCTTGCGACACAGTTCATAACTTGTGGGGCTAGCTCAATTTGTGTGATTTGTCCCTATATTATATATATATTTGAATGAAGCATAGAATGTAAACATAGTTATCTAATTACAAACTAATAGTTGGGTAAACTTTAGATATAGACCAGTTTTGCAACATTCCAACATTTACAACTTAGAATATTTTAATATTCGCGATCGCTATCTGCAATCTGCATTGCATGCAAGTTATGGTAAGTTTTCAAGCGAATGCATAATCTATTTATATGGTTCCGAGCTTTTGATAAGCCAGGTTTTTAGATGCCTTACTTGCATATGTTTAAAAGTTGAAATAGAACCAATTTCCTCTTGTTGAATAGTATGTAGCTGAATTTCAACCATTTATTACAACTTAGTTTGTAGTTTTGTGCATCTGTAAAGTATTACCTATCGAACAAAAAAAGAATTTCTTTAATCGGTCTAGGTGTCCTCGAGAAATAGGGAAACATACATTAAAAAAAGATTCCGATGAATTGAGAACCTGCTTTTTTTGAAGTCAGTTAAATAGACCTGATGATGATGATGAGACTTCGAACACAAGTTGATTGGAGAAAAGAAAATATGTCCAGATAGAGGCTTTCTGATGGCACAGATTTGAGCTGTTTGTATGGTGCGTTGCAAACACTGGCCCACTTGTTTTCATGCCCTGCGTGTCCAAACAACTGCACGCAGCAGGACCTAATGGATGCCACCGACAATGCGATTAGGGTGGATAATTATTGGGCCGCGAAAATTTAATGTTTTAGCCATCGAAACGCTAAGAAGAAGAAGGGATGCGATATATTCCCAGAGGATCTTGGATCCTTCTATCTTTGGGCTTGGTGATTATGTCGCGGCCAGACAAGGAAGTACTTATATTTTTGTGGTACCTACACAATTGTCAAGTAAATACCATCACGTGTCATCCACTTGAGGAGTTTTTAGTATCGTTATGACAGCAAACATGGGCATCAGTTTTTGCGGCAGCGCAGCGTGGGATCATCTTTTGGATATTGCGCGCCTGTTTGCGGCGCCTACGTGGCACTGCAATGTATGTAGCTCATAATTAATAAAACATGACGATTTTGAATTTTGGTTGTAGAATCGTATGAATACTGGAGATTTTATAGCGATTCGTCTGTGTGGTATTAATATGCTGGCAAAATCGGTGGTAACTATAAATTTGACAAGATAATTTCTTGCGATCTCTATGTATTTATAGTAAAGATTTAGATATTTGTGGCTATAATTAGGAAATTCCATCAAAATCTAGTTACAGAATTACGGACAGGTCATGATCTATGAGCATTTTTTATGTTACAGTCAACATTATCTTGTATTCTTGTTTGAAATTAATTTTCATTTGGTATAGCGTTTCCCGTTGACCGACCGAGTGTGAAGCGTGAGCGAAGTGCAAAATGTTTTTGTGCGGCTATTTTACTTAACTCTACAGGTCACATTTCTCAACCGATTCTCGTGAAATTTTGTAAGCAGGTTCAATAACTACATAGATTTTATTTATTGGTTCAGATTTCCTTTTTTTTTAAATGGCAAAGACCATTGTGAGTTCCCGTGATTATTAAACAAAACTCAGGAAGTATTATTTTATTTTTTCATCGACAAGACAAAAAAATAAAATAATCCTCATCATCATCAGGTCTTTCTAGTCTCTGCAGGAGTAATTAAATTATACTAGGGTATAAAAGGGTAACATAGGATATTTTTTTCTTTAATTTGTGATCATGTCGCGATCGACCGATTTGGAGATAAAACGTATCGCAGATTTTGTTGTACTCTTTATATCAAAACACTCCATTATGTTTTTACATATATATATATATACTCCATACTTTGTATTATTTTATTGGAGCATCAGTCAGATCTGCAACATAGTCAAACTATCTGATATGGTGATCATGGTGGGCAGAATGGCTGCCGGCGACGCAAGCCTCGGTTTGGCGGATAAGCTGCGAAAGCTTCGATCGACCGATTTGGACAACACGCGCTATGGTTCAAATCTAACTAACGAGATAAAACCTATCTACTTGCAGATCGTCTTTGTACTTGGAAAGAAGATTTATGCTTTTTTTTATTGTTACACGAATAACCAAAAGAAAAGGAGAGTTATGTGTGTTTCATGTTTGAATTGTAATCTACGTACTTATAAAACGACGGGAAAATAAAAATTTTCCACAAAATAAAAAGTTACCATCTAGTGTACTGCCTTACATTTAATTTCATATAAGCAATTGCTTTTTTACTAATTTTACTCGTTCAAGTAAAAGACATCAACGCGTTAAAAGTTTCAACAATTCCTAAATGTCTTTACTATTTTTATAATAATATAAAATAAAAAAAACTCAAAATTTTTCAAATTTGTCTTGCAAGATTCCGACATAAGCATCGGTACATGTTATATAAAATATGGAGAGCTTCATCCAATATGTGCCTAAGAAATCTTCCTAGTCCTGTTTTGGTCTTACTAGAGACATAAAATTATAGATGGACGTCGTCATTTGAATAACTTTGCAACAAGCAATCCTATTTGCTTGTAGAAAGTAACTATGGCTCATTTCGATGGAATGCGGAATATTTTGTTTTGCATGACGATCCCATAAGTACGGCTTAGCTGGTTTAATACCTACCACAACTACTGCAAGTGCCTACCTACGCAGTAGTCTGGTAATGTTCATAGATTAAACTTATTTGCAGTGACTGTAGATTCTGCCTTTTCCTACTTATTTATGCCCACTGAAAAAATGTAGAATTTCCAGTTTTGACAAATAATAAAATTAATAAATATATAGGGACGTATCACACAAATTGAGCTAGGCCCACAGTAAGTTGTGAACTTGTGTCGCAAAATACTAGCTCAACGATACTATATTTTATAACATATACTTATATAGATATAAACATCCAAGACCCAGGTCATTCTGAAAAAGATCGTTTTCGATCATGACCTGACCGGGGATCGAACCCGGGACCCCCGTGTCGCAGGCTGGCGTGTTGACCGCTGCGCCACGGAGCTCGAAGAGAGACTGGTTATAATAGACATAATAAAATAAACTGACTTCTGCCAAACTAGTCAACAAATTTTGATGAAAATAAAACGGATCTGATTGGGGAGTATACCCAGGTATACCCTTACATTATAAGAGTTTTGGTGAATATGTTCTTAAAGGATGGAGATATGAACAAAAAAGAAGTTTTGCCGGGCTGCGATAAACCATAAGCCTCTTTTTTTTCAAGTCGATTAAAAATTGTTTCCGTAATTAGGCCAAAGTCTGATGTCTCTCTAAACTCTAAAATATTCAATTACTCTCTAAACTCTGAAATACTCACTTTTCTAAATAAAGTCTTATCAGATTTCTTTAGGTAACTGAAGTGAGAGGTCAAAGGCAATCTAGCTATGTAAATACTCAAAGTTCACCGGTGCCGCTTGCCGACAGGAAATTAATTGCTACCGGTCTTATCTCTTGGCGCAGGTCAGTAAATAGCGCTCGCACTCGCACCCGTTACTCTCATTCATCTAGCTACTACCATAGATATTATAATTTATCTACGTTTTTAAACATAATGTACTTATTTATCTCACGTTAGTTTCAGTGATATCATTATAATTCTAGGCATTAAAAAGATAGTGCGTATTTATTTGAAAGATAAAAATGTAAACTGAACAAATGCAATAATCGATAGTGCTATTATAGTTAGTTGTAATAATTAAATCTTAATTAAAATAGGACGTAGCAACCGTCTGCCTGGCTATGTAAATAATCAAAGTTCAACGCTGACAGGAAATTAATTGCTACCGGTCTTATCTCGTGGCGCAGGTCAGTAAATAGCGCCCGCACCCGTCCCTCCTATTGATCTAGCTTCTATTATTGAATTGATTCCGACATTATTCCATGGAATTCATAGTATCATGCACTTTGCTTTGAGTTAAGATAAAGATGTGGTGAAGACTTACCTCTGTCCAACTGACTATTTGGTAGAGCAAAATGGGACTCAATTATGGGTTTTGTAGGTGTAGTATCCATTCGCCACTCTGGATCAAACGTCTGGATTCTCCAATATTTAATAGTACGATTCGTCAAGTTCAGCTAATGTGCGTGCTCTAATGATTACGTTTAGATAAATACCATGGGAAGATTTTTTTAGAGAGCACTGAGTGGTACTCTTTCAGGGTAACGTATTATCTCATCATGCCATGATCTTGATGATCAATTTATTTAGTGGTTCAAGTGCGTAAGCGTTAGGTTTTCGTTCTTCAGCCACTCTCGTTCGCACAACTGGTTTTAATTTATGATTTTCTGAATTACCTACGCGCTACGGGGTTAAAAGTTCTAGTTGCTGATATATGTATGAAATTATGTTTACACGCGTGTGAGTTTTTAATTTTTTAAATAAAACAATTTAAATTTTTTAAAGGTCAAAGAGTAAGAAGAATAGAATAATCAGAGGGTGACGAGCAAAAACAGAAGGCATACAGGAGCGATTACAGAAGTAAGTGCACTTTTGATTTCGCGCCAAAAATACTAATGAGTAACCGATCCGAAGATGGACGCATCATGGCGGGCGACCATAAACCATAACTGGCAGAGACAATGCTATCTGCGGAGAATGCCCAATAAGTATGGGCTTATTGGTTAACTTTAAGGAAATATCGCCGAGGCCGCCCGGCCCGATTCGGGTATATACTAAAATGTAAGATATTTATTGGTTCCTGGTTTATCTGAGAGCCAGTATCGATGTTCACAATCGATTTTGCGCACAAATTTGGTGTTTTAATCGATTTATGATGGAGATATGACTGTTGTTACTTTGAATATTACAATATTTAAGGTGTTTTAGTTTAAGGTAGTGTACGTTTTGGGAGGGCATTTTGATTATTTGTGTATTGCTGAATAGGGAGCTGGTAGGCGCGATGCTGTTGGAGTTAGCAAACGTTATGTGAAATGCGAATGACTCACGAGGCATCTGAAATTTCACATAGTATTTCACGTATATATACATGGCGAAATTTTGATCGTTTCGGACCATTAAAGGGGTGATTCAGCCTGTCAATATAAACAACTTTTCCTATGGGACAAATGCTGTAAACTTGAAAAAAAATTCGACATTCCTATACAAATTGCCCGGGCGGCTGAACACTTTTGTATGAAAATGTCGAAATAAAATTTGAGTTTCCAGCATTGGTCTATATTGAATAGGCGCCGGAACTACATAGTGAATCTACTTTCCAAATTCTCTAAGCCAATTTATCTGCGAGTGACATAGGCTATAATTTACGTAGAAGAAGTCGTGGGAGCATAGCTAGTGATATATTTAAACTCCATATTGTTTAAGACCAGTAGGTGGCCACGGACCTGCAACCTAGACCACGGACCTACCTACAGCCGCGGTTGGTCTACAGCAACAATGATAGGTACCTTTGTCGTTAGGCTTATTTAGGTATTTGAGGACAAATTACTAGTATTTTATATTTTCCCTTGATTTCCGCTTGTCTTCTATAAAGTCTACTTACAGTTGGAATAACCAGACTGTAATACCTTTTACCATAATACAGTATAACTAAACAAGTATCACGAAATAAATGTAAAATGAATGAAGACCAGGGAAGAGGAAAACCGCATGGTAGCGCGTGGTAAGTACCATTTTATGGGGCAATTTATGAATTGAAATATGTCTGAAGTAAACACATAATGGACACGTCACTTGTTTACTCCGTGAATGACCGAAATTAAGCCTACAGTATCGATGTGCCTAGAGCGCTACTCAGCTAACCGAGGGACCCTGGTTTCGATTCACATGTGAATAAATATTTATGTGAAATTCTGAACCTATAAACTAACACCAACACTGGCCGCCGGATCTAAAAATTTCCCAGTCATATAACAATATGAACTAACTAACATACTAACTAACATGCATTATGTAAGAGAACGGGTCACTCACATACTATTTTTTCGGCAGAGGTTCCCGAACTGAGGCCAGGAGTGCCTACGATTTTTGAAATTTGGCCGTCCGCAAGTGAGCGGTTTTACCATACAAAAATCGTTGGAAGATGAGTGGCCTCACGTTCAAAAATAGTACCCCAGGCCGCGCGTCCCGCACTCGCCTTGAAAATGGTTTCCTGATGAGTCCAAAACTACTGTCGTGGTTGTAGATGCTGGTACTCAAACCAAAATATCTTTCTGGTATCACAACTACCCTACAATCTACCTATAAAACAAAACATTTACCTATTTTAACAACCAAAATTGTATTTAGAAATGTAAAGAATAATCAATAATTATTTCATAAATTAATACTCATTAATCAATTTAATAATTATTATTAAAAGACACACTAAACAATAAACACTAGGTACTTACGATTAGCTAAGTTTTGCCGAATCCTGCCTCCAACTCCAAACATTAGATACAACCTCTCATTAAAATCCTATTCCAATAAATCAAAGGCAAATCACAAATCACTAAAACCACAACATTCTTTGAACACCATCAATCCAAAATGATTTACTATAATTAATTTATTACAGTTTAATGATCACTAAAAGGGCAATAAAGATTAGTTCTAATTTGGCGCGCAAACAAAAAAATGGCGGCGCTCAAACGTCAAGCGTATAGGCAAAGACGCGCTCTCATACTGCCAGCCCGCGGGTATTCCGTCGACTTGTGGGTCACCGCCCACAACTGCAATGAGATCATAAAGCTGTTTCAATATAATTTACACTTTACGCGGTGCAACTATCTGCTAAAGCCTTCGCTGTCACGTTATGTTAAATAGAAATGATACTTTACAGTCGAGAGCGGCTAACATGGGCGCTGTTGACCGTTATTTCGATTTGAAGTGTTATGTGAGCATCGTTAGGCATAATGTATTTTACTTATGGAAATTGAATAAGTGACCTTGCCTAAAGGATCTGGATTTTCCATGTTAGGCAATGAGGTTTTAACTCTATGATCTCTTTTAATCTTTTTTAGTTTAATACATTACTCTTTGTTGCAGTACATGAGCTTCCAGTATCCGTTGTCCAAGCATCCATCTTCCAGGTCCACCATCAGTTTTTCTTAAGCCCGATCCTCGAAGAAACACTTTGAAACTCTTTTAATATCATCATTAGGTCTTTTGTTTAGTCTCCAATGCAGGAGCACGACCCTCTCTGTATTAACAGAGCCATAGATTAGCCAGAGCAGTCGGAGGATTTGGCCTACACTTTCCACGTTGGCCAGGTAGGTTAGAGAGGTCTCTTTGATGTTTATAAGCTTTGTTTAGCTTTGTGTTTCCTAAGTCGCTATCTACGACATCCATGGGAAGACTTGGAGTACCTAGTCCTATTCTACTCCGCCGGAAACCACAAAGCGGAAACGAAAACTCTTTTAATATAAAGGGGTACAATCATAGGAACGCTAATATAAGATGCTGTCGAGCTCCGTGGCGCAGCGGTCAACACGCTAGCCTGCGACACGGGGGTCCCGGGTTCGATCCCCGGTCAGGTCAGGATGGAAAAAGATCTTTTTAATATTGACCTGGGTCTTGGATGTTTATCTATATAAGTATATATTATAAAATATAGTATCGTTGAGTTAGTATCCTGCGACACAAGTTCACAACTTATTGTGGGGCTAGCTCAATTTGTGTGATATGTCCCTATATATTTATTTATTTATTATTTATAAGAACTTTGAATTAGATAATGTTTGCTTTAGAAAAAGTTGATCGATCGCTCTTCTACTCAAATTATTGAGTCAGACCAGAAAAAAAACAAGTAGAATCACAGTTACCCAATTCGTCACCCAGTGTCATTACCCTATGAAATCATCAATGTTGGGCTAAATGGCACTAAAGGACCTGATTTACCAAACTTTATTTGAGATCATAGGTGAAAAATGCTTATTTTCCTACTAGTAAATTACTTGTAACAAACAAAAAATACTATAAGCAAATTAGTAGTTTTGTATTTGTTAGATTTTTGAAATTCGATAAAATTTATGATTTAGTGAATTTAATTGCTGGGTGGCGCTAGTGTTACTATAAGAGCGCCTTAAATCCCTCGTTACGAATATTTAAAGTTAGGGGCAGCTATCGATTTCTTATGTGATGTGCCTAGCCATAGTAGCCATAATTTAACTACCTATTCAAGGTGCTAGGGTAAACCCTGTCGTTGACTCAAACCTTCAAATCTGCCCATCAAAATGAACAATTTTTCCCACGGTTCTTAACTGTAAAAGCCGGTCAAGGGACTGGGCTAAAAGGAATCACGTCAATAGGCGATGCGGGTAGCAACTCATCACTATTTTGATTTCCACTATCCACCTTAATACCCACAACACGCTAAACGTGTCCTTTGGGTTTTATATCGTTGGGTCCTGTCTGCCCCGCAAGGGATATGGACGTGATTTTGTGTATGTATGAATGTACCCGGTGAAGTCATACCACGAGAGCAGCATGATTGCGTATTTTACATTAATTGCTCATTAATTGCATACTACAGGTTGTCACAGACCGCCTAAATGATGACAGTCATGGTACGAAGCGTATCCTATTTCAATTTTAGTGCTGATGTAACCCCCTGCGATGCTTGTGAATCATGATATAAAGGATATCTAACAAATTGATCCAAATCCTCGCCAACACTGGATTTGTAAATTTGGTGAAACCAGTTATTACCATGGAGATATATGTACTACGTACTTAATACCTGCTAAGTTTGACGTGATTGCCGTGTGGTTCCCGGCAGAGTAGAATAGGACCACTCCAAGTCTCCCTGTGGATGTCGTAGAAGTCGACTAAGGAAAGACAAGCTACACAAAGCTATAAACATCTAAGAGACCTCTCCAACCCGTCTGGCCAGCGTGGAGAGTGTAGGCCAAATCCTCTGACTGCCCTGCCTAATACATGGCTCTGGTAGTACAGAGAGGGTCGTGCTCCTGCAGTGGAGACTAACAAAGACCTGTTGATGATGATGATTGACGTGATTCTCGTATGCTGCAATGCTAAGAGTGTCAAACAAATCTAATTATATGAAGTCCTACTAAATCATCATTATTTCGTTTAGGTGACACGGTCAGTCGACCATGCACACCCAGGTGTCAGAGATCTTCGGAACCGACTCTGACGTGGTTCCTTTAACGACTACCAGATGGCAGCCGGGACCAACGGCGTAACGTGCCTTCCGAAACATGGAATCTATCAGACAATCAGGTGATTCATGCCTGCAATGTCCTAACCAAACTGGGAACAACTTAACAAAGTATTCTTTCCGTGGGAATCGAACCACGACCCCCGGGTCATTAAGGCAAACGCCTTAACCACTGGACCACAGAGACTGTTATTAGTCCTACTAGGTAAGTAACTTGTAAGGATTGATGTTCTCTCTTTCACACAAAAATGGATTTTGATGAAATTTTACCATGCTTTTAGCTTATCATGAAAAAAATTACACAGTAAAGTGCAAAATGTTAGTAACTATAATAAAAATAAAACTGCAACTGCAACTAATAAAGTACAAGTCATTATTATTTACGAAGTATGAAATTGAAATGGAACAGAACAGAGATCAAGGCGTCAGAGCTAGTAACAAAAAACATTCAAAATTCAATTTAACAGTTCGACATTTTTTTTATATATTTTTTTTTTCTGAGTGGTTATCTAAGAATTGTTCTCCACATCTGTTGACCCCTCAGGAGGCATGTATTCGAAGAGCACCGCCTTCTTATCGTAGCCGCATCGAAAGAGGTTCCAGGCTAGGTCTTCGGGAGTGTCGCCGCTCTGATCTGCACAGCTCTCTAGAATCTGAAACCAACAATTTTGTTACTTTTAGAATAACAGGTAAAGTGTCCCATAGGCAAAGAATATATCTGTCGCAGTCATCTGGTTGAATCTGCAATTTGAAAAAACTAGGCCATTTGGTTCTAACGCCTTAATTGTACGATTTGTTCTCAGAGACTCGCATAGATGGCGTCACTTGTAGCTACACAACATGATATCTACCGTATTATGAGAATATAAGAACATTATTCACAAAATATATCTTATTAAAAATCAAAACAATATTTTAGGCATAATATTTTAAAATGACACCCTTTACTTAGTAAGTTTAGGCTAACGCTGATTACCGCCATCTAGTATCGAGTAGCAAGCAACTCTCCTGCGCCATACATTCACCTACTTTTCGCCACCTTAATTTGGTCCAATATTTTTGTACTTATGAGGTGGGCAGTCTATTACCTTAGTATTATATTGTCTTTGACTAGGCCGAACATTGATTGAACAAGCGTCACTCAACGTCCAACTAGTTAGCGGATTGTAACATAGCCCTTTGAACAGAGCGGACATAAATCAGTCAAGCGATTCAAATTCAGTTTATTTTTTTCCCTCTGCGGCGCTAGAAGTCACCAAAACAAATATGGCGTCAAACAGAAATATGGCACAGATAGCATTGCGTTGATATTTTTTTCGATTAAATTTACTTTAAAGTGCGTTACTTGTAATTAAATATTATGAAAGCATGTATTTACCATTATTACGCCGCCGCCGGCTACTTTTAAACTAAGAAAAGTTTGCAAAAATATGAGATTAAGTAAAGCTCAGGAAATCATGCTGTCACCAAACATTACAAAGTCGGCTATATCCCATTCAACGACTTCGTTAAATGACGTTCAGTCAAGACTTTGAACGTTACATTCAACAACTTGACGAGTTGTCCTTTAATGGAGTCATTCAATGAACGCGCTAGTCATTCAATCAAATAGCAGATTCAACCAGATGACTGCGACATATCCATTTGCATATTTTGTCCCAGACAAATGGGGAATGCTAAGGGTCGCACCGCACGGCTTAAGGCACAGTAGCGACGCCAATCATTTTATTCCTAATACTTTACAAATAGAAAGAAATTCAAGTCGATGAATTCGTCTGTCGATAGCATAGTAACATTACCTTAGTGTAAACCTTGTGGTTCCCGGCAGAGTATAATAAAAACACTCCAGGTCTTCCCGAGGATGTCGTAGAAGGTGACTTAGGAAACGAGCTAAACAAAGCTTAATAGCATCAAAAAACACCTTCCACCAGTCTGGCCAGCGTGGAGCTCTGGTAGTACAGAGAGGGTCATATTCCTGGAGACTAAAAAATACCTAATGATGACGATAACCTTGGTTGTATTCTTTCCGTCGTTCCTTGTGGACATCTTGCCCAACACAGCGGCCTTTTGCAGCTTGCCGTCCTTGCTGATCACTTTGCACTTCAGGAACACACAGTACATGTGTTTCCTTGGCTTAGATCAACTCATCAAATACTCATTGAAGGAAATGCTTTATACTCAAGACCCTAAGAATAACCTTAGTGTATCGATAGAATAGCAATATTACCTTAGTGGTATTCTTCCCGTCATTCTTGGTGGACATCTTGCCCAAGACAGCGGCCTTCTGCAGCTTGCCGTCCTTGCTGATCACTTTGCATTTCAGCAGCACACAGTACACGTGTTTCTTCAGGCCAATGTCGTCAGTCAGCTCCAACCCGTCTGGCCAGCGTGGAGAGTATAAGCCGAATCCTCTGACTGCTCTGGCTAATATATGGCTCTGGTAGTACAGAGAGGGTCATAAGAACTCAAAATGATGATGGTTACCTTAGTTGTATTCTTCCCGTCGTTCTTGGTAGACATCTTGCCCAACACAGCGGCCTTCTGCAGCTTGCCGTCCTTGCTGATCACTTTGCACTTCAGCAGCACACAGTACACGTGTTTCTTCAGGCCAGGGTCGTCAGTCAGCTCGCCGTTCAGCATGGCATCGATCAGCTTGGGGTCGGCTTGTGACTGTGGAAGACACGTGTCGGAGTGCGCTCGAAACATCGCCTTCTCCTCTTTGCCTAGTGCCTGAAAATTTTATACAAAATCAGCGAGATTTATTGTCTTCCTTCCTAGCTTCAAATGCACAGGCTAGTACGGACATACCTACAGACAAAAAATACATGATTTTGGCAGTTTTGATAGTAAAAAATATTAAGTGCTACTGTTTCTATAGTTATGTCAAAAGCTTTTAGGCAACTTGAAAATTTGAAACCACTGTTGGCCATTTACACACATAAAAAACGTACGAACGAGTTATGTCACATAAAATTATGGATAAATCGGTAAGCTGTTAAACCCTTTACAAGGCAGTAGGTATATTCAAGATTCATTGTTTTTGAACCTTATCTCCAGGTCATAAGGTTCAGTTATTGGTGGCCATATATTTGCCACTGCCTTGAAAAGGTTTAAACTTGGTGGATCTGTATTCTGTTGAATAACTTCAGGGTCATTAAAAACCAAACCACTATTTGGAATGTAAAGATAGTTTAGCGGGATGGTAGACAAATTCAGTCACGTCTGAAGAGTGTAACAGAAAGGATCAGGAGAGCTCTTTTCTTTAACAGTTCTCAGGTATAACCAAGTACTATTATTAATTCTGTGGTATAACATCAGCTAAATAAAGAGGTAGGACCTGATGACTTGCGATTACAGGTATAAACCTCTAGTGCGTGCATCAGCCCCCACAAACAAAAATTGTTTTATTATGTAATGAATAGTATTCGATTGCCAGGACCACGTTTGCAGAGAGAAATAAATATTTATTTATTATTAGAAAGAAGGATAGTCGGTACACCAGTCTATGTGTTGCAGCCATCTGGTTGAATCTGCTATTTGACTGAATGACTAGCGCGTTCATTGAATGACGACATTTAATTGAATGACCAGGCCGAACATTGATTAATCAAGCGTCACTCAACGTCCAACTATAGTTAGCGGATTGTAACATAGCCCTTTGAAATCAGTCAAGTGATTCAAATTTATTTCATTTTTTTCCCACTGTGGCGCTAGTAGTCACCAAAACAAATATGGCGTCAAATAGCTCACACAGATAGCGCTGTATTGATATATTTGGTCACTCTAATCAAATATTACAAAGTCAGCTATATCCCATTCAATGACTTCGCTAAATGACGTTCAGTCAAGACGTTGAACGTTGCATTCAACGACTTGACGAGTTTTCCTTGTCATTTAATTAAATGTCGTCATTCGATGAACGCGCTAGTCATTAGATAGCAGATTCAACCAGATGACTGCGACTAAATAAGGCCGGTTCGATTATCGATCCGGCTGGTCGGCCGGCGGATCCGATTGATAAAGCAACCGAAACAAAAGAAGAAAAATTGATAAGTAACCATCAGATACTTACGACACAGCTCTTACATCCTGGCGTTGCCTGTGAAATATAAAAAAAAAGACATGTTAACATAATTTGATACTTTTAATGGTTCAAATACTTATTTAAAAGCAGTCGTTTTGGAACAAAAAAGACCCAGGCAGCATTTCAGTAAATCTAACGATAAACTTAAAGATTCAAAATATCTTACTCTTATAACTAAATCCATTGCGTGTGCATTGGGAATTCGTGGCAACCACTTATGCCGGTAACCAAAACCTTACAACGGTGTATGTTAATGTGAGCGCGCCAAGTACCCAGGCAAATGCAGGAATTGATACCGCCGCCATATCTCGAAGATGAAACTTATTAATTCCTTTCGTCAACTAACTTAATAGTCAACACAAAGCCGTTGGAGAAAAGGCCAGTAAATTATCTCCGTGGAACCCTAAAATCGTATGGTTGTAGGGCAGGCCAAGCAAATGAATGATGGCGCGACGACCTTTATGCTTTTCAGTGCAAATGGTCCGAAATGGTTCTAGATCAACACAATGGATGGACTTGGAAGAGATCTTTGCCTAGTTGTGAGACAATATGAGTTAATTAAAAATATGTATTTCTGAGTTTTTATAAAACAAAACGACCTTATACAAGCTGTTCGCGTTTGCAAATGGAAGATGGTTCAAGAAGACAATGCTTTTAAGATATTTTGAAGTAAACAATAAATAATGCTTGAATGGCATAATCCCTATTCATAAGCAGGTGTTCTTGTATACATTTCTTTTGCACGTCAGAGTTCGCGTCCGGTCATTCTTTTATTCCCTTAAATTTGAGGCTTCCCACAGCCCAGTCATGGGTCTCTGGCTGGCGGAGATTACTAACCGAAACATGAGGAACCGCCTGCGTGCCCGATTAAGGCTCCAAGGAGAATTAAT
Organism: Rhodophaea formosa; assembly: GCA_963082605.1. Classification (NCBI taxonomy): domain Eukaryota; kingdom Metazoa; phylum Arthropoda; class Insecta; order Lepidoptera; family Pyralidae; genus Rhodophaea; species Rhodophaea formosa. The sequence continues at coordinate 13,768,543 of OY720222.1, read as the reverse complement.
GGCAGGATATCTATACGACTCTTTTTGGGCTGCATTCCAGTGCAGTATTCTGGCAATGAGTTTGTTTGTTTTTCCTACATAAGCTTAAATAGAGGCCTTTAACTCTCAATATTATTAATTTATACTACCTTCATAATATTTGAAATAGCAGATATTTTTATGACATTAGGGTTTTTATAAATGTTGTCCGTATGATGACATTTGCACATCTTTTCAACTTTCACTAAAGGTCTACAAGCATTTGCAACTATTATTTTTATATGATTTTTTATGGACCAAGTGTACTTGAGCGACGAGACAATACCACTAATTAATATGCCTCATAGACGCCGTGGCGTTTAAAATACCGGTCCAATACACGAAGGGATTTTTATGCCAAACAAACAAAATAAAAGATTCTGATATCTTAGGAACTTGCAGACAGACCAAACGGATATCCAGGTTTTCATGAGTAGGTTTTGTAGCAGCTGCAGCGACACGACACGCAGAAGGCGAAGAACTCGCAGAGCAGCGATACCACTTTCACTCGCACGTGAAGTTATTGTTTACAGCTTTGATTAAGGTTTACAGTTACATTTAGATCTGTGAAAAATTACATCATCATTTCGTGTAGGTGACACGGTCAGTCGACCATGCACACCCTGGTGTCAGAGTTCTTCGGAAACGCCTCTCGGCTTACATTACAGAGACTTACCGAATAGGCACAGGCGATAAGGCCGAGCAGCCCCACGAATATCAAGGTCTTCTTGAGTAGGTTCTGTGACAGGCGCAGCGACACGAAACGCAGAAGGTGAAGAACTTGCAGAGCCAGCCGAGATTCCACTTTCACTAGCGCGTGAAGTTATCGCTTACGGTAAGTTAATATAGTAAGCGGCAGGTAATGAGAGCTCTTTCTACAATTAAATATAAAGACTGACCAAATAGGCACAGGCGATGAGGCCGAGCAGCCCGACGAATATCCAGGTTTTCATGAGTTGGTTCTGTGACAGGCGCAGCGATACGAAATGCAGGTGAAAAACTTGGCGAGCCAACAGAGATTCCACTTTCACTCGCGCGTGAAGTACGTTAAAACACAGAAAGCGTTAGGTGATGAATGATAGATCTTTCAACAATTATAGAGACTGACCGAATATGCACAGGCGATGAGGCCGAGCAGCCCGACGGATATCCAGGTTTTCATGAGTTGGTTTTATAGCAGCCGCAGCGACACGAAATGCAGAAGTTGAAGAACTTGGCGAGCCAGCAGCGTTCCCACCTCCACTCGCGCGTCCAGCTACCGTCGGCTCGATTTATTCGCACCGTGGGCATGGTTGTTGGGAACCGGAGGCCGTACTATTGGTTAGTGTTATGATGAGCTGGAACTGTTGGAGCGAGTTACAAGCGAGAATAATACAATGAAGGACTCATTATACTGATACGGCTGTTATAGGCGATCTCATTGTTACTTTACGTTACTACCTACGCCATAAAAAGATCTTGTGTTGGTATAAAGTATATTGTAATGGAAGAACTAAATACAGTGGTATGAAAATATTACCTGTACAGAATATACACCAAAACATTTAACTGGGCAACTTTTTTGGTTCTGTGCGTTAAGGACAAAATCAATGTAGGTATGACATGGGTCCCCAAGATAGTTTGCGAGAATGGAATGATCTATCGCCACAAGAATTCAAAAGATCAATCTATCTCATAAATATTTTTCGACATAAAATCGTGAGCCTTGCGGTCAAGACTGTCTTTCTTGTTGCCCAGATATTGTATCAAAAGACGCTCTAAGTTAATTCTTTTATATAATTTTGACAACGGCTGATGTGGTTTCCATGTTTTTAGTAAGTCTCGTGCATGTAAACTTCTGGGGTCCATATTGACTCAAATAAAAATCTTACTCCTATTTTTTTTTTACTACCTATTTGTTTTCAATATTATCACTCTTCATTATTTTTTACTCATTTTTTTGATTCATAAATTTTTATTACTAATATCGGAACTCATAACAGTCATTTTTCATATCTTTTCAGGGTTCCGTAGTAAACAAGGAACCCTTATAGTTTCGCCATGTCTGTCTGTTTGTCTGTCTGTCTGTCCGTCCGCGGTTTTACTCAGAGACTATAAGTACTAGAAAGCTGTAATTTGGTATGAATATGTATATTAAGCATGGCAAAAAAGTGGTAGAAAAAATTTTTTTTAGGGTAGCTCCCATACAAGTAACCCATCATGTGGGGTATCGTTAAATAGGTCTTTAAAAATATTGTGAGGTTGAGAACACCACTTTTCGATTTAGGGATCCGTTTCCGAAATTTAGTTTTAAAGTGCAAATTTTTGTTAGAGGTACGTGTCCCCCCACTCTATCTGCTAAACGGTTATAAACGAGTATGGATTCGTGAAAAAAATTACAGCAGTAGTATATATACTGAAGTTGAAAGGAAAACTATCAGAGCTGAGTACTAAGTGCAAACTAAAAAGTTATAGGCAACCAACTTATAAAATGTACGGGAAAATGTAAAATTTCATACAATTTCATTGTTAGATGTTTTTGGTCGTTAAACTGTGAGTGTGAACAGTGTGAACTCAAAGTTGTCATTCGCAACTACGGAACCCTACACTGCGCGTGGCCCGACACGCACTTGGCCGGTTTTTTATTTATTTATATATACTGTCATTAGTAAGAAATGTTTCAACTCCTAATATTGTTTTTCATTACTTTTTTCGTTATAACAATCACTAGTGATATTTTTTTATTTATACTGTCATTACTAAGAAATGTTTCAACTCAATTTATTTGGTGGTCTATGTGTAACCATAACCTAACCTACTTTCTGTTACCAAGTTGTGTATCCATACCAGTCGCTTTTGCACCAAGGTAGTCGCTCGCTCGCTTCGCTCGCTCGCTCGAATGATGGTCTATGTGTAACCATAACCGAACCTACTTTCTGTTACCAAGTCGAGTATCCAAATCAGTCGCTTTTGCACTCAGGTCGTCGCTCGCTCGTATTATGGTTTATGTGTAATCCATAACCTAACCTACTTTCTGTTACCAAGTCGTGAATCCAAACCAGTCGCTTTCGCACCCAGGTCGTCGCTCGCTCGCTTCGCTCGCTCGCTCGTATGATCATCTATGTGTAACCATAACCTAACCTACCTTCTGTTACCAAGTCACGTATCCAAACCAGTCGCTATCGCACCGTGACCGTGATAGATAAATAACACTAAGTTATAAGAAATATATGAAAACAAATATTAGTAGAATCAAAATGTACCAATGGATTGTGCTATTATGAATTCCGATGATTCTGACTTACTTAGGTAATTGTTTTATTTTAGGCTTTATTCAATTTCAATGTTCATAAACAATGGAATATCATGATTTTATCATAGTAGGGGACCGGGGGACCGGAATAATTATGAGATGTAACACAATACTCCAATTTGTTTTGTCAACACGCCGCCGACACGAAATGTCAACATAACACACTCATCCACCGAATATTCTGACGATGAACCCATTGTCTTTGTTTTCCTATGCTCGTACTCACCGATGAACAGTTGTACTAATGCCAATAATAGGAATTGTTTGCCTTGGTACTACAAATTTAGTAGTAATGTCGATGGATATATCAAGGTTTCCGTAAGTGAGTATTATGTTTTTTCGCCTATTGTACCTACTATAAGGTACATAAGCCTTTCTCTCGCAGCCGCGTTATTTACGTCGTACTCGTATTTCGTCGCTTTTGTTCATTCTCGTTGATTTCTATTTTATCCTAGATTTTATTTAGATTATTTAGTCTAGCGTAATTTTAATTCTTATCTCTTTTCAATATGTTATAAAAAAGAAAAAGTATTAAATGAAAACAGCATGATCTCCGTCCTGGACCCTTATGTTCGTAAGAACGTAAGGGTAATTTTACTCGGTAATTTTATTTATGTAGGTACATAAATACCAGGTGTAGACTTACTTTCGAAGAAATAGTGTAAATCTTTAACCAGCCGAGCTGAGCAGAATTGGTTACAATTTTCCAATGGGACCATATCGTATAAGTTTTTCATTCTGACGGGAAGATGTGTCCCTCATTCGTCGAAGGTATAGGGGATTATGCCAATCCCTGGGTCCAACCCTTATATACCGTGAATGATATGAGCATAGAATAAAGTTTTAAATACTTACAGTATTTTTAGGAATTAAGGCAACGGGTTTCTGAAAATTTTATGTGGGCTTCTAATCTTATTTATAGCTACTTATTTGTAATTTGATCGATTTGGTCTGTTCAATTAGATCTAAATTACATTTTGTTTTAACTGATAATTTAAATCCTCGCAAAATTATTGTGTTGCAAATAATTATTTACCGAGTTATTTTATGTAGTTTTGATAATCAATTAATCATAACAATGTAGTAATTTTTATAATGAGGGTTGGGCTATAAATCACTACGTATTATAAAATAAATAAATATATAGGGAGATAAATATATCATATACATATCACATAAATTGAGCTAGCTAGCTAGCCACAGTAAACTTGTGTCGCAAGATACTAACTCAACGATACTATATTTTATAATATATACTTATATAGATAAACATCCAAGCCCCAGGTCAATATGAAAAAGATCTTTTTCCATAGTGACTAAACACGGTAAAGCCTGCGACTCGGGAGTCGATGGCTAGCGTGTTGACCGCTGCGGCACGGAGCTCGAAAATATTCTCCTTAATAACTACGACGATGGTAAATATCTTCTAGCTATATAATATCTAATCGCAAAATAAGAACCGGGAAAGTATTTATGTAATAATATAATGCAATTCATTGACCAATAAATATATCATGATTTGCGTACCTGATGATTAACTTGATAGCCATGTTAATTAAAACTTGTTCATATTCTTCTGAACCCGAAAGATACATAATATGATTAGTTAACAACTGGGTTTTTTTTTCATAAGATTAGAATACAGCATACTTAAATATATTCTTGTAATTTTCTTTGTACACTGAAAAAAAAAACAAATATTGAGTTTCAAGTTTCCACAGATTGAGCTAGTATGTGCATTGAAGATGTGATTAATTGTATCATTTTAATGCATTGTCATACGCTTTAAGGCGAAGTGAGTTCACACACTAGCGGCACCCAGCAATTAATTCTATAAGTCCTAAATCATATCAAATATAAAAATCTAATAGCTGAATTGCCTAATAAATTACTTGTAGTATTCTATTTATTACTTTTTATAGATATTATAATCTAAGTTTAAGAGAACTAATTATTACCGCTAAAAGTGGCCACTTTTAATCTTAATTCATCAAATTAAAAATAGTGAAAACTTGTACCAATACTACAAGTAATTTACTAGGGCATTCAGCTATTAGGTACATTTTTTAATTTGATATGATTTAGGACTTATATAATTAATTGCTGGGTGGCGCTAGTGTATGAACTCAGTTCGCCTTAAGAGTCGCCTGGACTGAACTTATTATTTATTTATTATTTTTGAGTCGCCTGGACGCGCACGTCTAAATACAAACGAAAAAAGGGAATTGTGGCAATATTTGATAATTTTGGAGTAAAATTAAGCATCCAATCAATTAATCTCATTATAATCTACGTACGTTCCTATACAGTTTGCTTAAATTATAAATAGTTTGAGAATTATACGCCTCTCAAGATTTCCATACAAATTTGAAAAGGCTTGTAATTCTCAAACCATTGGTATTTTAACCAAGCTGTATAGGAACGTACGTAGATTATAATGAGATTAATTGATTAAATGCTTATTTTTACTCCAAAATTTTCAAATATTGCCACAATTCCCTTTTTCCTTTTGTATGGAGACATGCGCGTCCAGGCGACTCAAAAATAATAAATAAATAATAAGTATACAAAATTTCAGCTCCATAAGGGGTTTCTGAAATAATCGTCGTAGTACTGAGACATCGAGTCCGGTATCCTGTGATTGGACCACAATGTGTCAGTTGTTGCTGCTTGTCGAATCTACTGGCAAATATTTTCCAATGCCAGTGGCACTGGCATAGCCAAGTCAACCATTGTGACCATTTCAGGAAATCCTCAATGAACACCGATTGATAATCTTTTCGATGAAATTAAGACTTCTTGACGACTTCAACAAAACTACTGAATGGATTTATAGAAATAGAAATGGAAAATGTTTATTTGGTGCATATAAAAATACAATGCCATTAAAACAATGAAAGCTTGACTGAATGTCGCCAAAATGGTTTCCCTCAGCTGTGATGCCATGGCGGGTATGCCACCTTGACACTGGTTTTCAGAAAAGCCAGTTGGGAGGGAGATATGACACTGCGTCACATATGAAGATTACTAACAATAATTGAAAATCATAATATTTTATATCATACATACAATGGTTCTTCAGTTGAACAACCTCCGTGGTCCAGTAGTTAAGGCATTTGCCTTGTTGAAAAAAAACTCCTTTTGAAGTCGGTTGAAAAGGTATTCAAATTCAACTAGTTACTAGTGTGCCATTATTATCTACATGTTTCACGACACGACATCAGTGCGGACTGGGACGACTTCGTGCGCGCGTCTCAGTTCACATTCGCCCTGAGGAAGACCTCCGGATGAGGTTGAAACATGTCGGCCTGTAGCTGACTTCATACGTGAGTGACCCGTATTTTACATATTAATAATGTTGTATCTCACAAGAGTTTTAATCAAAAAATACTACTGTACCATTTGTAAATCACTGAATAAAGATTTTTCTATTATATCTAATCGTAAAGGTGCTCCCTCACCGGGAGCATTCACGTGTACTGTAAGATTATAGATTCGTGTTTGAGCATTACATTACAATAATACCTCCCTGACTGACGAGCATTCGCGTGTAATTTAATATAAATAATATAAATTATTAATAATATAAATTATTAATAATATGTATTATTAATAATATAAATTATTACAAGGTGCGCATTGTAATGCTTGGTTCTCCTCCGGTGAAGGAGCACCTTAAAATGAATAAGGACGCAATGTCGCATTAATGGGAGAGATTGTACTGACCACAGAGCAGGGAGTGTGAGGGCGCAAGTGACATTCTGAGTTCTATGGTACCGACCGACCAATGTTATACGTGATACTTAAAATAGAACACTTTGGGTACCTACCTGATGAGAGTTGACTCTTGGCATTTTTATTCGGTTACTTATGTTACAGTAAAAAAGTTGCAACATTTACTAGTGACGCCGCGCGCTTTTCCTTGAAAACTGAAAACAAGATTAGTTTGTCAACCTTTTCAAATTTTTCGGGGCAAGATTGAAAATCTCAGACGGTGTTCTGTATTAAGGCCCCACACTAGGCACACTAGCGACGCCAATATATTTATTCCTAATAGGTACTTTATAAATAGAAAGAAATCGAATCAGTTAATAAAATTAATAAATCTATATCCATTTATCCCTTGACAAAATTCAACTGTAAAAAAGTTACTTCTTCCTGGCTTAAAACACTAACGTATTGTCCCCATCATAAGAAGCTATAAATTATGTAAACAAATGCTCAGAGGTTCGCAACATTTGGATGAAATAAAAAAAATAAAGAAGAGATGGTAAGAATTATTTTTTCATAAAGAATGGAGGGAGTTTGCAGGTGAAGTAATTATTTGGCAACGTAAAAAATCTTTTGCCCTGCATTGAGACTCAATAGCTAATAAAAAAAAAAAACAATTTATAGCAAAAAATGTTACAGAAACTTTATTATAAATCAGTAAGACTCAATAGCTAATAAAAAAACAACTTATAGCAAAAACTGCTACAAAAACTTTATTATATCTCAGCAATGCGCCAAATGATTACATTCACGGAGTCACTCACCGTTTCACCCGTATAGTAATTTAAGTCAATTGTATTTGGTTAACTCATAATATTGTCAATAGGTAACTCCAACTCAGTAGAAGTTTTTTGATATACTTAATTTATAGCTTCTCGTGACGGGGAGTTTAACTTATATTTATATATACACTTATACACGCACACTTACACATCCCCTAATTTCCAATTTCTCCTTCACACATAGTTATTGCAATTTTTATTGTTACGAACATCCCTTTACTGTGAGGTACTTACCAGCCACAAAGACAATCACGACCCAGTGTAGGAGAGGCTAGTAATCTGTCATACAGGTTAATCCTAGTTCAGAGACCAGTCTCTCACATGGATTGGAACATAGACCATTGACCGACTTTATGTATTTTTCCTTGTATTTTATAACTAGTGTTTCTATTACATGTGAGAGAGAAATAAAGATTTTTGTATTTTGTATTTGTATGTATTTTGTTATCTGTTTTTGTCACTTACACGATAAGAGAACAATCATAATTACATTTCATGTCAGTTTATGCGATGCATGCAGACGCTGGAGGGTGGTAGTCCATTGGGGCTGTTTTTGTTGGTAGGGCAGAGCCTCTGCAGAACGCATGGCCCGACGCTGATGGCCAACGCCACGGTCACTAGTAGTTGGACGAGCATGCTGATGAACAGAAAACAGTGGGTTACATGATGCAGGCCAGTTTTTGGAAGACGGTGGACCCTTAGGGGTCAGGGCAGAGCCTCTGCACGACGCATGGCGCGGCACCGATGGCGCAGTGTTGGCCATTAGTTGACGAAATGCTGACAAGCAAAGATCAGTTCGTTATGGAATGCAGGCAGATTTGAGATGATAGAACACAGACAGATGCTGAGAACGGTGGACCATTGGGATTGTTTCTGTTGGTAGGGCAGAGCCTCTTCGCAACGGTCACTAGTAGTTGCTGACCAGCAAAAATCAGTGTGTTACGTAATGCAGGTAGATGTTCTAAGGCGGAGGGCCGTTGGGGTTGTTCCCGTTGCCTCTACACGGCACATGGCGCGGCGCCGATGGCCAACACCACGGTCACTAGTAGTTGGACGAGCATGCTGATGAACAAAGAACAGTGGGTTACATGATGCAGGCCAATTTTGGAGGACAGTGGACTATTGAGGTTGTTTCTTTTTTCTGTTTTCATGTTACAATTTCAATATACATAGAGTTACAATTTCCATATAAATCTATGTATATTGAAATTGTAACATGAAAACAGAAAAAAGAAAGAAAAAAGAAAAGAAAGAAAAAGACAATAAGGAATAAATATTCGTAATCATATAAAGCCCTTCAGGCGAGTAGGCGACCAAAACTGTTGATAAGAGTTTCTTTCGGCGTTTCTTCTCTGCAGTGGTCGGTTCCGAAACGCTAGTAGTCTGTAGCTTTTGAACAATAAATAAATACATATTATCTAATAAGATAATTTTAAATATGATATGACGTGAAAAAGTGCCTGCAAAGGCCTATTTTCTGAATAAACGTTTTTGATTTTCTGTGTGCAAGCGCCATGATCACTAGTAGTTGAACTAGTATGCTGACGACCAATAAACACTCGTGTTATATGATTCAGGCAGATGTTTGGCAAAGGGCTATTGGGTTTGTTTTTGTTGGCAGGGCATAGCCTCTACGCGGCGCATGGCTCGGCGCCGATGGCCAACACCACAGTCACTAGTAGTTCGACGAGCATGCTGATGAACAAAGAACAGCGGGTTACATGATGTAGGCCAATTTTGGAGGACGGTGAGCTATTGAGGTTGTCGCTGTTGGCAAGCGCCATGATCTCTAGTAATTAAAAGAGCATGCTGACGAGCAAAAAATAATGGTGTTATGTGATTCAGGCAGATGTTTGGCGAAGGGCTATTGGGTTTGTTTTTGTTGGCAGGGTATAGCTTCTACGCGGCGCATGGCTCGGCACCGATGGCCAACACCACAGTCACTAGTAGTTCGACGAGCATGCTGATGAACAAAGAACAGCGGGTTACATGATGTAGGCCAATTTTGGAGGACGGTGAGCTATTGAGGTTGTCGCTGTTGGCAAGCGCCATGATCTCTAGTAATTGAAAGAGCATGCTGACGAGCAAAAAATAATGGTGTTATGTGATTCAGGCAGATGTTTGGCGAAGGGCTATTGGGTTTGTTTTTGTTGGAAGGGCATAGCCTCTACGCGGCGCATGGCTCGGCGCCGATGGCCAACACCACAGTCACTAGTAGTTCGACGAGCATGCTGATGAACAAAGAACAGCGGGTTACATGATGTAGGCCAATTTTGGAGGACGGTGAGCTATTGAGGTTGTCGCTGTTGGCAAGCGCTATGATCTCTAGTAATTGAAAGAGCATGCTGACGAGCAAAAAATAATGGTGTTATGTGATTCAGGCAGATGTTTGGCGATGGACCATTGACGTTGCACCACGCCGATGGCTAAAGCTACGGTCACTTATAGTTGGACGAGAAATCTGACGGGCAAAGAACATTGTGTTGTATGATGCAGGTAGATGTTAACTGAAATACGGCGGAAATTTCAAACAAATAGGTCAAACGCGAGCTTTTTGGCCTCATTACAAATTAATACTTCCATGAATACCTAAAAAAATTTGATCACAGAAGGGTTTATTTTTAACTTTTGACGTACGGAACCCAAAAATTGACAATACTGACGAGGTAAACAGCCAGATGGGGTAAACGTACCTGATTATTTATCAAACATTATTGCCTCATATTGTTTGAATTCATAATAGCTGTTGATGCTGATCGGGTTTGCAAACCACAACATAATACACCACAAAACACAAAATAATGACGTGTACTTGTAAAAAAGCTGCGGATGTGTTTATTGGTAGTAATTTGCCACAGAATTATAAGAATTTGCACGGAATTTATAGACATGCGTCAGATTATAATAATTATGACTAGTTCGCTCTATGAATATTCAAAACGAGTACTGGCTGATTTTGTTATGTCGATTCTCTTTGGACTTTGACTCCTTTTGTTTTGGATTTGGATGCGCTTATTTTATTTGAAAGCGAAATCGGTTCAGCCATTAACAAGATGGATGGATTTGTGTATCGCAAATCTAAGATAGAGAACTCATTTCTAGGGTTTCTTAGTAAACAAGGAACCCTTATGGTTTCGCCATGTCTGTCTGTCCGTCTGTCCATCTCTATATGTGTCAAAGTAAGCCCGACTCGCACTTGACCGATTTTTTTGTAGGTATATTATTTCAATTTGATATCTCTACGCATTCCGAAAATAAGCATGAAAAATACACTTTTAAATATTTCTATCGGTTTAGAACAGAAAATTAATAGAATAGACGTGTGATTTAGCGGCGCTAGTGTTTTTCTTGTAGGCATAAACTTGATATTCTTCTGAACTTGTAGGCACCCATCAGCTACGGAAACACACAAATTGCCTAAGTACCTTTAGGAAGGAAAGCTCAACTAAAAAAAACAGACTGAAGTAAGGCCTAAAATATAATAATTTGTGTTATATTTTATTTCGAACTAGCAGTTCGCCTCGGCTTACATATAAATACCGGTACCGTATTGTACCGGCCTGTGGTACATATAATTTTTTCTCTCCGTAAGAACCATCTTCGTACAAGGAATATTCTAGAAAAATTTGCAGAATCGGTTTAACCGCTCTCGAGATTTGCGCTTAGCAACACATTCAGCGATTCAGTTTTACGTTATAGATTTCCTCCTACTGTCCGCAATTTACAGGAATAGTTTTTTGGCGCTAAAACCTATCAAAGGGGTTTGATGCGGTCCTTTCCAACCATAGACCTAGGAATAATATGGAACTGGCGCCGAGGACATAACATCACAAGTAACGCCATGGAGATACTTATTGTTCTACAGGGACGCTGACTTTTACGTTATATGTTTGCGGCATAAATAGGTGTCTTCCAAAGACTTGAAAAAAAAAAACTAACATCTATGATATAGTTTGTATCTGAGGTTTGTATACTCCATTTATATGACAAACAGGGGAAACCTAGTCAAAGACCTATAACCTAGTACCTAAATATTCTGATATCTATGGTGGGGGCATAGAAGTAGGAATATTTTTTTTTAATCTATGCGTGGGGGGCGTAGTACATATATATCTCCATGCGTGGGGGAAACATTGCATGAATTTCTAACATCGATGTGTGTAACGTTTGCTGCGGGTCTGTCCTCGTTATTTTTTAATTTCTAGATAGTTTCCAATATTATAAAAATGCAATACATGAAACATTTAATTGGACGAAAGTGTATATCGGCTGCTGTGTATAAATCGTAGTCTTAGTTCTGCTTTACCCCACGCCAATTCAATTCTCTTTCGCTATATTACTTTGAACTTTTGCTACACTACTGCTTCGAATAAAATTTAACAGCTATTTTTTGTCACGATTAGCATTAGCACTAGGTATTTAGTCCCTTAGTGGAAGTAGTTAGTAGTAGAAGGAAAAAAGTAAGTATTTATGGATATACTGCAGTCTCAGTAAAAATAGCACAAAGTCGATTTAAGCGTTTTCTGTCTGTGAATTTTACTATCAAAATCATCAAAATACAGCTTTTTTGTATGGACGGATAAAACCTTTATAAGAAAATAGAAAAACTTTTTCGTCAACCTTATATATTCTTCCTGACTATCGTTATAAAGCTACAAAAGTGCACGTTATGGATAGAACTTAAATTAAACAAAATAATATGTCGTAACTCGAATATATTTTCTCATTCTATACTTAAGACACACAACCTATATTCACATATGATTGTAGGTATTCCTAACCTATCTAAACAATAAAATAGGTAATCAAGATTAACATGTATCATTTATAAATAATAAAATGCATTAAATTGACATTTCATGAAATTATAAGTACACAGGTTTATTTTACGCAGAACTTTATTCAATGAATAAATGTGGATTTAATTTCAAATCAAAATATTACTCTTATGAGTGTAACAGATAGGACATTAAATCTTTAGCGAATTAATTTAAAGAGTTTCAATTAGGTACCCAAGTTTCGAGACTATCGATAGAATATAACAGAGAATCACTGCTTAGTAGAAGTGTTCGTAACAATGTTCATTGTTTGAGAAACCGCGAGGCGTATCAAGCGAATATAATACTTATTACCTAGGTAACAATCTTCGTATTTCTTTAACTATCTACACACATTGCAACTTGGTGGAAATATAAGACTACGTTAAAATGCTAGAAGCCCAAATACTCAAATGCTCTTAGGTGCATCTTAACTAAAATCGATTTCAAGTCTCGATGTGTCACTGTTTAGATAACCTTGCAAGACAAAGACATTCTGAGATTTAAGATTGTCATTAGTTAAGATTTTGGATATTTAGGGGTCGAGCTCCGTGGCGCAGCGGTCATCACGCCTGCCTGCGACACGGATGGTCCCGGGTTCGATCCCCGGTCAGGTCAAGATGGAAAACGATCTTTTTCAGATTGACCTGAGTCTTGGATGTTTATCTATATATGTATTTGAGTATCGTTGAGTTAGTATCCCATAATACAAGTCTTTCATAAGAACTTACTTTGGGGCTAGCTCAATCTGTGTGATTTGTCCGTATATATTTATTTATTATTTATTATTTAGGGGTTAATCACGTACAGTCCGAACCAAACTTTTGACGGCTCGGAACATCACGCGAGTGATGCGCATTCAATGCGCAGTACACGATATTAGGTTCAGCGGGGCGCGCGCGGGGAGGCGGGGCACGTTCTGCGCAACTCGCAGCTAATATCCGAGCCGGCATAGTTTGATTCGGACTGTAACAAAGTTTGCTACTGGCCGAAGCAGAACTAAAAACCCTAACTTCATTTTAGGTTAGCTTTTTTGTTTGTGACTAACAATGGCACTGTGTGTAAACAGTTTGTGAACGGTCAATACGCCTTTCGTTTCTTAAATCACGTCATAATATACTTCAATCTAAGTCTGAATCTCAAGTCTTGCTATGTAGGTTTACAATGCCAGGAATAACCACAAGGCAAATACGAGCGAAAAGTATTTGCTTCCACTGAAAATCGAAGTCTCTTTAGTGGACTAGGAGCATGTAACTTAAAACCCATATTTGAATAGAGATTACCTAATCTAAAATTGAACGCCTTTTATATTTCATAGTTACACAAGTTGGTCAAAGTTCGGAACTTTTTTCAGGTCTTTTTGAAATCCCAATAGAGAATACCAATTCTATGTGTCTGTAACAGCGTATACCAATCTATTCATCTATGGGAGCGAAAATGCCAATGGTACCTAATGATGAAGGAGCGTATAGTGTTAAATTAGAAAATCCCTACTTACCTTAGCTAAAGAAGTTTAATTGTAGGAATAAGTTATGTCATTTACCACGGCAACGCTTCTGTGACACCCCTGGTGTTGCAGTTGTCCATGGGCAGCGGTGATCACTTATCATCAGGTGACCCGCTTGCTCGTTTACCGTCCTATAACTTAAAAAAAAACTATAATTTTCGATATTTCGAGACCTAAGCCGTATAAAATATCATTATCACCTATTTACAATGAGCCCGATCGTATTTCAACTATGAGTCCTATTACACTACGCTCTTCAACTAGAAATCACAGCAATCTTTTGGTCTTACTTAATTTTGGGTCACATAGTTAAATTTAAACATACAATTAAGTATATAATATTAACACATAAAATAAGCAAACTTACTTCAATATTTACTTTCTGTGATATCTACTAGAAGTTAATGTTTCCGAATTTATTATCTTCGAGTAAATTGTAATAAAAATGGCAATATTTACTATAGCGCCATGTCGCGAGGATATTACAGATTTGTCACGTTCCAATATACAGAACGTGACAAGACCAAAAAATGTTTTTTTTTATACTGTGGTAATAGTGTTAAAGTTTGATAGTAGGTAAATATACAATTATTAATAACATCGCGATACGTATTTTTATATTGTCAAGTTGTTAAAAATAATCTGAATAAATATAGGTATAATTAAATACGAAAATTAGACAAACATCTTACGACGACCAAGATTACGATCCTAACAACTAAAATAAAATATCCGGTGAAATATTGATCATTTTGGACCCTGTAAAGGGTGATTCAGTTCCATGATTTCATCAACTTTTCCTATGGGAATGGGACCAATGCTGAGAACTTAATTTTTTTTTTTGACATGTTCATACAAAAATAATTCAATCACCCGGTCAATTCATACGTCCATGGCAAAAAAAAACAAAGGGTTTTACTCCGGATGTGCCGGCTGAAGTGAACTTAAATATATCACTTATATTTAATATAAATAAATATATATATACGGACAAATCACACAGATTGAGCTAGCCCCAAAGTAAGTTCTTAGTAAGACTAGTGTTATGGGATACTAACTCAACGATACTATATCTTATAACAAATACATATATAGATAAACATCCAAGACCCAGGTCAATCTGAAAAAGATCATTTTTCATCTTGACCTGACCGGGGTTCGAACCCGGGACCATCCGTGTCACAGGCCGGCGTGTTGACCGCTGCGCCACGGAGCTCGTCCTCTACCTTTCCTAACAGCAGTAACCATCAATAGATGTGCGTAGCACGCTGTAACACACACGCACATTGGCGCAAGCATCCTGCGCCAACTTACGAGTTCTCAACGTGACGAACCTGTCGGTCACGTGACCAGTCGCGAGTTTAAAAAAATTCCCTTTCACTAAAAGTGCACAGCGCTGCTAAAGAAGTTTTCACTTCGAAAACTGACTTCCCAACATTGGTCCCAAAGTAAAGGTTGTTAAAATTGACGACCTGAATCAACCCTTAAAGGGTCCAAGATGATCAATTTTTCAGTGTAAATAATGTAAATTAATTTACACAGTAAATATTTGGCATATTGATAACAATATTGCGTTTAGGCGCACACTTCTACAGTGCTACATACATTTGTGCATTTATTGTCCAAAATTTAATGTATTATCATACAATTACGTCAACGTACATTACATAAACATTATCAAAAAAGAAATAATGAAATACACCGAATACATTGACTCTCGACGTTCTCTTAAAATTTTTCGTGGACCAATGCTGGGATCTCGAAAAAATTTTTTCATTACCACAAAATAATTGCACGGGCAGCTAATTACTTTTGTATGAAAATGTCGCAAATTTTTTTCTCGAGCTCCCATCTCCTGTCCTATAGGAAAAGTTGTTCATGAAGGGCTGAGTCACTTTATGCTTAAGGGCATGTCGAGGGTCAATTTACATGCCGTATAATATAATAAGTTATAACATACTTAATAATAGATTACAAGGCGCATATTTGTATTTACTTAAATTTTAAGGGAGCGGATAGAAGCAGTGCGGATGATACCTTCGGCACGCGTACAGCGGCTTATCGGAGGCGGTATTATCCACTCTTGAGATTTACGTTTAGGTAAATATGCGCCTCGCACTCCGACTATTGCTTATAATCGACATACCAAATGATAAGGGGTCAATGTACACATCAATAAATGCAACGTAATTGTGACCAATCCTAACATCAGCGAAATAAATATAAAAAAACACGCTTTTAGCACGCTAGTCACAGAACTATATCAAGATAGAAGGAAGAAGTGTATGTACCTCGCGTGGAAAAATTAAGCCTCAATGGCTCAAATGTTCGGCGCGAAGCTCAGTCGGCGAGCGACCGCAGTCCACGTGCGACGTCAAGTTCTTAAAACAAAATGACTCGTAGTTCGGTTATTAACTGTGCAAACAACACCAATAAAGGTGGAGCTGGAGATCAAGGTATTTCCTTTCATTGGTTACTATTATTTGTTCTAAAATATCCGTAAATATTTAAAAAACGTTTATTTTGTTGCTCCGTATTACTTTTACCACAATAATAATAGAGCGATTATGTATCAAATGCTAGTTTTCCATTGCGTGTTTAATTTTACGAGCCAGACTTGAGATCCATTCAAAACCAGCAATGTAAAAGTAAGCTATTCAAATTGTTGAGTAGCGTCCAAGGTCAATTTATCAGTTTGTCTGTCAAAAATAAGAATAGTGATGTGCACTGCAATTTACTTACTCGATTATATATATCGATTTTGAAAGCAGATTAACTGATAATTTGAATGATTTCTTTTTTATTTAGCTTTCCGTAGTAAAAAGCAAATATTACGAAACACTGATTTTATAGGTTATATAATTTAACTTTTTTCAGTTTTCCTCATATCTAAAATAAGTGGATTGAAGCAACAGGCCGTAAAAAATGGTTTCCTACAACAGCCGGATTTGTTCTAAAAATTTCCTTATACTGCCCCATCAAAGAAATGACGAATAATTAGCACAGCTTATCCGACTATTGATGTAGTGATAATGTCAAATGATGAAAAGGTACAAATACATAAATCTAGGTCATTTTTTTTCTTTTTATGGTCTTCTAATAAAAGCTTGTTTTTAAAAATGGTTTTCATTTATTCTTATTATTTATTTTGTTTCTTAATTGTCGCACACTCCACTCCTTTACCTAAATAACCTAATTCCCTCATAAGATGATACTCTGGCATTAGGTGATCGAAATTACAGCTGAATTAGTTTAAGATATCTGCCCGAAGCTAATCTGATAATTAGTTTAGGTAATTATCAGTTAGTCTGCCGACAGATAAACAGATGTTTTGATGGTGACCTATCATAAACAAGAATAGGTTATGTACGAATTTTAAAACACCGAAAACGTTTCGTAATTTTTTTTTTCCATTCAGTTCCATTTGTCCGAAAATCCAATTACTATAATTTTGAAATTTCGGTTTTGTATTGCAACCCTACGCTAATATACTATACTACTATTGCTATATGTCCCAAAATTTGTGTAGCCTTTGCTACACTCCAATAATATTACTTTTACTACTAATCTCGATTTGTCGACTGTTCGTAGTTATTGAAAATCGGTGTGAATTTCATATTATTATATGGAAAAAGTTACTTCTATCTTTAATATTTCTAGAAAAGGAAATTATTCTTACCAAAACATATATCAAAATAAAATTAAATGTTTTGATTTCCGGTCGACAGTTTTTCTAAAAGATCATCATCATTCCGTGTAGGTGACAAGGTCAGTCGACCATGCACATCCTGGTGTCAGAGTTCTTCGGAACCGCCTTTCGGCCTCTGACATGGTCCCTTTAACGACTACCAGATGGCAGCCGGGACCAACGGCTTAACGTGCCTTCCGAAGCACCGGAATCATCTCTTATCAGACAATCAGGTGATTCATGCCTGCAAAGTCTTAACCAAACTGGACACAACTTAACAATGTATGCTTCCCGTGGGAATCGAACCCACGACCCCCGGGTCAACAAGGCAAACACCTTATTAACCACTGGACCACGGAGGCTGTTGAAAAAGATTGTTCTAAAAGATGAAAAATATGTTTATTAAGTTTATAGAAGTAGAAAATATGGTAAAGAAGCCATTTGGAATTTAAAACTTCGTCGTAACGTTTTCGGCCATCTAAAATTCGAAGAGAAAAAAATCTTGCTAGTGATAGGTTACCGATTAGATTAAGTAATTATCAGTTTGTCTGTCGGTCTAATAAAGTTTGCTCATCGATATTTTGAATCGATTAATATTAACCTGGAATAATTTGGGTAAATAATTGAGTGACAATTAGGTAAAAATAAATAGGTATAAAGGAGAAAATCTACTACCACTACATAAACTGTTAGAAATAGATATGTACTATATATGTAGTACTAAAGAAACTTAAGTTATTGATAGCTGATTCCAAACTTACCTACTTATATAGATTAACATCAATTCACTGTTAACAGAATTGTATGTTTTCCTTATTAACTTGACGGGGGATCGAACCCGGGCGGAGCGGTTCCACTGCGCCACAGAGGTCGTCGATATCGTAATTAGATAGGAAGAAATTGTTTGGGTAACACGAATAAAGTGAAGTGTACTTAATTCTTTTCACTACAAATACGTAGATCGATATTTTAGACTTCGCTGCGCAGCGCGTACACAACCTCCCACTTCCAGATTTTGTTGGTACCGCGGGCGGGGTGGGACGAGGGCGATATTCTAAGGTATTATCGGTGTTTCGTTTTTTAATCGATGGCTTGAAATCGTTTTCGCGCGGCTCATATTTTCCATCACTAAATTATACTCGTGACGTCAAAATACCTATATGCAAAATGTTACACGCTCGGTGTCGATACAAATCGACGAGCATTTTTCTTCTATCTTGATATAGTTCTGTGACGCTAGTCCTGTATTGTCATCAGAACTCAGAGCGAGTGCAAAATTTCATCCTAATCGAAAACCAAGAAGTGGGTCAAATTAAGATTCCAAGATTTTCTTACATACAAGTGAAGCTAACAAAAGCGTGTTAATAAAAACAGGTTCCATACAAACATTTATCTACTTTCACCAAGTGCATTTTAAAACTATACAGGATAAAGATAATGTAAAAAAATCAAATATGACTATATTTTGTTGACCTTTAAAAACTGGGATCAAATTAACTAATTATAGCTGTCATTCGAGACATGAATATAACATCAATGCAACACGTGCATAAATCACCTCTACTACAACGTGATAAGATTTATATTTAATATTCACCTTTCAGTCATATGTCATGTCCACATTATTGGACTATTTCTGTCAATAAATAAAAATGGAATATGTAATCTTGTAAATTAAAATCTTATCTATTGGACTAATTAAGGCGCTTACACCAGCCAACTAGCGCCACCCTTGGTTTTATTTCATTTACTACTAAATGAGATCAAATTGTCAAAATCGACGTAAGTACTTCACTAGTAATCTTTTAATCTGAAATGCTGATGTCGATTAAAAGTTCTACTTAAAATACTACAAGTCATTTACTAAGGAAGTACTTACGTAGATTTTTTCAATTTGTTCTTATTTCGAAAAACAAGAATTAAATAACTGTCGCTAGTTTCGGAGATGTAAGCCTCTTAAATAAATTTTATACAAAACGCCAGTTAACCAGTCAATCTTATTTTTATATGATTATGTCACTCTTCACTTTGCTGGAAATATATCAGTGCGAGCGACAGACACTGGTACATAGTACAATACATAATACCACGTCTCTAACAAAATGGCGATTCATACAAAATAAAAGAATTTGTGGCTGTCACTGTATTTATAATTTATATTATAATTTATCTCACTTATATATTTGAGGATATGTCAGTTTGTCTTCAGACTAAAACCATTTAATATTTCTATTCAACCTAACTAACTACATATGTATATCTAATTTCCATCATACGTCCAATGAGTGGTTTCCAAAGTGCCATTTAAAAATATTAAGTTTAAGTTAGATAGATGGCGTTGCTAAAAAGGCAAGTGTCAATGTCATGGAAAATTTAAGTGTCACTTTGAAAACCTCTCAATCTAGGGTCAGTTGTAACCACAGAGCACGAAATGTCTCTGGCGACCTAGTACAGACGAAAGTAATAATAAATAATACCGCGTGTCGGCCCGCGCCCGGCTAGTAGGCGAAAATCACACAGTCAGTTCGTGCTCAATAAAACGTTAAAATGCCTCAATGGGTTGTGATATGGTATCATCCTCCTCTCCAACCCGTCTGGCCAGCGTGGAGAATGTAGGCCAAATCCTCTGACTTCTCTGGCTTAGGTATTATATGGCTCTGACAGTATAGAGAGGGTCGTGCTCCTACAGTGGAGACTAAAAAGACCAGATGATGATGGTATCATTAATTACAGATGTAACCTTTATCACGAGTAAGTCGAAAATAGAAGATATTTCTTTGAAACCCAAAACCCTAATAAACGGTACCGCCTCCTACAGTTTGTAGAGAGTTGTAAGAAATGTGTTGAAAAGGCACCTCAAGCAACGCGCGAGCGTCAGTCATCTTTGCTATGTGGTTGTAACACCTTAGTTTCTTTTCAAACTAGCAAAGCGTACAACCAAAGACTTCTATATAAACTGAGGCAGACGAGCCGTACGCACCAAATTCTGAAGCGTTCAAAGGGAGCTAATTAACACCGTTGCGCTCAGCTTACACTTAAACTTTGTTCCGTGAAGACGCCGTCCACGTCATGTGCCATGATTGCTTTTGTATGTCTTTTTATTGAAGTAGGGCACGTCTACTTCACTTTGTATAGAAGTCTTTGCCTGTGACACGCTTGTTTTATATGAAATGGGTTGTTCTCGAAAAGTTCTCTAGTAGCGCGTGAGCGACAGTCCATTCCTTAAGGGTCCCACGTAAAGCCGCAATCCCATACAAACGTAGTTTCGTTTTAGTTTTACAACAGTTAAGCCAATCTCAACCAAATTCCGTACATACGACCGGATAAGGCATATTGATGTTTATAATCAGATTTCAATTTTAAAAACAATACCTATACAAAATTACAGCGATTTGAAGTTTCGTATCGAAAACTTGTACTCGCTGTAATTTTGTATAGGTATTGTTGATTGAATTGAAATCTGATTATAAACATCAATATGCCTTATCCGGTCGTATGTACGAAATTTGGTTGAGATTGGCTTAACTGTTGTAAAACTAAAACGAAACTACGTTTGTATGGGATTGCGGCTTTACGTGGGACTCTTAATGTATGGTTGAAAAAACAAATTATCGTATCTCTTCCTAGCTACGCTTACCTAGCTGGGCTATTGCTAGACGCTGTTAAATTTGGTACGTACGGCTCGTCTACTTCAGTTTATTTAGAAGTTTTCGGTTGAAAAGTTGTCACATTCCTTGCTCTGTGCTTGTAACATATATTTTCCTTTGTTTTCAAACTAGCTACGCGTACCTAGCTGGGCTATTGCTAGACGCTGGCGGGGCGACGCTTGCGCGTGTGCTGGCGGCAGTACACGCCGAGGAAAATGGCCACTAACACTAGGATCACGCCGATATTTTCAAACTAGCTAAGCGTACCAGCCTTCTATATAAACTGAGGAAGACGTGCCCTACTCCAAGAAACAGACATTTTAAAGCAATCGTATCATGTGACGTGGATGGCGTCTTCCTTCACGGTACACTGTAGGTGTAAGCTAATCGCAACGGTGCTAATTAGCTCCTTTTGATCGCTTCAGACTTTGGCACGTCCAGCTCGTCTACATCAGTTTATTTAGAAATTTTCAGTTGAAATGGCGTCCCATTCCTTGCTCTGTGCTTGTAACATTTATTTTCCATTGTTTTCAAACTAGCTACGCGTACCTACTGGCTATTGCTAGACGCTGGCGGGGCGACGTTTGCGCGTGCGCTGGTAGCAATACACGCCAAGGAAGGCCACGAACACTAGGAATACGCACGAGCTAACCGCGACGGTGTTAATTAGCTCCCTTTAAACGCTACGGATTTTGGTAGGTACGGCTCGTATAGCTAAGTTTATATAGAATTTTTCGGTTGAAAAGGCGTCTCTAACGCCGCGAGCAATAGTCACTGTCCTTACCATGGGGTCATAACATTTATTTTTAGTTTTTTCATCAAACTAGCTACGTGTACCTAGCTGGGCTATTGCTAGACGCTGGCGGGGCGACGCTTGCGCGTGCGCTGGCGGCAGTACACGCCGAGGAAGATGGCCGCGAACACTAGGAATACGCCGACGATCCCACTCGGGAAGATCAAGTGCCCGTATACTAGGCAGGATAGGAGGATTGCCCCCGCCTGCGAAAAAAAGGAGAAGTTCTTATTCAAATTTTAGATCACATATTACATTTTTCGAACATCTTTTTATATTTTTTATATTTACAAACACGAAAAATTACTAGCGTTTCGGAAAGACCACTGCTGAGAAGAATTACGCCGAAAGAACTCAGTCCAGTTTTGGTCCCTACGTGCCTGAAGGGCTATGCTTATACATAAGTATTTATAACATCATCATTTCGAGTAGGTGACACGGTTAGTCGACCATGCACACCCTGCTGTTAAAGTTCTTCGTAACCGCCTCTCGGCCTTTGATGTGGTTCCTTTAACGACTACCAGATGGCAGCCGGGACCAACGGCTTAACGTGCCTTCCGAAGCACGAAATCATCTTTCTTATCAGACAATCAGGTGAGACATGCCTGCAATGTCCTAACCAAACTGGAAACAACAAAGTATGCTTCCCGTGGGAATCGAACCCACGACCCCCGGGTCAACAAGGCAAACACCGGACCACGGAGGCTGTTTATAACAATTTGTAAACACAGTCACATTCAATGCTCTCTGCCTTTACCTGTCGGAGAGTCATGATGATGGTGAAGACCACAGCCCCGAACTTGCTTATTGTGCGGTATATGAACAGCTGGCCAATGGTGGAACTCACTGATAGCATCAGGCAGTCTATCGCGAACACTGGGTCCTGGAACAAAAACAAAAATAAATAAATATATACGGACAAATCACACAGATTGAGCTAGCTCCAAAGTAAGTTCGAGAATTGTGTTATGGGATACTTAACTCAACGATACATTATTTTATAATGGATACTTTTGTAGATAAACATCCAAGACTCAGGTAAATCTGAAAAAGATAATTTTCCATCTTGACCTGACCGGGGATCGAACCCTGGACCATCCGTGTCGCAGGCGGGTCTTTTTTAGTCTCCACTGCAGGAGCATGACCCTCTCTGTACTACCAGAGCCATACTAGCCTGAGTAGTAAGAGGATTTAGGCTTCACTCTCCACGCTGACCAGATGGGAGAGGTCTATTTGATGTTTATAAGCTTTGTTTAGCTTGTTTCCTAAGTCCTAAGTCGCCTTCTACGACATCCACGGGAAGACTTGGAGTGGTCGTATTCTACTCTGCCGGGAACCACACTCTATCTTCTCTATACGCACCCGTAATAGCCTAAGCGAAGTTGAAGTGTTGTGATGCATTAGCGCGGACGCCGTTAGCGCGCAGGAGAACAAATTGACTCCACACAACATTTGCAGCGATGAACAACTGTAGCGCGTGAACAACGCACTCTGCCAGGACGATGTAAAACTGTCACAGATTATGTACAGTGCGAGGAGGCTTAGCCCCGACATCGTTGTTGTTGTTGACACTGGAACAACCAAAATAACATTGTAGTAAAGACAATATACAGGTACTTGTATGTAGCATGCATCGTTTCATGAGGTGATAGTACGGGTCAATACGAACAAATTTGAGTATGGGATATACTGGGCAAAAGTTAACCATTATAAAGATAATCCAATTTTAAGATTTTTTCTTAAAAAGTCATCTAGATATACGTATACATTTTTATCATTATTTACAAGTCTCGTTTTTGCAGATTTCTTTGTGTTTTTGGATAGAATAAAGAAATAAAAATAAGAATAATAAAAAACACAAAAAAATTTGCAAAACGAGGCTTTCAAAGTATAACATTGCTAACCTCATTCAAAAATACTCTTATAAAATTAAGAAATAATATGTGGGAAAAAATTCCACGCGGGCAGTGTTTGAACCAGCAGTCTTTAGTCTTTGTACGACTAATGCTTTACCGATCAGGCCACCGCGCTTCATAATCTTCACGTCGAATTTCTCCACCAAATCCCATATTCCATTTTCCTTATACGCATATTGCGTCACCTAAAATAACTACCTCACTATTACAAATGTGGTATATAAAAGAAATGGGATATCGTAGATGAATTTAAAGATATGGGGGCGACACATTTTACCACTTTGGAAGTTGTTTCTATCATTCAAACAATTGACATTTTAACCGTTTTCAAAAAATGGAGTTCTCAATTCGTCGGAATCATTTTTTTATGTATGTTCCCCGATTTTTCGAAGACGCCTGGACCGATTTAAGAAATTGTTTTTTGTTCGATAGGTAATACTTTACAAATGGTCCCATTAAAGTTTTAACAAAAAGTGTAGAGCGCTTTTTGAAAAAATACACAAAAACAAAAAAAAAAATTAATGCGGTTTTTATCGCGTTTATTACATTATTTATACACCTAACGTTTCGAGCACTTTACAGTGTTCGTGGTCGCAGGTAGACTAAGTTGACATTTGTCTAGTATTTTATAAGAACTGCAAAATCTACCGCCTAAAATATTTATTGATAACGTTCCGGATGCTGCCGGATGATCTAGCTTCGCTGAGCGAAGCATAGGCGCTCAACGAAGTCTGCAGTCTGTGAACATGCCCTAGACAAACCCAACCATTATATGCGTTTTGATAATCCTCAAGTCCTTGCAAAAGAAAACAGATACATTCCAAGAATGCTTCGTGAGACTATTAAAATTAAAAAACATCCAAATTTCAATAGAGAGGATGGTTGGCAGTTACCACCAGCTTGGGATCCAGTCATCAATTTAATCAAATCTCAAGCTAAGCAGAATACTGCAAGACCTTCAGACACCGTGAGCCAATACTGCGTACATCCGGAACGTTATCTATAAATATTTTAGGCGGTAGATTTTGCAGTTCTTATAAAATACTAGACAAATGTCAACTTAGTCTACCTACCTGCGACCATGAACACTGTAAAGTGCTCGAAACGTTAGGTGTATAAATAATGTAATAAACGCGATAAAAACCGTATTAAAATTAAAAATAATTTTATTTAAATGTGTAACAATCGCGAAAAAATAAGAAAACATTAAAAAAAATACACGAATGCCGTTCGGATTACAATTATTTCCATTTTATTTTTATGCTTATTATAACAAATCGATAGGGTGTCGGATTTTGTTTTTTGTTAATAATATCTTAAATTATAGAATAAATGGTTTTTGGAACCTTAATTTTATCTTTACAGATCTATCTATGAAAACCTCGCACGTACAGTTTTAAAGCTGTTCACAGAAAATAATCTACCAGTCAAGTTTCAACGGAGTATATAGTCTTTATAGTTTCGGGAATAAAGTAGATTTGACATACGGTCAGTCAGACATGAAAAGTCTATAAGGGTTTATAATCTATATAAAATATGGTATCGTTGAGTTGTTATCCCATAGCACAAGTCTCGAACTTACTTTGGGGCTAGCTCAATCTGTGTGATTTGTCCGTATATATTTATTTATTTAAAATTTATTTAAAAATTAAATCTAATTTTTACTAACTATCATGACCGTCGTAATTATTTTAAAATGCCTTTAGGCAGCTTGAAATAACTGACGCCAGTGTAAGCGTCTGTTTCCACAAGAGACGTGCGAGGGCGCGTAGCGAATAATGTGTTTTTCAAGAGCTTTTAGAATTTTACTTTACTCGCCTTGCTCAGCGCTGCTCCAGTCGCTACAAATTCCTGGCAATATCCATATGCAATATGGAATGTGAGCATGAGATGTGTCGTTGGTATATGTTTTCTTAAAGTACACTGATTCATTCACTGCAAATGTAACTTTGTAATCCTATATGGAATTACAAAGTTATTTGTGCAATTGGTGTATCTAGAAAACTAAAACGCGAAATATTATAGTGTTTCGGTCGTTTTTTGCAATTTGGCTACGGAACCCTAAGGCATCGCCTCGACGAGCGAGAGACTCGCGACGATTTTATCGTCGAGCCACCTATTTCCATACATTCCCTTAGCATGTGTCTATGTCGCAGTCATCTGGTTGAATTTGCTATTTGATTGAATGACTAGCGCGTTCATTGAATGACCACGTTTAATTGAATGACTAGGCCGAACGTTGATTGAACAAGCGTCGCTCAACGTCCAACTAGTTAGCGGGTTGTAACATAGCCCTTTGAACAGAGCGGACATAAAATCAGTCAGGTGATTCAAATTTAGTTCATTTTTTTACCACTGCGGCGCTAGTAGTCACCAAAACAAATATGGCGTCAAACAGCTCGCACAGATGGCACGGTGTTGATTTTTTTTTTTGATTAAATTTACTTAAAATTGCGTTATTTGTAATAAAATAGTATGACATTATTGATTTACCTATTATTACGCCGCCGCCGGCTACTTTAAAAACTAAGAATAATTTGCAAAAATATGAGATTAAATAAAGCTTTGGAAATCATGCTACCACCAAATATTACAAAGTCGGCTAAGATTCAACGACTTCGCTAAATGACGTTCATTCAGTCAAGACGTTGAACGTTACATTCAACGACTTGACGAGTTGTCCTTTAGTCATTCAATTGAACGTCGCCATTCAATGAACGCGCTAGTCATTCAATCAAATAGCAGATTCAACCAGATGACTGCGACATCTACACACGGCGATGTTATCGCCGCGATGCGACGAGTGGCAGAGTGCGAGCGAAAGTCATTCGTATCCACTTTAGAAAATACCTGATGGTCTTCATGAACAGATTTTCATGAAACATGACTAAAAACACTCGGGATAAAATTATCTATGACTAAAAAACTTAACGAAAATCGGTTCATCCGTTTGGGGTTTGGGAGCTACGATACCACAGACATATGTCCCTATCTTTTGCATCGGAAGTTGAAAATGGGCAAAGTGTATATTGTATATTGCCGTGTGGTACTCGGCAGAGTAGAATAGGACCACTTCAAGTCTCCCCGTGGATGTCGTAAAAGTCGACTAAGGAAACACAAGTTAAACAAAGCTATAAGCATCAAAGAGACCTCTCCAACCCGTCTGGCCAGCGTAGAGAGTGTAGGCCAAATTCCTCTGACTGCCCTGGCTAACATATGGCTCTGGTAGTACAGAGAGGGTCGTGCTCCTGCAGTGGAGACTAACAAAAACCTGTTGATGATGATGATGAAGTGTATATTGGTATGGTACCTGAGCCGTCGTTGTAGCTGCCGACTATGAAGAGTGTCATGCCCACGGAGATGAGCACGGCGGTCACGTACTCGTAAAGCTCGTACTTCTTGCGCGAGATCAGTTTGCCCATTAGCATCACTGGTATCACCTTGCACGACTTCGATAGCACCTAGAAGGATACATATTTTAGGTCAATCGACCGAGCTAGCGAAACGAGCAAGGTTTTCAAGTCGAGTTGGGTGAAAGAACTGTGTATGTTGATGTTTGTTCCGCGATAACTCTTGAACTGGTGCTCCAATTTAAACACGTGTGCGCGTTTCAGAATCATTCAGCGCCATGTTGTGAGAAGTCGAGTAGTTATTTGGTGTGTCAAAATCTTCATAGATATAATATTTAGTAGTTTTGTGATAGTTTGTGTTAGTTCTTGTGACGAATGAAGAGGCTCGCCACGGCGAATAATGTTAGGTAGGTATAAAAGTAACAAACCTGTGTGGGAAAAGTGACGTATTTCAACGCCTCATATTGACACCACGCACTGATTATGTTGGTCAGAGAGCAGTAAGAAAACTTATATAACGGTGCGGAGACCAAGGGCTGGCCGGAACATAGCAACCTTGATAATGCCACCAGAAACGCCGCCAGGCGGTTGACGAACACTAGGAACTGAGAGTCGTTGAACCGGATGATGAGTCCATTCGACATTATGTAATTCTGTAACAATAAAAATATACATACATACAATCATCACATCTTTATCCCTTGCAGGGTAGACGTCGGAGGTCATAAAAAATATAGGCTATGTCATTATAAAAAGAGGGTTGTCGTCAAACTTGGGAACTTTCAAAAAGTACAATGTTTACAACGACAATCCTAAAGCCATTCTTATAAATTCAAAGTTACCAGCTTGCGTCATAATCTTCTCTTGCAGAAGACTCTTAAGGTATTCGCTCATCAGATTAATGAAATAATTTTTCCCAAAACCTTCTCTGAGAGGGCTGCCGTCTATCTTGAGGTTTTAAGTAAAATGTGCACAATATTAATCTGTTGTTAATCCAAAATGCATGCGATTAAATTCAAAACTACCTACCCGCGTCATAATCTTCTCTTGAAGAAGCCCCCACACTAGATAAGAACCCATGAGACCAGTGAAACAAAATGCTAGCTCCAACCCTTCTCTGCGAGGGCTGTCGTCAATCTTGGGGGGCTTCACTGAGTCGGGTATTTTCTCCCCGGGGTCGCCGAAACAGGCGAATAATATTCTATATAGGCAACCGGTGCTATTACCTGAAAATAAAAATATATACTTGAACATGAACATACTATGGTGATCATAATTATTGTATTGCTGAGATTCTGACCAGGGATGAAAAGAACTCGAAACCCTACTAACTTTTTGCCAAAGCTAAAAGACATATATGTCAACATTGCCAATTTTATGTAACGACAAATTATTTGTTTTAATCAAAAGCATTTTATTCCAACTAACATTTTTAGTCTATTGTGATATGTAAAACCATAGAATGCGCAACCGGCAGATGTTTCATCCCAACTCCCAACGAAGACGATTAACATCATCATCATTCATCATCATTTCAGCCGCAAGAAGTCCACAGCTGGACATAGGCCTCCCCCAAGGATTTCCAATATGACCGGTTGGAAGCGGCCTGCATCCAGCGTCTTCCTGCGACCTTTATTAGGTCGTCCGACCACCTGGTCGGTGGGTGTCCAACGCTGCGCTTGCAGGTACATGGTCGCCATTCAAGAACCTTTCTGCCCCATCGGCCATAAGGTTCTTCGCGCTATGTACGACGATTAACATAAGCAGCTACATTAAAAAGGGGCAGAGGAGATAGACCGAACAAAAGCTAGGAGTGTTTATGTTAGTGAATTGTGATTTCCTTAAAACATTGCCTGTGTTTCTTCTGTTATATTTACATTACATTAACAAGCTTGGTAATAAGTCTGGCGATGCCGCCCTCCTCTAACCAGGACTGAAGAGGTAGACCTAAGAAAAGAAGTTAAAAAACAACGGGGACACCTTTGTAATCTTTGAAGTTCAGAGCGACAGCGATAGCTGTCGCATGTCACCAGGCCCAACCGGAAGGAGGGTTTATCACGCTTATGAAAACAATAATTGAAAAACCCTGTCATATCCTTAAAGGGGCAACTCAGCCTTTTAATATGAATAACTTAATTTTTTTGACGCTCTCATACAAATTGCCTGGGCTGAGCACTTAACTACTTTTGTATGAAAATGATGAAAAAAAAATGAATTTTACAGCATCGGTCCCATGAAAAAGTTGTTCATATTGACGGGCTGAGTTGACCCTTTAAAAATCTGACAGGATTTTTCAAAATATATTTTATAAATATGTACATACGTATGTAAATATGTCTGTTTCACTGACGCCTCCTGTAGCCTAAATGGCTCGATCGATTTTGAAGTGTGTCATTAAATGCGTACCTATTATTTTTCACCCACAGCACCGGATAGCCGTTAGCTATGTGACGTCAGCAACAAATAAATATTTGCGGATGGCGTACGTAAAAAGTACCTGCAAAGGCCTATCTTCTGAATAAACGTTTTGATTTTGTCAAAAACGCAAATTTTTTTTGTTGTTTTCGACATAGTTCTACTTGTTCCGCCTTATCAAGGTGTTTACGCTAATCAGTCGTATACATTTGACGTTATTAGTTGATCGTGAACTCGTAACTCAGTAATAAGGCCATAAAGATTGGTAATCGCGTCGCTCGTATGTTTTTAAAAGGCATAAAACTACACTATGTCGCACATTGTACTGTTTTGTGAAGGAAAATATCGCGAGACACTGCACACTATAGGATTCAAAACGAATCATTAGTAAGTATGTGAAATAGGAAAAGGCAAACGACTATACCTATTTGCTGCTTTAAATATACAATGACTAATTATCAAGCAGCAAAATAGGTAAGTCTAAATAATAAAACCACTATTGAGTGGTATTATTTTTAGACATTTGCGCTTTAACCACGTAAAAGGTTATACCAAAGACAATATAATACTAACGTATAGACTGCCCACCTCATACAAAAATATTGGACCAAATTAAGGTTGCGAAAAGCAGGCGAATGTATGGCGCAGGAGAGTTGCTTGCTACTCGATACTAGATGGCGGTAATCTGCGTTAGCATTTAACTTACTAAATATACGGTGTCATTTTAAAATATTATGCCTAAAATATTGTTTTGAATTTTAATAAGATATATTTTGTGAATCATGTTTTTATATTCTCATAATACGGTAGATACAATGTTGTGTAGTTTCGAGTGGCGCCATCTGTCCGAGTCTCCGAGAACAAATCGTACGATTAAGGCGTTGGGACCACATGGTTATACTAAGTCCATAACGGAATATATAATATCTAAATAGAAATGGTCAATCATACGAAAGACACATTAGTTTTTAAGATTTGTGTGTTACTAACAATAAATGATCTTTAGTTGGTCGGAAAATAAATGATTTATTATTATATTATTATTTAAGAAGTGACGATAAATATACAGTGACTATTATCATGCAACAAAATAGGTAAGTCTAAAAATAACACCACTCTACTGAGTTGTATTATTAGAAAGAAAGAAACGGATTACAACTAACCTATCTTATCAAAGTAATTCGTTTTATCCAAGTGCTTGTACAGGATCAGTCCTGGAACCAGCACTGTGGCATATCCGGCTAAGTTCAGCAATAGCCGGACCATCCTGCAAAGAAAAGATATCATGTCGTAAAGTAGCTTGCCTATCGGTTTTTATAGGATTCATTGTGGCGAGTGTGCGAAGGCGCTTTTGAGCTAGTAAAACCCTCACCATTCCTCCATAGGACTACGAGACGCAGAGAGAAATTCCACCCTTTTGTCGAAGAAATACCAAAGAGTCGTACTAAACGCTTCGACAGTTCCTTTTTGGTTCGAGTAGCTAAGGTGTGGAATGAACTGCCTGCGTCTATATTCCCAGACAAGTGCAGTCCCAGGACATTCAAAAGTGGAATAAATGAGAATCTCTTGGATAGGCATGTAACATCCTCGTCTTCATCGTTACTTACTACTTATCAGGTGAGATGGGAGACAAATGCCTAATTCAATAATAAATTAAAAAAAAATGCATTTCTGTCACTGTTTTGCACAAGCTCGTTTCAAAGAAAGATAATAACACGATGGCTCTGCCAAGTAAATTTTTGCATAAATAAATATATGGACATATCACACAAATTGAGCTAGCCCTACAGTAAGTTGTGAACTTGTGTCGCAGGATACTAACTCAACGATACTATATTTTAAAATATATACTTATATAGATAATCATCCAAGACCCAGGTCAATCTAAAAAGATCGTCTTTTCATAATCATGACCTGACCGGGGATCGAACCCGGGACCCCCGTCTCGCAAGCTGATGTGTTAACCGCTGCGCTACGGAGCTCGTAGTAAACAGTTAGTTATTTTAGTAGTAAGTAAGTTTTAGTAGTACTTAAGTAGTTGGTTATTTTATTCGGATTGAAACTATTCAAAATGAGTTCCAGGGATGAAAGCGGAAACTGCAATAGATTTAAAGTACTTCTTCTAATTTGAAAGTGGAGGCTGAATTAGCGATGGAAAATTTACTGCCGGAAAATAGTAAAGATAAATATATAAAGACATATAAAAAATTCTGTGTACCTTTATGTTAAATTTCCTCACATTTATTGAGATAAGCACTATACTTACCTCGGCGGGAATGGAATTGCCGGACTTGTAATTATTATCAAAACTCTATCCGTGCGGCAATCCCTAGCTTCCTGGCCCCTGCAGTAATCATTGACTATGTACTCTCTAGACACCGTCATGCCTTTATTTTGTAAGGGAACTGAATGATTTTAGAAGGAAATAAAACGTGCGCTTGTGTTGACTGATCTTTAATACGGCGCAGTGCCAACTGGCTCTACGCGATCAAAAATTTACAATAATCACTTTACAGTTAGGTATCAATAATGTGTCCCTACACTACAGTAGTCCCCCCTTTTAAAACAAATATTAAAATTTTTGACAACTCTACAACTAAAAATTAAACATACAGTTGTACAGTTAGTTAGGTAAAACGCTTACATTGTTTTGATGTCGAATCATATTACAAGTAACATTAGTTACAACAAAAAAAAAATCCTTAAATTTTGATTTCCAAAAGTTTTTCATATACAATCACGATTAACAACACTTAAATAACATTAGTACAGTAACACAACACTAATATACGTCATGGCTACGCGTGGTCGCAGCAGGAGGCTGCGCGCTGTGCGCAGTGTGCACCTTAAACACGGGCTGAGATAAGCCCGCGACTCCGGCTTCCTTACGTATCCATTTACGCAATCTCCTTGTACAATGATGGCGTAAAAAATAAAATGATAACAGCAGTAGAAACACTCTTATTGCGATAAGTATGATTTCTAGTAAGTTTATTCTTTGTCCCATGGTTTTGTAGCGTTTATATATTCCATTTCTGAACGCTACTTTTGGTCGTTATTGTGGCTGTACTGACAGCTGTCACAGAGAGAAAATTCCGCCATTGTTGTTGTGTCGATTCTCCAACTTAACTTGCATTATTTTGCTTTAATTGTACACCTGTTATATCCATACAAGTACGAATACACAATTGAGAAGAATCCCTGGTTTCATTGAAGAATAGATGGGACCAACACCCCTTGTTGGTATCCCACAGTTTCATTGAACACAAATTGTGTGAGAGCCACATTATTTTGTTGGGGTTGACTTTCACTACTAACCATTTTGAAAACTGAAATTTACAGTAACTGTTCCCTTTCAGATGTTCAAGAATACAATACAACACACATTTCGTATTGCATCTATATAGTAATCAGAAATATGCAAACATACAGACACATACAAACAACAGTAAGATAACGACAAATAAAAAAGTCAGTTTTGCATGTATATGACCTACAAAAAGTTGAGAAATTCCTTACCAATTACGTACAATACAATTGTATTCGGTATTTGCTGAGTGATTGCATTTCAATTGAATTGTAACAAAACATATTACAAAGGTATGATCACACTAGCACAAAAAATATAAAAATTAAGGAATAAGAAACCTTACCGGCTTCTTAACCCTTAAACGCGCGGTGTTGTATTGTATATAAACAACATACCGAAATTTGTCTCAGTAAATAAAAGTTATTTACCTTATACTATTATATTTATATAAAAATAAATGTAATAAATATAAACTGTAAAAATTATACGGTTTTAAAAAAAAAACAATATGACATGTTTTTTTTTATTTACAACCTACATTGAAACATTTTGGCGGGAACCTCTCTGAATACGGGAATGAAAATATATAGAAAAAAAGAAAAAAAAAAGCCTTTTTTCGTGATATTGTAACAGTGAAAATTTAAATAGATTTTTAATAATATACAGAGAATCTTAATCTGAAAAAATAAATTAAATAATTTGAATGAAAAAAATATAAGAACTTGCATTTTTGATAATGTTTTTGTTTTATTGACATTTTTGGGAAAAAAACATGTTTTTTATTATTTTTCTCGTAAATTTAAAATTGTATACTAACAAATAAATAACCTTTTTTTGAAATCCTAAAATTCGCGAATTTAAGGGTTAATTTTTCTACCACTTTTCGTGACATAAGAAGTAGGTATAGCGCTATTTGCGCTATTACTATTACTAGTACTTTCCTTACTCTTATTACTAACGTTACATTTATGATCGGAACTTTCTTCGGTTCTACTAGTATGTGTATGTGGCTGAGTATGTGGAGTTGGTGAATCATTTATTACATAGGCCGGTTTTAACCGATCAATGCATACATTGACTTGTTTTCCAGGCATTTGTAATGTAAAATACTTATCATTCCGATTTAATACAAGATAAGGCCTTTCATACGGTAACTGGAGTGATTTCTTAAATAAATCGATACCTACAAACAAAAACATGTGAACAAGTAAATAAATCAGAATGTACAAAAATCATTCTCGAATCCCTTTGTTTCAAAGGTCTAGGCTTTAGATTATTAATAGTTTCTATGAGATTCTCTACATAGTCATAAAAATCACCTGGTAAACGTAACGTTTTGCCGAAGGCTAACTCAGCGGCACTTACGCCCGTATCGCTGCGTGGGGCCACGCGTAGACCAAACAAAACGGTAGGTAACTCGGTTACTCGGTAAGCCATGAGCCACTATCACCTCGCGCCATAAGGGCTGCTATTAACCCCCTGTGAAATCGCTCTGTAACCCCATTAATTTGAGGATGGTAGCTCGTAGTTCTCAATCTTTTTATACCTAATAGCTTCATCAGTTCGCCAAATAAACCACTTTCAAACTGCCTGTCCGTAGTAATTCTGACAGGACAACCATATCGCGTTATCCATCCTTCATACAGTACCTTAGCAACAGTCTTAGCGTAAATATCTTTCAAAGGAAAAACTTCAGGCCACCCGGTAGCTCTGTCGATGACCGTTAAGCAATACCTATAACCATCTTCCGTAATATATAATGGGCCTACGAGGTCTATATTTAAAGCTTCAAATCGACCGCTCGGCTCAAAATGTCCTAATTTCGAAACAGTATGCCTTACAACCTTTGCTCTTGGCATTGGATACAGATTTTAGACCAATTTCTTACATCTGCATTCATTCTAGGCCAAAAATACTTAGATGAAACTAAATTCCTAGTAGTTCTATTACCTGGATGACATAAGTCGTGAACTGCGTGAAACGCCACTTTTCTAAACTGTTCTGGTAAATATGGTCTATTTACATTAGTAGACACCTCACATACTATCTCTCTTTCTTAGTCTGGAAAAACAATTCTCTTGAACTGTAATCAGTCGTTGGGATCCAATAACATCTTGGTCAGCTCGCTGACGCCATACTGCGCGCTAGCTAATTCCGCTAAATCGACAGTGGTCGGAAATGTGATAGCTTCGACCCGTGAGAGTGCGTCCGCGACAGTATTCTCACTACCACTAACAAGCTGTATATTTGTGCAAAACTCACTAATAAACATAAGTTGCCTTATACGTCTCGGAGTTTCCTTATCACTAGGTTTCTTTGAGAAAGCGTATATCAAGGGTTTATGATCGGTATATATTGTTAAAGGTCTACCTTCAATCATATATCTGAAATGAAGTACCGCCATATAAATTGCTAATAACTCCATATCATACGTGCTATACTTAAGTTGAGTGTCACTAAGTTTCTTAGAATAATAACCTGAAGGTCTCCAGTGTGTACTCACCTTTACCTGCAACACAGCGCACACGCAGTCATTCGACGCGTCCGCCATAATAGCGAACTCAGCGTCGCCCGCCGGGTAACAAAGTTCAACTGTGTTCTGCAAATTAGACTTACATTCTGCAAATGCCGCGTCGGCTTTTTCCGTCCACTGTATGATAGACTTGTCCTTCTTTTTAGCATGTTTTAAATATTTATTTAACTCTGCCTGATATTGCGCAGCCCTAGGTAAACTAGATCTATAAAAGTTTAGCATTTTTAAGAAACGCCTAAGCTGATCTACAGTTTTGGGTTTTGGAAAATCTATAATGGCCTGTACCTTTTCTTTAAGCGGCTCGTCATATCCTAAAAAATCAACTTTATTTTGTCCGAAAACACATTTTGATAAATTAATTATTATTCCAAAACAGTTCAGTCTTTCGAAAATAGCTTCTAAATGTAATTCATGCAATTTCGGGTTAGTACTCATAATGATGACGTCATCAATATAGGCAAAATAAAAATTAGAATCTGCACCTGAATTTTCGAATTGCTTATCCAAACCTTCAAAAACTGAATTATTGATAAAACGCTGAAATGTTTGGGCTGCGTTACGCAGACCAAACCCCAACCTTAAAAAGTCATACAACCCCCACGGAACTATAATTGAGGCCTTCTCTACGTCATTTGGGTTTATTAAAATATAATGGTACGCCCTATTTAAGTCAAGTCTCGAAAAGATTTTCTTATTTTCCATACTATAGCTAAAATAAAGTACACGTGGTACAGGGTATCTATCCGGCTTAGTGATAGCGTTTAAGGCTAATCGCCACAAGGACGTATTTGCCCATCCTTTTTTGGCACTACGTGTAAAGGGCTCGACCAAGCGCTGTTAGACGGCCGACAAATTACCATCTCCTACATTTTCCTAAACTCCTCTTTTACCTTTTTATATTTGTCCGGTGCTAAGGGTCTAGCACGCGCATGCACGGGAGGCCCTGTTGTTTCGATGTAATGATACACCGAGTGAGGAGGATCCTCCTTAAAACACATAGGTTTAGTTATATCTGGGAATTTAGGAAGCAAGTCGAAGTATACATTATTATTATCTATAGTGCTCAATTATTGCCCACTCCACATAACAACCGATCCTATTACATTACAATTAGTGATCTGCCGGCCTATTTACTAACTCGGATGACAGGTGTCGATGCCTATCAATCTAGGATTTGCTGTTAC
This sequence comes from Rhodophaea formosa, assembly GCA_963082605.1. Lineage (NCBI taxonomy): Eukaryota > Metazoa > Arthropoda > Insecta > Lepidoptera > Pyralidae > Rhodophaea > Rhodophaea formosa. The sequence continues at coordinate 13,731,520 of OY720222.1, read as the reverse complement.
AATGCGATTTTTGTATTTCAAATAAAAAGTTCGAGCAAGCAAAACCCGCACTGTAATTGTAAATTCTAGATTGATAGGCATCGACACCTATCATCCGAGTTAGTAAATAGGGCCGGCTGATCTACCAATCTTTTTCTACTTAAATCTACAAGTAACTTATAATGTAATAAAAAATCTGCACCAATTATTGGCTGGGATACATCGGCCACGATAAAAGTCCACACAAAATTACGTCTCAAATTTAAATCTACTTTTAAGGGGGCACCCTAGGCACAGTAGCGACGCTAATCATTTTATTCCTATTACTTTACAAATAAAAAGAAATTCAAGAATGTAAATCATATAAGCACTAGTAAATAACTTGAAGTATTTTTGGAATCATGTTTTAATATTATAAGAATCAGTCATTGAGAGAAAACGTGATTACCGCCAAAAACGGCCGATTTTGGCGGTAATGTGATTCTCATAATTCTCACTGATTCTGATTATATTAAACATGATTCCAAAAATACTTCAGGTTATTACTAAGGCTTGTATGATTTACATGCTTGAATTTCTTTCTATTTGTAAAGTAGTAGGAATAAAATGATTGGCGTCGCTACTGTGCCTAGTGTGCGGCGTTAAGGATATGGTACCATAAGTTTCTATGATCGTCCCGTTTGCAGCATAAAGTTTATAGTCCCACTTAGCATCACGTTTCATGTACATACACTTTTTATTACCGGGGATTACCGAAACATTTGCACCAGAATCTATTAAAAATCGCATACCTGAGTTTTTATCACATACTATGAGGCGGTTATGAGCGATGCAGGATGCTTAGTTTCCCGAATTTCCAGACTGCTGGTCACTGTTCCTCCAGTTGCAGGGCTCCACGCACTTCGCAGCCTTCTCCCGATAGCGGAAATGATAAAAACACAACAAATTCGGATTTTTCCTCTTGCTCTGAGATCGGTTCCTCGAATTGGTCCTAAATTGACGATCGCCGCCCCTCTGTTGTGATCTGCCTCGTTCCAGGTTGGTAAGTCGCATATTTATCCTGGCTAACTCTCCCAAAATCCTCTCCGCATCAGTACTCGTAGATGTTCCCGGTGTGGCATCTGGCGTCGACTTTACCTCCGATATCCTGCCCACACCTGTACTCTCCATAACCTTGTCCGCGACGGCCGCTAACACATCCAAGTCCTTGGCATCGGTAACTGCGAGGATGGCCCGTACTGGGCTCGGTAAGTGTGATTGCCACAAGAATTTCAGGGTGTCGTCTGGAACCTTGTCTCTAGCCAGCTCACGCATACGTCGCAGCAGCTGCGATGGCCGCTGATCACCCAGCTCCATCTCCCCAATAAGTTTCTGCACCTGTCTGCTGGCAGACTCCTCAAACAGAGTTGAGAATCGATTTTTTAGCGAACCATATTTGTCTATCTCTGGTGCACTATCCAAAATATCTGTGCCTTGGGCCACGATGTCCTCGTCCAGTTTGGTGATAACAAGGTCGTACTTCGCCAAATCTGATAATTTTTGCGTGTTTATGGTAGCCTCCATCCGCCTAAACCACGCCCTTGGCAATCTGTTCCATCATGGAGTATTGAGGTACTGGAACGGATGTCTGCTGAACTGGTAGTGGCTGCGCAGGTGGTGCCGGGTTCATTTTACGTATTGCTAAGTGGTGAGTTGTCACTGCCCCGTATTAATTTTTAAGTACACCGTAATAAAAGTCACTGAATACCAATACAAAATATTTCACGAAATAATCACTGCACAAGTCCTCACACTTGATCACGGGGTCACCACTTGTAGGAGGGTGAGATCGTAGGGAACTGAATGATTTTAGAAGGAAATAAAACGTGCGCGTGTGCTGACTGATCTTTAATACGGCGCAGTGCCAACTGGCTCTACGCGATCAAAATGTACAATAATCACTTTACAGTTAGTTATCAATAATGTGTCCCTACAATTTTAATTATTAAAAAGCAGGCCAATTTTTTAAAGGCTTGTGTGCGTGACAGCTTTGTGTTATCACACGCGTCCTGTCAATTTATGCCTTTAAAATCCGTCAAATTCGTAGCTGTGAGTGTGCGCGACCGACTATGGGTTGGACACTAGATTTTTCTACGCTTTTAGGCAACAAGAGTCTATCTAGGTTTTATATAATGTAAAGCAGTAATGTACTATTCTTACCAAGAAAAATCCATTTCCACCATTTTCCCCGACTGCTCGTAAGACTCCAGTAGCTGTTGGTAGACTCTCGTGAACAGCAATATTAACAGCAAGCATGATAAGATTACAAACCTGTAACACAATATTACTTCATCTATACTAATATTATAGAGAGAAAAGTGTATGTTTAAATTTAAAATGCGCGAAAACTACTGGACCCATTTACAAAATTCTTTCACCTATAGAAAGCTAATTTATTTGCGAGTGACATAGGCTATAATTTACGCTGACGAAAACGCGGTAATATTGCTAGTTTCACAATAAAAGTCAAAAGTCAGCGGAAATAAATTTTACAGCTTCATCCTCAAAGATTAAAGAAACCTTTAGATGCCGTTAGGTAGCTTTAAAAATCTGACACCAGTGTTGGCCACTTACACACACGAAAAACAAACAAACAATTTAACAAACCGGCCAATTGCGTGTCGGGCGGACCACGCGCAGTGTAGTAAGTTCCGTAGTTGCATTTTTAAGTTTGGTAGACTATTAATCATCTATCAAAGAAAGAGTTTCTTTGACTTGTGAACTCTACACAAGTAGCTCTTCTAAATTCGTTAATATTTACTCCCCTGAATTTTATCACGCATTCATGAAAAACTTTTTAGCAACACTACTTGCGCTTTGTGGCTTAATATATCACAAACGGATCTATAAGAAAAATTATGATAAGGCCTATAATACCTTATCATCATTTTTCGATTTAGGAATCCAACGGCTCGCCACCCCGCAGCGAGTAAGTTGATGATTTTTTTTATGTCCCAGGACGGCGAACGAGCAAGCGGATGGTAAGTAATCACCGCTGCCCATTGACAACTGCAACTTCAGGGGTGTTACAAGAGTGTTGCCGGCCATTATTTATCCCTCCCCAGAGGGGGAGGGGGGGATGGGCCTCCGGCTCTCTCACTCACCGAACGAAGCATAGAAGCCGGTAAAGCTACTACTCGAACGTCGATTTTCTGTGAGCACAAGTATTTATTCCCATTTCTTCGTTGCATCCTCAGAGACTCCGGAGGGGTCCATTGTTTCTTCCCACTTTACATGTTTAGAAGGATACAAATGTGACTACTGGATGGATTTTAGTTTCGTTTTTGCTTTATTCGTGTGTTTATGTGGCCAACACTAGTGTCAGATTTTAAGCTGCCGAAAGGCATATATATCTAACATAGCTTAACGACTGCCCTTCATGATGTCAGCCGGGACCAACGGCTTAGCGTACCTTCCGAAGCACGAGCTATTTTTATGCCACTTGAGGTCACCCATCCAAAGGGGACTGTGCCCGGGGTTGCCTAGCATGCGGGAGCGCTAATAATGCTCACGCAGTCACGCGCATCAAACTGCTTAAACTTAGTAATACAATAGCTTTATACATCACAATTTGTTTATAGGCTACATTGACAATACCATTTTAAAAGCTTATTTTTTGATTTATCAAACAACATGATAATCACAGATACATATCTTGACATGTCAATAAAATTGATTCGACTCAATGCCTTTTATTACTCTAATAACTGTACTGACGATTGCTTTTATGGCTTTCCTAATCACGCATAGCTATCAGTAATCACTACGAAGCATGCCTGATGTAATTTAGCGGTTGAACTATACACCTAGTAGGTAATTTCTAATGTGGAAAATGTGCTATGCCTAGTTATTTCTTTATTATGGATTAATTTTTTTTAATAATTGACGTTTTTATTGGTTCTCTACGCCAAACTTATAAGTAAATGATCTATTGATCATTTAATTATCTGTTAACCCAAATAGCGAAATATAAAACGATTGAATGTCAAGTAATCAAATGCTTCATCATACATTGAGCACTACTTTTTTTTAAATCACACAGATTGAGCTAGCCCCAAAGTAAGTTCTTAAGTAAGACTTGTGTTATGGGATACTAACTCAACGATACTATATTTTATAACAAATACACATATAGATGAACATCCAAGACCCAGGTCAATCTGAAAAAGATCGTTTCTCATCTTGACCTGACCGGGGATCGAACCCGGGACCATCCGTGTCACAGGCCGACGTGTTGATCGCTGCGCCACGGATATATCTATGACAGCTCTTCCTTTTTTTCTGGTACAATAGTTAGTACAGGTTGCGCCAAACTTTATTGCGAGTCGGATAATAGCTGCGAGCTGCGCAGTACGCGCCCCACCTTCCCGCGCACGCCCCGCTTAACCTAATATTGTATAGTTACTGCGCATCGACTCGTGCGATGTTCGGATTTGCAATAAAGTTTGGAGCGGCCTGTAAATAGACTAATCTTATAATAGAGATCCCAAAGAACTCCATCCATATAATCTTAACTTTTTTTTATAGTCAAACCAGTAGTTTCACTCACATATTATTAGGCGGAAAAAGCCGTCAGCAGACTATTTTCAGGGCGAGTGTCAGAGATGTTAATCCCATAATAACTGAGGACTCGGTATTTTCTGACTGACTTTATAAAATGTGAGAGAAACCGTTTTGTTTGTTTATATAAAAATGATATCTCGCGTAAGTTTCAGTTAATCTAAATCTTAACTTTTTTACGGACGCTGTGCCAGTTACAATAGATATAACAATAGAAATTGGGAGGATGTCCCACAAATTATTTTAAAAGAAATAAGTAAATTGAAATAGGTACATTTGGACACAAAGATCACTGTCTGTCCATGGCCTCATTGAGGCCTATTGTACAAGTAATGGGACAGTAAGGTTAGATCACAACCAATGGATCACGGACTGATCGGTCACATCAATGACGATATCAATTTATGATCTTGATTAACTTCATGTTTAATTTTTTAAATAATAATTCTTAATCCTGACTGAGTTTGGATCTTATTCATGAACATTGTGAAATTCGGCATAGCATAGCCAGAGGTACAAAAGTAAATAGAGTATCTAAGTACATTTCATTAAGAATAAGTAGTTATAGGCGTATTCCAAAATTTTCATTCTTACTGTAAAGTGCTTGCCAAGACAAATAAAATAAGTCCAATCACAATCTGTGTTATTATAAACTAGCTGGTACCCGCGGCTTCGCCCGCGTGATGCCTATATCCTGCTCTGTACCTTAACCTATGTGTATGCAAAGTTTCATGATGATCGGTTCAGTAGATAGGGCGTGAAAGCGTAACAAACAAAGAAACAAACAATTCAATTTCGCATTTATAATATAGGTTAGGATGAGAATAACTTTAATATGTAAGCTTAGCTTGCATTTGTGTAAGTAATCACCAAAAGTAGAGGCAGACAAAAAGCTTTTAAAATAATCTGAACTAGTACTAAAGAAAGTCCTCATTCTATATATTCATTCGAGCTCCGTGGCGCAGCGGTCAACACGCCAGCCTGTGGCGCGGATGGTCCCGGGTTCCCCCGGTCAGGTGAAGATGAAAAATGATCTTTTTCAGATTGACCTGGGTCTTGGATGTTTATCTATATATGTATTTGTTATAAAATATACTATCATTGAGTTAGTATCCCATAACACAAGTCTTACTTAAGAACTTACTTTGGGGCTAGCTGAATCTGTGTGATTTGTCGGTATATATTTATTTATAATTAGACTGAATGGGTATATCTTCTATAGTTTAGAAGCAGCTTATAGTTCGTAAAAACCAACTGTTGCATGTGCATTGAAACTAACGAGATAAAAGATAACCATCATAAAATAAATAAAATTAAAAAATAAAAATTGATAATGACGATGAATAAAAAATATCAGGCATATTTTTAGCTTCCTAAAAAATTCTTAATACACATTAAGAAAAGTTAAAAGAGTGGGGCCACAATATGCTTTTGAACAAAATGCACATTACTTAAACCATGATATTATCAACAACATTTATCATCTTTAGTTTTAATTGAGAAAAAAAAATTACCAAATAGTTTTTGATCTCTTTGATGGACATAACAACATATAATCATGAGGTAAAATGAGAGCTAAAGAATAGAAGATAGGGTGCTCCTCTGATGATTTTAGTGTTTGAAGAATCATGTTTTAACATAATAGATATACCAAGCTTATTGCAGGATCTGGTTTATAGTTAAATTCATGTATCATAAATCATTTCGACAATATGGTAGGAAAGAATAACAGTATTATTCTTCTTCAAATTCTGAAATTATAACTTTTATCTTTAAAATAGTTATATTACTTACTCATTTTAATTAATTTTGACATTGTCTATTAAGACAATTATTTCGATTGGATGCAAGTGTGTAGAAAGTAAAATAAAAAAGGAAGCAAATTCTAATTTTGCCTCGTCAGTAACTAAACTCACATGATTAGCTATCATCCATTTAGTGCATTTATTTGGTCAGCTAAACATCACTTACCCAACCGCAAGTTTTCCTCGCATTTTGCCACAAGTGCCAGCACTTAAATTCAATAAAATACTGGTCGTGACGAGGTAAACGTATCGCTGTATATGAGTACCTAGTGTTTTCTTAGGTTTATTAATATTTTACAACTATTTGCGATTTTATTTTACTGTCCAACAAATTCACGAATTCTTTGGGGATTAAGATGACATCAACTGACTGACTGACATTGACAGCATGCATAGCATAGATTGACATTTGAAATACTGACAGTGACAGGTATAATGTTGCCATGTTCACTAGTTTTATACACGGAACAGGTGTACTATTTTAAAACGCGGGACACTCGTCTTCGAACGATTTTTGTATGGGAAAATCATTCGAATACGAGTATCCTGCGTTCAAAAATAGCGCTCCAGTACATAAAAAAAAGAGTCTCTTTTCTGTTCCGTGGTTTTATAATAATGCTAAAGTTATTGGATACATACTTTTTCACAGAATGCCCAAAAAAGGATTGTAATGTTAGGCTTAACTATAACTAATATTACAAAGCGGATAGATTTGATTGTTTGTTTGAATTGAACAGATTCCGAAACTACGGGACTGATTTTCAAAATTCTTTCACTTATAGAAACCTTATTTATTTTTTAAGTCTTTTAGTTTTAATTTCAATATTATTTTCCTTTTAAGTTTATGATTGTACCTATATAGTAAACAATAGATTAAATATTTATATGCATATGACATAGGCTATAATTTATGCGGACGAAGTTGCGGGAAAATTGCTAGTGTTAGATTAAACGAGTTTATTTTTTTAGAAGTTAGTTAAGTTCCTTTTGTAATTTACCAATGTTTATTTTCAAATTGAACCTTATAAACTTAAAAATCTTTATTGATTGTCCCTAGATAAATACACTAGAAACTAAATGAATAAGTTAAATAAAATAAAAAGCTTTATAGTTACAAATAAAAAGGCCGGGTAGCTCGTTGCCCCGTGGTAGCATTCCCAGAAGGCTGGCAGCATTGCCAGGTTGAAAATCAATGCTGATCTTTTGGCCTAGATTAGATATTGGCCAGTACGAGCTACGCGGCGCAGCGGTCAATGATGGTCCCGGGTTCGATCGCCGGTCAGGTCAAGATGGAAAACGATCTTTTTCAGATTGACCTGGGTCTTGGATGTTTATCTATAAAGTATCTATTATAAAATATAGTATCGTTGAGTTTGTTGGAAACCCAACATTAAAATTTTGTTAATTAAGATTTTTATAGGGCAACACTTGTATATTGCCCTCTTGTTCGTTGTGTGCCAAGTAAACGACACGTTGATTTCATATCTCGCAGATTTTTATTTAACCAGCCTATACAACAGTCCACTAAAGTCCACTTTACACTATATTTACATTATCGTTCATGGTCCTTTCGCCATACGTAGGGATCCGCGAGTGCTGTGTAGGAGTGGTGAGCAGTTATCTCACAAATTCGTCGTGTGCCTATGCTCAACGGCCCGGGAAGACGCCATCACAAGCCACCAGAGCGACGTGTCGGTAATTGGCAGCAAGGACAACATACTATACAGGCTATACAAGCTATCCAGACAGATTACAGGACGTCTATTGTTCTACAGTTCTACAAACCTGCAAGTTTTTTCTCATACATTGCATTGCATTGAATACACCGCCATTTTGTTGAAATTGCTACATTCATTCTCGTCTGTCTGTGATTCACGTCGTGTCCATTGGTTGGTTGGTGCGTTCGAAATTTCGCGCCACCACGTCACTTGCCCACGGAAGCGGCCGATTCGTTCCCGCCTTGGTCGCGCCCATCCATTGGCGCGAAAGTTACCAGGTTTCGACGCGGGAGGGCGCTGTTGCAGCTGCGTGGACGCGCCCGCCAAGCGCCGTACCGTACGACCCGACCCGACCGACGTCCGCCATCTTTCCTACTTGAGTGTTGCGTTCTCCTTGCGTTGCGTACCATTATCAGTGCAGTTACACATATTCAGTGCCTAGTTTATAAGTATCCTTGTGGCGTTTTAGTGAAAATCTATCTGGGATCATGTCTAAGGACGACTTTGAGCCTGCTGAGTCATTTGACTTAGCGGCAATACGCCGCAAGCGCGCTGCAGTAAAGGGCGTCATCACAAAGATGTACAACGCTGTAATGGATCCGGGCGCCTCTGAATTTGATCAGCAAGCGTTGCGTGTTAGGGAAGAGCGCCTCCGAGCATCGTTTAATAAATGGGAGGATCTGAGTCTGGACATTGTGGCCATGGATCCCAACGCCGTTGAGGACCACGACGTTGAAAGTACGTATCTTAACGCACTTACGCAAATTGGACGCCTTTTATCGCTGTCCAAGGAGCCATTATCGTGCCAGGTTTCAAAAAATAAAATAAAATTACCGAATGTTGTCATCCCTAATTTCAACGGGAAGTATAGAGATTACCAGGCATTTATAGGACTTTTCGATGCGCTCATACATAAAAATAGCAATCTAGAGAGCATCGAGAAATTATTTTATTTACAAACCTATCTACAGGATGAGCCACGCGATCTCATTAAAAATCTGCCTTTATGTACTGAAAGTTATGATGAAGCTCGTAAGATTCTGGATGACAGGTACAACAATAAGTATAAGATCACTAATGACCACTTAAATGTATTGTTAGATATAACCCCCATGACAAAATCCACAGCAGTGAATATTAGAGGTTTTTTGTCAACTGTTAAACAACAATTAGCCGCATTAAGAAATTTAGGTCACTCTGTCGGTCAATGGGACCCTATAATGCTTTGTATTTTGACAAAAAAGCTAGATATGATATGTAATAGGGAATTTGAACTCAGTAGGCAGGAACAACCTAGTGTAACAAAACTTATTGAATTTCTAGAGAAAAGAGCTCTAGCGCTCGAGAATGTGGAACGGGATAAGGTCTCATCGGCACCAAAGGCGGTCCATATTGCTACAGTGAAGAATCAGCAGCTGGGCAACACTGCAAAGAAGAGCTGTTTACTATGTAAGGCCACTCACAAACTTTTTACTTGTTCGCAATTTAAATTAATGTCTGTAAGTGAGCGTATTAAATTTGTCACTGCTAATAACCTGTGCAGAATATGTTTAAACAACCACAATAAGCCGTGCAGGTATAGATTCAAATGCCAGGTCTGTAAAAGTAATCACAACTCACTGCTCCATGAGGAAGAGGCTCCATCACCTGTCACATTGGTAGCAGGATCGGCTACTGAACAAGTTCTGTTGCCTACAGCACAGATAAAACTCTTAGCGAGCAACGGAACTGAAGTGTATGTAAAGGCTCTCCTCGATTCAGGTTCGCAGGTATCCTTTGCAACCAAAGAGTTGGCAAACTTACTAAATTTACAAATTCAGACAGCAAGTACACCTGTGACTGGCATAGGGCAATCATTTAGTAAATTAAAGGAAAAGGTAAATTTAGAATTACACTCCCTAACCCAAGATTTTAAGATTTCTGTTTCTTGCTACTTACTTGACAAAATAACTTCAAAATTGCCTCAAAAGAGCTTCAATATTAAAGAATTAGTTTTGCCCTCCAATATAGTATTAGCTGACAAAAGTTTTAATGAATCTAGTAACATACATATATTATTAGGGGCCGACGTCATGTTTCAGGTGCTGTTACCGCCTGAGTCTCTAGCAACCCAGTCCAGCCACGTCGAGCATGCAGACATCACAGCTTCACCTCTATTGCTTAACACAAAGTTTGGTCATGTCGTTGCAGGTAGCATACATTTAGATAATATTCACTTGCAACATGAACAACCGGTTGCCTCTTTATTTTGTGAAATGTGTACTTCTAGTTTAAACCAAACACTTTCTGAGTTCTGGCAATGTGAAAAGGTTCCTCAAACATTTACAGAAACACATTCTGAGTATGAATTGTGTGAAAATATATTCTTAGAAAATATTCAGCTGGACATGCAAAAGAACAAACTGCAAGTGGTCCTGCCTTTAAAGCAGCCTTTAGATTCTATTAATAAATCCTTAGGAGATTCATTACATTTAGCTTTAAAAAGATTTCATAACTTAGAAACTAGACTTTCTAAAGATCCTAGTCTCTATAAACTGTATTCTGACTTTATTCATGAATATATTAGGCAAGGTCACGGTACAGTCATTGATATCAGTCAATACAATTTAACAACTGATCCAGTGTACTTTCTACCACACCATCCAGTGCTTAATTTACAAAAGAAAACAACAAAATGTCGCGTTGTTATGGATGGTTCTATGAAGACCAGTAATAAGACTTCTTTAAACAATTTATTGCTCAATGGACCTGTAGTACAGAAAGAACTTGTTGATGTTTTGTTACTATTCAGAGTAGATAAATATTTCTTCATAACAGACATTAAAAACATGTTTCGTAATATACTATTACATCCACAATACAGGTCTTTGCAGAATATTCTGTGGAGAGATACGCCCCATGAAAGTGTTCAATGCATTCAACTAAACAGTTACATATGGGTTGAAAAGTTCATCTTACTTGGCTACTAGATGTTTGAAATGGTTAGCTGAGCAATACAAGGATGACTTCCCATTGGCTGCATTCATAATAAATAATTCCACATATGTCGATGACATCCTTTTTTCAGAGAGCTCCTCGGAAAGGTTGATAGAGGCCCGAGACCAGCTATGTGGGTATGGCCGCAAAAAATTGTACAAATAACTTACATGACATCGTAACACTTGTTACGTACATGACTGAATGTAACATACATGACCATTATAAAGCTTAGGTCATAATACAATCTAGTTTTATGCAGAAGCTAAGGAAAAAGAAAACAAAATGTGTAGAGAGATCACAATCTGTGGTTTAATCATCAAACTCTTAGAAATAGATACAGCAACCATCTTCACCATTTTTCAAATAATAGTCTTTTGAGTTTATTGACATAATTTCAACTTTTTTTACTATACACACTGCGGGTACAACATCATATTCTACTTTTCTGGTAACAATGAATTTTAGCGTTGGTTTTTTTATGGTTTTTAAAAACCTTATCTTAAAAAAATTTTCATTATCTTTCTGAAAATTTTCGACAATAAAACCTATGTAGTACGTCCACTTATTTTTGGTGTAATATCTTACAATCACACTGTCATTAATATTCATTGGAATTTCTTTGGTTTCATTATTTATTTCTGTCTCAGTTTCTTTGGTTTCATTATTTATTTCTGTCTCAGTACTATACTGAATATTACGTTCCATCCCTGTAAATAAACATTTCGATTAACATTAGTCATTAACAAATAAATTCGAAAAGCAAATACTTATAAATCTTTTATTAATAGCATAGATACATTTAATAGATAAATGTTTTTGTTTTTGTAAATAAAATATTGAATATAACTTAAATTAACTGGCCGAAATTAGTTAATAATAATTAAAATACCTTCAGTGGAATTGTTTTCATCAATGTTTTCTTTATTTGTGTAAAGATTCTCATTTTCGTAGTTATTTTTATTATTATTTAATATCCCTGTAATTAAGAATTACAATTAATAAATATACTTTGTAAGTACTGATTTACCATAAGTATGGTAATTGTCCGTCTTTAAAACTTTCTGTTTACCTATGGCAGTATTATCAGTATGAGTATTGTCATCGATTTTTTTTTCAGTGTTTTGTTTCTCCGTGTTATTTTTGCTGTCATTTCTTATGTTTTTATTCTCTTCTTCAGATGTCGCTTCTATTTCTGTAACAAAAGATATTGTTTATATGTATACTGTATATTTGAAACAAACGACACTTGAAATTTGATATAGGTACCTCCATCATCGTCAGATAATTTTTCCTCACAATAACCTTCTTCTGAAGAATCATGTAATGAATACGTATCGTCATCGTCTGAGCTTTCAACGAGATTCCTTGCCGTTCTTTGCGTGCATTTAGTCGGTTTTCGTACACCCGAAGTTGATGGCGTAGGGTGGTCATAAATGTTTTCCTTATAGGATTTTCTACACAGATTAAAGTCTTTGCTTATTTTCTGCATATTTTCAATTTGCAGCGCTTCAAAGTCTTCAAAACTTTCATATCTCATATTTTCTGGCCGGTATCTGATTTCTGAAAGAACAGTTACTTTTGCTTTCTTTTTTAGGGTTCCGTAGTAAACAAGGAACCCTTATAGTTTCGCCATGTCTGTCTGTCTGTCTGTCTGTCTGTCTGTCTGTCTGTCCGTCCGCGGTTTTACGCAGAGACTATAAGTACTAGAAAGCTGTAATTTGGTATGGGTATGTATATTAATCATGGCAAAAAAGTGGTAGAATAAAATCTTGAAACAAAATTTTTTTTAGGGTAGCTCCCATACAAGTAAAGTGAGGGAGTAATTTTTTTTTCTCTATTTACCTATTGTGTGGGGTATCGTTAAATAGATCTTTCAAAAATATTGTGAGGTTGAGAACACCATTTTTTGATTAAGGGCTCCGTTTCCGAAATATTTGGTTTTAAAGTGCGAATTTTTGTGAGAGGTAAGTGTCCCCCCCTCTATCTGCTAAACGGTTATATATAGATACGTGAAAAAAATTACAGCAGTAGCATATATACTGAAGTTGAAAGGAAAACTATTAGAGCTGAGTAGTAAGTACAAACTAAAAAGTTATAGGCAACCAACTTATAAACTGTAAAATTTCATACTATTTTCATTGTTAGATGTTTTTGGTCGTTAAACTGTAAGGTGCGAGTGTGAATAGTGTGAACTCAAAGTTGTCATTCGCAACTACGGAACCCTACACTGCGCGTGGCCACACGCACTTGGCCGGTTTTTTCTGTTTGTTGTATAAGTATATTATTATCATCTTCACTTATTTTCCTTTTTGACTGAGATGAATTTATTAGTTTTTTATCACATTGATTAGTTTTAGTTTTCTTTACCAGTATATGTTTCTTTATGTCAAAGCATTCGCAGTAACCACGCAAATCTCCACAAAAGCAACTTAAACTTCTGAACCGTATTTCATTATTCATTTGACTGTTACTTATTTGGTGTAAGTTCATTGTCTGAGGAACAGGCGTCAGATCTTCTTCGACTGCAGAAATATCAGCCGCATTGACATAAAAAGTCATTACAGTTGTGTCACAGTTTTTAAGACATGTATAGGCTGTGTATGCGTCTGGTATGTCAGTGCCGTGTTTAACGTTGTCGTCTAGTCTGCGTTTAAGTCCTCCTCCTACTCCGTCCGCAGCTCCCTTTCCATGAGCAGATTCACTGAAGTTCCATGTTGAAAGTGGGAATCCCATGCTCTTTGTGTATTTCGTAAACAAAAAAAAGTTCTTTTTTTGTTTGTATTGCGTCGCTGGCCCATCGGAGAAGAAATGCACTGCATTAACAAGTGGATAATGTTCTCTAACGTAACTTAATATAGGCTTTAAATGTGCCCAAATTGCCTCAGGACCATGTTCATTACAGGCCGATAGTGACGCAAATGATTGTGCCTTTTTTTCTTTGGCATACACAACGCCTGTATGGATAGTCACCTGTGATTTTGATGCTCCGAAGTGCATAGATTGCACTTCTGTTGCAAGCTTGCATACGTAATTTTCACTAAAGTCAATGTGAATGGCCACTTCCGTGTCCTTTAAGTTTTTAATACATGACAAATATTGTGAGTATTGGTGCTTTATGTTAAATACGTGTTTTTTCATAACATTAAGTTCCTGATTAAAGGATTCTGTGAGTGTTTTCAAATTGTCTTCAACAACTTTTTTTACCATCTTCTTAGTAGTCATAGTTTTGCCATCGCTTTTGTTTATGTATGTATGTGTCTGCATTGAAAATTCGGTCCAAGTAACAATATCCTCCATGTTTCTATTATCTTCGTCAAAATTGATACGCTTATTGACACACGTGGAACATTCACCATAGGCGCATGCTTTAAAATCCAAGTCACACACGACGTTCAATAAGATTTCATTCAAACTAGTAGTTTCAATCATTCCCAAAGCGTTTAACTTCTCAATTTTCATGGAGAAATTTTCGTGTTTTACGCACCCACATGTTTCACGATTAGAAAGTTTTGGTTTTAGCACGTAAAATGGCCTGTACTTCTTGAATGCAGTCAATTTTGCAGTGCCTCCTTCTGCTCTGTACTTTTTGTAAAGCTCCTTTAAGGTATTTAGTAAGTAACGTCTTTGTTTTTTAATTTTACCTTTAGTCTTGAATTCTTTTCTTCCAGCGGTCGCCCGACTTACATCGTCTCTTTCGTAAAATTGGATTATTTTATTGATTATAATTCTGTTCTTTCTGATAGTATTTTTTTGTTGACGAGCCCGTCCTTTTAACCCAAATATCTTGCTCGTTATCTCACTCTTCTTGTTATATTTTTGTACGTATTTGTTCCCAATTATTTGTTTAAGTGTATTTCGTTCTGTATTATTTTCAGTATTCTCATATGTATCTTTAATTGCATTCACTAAAACATGATGAGTCAAAAGCTGTCTCTTGACTTTGTCCTTTTGTTCTTGAGAAATGTCTGGCAGGTTTTGTTCTAGAAAACTGTTAGATTTTGTTAATGGTGTCATATCTCTCTCATCTTGAATCTGTGGTTGTGCTTCATCATCAATCAGTGGTTGTGATATACATTTCAGTTCGTCAACAAGCGTAACCAATTTTTTATTTTTTTGCATGTATCGTTTACACTTTTTTTTAATAGATTTAAGTTCTTTCGCCAATTTATCTATTTTTTCTTCATATAGAGATCTTTGTCTAGCCCATCTTCTTCGTAGTCTTCGAACCAAGGTAGTGTTTTCCTGTGTTTTAGCTTTAGCATCGTTTTCATTTGTGGTGTCATCATTTTTCTCAGTTTCTTTTGACTTCATTCTGTGGCGGTTTTGACTTTCTCTCCACTCTTTTCTTTTCTTTCTTTTTAATTCTTCGGGACATTCCATAATTTTTGCTATTTTTCTATTTCTCTCTGCATTTTTGGATTTGATCTCTTCATACTTCGCAGGATTTTCATTTCGTAACTTTTCACGATATTTTTTTTGCCTTTCGGCATTTGTCAAAGGCATCTGAAAAATTAATATTTTTTTACCGAATTTTATAGTTCATTTGTTGTTTTAGGAAAAGTAGTGTAATCTCCGCCTTACAATTGGTCATGTATGTAACGTTACACATTTCGTTACACATTGTAACATTCATGACATACGAAATCGTGCGACATAACCTAGAATTCAAATAATCATTGATTGCAAACTACTATTGATTGTGACGTAGGTTGACCGTATTCTATGATAATTAAACCTTTTAGACAAGTTAACAGAAAAACATAATAAGGGTTGGACCACATCTGGCAGCACGGAATCGCCTTTGTTCCGCCTGTGCTACCACGTGCTGCAGTATGCTGCCGCATGCGAACGCGCGCTGTCGCATTCCGCAGACAAAAAAGGCGATCGCACGCGTCAGCATGCTGCAGCATGGGGTGGCATACTGCCGCGTTCTTTCATGATCAGTATAGATTCAAGCGCGAGATGGATAGGACCACGGAAGAGAGAGCAGTGATTCTAGCGTGTATTTTGCAAGAAATGCAAAATCAAAATAATAAAAAGAAACGCATTCGCAAAATAAAACGGAGATACTGGGTTCATCCTTTTTGGAAGCAGAGAGCGGTTCATGGACAATATGTTACGCATTTTCCGGATTTAGTAACACATCCAGATAGTTTCGTAGATTATTATGGAATGACTTTAAATGATTTTAATGAATTAGTTGACCTACTGCAGCCTACTCTTCAAAAGCAAAACACAAAGTTCCGGAAGTGCATCTCAGTGAAACAAAGATTGTGTGTTTGTCTAAAGTAAGTAAAATACACTATTATTAATTAATCCTTTAATCAAATCCAACTTTTTCTTTATAATCACAACTACAATAAGTAAACGCTTTTCTCCTCAAATAACAATATCACAAGTTAAATCATCCATGGGAAACAACAACAATAATTTAATAATCACAACTTTAATATCAAATAAGTGTTTGATGTAGATTTACACATAATTTTGCCATTTTCTTAGTAGATAGAATCATCAAACTGTTCATTGTATGTCGACGACAACGTGGCTGTAGTTTGTGTATACCCTTCCAACGACGTCGTTATAGTTGGTGTATATCTCGCAGAAGACGTCGTTGCAGTTGATGTATACCCTTCCAACGACGTCGTTATAGTTGGTGTATATCTCGCAGAAGACGTCGTTGCAGTTGATGTATACCCTTCCAACGACGTCGTTATAGTTGGTGTATATCTCGCAGAAGACGTCGTTGCAGTTGGTGTATACCCTTCCAACGACGTCGTTGTAGTTGGTGTATATCTCGCAGAAGACGTCATTGGAGTTGATGCATACCCCATAGACGACGTCGTTGTACTCGCTATATTACTAGTATAACCATAGCTTGAAAAATGAGGAGTACTAGGGTGATAAGTATGAAGTAAGGCAGATTCCGCATCACTTACAATTTCAAAAATTTTTTTCTTCACTTCCAGTTGTATCTCTAAAGGAAATGTTTTGACCGTTTGTGTCATACTTAAGAAAAACATTGTTATGGGATCATTATTTTCCTTGGCCTTGTTGCTCTTTAAATAATTATCTAATACTTTTGCTAGACTTTGTTCTCCTGTATATGACTCGCTTGATCTACTACGATTGTTTGTTTGATGTGTACTTGAATCATAAGCTGTACTTTCAGTTGACTGACTCTCATTATCTGTTAAGTCTTGTTCTTGTGGTGGAGACATTGGGGATAAGTTTGTAACTGTGGCTCTGTCCTTATAATTTTTATTTAAAAATGAAAGAATGTTTTCATATTTTATAGGACGAGTCACTGTTGCCGCAGAGCCACTCCTGGGAGTTTGTCTTTTTTTTAAAGCCTTCCTATAGTTTTCTCTAATTCTGGTCCACTTTTTTTTGCAATCTTCAACTGAAAATAAGAAAATAAAATTGTAGGCAAGTAGGCACATTTATATGATTGTTAAGACACTCTAATTTTTTTGCAGGTATTTATTTTATGGAAACAGTCTGAAATCAATAGCATATGATTATCGAATGGGGAAGGAAACAGCTCGTCAAATTGTATTGGAAACAAGTCAAGCATTATGGGATATATTATCGCCAATAGTAGTACAGGCACCAACTACAGAAGATTGGAAAGCAATAGAAGACAAATTTGCAACAATTTGGAACTTTCCTAATTGCATCGGCGCAATCGATGGGAAACATGTTGTGTGCCAAGCACCTCAAAATAGTGGTAGCATGTTTTTTAATTACAAAAAAACTTTCAGTGTAGTACTACTAGCAGTTGTAGATGCAGAAAATAATTTTGTTATTGTGGATGTTGGTTCCTACGGTAAAAATAGTGATGCAGGAATTTTCTCAAACTCTCAATTTGGGAGAAAGTTTATGAATGGTACACTGAACATACCCCCAGTAAAATGTTTACCTGGTACTGCTGATTCTATGCCACACGTATTCGTAGGTGATGAGGCGTTTCCCTTGGATTACAATCTCATGCGCCCTTATCCAGCTGAGCAAGCACGCAATAACGATGAAATCAAAATATATAATTATAGACTTAGCCGTGCTAGAAGGATAGTGGAGTGTGCTTTCGGAATTTTGACGCAGAGGTTCGACATATATTCCAGAAGAATTCGTTTAGAGCCTAACCAATTAATAAAAGTAGTTTTAGCTACCATTAGTTTACATAACTTTTTGAACAAAAGAGGACGTCAACCTAGAACATCACATAATAATGCGTCAACACCTAACGAAGAACGGGCTCTGCAGAATTTAATGCCAATCGTAAGAAATGATAATAACATGAGTGCGATTGTGGTTAGAGAAAATTTTAAAAGATATTTTAATACCGATATTGGAAGTCTAACTTGGCAGTACGAGAGGGTACATAGGACATGATAAACTAAAAATTACGCGTTTATCAGTATTGCAGTATAACAGATTGGACTATCAATTACTATATCTTGACCTAGGGAAATAAATAGTCTTACGACTGCGTCTAGCATAAATAATATGTATCTATTAGAATAATAAATACATTTCTTTTTAATATGTGTGTTTACCTACTATACTTACGTTACGGTATTTTATTTTTTCTTTTAATGTATTCTGTTTTTTTTTAATCATTCTTGAGCATTGATTTATGCCATATGGGTAAAAAAGTAAATAACTACTGCTGGCGTAATCATCATCTCGATCCCCCCACCCCCATGTCGTCAAAAATAAGCAAAGCTATAGATTATTAAACGGGGTCAGTGCCTTGACGTTTATTTTATTTTTCATAGTGATTATTTAAGGTTCGACTCCATATTTCCCCACACACCCCGAGTATCTCAATGGCGCAGATTACACGATCAATATTATCACGATACTTGCGATAATATTGAACGTGTAAGCGACGTATGATATTGATCGTGTTATCTGCGCCAATCCGATCAATCATCGATTCAAAAATTGTCTATGGTTTCCATAAATTCGTCATCGACAATGTTGGCGCGATGTGCATCCATACCTACCATAGAGAAGTACCTACCCACGGAAGAGAAAAAACAGTGGAAGTGCTACACTTCGAAATGACAGCTCTCGACTGAACGAAAATTGTATGAAAGTAGCCGTGTATGCGTTTCTATGGTGCACACTTCTTGTTCTACATCGCACTTCCCCTTTGAGCGTAAGCGAATTTTTTTCTTCCGTGTACCTACCTAACAAAAATGCTCATATTATTTATGCTTTGATGGATATGCGTGCGAGAAACCAGTAATATACTAAAGAATTATTTTATAATAATTTCGTGAAAGTTCTATGACAATATTTCAAATATGTTAATATTAATTCTTTAATATTTAAATGTTTCCAGCAAATGTGAAATATTTAGTCATTTACTCAAATCCTTTAAAAAATAAATCGAATTCATAAAAATACTTACCCCTGAGATTTATTATTTTTCTTATTTCTTCCCAAGCATTCTCTTTACGGTGTTGGTCACTGTATTCCGCCGACTCCATGTCATAGAGACAAGGATATTTCTGCACTAAAACTATCAAATTTTCGTCAGTCATTGTTATTTCCATCCGTACGGCATGAATGAACAGGCTGCACTGAGCTGACGAGCGGCCGCGTGCGCCATTGTACGATAGAGTGAGACAGCATGCGACAGCAAGTGATCGGCGGTGAAAGGATGCGTTAGCATGCTATCGCGCGCTTCAGCGTTCCGGAGTCCCCTGCCGACCATTGCATTTTGTCCGTGATGCCGATCGCCTCGAGGATTCCGCCGCGTGCTATCGCATTATGCTTTCTGTCTCGGTCTAGCCCTTCATTGCATGATTTAAGATATCCTTGTGAAAAAAATCATAAGCATCCAATTATAGCCCAAGGTTATGTAAAAAATAATAAAAAAAATATATGACATTTCTAAGTATTTATTTTTTAATTAAAAACATATGATGGATATTTACATCATTATGCAATCAGTATCAATGAGCCCAGTACAAAATATAATAATGAAAAAAAAAATTAATTTTTGTGGTAATTCCCAAAGCAGTTGTTATTTTTATTTAAACAAAGATTGACACCACACTTGCTGCAACTTATTGTAGAATATCCCTTACATTGTGGGTACTTACAACGCAGTGACCCACCAACTATTGGCCAGTGATCTATTCCATCTCTTCTTATATCTTTTGGTGGAGCCACAACAGCTGGTCCCCTCTTCCTTTTTGCTTGGATTTCAGTTTCTAATGAACTGGTACTGGGACGACCTCTTTTTGTTTCTGTATCAGCTCCAATAGTGCACAAAACATGGGCTAATTCATTGCGAAAATTACCCATAGAAAGTATATCTTTATTTGGTATATTTCTACTTGCTGCATTTTTCTTGTACACTATCCAAGAATTAATTACTGTCAAATCAAGGAGATGGAAGAAGATGCGCAAGTACCACTTTTTTGACCTGACGGGAATGTGGAACCTTCCTAAAAAACTATCCATAAGATCCACACCCCCCATATGTTTGTTATATTCCTGGACAATTTTTGGACAACTAATTTCTACCTTTTCCTTTTTGGACTTGTCATACCTAGTGACACTAGACACTGGTGCTGCCCCAACATAAGTTGATAAAAGAGTTACAATTTTGTTGTCCTTCCAGGTGACACAAGCCATATCAATCCCATCAAATGTTGATGTTCTTTCTTCATGACTGCCTCTTGGCACTGCCTTCTTCATAAACTCTTTTTTTTCTGGCAATTTTGAGTTAGGGATCCTGTTTTGCTGGACAGTGCCAACACACTGAATTCCTTGTTTGGCAAGAAAGTAAATTAGAGGCAAAGATGTATAAAAGTTATCAAAGTACACTATATAATTTTGATACCTTGGAACACCCCTCAGTAAACGAACAACCACATTCCCTGTAGCTCCTATGTCTGGTTCTCCTTCCAACCTCCCTTTATTTTCTTGTCCAGCATATAATTCAAATGTATGTGCAAAACCAGATAAATCACACAGTACATAAAATTTAAAACCCCATTTGTGGGGTTTATTTGGCAGGTACTGTTTAAGAAAATGTGCAACCTTTGTTGCACACATCTGCTCATCCACAGACAGCCTTTGTGCCATAGGTAGTGTAGAAAATCTTTTATTGAGGTGTTCAATAACTGGACGAATCTTAAATAATCGGTCATGCTCTGCATGGCCAACAGGCTTATGAAGATCATTGTTATGAAAATGTAAACCAAGTTTGAGTCTTTCAAACTTGTTTACTGGCATAACACATGAAACAGGGCCATAGCCATAAGCAGGATGCCAATAAGATCTGGTATTTTGGAATCTTTGCACTGACATAAACAGCAATATTCCAAAAAACCTTTGGATATCTAATGCTGTATATATTATTTTATTATTAGCATCTTTTTGCATCAAATATAAATTGGTTTCTTCTACAATTTTGTTCATAAAATCATCATCAAAAAAATATTTAAAACATTGGTAAGGAGATTCTAGTTGAGCTATTTCAGGAGGAAAAGCTGAGCTACCTAAGAATCTAATTTTATCTTCATCAAACTCCATATTCTTCTTCTTCCAGACAAGTTTCCTCTTATCCAAAAAGAAATTTAAAATATTACCACCAGGAGAACTGTTTTGATTTTCTGCTTCTTCCTGTGGTTCTTCAACAAGAGGTGGGTCTTCTTCATTATCTTGGTGATCATATTCATCGTCATTTTCATCCGCTAACAGATGTAGAAGTTCATCTCTAGTATATTGTGAATTTGATGGATCTTCATCCTCAGAGTCATCAGCTTCCAGTCCGTCTTCTGACAACCAACCATCTTCCAGCTGAGCTAGATATCGTTCTATGTCTTTGTCTACCAAGTTACTCTAGAACAACAAAAAAAATCATATAAACTGTAAACTTTTATGAACTGAAATTTCTCCATACATCAGGTATGACGGTACTGCATAATGATGTAAATTTACGTCTTACCAAATCGACGTTATTTTGGATATATTTTCCATATTTTCGTTACAATTACTAACAGATAATAAATAACTCACCTTATTTCTACTCATTGTGAAAATTTTCAAAGATTTCCGTCTATTATATACCACAAATTGTTATTTTGTTTGTACCGGTACAACAAATGAATCACCGTCTGCTGGTAACCAAGATGTCATTGACATTTGACATTGACGTTTATTTTTTTCTCAAAATATTTACGTTCCATTTTATCCATAGATACTGAAAGAAATTACCAGGCGCAAAAACATCAACAAGGCGTACCGATTTGTATGCTTTTTTTACCTGTGAACGGCTTGATGGAAATTTCCATCAAGATGCAATGAAGGGCTAGCAAATGGCAGTTCTAAGCGACAGAAAGAGAAAGGGCGACGGAAAAAGGCGATTCCGTGCTGCCAGATGTGGTCCAACCCTTAGCGGTACTTACCTTGCAATCACACACTTAAAACAATAGTATTTTGAGCGACAAGTCAGACGTCAACACAAAATCACCATTGACATTCAAACAAACATGGCCGACTTTTTTTTCTGAATGTTGGCGTCTTGCTCAGTAGTGTTGCCATATGAAAATACCAAACATAACCAAATAACACACCGGAAACCTAAAGAAACAAACGTTACATCCATGACGTTACACACTCAAAAAAAAAGTGGACACTTTTTTAAAAATGATTAAATGGGTGACAAAAACGATATTTTTCTTTTGCACGTTTAGAAATAGATTGAAAATATATCGTAAAGCTAAAGTTAAATTTAATATTTTGAGAAAAAACACTCCTTTTCCAAGTGTTGGCAGTTTTTGATACAAAGGGTGCAGTTGGACAAAAAAAAACTAGTATGTGGGGAAAATCAGCAATATTTTATAATACATTTTTATTTTTTTTCATTAGGGTAGGTAGATATATTTCATGAAAATAATCATAACAGAAGTTCATCGTTCAGAACAATGTTCAACAAAACTCATTTATCAAATAACTTGGACATCACGACAATTTTAAAATGGGGACAAAACAAAAATAACGTTGTACAATTTTTTGCGGCCATACCCATGTAAGCTGTTAAGTCTCGGCAGTTTTCAATTACATAAGTGGGTGTCTAACTCAAAAGAATTATTACAAGACATCCCACAAGATAGACAACATTTTGATGAGGTTGATCTAAGAACAAATAACCATTCATTAAAGACTTTAGGCATGAGTTACAATACTCATTTAGATTCATTTATTGTATCAAGTCCAAAAGCCATGGTCAGTGAGCCTCAGTCTAAGCGTGAGATTCTTAGTTATATAAGCCAGTTCTTTGACCCGCTAGGCCTTGTTGGGCCTTTAGTGGTTGGCGCCAAAGTTATTATGCAACGTCTATGGAAGGCTCAACTAGACTGGGATTCATTACCTGACAAAGAGTTGCTCCAAGCATGGCATGAGTTTTACACCAGCTTAATATCAATGAAACCGTTAATTATAGAACGGTACATAGGTTTGCACAAAAATACTACCTTTGCACAAATTATTGGATTTGCTGATGCATCTAGCAGCACTGCTTATGGATGTTGTATATATTTAAGATCTGTTGATGTTGCAGGCAGTGTTAAGATATCCTTGTTATGCTCAAAATCACGTATAAACCCTGCTTCACAGAGTTTATCTGTGCCAAGGCTTGAGCTAAATGCTGCTTTACTGCTCGCTAAGTTAGCCAGGAGAGTCCATGAAACACTGTTAGTTAAAATTAATGTTCAAGATGTTTGTCTCTATTCAGACTCGCAAATCGTTTTAGCGTGGCTTAAGACTGACATAAATACATTAAAGGCATATGTAGCTAATCGTGTGAAGGCCATACAGGAACTTACAAAATCGTTTACATGGTCGTTTGTTAGTTCACAAGAGAATCCAGCTGATTGTCTTAGCAGAGGAGTGGCACCGCACGAGCTAGCTGCTCACCCTCTTTGGTGGAGAGGGCCACAATTTTTACATTCAAGTAAGTATGAACCCAATTTAAAATTTACAATGCCATCAGAGTTACCTGAGGTCAAGGACCCTTCCACATGCTTGAGCGCTATGGTTTGCACTACTGCGGTTTCGAAAAAATTATGTCTCGATTTTCTTGATAAATTTTCGGACATAAATAAAATGCAAAGAGTGTTAGCTTATATCTTGCGCTTTTGTCAAAATACAAAGTCAAAGGGTAATATAAATAGAGTTAATTTTGTAACCAGTCAGGAACTTGACAATTCCTTGTCAATTATTGTAACATATGAACAACAAAAGTTTCTAAATGAAGATATTCATGCTTTAAAATGTGGTAAGTCAATTGTTAAGGGTAATTTAAAAGAACTTTGTCCTTTTATTGACGACCGAGGTTTGCTGCGTGTAGGAGGCCGGTTAGAAAATGCGAATATACCTTATTCACAGAAGCATCCCATTATTTTGCCACGGGATTCGCGAGTCACTAACTTAATAATTCGTAGTGAACATTTAAGAAACCTCCACGCAGGCCCTAAGCTGACCTTGTCGTCACTGAGACAAAGATTTTGGATAGTACATGGTCTTAGAGAAGTTAAAAAAGTTTTGCACAAGTGTACCATTTATTTTAGGTTAAAAGCTGAAGCTTCTAAGCAATTAATGGGCTCGTTGCCTCCTGAAAGGGTAAAAGCATGTCGCGCATTCCAAAAAGTTGGTTTAGATTATACCGGAGCAATATCATTGAAAATAGCCCGAATTAGAAAGCCAATAATCACAAAGGGTTATGTCTGCTTGTTTGTGTGCTTCGTAACCAAAGCAATTCATTTGGAGCTTGCTTCAGACTTAAAAACTGAAACCTTCATTGCATGTTTAAATAGGTTTATTGCCCGAAGAGGCCTGCCAACTGACATATACAGCGACAATGCTTCAACCTTTAAGGGGGCAAAGAAGCAGTTAGATGATATGTACAATTTGCATAACTCAACTGAACATCAAAGATTGGTTGCTCAATTTACAGCTCAAAAGAGAATAAATTTTCATTTCTTGCCATGTTATTCACCTGTATTCGCTGGCTTGGCAGAGAGTGGTGTAAAAAGTTGTAAGAATTTGTTAAAAAGAGTGTTACAAAAGTCGAGTTTAACCTATGAAGAATTGTATACCGTTTTGTGTCAAATCAAGGCTATCTTGAACAGCAGACCTTTAATGCCACTTACTAATGATATAACTGACTATTCCTGCATTACCCCAGGCCATTTTTTAATTGGCACCGCTTTAAATACATACCCAGATGCAAATGTTACTATGATTACTAGATCACAATTTTGGAAAATATGTAATGAGATCAAATTGTCTTTCTGGAAGAGTTGGAGTAAGCATTATTTAAATTTGTTACAATGTCGTCCAAAATGGCAGATCTCAAAACCTAATGTCAAAATAGGTTCACTTGTAATACTTAAGGACGATAACTTGTCGCCAATGGACTGGCCCTTAGCCAGAGTTATAAATACCTATCCAGGAGATGATGGAAAGGTTCGGGTGGTTGAAGTTAAGACTTCAAACGGCCACACTCATAGAAGAGCTGTAATGAAAATATGTATCTTACCGTTAGAGGATGAAGACGACACCAGCTGTGCCTAGTGGTGTCTCTTACCAATCCCAAGATGATTATTATTGTCGTAGGGCTAGGCATAGCACCTGCCTTTGTGTGTAATTTCGGCACTAGTTACTCTATAAGGTAGTTAATTCTAGTAATATAAGGTTAAATGTCATATGTATTTTTATTAAATACAAAGTACAATGAAAGTATGTGTAATAATGCTACCAAGTTTTCAAAATTCAATGTACATTTCTTCTCCATAGAACTTGTGTAATCTCTGTAATGATATAACTCATAATGTATGTCTGTTCGCTGATTGTAGTTAATTTCAATACACAATTTGATGTACATCTTAGACTCCTTATACTTGATGTTTAATTTTTTGTATTTTGAAGTATTAAGTTTGTTTCTACACAGGATTATTGGTATGTTAAAAATGTAACCATTCTTGTATCTTTTGTTTGCCCCGGCAACATGTTGGAAACCCAACATTAAAATTTTGTTAATTAAGATTTTTATAGGGCAACACTTGTATATTGCCCTCTTGTTCGTTGTGTGCCAAGTAAACGACACGTTGATTTCATATCTCGCAGATTTTTATTTAACCAGCCTATACAACAGTCCACTTTACACTATATTTACATTATCGTTCAGAGTTAGTATCCCATAACACAAGTCTCGAACTTACTTTGGGGCTAGCTCAATCTGTGTGATTTGTCCGTATATATTTATTATTTATTTATTTTTTGGGAATAATTTATTTCCTGTTCTTAGTAATTTCTTTATTCCACTGAGTTTATAAATGACTAAACAGATTAACTTATAGTATATAACAGTGCTACAAGTATTTTCTTATGTATTGACATTAGTTCGTAAGGTACATTAATACGCGAGCACTGTCTGTGTACGCGAGTCATCAAGTCCACGCGAACGAAGTCGCGGGCATCAACTAGTTACAAATATAATAAAACAAACAAATATAAATACTTAGGGATGATTTGGATGTTTGAATCTATCAAGTAATAGCCCGGCGGAAAAAGGATACCTACGAGTATTAAACTTATTTTGGAAGCCGATACTTAAATCTGAACCAAACCGAACGTTGGGTTTTCACGCGTTGGTACCTATGTATGGATGTTTGTTTGCCGTGTGGTTCCCGGCAGAGTAGAATAGGACCACTCCAAGCTTCCCATAGACGTCGTAGAAGGCGACTAAGAAACACAAGCTAAACAAAGCTCACAAACATCAAAGACCTCTCCAACCGGTCTGGCCAGCGTTGAGAGTGTAGGCCAAATCTCCTGACTGCTCTGGCCACTCTGTGGCTCGGTAGTACAGAGATAGGTCGATCTCCTGCAGTGGAGACTGGAAGGGACCTGATGATGATGATATGTTTGTTTATTGTCATTACCTAGTCTGTTCCATTGTAGCTTATTGTAGGCTAAATTGTTTGATGCATTTTTAAGTAGGAGGTTTCATTAGTTTCTTATTCTACTCCGGAGAGTAGTAGGCTATGAAACGTCAGCAAAAAAATAATATAGTGGACGTAAACTGTGTCAAAGAGGGATGTTAAAATTTAATTTTAAAATAATGCTTTTCAATTGTGATTATTCTTCTTCTTCTGTTTTATATTATGGCTTCCACCGAAATTTCAGTGATTCTGCCAATGTATAATGAGATACTAGTATAATGAGATACTAAGTATCGGTGTTGTATTGTAAAGTTTTTCCAAGTAGCATCAAAGATGGCGTATGTTCTTTGATGCCTCGTGGGAGGGGATTCTGGCGGTAAATCTATACGAGTCCATTTATCAGTCCACTTTAAAACTATTTCACAAATTGTTCATGAGCACGAGCATTTATAACACCAAACTACACATATATAATAATTATGATTATTATCTCAACTCTATGCTTTGCACCTACTTAGCAAAATTAGCAACGTCACTATGATTTATAATGATTTATAATACATTGACATGTGGTCATGGCATATTTAATATGACTTTTATGTAAATAAGTGTCATATTTTTATAGAGTTCATTGTAATTTTAAAAATACTTAGTACAAAGATTTCTTTTATTATAGAGCAATCGTAACCGCATTTTGGAACCCTTTATTCACTTACTGTTGGCGTACTCAACAAGTATCTAAATTTCCACATGGAAATTTTACTAAAAAATAACGTTAATTATGTGGTTTGAAACGGCAATGTTTTTACTGGAATTCATAGCAGCTTTATGTGCTGTTGCCCTTTGTGGACCTTGTTTGCTCGCATGTGCCCGGAGATTAATACTAGGCGACGAAATACTGCAAAGAAATGGACATGTAATGCATGAAGCTGAAGTTCTAGGTTGCGACGAACCAGCTTGTCCGTATTACAAGAAAAATGCTCGGTTTTTGATGGTCCCAGCCACAAGAAGACGGAGCTATACCTCGCCTTCAAGACATCCCTCTTAAATATTTACTCATCTGTATTTTCTAATCAATTTACTAGTTTATTAAATGACTAGGTACTTATGT
Organism: Rhodophaea formosa; assembly: GCA_963082605.1. NCBI lineage: Eukaryota > Metazoa > Arthropoda > Insecta > Lepidoptera > Pyralidae > Rhodophaea > Rhodophaea formosa. The sequence continues at coordinate 13,703,358 of OY720222.1, read as the reverse complement.
ACCTATTTATCAACCTCTCATTTCAGTAGGATCTTAACTAGAGACATAGATATAATACTATCAAAACCTACGCGAGATAGTCTATATGAATGTTCCTAGTTCCTGCACACCTGCACCCCTGCAACTTCAACGTGAAACTGACTCAGGACTGGTTAATGAAATATTTATTTTAGATTTCACCCACGGCTTCGCATACGTGAATGCAGGACTCTCGGAAACAGTACCTTTTTCCGGGATGATCGTAGTAAAAATAGGTTTACCGATTGAAGCATGAAGACATGACAGACAGAGTTACTTTAGCATTTATACGTATGTATTGCTTATTTTGCAAAAGTTTACTAGCATGTAGAGAGAAATTTCTACATTTAATTTTTATATTTAGCTTTGTTCTAGCTGTGGTAGGGAGAAAAGAATATTGTAGAATGTAACTATTGATCTTTACAATGCCCGTACAAAACTCAAAAACCTATCAAGAGAAGGGGTAAAAATTGGAGGTACTTTACTGTCAATAGGCAATGTGGCTAGTATCTTTCTCAACTACAACCTCACTCTAGCAATTTGCCACATTTTAATTCCCATTTCCACCTACCCATAAGGAATAAAAATGCAGTATGCACGCTGAATCCTATGTATTTTTATGTGTAATTTATACTATTCTATGATCGAACTAGTGAGAATAAACGTATTATAGTACAAGCAGAGTTATGGTTATGCATATTACTGAACTATGCTTTACCAATTATCACACACATTGTCAACTTTAGCTTATCCCAACACGTTTTTCCTTCAATTTGGCGTAATGCCTTTGTGCGTCCACTATCTAAATTAACAGTATCTAAATGTATGAATGACAATATCCCATTTCTATTTTACCCTTTCTTTCTAAAGTCTTAGAAGCATCTGTTCATAAGCAACTTTCGGACCGTATGCACAGCACAAATATAATCTATCTAATACATTCCAAACTGGCTTCAAGCAGGGTCATAGCACGACCACTGCCTTACTAACAGTGACTGAATATTCAGAACTGGCATGGAGAACACTCTGATAACGGTAATTGTTTTAATTAATTTTTCCAACGCATTTAACACAGTTAATGCTGATATTCTTCTAGATGTTTTATCGCTTTTGAATATATCACTCTGAGTGATCGATTTGTTTTCCTCATATCTTCGTGGGCGCCGGCAGAGTGTGCGTTTCGATCAATCTGATTCAGAATGGAGGGATGTGATAGCTGGTGTCCCACAAGGTAGTGTGCTTTCTCCCATTCTTTTTGCAATTTTTATTAACACACTCACGTCTACTAAATTGTTCATGTAATTTTTACGCTGATGACTTACAACTTTATATGCAAACTAATGTAAATAACATAAGCAATGCTATAGCATCACTTAATTCTAATCTCCTTAATATATATGAATGGTTTAACAGCTATGGAGTTGCGGTTAATCCTCCAAAGTGCAAAGCCATTATTGTAGGTAGTAATCGACAGTTAGCACATCTTCCCATATTGTACCTCTTTCGAAATATGTCAAAAATCTAGGTCTTTTTATCGCAGAAGTCGGTCGCAAAGGTATTTACTTCTATGCATCAACTGAATCTCCTCAAGAATTTTCTTCCTTTCGAAACCAAATTAATGCCGGTCGAATCCCTTATCCTTCCCATCATTGATTATGCTTATGTGTGCTATGTGGACATAACTGAAAATCATCTCAATAAATTAGACCGCCTTCTAAACAACTGCAGAAGGTTCATATTTTGTTAACGCAAGTATTACCATTTATCCTCTTATCGTTTCCAGCTTAAATGGCTCACCATCCGACAGCGCAGAAATTTACATATCTTATGTCATCTTCATAGCATTCTCTATAATCCGTTAGTCCCCACTTACTTGACCTTACAATTTCAGCTTCTATGCTCCACCCATGAAAGAATTCTTCGCTCTTCAGACACTATAGGTACGTCTAGCTATCCACTTCATCACTCTAATTTTCTTTCCAATTCTACCGCCGTTACGGCTATACGTCTTTGGAAAGCCATCCCTGACAACATTATGAGGGCACAGTCGCGTGCGTGATCTCTTCAAATTGCTTGTTACTAGACATTATCGCGATCAAGTTTTGCTGCAATAGTATATGTACATATTTTTTTTATAATAAGTGGAGGTATGTATGTTTATTTATGATATATTGATATTTATGTAGGTACATATGTATTTATATTTCAATTGTAATAAGTAATTAAATATAACCTCTTTTTTGTCGTTTGCATAATGAATAAAATGTAGGTATTTACTTTAATATTTATTAATTCAAACTTAATTATTCATCATCATCATCATTTCGTGTAGGTGACACGGTCAGTCGACCATGCACACCCTGGTGTCAGAGTTCTTCAGAACCGCCTCTCGGCCTCTGACGTGGTTCCTTTAACGACTACCAGATGGCAGCCGGGACCACCGGCTTAATGTGCCTTCCGAAGCACGGAATCATTTTTCTTATCAGACAATCAGATGATTCATGCCTGCAATGTCCTAACCAAACTGGAAACAACTTAACAAAGTATGCTTCCCGTGGGAATCGAACCCACGACCCCCGGGTCAACAAGACAAACGCCTTAACCACTGGACCACGGAGGCAGTTAATAACTAACTTAACTAACTAACTTAATTATTGTATCTCCTTTATATCTATCGTTATAACTTACACCCTTCCTATCAACTTTTTACCACATCCCTAAGGTAAAACTGGGTAAACAATGACGGGTAGGCAATGCATAGCATTAAGTTATTACCTTTTGTACAAATCATAATGATTGTATGTGCAATAAATTAATTAATAAAAAATAAAATAAACAAACTTTTCAAAATTCTTTCTCTAGAAAGCTAATTTATCTGCGGGTGACATTATGTGGAAGGATTCGCCATAAAATTGCTAGCCTTCAATAGAGTCCTATCTGGAGTGTATTGTTTCATCAGCATTTGCTACTCAGAAATAATGTTATATAAGCATAGGAAGAACGTGGTTTATCTGAACTACTGCTAATAGACGTTTCTTTCGCGCTCTGCAGGACTATTTGCTAACTTTTGACAGCTACGGTGTACATCATTTTCATGACAACTTCAATATTCATTCCGGCTTCAGTATTAATGACTATTTTTATTTAAGATATGAAAACCGTAATGGATGCTAAAGTGACAATCAAATCGTACACCTCGTTAGCAAATATGGCCTGCTGGCCGTTATCCACTTTTAAACCACACATCTACGATTAAAAGGCTAGTACGCACGGTATGGTGTTTTGAAAATGAATTTATAATTCTTACTTATTCTTATTCAAATACATTGACATCGAATGGAAGAAATCTCGTACAAGGAAAAAACAGAAAGTGCAGATACATAATAAATGTTTTAATCGACTGTAAAAAAGGAGGCGTTTTAAATATAATTGGTATAAAATATAATTCGAATCGAAACATATTAACGTTTGACAAATCGACACTACCAATAGACTTGACAAATTAGAACTTTTCTTAGACTTGACTTGACCAATCAGAAACTTTACATGGTTTGGCGAAACGAAACCTTATTCTTAACATTTGACAAACTTATACAAGAATGGGTGATAGAAATTTGCTTGACGAATCAAAACAATTTTCAGGCTTGACCAATCATAATCTAAACCGAAAAAATATCCCAAAACAAGCGTCCACGGCGTTTGCAACCATATAGCACTTCAGAAAGACGATTTTTTTTTTAAATCTATGCATAGCACATTAAAAAAACAGTCGTCTGAATTGTTCTTCAATGATATTCAGTTATCCTAGAGTTGAAGGTTCGTACTACAAGCATAGGTAGGTAATTGTTTTTCGTTCGGAAAACATCAGATACTTATAGAAAAATTCCGGCTTATGTAAGCTTTGAAGCGTCCAAAATATTCCTGGATTGTTACTATTTTAATAAGGAAAAATAACGCAACAATATGGGTATGATATGGTTATTTAATTTGTAAAGATTTGAAGATACCTTTTCACACTGTTTCATAATAATCAAAATTTTTCATTGTTTTATAATATTCATTCAATCCAAGGGACGGTAATCTATATCTTCATTGTCAACACTTATTGGTGGATCGCGTTTGTATTTAGGGTTAGAACCATAGCTTGCCCATTCGAAACGGGGGCTCAGAACCATGTAACTTTGGGATTGATGTGAGCGACTTTTAATGGGTGCATCGCCGCAGAAGCCCTCAGTGCTATTTGTTTTTGCCTGCAAATAAAAAGAGTGATTAAATTGTGTACTATAGTTCCCATATAGACAGAATTAAGTATTTATTTTTCTGCTTAATCGCAAGGAAAAGTGCTGACAACACAACACATTGTGATGCATCGCGCGTAATCACTATTATCCAAAGGAAGGCAACGACATGGTGCGTGTGACATGGTCTAATCTGAATCGGAGCCTTTTCAATTTTGGAGTACCTATTTTGGTAAGAGTAGCCGTACTCTTTGTGGTGTCAACTTGGCTTGTTCTTTCTATCAGAAAAGGTGGTAAGTAGTTATGTAAATCTTCAGTTAGGTATGTTATAAATAAATATAAATAAATATTTAGGGACTTATCACACAAATTGAGCTAGCCCCACAGTAAGTTGTGAACTTGTGTCGCAGGATACTAACTCAACGATACTATATTTTATAATATATACTTATATAGATAAACATCCAAGACCCAGGTCAATATGAAAAAGATCTTTTTTCATCTTGACCTGATCGGGGATCGAACCCGGGACCCCCGTGTCGCAGGCTAGCGTGTTGACCGCTGCGCCACGGAGCTCGACAAATAGAATATAAATAATAACAAAAGAAATTGACGACAAATTGTTATAGAATAGTAATACAAGTATAGGCAAATAATAGGGCTGTTCCTGTGGCCGCATATTGGGCAAAATCATTATAAATGAAACACATTATGACTTGACTGGTTCACCGACGGGGTCGGACCCGTCGCACTTTTTACCGAAATGGAATGCGTTGAGAGGATAGAGCCACTCCAAGTCGTCCTGTGGATGTCGAAGAAGGCGACTCAGGACACAAAAGCTAAACAAAGCTTATAAACATCAAAGAGACCTCTCCAACCCATCTGGCCAGCGTGGAGAGTATAGGCCAAATCCTCTGACTGCTCTGGCTAATATATGGCTATAGTAATACAAAGAGGGTCGTGCTCCTGCAGTGGAGTCTATAAGAAAACTGATGATGAGATGATGTTGAGACTGGTATCCGGTCCCAGGTGACCTGCACCCAGGATAGGCCCTACTGGCAACAGTGGCAACGTACTTAGCTTTCGGCAAAACGTGGGATTTCCTACTTTCCAAAGTCTTTGCCGTTGTTTCTCATTTCAGCCTTACAAATCGCGGTCCATCCATCAGGCTAAAAGTTATTGTCTCTCCAAGCCTTGCGCACGCACAGGCAACAACCTAAGCCTAAGTCCGTACCCCTTTGGTGTTGCTCGCCTTACAGGTTGGCAATCTGCTTCCGGTGAAGTAGCGAAAGCTCACTTGGAGCTAGCTACATAGTCCACTAGCTATTACCCGCGGCTTCGCCCACGTGATATATAGCCTATGTCCTTCTCAGTAGGTACCCTAACTTATGTGTATGCAAAATTTCATGATGATCGGTTCAGTAGATTGGGCGTAAAACCGTAACAAACAAACAAATAAAGAAACTCACTTTTATATTATAAGCTAGGATTAGGATTTAGAATAAGAAAAAAATCACAAAGAAGAAGTACTCACTAGACAAACGGAAGCCTGTGAGCATTTCCGTCTTATGAGAAATAGAACGACGGTGATCACCGCAGCGACTATTTGAAACAATTTTATCGTCGTTACGGCGAAGTGGAACATTTTAATTCACTTTACATAATTTAAAAAGCCTTTTAAATATTTTTTACCCAGAATACAGTGTATTCTGAGATTTTTAACAATAAAATTTTAACTACTATGCATTGGCATTTCTTCCTGTCAGTAAGTGTGACAATGACAGCGATTACTTTTTATTATGGTGGTCTTTTGAGTTTGATAATAGGTTTGAGGTTTTTAGGGTTCTGTAGCCGAAAGGCAAAAATTCGTCATATTATCTGTCACAGCTATTTTATTCCGAAGCTATTGACACTATACCTAGTGTTGAAACTTGGTAGATACGACAGACATGAAAAAATTTTTTTGCCTAAACTTTTATTACTGACGGAACGCAGCGCAGTTTATAATGTGTGGCCTAAGTTCGGCTCTGTGCTTGGATAACAAGTTTAACATTTAGGACTTCGAGGTAGTACTAAAATTGCGTTAGCACAATCTCTACTACTTCCTATACTGGATTATGCTGATATCTGTTACCTTGACCTCACGCAAGACCAATTGAATAAACTTGAGAGACTCCAAAATTTGTGCATTCGCTTCATTTTCGGCCTTCGTAAATACGATCATGTCTCAAGTTTCCGTTCTGATCTCAAGTGGCTCCCTATAAGGCAACGTCGCAATGTCCATATCCTTTCTTTACTTTACTCCATCTTGTTTAATCCTGCTACTCCTTATTACCTTAAAGAACGCTTTTCCTTTCTGCGTGAGGTGGGTGATCCTAGGTCTCGTGATTCAGTTTCCCAACGCCTTAGATATCCTTCTCATTCCAGATCCTATTATTCTAATTCTTTCACTGTGCAGGCTGTTAAACTCTGGAATGCTTTGCCGTTAGACATCCAGAAGGCTCAGACGATATCGAAATTAAAAAATCTAGTTGTGTCGTATTACTTTTCTCCTCCTGACTCGTGATATATGTATTTTCTTTTTTTTTTGTTATAATTTGTATCCTTAAGTTGAATGTGTGTATGTATATATGTATTCATAATAATATGGTTTAATTGAATACTGCGCCAACCCTGCCTCTATTTCAATATCTTCTACCCAAAGGTTGGCTGGAAGAGATTGCGTTATGCGATAAGCCCGCCTTTTGTACTAATTACCTAGTTCCTTTGTTTATATTAATTTCGTGTATTATTTACTGTTAAGTGTTGGTGCAATAAAGCGTTCATTCATTCATTCATACAGAACGTAGTACATATATGTCCATGGGTAATACCTAAATATATATGTACTACCCATGGAGATATCTCCATGACTGCGAGATTTTCGCATGGCATACCTAAACCACAGGGTGCTCCATCTGCTACAATTGGCTACTTGACTAAAAAAATTTTCGTGTCGCTATGTAAAGACCTGCCAAAAATAAACACAATAGTGACCGAAATACATTTCTAAACAAACAACTCTTTCAGATATAGAAGTTTTAAAGACACATATTTTTAGCCGTTAATTTTTAGTCGTGAAAACGCACTGCTGAAATGCCTACATATTTGTGACGTCACAACTTTGTATTTTGTATGGGCGGCGTGAGAACTTTGTTTGGTAGCTATACGAAATATTGCGTTTGTGGTAATGGTTTTAATTTTAATTTTAATAAAAGTTGCTTTAAATTTAGCGGACTACAAAACAGTATAATTGTAATTTAAGATTTTCATACTTTTAAAAATGGTCCTATTCACCCAACTTTAAAGAAGCTTTAAGAACACTTAACGAATTGATATCAAATTAAAAGTGTTTTTTATAGTGTTTTTAGATAGAAATTAGTATCATTGGAAACAAATTTTATATAATCTTAACATTAGGCAAATACCGAATTATCTAATATCTGTGGTAGATACTTAGATGTAACCTGTGAACCTCTTTACGATTTTTACAAAAATATAAAAGTAAAGAGATCTTCCATACGTTGAACTGAAATTTAAAAAACCGGCCAAGTCCGTGTCGGGCCTCGCGCAGTGTAGGGTTCCGTAGTTGCTAATGAAAACTTTGAGTTTACACTGTTCACACTCGCACCTCACAGTTTAACGACCAAAAACATCTAACAATGAAGATTGTATGAAATTTTACATTTTCCAGTACATTTTATAAGTTGGTTGCCTATAACTTTTAGTTTGCACTTGTTCTCGGCTGTGATAGTTTCCCTTTCAACTTCAGTATATACTACTGCTGTATTTTTTTTCACGTATCCATATATAACCGTTTAGCAGATAGAGGGGGGGGGGACACTTAACTACCTCTAACAAAAATTTTCAATTAAAAACCTAATATTTCGGAAACGATCCCTAAATCGAAAAGTGGTGTTCCCAACCTCACAATATTTTTTTAAAGACCTATTTAACGATATCCCACACGATGGGTAAGTAGAGAAAAAAATACTCCCCCACTTTACTTGTATCTATCCTAAAAAAAATTTTTTTTCAAGATTTTTTTCTACCACTTTTTTGCCATGATAAAAATACAAACCTATATCAAATTACAGCTTTCTAGTACTTATAGTCTCTGAGAGTAAAACCGCGGACGGACAGGCAGACAGACAGACATGGCGAAACTATAAGGGTTCCTTGTTTACTACGAAACACTAAAAAGAAATTATCATTGAAATACGTGCCAGCTGTCCTTAAAAAAATGACAATGAGGTTTTTAAAACAATTTTTTCTCCAAGTCAATAGTTTGAAAGATAGGTAGGCGAGGCGCTTCCAAAAAAGGTAAAATGTGTCTTTAACATTTAAAATGAGATAGTTGTTTTAGAGTTTGAGTACGAAATGCACATCGGGTACTTATAAAAACTGTTTGTTTGTAAATTCCGACATCAGCCAGTGGAAAATTTCAGCAAGTCGAAGTTCTAAGTAGACGCACTTCTATTAAATAGAAGGTTCCCGGCAGAGTAGAATAGGACCACTCCAAGTCATTCCGTGGATGTCGTAAAAGGCGACTAAGGAAACACAAGCTAAACAAAGCTTATTAACATCAAAGAGACCTCTCCAACCCGTCTGGCCAGCGTGGAGAGTGTAGGCCAAATCCTCTGACTACTCAGGCTAGTATATGGCTCTGGTAGTACAGAGAGGGTCGTGCTCCTGCAGTGGAGACTAGAAGGACCTGATGATGATGATGATGATGATGATGCGTCTACTTAGAACTTCGAGCAACACGGACTCCATAAGGAGGGAGTGGGCAAAGCGAACTAAACTTGTGTGCACATTTCCCCCCGCAAAAAACGCCAGACGTTTCTGGCGTTTTTGTGTGTGCACACAAGTTTAGTTCCGCACACTGATAGTAATTATGACATTGTCACAAAAAATGACATAAAAAAGAAACAATAATTTGTGTACAGATAAGTCACACACAACTAACACATAGACATGCAATTGCATATGCCTAATTTGGCTTGTACCTTGACAGAGGGGAACGCAGCGTATGGCTACTCCCTTGCGGTACGGCTCGCCGTGTTGTTCGAAGACTTAGAACCATCAGTGACACACTGGGGTACAATTTTTGAAATTTTGCCGTTCGCAATCAAGCGGGTTTTCATACAAAAATCGTTTTAAGACAAGTCGTTACACGTTCAAAAATAGTACCCCTGATCCGATTTGACTCAAGACGTCGCTACAGGCGGCGGCAAAGAAAAAGCTTTTAGCCATAATCATCCCATTGTGGCACTTCGCTCTCTTTATCGAATAAAAATTATTCCTTAGATTAATATTAGGAATACGTAATAAAATTATCAGAAACAATACTTTTCAATTTAAACTCAGGTTAGGTACTGCCGTGGCAAAAAATTGCCTGTCGGTAAGAAGCCCAGTCAATATCGACATCAAACATTGCAAACCAGCATGTATCGGCAGTTTTTTAGGGTTCCGTAGCAAACTAGGAACCCTGATAGTTTCGCCATGTCTCTCTGTCTGTCTGTTCGTCCGCGGTTTTACTCAGAGACTATAAGTACTAGAAAGCTGAAATTGAGTATGGGTATGTATATTAATCATGGCAAAAAAGTGGTAGAAAAAAATCTTGAAAAAAATTTTTTTTTATCGTAGCTCTTATACGAGTAAAGTGGGGGAGTAATTTTTTTTCTCTACTTACCCATCGTGTGGAATATCGTTAAAAAGGTCTTTGAAAAATATTGTGATGTTGAGAACACCATTTTTCGATGTAGGGATCCGTTTCCGAAATATTTGGTTTTAAAGTGAAAATTTTTGTTACAAGTAAGTGTCCCCCCCCTCTATATACTAAACAGTTATATATGGATACGTGAAAAAAATTACAGCAGTAGTATATATACTGAAGTTGAAAGGAAAACTATCAGGGCTGAGTACTAAGTGCAAACTAAAAAGTTATAGGCAACCAACTTATAAAATGTACTGGAAAATGTAAAATTTCATACAATTTTCATTGTTAGATGTTTTTGGTCGTTAAACTGTGAGGTGCGAGTGTGAACTCAAAGTTGTCATTCTCAACTACGGAACCCTACACTGCGCGTGGCCCGACACGCACTTGGCCGGTTTTTATATATTGGGGAGACCACTTAGAACAGTCTACACCCAAGTTTACAACTTTCTTAACCCTGTGCTACTCCTGGGGGGTCCGAAAGTATTGGACATTTTTCAGTTTTTACAAAAAAATCTTACTTAAGGATACCTTTTTCGGGTATTTTTGTGGTATGCTTTTATATAATACACTAAATTATCTACCGTTTGAGTATAATTTGAACTCTCTGTGACTTATATTTTTCCCCAAATTTGGCACAATTTGGGGTAGTTTTGCTTGCTTTACTTTTAATGTGACAGACGCTCGCAATGGCGTGCTGTGATTAAAAGTTGACCCATGGAATCTCATTTAAGTCGTTCTTAACTGTCCATTTGCCGTGTGGCTCCCGGCAGAGTAGAATACGATCACTCCAAGTCTTCCCAAGTCAAGTGGACGTCGTAGAGGGTGACTTAGGACAAAGCTAAACAAAGGTTACAAACATCAAAGAGATCTCTCCAACCCTTCTGACCAGCGTGGAGAGTGTAGGCTAAATCCTCTGACTGCTCTGGCTAATATATAGCTCCGGCAGTACATAGAGGGTCGTGCTCCTGCATTGGAGACTAAAAAGACCTGATGATGAAACGGTTCATGCACATTAGTCGAGCTCCGTGGCGCAGCGGTCAACACGCTAGCCTGCGACACGGGGGTCCCGGGTTCGCTCCCCGGTCAGGTCAAGATGGAAAAAGATCTTTTTCATATTGACCTGGGTCTTGAATGTTTATCTATATAAGTATATATTATAAAATATAGTATCGTTGAGTTAGTATCCTGCGACACAAGTTCACAACTTACTGTGGGGCTAGCTCAATTTGTGTGATATGTCCCTATATATTTATTTATTTATTTATTAAATTCATAGCCGGCCGTCTATAAGAAAATAAAAGTGGTACATGATACACAGGAAGGATACTTTACCAGTATATGTATACATGTAAGTCATCATCATCATCAGGTCTTTCTAGTCTCCACTGCAGGAGCACGACCCTCTCTGTACTACCAGAGCCATATACCAGCCTGAGTAGTCAGAGGATTTGGCCTACACTCTCCACGCTGGCCAGAAGGGTTGGAGAGGTCTCTTTAATGTTAATAAGCTTTGTTTAGCTTGTGTTTCCTTAGTCGCCTTTTTACGGATGACTTGGAGTGATCCTATTCTACTCTGCCGGGAACCACACGAACGGTACATGCACATGTATACATGTAAGTCAGTACTATGTAATACCCAAAGGTACTACATATTAGTGTGCTTCTATCTAAAACAATTTCCGCACTTAGAAATTGGCAACCAATGTACTAGAGGTTTCGCCGAACAGTAAGAGCAATTAATTAAATGGCCTACCACCTACTCGTGCTGATAATCAATTACAGAATGAGCAAACACGTGACTTTTGGCTGATGACCTCTACGACCTCTGTAGCTTTGTGGGCAGACAGACCCATCCTAGAAAATGTGGAATAATCAGTGCCGGTGTTAGTTTTACTAGCGTAATGGGCGAGATTTCTATAAGCACCCAATCACACACGGTGGGTGCGAATCGTTTTACGCTGCCCTGCGCCCCCAACCTGATTTTTGATTCGCCCTTCTTGACTCAGTGCCCTGGGCGGTCACCCAACCGCGCGTTACTTAGAATATGCGTAATCAAGCATATAGTGTTTTTTTGTTTTTCAAGTGAACAGCAACCACAATGTGCGGTCCCTAGTTGGATGGATGATCACTAGTGGCTTAAAAAAATATCTTGTGCTCTTCCCTGCTTCCAAAGGCCAGTTAAGAGTCCCACGTAAAGCCGAAATCCCATACAAACGTAGTTTGGTTTTAGTTTTACAACAGTTAAGCCAATCTCAACCAAATTTCGTACATACCACCGGATAAGGCATATTGATGTTTATAATCAGATTTTAATTTTAAAAACAATACCTATACAAAATTACAGTTTGTACAATACCTATACAAAATTGAAATCTGATTATAACCATCAATATGCCTTATCCGGTCGTAGGTGTACGAAATTTGGTTGAGATTGGCTGTTGTAAAACTAAAACCAAACTACGTTTGTATGGGATTTCGGCATTACGTGGGACTCTAAAGCAGGCGAATGTATGGCGCAGGAGAGTTGCTTGCTACTCGATACTAGATGGCGGTAATCTGCGTTATCCTTTAACTTACTAAATATACGGTGTCATTTTAAAATATTATGTCTTAAATATTGTTTTGATTTTTAATAAGATATATTTTGTGAATCATGTTTTTATATTCTCATAATACGGTAGATACAATGTTGTGTAGTTTCGAGTGGCGCCATCTATGCGAGTCTCTGAGAACAAATCGTACGATTAAGGCGTTGAGACCACATGGTATCGGTAACCCTTTTTCACCACACCCAACCCAACTGAGTACGTATAGAAGTCTACTCGTGAATATTATTAGAAGAGTTAGCAGAACGCCCGTTGTCAATAGTAATAGATCTTTACTCTACTAAGCGTATACCTATATGGGTTGAGTAACTAAATATTGGTAGAATGGCTGGTAGAGTAGAGTAAAAAGCAGTGGTGGGGAAGGTAAGTGGTAGAGTTATTGATACTCTAAGGGTAGAGTAGATTATTGCCCACGTTGCTTGTCACTGTTATTTACCAATTTCTACTTCTCTCTACCGATATTGTTTACACCAGTATAGTTATAAGCATACTAAGTAAGTACTTCATCGTAAACTCTTCACTCTTTAGAGCGATTCCAAACAAGCAATACAACCTGCTACTTACTTATAAACAATATGTACTTGATGTTCGACCCACCGTACCTAAAGTAGTCCATTGAAAGTGGGTGGTCTCTCAACGTTATCTTGATAAGGATGCCTCATACCCCCCACCGATTAGTTAGCAAAATGTTTGTACGAAGGTTACCTATTTGTTACCCTAAACGCAAACGAGGTGTGTTATAAGTTTGATCGCTCTGTATGTGTCTGTGTGATTGTATGTGCCTCTAAATAAAATAAATATATACGGACAAATCACACAGATTGAGCTAGCCCCAAAATAAGTTCTGGACACGCATATCAATTGGAAAGAACACATACAAAAAGTAAAGGCAAAAATGTCTCAGTTCGTTTATGCATTGCGTGAACTTAAAAAGTCTACGAACACGAAAACCGCCCGAATTGCATACTACGCCTACGCACATGCATGGCTCAGTTACGGAGTGATCATGTGGGGCGACAGTACCGACGTGCACGACCTTCTAGTGCTGCAGAAGAAATGCATCCGAATTCTGACCAGCATCGGACAGCGAGAGAGCTACAGACAGTACTTTACAAATTTAGAAATTTTGACATTACTTAATATATATGTATTTGAGCTATGTAAATTTGTAAGAAAAAATCCAAAGTTATACAGTACAATTGATAACATTCCGCGCCGTTATCAATCACGGAGACCGAATGACCTTTGCAAAATAACATCGAAACTAGCGCTTCACAGTGCCGGACCCTACCCGAAGTCGGTCAAAGTTGCCAAAAATTGCCAACAAACATAAAAAGTGAAACTAATGAAAAAACTTTTTATAAATATCTAAAACAGTATCTAATAAAGAATCCCTACTACTCGGTCGCAGAATATCTAGATTCATAATGTCAACCTCCCTCTCGACCATTGCAATACCTGAAAAGGTGCTTGTGTTTTAAGTTTAATTTATTTTTTAATTGAATTTACACATTTGTATGCAATGCAATGAATAAATAAATAAATAAGTTCTAGACTTGTGTTGTGGGATACTAACTCAACGATACTATATTTTATAATAGATACCTATATGGATAAACTTCTAAAACCCAGGCCAATCTGAAAAAGATCATTTTGCATCTTGACCTGACCGGAGATCGAACCCGGTTCCATCCGTGTCGCAGGCAGGCGTGTTGACCGCTGCGCCACGGAGCTCGTCTAAAATGACTAAACTGATATCGACGTGGTTTTCTTATTTGAAAGCAGTTTTCTTGTCCATGGTAGGTACTTAGACATGTTTAATCAAAATTGAGCCGTCAACAAGACGAAAAGATTTTCGAGAGGTTTATGTAAATTGGTATACAGCGTCTAAATTAACCCATAAATTCTCTTAAAGGGGTGACTTAGACCGTCACTATAAATAACGTTTCCTATGGTACCAATCCCCGTAACTCATGTTTTTTGGCCTTTTCATCCAAATTATCCAGGCGGCTTAACACTTTTGAATGAAAACGACTTATTTTGAGTTCTCAGCATTGATCCCTTAGGAAAAGCTTTTCATATTGTCGGACTGAGTCACTCTTAAGGGTTATGTTGAGTGACAATTTACACGTTGTATAGATAACATTTTTACTTCATACCATTCGCGAGATCGAATCAGAAACGAGGAGATCCGTAGAAGAATAAAGGTCACCGACATAGCCCAGCGGATTAGCTCATTGAAGTGGCAGTGGGCGGGGCACATAGCGCCAAGAATCGATGGCCGATGGGGCAGAAAGGTTCTACAATGACGACCACGTACCGGCAAGCGCAGCGTCAGACTCCCACCGACCAGGTGTTCGGACGACCTGACCAAGGTCGCAGGGAAACGCTGGAGGCAGGCCGCTTCCAATCGGTCATGTTAGTAATCCTTGGGGGAGGCCTATGTCCAGCAGTGGACTTCCTGCGGCTGAAATGATAATGATGATGATTCGCCAGACCTAGTTAGTTACTTATGTTACACACATCTGGCTAATGTTGTAAAGTAAAAATACCTAGGACTACAATACCTGTTATTTGTCCCAAAACATAGATTGCGTTCGTTTGATTTGTGATGATGTTTTTCCGAAGGACGATAATTATTTGCAAAAACTAACATACCTAATTATTAATGTAGTATTGATAATTTAACCAATTAAATCTAATGAAAATGAGTGTTTACTATAAGTAATAGTCTCGACACGCGTCAATGTGTGGTTTTGTGGTAAATCCATAGACTAGGTACATAATTAAAACTAGGACTACAATTACTTCTTATAAGTAGACCGTACTACACACTCTTATTTGACTTAGGTACGAATTGCATTGCCGTGCGGTTCCCGGCAGAGTAGAATAGGACCACTCTAAGTCTCCCAGTGGATGTCGTAGAAGTCGACTAAGAAGACACAAGCTCAATAAAGCTATAAACATCAAAGAGACCTCTCCAACCCGTCTGACTAGCGTGGAAAGTGTAGGCCAAATCCTCTGACTGCCCTGGCTTATATATGGCTCTGGTAGAACAGAGAGGTTCGTTCGTACTCCTGCAGTGGAGAGTGGAGACTAACAAAGACCTGTTGATGATGAATTATATCTTTTTCGTCTAATGAATGTAAGTACAAAATGATTCGTTTTTACCTTTACCAAAGACCTTTCTCTGTTATTGCTGTACATCTTTTTTACGAAGTTACATGGTAAAAGTTCTATAAGATTTAATGCCTATGCCATTTTTTAGTGGCGGGACATCACATCATCATCATCACATTTTTGTGTTGGTTTATTATTCAAGCCACCTAAAAGGTTACCCCTTAGCTACACTTATAGATACTTACGTATCTATAGGTGTAGCTTAAGGGTTTAAGTGTCATGGAAGATAACGAAATGTGATACAGCTAGGCTGTTCTGGATTCTACCAGTACTGACACGAAAACAAACCAAAATATAGATATATGTGGCTTCAGAAAATAGGTATTCACATTCCACAGACATCTAGAGGTCTGGATTAGAATGACCTCACACAGTCAGGAACCTATAAAAACAAATGACACATCGTTACGTCGGAATTCAAATGATCATATGCAAAATACAATATCGATTGTCAGGCGCCATCAATCGGCAATGGTAAGCAACGGCGAGGTGGGGCGGATCTAGCTCTTAAAACGGTTATGGGCCCAAAGTCCATAGGACGTTTGGTTCCCGGCCCGGAAGAGTAGAATAAAGACCTATCCAAGCCTTCCGCTTAGCGCAAGCGACTTAGGAAACACAAGCTAAATAAAGTTTATAAACATCAAAGACAACTCTCCAACCCGTCTGGCCAGCGTGGAGAGTGTAGGCCTAATCCTCTGACTGCTCTAGCTAATATCTGGTAGTTCAAAGAGAAAGAAAGACCTGATGATGATGATGCAGTCCATAAGACCAACTTGCTTTTACTGGCATTAAAATTATTAAAATAAATTCTCTTCCCTTTTTGTCTGGGAGAAAAGGAAAAACGTAGATTATATTTCTCTAATGCTTCTCTTGCCGCGCAGACTGTAAAAGCCAGTCGAGGGAATAGGCAAAAATCTAAGACAGAGAAGTCATGTCAATACGCGCAGCGGCTAGCGACCCATCAATATTTTATTAAAATGTCATCCTCATACCTTAAATCCTAAATGGTCACGTACAGTACGCTTTGACAGGAACTTTCTTCCACGTACGCTAAAGTTATGGAATGAACTCCCTGCTATGGTTTTTCCGAGAGACTACAATATGGGATTCTTCAAAAAGGGCGTGAAAAGATTTCTTCAGGGTCGGCAACGCGCGTGTGACACCTCTGGTGTTGCAGACGTCCATAGGCTACGGTAACCGCTTCCCATCAGGTGGGCCGTATGCCTGTTTGCCAACTTAGTTGTATAAAAAATTTTTTTTTGATTCCTTTACCATTTATATGCTGAACGTGGAATTTGGATACAGAGGCCTGACTACCCTGTACTTAAATTAATATAAAAATATCTTTAAATAGGAGTTTTTAAAGTCAATTACCCACCTTAGACAGTGATTAGATAAAAAAAAGATTATTTGCATGCCCACCGTGCCCATTACACTGGATCCAGTCCTCTTGGCGAGTGAATCCACATCTTCTCATTGCTATTGTTCGCAAGTTAAGTGGCGATCAGCATGCTATGTGCGAGTTTGACAGTAGGCTATTGTCCAATGATTGTCCAGGTGTGTACATGTACGAATAGATATACTAAGCTAAATATATATATGTCTGATAAATATATTAATTTTAACACATTTTAATAAAATAAAGCAGAGGTTTGTAATTGCACAAGGAAAATCAATAATCCAAATCGTAACATCAATGTCAGACACATTCTACGTGGAACAGAGTCGGCCAGAATTACTTATATTAAAGAAGATTGAAGCATCTTGAATTGAAAAATCTTGAAGATCGCTTTTTTGATTGACAGAAGGCTAATGTCCAGGTGTGTAGCTATGTACGAATGGATATACTAAATAGGTATATATCCCTATTTGTAGTCTGTATCAAGAGACATTTTTGATGCATGGTTACATGGGTTCATGGGTGCCGTGTGGTTCCCGGCAAAGTAGTATAGGACCACTCCAAGTCTTCCCGCGGATGTCGTAAAAGACGACTAAGGAAACACAAGCTAAAGAAACCTTACAAACATCAAAAAGACCTCTCCAACCCGTCTGGCCAGCGTGGAAAGTGTAGGTGACATAATCTTTTGTATTTTTCTTCGATGTTTATAATTTAAATTTAAATGTGTAAATGTTTTAATTTATGTAATTATGTATAATATGTTAAGTTTTATGTGAATTTCAAACACAATTTGTAAATTGTTAATGAATAAATTGATTGATTGATTGATTAAAGTAAATTACTAATAATAATGGTAATTTATGACATTGTAATAATTAACACTAGGTATAAGGTAATTTAAATAATAAGTTAAAATATTTATTGTGACCAATTCTTATTAAATTATAATATTATTAAATATTGATTTTGAATAAAGGCTCATAGATTGCATTATATAAAAAAAAATTGCATGCTGTTTAAAATGGCAAAATAGGCTTGGTTATCTTTTTAATGAACATCTGCTCATAATAATGTATGTATGTCGCTATTATGTGTCGCCCTATTTTTAGCAAATAAATATTAAATAAATAAATAATATAAATATATACGGAGAAATCACACAGATTGAGCTAGCCCCAAAGTAAGTTCTTATGAAAGACTTGTGTTATGGGATACTAACTCAACGATACTATATTTTATAACAAATACATATATAGATAAACATCCAAGACCCAGGTCAATCTGGAAAAGATCGTTTTCCATCTTGACCTGACCGGGGATCGAACCCGGGACCATCCGTGTCGCAGGCAGGCGTGATGACCGCTGCGCCACGGAGCTCGTTAATCGGAAATTATTATTATATATTATACTAATAAGACTTAAAGCGATTCCTCGGGAACAGTACTTTTCTCCTGGATGAAAAGTAGCCTATGTCCTCCGTACTCCAGACAACGTGTATGAAAAATTTGAAAAATGAAAGCGTAACAAGCAAACAAACGAACTCATTTTCGCATTTATAATATTAGTTGGGATAGTTGGGATTGGGATGGGATTGGAATTTTTTTTAGCTTCTAATTTGTTTCTTCGACATACTTGAAAAAATTTACTTAGATAGTACAAGAAGAGGCATGCAGGTAGAACCCTTTGACTATATAATCTCGTAGAACTCTACAGAATATTTCTTTTACCATGAAAATGGGATTAGATATAGAAAATGTACTGCTGGATTTATTGGAAGGTTTCTATAAACACCTACCAAATAGAAAATACAAAGAAACCAAGATACCGTCGACATTGCTACTAGCTAAACAATAACAGATAACATTTTCGGGTTCCTACGAACAGATAACAGTCACCATGTGTCTAGCATACTAATTGCATGACAAACAAACAAATTATGTCTAATTCTACGTAGTAAGCATATAACTAAGGGATCCCATCACAATAGAATATAATTAATTGTATGTGTGCCTTGCACATACGCTCAAAGGGGTTTGGTTGAGACATTTTAAGATCAGAGGACAATGGGGTAGGCCCTTTAGAGTGACCGTAGGCATGTTCTATTATAGGTTTACCACCAGACGGCATGACCTTGTAGTTTATTTTGGTTTTGTTCTTATCACTATCACTATATGTAGTATAAAATAAAGTCACCATCTTTTGTCCTATTGTACGAAAGATGGTGATGAAGATGGTTCAGTTTATTTTATTTTGTGATTGTATATCACAAAATAAAATAAATTGAAAATAAAGTCGCTTTCCGCTGTCTGTCTGTCCCTATGTATGCTTAGATCTTTAAAACGGAATTGATGCGGTTTTTTTAAATAGATAGAGTAATTCAACAGAATGTTTATATGTGTAATACTTGCACGGGCGCAGCCGGGGAGGGCTGCTAGTTCTTGGATAAAATCGGTCTACAATCAAGTACATTAATGTGATTTCAACACACAATATTTGGTAGACCTGAACCTTGTATAGTCACCAATCAGTGACCACAAACTAAATGCGCAACTTGCACACAATTTTTTTTTCATTGTTTTATGAAAAGAGCTCTCAAAAATAGAAATAACAGTGAAAAAATCATCTTGATAACCCAAAAACTCTTTGAGATAAAAGGGTTTGAAAATTCCAATTTTTCGTCTCGGCCTAAACGGCCCTAAGAAAAAACAACTGACTAGTGACGTCACTCCTTTAGCAATTTGTATACGTGTTGTGAGGACTTTGTTTGTCAGCTATGTTATATATTGCGTTAAGGGAAATGGCTTCATAACAAAAGTTGCTATAAATTTAAAGAGCTATTTCATAGTAATTTAAGATTTTTGTAATTTTCATATTTTTGAATCGGATTTTTCTAACCAATCTTAACCAAAGTTAATGTATCGATATCGGACTGAAAGTGTCCTTAATAGATTTTTCCAGCTAGATACTTATATAATCGAAATAGTTTTCAAAATATACTCTTTATGCAAGTTCCCCATTGCTTTATAAAGACATTCAAAGATGTTGCTTTAATATTTAAATCTAAAAAATTGAAATGTTCCGGGTGTAAGTATATGATCAGTCAACAAGGACTTAAAAGGACGATTCAGCCCCCGTAGCATGGCTCCCGCGACGCCGTTTATATCACGCGATAAACTATCTACTTCTCGCTCTTCAGTATTGCGTAAAACAAGATGGCGATAGTCGATAAACGTTGTCGCGCGTGCCATGCTACGGGGGCAGACGGGTAACATTAACTAAATACCACTTACTATGGAATCAACCCTGGGATTAAATTTTTGAAATCGATCCAGCAGTGCCTTAGATAATCGCGTTCAACCAAACAAATAAACTCAGCTACATAATATGAAAATAGATAGGTAATTATAGATACGTGAATAACATTACATACTCTCCTTCTGGGCGGGTCAGTCAGGTAAATGCCAATAGCCAGTCCAATCTGTCCTAAGTATAAGTTGATCAAAAAATTCAACTCGGGTCAGCAAACTTGGATAACGTGGACCTCGTCTATCAGCCACGTGCCCCGTATGGTGCCCCACCATATCCGGAAAGGAAGACAACTGAATAAGCGCCCAGAAAGGCAAGCCCATTGTTTTTATGTTAACGTACCCTGAAGTGTATAGTCGCGCCAAAATTGTTGTCCTAAAACATCATTCCGTTAAATAAAAATTCTGATGGCAAATGTAACTGATGATTAAACCATACTTAAATGATCTAAGGATTAAACAGTACGGAAATCTAGGGTACTATTTTTGAACGTTTGACCACTCGATTAATGAATATGACGAACGATTTTTGTACGGAAAAACCGCTCGTTTACGAATGGCGAAATTTCAAAAATCGTACCCCGGGTAATTATGTTGTGTCAAAATCCTACGCTACGAAAGATGTAAGCCGCTACGATTGCTACGAACGAAGATGAGTAGCTACGAAGTTTGCTACGAAATTTAATTAGTTGTAGCAGTACAATAGAATGAAACTTTTCGTAGCTAGAAGACGAAAATAGCAATTCTTTTTTATTGTTTGTCAAGGCGAGCGAAGTGAGCCCTGACTATTCCACAATCTATGCATTATGTGGTAAGTACGCTTTACGGAGAGACTATCAAACGTATAGGCGTGTGCTTTAATAGTAATTTCAATTCTTACTCAGGTGGTATGCTTAGCTTATGTGGTATGGTCATAAATTGAACTATTCAATATAACAGGTGAAAAAATCATAATAAACCAATAATTATTTAAATAACAGGACTTAGCTTTTTATTAAATACCTGTTAATATTAATAATTATGATTTTGAAGCGCGAAAGTGAGAAAAAAGAATGAAAATTAAATACTTACCCATTGAAAATTTAATCTAAGCATAAAAATCATACCTAGTAGAACTTTTTAACGCTTTTTGTCTTTAAAATATTAATAGGTTATCTTCAAACCCATACCCCACCACCCATAGCGATACTTTTTGAGTATCGCTATTTTTCACATTACTAACCTAAAATCTCTTTATCATAACATTACTTACATTAAAACTTGCAGTTAAAAAAACTCTCTCTCTCATCCGAGCGTCATCCCAGTTGCATCCTCAGCTGGAGTGCTTTGAAGCCCGGGGTCTGCTTTCCGGCTTTTTCTTTTCCACTTTGCACGGTCTTTAGCATCCTTACTTGTGACCAGCACTTCTTGGGTTTCCCCCCTCAAAAACTACTAGGTACTTATTGGTAACTAGGATATAAATAATTTATATGTACATCACTGATATTAAATCGTAATTTTGTTTCTTTATCCGCAACATTACAACATGAATAACTTCCTTATTCCTTTCTGTCAAGCGAAATGGTTACATTTCGTTACTTCCGTAGAGTTATATTTAGTTTGAAGTGTCTCTTTCATTTACTTTCTCTATCACATTCATCAGAATCACCCGTCATTGCGGCACCACATAACAATTAAGGTGCAAACAATAACCACATTATTATCAATTTATCCTTGGCACTTAAACAAGTTCAAAGTGGTCGAGCAAAACGGGAGAGTAGATATTCTTACATTTTAAAAAAATGTAGAGACTAAAAAAAAAGGACAGTTGTTTATTTTCACAAGCAATCCCAACTAATATTATAAATGCGAAAGTGAGTTTGTTTGTTTATTTGTTTATTTGTTTGTTTGTTACGCTTTCACGCCGTATCTACTGACCCGATCATCATGAAATTTCGCATACACATAGGTTAGGGTACCGAGAAGGACATAGGGTAACAGCTAGTGTTTAAATAAATGCTTTTAATATTACATTTAGACTTTTTAAATTGGTGAATACTAACAGTGCAGAGGAAATTACAATACTTATGCATGATGATTAATATCACCTCAGCCACAGGAAATCCACTGCTGGATATAGGCATCCCCCAAGGATTTCCAATACGACCGGTTGGAAGCGAATGATTATTAATGATATATTTATTTAAAAATTTAAGTTTTTTATAAATTCTACTAGGACTTCATTTAAAGCAGATAGGCTAATTAAAATATGTCCATGTTTCTGATCATTTCAAATAGCATAATTTTATCAACCACGCTGAGGTAAAAACATTTGAAATTAGTTTAAAGTACTATCTATACGAAGTAGTACGTTGGTCCCGGTTGCCATCTGGTAGTCGTTAAAGGAACCATGTCAGAAGCCGAGAGGCGATTCCGAAGAACTCTGACACCAGGGTGTGCATGGTCGATTGACCGTGTCACCTACACGAAATGATGATGACATGAAAATATATTTTTTAATACATTTGCTATTAATATGGTCTTTATGACATTGAGACTTGGATTAGAATGTTGTATTTTAAGGACTGGGTCCTTTTTTACACAATAATCAAAATTGCACAAAAAAACGTCGTACGATACTCGTACTCAGTAAGCTGGCTATTATAGTCGAAGTTGCTTGTAATGATCCGAATATTACTAGCTTTATCCAGCAGACTGAATACTAACTAAATATAGCTTTCCATACTTGCATGTGCCACATTGTGTGATGAATGATTTGATGAAGGTACGAATAGTTAATACGTTCTCGCAATCTCCCGTCATGTCATGCCATCCGTGACCCTGATTCCTGTTCGATCAGCTATTAATAAATCATGTTGATTTATCTTCTCGCCCTATGGTAGTTTAGCACGCGAATAACTAGTAGTAGTACTATAATCTCTCAAGTACATATTAGATGTCATATTCTACAGGCCAGTAGTCCTTCGGGGCCCAGAGTATTTGATAACTATTAATGTAGTGTAGTATATGTATATAGCCGTGTAGTTCCCGGCAGAGTAGAATAGGACCACTCCAAGTCATCCCGTTGATGTCGTAAAAGGCGACTAAGGAAACACAAGCTAAACAAAGCTTATTAACATCAAAGATACCTCTCCAACCCGTCTGGCCAGCGTGGAGAGTGTAGGCCAAATCCTCTGACTACTCGGGCTAGTATATGGCTCTGGTAGTACAGAGAGGGTTGTGCTCCTACAGTGGAGACTAGAAAGACCTGATGATGATGATGATATGTATATATGTTACATACTTATTACTACAACATATACACGGTACATGGGTACCGACCAGTAGCACTATTATCAAACAAGTACTGTGCACAAACTGTTAGACTCCAGTCTAGTAGTCCTATCTAAATTTGCACGTGGAACATTATATTAGAATTATAATAACTATCTATGGTTTATCTTCTGGCACTATATGAACCTCCCCCATACTACCCACCAGTAGCACTATTATTAACCAAATACTGAGTACAAACTGCTAGATGCCATATCCTCAAGTCCAGTAGTCCTGTCTGAATTCGTACATCAGATTAGTTTTCTTCTCGCACTATGTGAACCTCCTCCACTCTACCAGCCAGCACTATTATCACACAAGTACTGTGTACAAACTGCTAGATGCCATATTCTCAGTCCAGTAGTCCTGTCAATTCGCACGCGAAACTTCACATTAGTTTATCTTCTCGCGCTATGTAAACCTACTCTACCCTACGCAGCCAGTAGCACTATGCGTACAAATTGTAAGTTGCCATATTGTCAAGTCCAGTAGTCCTGTAGGAATTCGCTCATCAGATTAGTTTTAGTTTACTCACACTATGTAAACATTCTCTACTCTACCAGCCAGTATATTATCACATAAGTAAAACTGCTAAAAGCCATATCCTGCTAAAGGCCAGCAATTCTGTCAGAATTTGCACATCAGATTAGTTTTCTTCTCGTACAATGTGAACCTCCTCCACTCTACTAGCCAGTAGCACTTTATCACAGAAGTGCTGTGTACAAATTTTAAGATGCCCAATCCTCATGTCCAGTTATCCCATATTTATTTGTACGTGGACCATCACGTTATTTTTTTCTTCTCGCACTATATGAACCTCGTTCGCTCTACCAGCCAGTAGCACTATTATCACACAAGTACTGTGTACAAACCGCCAGATGCCATATCCTCAAGTCCAGTAGTCCTGTCGGAATTCGCACGCGGGACGCTCGTGCGCGGTGCGTAGCCGCGGGAGATACGCGAACTTTTATACGCATGCTAGTGAAATATTTAAAAAAAATTGGACAGTGCTTGAGTGGAATGTGAATTGTTTTCATAAGTTTTTTTAGGTGAGTTCTAATAAAAAAAGTATAGATTTTGTTTTCGTTGCCTGTTGTTGGTATTAGAAATATTTAAAATTTTAACAACTTTTTATTATTAGTGTTATTTATTATGCTTAAAGCAGATTATGAAAAATACTTATTTTTAAAATGAAAATTGATTAAAATGTCGTTATCCCATCACGAAGCAACAGGTTAATCTTTTCGATAAGAGAAACGAAACTATCTCAACTCAAATCCTGAGTATTTTTTTTATTAAAAGTAGTTTAATAAAATAATTTGAAGGGTTATATACATAGATATCAGAATATTTACTAGGGGTTTATAATATTAGTAAATTAAACTAAAATAAACTAATTACATATTAAATAATTATGAAAAATTATCCTAAAACTAAACACCTTAAAAAATATGATAAAATACCTAAAATATATTATTAAAAGGAGACCCTTTAGGCAAGGTTCCAAAGATACTGGCAGCATTCCCCCTTTGAATAGCCCTTTTTATTAAAATAAAAATAAAAGGCTTACTTTAAATTTCCAATCATTGAATGTTCCATTGCCAAAATACGTCATGAATTCCGGCGGAAAGCTAAATAAAACCTAACAAACATTAGCAAGGATAAAATAGGTAAAATAATTTAATATAATATAGGAAATCGCGAACTTATCTACATATGGGTTATGAAAAGTTGGTAATTATTTGAAAACACGGGGTCGAAAAAGGAATCTTCTCCTCTTTTTTTTAAGTTGGCTTAAACCTAAAACACATATCTACTTAAGTATCGTAGGCCTAGTGATCAGCGATTAAGGTTAG
Source organism: Rhodophaea formosa (assembly GCA_963082605.1). Lineage (NCBI taxonomy): Eukaryota > Metazoa > Arthropoda > Insecta > Lepidoptera > Pyralidae > Rhodophaea > Rhodophaea formosa. The sequence goes on along the minus strand of OY720222.1, from coordinate 13,677,683 downwards.
TTTATAATTTTCCTCGTGAAAAACCCGTTTATTTGCAACTATCCGGTTTATAAGCGAGATGCGAGATTGGCGAAAATACTTTGTAGACTATATTACTTTTTACTTTGTACACTATATTATATCCGTACTATATTATTTTTTGGGGCATATGTTCCGCATCCACTTGGCCGGTTAATACCTAAGAACATTTTAAAAGTGTAAGTACAGTGGGCCACATAGAACAGTTTATGTACCACCAACATACCCTATATTTAAAGCAAATAAATGATTTTGAATTTGAATTTTAACTCTTATAATAGTACCAATATGGGGATAGTATACTTTCCTATGTGGCCGACTGTACCTATTAGAAGCAAATGAATCACCAATTAGATTTGCATTGTTTACTTTCGTAATTGTGGTTTAAAACCTATGCGAGTCAATAAACTTATTTATTGTATTTCCACACTTGTCATTAGTAACATGGGTATTTCTGACGTGGTGTATCGTGCGTGTTTATTCTCTCTGCATATCATTCTACTTTTTTTCTTTCTAATATATTACGGTACATAATGTTTCTTGTATGGTTCTATACCATAAAAGGTAAAAAGGAACCCTGATATGATCACTTTTTTGTCCTATTTTTTTTTAATCAAATACTTAAGTCTGTAGCCTTACAGTTGTTAAATGCAATCTTCTGAGTTAACTCTTCATATACTACATACATCATAAAGCGTGGTCGGATTGACCTAGCTATGTAAATAAAATAAATAATTATATAGGGTCATGTAAAGTCTACTCATTATTCATACCTATGTGAAGATATTTCTACAACAAAATTTCTGGATTAATTTTGATGTCAACAATTCTTTGTCCTTTTTTTTCACAAGAGATCAATATATTAATAAGCAACCTTAACTGGATTTAATTAACATAAAATATTTTTACATAAAATATCACACTCCTGCATTATTATTATATTCATTAACACGCACTCAAGTCAACACATTGTTTATCAATCACTCAGAATATTATATGAATGAAACGAAATCATTCGAAAACCACGGCCTTGAGTGACCAGAATATATTAATACATAACAAACCATTATAACCATTAATATTTATACTTTTTTGGGGATTAAAAAGTAAAGTTTGTAAGAAGGCACTGGTTCAAAAGGATCAGGGCAAAGACAATATAATACCAGACCAGGGTTACCTTAGTACTCACTATAACTACCTCCTTATTCTTGAACAGGTGAGTGAGATAATGATCCTCTTTAACATAGGCCTCCTCTAAGAACTTTCAATACAACAGGTTGCATCCAGCGTCTACCTGCGACCTTGGTCAGGTGTCCGACCACCTGGTGTGTGGGTGTCAACGCTGCGCTTGCTGGTACGTGCTCGCCATTCAAGAACCTTTCTGCCCCATCGGCCATTGGTTCCTCACACTATGTGCTCCAACCGCTGCCACTTCAGATGCCACTATATAGTCAGTGATCTTCGTTCGTCTACGAATCTGCTTGTTACTCATTCGATCTCGTAGAGACACACCGATCATATCTCTATAGCTCTTCGAGCAACCTTGAGCTTTCTTATGACGCCCATAGTAAGAGATAACATAGGTTATATTTTTTTGGCAAGGCTTGTCGTGTTTTCTTTGAAAAATCTTAATAAGATTATGTACCCAAAGAGATTGTTGGACCATTAAGGTAGCTTGACCATCCTAATTAATGTCAAACAAATTCTAGAAAATAATATGAAGTAAAAAAGGTTCTATTAAATCCATAAATTGTTGGGATCAAAAAGTAAAGGTGAGTTCTGTTGAATCCGGTCGGAAATTCTAATGAGGGATCTAAGTGTAACGATTGTCCGCAGTTTCCAGATGTATTCTATGCATTTTTTGAAGCAACCTGTACTAGAAGAACATATTTTGGAAGTCAAAAATGTAAGGCTATTCAGTTCGCTTAGAATTTCCATGAGTTGAATTTCAAATTACTTGGCGACACATTTTCACGTGAATACCATTACAATGTTTTATTTTTTCAAGTAAAGTACGTAAATATGGCATCGAATTAACGTTTTCGGGATGAATTTTTAGAATAACAAATTAAGGTAACAATGCTACGATTGAAAAAAAAAAATTTATCAGTTAAAGACTTTCTGTACTTTCAAGGACGTCATATAGAAATTACTGTGACTTCACATAGTCTATAACCATATAGACAATCAAGACGCTACTTAATAATTGTAGTTTTTAAAAGCAGAAGTCAAATAAATCAATATCGCGTGGGAAAACAATAATGGAGTGCACGTCAAACATCTCGTAAGTCCAGTCAAGTGAGAGTTAAAGAAATGAGCTTTATTTTCAGCCTTGACTTGGTCACTCTTTTAACACGATACTATTCGAGAAATAGTAGCTATTTCAATCAGACAACAAAAGTCATCTTCATCCCAGCTTTTCTTATAGATAAGATAAAGATAAAATATGTTTATTAGACAGAAACAAACAGCACACAAATAATATACATAATCACATTGAACAAAACAAACACAATTACAGACGAAACACATAAAATTAAAACTTCTAACAACATTTGTGTGCTGTGCTGCAAAGAGGATCCAATTCAGCATGTGTTGGTAGTATAACTGCCAGTGCTGGTCTTCCCGGTTGTCGGTCGCTTCCTCAGCTGTGAACTGTGATGCGTGGGAGCCCGGGGTTCGCTATTATGACAGGAATCCGTGTTCTGACAAATTTGGCAAAGTCTTTTGCGGTTTTCTGCCTGCCTGACGCAAACAATCCATGGGCATCATCACTCCTAACTCCTACGGAAAAATACCAATGAGAATGAAGTACGAGTTTTTGCCCAGGCCGGGATTCAAACTTAGATTATTTAGAGTGAATAGTCAGGGCCCTCATACTGCGCCGCAGCCGACCAAGACCAGCAATAGTATTAAGTTAAAAAATAAACCAATAGAAAGTCAGCAAATCATATCATATACCCTTTTACCAGAGTAAAAGCGGCGAGCACGCCAAACGTCTCGTAAGTTCATTCAAGTGAGAATTACATAGATGAGCTTTTCAGCCTTGCCTTGCCTTTTATTGCTTCTTTTATTATACTAATACCTACAATATTTTTATTCTTAGTCTAAAAGAAATAAGTAAGATAGTTTAAAGTTTAACTATTTCTGCAAGTTAAAAAGTATATCAACATAGGTATGTTCCTACTTTAGCCGCGTGGTTCGCGGCAGAGTAGGATAGGACTCCTTAAAATGGCAATAACTGAAAGATAAAGTTCGACAATATGGCAAGATTACAGATTTACACGGTGTATAGGTAAAATTTAAAATTATTACACATTGAAAATACTCGCCGCATCGCTACGCTACCAGCTGCTGCCGTTTTGGTGTGAATCGTCCCGAAAATAAAATCAATTAAATCCGTAACATTTCCATTGAATGAGACTCATAGAGGTAAATATAACTAGATTAGTACATTGTCAATTAAATGAAATAGAACATAATAATGTTATTAAATGGGCAAGTACCAATAAAATAGTTGCCGAAATAGGTGGCGTGATAAATTGGGGAATGAGCGCTGACCTTCCGGTTACAAAAGTATGCACTTTGCTGATAATTACTATCGTACTTTCGTGACAATATAATAGCTTTACGTTCACATTATGGGTCAGATTTACAGAGCCGCTATTGTGACAGCATTCAAACTGTGATAAGTAATGATTTGGCGACAGTTTTTCCGCCCGGTTGCCTGACTGACCCTAATTCCTTAGGTAAAAAAAGCTTAGATAAGTACCTACACATCTGAAAAATATAGAACTACTTAGCTGAACTTGACGACCTTCACGTGACCTTTATGACTCTTTGCAACGTTACGCCTGTCCAGAGGGTTAAGAGGGTAGGGATAGATAGATAGATAGATAAAACATTTATTTGCTTTCTGTAACACACACACACACAACTTTATACAATATTGAGCCAAATAAAACCTTAAGACAAACATGCATTTGTGTGCCACAGACACACAAAAAGGCTTCAGCTCAGCTAAACGCTACCCTCTGCGAGTAGCAGCTGATTTTCAGCTGGCGCCTTTGAGTTTGCGCAAACAAGAATACACACTGAGGTACGTTTTACAGAAAAAAATACTAATAATTACATCACAGTCAAATTGGGATTCATTCAAATTATTAAATAACATTATAATACAATTGCTAATAGATGTCAAAATGAAATAAAAAGGACAGTAATAGAATAAGAACATTGAACGAAAGTATATTAAAATTGTAATAAAATAAAATAAAATTAGATCGTATAATAGCAGAGTACAGCTGCACAGAACAGTTAATATAATCAACATAACTTCCACAATATCCCCCTCGCCATGTCTGACTAAACAAACAGAACGAAACAGAACAAAAGTAATGTCAATTTAAACGTTCAAGGAGTATATTCGACTAATGCGGCGAGCAAAGCATTTGGACATATCGTTTTTTTGAGTTTCAAGAAGATGTAATTTAAATAACTTTTTGAAAGTAAATTTGTTTGTAACCTTTCTGATGGGTGGAGGGATATTATTCCAACACTTTGCTGCCGCGTATCTGAAACTACCTGTGAACGCTACAGTTTTATGGTCTTGTGTTGAAAGCACGGGACGCGAACACCTTTCATGGCGTTGTGATAGAAACATGAGCTTTTCGAATAAATATTCAGGTTGTTTTAGTCTGATCAGGTCAAATAACAGACTCGCAAGGTGTTGTTGTCTGCGTGATTCCATTTTAAGCAAGGCCGCCTTATTAAAGTATGGCGTTACGTGCCTTCTAGGAGGAATGTCATAGCGATCCGTAGTAAACACTTAAAGTTTCTCCATGTCCGTCTGTCTGACTGTTTTTTAGGGTTCCTCCCATACATACCAAAACTGGGCATTTGTATTTTTTTCATCAATCCTCAATTTTTAGATTTCTGGGTTTCGTTTGTGGTATTTTAAGTCCCTAGAGAAGCTAAATGGTTACCTATTTATGGAATGAAAAAAAACGTGAAAAAATTCAGGGGGCAGCCGGGGCAGCATACATTAAAAAGTTAAAGCTAAGTCGTTGGTTCCGGCTCTCATCATTGATGGCAGCGTAGTACCTACATATATCTCCATGATGGCAGACGTTAAGCTAAGCCTCTAGACAGCTTGAAAAATGTGACACCAGGTCACTTGCACACGAATAACAACATACTATTTGGGTGGCTTTCCCTTCCACCTTTAGATTTGTTTTAGGTATGTATTCATTGAATTGACAGTAAAAAATGTATGGCAGGTATCGAAATGTGTCATATGATCATTATGTCATGCTGAATTTTGAAAAATATTTATTACTTATACAGAAAAAAGTCTGATATAGGAGTCAGCGAACCCTGATACGTAGTTTACACTTGAGAACTGTAAACCGATAAACCCTCGAACCTATGTGGGATGCGATGATTAACGACCACGACCTATTTTCAGCGTGAAATAATAAACCAGAGTTGAACTAGACCTGCCATCAATATGAACCTACATGGAACCTATAAATAAAGATACAAAGTTCTGCCTAAAATAAACAAATTCAAAGAAAAGCTAAGTATGCGCCACAAGTGCGTCAATGTTTTCATATAAAAATTGGCATCGATTCAGCTCTGGAATCATAACAACCTAAACATGAGGAGTCCCACTTATAGTGTTGGTGACCTCACGTGGGTGGTCAATTAAAAGCTTGTATTAACCCTACATGACATCAACTTCTCCAAAGGCCCTATAATTGTTAAATCTACAGGTTTCTTTTTTAATTCATTGGCATTCTTTTAAATATTTTCTTTACTCATACTTTAAAGTAAATTAAAATTACACATTTTTCACGTTTGGGAGAGAAAGCTCAAAAGTACCGATAGAGGTCATTTCTTTAGATGAAAAACCAAAAAATTAATCAGGACCGAATTACCAAAACCGCCGAAAATTAAATTCATCAAAACCATATCCATTAGTTGGTGAGCGAAAACGCAAAACGTGATATACCGTTACACAACCAATAATTTAGTGTTGACACACGATTTTTTTTACATGTAATTTTTTTCCCGATGCCTATGAATGCGATTACACCCTTTATATCCCTACGCAAGCCTGACAAAGGACCCGTAACACAGTGTGTCTCAAAAAGATACAAAACGCCCTTTTATTAATATATTAATTACCCTTTTTTGTTTCAGATCCAAAAATATGCGGCAAGATTGAATTCCATATCGAATGTTTCCAAAAAAAAGTACATAAATAAAACTGAAAATGGGCTTAGAAACAACCACCTTCCCAATGACAACGGAATGGCTCCGAAACATATCCAATTCTAGTCACTCCGAAACCATTGTGCCCACCAAAAGCCCTCACCCGAAGCTTTTCAAGATAATTTTTCTGGTTGTGTACGCTTTCGGGATTGTCGGGAATGCAGCAGCTATCATAGCCTTGAGGAAAGGAGAGAGGAGAGTCAGGAATAGGAAGCATCTCCTGTTGCTGACGTCATTGGCAGCTAACGATTTGGTAGCTTTGGTAAGTAAATACATTTACATTCATCCTATTCATATCTTTGCTTTGTAACCAGAAATTAAATTCTTTACAATAATCACAAAAAATCCTTTTGACGAGACAGTTTTATACAAAACGTGTAAATTTACTTCGAGCAAGTTTTCAGCATTGATCCCATTGGAAAAGTTGGTCATATTGACGCTCTGATTCACCCCTTTAAGGAAATATCGAGGGTCAATTGACATTGTATAGACAAACATTCTCCAACTCTATAGGCAAATAATAAAGCATACGCCGTTAAGACCTACCACATCATCATCATCAGCCTATACTCGTCCACTGCTGGACATAGGCCTCCTCAATTGCACGCCATCGAGATCTACATATCTGCGGTTGCTTGCATCGTCCTAAATCCGATCATATTGACAAGCATGGTAAAGAAAAGACCCATGGTTTTTACCACAGAGATCCATGAGAGGAAGAAATGGGCTTTTTCCAGGAGTGGGACACAAACAGCTATATAAAATACCTGTAAATTCAGTCCCACATTAGAAAAACCGAAAAATTTCCTAAAAATAATTCTAATTGATCTATAATAGTATTTATAAGTCCGTATATATTTATTTACTTATTATTTATTTATTTATTATTTGCAGCTAGGTATATAGGTACATTAAAACCGCTAAGCTATGCAAAGCTTTCCTTATCATTTTGTACACATTACCAAAACTTTATATGGGATTTTATTTTGCATTCACAATGCTATTTTACCTTATTTATTAAATAAAGAAAATAAGAAATGGAGAAAAAATTCCACGCGGGCAGGACTTGAACCTGCGTCTAGATCTCAGTACGATCTATGCGTTGCCAATTACGCCACCGCGCTTCAAGCCCCGGCGCCGAATTTCTAATAATGGCGTAATTGGCAACGCATAGATCGTACTGAGATCTAGACGCAGGTTCAAGTCCTGCCCGCGTGGAATTTTTTCTCCATTTCTTATTTTCTTTATCACATTACCAAAACTTTAGTAAATCATTTTATGAAACATTAAACTGTCCCTAAACTGGATTTGTCTTATCTTAAGACCTTAACCTTGAAAGCCTTTGTGTTTTGTTAATTGCTTTACTCCGTTTAGGCGGTTATTACACCGTACCAGACCGACCCCGGTGTGCGGTGCTACAGTTTTAAATAAATATACATACATACATACTATTACGACTTTTTCCCTTATGGGGTAGACAGACAGAGCCCAGGGTCTGTAAAACCTTAAGGCCACGTTTAATATGTTGGTGGGCTTGTAGGTGAGAACTGAATCAAAATAGTGATGGGTTAATAAATATAATAATCCCAATCCCAACTAATATTATAAATGCGAAAGTGACTTTGTTTGTTTGTTAGATACGCTTTACGCCCTATCTACTGAACAGATCATCATGAAATTTTGCATACACGTTGCCTGGAGTACGGAGAAGGACATAGGCTATGTTTCATCCTAAATCTAGATCCGAAAACTAGTAATAGTATAATTTCGTTGTGGTAGAGCCACGCTACCGGCAAAATAAACTTTTGCTAGAAGCGTGAATGGGCCGGCTCGGCCGGGGAAGTACCACACTCTCACAGAAAATCGACGTTCGAGTAGTAGCTTTACCGCTTCTGTGCTTCGTTCGGTGAGTGAGAGAGCCCCCCCTCTGGGGAGGGAAAATAAAGGCCGGCAACGCTCTTGTAACACCCCTGGAGTTGCGATTGTCCATGGGCAGCGGTGATCACTTACCATCAGGTGACCCGCTTGCTCGTTTGCCGCCCAATGACATAAAAAAAAATTATAAAGCTCAAGAGTTTGTTTGATTGCTCAATAAACGGCACCCGCACTACTGACACGCTTCTTTCGTAAATAAATATATTAAATAAAATATTATATATAGAATAGAATAGAAAAATCTTTATTCAGTGATTTACAAATGGTACAGTACAATAACAATAGTTAACATAAAGTTAGTACAGTTCACCAATTTTGTATAATATTATTTCGTAAATATTTTAAAGGCGTCTCTAGTCGCGCGCGAGTGACAGTCTCAGATTCCCTGCTCTGAGGTCGGCAGTGTGATATACACCATTTTTTTTTCTCTTCTATTCCAAATCTGCAATCAGCGAATCTGCGCTTTAAGCAGGTTTGTTGAGGGTACAATGTCATTTTTAAGTGAGTCCTCCAGTGAGTGGCTCTACTCATCATTTAAAAATGGAAGAATGTCTTTCCTTTTTAGTCTCTTACGGTACGAGCGCGTTGTCAGGCCAGCGGCCAGCTCATTGGGGTGTACCTCCAGTTTCCCCTGATATTTCTGCGAGATTACACTGGTTTCCTCCTCGATTGTGCTCATTTGAAGCTCCTCATGCACTTCAGCGTTCGTGTCAAACCATGGCACAGCACCTATAGTTCTGAGAATAGCATTTTGCATTCTCTGCAGAATAGAGATGTTTGACTTGCTACAACTTCCCCAGAGTTGTATGCCATATGTCCAAATAGGCTTCAGGATTGTTTTATAAATAAGGAGTTTGTTGTCTGTCGACAGAACGCTGTTGCGTCCGATCAGCCAGTGTAGGTTTTTGGATCGAATGTTTAGTTCTTCTCGTTTACTTGTTATGTGTTTCTTCCAAGTTAACCGTCTGTCGAGATGGAGACCCAGGTATTTAACATTTTCTCTATGTGGCAAGATATCGTTTTCCAACCTTACCGATGGGCATTCGCCTTTGCGTAGAGTAAAGTGTGATATACACCTAATTCTCTAAACTGGGTAAGGCAGGCAAGATTATATAATTGTCGAGTGCCGGCTTAGGAATAGGATTTTCGCAATTACTTTAATTGCATTCCAAGACGACAATCAACGCTTTTGCAAGACTTTTGTACGCTATAAATTATAAGTACAGTCAAGTTTATCTTCATTTGAGTAAAACAGGTATCAGTTAATAGTGCTCAGAGTAATGAAATAGTAATTTTAAGCAATTGAATTCAATAATATGTGTTGGCTGTGTGGTTCCCGGCAGGGTAGAATAGGACCACTCCAAATCTTTCCGTGGATGCTGTAGAGGGCGACTTAGGAAACATAAGCTAAACAAAGCTTATAAACCTCAACATTGTAGGCCAAATCCTCTGGCTGCTCTGGCTATTATATGGCTGTGGTAGTACAGAAAGGGTCCGTGCTCCTGTAGTGGACTTAAAAAACTTGATGATGATGATGAAGAATTCAATAAAAACAAAAAGTAAAACAATGTTTTGGGCTTTATAAAAATTTATATTCTATTAATATCATATTCTAAGTATTTCTTATTTTATGGCTTCCACCGAGGTTTTGGTTATTCTGCCAATGTCCAGTTTAAAGAGATACAAAATATCGATGTTGTACGGTACTTGTACCTATACAGTTAACAAGTAGCAATCAAAGATGGCGTAGTTCCTTTGATTGACTTGATAATAGGAGATTCTGAATCCACAATAAAAATTATTTGTGTTCGTTCAATTTGTAGGTACTACCTCCAACGATGTGTACTATGTTAATAAAACCCTATGCGATCCTTAAGGGGGAACAGTAGGCACAGTAGCGACGCCAATCATTTTATTCCTAATACTTTACAAATAGAAAGAAATTCAAGAATATAAACAATACAAGCCTTAGTAAATAACGTGAAGTATTTTTGGAATCATGTTTTGATATTATGAGAATCAGTCATTGAGAGAAAAAGTGATAACCGCCAAAAACGGCCGTTTTTGGCGGTAATCAGATTCTCATAATTCTCACTGATTCCGATAGTAATAAACATGATTCAAAAAATACTTCAGGTTATTTACTAAGGCTTGTATTGTTTATATTCTTGAATTTCTTTCTATTTGTAAAGTATTAGGAATAAAATGATTGGCGTCGCTACTGTGCCTACTGTTCCCCCTTAAAGGGGCGACTAATACCGTCATTATGAACAACCTGTCCTATGAGACTAATGCTAAGTAGAATTCGAAAAAAAAAATACCTTTCCGTAACGTTTAAAAGCGGTCAGCCGAGCAATTTGTATGAAAATGTTGATTGTTTTTTTGAGTTTCCCGCATTTGTTCACAAGGAAAGTGTTCATCGGATAGGGTTATTATAATACTAGCTGTTACCCGTGGCTTTGTCCGCGCGATTCAAGTATTTAGCCTATGTTCTTCTCAGTACCCCTATGTGTATGCAAAATTTAATGATGATCATTTTAGTAGATAGGGCGTGAAAGCGTAACAAACAAACTCACTTTCGCATTTATAACTAGCTGTTACCCGCGGCTTCGCCCGCGAGATAAATAGCCTATGTCCTTCTCAGTACCCTTACCTATGTGTATGCAAAATTTAATGATGATCGGTGTAGTAAATAGGGCATGAAAGCGTAACAAACAAACAAATTAACAAACAAACTCACTTTCGCATTTTTAATATTAGTTAGGAAAGGATTGTATAGTATTCTCCGTTTCATAGCATACTCCAAAGTGTAAAGTTACACTATGGAGCTTGGAAACTTTTCCAATTTAATTAGGTACTTGGCGCTAATTATTCAGGTCACAGATATAAGAAATCGTGTTTTCCACAGGTGGGCATGATGAGTGCGATGATAGTGGGCGAGTACGTGCCGGGAGCCATCGAGACCCAGATCTTCTGCGGCATCAGGGTGGTGTTGAGGGTGTTTGGGATCGGCAGCGTCTGCATAGCTGTCACGATGGCGCTGGAGCGGTATCTGGCTCTAACCAGGCCGTTTTTGTATCAAAAGGTATATCCTACATACATATAAGTATATCACGTCTTTATCCCTTGCGGGGTAGACAGAGCCCAGGTCTATAAAACCTAAAGACCATGTTTAGCTTATGTTAGTGGGCTGGTAGGTGGAGAACGGAATCAAAATAGTGATGGGTTGCTAGCCGCATCGCCTATTAACATGATTCCTGACACTCATTCCCTCGATCGGCTTTTACGATCCGCGCGGGAAGATAAGCAACTGGTACATTCTACGTTTTTTCTTTTCTCCCAGATCAGCGTGGAAGAGCAGAAAGGTATGTCCTATCTGATGTTTTCGGGATTGTTACACATTTAATTCGTAAGGCTTTTGAAATTAAAGAGGCTCTTGGCAGACAGACAGACAGACAGACAGACAGACAACAAAGTTATACTATAAGGGTTCCTTTTACCTTTTGAGGTACGGAACTCTAAAAACATCCTAATTTCAAAGCTTCCAGGTACCTATTCAATTAAATTAAATCTCAAGCTAAGCAGAAGACTGCAAGACCTTCAGACACAGTGGGCCAATACTGCGTACGTCCGGAACGTTATCATAAATATTTTAGGCGGTAGTTTTGCATAGTTATCACATCTTTATCCCTTGCGGGGTAGACAGAGCCCAAGGTCATAAAACCCAAAGGCCATGATTAGCTGGTTAGTAGGCGTCAGGGTGGAAAGTGAAAATAAATAAATAAATATATACGGTACAGATCACACAGATTGAGCTAGCCCCAAAGTAAGTTCTTATGAAAGACTTGTGTTATGGGATACTTACTCAACGATACTATATTTTATAACAAATACATATATAGATAAACATCCAAGACCCAGGTCAATCTGAAAAAGATCGTTTTCCATCTTGACCTGACCGGGGATCGAGCCCGGGACCATCCGTGTCGCAGGCAGGCGTGATGACCGCTGCGCCACGGAGCTCGTCAAAAAATGGAACAAAGTGGAATTAAAATAGTGATGGGTTGCTAGCCGCATCGCCTTTAACTTTATTTCTAACATTTTGCCCGACCAGCTTTTACGGTCTGCACGGGAAGAAAAGCAGCTGGTATATTCTATGTTTTACCTTTTCTCCCAAACCAGCGTGGAAGAGGTAGAGAAGTAATTTGTATGTTGTATGTTTTGATGCTACAATAAATCTTCTTCTTCTTCTTCTGTTTTATATTATGGCTTCCACCGAAATTTCAGTGATTCTGCCAATGTCAAGTAAATTGAGATACTAAGTATCGGTGTTGTACGGTAAAGTTTTTCCAAGTAGCATCAAAGATGGCGTATGTTCTTTGATGCCTCGTGGGAGCTTCTGGCGGCAAATCTATACGAGTCCATTTATCAGTCCACTTTAACTATTTCACAAATTGTTCATAAGCACGAGCATTTATAACACTAAACTACACCAATTTCATATTATAAAGTCCACTAAAATCAATTTGCAAAAATGTCTAAGGCAAACTTCAACTGTACTTGACTACCCACCACAAACTCTCCTACAATAAATCATTGATCTATCTATCATGTTAACGCGCTCCTATAGTAACACTAGCGCCACCCAGCAATTAATTCTTTTATTCCTAAATTATATCGAATTTTAAAAATTTAACAAGTACATGACTAGTAAATTACTTGTACTATTTTTGTTTTCATTTTCACTAATATTCGTTTGATAAAGTAAGAGAAAAATCGATTAACGCCAAAAGTGGCCACTTTTGGCGTTAATCGATTTTTCTCTATAAATATGGCACTAGTAAATTACTTGTAATATACAAAAAATTCTATAAGTAATTTAGTAGTTTTGTACTTGTTAGATTTTTAAAATTCGATACAGTTTATGATTTAAAGAATTTAATTGCTGGGTGGCGCTAGTGTTACTATAAGAGCGCCTATCTTCTGCGCCAACATGATGGTGCTGAGAAAAAAAGTTATTGTAGCACAGTAAATTTTTTTTGGTACTAAAAACCATTAAAGTGATAATAGGTGCAAACTATTTAGGTCGGTGTATTTTTATGCTTGTTAAAACCGGGACAATCAATTATCCTTTTACCTAGTAATATTTATTGATAGACATAATAATGACATAATATAATTATTTAAAGAATGTCTAGTTTTCCCGTAATATTCAATGCAGACATTATTAATTTTCAATCTATAGGCATAGCAATACGAAACTACGAGTACTTATATTAAGTTTTATTATAAACCTAAGTATATAATTTCCTCAATCGATACAAGTTTCAGGACACTTGATATCCTACTTCGCTACAAGGGATTTCATAAGTAACATAAGTAAACCTACATGTAAAAACCTTTGACTATATACTCGTAAAAACGTTCACTCTCGACACAGTAGGAAACAAGTTGCTTTATTTAAAAAATAAAAACCCAACTGCAGTTTTTTTTTAATAGTTTACGTCAGCATTAGATTTTTGCTTACGTTACATAGCCTATTCCGGGAATAATAATTAAAAATTTTATGATTTTTCTCCACAACGACAAAAAAATAAACTTAAAAATATACAGAATTAATTCCTCTTACTGCTCTGGCTATTATATGGCTCTGAAGTTACAGAGAGGGTCGTGCTCCTGCAGTGGAGATTAAAAAAGACCTGATGATGATGATGATGATGATAATGTACAGAATTAGTCGTACTACTTAGTACTAGTAGATGGAAAACAAGCAATTGTTGAAAACCGGCGCCCGGGCTACGTTCCGAAAATCCGGAATAATACAAATCTTATCTATATCTTATCTATACTTCACATTTCAAAATCGGTCTAGCCATTTAGACTACAGGAAGCATCAAGGGAACAGACATACTCTACATACATATAAACATATACATACATACAAAAACATAAATGGGTGTCTCTTGGATAGGCATGTAACATCCTCGTCTTGACGGATAGATGGGAGACAAATGCCTAATTCAGTAAATATTAAAAAAATACGCGTCTCAACATTACCCTCCTTTTGGATGGATCAAACGGGTAAAAATAAGTAGCGTTTGCGGTTGAATACAAAAATAAAGAAAAGGCCGGATATTTATTGACTCCAATGGAGCGGCGCACATCCTAATTTAGACTCAGCAGGCATCGCCAACACCACAGAGCAAAGAATGTTCCTCGCGCCTTACTAGATACGAAAGTCACAATAATTCCGCGTGTCAACTCGCGCCCGGCTAGAAGGCGAAAGTCGCATAGTCGGCCTGTCAGTTCGTGCTCATCATCAGGTCTTTTAGTCTCCACTGCAGGAGCACAACCCTCTTTGTTCTACCAAAGCATTAGCCAGATAAGTATTAGCCAGAGCAGTCAGAGAATTTTCGTGCTCAAAAAAACGTAAAAATGACCGAACGTTCTGTGATATGGTATAATAATTACAGTAAAATAACAAAATCCTGATGTAACCTATGTCACAAGTAGTAGAAAATAGCATATATTTGCATTTCTATAGTTACCTTGAAACCCGAACCCTCAATAAACGGTACCACCCCCTGAAACTGTTGTTTCGAATGAAATGTGCTACAAACGCCTGCTAGTCTCGAGTAGCGCGCGAGCGACAGTTACATTCCCAGGGGTACGATTTTTGAAATTTCGCCGTTCGTAAACGAGCTGTTTTTTCCATACAAAAATTGTTCGAAGACGAGTGACCACTCGTCATCAAAAATAGTACCCCTGCTCTGTGGTCAACACTCATAGAACAAATGTTGTATATTGTATAATGAAGTAGTAAGGTTTACGATCAATACACCTTACCTCGGTGACAAACAGAATAACCCGGGGCCTCGCTGTTACAGGGTCCACGCGGTATTTTTTATATCCATAATGAATGAGTTTAGGAATAAATCCCTATCCCAACTAATATAGGGCTATATAAATGCAAAAGTGAGTTTGTTTGTTTGTTACGCTTTCACGCCGTATCTACTGTACCGATCATATGAAATTTTGCATAACCGTTGACTGGAGTACGGTGAAGGACCTTTCTCCCGGAGAAAAGTAGGTACTGTTCCCGATAGATCGACACTAACGCGAGCGGAGTTGCGGGCGAAATTTCTAATGAACAATCATATACAGCGACATCTACAATCATCGATGCGTTGCTTGTTACCACTATTTTCATTACTACAGAAACTAGGGGCTTAGGAAAATGTACGATGCTGTGATAATCCGCCACTGCTTACGAGGCAATAAAACTACTTGATATGTGTTTTATTCCTTCGATTGTTCCGAAACCTTTAGGCAGAACCTAATAAAACCGTCTGTATGTGTTGTTCTGACGTTTAGAGATCAAGGCCTTAGTTAGTACTTTAACTTTTATTAACTTTACCTGAGCCGTTGTTGTGTAGCACACTTTAGTTTAGTAGGGTACTTTGCAGTCTTTTATGTTTCGAAGGGTTAGACTAAAAGTTTTTTTATGGCCACTTTAACCTTCTTTATCTTCTGCTTGGAGTTCAAAGATAGGTATTGTACCTACAAATTGTAATTTATTAGTAAAACTTAGGTATGTGTTCGATTAAAACAATAGGTTGATAGGTTGAAAACATTTGAATCAATTTCTTATATTCACCGGGATGGCACATTAATGAAACCGAACCAATTTCCGTTAGGGCCTCACAAAAACCTGCGGCCCCGGGGTGAGGCCCGTGGCTAAACACACCGCTTGTTTACTAGACCATAAAACTAATAGGCTGTGATTTATTCCTCTGTTTCTTCCATTCCGTGACCTTTGGCACGAACTTATATTGCGATATGTATACCTAGAACGACTGACTTGCTTCCAAATTATACTAGGGGCTTCGCATTGTCTTTTGCCCTGTGACTATGCCCCTGGCTAATCCCGCCACTATTAACGAGATAATAAAAACTACTGGACACTGGAGTTTATTTTATTATTTTGTTTGTTTCGTGACCTTTGGCCAAGACCTTATAAGGCGCCCCGTAAAACTAGATCTGTATGTTATGGTGTAAGGTGTTGAGATCAAGACCCTTTAGTACTTTCATGCACTTTTACGTATTTTAGTCTATCAGTTATAATGCCTGTTATCAGTTTTTAGGGTTCTTTACTCGAAGGGTCTAGAACGAGGAGATCCGAAGAAGATCAAAGAGCACCCACAGGCAGTGGGCGGGGCACATAGCACGTAGTGTCTTTTTCTTTGCGGGCTAGACAGAGCTCAGGTCTTTAAAACCTAAATCCATTTAGTTATATATAATACTAATATTATAAAGAGGTACGGTTTGATTGTGAGTTGGTTTTCAAACTCAAAATCTACTGATTTTTATTTTTTTTACATGAGAAAAATTAGGGAGTAATTTATATAAATAAGCAACATTTACGATAATTCCAAATGTTATGAGTGCATTACATTAATTATCGTATATACTTATTTATTTATTACTAGCAATCCCCGGCTTCACCCGTGGTACATTCCTAACCTAGCCTATGCCTCTCAAGGATAACGTATGTACCTACTCAAAAGCTAAGAATATATACACCACGCCAAATGTGAAAGAATTTTTGAAATCGATCCGGTAATTCCTGTGATTAGCGCGTTCAAACAAACAAACAATATCTTCAGCTTTATAATATTAGTATAGATTACTTACCTAAAGGCCCAGAGCAAGGAATGTCTGGTCGCTCTCACGCGCGAACTTTATTGAAATTCCTTGCTCTGTGCCTAAAGGGCACCAAGTACCCGCTAAATGCAAAAAACAATTGCCCATAGAGTTCAGATTCAATTGCCACTGTTCTTATAAGGGTAGCAATATACTAGGTAATTGTTCCTGATAAAGACATGTCCAGGTGTCGATGGTGTCGTAAAAGGCGCAAATGACGTATTGTTTCGACCTACTTGGATCTATGGTTTGCGTCAGCGAAACTATCTACTTGATGGCTTAGTAGAGTAATTCCATTTGCCAAGAATTCGTAGCTTAGTTTGTTAGCTATCTACATATTAAGTACAATGGATCAAGGGCAAAGGGCGACTACGTTCCCTATTGTTTAACTTAATGTTGACGACCACGTAGTAAGGGTAAAGTTTTGTCGATTTTTATGTAAAGAAGCTGAAAAAACTGGTTTTGTTGCTGATTTTTTTATAACTATATCCATGGACCAAGGAACAATATGGAAAGGGCGGGATAGTCACAGGTGACACCAAACTTTTTACTTTATATGTGTGGATCATAAGTCAGCTTAGCACTAATATGAAAGATTTCGAGCAAAGGTGTCGCAGTCACCATCTACGAAGAAGATACTATTAATAGCATTCATGACGCATATTTTAAAATTCTTAAAAAATATAATCTTTGGATTTGTGGGCCAAAATGTCCTGTTGTGGACCAAAATGCCATAAGTGGGTACCAAAATAGTGCTCTTAAATGAAGCGACCGATGTTTGTTTACAGCCCGGAAAAGTTAGTAATCACTGATAAAAAGTTGTTTGTTTGTCCAACTTACAACAAAGATGTACCTTTTCTTGTTACCGTAACATAACAAGATCATAAAAATTATGACTTTATTAAGTAATAAAGTCATAATTTTTGACTACTGAACTGAATGAGTAAGAAGTCATTCAGTTAACACAAGTTTGTAACAAAAGCCTTGTTTACAAAACTTTATTAATTTTGGTCCTTAAGTCTTCTTACTTTTACTACCTCCTATCAACGAAAATACTAAAATGACCTTCAATTTGTCTAGCCAATGATAAATCTCAACTTCTAACATAATTGGCAAAGTGAGTTTATTTGATGATTTATTTGTTTGTTTGTTACACTTTCACGCTTTAACCTCTAAATTCTGAATGGACCATCATGAATATGTAAATACCTAGCCTTTAACAGTGTTTTTACCTAGATGACATTATAGGTAAATTTAACAATTTATTTAATTGATTTACAAAGAAAGATATAAAGACAGAAAAACTTACAAAAATTACATAATTAAAATTAAAACAAATTACATTCCTTACCTATACATACCTTCGTGATCATGGTCCATGTAACTGGACTGAAATATCGAAAACTCCAAGAAACCACAATAATCACAGTAAATATCCCGAAATGTTTAATTCTAATGTTGATAACCGTGAAAGTTTAAAAAGTTAAATTACATAAATAAAGAGTAATATAAATAAAAAAGAAAAAGTAATATAAATAAAATTTAAATTTGAAAAGCTAGTCGAAAAGACCACCCCTGAGAGTGCCTGGCTCGAATGTACCCATCACAAATTGATTTTTCATTAATATCTCTTACATGATTTTTTAACTCAGTAGTGGATGCAAATGGAATATTGCTAGTCTTAATCTCAACTATCCCAATTCCAACTTTCAAACTAATATTATAAATGCGAAAGTGAGTTTGTTTGTTTGTTTGTTACGCTTTCACGCCATCTACAGAACCGATAATCATGAAATTTTGCATACACTTAGGCAAGGGTACCGAGAAGGACATAGGCTATATAATACGCGGGTGAAGCCGCGGGTAACAGCTAGTAATTTATATTTGCGTCAATGTACTACTACTAACAAAATAAAATGTTTACGATCATGGACCAAAAACCCAGTCAGATGAGAGTGCTGGATATAAATCTAGATTACTATTTCTGTAACAAGCTCAATACAACTTCAAAACAATATTCCGTACTATAATGGTGCACCCGCACTGATGTTATCGAACATTATCAACATTTTTTACCCGACTGACTAACCTAGAAGAGTAATGTTTTTCGCGCGTATATATATTTGCATACATCGATTTATGTAACATCGTCCTCTATATATCCTGTAGCCAAAACGGCTTGACCGATTTTGAAGTGTGAGGCATAATTAGATATTACTCTTCGCTGGATTGTGTCAAAGGCTATGTAACGTCAGCAAAAAAATTTATATGGCGGATGAAAGCTGTCAAAAAAGCGGTCGAGTTTTTTTTTATTTTTTGAAATAATCCACCTGTATTTTTATGCATTCACAAAACTATTATGATTTCTATTATAAAATTTAAAAAAAAGATATGGAAAAAATTCCAAGGGGGCAGGATTCTAATGTGTATTAGAAGAATAGGACATGATGGAGAAATTCTAATCGAGCGCGATAGCCAATTTTTTTTTTATGTCATAGGACGGCAAACGAGCAAGCGGGTCACCTGATGGTAAGTGATCGACGCTGCCCATGGACAACTGCAACACCAAGGGTGTCACAGGAGCGTTGCCGGCCTTTCTTTTTTTCTCTCCCCAGAGGGGAGAGGGAGGTGGGCTTCCGGCTCTCTCACTCACCGAACGAAGCATAGCAGCGGTAAAGCTACTACTCAAACGTCGATTTTCTGTGAGAGTGTGGTACTTCCCCGGACGAGCCGGCCCATTCATGCTACTAGCAAAAGTGATTTTCGCCGATAGCGAAGCTCTACCACAAATGATAACGCATAAGTCGTACAAGACTAACTAAAGTGAAGATTTGTAAATGGCTGTGCAGTAATTTAAGTCTTTTTTTTTGTAATATTTTTATTAAGTAAGCTGTAAATCTTCCGAATTTTTTTTTTATCTTTATTTACTAAGTCTATTTAACATAGTTGCTTTCTCTTTAAAAAAATACAATTTACTGTACTGTGTTCGCATAACTAGCTATTACCACGATTTCGCCCGTGTACAGTCAGGTGCAGATAAAGCTGACGCCATTACAGTTTAAAATCGGTTCATAGGGAGGTCAGGTAAATCTGCTTCCGATTGTACACTACATACTATAATTACTTAGACGTACTTTAACAATTTATTGTGTACTTACCAAAAATAATGGCTTACAAAAACATATATTAAACTTCGTACATTGAATTCTAAATCCCAACTATAATATTATAAATGCGAAAGTGATTTTATTTGTTACGCTTTCACGCCTTATATATTTACTGAACCGATCATTATGAAACTTTGCAAACACATAGACTAGGGTACTGAGAAGGACATATGCTATATATCACGCGGGCGAAGCTGCGGGTCCATCCATCCATCCATCCATCAGGTCTTTTTTTTAAGTCTCCACTGCAGGAGCACGACCCTCTCTGTACTACCACAGCATATATTAGCCACAGTAGCCAGAGGATTTGGCCTACACTCTCCACGCTGGCCAGACGCGTTGGAGAGGTCTTTTTGATGTTTATAAGCTTTGTTTAGCTTGTGTTTCTTTAGTCGCCTTTTACGACATCCACGGAAAGACTTGGAGTGGTCCTATTCTACTCTGCCGGGAACCACACGGCAATGTGGGTAACGGCTACTAAATAATAAATATATATTCGGACAAATCACACAGATTGATGGCAATGGCAATTCACACACAATGGCCGGTCTTATTGATACATCCGTCGTGTAATTCCCGGCTGAGTAGAATAGGACCACTCCAAGTCTTCCCGTGGATGTTGTAGAAAGCGATTTAGGAAACACAAGCTAAACAAAGCTTATAATCAACAAAGAGACCTCTCCAACTCATCTGGCCAGCGTGGAGAGTGTAGGTTGAATCCTCTAACTGCTCAGGCTCTGGTAGTAGGTACAGAGAGGGTTGTGCTCCTGCAGTGGAGATAAAAAAAGACCTGATGATTGCTAAATCAATTTTTACCAAACAACCGATGGATGGAGAAGTAAGCAGTAATCGTTAGACAAAACAAGAAAAATTACAAACCCCCACGCTCCAACTAATAATAAGTAGACATAAATGTTACGTTTTATGCGTTTACGACTGAAACAATTATCATAAAAAGAAATCTAGACGTATAGATATTTATCATAGGAACGCGAAATAAAACTGGCTGAATGAGAGTCAGATTTACTAACGCACTAAAGGGTTCCGTACCACCGTAGAGATTGTCGTTGCCTTATCTAAAACTCAAAGCCCTTCCACTCCAATAAATATAAATAAATAATAAATATATAGAATAGGGCCACTCCAAGTCTTCCCGTAAATGTCGTAAAAGGCGACTAAGGAAACACAAGCTAAACAAAGCTTATTAACATCAAAGAGACCTCTCCAACCCGTCTGGCCAGCGTGGAGAGTGTAGGCCAAATCCTCTGACTACTCAGGCTAGTATATGGCTCTGGTAGTACAGAGAGGGTCGTGCTCCTGCAGTGGAGACTGGAAGGACCTGATGATGATGATGAATAAATATATACGGACAAATCACACAGATTGAGCTAGCCCCAAAGTAAGTTCCTGTGTTATGGGATTCTAACTCAACGATTCTATATTTTATAACAAAAAATTTTGATCACATTAATAATGATAATAGAAAGAAATGGTAATAATTAAATATACAATATACTTAAACTAAAACTAACTAAAATTAAAAAAGTAATAATTAAAGCTAAAAATAACAATAATTTCTATTAACAAAAAAAAACTATAGATAAAAAATGTCCCGCAAATCACTGCCCTGCGGAAGTGTTCCCAGAAGGCTGGCAGCATTGCCACGTTGTATGGCAATGCTTATTCTTTGTGCAAAGAAATTGCCAGCCCTCTGGTCATTGGACACCTCTACCAGCCTTTGGCTCACAAACTTGAAGAGCTTGTGAGCTGAAGGCCCCCACGGCCCCAACGTTTCCACCCCAAACGGCTCAAATATGTAGCCATCGCCGAGGCAGGCATATTTGCGCCGCTTGAGGGTCTCGGCGGCCGCTGCAGCCTCACCAGCCTTGGAACTCGTACCCTGGAGGTGAGAAGATGCGACAGTGTCGACACATGTAGCGTCCCACACTAATGGTCTTCCCTGCCTCCAAGGCACAAGTGTCATCCCATCCGGCCTCTTGCCATCATAACAAATACATATATAGATAAACATCCAAGACCCAGGTCAATCTAAAAAAGATCATTTTTTATCTTCACCTGACCGAGGATCGAACCCAGGACCATCCGTGTCACAGTCCGGCGGCGTGTCGACCGCTGCGCCACGGAGCTCGTTATATACAATTTATTGCAAAGTATGGGAAAAAAATACTCTTTCTACATTTTAATTGTACGCGTGCACTTAGGATAGGTCCTTCTGGCTACGTAGCTTTCGGACCATACCTCAAAACCTGGCAAAACATAAGAGTTGCAGGGCTGCTCTCCAAAGACTTGGCAATTGTTTCCCAGTCTGGCCCTTCCGGCTATACGTGCCAATCGTGGCCCATCAGGCATATGATGGTTTGCTGTATATCCAAGCCTTGCGCATACAGGTAATGCTCAAAGCCAAGGTCCGTCCCTCTAGGCACACTTAGGTAATTTTCACCATTTTTACAGGTTGGTATTACCTCGCTGCCCCTCAGTGGCTAGAATGTTTTTTTTTTGTTGATTTCACCTCAAACGTCCGTTGAAGTAGCTAAAGCTCACTTGAAGCTAGCTACATAATCCTTTAAAAAAATGTATGCGTTCGGCGATTTTATTTAAATAAATAAAATAACTACCTATGTGTCAAAGTAACATACAGAATGGCGTGTAACTTCCGAACACACGAACACTTGTAGGTACTTTCATTACTTACCCTAAATTAAATTTCGTTACAAGCAAATTTGAGGGCATGTTAGTACTATCGTTGATTAATTACATGTAGATTGGGGCTTTCGTTTAAATAATTAACTTTAATTTCTATTAGTGGGGCATCCGCTGTTTACAAAAGATTCAGTTTTTCTCTCAGAATGTCTATATCGTCTAGAAGTAGTTTGTGTGATATGTAATAAAATAAACACTTAAATCTCTACATTAAGTGTATTTATTTGTATGAAGAGAATGAAGAGTTAGGCCATCGTCAGCCTTTGAGTCAGAGGGTGGCAGATATTTCTAGATAATACGTTTTACGATGATTTGTCACTACCGCTTTAGACTGAAAGGGTTGAAAAGATATCTTCATCCCGAATGGTCGACATATTGCAGATAAAAAATGTGATCATGGAGATATATGTACTACGTACAAATGCCAACAAAAAAGTTCTAAGAAAATCAACAAAAAAGAAATTCTAGCCTCTGAAGGGTAGCAAGGTTAAACCAACCTTGTACATTCAGAACACACATTAATCTTATTTATTGCCCGATAACTTACCTACAAATCTAAAACTTTATTAGAGCTACTAAGAAAGTTCTACGGGAGCAGAGTAGGACTAAATTAGAAGGCCTCTTCCCTTCTAATAAAATCCTACGATGAAGCATTCGGAATTACTAATGGTTGTAAAATAATGTGTGTTGTTTCGACGCCTTGCTAAGTACAATTTGATTGTAAGTGTAATTGCATATTTTTGATTGTATTGAGTTTATACTTACAAGCAAGTCAACAAGCAACCCTCTTTCTTTCTTTTTATTGGTAAAAACCAACTACTGCACGAGTCGTGCAGTAGTTTTAGAGTTAATCGCGAACAGAAAGACAGGCAGATTTTGTTTAATACTATGTAGTAACAGTAATAGTGAAGTAAGTCATGTATAAGTAACGCCTGAAATACAGGTGATTTTCTTCCTAGCTCAGGCACCGTTAGTTTATATTTCTTTTTCTATTATTACAGTTAATTATTGTAAAATGTTTATCTCTTTATTGCTTATTTGAATAAAGATTTATTATTATATCTGTCTACACAATATCAAAGTCCATACATAAAGATGAGACAAGAATCAGTTGATTCAAATCATCACTGTGGGACCTTGTTGCATCTTGATTGGCCTTCATAAGGACAGCGATTTGTTGAATGAGCGGTAAGAGGAGTTTGTTGACCTCATATTATGTGGTATTAAGTACATGCCGAGTATGAGTCCATTTATTACGTCCTGTAATCCATTACAATATTGATTTCGTTTTCCACCTATTCGCCCACCAAAACGCCTAACGTGGCTTTTGGATCCTTCCTCCTCCTCCTCCTCCTCCAAAATCCTCCCTCACCTCAAGCTTTGGGTATTTCGAAAGGAATAAAAACGTTTAGTAGGTTTGTTTCTAAGAATTTTCTAGTCATACGTTCAAGACACACGATTTAATGGGCAGGGAGGAAACTAGCAAGGTTCTATATAGAGGCTTTATTTTTATTTTTAGCTTGTAAGCTTAAGTTTCCTTAGAAAAGCTTATAAACCTCAAAGAGACCTCTCCAACCCGTCTGGCCAGCGGTCAACTGTAGGTCAAATCCTCTGACTGATCTGGTTAATATATGGCTTTGGTGTACAAAGATGATCGTGCCGCTGTTGTCCTGTAGTGAAGACTAAAAAAAAGACCTGATGATGATGATCATTAAAATTATATTCTAGCCTTGTAATGCTAACGAGCTAAAAATAAAGCTAGTAGTTCTTCTATGACGTTTCTCCTATGTCGTCTGACCATCTGCTAGTGAGAGTAAGTCTTGAATGTTTAATACAATGATCGGACCAGTATATTCCTAGAATTTTCTTAGCTCCCCCTAAATAGAATGACGGGTCCTGGCTACGCCCTTGCATAACTAGTATAAATATGTATATAATTATTTGGATTAGAACCCCCTATCTTTAAGCCGGTAGTTAAAAATACAATAAAAGCTCCAAGCTCAAAGAACAATGCACCAAGCATGATTTGTAAACAAACGAAGGCGAGCGTGTCCGGAATCATTACATTGCTAGTCATCACTGTGTACTGACGGGCTTCCGCTACGTCATTTCTATTTACTTTACTTCCCGCGGGCTTTAATTATATAATAACACTAACGCTATTTTTACAGGGTTGCTTTTAAAATATTTTTATTACAAATAACACAGATTGAGTTAGCCCTAAAGTAAGTTCGAGACTTGTGTTAAGGGATACTAACTCAACGATATTATATTTTATAATAGATACTTATATAGATAAACATCCAAGTCACAGGTCAATCTGAAAAAGATTTCATTCAATTTTCCATCTTGTCCTGACCGGGGATCGAACCGGGGACCAGGTGTGTTGACCGCTCTTGTGACCCTGGTGTTGCAGTTGTCCATGCGAGCAGCGTTGCTCACTTACCATCAGGTGCGCCACTTGCTCGTTTGTCGTCCTATTTCTTAAAACAAGCTAACAACAAAACAACGTTTGTTATACGAGTTCTAACATAATTCAATACATTAAGTAGAAAGGATTTTTCTAGTTTTTATTGTCCTGCCGTAACATTTGTACGTGGTATGTTTCATTCGTCGACGCAACACTGGTGGGAAAAAGCAGCAGTCGCATATTATACTTACAGTTGTCTTTTCTCTCAGAGCAACATGAATGTCTCACTTGTTTTATTATTTACCTACGTGGGTATCTAAATATTCGTAGCATGCATCGCAACATGCACGTGGCGTGACATGCTAGGCATATCGTATTTGTAATATGTAACGTAGTGCGATGCGTGCGTAGCGAAGTAAAGTAATCATTCGTAGCACGGTGCGAAGCAAACGTACGTACGTAACCACAGGTCAACCCCCTATTTACTAACTCGGATGACAGGTGTCGATGCCTATCAATCTAGAATTTACTGTTACAATGCGAGTTTTGCTTGCTCGAACTTTTTATTTGAAATACAAAAACCGCATTGTAACAGTAAATTCTTGATTGATAGGCATCGACACCTGTCATCCGAGTTAGTAAATAGGTCGGCTGGTATGGCACATATCATCACCCAGATCTTTTTTAATCTCCACTGCAGAACCACGATCCTCTGTACTGGTAGCCATATCATCATCATCATCAGGTCTTTCTAGTCTCCACTGCAGGAGCACTGATAGCCATATATTCCAGTCCAATAAGGGTGATTGTTTGTGTCAAGTCAATGTCAGTTTTTTCAAGCTGCCTAGAGACATCTGACATAGCTTAACGACTGCCATCAATGATGACAACCGGGACCAACGTTTGTGCCGTGTTGGCCGTGTGGTTCCCGGCAGACTAGAATAGGAACAATCCAAGACTCCCCGTGGATGCCGCAGAAGGCGACTTCGGAAACACAAAGCTTATAAACATCAAAGTGATATCTCCAACCTGTCTGGCCAGCGTGGAGAGTTTGTCCAAATCTTCTGACTGTACTGGCTAATATATGGTTCTGGTAGTTCAGAGAGGGCTAGCTCCTGAAATGGAGCCGAAATCACAGAGGGAGGAGCTAGAGATATTTTTATGCCAGTTGCGGTCACCCATCCAAGTGGGGACTTCGCTCGGGGATGGGTGAGTGAATAGAAAAATATCAAACAAATACTCTGAAAGACCCATTAATCTTCCACGCTGGTCTGGGAGAAAAGAAACAACATAGAATGCTCTGCTTCTCTTCTCGCGCAGATCGTAAAAGCTGATCAAGAGAATGGGCGAAAATTTGAGGAATCATGTCAATAGGCGATGCGGCTAGCAATCCATCACTATTTCGATTCCGTTTTTACTTACAAGCCCACCAACATGCTAAACGTGGCCTTTATGTTTAATAGACCTGGGCTCTGTCTGTCTTCTCTGCAAGGAAAAAGGAGTATGTACCAATTGATGTGTTTTCTATTCTCGTTCTCACTAATTTCCATATTGCGACAGATTCCATAATCGAGTTTCGTGAAACAAGCGATTACGCACGTAGAACAGATATTTACATTTATAAATTTACATTGTATCTGCTGTATTGATAACAAATAGGTCAATGGAGATCCTTTTTATGACTTAGAGTTTCATCATATGAAGACATATATTACGCAGTTAGTCTTAGATTAGGTACAATAGAGTTATTTCGGATTAAGTTATTAAATCACTTGTGTTCAGCACAAATATTGACATAAAAAATTGCCTAAGTACACATAAGTCTTAAGCGCCACAAATATTAGTGGCGCTTTGGCCTTACGTGTAATGTAGTTAATAAATGTATTTAACCGCACCTAGAATGGAACCCGGTACCCTTTACTTTTACGCTGGTGGATTAAATACTGCGCCATGTAAACTCTTCTAAGTTCTAAGTTGCTAAATTATGTATGTCATTGCTTAGACTTTTAAAGATTTTTACGCATGTAAGAATGAGTTATTGCTTCTTAAATTTAATTTATCACCACCAAATCTTGTCATCATTTGACCCAGGACATATCAAATCAGAAAAATTACTCATGAAAGTATACCAATCATTAAAGACAAAATCATAGTTTTAGCGGAGAAACTTTCCCCTCTTGTTTGTGTGGGAGTAAGTTAACAATGAGGAGACGTAATGAAAGTTCAATGTTCTCCATGAAGTAATACAACCTTGTGACATTTGTCGCGACTAGCGCAAAGCGTAAAGAAACGATGTGAGTGAAGTGAAATGAAATAAGTTTTGCGGACACGTTATTTCTTTCGTGGAGAATCTCTATGGTTTCATATTATGAAAACCAGCAAGACTTTTATTATTTTT
This sequence comes from Rhodophaea formosa, assembly GCA_963082605.1. Classification (NCBI taxonomy): domain Eukaryota; kingdom Metazoa; phylum Arthropoda; class Insecta; order Lepidoptera; family Pyralidae; genus Rhodophaea; species Rhodophaea formosa. The sequence goes on along the minus strand of OY720222.1, from coordinate 13,650,055 downwards.
TACGGGCCGGCACAGCATGTCGGTCTATTCCATTTTAATCTATTCTGTGTCGTATCAGCCATGGTTTATATCATCTTTCTGCCCATCTGCCGTCCTCCGCGTAGCAGTGGTTCCGGGATCGATCCCCGGTCATGTCATGATTGAAAACGACCGTTTTTTTTCTGTCTTACACCTATGTTCGGAACTCGAACTCGTCGGCACACGTGGCTAATTTGCGTGCTATTTCGCTGACAAAGGGATAGACTCGGTTATGAACAGTGAGGATCTATTTAGGTACACCGATTTTACGCACATCGGAACTACTTTAACAGTTTACTGTGTGCAAACACAAATACTGTTGAAACGGGCGTCTAAAAATTCACGAGTAGGTATGCGTTTGGGAGAAGTGTTCTTGTGATAAAACAGCTGAATGTTTTAATTTAAAGTAAAGTTATTTAAATTTTTTAATAACCAAACTATACTTGTGCGAATTTTGTTTTAGACATTTTATACTCCTTCAGGTATTTAATTGTGCCCAAAGATGCGTTAAAATTACGTGTTGAAACGGAATGTTTTGAGACTCATAACTTTCAAAGTTTACAATTATGATTCCATACAAGCATAGATAACGGCAAGACAAATCGATAGAATTAAAAACTTTAAACAGACGATACCGAACAACGGAGTCATCACCCTACAGAATTTGTATGGCGAAACACCTGACTAGCGTACCCTTAAGTGAGTTAAAATCCTTATGTCTTACCTATAAAATGAGCAAGGCATTCTTTATTTTATAGGTGTTTTTATGCATTCACAATACTATTCTGATTATACTAAAATTCTAAAATGCATGTAACGCAATGATAAGTCTAAAATGCATTTTTTTTTTGTTTCAGCAAGTGACATACTACGTGATCCGCATGGCTCTGCTCATCTCTTGGTTTTGGGCAGCCATTTTGACCTGCGCTCCCATCTTCGGCCTGGGCCTCTACTATGATGAGGAGCATAAGAAATGCATCAGATATAGAAACGCTACCACCAGCGTGGACTTCGCTTATGCTGTTTTCTATGTCATATTTGGTAAGGACCTTTTATTATTAGTGTCAAATTATCCTTCACAAGTAGTTACTTAAAAACCTTTATAATTATGAGGAAATTGGCTACTTGAGTTCAAAATAGACTCCAAAAGATTTATACAGTAAACAAGGTGGCCTTGAAAGTGTTGGTGTGATGACATCACGAGCTATGAAAACGAGTTGAAAGTGGCACAAAATAGGAATGTTTAAAAAAATGTGGGAGCTTATGCCCAGCAGTGAGATAATGCATACAGTAGAAAAACGATCAGGAGGAATCCTATAATATAGTTGAAGCACACTAGTGGATCTCAATGATGTGAAATATAACAGTTAATGACAAACCCCTTCAATTCTACCAAAAACAATAATTTTGCGAGATTTTTTGCACACGTAATTCATTTATTTTTGTCAGACATGGGATACACAGTGATATCAACAAAAGCCCGGCTCTTGAATATCAAAGAAACTTTAAGCTCACGGTTTAGTGATGTATGAAGGGCATCCATAAATTACGTGTAGGGGTAGCCAAAGCTTACACTACCTCACGCGGGAGAAAGGGGGTATTGTAGTATTGTCTTTGGTCTCGGCAAAGAATATATACATAAACTGCGGTTTCGGCAAGTCAAACAAGTTTTTAGAGTTCCATACCCAATGGGTAACTACCCCAAAAATCTCGCGTAATCTCAGCGTGGGGTTGACAATATCGCCTTTCGTAATAAATAGATGCCTACAGAGATAAGTTCGTTGTTGAAGCTTAGCCAGCTTCTTTGTATTTAAATACCTCATTAAAGCGCAAAAAATATTTATTTTTAACTATACAAATATAAAGTAGGTGTTGTAGATTTTCTTCACACCATGAATGACCAATCATACTACTGGTGTTTGACAGTTTACCTTCAACCCTTGTCATTCGTTCGTCCACAATTTAAGGGACCAATATTTTTACAACTCTACATTTTTTTAGACCTTAATCCCTCGAGGCAAATAAAAGTTGAGTTTTATTTGCGTTGTAGCCTATGTTTCCCGCAGATAATAATTTTTCTATAAGTAGGCGAAACCATTTTGAAAATCGATTTAATAGGTTTGTAGTCTATAAAATGCAAACAATCAAGTCTTTCGTGTAAATTAACCTTAAACATTTTCAAAATTAAAAGCTTCGACCCGTTTACTTAGAGCATTTACCCTAGGGTAAATGCTCTAAGCCCGTTTAGGAAATTCACACAATATATAGATATAAATATACGTAGATTATTTTTGTATTTTGATTTCAACCTTATTGAATCACAAATATTTTTCTCTACATTTTTGGTACTTATTAGGTTTACATAAATTTATATTTATTTTTTAACTTTCCAAATATTATGTTTTTATGACTCCATGAATGATCTACCACCATACTATTTGTGTTTGACAAGTTTACCTTCAACCCTTGTCATACGTTCGTCTCCAAATTTAGGGACCAATATTTTTACAACTCAGCATTTTGTCGCCCTTCATCCCTTGAGACGAATAAAAGTTGAGTTTTATTTGCTATGAAAGCTATGACATTCGTGGGCCCTATCAAAATATATGTTTCGTATGTTATCGCGAATAAGCCTTCTGTCACGTATATTATGATAAAGGGTAATCCATAGATTTAAACAAAAATTCGCTATGGGGTAATCCTATTTTTCATTAGACGGTTACTGATGCATGATCTGCAGTTTTGGTTTGACATCCTAATCCTAACTTCCTAACTAATATTATAAATGCGAAAGTGAGTTTGTTTGTTTATTTGTTTGTTTGTTTTTTACGCTTTCACGCCGTATCTACTTAACCGATCATCATGAAATTTCGCATACACATAGGTTAGGGTACTGAGCAGGACATAGGCTATAAATCACGCGGGCGAAGCCGCGGGTAACAGCTAGTTTTTATATAATTTATTAGTCCAAGTCTTTCCGTGTCGTAGAAGGTGACTTCGTAAACGAATTACAAAGATTATAAACGTCGAAGAGACTCTTCAATCCGTCTAGCCAGCGTGAAGAATATAGGCCAAATCCTCTGACTGCTCTGGCTAATAAATGGCTCTGATGGTACAGAGAGGGTCGTGCTCCTGCAGTGGAGACTAAAATGACTTGATAATGATGATATTTATTAGAAACTAGCAATAATTATCCCGCGAATTCGTTCACGCCAATGGTACTTAGGTAGATTACAGATAAATTAACTCTTGAAATGGGAAGGAATTTCGAAAATCGGTTATGTAGTTAAATTTCGGAGCCTGCAAATAAACAATCAAATTTTCCTGTTTATAAGTAACTAGCTGTTACCTGCGGCTCCACCCGCGTGATATATAGCCTATGTCCTTCTCAGTACCCTTACCTATGTGTATGCAAAATTTCATAATGATCGGTTCAGTAGATAGGCGGGAAAGCGTAACAAACAAACAAAATACATTACCCTCCTTCTGGGTGGGTCAGTCGGGTAATAAACAAACAAACAAACTTTCGCATTAATAATATTAGTTAGGATTAGGGGTAAGTAATATAACATATAAACACAAAATATATATGTTTTAAGATCAATACCAACGAAATATATAATTTTGGTCAGTATAATTATCAATCAAGATAAAATTCGGAAGAAATAATTTCGAAAAAAATATTTTTTTTTGCTATAACAATTATTCAACATAACAAACCTTTCATATACAGTTTTATCGTTATAAAATTTAACAAATCGATTTGTTGTTACGTATAATAAACGTAATATATACTTATTATTAAGCATAATAATCATTGGTAATACAAATAAAGTGATAGAAGATCCTAATCTAAGTTTTGTAACTAAGTCGCTTTCGCACCCAGTCGTCGCTCGCTCGCTTCGCTCGCTCGCTCATATGGTGGTCTATGTGTAACCATAACCTAACCTACCTTCTGTTACCAAGTCGCTTTCGCAACAAGTCGTCGCTCGCTCGCTTCGCTCGCTCGCTCATATGCTGGTCTATGTGTAACTATAACCTAACCTACCTTCTGTTACCAGTCGCTTTCGCACCCAGTCGTCGCTCGCTCGCTTATATGGTGGTCTGTGTGAAACCATAACCTAACCTACCTTCTGTTACCAAGTTGCTTTCGCACCCAATCGTCGCTCGCTCGCTCATATGCTGGTCTATGTGTAACCATAACCTAACCTACCTTCTGTTACCAAGTCGCGTATCCAAACCAGTCGCTTTCGCACCAAGTCGTCGCTCGCTCGCTTCGCTCGCTCGCTCATATGGTGGTCTATGTCTAACCATAACCTAACCTACCTTTTGTTACCAAGTCGCTTTCGCAACAAGTCGTCGCTCGCTCGCTTCGCTCGCTCGCTCATATGCTGGTCTATGTGTAACTATAACCTAACCTACCTTCTGTTACCAGTCGCTTTCGCACCCAGTCGTCGCTCGCTCGCTTATATGGTGGTCTGTGTGAAACCATAACCTAACCTACCTTCTGTTACCAAGTTGCTTTCGCACCCAATCGTCGCTCGCTCGCTTCGCTCGCTCGCTCATATGCTGGTCTATGTGTAACCATAACCTAACCTACCTTCTGTTACCAAGTCGCGTATCCAAACCAGTCGCTTTCGCACCAAGTCGTCGCTCGCTCGCTTCGCTCGCTCGCTCATAAGGTGGTCTATGTCTAACCATAACCTAACATACCTTCTGTTACCAGTCACTTTTGCGCCCAGTCGTTGCTCGCTCGCTTCACTCGCTCGCTCATATGGTGGTCTATGTCTAACCATAACCTAACCTACCTTTTGTTACCAAGTTGCGTATCCAAACCAGTCACTATCGCACCTAAGGTCGTCGCTCGCTCGATTGTCATAATCAATTTGATTGATTTAGATTTTTATTGATATATATTTTAAATAGTATTCGTTTTGATTGTTATATTTTATGGCATGTATACTGAACGAGTTGTATGACAGGTGATGTTTAGTGTTCATAAATGTTATAATAAATGAGTTTATGGTTTTCGAATTGAATATTTTATGAATATTATAGCTTTCAAGAATATAAACAGTAATAATTATATCAAGTAAACATTATATCTTTTGAACTTTATTGAAATGAAAATATATAATTTGTTATTATATCAAACAATACGCACCCTAGGATTAGTAGTTGTTCGATTAGTGAAAATGTCAGTTGACGTATAGGCAGGAGATATATGTATATTGATATCACATAGCATCGTCAGAGGACACTTTCGTAGCATGCATACTGATGCTAAATTGCTAGTCAAAATTAATTAATGACGCTTACAAGATTTATGTTTTTTTATTGTCAGGGTTTCATGCTTTAATTTCTGAACCAGCCATAATCATATTTTGCATGGCTACACATAGTCAGAGGTGCTGTTAGGGACGTGGACTTTTCAGGCGGATCCTATATGGTGGGCACGGTGGGCATACCCACAACCTTTTTCAGCACATGAGAAGGTATCTATATTTTTTCTTAAGTCACAGAATACATGCGCTTAGATTAAGATTGTCATCCAAGAGTTAAATAGCAACAATTGCTTATGCCTTCAAAAAAAACCTTTGGTTTAGAGAGATTTTAAAATACATATAAAAATAAAATATTAAGAAATAATAATTTGGATTAAAATAGGGACAATAATATAACGATTGGGGGATCAATCCGGGTGCGTATTGTTTGATATAATAACAAATTATATATTTTCATTTCAATAAAGTTCAAAAGATATAATGTTTACTTGATATAATTATTACTGTTTATATTCTTGAAAGCTATAATATTCATAAAATATTCAATTCGAAAACCATAAACTTATTTATTATAACGTTTATGAACACTAAACATCACCTGTCATACAACTCGTTCAGTATACATGCCATAAAATATAACAATCAAAACGAATACTATTTAAAATATACATCAATAAAAATCTAAATCAATCAAATTGATTATGACAAGCGAGCGAGCGACGCCTTGGTGCGAAAGCGACTGGTTCGGATACGCGACTTGGTAGCAGAAGGTAGGTTAGGTTATGGTTACACATAGACCAGCATATGAGCGAGCGAAGCGAGCGAGCGACGACTGGGTGCGAAATCGACTTGTTAACAGAAGGTAGGTTAGGTTATGGTTACACATAGACCACCATATGAGCGAGCGAGCGAAGCGAGCGAGCGACGACTGGGTGCGAAAGTGACTGGTAACAGAAGGAAGGTTAGGTTATGGTTACACATAGACCAGCATATGAGCGAGCGAGCGAAGCGAGCGAGCGACGACTGGGTGCGAAAGCGACTTGGTAACAGAAGGTAGGTTAGGTTATGGTTACACATAGACCACCATATGAGCGAGCGAGCGAAGCGAGCGAGCGACGACTGGGTTCGAAAGCGACTGGTAACAGAAGGTAGGTTAGGTTATGGTTACACATAGACCACCATATGAGCGAGCGAGCGAAGCGAGCGAGCGACGACTGGGTGCGAAAGCGACTTAGTCACAAAACGTAGATTAGGATCTTCTATCACTTTATTTGTATTACCAATGATTATTATGCTTAATAATAAGTATATATTACGTTTATTATACGTAACAAAAAATCGATTTGTTAAATTTTATAACGATAAAACTGTATATGAAAGGTTTGTTATGTTGAATAATTGTTATAACAAAAGATTTTATTTTTTTCAAAATTATTTCTTCCGAATTTTATCTTGATTGATAATTATACTGACCAAAATTATATATTTCGTTGGTATTGATCTTAAAACATATATATTTTGTGTTTATATGTTATATTACTTACCCATCAATCCAAAGTCAATTGGTTATGGACACCCACTATTCTGATATCTATGTGAACACCGCACCGCGCCAACCTTTTTTTAAGAGCCTTTTAGGGGGAACACTAGTCACAGTAGCGACGCCAATCATTTTATTCCTAATACTTTACAAATAGAAAGAAATTCAAGAATATAAACAATACAAGCCTTAGTAAATAACCTGAAGTATTTTTGGAATCATGTTTTGATATTATGAGAATCAGTCATTGAGAGAAAAAGTGATAACCGCCAAAAACGGCCGTTTTTGGCGGTAATCAGATTCTCATAATTCTCACTGATTCCGATAGTAATAAACATGATTCAAAAAATACTTCAGGTTATTTACTAAGGCTTGTATTGTTTATATTCTTGAATTCCTTTCTATTTGTAAAGTATTAGGAATAAAATGATTGGCGTCGCTACTGTGCCTATTGTTCCCCCCTAAAAGACACGATAGTCGTAAGCTAATACAATAAAGTACATAAAATGCTACGAATGTCTAATAATTCCCATTCCTAGATAAACGGTATTTGAAGAAACGAGGTACTAGGGAGTCAGCAAGTGATGGCAACAACTTGGTGAACTTATCACAATCGCTTGTGTTGGCTCGCTGCCCAAGCCCAACATTCGAAAAACGATGACATATCACATCACATCATTGATTCCTCACTTGACGCATATATGTATACTTTATTAACCGACTTCAAAAAAAGGAGGAGGTTCTCAATTCGTCGTAATCTTTTGTTTTATGTATTATCCCCGATTTCTCGAAAACGCCTGGACCGATTTAACAAATTATTTTTTTGTTTGATAGATAATACTTTACAGATGGTGTGTCGAGCGCGTTTTGAAAAAATACACATAAACCAAAAAAAATTTACAAGGATGCCGTTCGGTTTACACTTATTTCCATTATATTATATAATTATTAATTTTATTATTTTTATGCCTATTCAAACAAATTGAAAGGTTTGAAGTCGGTTTTTGTTTTTTGTATAATCTTTAATCATCTTTCACGCTGGTCTGGGAGAAAAGAAAAAACGTAGAATGTATTTATTTAAACTTTATTGCACAGAAATATGTACAAATAGGTGGACTTAATGCCATAAGGCATTCTCTGCCAGTCATACCTTGAGACCAATCCGAGATACATAAATAGGGTGGTGCGATGAATTTTAAGAGATAAATTAAATTACTTATATAAAAAGATAATTACATGTATATATACACAAATAAAATATATAAAAAAGATAAACTAACAAACATATATTATACATATTTATATAGTTAAAATACACAAAAATACATATAAATAAGATTAGAATACAAGCTAAAGGGATGATTTCCAAGAATTTAAAGGTTTAAGAAGAATTTTCAAGGAAATATTTGTGGATTGCCTCCTTAAACGCGAATCTGTTGGGAGCCCTTCTAATGGATTCTGGAAGAGCGTTCCACAGCCGTACAGCCTGCACCTGGAATGAGTAGGAAAGAAAGCTAGAATGGTGAGAAGGAGTAGCAAGGATAAGGCTATTGGAGGAGCGAAGAGATCGAGAGTGTGTAGAACTGAGAAAATTGAATTTTGATTTAAGGTAATCCGGAGAGAAAGGGTCATGAAGTAAAGTATAGAGCAATGATAAAATTCTAAATTTCCGACGAAAAGGAACAGGTAGCCAACCAAGCTGGTAACGAAAAGAGGAGATATGGTCAAATTTACGAAGACCGAAAATAAAACGCAGGCAATTATTAGCCAGTCTGTCTAGTTTAAGTAAGAGTGTTTGGGAAATATCACAGTAGCAGACATCTGCATAATCAATTATAGGAAAAATTAGAGCCTGAACTAGTAAAATTTTAGTATTTATAGGTAGGAAGTTTTTAAATCTATAAAGGGAACGCAACGAGCCATTGACTTTGCGACTAACTTCAGTGACATGAGTATTCCAACTAAGGGAGGAGTCAATATGCAGTCCAAGATCTTTGACACTGGAGCGATATGGGATAGTTACATCATTATATCGTACTCGAGCAACAGCATCAAAAGCGATTTTACGCAATTGTCCCGAACTACCTACAATAATTGATTGACATTTATTTGGATTCACATTTATACCAAACTCCCTGGACCACTTAGCTATCTTAAGGAGATCTCTGTTTAAAGAAGCTACAGCTGAGTCGAGTTCATTAACGTTACAAGTCAGATAAAGTTGGAGGTCGTCAGCATACAGATGGTGAGATGTAGAAAGAAGATTTGTGAGCGAGTCTATAGAAATAGAAAATAAAAGAGGAGATAAAATTCCACCTTGGGGAACACCAGAGGATAGATCTCGCCAGCCAGATAAGGTCTGATCAACACGAACGCTTGTTTGCGATTACGAAGATAGGAAGAAAGCCACTCCAGAACTGATGAGGAAAGATTAAAACGGGATAAGAGAGCTAGCAGGATGTCATGGTCCACGGTGTTAAATGCGTTTGAGAAATCGATGAGAACAAGCACAGTGACCTTGCTATGTTCCATGCCAACCCTGGTGTCTTCCGTTACTTTTAGTAAGGCGGTGTTGGTACTATGTCCAAGACGAAAGCCTGACTGGAAGGTACTAAGGAGATTGTTAAACCTGATGAACGAAGCCAATTGAGACTGAACAACAGACTCAAGAACTTTAGAAAGATATGACAGAATGGAGATTGGGCGGAACTGATTTAACGAGCTAGGGTATCAATATTTGGCAGGGGAATTATAAAAGCTTTACGCCAAAGGGAAGGGAATACTCCGGAATTCAAAGAAAAGTTTATTATGTGCGTCAAGATTGGAAGTACGAAATCAAGTAAAAGAAGAACCATTTGACGGCTAATAGCGTCAAAACCCACCGCTTTGGATTTAATAGAAATCAAAACTGCACGTACCTCATCTTCAGTCACTGAGGAAAAGGTAAAAGTGTCGGGCAAAAGAAAAGGAAGGGAAGTTATGGTAGAAACAGTTTGAGATCTAGCAGCTGCTTCTCTTCCCGCACAGATCGTAAAAGCCGAACGAGGGAATGGGCATCAGGAATCATGTCAATAGGCGATGCGGCTAGTAACCCATCACTATTTTGATTCCGATCTCCAACTACAAGCCCACCAACATGCTAAACGTGGTCTTTAGGTTTTTTAGACCTGGGCTCTGTCTACCCCGCGAGGGAAAAAGACGTGATATTATGTATGTTTATCATCGCTCACGTTCTAGACTCACTGTCTGAGGAATTAGACGTGAACACAAGAGGACAGAAATAACCCAAATGTTATTTATGAGAAATTCCCAACGTCTGATCGTGAAAATAAAAATAAACTGTTGTGAGTTACACGTAGTATTTCCCGATGTTTGCAAATCAAAATCAATTATAGGTTCTTCATAAAAGCTCATAAAATGTGATGTAATAATAAATTATGGATTCAATGTGGCCATTTGAGAATTTTGATTCCTTTCTCACCTACAAGCCCATCAACATGCTTCATGTGGCCTTGAGATTTTACAGAGCTGGGTTTTGTCTGCCCCGCAAGGTAGAAAGACGTGACAGTAAATATTTTTTCTTACTCTTTATTTCTTATTTGCCCACAGGCACGTTGCTCTGCGCTATCCTGGTCTACTGCAACTTAGCAGTCATCAGAGCCCTGTACGCCATTACTGCTCCGCGAGGTGGAGATGAACCCGTCGTACGAAGGTTATTTCATGCCTCTAGTTGTATTATATTTTAGAGAAAAGTTTCAGTCCTCCCCGGACATGTATTATACCTACTTATAAACCTTCTTTTGAATCACTGTATCTATAAGTGAAAACCGAATGAAAATCCGTGCCGTAATTTTTGACTTTATTGCGAACAATCAGACAGACAGATGCGGTGGAGTACTTTCTTTTATAATATGTAACACCCTACATAACAGAAAATAATGGTTTCATACGCAAGATCTCAAGCAGGCCTAGTTGCTTACTTTTGACAGCTACGGTGTACATCATTTTCATGGTAACTTCAATATTCATTACGGCTTCGGTATGAATGACTATTTTTATTTAAGATACGAAAACCGTATTGGATGCTAAAGTGACAATCAAATCGTTGTACACTGAGTTAGCAAATAGGCCTGCAGGTAAAATAACTTTATGCGTAATATTGATTGAGCTGCTAAAACTTTTTGACAGATTTCAGACTAATCTTTTAGGTAAACATTTAGAAACAGAATCTCTGTCAAACATTGGTCAATCAAAGTTTGTTGTTTCTAACATAACAATTTATATCCCATTCATGTTTTTTACCCGACTGACCACCCAGATGGAGGGAAAAGTTTTTCGTGCGTATGTATGTTTTGTTCCATTGTTACCTTTAATAGCCTAAACGAATTTCGTCACAGTTTTAAGACAAAAACCATTGACACCTTCTTTACTATAGGGTATCGAAGAGTAGCTGCCGGCAACGGGAGAGAAGCGTCAACTCTGGGAACAATCACCACCTTCATCACAACGCAGCAACAGCTGAGGAAGTCGCCTTCAGCAGACTGATGGCTACCCTGTCTGTACTGTTCATGATCTGCTGGTTACCCCAGATGGTAAGTCAAGTACAAAATTAGTTATTTTCAATCATTTTTGTATCAAGCTTTTATTGCGAGCGATTTTAATATAAAGTGCTTTTCAAGGTAAATCAAATGAGCCCGAACACGAGGGTTTATTTCCTTTACCTTCCGACTCCATCATCAGATCAGATATAAGTTCCTTCATATTGCATTGTCATCTAACTTACAATTAAGTACACATGATGAATAGAGATTGACGAGCTCCGTGGCGCAGCGGTCAACACTCCAGCCTGCGACACGGGGGTCCCGGGTTCGATCCCCGGTCAGGTCAAGATGGAAAATGATCTTTTTCAGACTGACCTGGGTCTTGGATGTTTATCTATATAAGTATATGTCATAAAATATAGTATCGTTGTGTTAGTATACTGCGACACAAGTTCACAACTTACTGTGGGGCTAGCTCAATTTGTGTGGTATGTAATTAAAAAAAAAAAAGATATCAGACGGATATAAGCAACATACAATTTTTTGTAGTAAAAATTGTAAACACAAGTATGACAATTAATAAGTGTTCAAAGAAACCTATGTTAAATAAACGATTGAATCTTGAATCATAAATACGGTGAAACATTGATCGTTTTGAATCCTTGGAGGGTGGTTCAGTCCATTCAAATTATCAATTTTTCTTATGGGACTAATAACTGGAAACGAATATTTTTTTTTTATTTCTCATGCAGATTGATCGGGCGGGTGAAACTTTTTACTATGAAAGAAGACCTGTAGAAAAAGCTGATTATACTGACTGACGGGCTGCATCCCCCCTTTAGGATTCAAAACGATCAATATGTCACCGTGTATATATCTGTGCCATTAGCATCGCATCTTCGGTATTCCAACAAAACTTTTTTATACAACTTATACAACTATGTAGGCAAAGAGCCATACGGCCTGGAACACCAGGGAGCATGCCAATTTCGGTTCATGAAAAGCATATAATTTACTACCTGCTAATTTATATGCTAACTATATGGAAACAATAGGTAGGTTACATGGTGACAATAGTATCTTTAAAGAACCCTTAAAATCGGAAGCACGTCTAACCTTCGGGTTATTTTGTACTTACAGGTTTACTAAATAAGTACCCATTTATACGTACTTGTTTTGAAGTAGGTGCTTGTTTTGAATTACTCTAAAGAGCGAAGAATGGTGTAAACGGCATCGGTAGAGTAGAGTACTAGAAATTGCTAGAGTAGAGTGACTAGCAACGTGGGAACTTGCCTTCCCCCACTACTATTTTCACTCTACCCGCATATACGCTTAGTAGAGTAAAGATCGGTTACTCATGACATCCACGGCGAATCCTACTAACAAAACTCAAATTCATATAATATTGACATCTACCTTACCAAAACTGGTAGACTACTCCAAATCGGTAGAGTAGTAGGCTAGTGTATTTACCACTTACTCTACGCGTGTCCTGGAGGCTTTACGCGTAGAGTAAATGATAATAGACGGTAAAGTACTTACTATGCTTCTAACTATACCGGTGTAAACGGCATCGGTAGAGAAGAATAGAGTACTAGAAATTGGTAGAGTAAAGTGAGTAGCAAAGTTGCTCTACCACTTGCCTTGCCCCACCACTGCTTTTACTCTACCATGCACTCTACCATAATTTAGTTACTCTACACATGTAATGCTTAGTAGAGTAAAGATCGAGTAATAGTTAGCTAGTTATACCAACAAGTTTCAAATTTACATGTATACATCAACTTCACCAAAACTGGTAGACTATCCCAAATTGGTAGAGTGGTAGACTAGTGCAGGTACTCTACCACTTACTCGACGCGTGTACTGAGGCTTTAATGGGAGCGAGCGGCTTCTGTTGCCTGTGAAATGCGTAATATCGAACAATATCAGTGTGTGCCTACTCGATAAGTAGGCATTCATTTTAGATACGTGGGACGTTCATGTTTTATGGTCTAGGATAGATAACAGTAAAAAGCTATGTGCTTGTCGATAAATATGTTATTTATAAATATTCCTTCGTGATCATCCATGTAACTGGATCGAAATATCGAAAAATCAAAGAAACCACAATAATCCCTGTAAATATACCGATATGTTTAATTCTAATATTTCATTATTATTAGACCATTCTTCATCTTCATCAGGTTTTATTAGTCTCCAATGTAGGAGCACGACCCTAGAGCCATATATAAGCCAGAGCAGTCAGAGGATTTGGCCTATACTCTCCACGCACGAGTTGGAGAGGACTCTTTGATGTTTATATGCTTTGTTTAGCTAGTGTTTCCTTAGTCGCCTTCTACAACATCTACGGAAAGAATTGGAGTGGTCCTATTCTACTCTGCCGGGAACCACACGGCAATTCTTAGACCATTAAATGATATTATTTAATTCAATCTACGTCTATAGTTTTGAATTCTTGGATTTTAGTCGAATATGCATAATAGTGCAAGCACTTCTATTTAGTTGTTAGCAGACTAGAATAGGACCACTTCAAGTCTTCTCGTGAATGTCGTAGAAGGCGACTTAGCAAACACAAGTTAAACAAATCTTTATACATCAAAGAGGCCAACCCGCAGAGAAAACAGTCATATCACAAGAAAGGCATTCGATTTAGACCGAAGAAACGACGGATCAATTATGTCATGGAGAGTATGAACAGGAAGAGAGTGACAAAGGCTATGGTAGTAAGACAGATCAAAATGGAGAGAACTAACATACTGTACCGAACCCACATAAAAAGTGGTAAAGAAAGAAGAAGTGACGGACTCTGGTGGCAGATGTTTGACTGACGTAACTTAACGACTGCGATCAAGATGACAACCGAGACCAACGGCTTAACGTACCTTCCGAAGCACGGAGGAGCTTGAGATTTTTTTTATGCCACTTGTGGTTACTATCCGAGTAAGGACCGCGCCAAGGGTTGCTTTGCATGCGTAAGTGCAAGCACAGAGGAAAAATATATATACTTATCCGCCCGTCGGATGACGACCCTACAAACACTATTCGAATAAATCGAGCAATTAATTCTGCTCACATAATCAATAGATCAGTACCAGTCGTAAACGTCCATGCTCTTTTGACGTTTGCGACTATGCTAATTTATTGTCCTATGTTCATACAGTACATATCTACTAGACGATGAATATTATAGGCAATACAGAATTTAATGTATACTCATTATGATGATAGCATATGTCACAATCAAAATTGAATAGAATGAGGGCAGTTCGGGGGGCGCAGCTCCCCGCCAATTAAAGAAATATATATTCGAATATATTTTAAAAGCACATGTCATATTCAAAGAAAGATCAAAAACCCTACTCTTTAATTATTTATGTCAAAGACCCTACTAATGCTCACGCTTGATGACACCATACATTTGGATTATAACATATTGCAAAATAAAACATTTGGTCTTTTAAATCTTGTTATCTCACTTGTAATTTTTTTGAAATTTGCTAGATGAAGGTTTGATTTTCTAATAAGCCACCATAAATATGATAGCCCCTATCTGGACATTGGTGTAAAAACCACATTGTATTTGTTCCGTATAAATCGATAATACTTAATTAATTCCACACACATAATCGATAGATCAGTATCGTCATAAACGTCCAATACAACATTTACATTCATACTTTGTCTGTCTGTCGGTATGTGTGGATGCAAATAGCTCCTTGGCGACCTTCAGAGATGCCGTTGATACCATTGTGTGCATTCAAACATGTTTGGCATTCTTTCCCTTAGCCCTTACATTGTTAAGGGTATAAGTGCACGAAGACTTATGATTCACGTCGCCAAAGACAGATTTTGACAAGGTATAGAAACAACAATATAATACCAGTCTTTAGCTTATCGCCAACTTCAATAAGAGCGATGATTTTCTTAGCGTTCTTGTCAAAAACGGCCATTTTTGGCAAAAATGCTAAGTAAAGCTTATGTAAGCATAAAATTTTGTAGTCGCCCCTTTTCTGCCAACACGCGACTTGATGACAGAGTGGACGGTAGTTCTACGAGTAGTAGTACCTTCCTTGTAGTTTGTGACGGGGCCGAAGGTGCAAATCAAAACAGATTGCATGGACCGGCGCCACACCAGTACCCTCTGTCTACCACACCTTTGGCGGAAACTATGCCTTACTAATTCTCTACAGCATCTTCTGATCTCTACAGGGTGGTGCCACAGATTAAAAATAATAATAATAGTATTAAAATTTACGCGAGATAAATTCATAATAAAAACACGGCTTTACTCCCATTTTATTGCGTCGGATCCGCCGACTAGTTTCGGTCTGTTACGAAGACTATCATCATCGGGGCGATTGAAAGGCGGATCCGACGTAATAAAACGTTAGTAAAGTTAAGTAAACTACCGTGTTTTCATAATAATAAATAGTTACTAGCGGTGCCGTGTGGTTCCCAGCAGAGTAGAATAGGACCACTCCAAGTCTCCCTGTGGATGTCGTAAAAGTCGACTAAGGAAACACAAGCTAAACAAAGCTATAAACATCAAAGAGATCTCTCCAACTCGTCTGGACAGCGTGGAGAGTAGGCTTAATCCTCTGACTGCCCTGACTATATATGGCACTGGTGGTACAGAGAGGGTCGTACTCCTGCAGTGGAGGAGCCCGATGGTCCAGTGGGTGTGAGCTCTATGAGCGCTTACGTATGTTAAGCAACCCCTGGTACAGTCCCTACTTGGATGGGTGACCGCAAGTGGCATAAAAAAAAACTCGAGCTCCTCCGTGCTTCGGAAGGCACGTTAAGCCGTTGGTCCCGGCTGTCATTGTTGATGGCAGTCGTTAAGCTATGTTGAAAAATCTGACACCAGTGTTGGCCACTTACACATACGAAAAACAAACAAACAGTGGAGACTAACAAAGACCTGTTGATTATGATTTATGATGGTGCGATTTTTTCTACTTCCCTTTCCGGCTTTCCTACACCCGGCGTCCGGGTGCATCGCACCCTTAGCACCCCCGGGCTTGACAGCACTGTATCTAGTCTTGACCCTGTACGTAACATACAACTCGGTTCGATGGTTCGAAACTTTTTTTGTTGTACATGAGGTAAGCTTCCGTATATAGATAGTTAGCATTTGACAAGACTATAAATTTTGCAGTCCTACCTATAGTTAATTATTAATGGCATTGCAATAAACCGTTAGCGGATATCCGCAAATAAACGGATACTCTAAAGGATATACCAAAATTTATTTCGCACTTAAAATGTATTACAAAACCGTGTAGGAAGGTATTAAATTTACGGGGACTCTTTGATGTATCTATTAACCTTTATGTTTTATTTCCCATCATACTTTTACAACAGATTCATTACTTTATTACATTAATTTATCATGAAAGAAACCCCTGTACCAAATTCCAAGTTTCCCGGTAAGTACAGAGGTTTCGGCTGTGCGTTAATGTATAAGTTAGTGAGTCAGGGTATGCCTTTCATATATATAGACTAGCCTTTGCCCGCGACTTCGTCCGCGTAGAGTTCGGTTACCCCTTTTTACCTTTTAGGGGTTGAATTGTGTAAGAGCCTGAAACACTGGTTCACTCATTTATCAATAGGAGTACACCTGTGAAGTTTCGAATAAAATAGTTTAACTAATATTGTGTCCCCATACAAAATTTCAACCCCTTTTGTCACCTCAGGGGTTGAATTTTCAAAAAACCCTAGGTTACGGAATTATTTATTACTATTCGTTAACGCAAAAAACAAAGTTTCAGGCTTTTAGCTCCAAAAATGACGAACTCAGATAGCGAATTTTCAAAATTTCAGCTATATCCGCTCAGTAGTTTCGTCAGTGCGTTGATATATGACTCAGTCAGTTTGCCTTTTATAAATTTATATTTAGATTTTTAATCTTCTACATTTAACTTTTTCTTTTGATTTAAAAATATGAGTACAGTAGTATTAAAAAAAGAAACAGGCAATAGAATTGTTAATATCAGTGCTGTTTGCGGAAAAGCCCCCGCTCCCGACACGAGTACGTTTGCATAAACAAACATGTCTCGATTGCCTTCATTACTCTACGATTGTTTGAAATTGTGTATTGTATATTTAAAGCATGACGAACGTTTACTGATTTCGCACAAAATAAAGCTAGGCCCGCTAGGCCTACATATAATCTATGGGGCCTACAGTAGTTATGAACTTTTGTCGTAAGTAGGATACTAACTCAACCACAGAAATAGACAGAAACTCAACGATACTATCACTATCACTAGACTCTAGTCACTAGATATTATAAAACAAAGTCCTCCGTTGCGTCTATCTGTCTGTTCGCGATAAACTCAAAAACGACTGCACCGATTTTCATGCGGTTTTCACCAAAAGATAGAGTGATTCATGAGGAAGGTTTATGGGTATAATAATGCCTGGGCACAGCCAGGGAGGGCTGCTAGTATTATTTAATAGATACTTATATAGATATAGATAAATATCCAAGACTAAAGCAAATCACAAACCGATTATTTTACATCTTGACCTGGCGGGAAATCGAACCCCCGGGACCCCTCGCGTCGCAGGCTGGCGTGTTTGCGTTGCGCATCGGAGTCTCACACAATATGATAGAAATGTTTCTGATTTTATGTTCGTTATGTGGTTATGCGTGATAGGTTTGCGAGAGTATTTATTACACCATAACTTCTAAATATTAGTATAATACCTGTCGTTAGAGTTGAAATAATCCACATAGTATTGGCTATAATAAATGTAGCCATGTTGTTGACTGTCGCTGGCGTAGGTAATTTTGAAAAAAAAAATCCTGCGGCAGATGTCGTGCCCTGTACATTACACGCATCCTTGACATACGAGTAAGTTTAAATTGCTGCGATTTTATTTGTAGTAATAAAAAGTGAATGGTAGTTAAATTCGTAGATTATAGCAAATCGAAAAGTGATGACGAAGTAGGGATGTAAACTACCCAAAATTCTCTAGGGGGCAGCGAATAGAATCAGCTTTTTTTTTCCAAATAAGTCAAGAATAAATAATGAAAAAGTTAATTGTACAGTTTCCGAAGCATTATATACCTACGTATGTATCTCGATGAAGTATTGTATGCAACTGTTCATAATTAGACCTTAAAATACTCAATGAGGTTATTATGAAACTCGCCCGCGGCTTGTTTCATAAACCCACATTCGTATAAAAAAATTGATGAAAAAAAGGATTTATAAGCACAATAATTCCAAAAAGATTTTATAGCGAAGGTGCCTCAGTTCCGTAGCCTTATTGGAATGCCATTATAGCAACAATGAAACATTTTTCGCGGCGTTCGCTTGCCGCATACAAATCACTTGAATGGATAATTGATTTAGCGTGTTTGTCACGCGAATTTGAATACGCTTTGTTTTGTTTCGAATTATAAATCGTTAACTGTCGTGATCCTTATAATTTTGTTAGTACTGAACTTAGACTTACTAGTAATAGTAGCTTTGTTAGTAACATGGTGGTATCATCTTTGACGTGTCCACGAATTTCCATAGAAACGGGAGTTGTACTCAAACTATACATAGATGGCGCTACGTGCTATAATTAATAAATATTCATTAAAATAACTATTTATAAAAAGCATTTTTTAATTATTGCATTGAATTAAATTAGATTTTTATCTTCCAATTCAATGCTGATAATGAATTCAATGCGTACTATCCTTTTTACGCTTAAAAACCTAATAGCCTAGTTGACTAGTAGTGGACCTACATAGTGTCCACAATAAATATATTTGTATCTGTATCTGTATCTGTATCTGTATCTGTATCTGTATCTGTATCTGTATCTGTACCTGTATCCGTATCCGTATCCGTATCCGTATCCGTATCCGTATCCGTAACCGTATCCGTTTTCCTATCCGTGTCCGTATCCGTATCCGTATCCGTATCCGTATCCGTATCCGTATCTGTATCTGTATTTGTAGTGCCATCAAACGGATGCTTCTTAAAACTTAGCTTGTCAGAGCTTATGCCTCCGGATGTGGCATCTATTCCTATAGAATTATAATATCTATGTTAGTACTGAACAGTATTTTTATGAATCGACTTAGAGTCAATGACTAAGGTAGGTACATACTAAGATATATTGTACTAGCTGTTTCCCTTGACTTCGTCCGTGTGGATTTCGGGTGTATCACACCCTCTACATCCGTGCACTGGACCGACCCTTGGCCCAAGATCCAGGGTTCCGAAACATGTCAGTTGAGAAAGTTACCGAGAACATGCATATATGACAGACAAGTAGGTAGGTAAACCTTTAGTTTGGTCAGTGAAACTAGCTGCACCCGTCATTTTATTCTTTTACTCCTGAAACAAATCAAACTGAGAAATTAAATTAAACTAAATAACTTGTATTAATTTTTATTATTTTGCATTTATTAAAAAAACTACTCATTACTGCCAAAAGTAACCACTTTTAGCGGTAACGAGTAATAACTAATAACTCTTAATTTTTTGAACTAATGATATTAGGTAATACAAAAAATACGTCAAGTAATTAAATGCCGAAGTACTTACTAAATATATTTTGTCAATTTGATCTGATTTAGTAATAGAAAAATAAATAAAAAGATGGATGACGCTAGTTGGCTGATCTAAGCCTGTTAAGTACCTAAAGATAAAAACACTGTAGGTACTTACTTAATTTTTTTTTTCGCGATTTTGTAGTATAATAATTCAAAAGTTATTGTTTAATTAATACAATACAATACAATGAATATAATTTACATTAACACACTCTCTACCTATAACAACCTAATCAAAGATGCCCCCCCGAATTGTACCCGGCTCAAAGGTTCCCATCACACTTGCTGCATTACCTCTTTGTATGGCTATGGACAACCTTTGAGTCAGGTACCATCCGGAGCGGTTGTCATACCCTCGGTCTCGCAAGCGGCGCCCTATTTCTTACTTAATTATTCAAAATAGGACGACAAGACAAAAATAGATAAGTACGTAAATACCGGAGCATACAATATCGTGAGTTTACACGGAAATCCGTTTATACTTAAGTACTTACTTAGGATGTGTTCTCACTTGGTTCTCACGCGACAACAATTTTTTTCGTAGGTAGTAGGCATAGCTTTAGTCTACTAGGTACTCTATCTGCGTGAATATATATGCCAAATTACATTCAAACCACTGATCAGATTTGTGATTCGACGAGTCTAAAGACTAAAATAGAAAAGTACGTGTTAATGCATTCATTCCGCAGCTTGCGATATCGTGAGTTTACACGGAAATCCTTCTGCACTTAATGTGTTCCCACGCGGCAAGGATTATAATAGTAGACTAGCTTGCCTTAACTTCTCTAAAAATCTCGAAGCCTAGAAACCAAATATGGATATAACCGAATACGCGGAAAAATACTCTAAAGAACTATAAAATAGAAAAGCACATGTTTCTTTCTGGAGCACGAAGCAAGGAAGGATTATAAGTAATAGTACTAGCTTTTGCCCGCGACTTCGTCCGCGAATAATTTACTTTGATATAAGTACTTTTGAAATGTATTGTTCAAGAGTGGCACCCAGGTTGTAAATGTAAATGTTATATTTTGTTGGTTCTGTTTTTTGTTAGTTCAATCTGTTCCGTGACGTCACAATGGATCCAATGGAAGACCAGCGCTGGCAGTTCCGTACGGCCAGCATATGCTGAATTGGACCCATTTTGAGATATAAATTTTTGTTTATTTTTTATAAAATTGTGTTTGTATATGTGAATATTTTATCTTTTTGTGTTCCTCAAATAAATTTTTTACTTACTTACTTAAAATAAATTATATTTTCATAAAAAATACAAAAATATATAATTTATATACATAATATACTAACAGTGAAGTCCCATGAATGGTAAGGAGCCCTAAAACTAAAACCCGTCTACTAATACTTCTGGGTGTATTTTATCAGTCCGTCTGTCTGTCACAGATTTTTTCACACATTTTGACAGATCATGTATTTTATCGTTTTCTCGTTATGCTTACTTTTTTCTTCTTTTCCAGGTAACCTCCGCACTATTCCTCGGGCTTGGGCCTCCCTACTGGAAGAAACTGGAAGTGCTGGGTGCATTCTCCGACATGCTGATGTTACTCAACTATGTGTTGGATCCGATCCTCTATGTGCTGATGCGGCAGCGGACCACCATCTGCCAGACCATCGCACACTGCTTCAAGCGGGTTAGTAAGCTACCTATCATCATCATCAGGTCTTTTTAGTCTCTGCTGCAGGAGCACGATCCTCTCTGTACTACCAGACCTAAACTAGCTGACTTTGATCTTATTAGTTTCTTCTGCTTAGTTTTTTAAAATCCGTCTCTGGACTGAAAGCGTCGCACTTCTACGAATTTATCTAATACTAGCAACGTTCATTACATTTAATTATAGCCTATGTGATCACCCGCAGATAAATTAGGTTTCTACATGTGAAAGAATTTTGAAAATCGGTCCAGCAATTTCACACAGCCATAAACAATGAAATCTTTCCTCTATAAAATATGTTAATAGTTATAATTAGTATAGATTGTTAATTTATGCCAGTTTCGCGCGGAGCAGGAAATACTGTTTCTCACTTTCCGATTATTCATTTCAGAGTCACAAAACATCGACCGAATCGATGACGTTGAAGACCTCCTGCTGCCCTCAAGAGACGCTTGTCGTAAGCGACAGTTCCGGAGAGACGCGGCCACTCAGACCTATTGCTTCCAACTGCCCACCAGGCCCACATCTACTCGATGAATGACGAAAACCTTTCTACACGCGATGCAGTGGACAATTTCATCGTAAGAAATTAAAAAAGAGACATCGACCGCTTGCGAAACTTGCAAAATAAAACTTCTCAAATTTTAAATTTGGCGGGCTATTGTGCGTTCGGATACATTGATAACAAGTTTTTCAGAATTCGATCATATTCGAGTGTATTAAATCGATTCGTGACAATTATTTAATTTGAGTATACCCTTGTTTATTAGGTTGAATAAATGTTTATATTAGAATCATTAGGTATCGTATATAACAATACGTAACAATTCTAATATATACATACGTTACACATATATAGAATAAACTTTGCAGTAGTCAGTGAAGAATCTTAACGGTTCGTAAAGATATTATAATTATGCTGAACTTGAATCTCATTACAGTTGTAAAATTATTATTTAGTGTTAGATTATGTTTATGATGGTATAAATTAAAGCTCTCTTATAATAATTATTATTATGTTTAGTTTACTATAGGAAATCCCTCTAAGATCCTCACTATATGTTTTCCATTTACATTGAATTTAGCGAATATACAGTTATTGTTAATAAATCATTTTGTGAAACTGCCTAAATATGTTAAACTATCATTTCAGTATTTACAGCTTTAAAAATACATGAATTCGTAAGTAGATTTTGGTCATGTTATAATAATTGTGTGACACAAGTACAATTAATAAGTATTAAGTAAGTAAATATTATTGAATTAAGAAGTTCATCCACCAAAGATTGTAATCACTAATGCTAGAAGATGAAGTACCTAGCTCGCTTATACATAACCAGTGCCATAATAAAGTTACCATAACGTAACATAATGATGCTACAATATATGGCTTTAATTTAAATGTCGTTTTCTCAATTTAATTCAAAATCACAACATGTAATGACTATGTAACAATATGTACCTATCTCCATTTGTATAAATCTAGTCCTCCCACCACATTTATAGTACTTACCTTACAAATTACATTATTATATATTATGTACCTACAGTGAATTTAGTTTGTAGAGTTTTTGCACGTTGTATGAAAATTCAATGTCGGTATCAGTGCTCTACACATAGGGTAGGTAGGCTTATAATGGAGAGGAGCCAATCCCAAAGCATACAAACGGCGCACGTGGTACAGGCTGTTTTTGAACCTATGAACTATATTGTAATCTCGGGATCAAAATTGTCAATAGAATACAGAATTGTAAGAAAAATAAGGAATAAAATGCAAAAATTTTTAGACCTCCCATTCAAAGTCACCAATCAGCTGGGCGAATTTCTATGGGAAGTCGGATTTTATTTTTCGATTATCACATTTTTTCATTTGATTCTGGATTCCATCAAGGATTCTGATTCAGAGATTTTAATATACTTCATAGGTTTAAAATCAGCCTGTATAAATGGCGTCCATCGCGAACAATATGCTACGAGTGCACATAAGCGGGTATAAATTAGAATTCGTGTTTTTGTCTTCGTTGTCGTATTGTAAAATATAAACACCACAAATATTTTTATATCAAAACTTTTGATATAAAAATATTTTTGAAATTTTAATACTCTTTTGATTCAAAAGAGTATTAAAATTGTAAAATTTTATCCTGACCTCTATTCTATGTACTTTGAACCGATGATGTTGACATGATGACACTGATTTAGAAGCATAATAAGAAGTTTCAACTTGTAAATAAGATTTACTTTTGTTATTTTTATGTCTATTTATGTAGATAATTAAAATAAACTTTTGACGTGACTATATGTTTTATTTATTCAATTCTAGAGATAAATAAGCTTCTAAAATGGCTTTATATATATCTAGCTGTTAACAGCGGCTTCGCCCGCGTGATATATAGCCTATTTTCTTCTTAGTACCCTTATACCTTTGTGTATGCAAAATTTCATGATGATCGAACTTGTAGATAGAGCGTGAAAGCGTAACAAAAATCAAAAATTGAGCTCCTGCACTTACCCAAAGCACTTCGTACTTCGGCTGGTGTATTAAAGAATGTGCACGAAAGTAATAATTTAAACAATATGTTCTCCTCATCGAGCATCAACCATGAGTTTGTACATTTCATTTACGTCAACTCAGTAGTATATGGTTACGTTTTCAAAACCGTCATAGTTTACAATACTTTGTCTACCATGAGTACAACCACAGTAGTTCTCGAGTCTCATGATCGGAAACGTATCATAGCTTAGCCGAATGTATAAACAAATATGAGCCTATATTTTTAGAAACATTTTCTGCGATGTCAGCACCATAGGCTACAAAATTGATCTTCGTTTTCTATATTGTAAGACAATAGTTTACTATTACAAGTCATGCGATATACTTTACTATAGATCGAATCGTTTACTACTCACTTATATAAACTCATGGTGGACGTCCAGAGCGTTTTACTGGTTACGTCCTCAGCTGTAATACATTGGAGCCCTGGATCCGTTATTAAGGCGATATTCCTGCTTTAGTACTGATGATACGATTTGGCGAAAGTTTTACAGCCAGTAGTTCTAGAACTGCAGTCGAACACCTGTTAAAATTAAGTGCAAGTCTTTGTTCACGGTGGAAATCGAACCCAGTGCCCTCGTGACGCAGACAGACGTTTTTACCGATGCGCAAAGGAGGCGGTCAATTTAAAAATAACCTAGATATCTCTGTATTGATAATGTATAGCCTGGCGGATATTTTTTTGTAATGTAAAGAAGGTACACGTTCAAATACATAGGTCGTGTATTCTTGCGTCAGCGATCCGAGTTATCTATGACACAATATTCCATTCATCTTTAGAAGTAATGGTAGATTGAAGAAATTTTCATCACGTAGGAATTACTTTTGATTTCTCAATACGTTAGTTTAATCGATATGAGTTATTTGATATCGGTTTAGTTAAACAATAATCTTTGTTAATTTTTCTTACGTGGATCCGAACTTTTTAGCTGCTGTCAGTCAGTCGCTTGTCATGTCAAGCGGTCGATTTGGGTTTTCGCGATCTTGAAACAATTTTCCCAATTTTCCACTTAAATAATAATGAATGTGTCCTTTCATTGAAGATTAAATAGTGTAAAATATTTATCATAGTTCAATAAGCTAATTAAAGTCTTATCCGGCAAGATGTCGAAGTGGTGAGTCTTAAAATCGTTAATCAATTTACTTCACTCTAGTGCAACACTTGGTGGTATAGTTTGTTTCTTCATGATCAGTTTATTAACATCAAGTCTTGTCTTGTTGTGCAATTGACGTTTTATTGGCCTAAATGAGTATACATTGCTGGCTTAATGATAGTCGTGTCAAGAATATTACAGAAACATTATTTATTCATTGCTAGGCAATCGGAGAGGAGCATTCACGAAATGCTGAAGGATACGCCACCTATACGGGAGTCCAGTGATTCTATCACATCGGGAACTGAGGCGAAGTTCCCTACATCTCGCTCTATGCCTTTTCCACCAGCCTATGGTCAGTATCTCCTTATTAGCTATCTTATAAGAATCTTGCTATTATTTTACATACTTATGTTTATATCTCATTTAAAAACTAAATTATAATGGAAATGTTCTGGTGTGTAATTTTCATTTCGAAATATTTCTTTCAAAAGTGATGTTCATAATTTCTTTTACTAATTACTAACATATTAATCAACACTGTGGCTCCTCACTATCAGCATAATGCTGAACTGGCTGCC
Organism: Rhodophaea formosa; assembly: GCA_963082605.1. Taxonomy (NCBI): domain Eukaryota; kingdom Metazoa; phylum Arthropoda; class Insecta; order Lepidoptera; family Pyralidae; genus Rhodophaea; species Rhodophaea formosa. The sequence continues at coordinate 13,624,209 of OY720222.1, read as the reverse complement.
TTTTCGGCAATTATCTTTATTATTTCTTCTATCCAGTACTATTATTATAAATGTGAAAGTAACTCTGTATGTCTGTCTCTCTTTCACTCTAAAACTACTGCACCAATTTAAATAAAATTTTCTCTCTCTTACACAGATAGTCTAGAGCCTGAGAAAGGATATAAGCAACCTTTTTTCCATGTGAACAAAGTCATGGGTACAGCTAGTTAGTTTATAATTATTTCTAATTTTCTTTTAAGTTAATTTTTTTTTTGGCAAATCTTTTGATTTTTTATTTTCTTTGTTATATATAAGTAGCTGTTACCCGCGGCTCCGCCCGCGTGATATATAGCCTATGTCCTTCTTAGTACCCTAACCTATGTGTATGCAAAATTTCATGATGATTGGTTGAGTAGATACGGCGTAAAAGCGTAACAAACAAACAAACTCACTTTCGCATTTATAATATTAGTTTGGATTTACTAGTAGTCCGCCCCGGCTTTGCCAGTAGGTATATGCATAACCTATAGCACTCAGGAATAACATAACTATTAGATGGTGAAAGAATTTTAGAAATCGGTCTGATATTTAAATGGTACTTAACCTCTTGTTTGCTGATGCAGAGATGTATGTAAAATGCATTGTTTAATTATTGATTACTTTATGCATATTGGGCATAGTCATAATCACTTAGAATACAATAATTTTCGATACTATCAAGTACCTACATCTAATAGTCGAGCTTAATATAGAGTTTGTGTATCCTCTGTCAGATAATGCATCTCAGATAAGAGATTTTAGGTCACTTCTATGAAATAGATGGGTATTTCCGGAGATAAAGTATACTACATGTAGTGTTATCTCTAACATTGACAGGATCATACAAAGGAGTTTTAAATTTGATCAGATATAAGATAAGACTATAAATACAAACAATTTGCATTTAAATAAGAAAATTGGAAAATCGGAACTATATAATAAAAAGTGTAAAAATTACCCAAGCAAGTTCACAAGTAAGTTCACAACTTACTGTGGGGCTTAATCAATTTTTTTTTAATTATCCTTATTATTTATTTTATATCTAGATCTAGATATAAAATAACCCTGCCTGACAAGAAAGAGGGGTTTTATAAGTTTGGCATATGGTTGTTATATTGTGTCATGAATGCTTGAAATTGTCAATGTTATATAACTTGTTGAAAAATATGGAGGAGGCCTATTTTCAGAAAAGAATGAGATGTGCTGAACATAGCCTACCCTCTGCGGACAAGTCGTTTTGTTATATTGGGGTTTTGCCATAAAGGGTGCTATAGATGGATGGATGGATATAACTTGTTGTTATGGTATAACTTGGTTTCAAAATATGTATAATCTGTCTTTACAGCACCTCCAGACGTATCTCAGAACGGAGCAGCTGGCTCCAGCACGTTACTACGAGCGGGATCATCAAAGTTGGAGTCAATACGCAACTGGGGGGTTTCCACGTACAAGTGCACCAAGCAGATATTGTACGAGAAACTGGGCAAGAGCTCCCGAACCGTGGACACAGGTACAGTACCCTATACAGATAGGAGAATGAAGTCTCCTCAATGCAAAAGACCAAATGACAAGAAGTCTTCTGCTCACACACAATGGGCCCAGACAAGAGGGTTAAGTGTGGAAAATTGCCCACGGAACCAGGTAAACTCTACAGAGATCGGCAGACCTATGTGCTAACTTTTGATGGTGTACAAACTATGATTTGATGGTCACTTCAACATCCATTATGGTTTAAACAAAAAAATAGCCAATCCTTTAAAAGCCCTAATAAAAGTTTATGTAAAAAGCGTTTCTTCTCTGCAGTGGTCGGTTCCGAAACGCTAGTAGTCTGTAGCTTTTGAACAATCATTAATAAAATACGTGAAAAAGTACCTGCAAGGGCCTATTTTCTGAATAAACATTTTGAATGTTTGATCTTTTTGTGATTATCAAAACGTTGTACACCACAGTTGTCAAAAGTTAGCATTTAAAAATAAAAATCCATTTATTGCCATACTTTAGATAGGCACCATAACATTAATTTAGGTACATTTCCATTATAGGCCTGCTAGGGATAGCCAATGAGGCTTATTGGCAGGCAGCTGTAAAAATGTTGCTAAAACACAATAATAGGTTTTTATGCCGGTTGACTGAAAGGGATACTACTTCATGGGATAAGCTACTGCTGTGATTTTTAAGTACGTCATCGAGAAAAAGGCCGAAATACAGGGGTATGTAAATGCTAATACCTGGAAATGTTACATTACATGTCGGGGTCCATGTTAGAGGTGGCGATACGGCCATGAATTTACATCTTGTAAGTTTTAACAGAATTATTATGCCATATAAGTTCATAAAACAGGAAAATTAATAAAACCACAATAAAATTGCACAAAGACATTTCAGATATTGTATATCTTTAGATATTATATTTATTTACTGCTCTACAATCTGTGTATATTTACATTATATTATTGAGGAAAACACAGCACCTCCTAGTACTCAAGTAACATCAGTTCTACGGATTTCCTCGTTTCTGATTCGATCTCGCAGAGAAACACCGAGCAAAGCCCTATCCATAGCTCTTTGAGCGACCTTGACCCGTAAGTCATCACTAATAACCCACATTGGACGAAGACTTGCGTCTATAGGCACTCAGGTATTTTGGACGAGAAAACATTACGGAGGTTCCCGAACGCTGACCAGCCGAGTCTAATTTGCCGAAAGACTTAAATAATAAATACCACTTATTTTAAAACTCCTTCAATTCTTTTTTTATTGACTGTTATTTAAACGAGTGACTGTTAATTCAAATTTTAAGTGTCCAAAAAAATGAATTTATGAAATCGAAAATACAAAGGGGACGACTAACTGAGAGTGACGGGAAATTAAACATATCCTACCCTCTGAGGCCAAGTCTTTTTGTTATATTGGGGTTTTGCCCTAATTTGGTGACGCTCGCTTGCTCCTTTTTTGGTCACAACGAAACCTAACGAACCTAACCTACACTCTGTGTCCAAATCGTTATATTGGAGGTTTTGCCCAAAGTCGCCCTCTCTGCATTTCGAGTCGCTCACTTAGTAATTTAGATGGTTTTATTATTTCCATTTTATATTTCAGAACTTGAAGCCCAGATTGAGATACTCCGTGAGACCCAGAGGAAGTACAACGGTATCCTCCGGTTGAGCTCAGCGTTGACAGCCCAGTTGACAGCGGCCGGCCACACTCAGCGCGCGTTAGGGGAAGCGTTCGCGGAGTTGGCGCAAAAGTCGCCTGAACTTCAGAACCAGTGAGTATAATGTAAAAGCCACTTTATTGCAGCAAAAGGTGTCTGTTTGTCCAATTGGCAGAAAAAGAATAAAATCTTTTATTTTCTTCTTTTATTTAAGACCCCTGGACTTACCACCACAAAGTCAAAAATGATGAAAATTGGTGGATTTTGACAGCTGCTATCAAAAATACCTGTCGACACAGTGACGCCACCTGGGGACAAGATCGATTCTGAAAAATTCATTTGTGTGATTTGTCCCTATATTTATTTATTTATATACGTGTTTGCAGATTCCTCTACAATGCCGACACGCAGCGCTCTCTGACCCGCAACGGCGAGACATTACTAGCGGCGCTGCACTTCTTCAACAACTCTCTCAACACTCTCACCAACAAGACTATTGAGGACACACTCCTCACAATCCGACAGTACGAAGCTGCCCGGTAAGCACAAACTTATGCAGTAACATTTAAATAAAATTAATTCCTTCAGACACCGTGAGCCAACTGTCAACCAATTTATTAATAACTAGCAGCCCTACCCGGCTGCGCCCGGGCATGTTTTATACCTTAAAACCTTCCTCGTGAATCACTATATCTATTAGTGAAAACCGTATGAAAATCCGTGGAGTAGTTTTTGAGTTTATCGCGAACAGACAGACAGACAGACGCGGCGGAGGACTTTTTATAATATGTAGTGATAAATATTTTACCGCCTAAAATAAATATTTTAGTCGGTAGATTTTGCAGTTCTTATAAAGTATTAGACAATTGTTAACTTAGTCTACCTGCGACCACGAACACTGAAAAGTGTTCGAAACGTTAGTGTATAAATAATGTAATAGACGCGATAAATACCGTACTAAATTAATTTTATTTAAATGTGTAACAGTCGCAAAAACATTATGCTGTATCAGTAGCAGAGGATCGTGCCATTGAGGTGGCCAAATTTTGGTCAAGACTAGTGTAAATTATAGCCATTTTTTCGTAAAGAAGAAGTAGCAGAGTTTTGATCAACACGAATATAATTTTCCTGAATCGATACGCTAAGAAGAAGCACAAACTGCGAAGAAGGTTATTACTAGTATCAGACGACCAACTGCCTTATGTTTTTTCTAGGCAATAGACCATATACAAATATTGGAGTGAGGGTAGAGAGGATTAAATGTAATACAATTAGGTTTGATTTTCTATTGGGGGCGGGGGCCACAAATTGAAACTCATTGACATGTGTTCTATCCATAAAGGCAGTTTTTCGGCAGTGCCGTCATTGCAACCTTAGGAATGCGGACATGATGTACCTGTAGGAAGAGTTAAAATATTGTTTATTTTGTAATATGTACACGAACACCAGAACACTTATTCCTAACTAAGCTTCCCCACTTATACATGTATTTACCTTAGTATATAGCTAGCGTTATAATACTAGGGCTGCAATACTGGTAAGTGATATATTCCTTCTAAAGTACCACTATGCTACTAGCCTACTGGCCATCATGCCAGGCTGGCACACGGGAGGTCCTGCGTTCGATCCCCGGTCAGGTCAAGGTGGAAAATGATCTTTTCAGATCGACCTGTCTTAGTTTATATTTACTTTATGACGCCGTATGACGATACACATTCTATTTATCCCCTTATTTTTATATTGCTGCTGTAGTTCCTCTAAGTATATGAGAAACACTGCTCATCATTTCGTTTTAGGGTGGAGTACGATGCTTACCGCAGCGAGTTAGAAGCGAGTGGTGGAAACCCTCCGGAACTGCTTCTAGCTAACATCGAACGGCACCGGAGGCATTACGAGCGACTGCGAGACGATTCTGCCGTCAAACTAAAGCTCTTACATGAAAATCGGGTAAGGACAATATTCAATAAACGTAGTGAGAATTTCTTAGTGATCTATCGAAAGCTTTTGACTGTGTAATGCTTGAAGTGTCTTACTCAAATAAAAATATTTATTCTTAAGAGTAATATCTAGACATTTGTATGTCTCATTTTTATTAAATTAATGGAACTGCAGTATTTACATTGCATTAAAATTGAATCATTAGTTTTGTTTTTTAGTGTGTGAGTTCCTCAAGGCTTTGTTTTGGAACCTCTCGTTTTTATAAACTTGATCATAAAGATATAATACAATCTATACTGACGAGCATATATCGGGAATGCACTCTACTTTATGGACCTATTATGCGCTAAATATCCATTATTCTTTCTTAGAAACTTAATTCTAGAATTTGAGAAATTTATGTCAAATATTTTACCCCATAGAGTTGTCAGACAGGACGGAATTTCTTTGTTACCTTTCTGTATCAAACATAGGGACCAACAGGTACTGAATTGAGTTTCTTTCGGTGTATTTTTCTCAGCAGTGGTCTATCCGATACGATTGTAATTTTTGGATGTTGCAAATATAACATAAATAACACTAAAGAAAAAATTACGTTTCTAAAAGTGATAGATGAGATGCGAAAATAATTTTGTAATTACAGGTAAAGGTGATGAACAAACAACTACTCCTATTCCACAACGCGGTCTCAGCATACTTCAGCGGCAACAACGTGGCTCTAGAAGCTGCCGTACGACACTTCAACATCCACACCCCCGCGCCCCCCGCCCCGCCACCCGCGCTGCCCTGCCTCTCCCCTCCCCCCGCGCCAGTACTGCCGCGGACTGCGTAGGGAGCGGACGGCTTGCGGGAAAATGAGAGAGAGATCATAGCTTAGCAGCGCTGAGATCGTGTAAATTATTTAGTTCCACTTTAACATACACCCCCCGCCCCGCCGCCTGCGCTGCCCTGCCTCTCCGCGCCCGTCGCGCCAGTACTACCAAGGACAGCGATGGGGGCGGACGGCAAACGGGAGAGCAAGAGAGGGATCATAGCGTAGCAGCGGTGCAATCGTGTAAATTATTTAGCATGAAAATGAAAAATATTTTATTAACTGCAAAATAGAATACACAGTTTCATCAAAGCATTTATAATACAATAAGTATCTATGTGCATATAGTGCAGGTTTTTCTTTTATTACATAAACTTATTCTATGGTTTCCTCACTAGGCAAGCCTGTATCGAGGAAGCCAAAAATAACAATGAAATATTTTTTACCCTAAGATTCCCAGCCAGATAGATCATGTTTGGATAATAATATATATAAATTATTGTACTAAGCAAGTCCTAAAAACAAAAAATAATCAGTCAATAGTAATTGATGATCAAATTCAGTTAGTTGTCAAGTACCTTATATTGATGTGATCGAATTGTCAAATGTATTTGCTGCGTCTCCAAGCCTTCCGCAGTTAGGTAACACCCCAAGCCGAGATCTGACTCGCCTCGGGACCATTTGGTGATGTTACCTACACAGGTTGCAGGCCTCAAAAGCCCGGTAAAGTAGCGAAAGCTCACTTTGAGGTAACAACATAGTCTATTAAAAAAAATCCCCGCCTCAAACGCCCAGTGAACAAGTCTAATTTAGAGCTAGCTGCAAAATCTTGTTAAACAAAACCTTATTTTTGAATGGTTGAGTAACTAGTAATAAAGAGTAAAGTCAAGCGTTGACTCTCCCTTACGAAATCCATTCCTCTACCACGTGCCACGATTAATGAAAAAATATCTATTGTATTGTAGGTTACCCATAAAAATTTATTTCGTAAACTGAATGCGTAATATTTTAGCCCCTAATCGATACTTTTCTCAAATATGTAAACTTTGTCCCAAGTATTTCACCGTCCACAAATTAAAATGCTCAAAAATCATGATTGATCGAATAAAAACTCGCTCCCAAAATCTAGTCGCGCGTTGCAGACAAGGGTACAAACAAACTACGAAGAAGATACTATGATACTATTACTAGTATCAGTCGACTGCCTTATGTTTTCTCTAGGCAATAGAGACCATAGACAAATATTAGAGTGAAGGTAAAGATGAATAAAATTAATACAATTACGTTTGAATTTCTATTAGTGGACACAAATTCAATCTCAATTGATGTATATTCTATGCCCTAATATCCATAAAGGCAGTGGATAAGGGGCGCCAGCAACATTTTCCCTCCCGAAACCTGATATTGGTTAATACAATATTTCGCTGATAGACAAGAAAACCCGAAAAAGCGCGGGAAATCGACTTTAATACTTGATACAGTCCGATGCATACTTTATGGTGGGTCGGGACATCGCGCTAATTTTAGTGCAGTACACAATATTTGGTCTGCGCGGGGAGGCGGGGCGCGTACAAGCAGTGAGCAGCTAATATCCGAGACGCTATAAAGTTTGCATCAAACTATACGTGCTTAATATATACCATGTGAAAGCCATAAAAATTAAAGGGCCTGTCTGTATGGTAATATTAACGACACAGCGGTGGCTAATATAAAGTAATTTGAGACGTACAAGAACTGTGATGTATATGAAGGAAATTAGACGTATATTCGAGACAATCACTTCAGTTTTTATTGCACGTTTGACTAAATTTATAGATATAAATACCTACTGCCGCGAAATTATAGGAAATGTGTGTAATTTCTTTTTGTTTTCAACCAAAACCTAGTTATGAAGTGACTTTCACCACACGATCTATCAGAGGAATGGGCATTTATTCTGCGTTTTGTTAAACCAAAATAAATACGGCCATAAGCGCCATTAGGTATGTTTAAGCCTTTTGGAGATTGCTTAATTAAAAAATTAATAAACCTTAATAACTGCGGAATCGAAAATTTAGTTTAAAAAAATATTAATACATCCCTCATAGTCATATTGTTATAAAGCTTGACAAGAACTTATGTTATCATGCATTGTTTGTACTAAAGTATCGCTACACAGTATATTTCAATATTAAAAAATACAACCATTTACAACAACTGGAATCCATTGTAATAAAACTATTTATGAAATCTGTAAAAACGTTTATACACTAAGGCACTATAATAAATTCGTAATAACACAATAATTCTTAAAATTAGGAATAATATTTAAGATATCATTTAGTTCCCGTGTGATAACATGTCATGAAATTGCTTGACCAAATGTTAGAATAGCGTTAATGTTTCTCCACACTAATGCATTGGTTTCCTACATAGCGGTACCGCACCAGACGGACGTCATATGCGACGTCCATCTTGTTCGGTAAAGCAATGGAGGAAAGCAAGGCAGAAGGCGTGATTCGTCGCCGAATACTAGACAACTCGATGGTGATGGTGATACCTATATGATGGTGTAGCCCTGTTGATTAAAATCTGAGGATGTTACGGATATAAAACTCTGTACAGTACCACCACTTTTATAAGTTACGCCGATGATGTACCTTTGCTTGGCGCGAAAATACCTGTCCGCTATTGGTTCATGTGTACGCGCCATGCGTCGTCTTGACCACTCTCGGCGGTCGTACAAGTATTGTGAGCGAGATAGCACGAGTCCTATTGTTTTTGGATTTCAAATCTTATATGGTTGCTATAAGATTGTTATTTCATTGATGTTTTCACTCGGTTTGAGTCAGCGGTAGGTTGCGCTATTCTGCGCCATCGAATAATGCCGATGCGACTTAGTAACGTGGTAGTACTTTATCCGAATATATGAAAAAATTATATCGGTCTCTGATACGGTTAGTAACGTATCCTTACTTTTTTATAAATGCGTTTTTTATTTGTTTGTTGCGCTTTCAAGCAGTAATTAATGAGATACATAAACCTATTGCTCGGAATTTGGGCGAATAACGTCATAGTGTGGCGAAACCTTTAAATTATGTATGATTATAATTTGTATGTGTTCACTTGGAGTGTTAGCTTTGTGATTATACCATTCCAAAATTAAATTGCTTTACTATTGCCTATTTGTAAATTAATAGCTATTTTTATAATGAAATTTTAGGTACACATTGCATATACTTTTTTGAACTCGCTGATCTCGCTGATGCTCGATAGCTCATTAATTAACGTATTGACGGATAGTAGACGCCTATAAACGTTATAACAATAGAAAATCTATTGTGTCTGGTTTAGTGTCGATCAACGAGATAAGTAGATATATTACTCGTATACACCAACCGGCGGGCGTTGGGCAAAGTTACATGCAACAAAGGAAATTAGATCTTCTACATAGGGAATATAGCCAAATTTTGTATGGCGTGGTGGAGCCACCATAAGCCGCCGGCAGCGGACCGCGTGTTGTAAATTCAATTCAACATTTTTTTGTTGCGGCGCCCACATCCGCGTAGTGTACTTTGACCATAAAGTTGAAAAGTAAAAAAAATATACAAAGTGTATACTTTTTGTAAAATGTACGGAATTTTCATTGATTTCTCACCTACACATGGATTTTATGTACTTAATATCAAAGTTATTTAACTTCTGAAAACTTAAATTCATGAAAACTTAAACTATTCGTTCTAAGTACTTAAATAAAACCGCAGCTTTAAAAAAATTTGCGCTATCCTCAGAAAGTTCAAAAAGGGATATGTTTGTACATAATTGTAGGAAATTTGTAAGAATACGCATTTTTTGTAATGATTATTTTATAAGGCTATCCTTTCAATGTAATTATTTAAATATGATTTAGATAATATTGCTTGAATTCCTTCCTTGATCTCCATTTAAACTATATATACACTAAATGTTTGATCAACATTAATGTTAATGCAAATAATCATATCCAAAGATTAATATAATTGTTACTCGAATAGTGGCTGGATTTAGTATGGATTCTCACCGTTTCTCAATAACTAAGGTTTAAATTGATGTTTCTTAATTTATTTTTTAGTTGTTAATAATATTCCGTTTTGTTAAGTCGGTGGATTTACTGAGCTATATAGTTATGGCTCAGTAAATCCACCGACTAACTATATAAAGTAAAATTTTCTCAACAACCATACTGAGTAGAAATGAAGCGACATGCATAAGTATCCTTGATTTCAAGCTTACCAGAATTAGATGGCTGTTTAAAACAGTACATTGTAAATAGGTACAGTCCGAACCAAACTTTATTGCGACACGAAACATCGCGCGAGTCTTAGCGCAGTACACAATATTAGGACGGCGCGGGGCGCGAGCGGGGAGACGGGGCGCGTACAAGCAGTGATCAGCTAATATCCGAGCCGCCTTAAGGGGGAACAGTAGGCACAGTAGCGACGCCAATCATTTTATTCCTAATACTTTACAAATAGAAAGGAATTCAAGAATATAAACAATACAAGCCTTAGTAAATAACCTGAAGTATTTTTTGAATCATGTTTATTACTATCGGAATCAGTGAGAATTATGAGAATCTGATTACCGCCAAAAACGGCCGTTTTTGGCGGTTATCACTTTTTCTCTCAATGACTGATTCTCATAATATCAAAACATGATTCCAAAAATACTTTAGGTAATTTACTAAGACTTGTATTGTTTATATTCTTGAATTTCTTTCTATTTGTAAAGTATTAGGAATAAAATGATTGGCGTCGCTACTGTGCCTACTGTTCCCCCTTAAAGTTTGATTCTGACTGTACATGAAATATACATATGTATAATAGGTAGAAACACACGAACAACGGCATACCAAGCTATTGGGATTCGTGGAACCTATTTATATTCTATATACATATATTTATTTATATCTTTTTTTCAGTTATAATTATGATTTCAGACAAAAGTGTACAGTTTTTTGACTTTATTTATAATTAATGTTTACGTTAATGTTTGCGCTGTTGTTAAATTAATCTAATGAATGACAATATTGTATAGCACTGAGATTATTTGATTGAGTGCTTGATTTTCTACATAACGTAGAAAAATCGACTGTGCTTTCGCTTCGTAGGTGAATTACTAGTTTTATACACATTTGTCGCCTCCTATTTCATATGTAACCGCGAACGTGTCCTAAACTCAATGCAATAAAGTCTAATTTGGAACAAGTATTTTTATGTAGCCTCTCAAGCACCTAATCAATTTATGTCCTTAGTAAGGAGTGAGTTATTATATAATTCTAACTAGTCAACTTGTTTTCGTTTATTTTACTATCAATGTGACTTATTTAAATATAATAGAGAGTAAATATACACATTAGTTCTGTAACTTAAATGTGTTTATCATATTTTATAAGGAGTGTAAAATAGATCACTTGTAATTCTTGCATTGTTTTATTTAAACTTTTGTCATTATTTGTTAACTGCCTCCGTGGTCCAGTGGTTAAGGCGTTCGCTTTGTTTGACCCGGGGGTCGTGGGTTCGATTCCCACGGGAAGCATACTTTGTTAAGTTGTTTCCAGTTTGGTTAGGACAATGCAGGCATGAATCACCTGATTGTCTGATAAGAAAGATGATTCCGTGCTTCGGAAGGCACGTAAAACCGGTGGTCCCGGCTGCCATCTGGTAGTCGTTAAAGGAACCACGTCAGAGGCCGAGAGGCGGTTCCGCAGAATTCTGACACCAGGGTATGCATAGTCTAATGACCGTGTCACCTACACGAAATGATGATGAACAAAGGACAATTGGAAAAATGCTTTCTATTCACACAACACAGTATTATTTTTACAAATTCCTCTAGAGGGAACAAAATTTAAATGCACACTGTTGATCATACAAGCGCAGCGTTGAAGCGAACCGAAAAGTGCTTCGTCGCAATCGTCGCAGAATGTCCCCTAGTCGTAAAATGTCCCCATCCCACGACATTTTGCCTTTGTGAAGAAGCCGCGAAACGATGTTTATATGACAAACATCACTTAACTTAAATCCCGGACCTCAAATGACAGCCTGGCATGATGACCGTTGACCACTAATCAACAGAGGTTGCCATGATGATATGATACTCCAAACCTATTCCTGGTGGACGAACTGGGTTCACTTGTTCGCTGGTAATATGATAGCTTCCCATAATAAGCCCATTTGTTGCATTATTATCAAATTTAGCTTGCACTTTCAGAATAATTCCAGATTACCTATTGAGCAGAATGGGGAGGCCTATGTCCAGCAGTGGACGAGCATAGGCTGATGATGATGAGCAGAATGGAAACAAAATAATAAGTATTATTAAATGATAACGAGCTCCGTGGCGCAGCGGTTACCACGCCAGCCTGCGACACGGGGGTCCCGGGTTCGATCCCCGGTCAGGTCATGATGGAAAACGATCTTTTTCAGATTGACCTGGGTCTTGGATGTTTATCTATATATGTATTTGTTATAACATATAGTATCGTTGAGTTAGTATCCCATAACACAAGTCTTTCATAAGAACTTACTTTGGGGCTAGCTCAATCTGTGTGATTTGTCCGTATATATTTATTTATTTAATAATTTCTTTGGAGTAATTTGGTACTATATGCTTTTTTTTATACATCTAAGTTAGCAAACAGTCATACGGCCCTCCTGATAGAAAGCGGTTACCATAGCCTATGGACACTATGTATGATATCTTTTTGAACAAATAATGGAGGACAGTCTGAATCAAACCTTTATGGCGGCTCAGAACATCGCGCGAGGCGATGCGCAGAACACAATATTAGGTTCAGCGGAGTGCGCGCGGGGAGGCGGGGCACGTTCTGCTAAAGACAATATAATACTAACTAGAGATGCGCCGAATAGTGATTTGGCCGAATAACCGAATACCGAATATTATTCGGTTTAGCCTTTACCGAACCGAATATTCGGCCGAAATATTCGGTTTACCATTATTTTATTTTGCCGCGTAAACAGGTTCTATCGTGTACCCTACGTGCCGCTGCTGGCTAGCTCGGAGCGAGCCGTACCTCACCGCCCGCTCCCCGCGTACATACCGCGCTGTCACTTTGCTTCGAAACATCGCACGATTACGTTAGCAATAAAAGTATTTATTACAAAAATATTGAAAATATCAACTTAATTGTGTTTGCAATATGAGTGGGCGTAAAAGATCACGTGCTTGGGACTTAGCGAAATGGAAGATGACTAAACAAAAGTTAAGTGTACTTTGTGTTGTTGTGTTATTTCTCGCGGTGGAACAGGGCGAAGTGCTTCGACGAGTGGTATGACTAATTTCTTTTACTATTAGACAAGTATGTTATCCCTGAGTGACATAGGCTATGTATGTCCCACGGGCGAAGCCGGGGCGGGTATAGTTTTTAATATTTTGAAAAAAAAGAAAACAAACCGAATATATTCGGTAAATGAGCAGGAATAATTCGGCCGAATACAAATAGTGGAAAAGATGCAGAATACGCCGAATACCAAACGAATATTCGGCGCATCTCTAATACTAACGTAATAGACTGCCCACCTCATACAAAAATATTGGACCAAATTAAGGTTGCGAAAAGCAGGCGAATGTATGGCGCAGGAGAGTTGCTTGCTACTCGATACTAGATGGCGGTAATCTGCGTTAGCCTTTAACTTACTAAATATACAGTGTCATTTTAAAATATTATGCCTAAAATATTGTTTTGATTTTTAATAAGATATATTTTGTGAATCATGTTTTTATATTCTCATAATACGTTAGATACAATGTTGTGTAGTTTCAAGTGGCGCCATCTATGTGAGTCTCTGAGAACAAATTGTACGATTAAGGCGTTGAGACCACATGGTTCTGCACAGCTCGCAGCTAATATCTGAGCCACCATAAAGTTTGGTTCAGACATTACCCTGGGGCAGATGGATAAAAGCCAGTACCTATACTATGTTGCAATTATCTTTATTGATATCACAAATACATCACAGGTCATCACTCTTCACTCTTGAAGCACTCCAGCTCTTGGAGCCCTGCAGCCACTGTCAGCTCAAGCAAAGCAAGAATATTTTCTTTCCATACATGTCCCTGTATGATTGTAGGTATTTATGCTTTCACAGTCTCTTTGCCACCATCATCTTTGTGGATTTCTTCAGCTTCTGCTTTAAACTTTTCCTGCAAACAAATATAAGATACTAGAAACTTTCCAGAAACTTCGTCCATGTAAAACTTTACCCCCTTACTTCACCCCCTTAGGGGTTTAATTTCTAAAAACCTTTTCTTAGTGCAACCGCTGTACCAAATTTCAAGTTTCTAGGTACTGTATTTTTGACTGTATGTTCATGTGTTGATATCAGTGAGTCAGTATGTGTGTGGAGTGAGATGTAATTTACCTAGTTTAATGGAAAAGACAGTTGCCCTGGAGTGCCATTTTTGAACGCGTGCCACTTGTCTTCGAACGATTTTTGTATGGAAAAATCGTTCGAAGAAGAGTGGCATGCGTTCAAAAATAGTACCTTTGTTTCAAAATAATAGGGTTCCTTTTCTCTACTAATACTGTCAGTGATTTTTTTAGATTGTAACAAGTTTGAAATCAGGCCTTGTTATCTTCCTTCCATGCTGGTCTGGGAGAAAAGAAAAAGCTTAGAATGTACCAGCTGCTTCTCTTCACGCCCAGATTGTAAAAGCCGATTGAGGGAATGGGCATCAGGAACCATGTATATTGGCGATGCGGCTAGCTACCCATCACTATTTTGATTCCATTCTCACCTACAAGCCCACCAACATGCTAAATGTGGCCTCAAGGTTTTACACACCTGGGCTCTGTCTACCCCCGCCAGGGAAAAGATGTGATAATATGTATGTCTGTATGTTATTTTCTCCTATTGAAGGATTGGTTTTAATATTAAGAGTTTGGACGAAATATTCAAAAAGTAATTACCAAGTCATAGATAACTTTTACAACCAGTGAACAACTGGGACAAGTGGCTACTTCTTCACCTGCAACTAGCTCCTCCTGTAAATAAATATTAAAGATCAAACACATTTTATCAAACATTCAAAATGCTATGGAGAGAAGCAAATGAATCATCTTTGAGCAATACATGCCTTGCAAATTGGCGCCTTACCTGTTTTCTAATAAGATTCATTTTACAGCTTTTGTGGTGATACCACAATACAGACGCGTTACAGTTGCTACATATAAAAAAATACCTCTTTCAACTATGTTATAAAAAGCACAGTATATTCTGAGATAAAAAGTTTCAATAGTTTCTAATCAAAATAATTAGCAATTCTAACCTTGCTTATCTGGAATCTATCCCCACAAGGACATGGGTAGTAATACATGTCCTCTTCTTCATCGTACTCAAAGTCCTCGATCTCAATTTCATCATAGAATGTCGTCATTTCAAAGTTTTCCCTATTTCTGTGAAATATTCCAAGAAATTAAAAACGCATGGTGAAAAATGTGAACTGTTTTGACTTTTGATAAAATGTCAAAGTCAGACAAAATCTCAGAACAAAATAAACTACACAGGGTTGCCGCTTTAAAAAATGCAATCAATACATTGATTTGCTCAGCCTTTTCGTGCTGACTGTGATTCGTGTGTTGGCTGACGCCAATAAAAAAGTGTCTTGTTTTTTCAAGTTCAATAAAAAAGAAATTCCTTTGATCTTTAGTAAGTATGTACTTCCGAAAAATTACAAGTATTGTGAGCAAAGCAAACTATCTTTCTGATGAAATAAACCATTTTATGATAATATCAAATAAATGGTTTATGTCTATACTAGCAGTGCTTGAAAACGTGAATGGAGAGCTTATCACTGACCCTGAAGAGATCAAAAGTGAGTGGCGACGGTACTTTGAGGATCTGCTACATTGCCCACTCGATAAAAAAGGGTGCTAATTAAACAGGCTTCTTTTTAATAGCATTATTTGCCTCTTAAAATCTACATTGCCATCTAAATTACTAAGTCAGCCACAACTAACGAGCATCTGAATAATACTATCTTAGCCACTAGTTATTTTATTAGAAAGCCACTTTAAATACAACTCAGCATGGTGGTTATTTTTTAGCATATAAATTAATAACATGTATTCAAGCAGTAAGCTTCTAAAATATTAATATACGGCATCAAAAAAGATGTTAATTGGCTTCTATTTTTTTACTTAGCACTTTAAAATATAACTCATCCCCCATTATTTTATCGGCAAAATATAGCTAAAATTGTCAGTAAATAGTAAATTATTATAATAATAAAAGTAAATTAAGAGCCGTGTGGTTCTTTTTATATCTATGTTTGACGGTAAATGAGCCATCTGATGGAAAGTAGTCACCGTCGCCGGATATCTGTAAGACCAGAGGAGGTGCTGATGCGTTGCCGACTCTTAAGATACCTGTAAACACGCCTTTTGAAGGACCCTAAGTCATAGTACGCTAGGAAAACCTCGGGAAGGAGCCCATTCCACAGTCCTGTTTTACGCGTCATCATCATCATCGTATATATGGTAGAACACACACAGAGAGCCAACGTCTCTCCAGAGACTGAGGGTGTCTTAATCGTCTTTGACTGTGGGAACGTCGATAAACGACGAACGTTGGCGTGAACGAAGTCAAGACCAGAACAGATATGTTTTTTGAAAAATCTAATTACTATGAAGTGTACAGTAATTTCGGCTATTTTTGTCTCCCCATGGCGAGATGTTGTAAAATTTTGATGCTACCACTTTCCTCTCCCCTAAACCTCACGTGAGATTTTTTGTGCCAAATTTTGTTGGAAATTCACTTTTTTTTAGGTACGCAATAATAAATAGGTATCAAAATATACAAAAATGTATATTTTTTATAATACAGACTACGAATATTGAGGTGAAAAATTGAAAAGAAAAGGGATTTGCCTAGACTCTTCTTCGCCCCAGCACCTGAGATTGGGTGAGATCTTCGATTAACACGGCCTCCGTACCGGAGGTGAGATTCACCACGAATCCAACCCGAACACCCGACACGAAATTTTCCAGTGGCTATTTTAATGATAAAAAAAATTTGAAGTTTATTTTACATGCTAAGTTATAATATATGATGTTGTCTATGGAGGCTTGAATCATATTTTTTTAAGGACCTTGTGTTGAAGCTGTAAAACGTAAAATGGTGACCAGATGTGAAATCCGTGGCTGAGTTAGTAAATTAGGTGGCATTATATAAATATGAAGGACAAGTCATAATAATTGATGGTCTTTGCTTGATGCTTTCTATAGAATATTTAGTTGGCGTTGTAAAAAAGACAAATTAGTTTATTAGAGGCTAGGTCATTTTCCCGTTGCTTAGTTATAAAATTAGAAGCTTGATCACGTTGCCAATAAATAATTTTGTGGCTCGACTTATAATTTTCCGATAAAAAAGATGTGGTGAACCTAAAGGAGGAGCATGAAGAGACAGAAATTTATGTTCCAAGCTTTGCTTTGCTTTAAAACCACAAAGCCCTGGAATCGATGGCATTTCGGAGGAAACACGGAAATACGGCGGAAAATCAGTGCAATACAAACTTTTCGAAATTGTTATAATAATCTGGTTAGAAAGAAAGATATAGATGTGAACGTGAAGTAAAATTTGACTTTCCGGCCGGGTTTGTATGAAAATGATAACTTTTTTTCGGTCTGAGTTAACCCCATTTAGGACCAGACAGGTTTTTTTTAAATGTGGTATATTACTTTCGATAGTAGCCCCGGATCTAAAAATATAGTA
This sequence comes from Rhodophaea formosa, assembly GCA_963082605.1. Lineage (NCBI taxonomy): Eukaryota > Metazoa > Arthropoda > Insecta > Lepidoptera > Pyralidae > Rhodophaea > Rhodophaea formosa. Next base: position 13,606,535 of record OY720222.1, on the reverse strand, counting down.
AGAAGTATCGAGAAAAGGCAGGAGGTAGCGGGCGCCCTATCTACGCTTCTATTATATTTTCTAGGTCGGTGGTTGCCGCCGGGCCTCCTGCCTGCCTGATTCCTGATAATAAGACGCCGCCGAAACAATATGCGCATGCATACGTTGGGTTGGGCGTTGGTTGGGCTGCAAACCAAAAATCATGCTGTCCTACACTCCAGCGTAACTCTTCCACCGCAGTAGGTTGCCATGCATGCCACACTCGCACCTTATTGTGATTTTGTTGCCCCTTAAATATGCCACCCAGGGTATAGAAAGAGTCTGGCTCCTCGTTAAACTGGGGCAAGATATATTAACCTCCTGAATGCCTAAAGTGTCGTCACAATTCTTAGACCCGCCCACACGCTGAGTGACATAGGCTATACTCTATTGGCAGGCAGTGTATTTATTTTTCTTTGAAAAAACTTCTATTGTAGTAGCTTTCATTTTATATAACAACACTACATGCCGTCACGTTGTCATACGTCACGCGATACGTCAACGTCATTCCATCCATGTGTCATTCATTTCGTTTTCGTGGTAGAGGATGATCGCGGTGAATCTACTTTTGATGTAAAATTCTTATAATAAAGTGGTGCAGTGAGTAATAGTGATTGTGCTGATTATATTTTTATATAAGAGAGTGTTTTGTGACCGTAACAATGTTTAGCTGGCTGAGAAAGGAGGGCGAAAAGTCCGAAAGCATAGATAATGTTGTGGAAGGCCTCAAAAAGATTTACAGGACGAAACTTTTACCTTTGGAACAGCACTATCAGTTCCACGACTTCCATTCTCCACAGCTGGAAGAACCAGACTTCGATGCTAAGCCTATGATACTGCTGGTTGGTCAATATTCAACAGGTAAAACGACATTTATCAAGTATCTGTTGGAAAGAGACTTCCCGGGCATTCGGATCGGGCCTGAGCCGACTACAGATAGGTTTATAGCGGTTATGTACGATGAAAAAGAGGGCGTTATACCCGGTAACGCTTTGGTAGTCGACCCAAAAAAGCAGTTTAGGCCACTAAGTAAATTTGGAAACGCCTTTTTGAATAGATTCCAATGTTCGACGGTGGCATCGCCAGTGCTGAAAGGCATTTCTATAGTGGATACGCCCGGTATCCTGTCGGGAGAGAAACAGCGTGTGGACAGAGGGTATGACTTCACTGGAGTGTTGGAGTGGTTTGCAGAACGTGTGGACCGTATCATTCTGTTGTTTGACGCCCACAAACTCGACATATCAGATGAGTTCCGGCGCAGTATTGAGGCTTTGAGAGGGCATGATGACAAAATCCGAATTGTCTTGAACAAAGCTGATATGATTGACCACCAACAGTTGATGAGAGTATATGGTGCTCTTATGTGGTCCCTTGGCAAGGTCCTGCAAACCCCTGAGGTTGCCCGAGTGTATATTGGTTCCTTCTGGGACCAGCCACTCCGTTATGATGTGAACAGGAGGTTGTTTGAAGATGAAGAGCAGGATCTCTTCAGAGATATGCAATCTCTGCCACGAAACGCTGCTTTACGTAAACTGAATGATTTAATCAAAAGAGCCCGCCTCGCTAAGGTTCATGCGTATATTGTCAGTGAATTGAGGAAAGAAATGCCTTCAATGTTTGGCAAAGATGGCAAGAAGAAAGAACTAATCAAAAATTTAGGACAGATTTATGACCGCATCCAAAAGGAACAACAGATTTCTCCTGGAGACTTCCCTGATATGAAGAAGATGCAGGAGTCATTAGCAAATCATGACTTCACCAAATTCCACACACTGAAGCCGAAGTTATTAGAAGTTGTAGACAACATGCTGGCTACGGACATAGCCCATCTTATGGATATGATCCCTCAGGAAGATGTCAATATCGTCACCGAGCCACTAATAAAAGGTAAGTTTTTTTATACACATATCAACCCTAATGTGGAAAAAAAATTACTTTACTGTTTTTATTTTGCATTTTAGACTAATGATTTTCTGCTGCCTTATTATAAGAATTTAAGGAAACTTAACTTCCTATAACATAATTATGAAGTATACAGATAGTATCTATGCTGCTAATATGTTAGTCAACACATAAATCCATTTATATGGGAGTGTCACTTATTATCACGGAGACCAAGGTTGCAGGCATCCGACTCAGTTACTTGCGATCCAACGATGCTTGTAAGTGTTATCACGAGATATTGACCTGAATAAGCATTCTTATCAGTGTGATAACGTAACATAAGGCATCTAAATGGTTACTATTAGCACTAGGTTAGACAATATCTATAATTAGAAGCTTTAAAATATTCCTACTTGATTGGTTAGTGTGATTTAACCGTAGTTACTAATTGCAGTTAAGTTTAACAGCTGCTAATTGAAATTGAGCAAATGCATCAGTAGTTACTAATAAGTTTGAAATAAATAGTTTTGAAAGATAACTTGCACTGACCTTAGGATAGGTAAGGATAGATAAGTATTGTATTGGTACACTAGGGTATTTATTTTAATTTAGTCAAGTCAGAACTTGGTTCAATATTGTTATTTTCCTGATTAAAATGAACTTATTTGAGTTGCCGAATCTTAAATAACTAACACAATCTGTTAAGTCGTCAGCCGGCCATCGGTCCTTCTCGCTATGTGCCCCGGCCACTGCCACTTCAAAGAGCTAATCCGCTGGGCTATATCTGAGGCCTTTGTTCTTCTACGCATTTGCTTGTTTTTGATCTCGCAGAGAAACACCAAGCCTATGCTTGGTGTTTTCTTGGCTATCCAAGAAAGCTCAAAATCGCTCAACGAGCTATGGAGAGTCATAGCTCTTTGAGCGACCTTGAGCTTTCTTATGAGGCCCATAGTAAGTGACCACATTTTGGACCCATGAGTCATCACTGGTTACAGCCTCGGAAGTGCAGTGACTACTGGGTACAGCGTGACGGGCGGCGAAAGTGTCGGCTCGCGTTTTGCGGACGCTCCAATAAGACACGTTCTGTTTGCAAAGGAAATTAAAATACGAACTGACGGTTAAACGCGGATTTTACGGCTTTGAATTAACTAGATTGCTAAGAGGAGTTTCAATAGTGTATAAAGTATTTTTAGGGTTCCGTACCCAAAGGGTAAAAACGGGACCTTATGACTAAAACTTCGCTGTCCGTCCGTCCGTCCGTCTGTCACCAGGCTCTATCTCAAGAACCGTAATAGACGGTTGAAATTGTCACAGATTGTGTATTTCTGTTGCCGCTATAATATAACAACAAATACTAAAACCAAAATACTCACAGAAAATACTTAATTACCCATACAAAAAAAACTTGATATTTTAGCCCTATTTCATGGTTACCACTCGCCGAACTAGATCTCAAGAACCGTAATAGCTAGACAGTTGAAATTTGCACAGATTATTTATAATATGATCTAAGCCATGATAAACATTTGCGTAACTTACGGTTTTAAAAGCCTGATTTTATAGCTTTTTCTTCGAGTAATGAGTAATAGACGTCTTGACATCCCTCGTGATTTTTTATACGCCGCACATTACGTACCTATACGCATTATGCACAGTAGGTTACTGTTAAAATTCAAAATTCAAATGTTTATTTAATATAGGTTGCTTAGAACACTTATTAATTGTCATGCATATAATTATTTACAACTGGAAATTTGTTGACGTCAGTCAACTAGGGAACGGTCTAGTTTAGTGTAAATGCCAACCAACCACAACAGCGAAAATGTATCATTTTATTTAAAAATCTTAATTTATCCCTTAGAAAGTGAAACTCGAGAGTACCTAATTCATGAAAAGATTTCTTCGGCAGTATTCACGAACCCCTCGCATCACAGGCGTCCATATGCCTGTAGTAACTGCTTCCTAACAAGTCGTCCATATGCCTTTTCACCTATAAATTTTAAATTATGAAAATGGGAGACTAAAAACAATGTTTCAAGTTTCTTCTATTGCAATTCTAGCTAAGTTATACGCAGAAGTCATTCACCTGTGTTCACAGAGCACGGAATGTCGTTCGTCACCAACATTTACATTCCCTGCTCTGTCTTTTATTTCTTTTTTTTATAAATAAATAAATATATACGGACAAATCACACAGATTGAGCTAGTCCCAAAGTAAGTTCGAGACTGTGTAATGGGATACTAACTAAACGATACTATATTTTATTACAAATACATAAATGGATAAACATCCAAGACCCAGGTTAATCTGAAAATGATCATTTTTCATTTTGACCTGACCGGGGATCGTACCCGGGACCATCCGTGTCGCAGGCGGATGCGCATGTTGATCGCTGCGCCACGGTCCATTGGGAATAGATCCAGTCGCGTGAGTTGCATGCCAGCACTTAGCCTCCAATCCACATGGTCTGTCATTAAACTTATTCATCGTACATAATAATTATTTTACCGGAACACATCATGTCCGTGGGAGTGGCAGCGGAAACACCTCAGATCATATAAGAGGGAAACACTATCAACAGTTGACTTTGTGACACAAAAATAAACCTTACGTATTGGGTATAAAACGTATTTTTGTGTTGTGATAACATTGTTTATGTTTTTTTGCATGATAGGTATTATGTTGTGACAATCGGCCGGTCTGATGACCAAACTCTTATTTTACACATGATACTCGCATGGCAGATACTTACGTGGTGCTATTATGACTTCTTCGACCATTTTAAGTCTTCCCGTGGATGTCGTAGAAGGTGACTTAAGAAATACTAGCTAAACAAAGCTTATAAACATCAAAGAGACCCTTACCCGTCTGGCCAGCGTGGAGAGTGTAGGCCTTTGACTGTTCTGACTATAGTTAGTTATGGCTCTGGTAGTACAGAGAGGGTTGTGTGTGCTCCTGCAGTGGAGACTAAAACAAGACCTGATGATGATGATGATACTAGTTTCTACTCTGTTTGTTTGTTTTTTCGTATGTGTAAGTGGCCAGCACTTTTATCAAGACAGACAGAATTTTCAAGCTGCCTAAAGGCATCTGACATTCTGTTTAGTTACTTACGCTTTGATCCGCGGTCGAATGGAAACGACGAAAGTTTTTTCGAATATTAACAATCTTGGTATATCGCCTTCACCTAAATTTCCATGTGCATTTGAACGGAAACAAATCTTTGATCATTATTCTTCCTTTTTTGTGATCTGTTCCAATTTTTCGCAAAACAATTCATCATAAAAACAAAGATATTTACCGTTCATAAGCCTGATGTATAATGTACTTTTTTGTCAATTTCAAAGGTCAGTTAGCATTGTTGTCATAATGGAACTTTACAAAAACCTTAAAAAACCGTTGTGCTTTTTGTTTCTCTTTCAAGTTCATCTCTCTATACTTAGTCGGCGGTCATATTTGTTTTTTTGCTAGTCTGTAACTGTTGCTCTTTGTTTATTTTACTGTTTGTTAATTTGTAGAATTTTCGTAGATTTGCGTATGTTTCTAAAGACACGCTTTTATCAAAAATGATGAGTCTTCGGATGCAGATGAAAAAAACGTTTCTACTTTGATCACTTCAATGATTTCTGATTCTTCATGCTGTTGCCTTCAAAACTTTCATTCTAAAAAAAGGAGAGAGAAGGTTTCTTGGCCATCCGTTCTGATAGTTAACATACAAATCTGATGAGGCATTCAATTTTACCATGTATTGTCATCAGAACTCAGAGCGTGTGCAAAATTTCATCCTAATCGAACACCGGGAAGTGGGTCAAATTAAGATTCCAGGATTGACTTACATACAAGTGAAGCTAATAAAAGCGTGTTAAACAGGCGTGGCAACGTTGAGAATTACAGATTCTGTTCTAAAGAATACAAATTCCAAGTACAAATAAATCACGTTAAGTCACGTTCCATTTTTTATACATTACTCATTATTACTTACATTGTTTGTTAGTTAGTTACGATATTATTAAGCGCTTGTGTAATATCTGAAACAATGCATATTGCATAATCTGTGTTCGTTTTATACTGCACTTGTTTGGTTGCCATGTCTGCAGCACCACTGGAATCCTTATTGCCATAATCAATAAATGCTATTATGCCGGTTGGTATTAGTTGTCTAGACTTTTGGATCTTTTAACCTTAACAATCTTTTTACTTATTCACAGTTAACAATACCTATACTTAATTCACAAAAGCTTAACTACCGCTGCAGTTTTTTTTCTCCCGCGTCATTTAAAGCTAGTATGGTTCTGCATGAGGTGTTCCAAATCTTAGATTTTTTATACCTCGACAAAAATGCTCAAGCTAAGCAACTTTTGCTAAGGCGCCACTTTTATATTTCTTATAGTTCAGCTGGACCATAATGATGCTGCATCGGGTGTTCCATTTTTCGAAATCATTTCTACCTTATATTTTGCCCAGACATAGCTATATAGCAAAAAAAGTTTCATTCGAATCCGTCCAATATTTCCGGAAATAAACGTGATCATATAGACAAACAGGATAGAGGATAGAGACAGATGGAGGGAGCTCCACCAACAAGAGCTTAGCTCTTAAATTTTGATGATGATGATGATATACAGACAAACAGACGGGCAGACAGGCAGACAGACAGACAGATAGACAGACAGACAGACAGACAGACAAGAAATTAAAAAAAAACAATTCTTTCTTTTATACTTTTTAAGTTTTCCTGTACAGACAAAATATTTTTACTGTTTTATTATATGTATAGATATAGATAGGATATAGGGTAATAAGAGGATTGAATACCAATACTTTAGTCGTATACCTTTAATAATTTAGACGCAAGTAAAGTAGTTAATACTTTTTCTGTAAGGAATAAAAAATGAATATATGCAATTGTTAGTAATTATAGGTAGACCTTTAAACACTCGTGTGATCTTATTATGAAGCTCGCCTGTCTCATACAACGACACTCATATTTCATATAAGGACCCTTATAACCTTAAGTTATATGAACACAATTAGTCAATTTATAATATTTGTTTGTTGTTTGTCTTAAAAAGAGGAAAAAGTCATCCTCTCTTTAGCGTCACATCCCACCACACCTCGAGTCAATAGCATTGCTTTGAGTACATACTCAATGAATCATCGTAATTTTCTTTGTATTTTAACAATTATTGTTAAGGATATTCATTGCCACTAAATGCGCCTATTCTCGATTAAATTAAATACTTCCTTTCCTCCCTGTTGTCCAGTATGTGATAATACTGATAATTGAATTAGCTTCAGAATTATTTGGTGACTCAATATCTTCATTATCCTCAGTTGGTGAAATGAATTAACGTAATTATTATAAAAAAAAAATTATGAAATGAGTTAATGTCTTGTGGTTTAGCATGTATTTTCTTACTTACTATAAAGTACCTACCTATAATTTGGGAAAGTACTTCACGTTGTGAATTTTTCATGTTTTATGAGATGAATGGGAATACTTCAAGAAAATTTAAGTCATACTTCTCTTAAGTTCAAATTGGGCAAATTCAGTGTGATAGTATAGCTTTATCCCGACCTAATATTATTAAATTAAAAATAAAATATGTTTATGATCGAAAGAGTTACATCTGCAGTCATGAAGTAGATTTAAGTTTTATCTTTATACTAAAGAATGTTAGAACTTGTATTAAAACGAAATTACTCATATTCAGGTTCTTTGTTAGTAACAGTTAATCTGGGCGTGTTAAAAATTGACCTCCTTTGTTCTCGTGCCCTCTGTTTCGTCATAAGTTCTCACTTACTGTGTGGCAATTTATAAGTGCAAGGGATTCGGTTGAAAGTTGTCGGTTTTGTAATGATTGTTATTGTTTTTAAATATTCCGGCGCTGTTTGTTTGGTTGGACGCGTGTTAGTTATATTTACTTCGACGTTTTTACAGTTAGTCGTTTTTAAACTTTATTTTTTTCTTGATTATTATTGCATATTTTTGTAGCTTTTTGCCCACAACTAACTACGTTCATATAGGTATATCTACTTGTACTCGTGTTATATATTTCGTCGTTTTTAAATTTTATTTTTCCTTGATTATTATTGCATATTTTTGTAGCTTTTTGCCCACAACTAACTACGTTCATATAGGTATATCTACTTGTACTCGTGTTATATATTTCGTCGTTTTTAAATTTTATTTTTCCTTGATTATTATTGCATATTTTTGTAGCTTTTTGCCCATAACTAACTACGTTCATATAGGTATATCTACTTGTACTCGTGTTATATATTTCGTCGTTTTTAAATTTTATTTTTCCTCGATTATTATTGCTTATCTTTGTAGCTTTGTAGTTTTTTGCCCACAACTACGTTCATGTAGGTAGATCTAACTATAGTGTTATTTGCATGTTCAAATGTAACAGCCTGGCCACGGGGACGGGCGACGCGAACGACGGCACGACGGGCGAAGCGACTAAGAGCGGCCGCATATTATCAGAAATCCCTGTTAGAAAAATTCTGACGCTCGCCGGAAGCTTGCCGGAAGCACCCCGCATACTATCAGAAATTTTGATCCGGCAGCTTTTGAGCCCAGTCGTGTTTCATCTGTATGCTTACGCACATCTACCTATATGAATGAAGATACGTATGTTATTGCTCTTAGCGCTTTTTTTATTTAAATAAAACAAATCGGCCAAGTGCTAGTCGGACTCGCACATGAAGGGTCCCGTACCATTATCTATACAACATTAGACTATCGGGCAAAAACTGCAACGAAAAACATGTTCTTAGTACGACCGCCATTAATATTTATTTAATTTTGATTTAATTATTTATTTTTAAAGCGATGAATAAACAAATAAATATTTTGTGAATATCTGAAGCGTCTACCTGTTGCCGTTATAAATAACGAGCAAAAGATGGCAAAAAAATCACGTTTCTTGTATGGGATCACCCCTTAATTATTACCTATTTTATTTTGATTCTAGTGTTTATTGTTATAGCGGCAAAAGCAAATAAGTACCTACATCATCTATGAAAATTTTAACTGTATAGTAATCACGGTTTATGAGATACATCCTGGTGACACACGGACATCGAAATCTCGTAATTAGGGTCCCGTTTTACGCTTTGGAACCCTAAAAACCTTGATATTGAAATCAATAATTAATATTTGGCATATTCGCTCCATATCTAAGTCTCTGTGTATTTTATTCTGGTAATTTTCATCATCGCGTTCCACAAACATGGATATTTTTACACATCGGCAATTAAATCTTGAATTAAGCTCATTTTCGTCAAAAACGTAGGTTCCTAAAATACAACCAAACACGTGTGGAGCGTACGGCGGCGGACGGTAAACTGACGCGAATTTCTGATAGTGTGCGGGGCCTAGTACAAAATGTATGGAAAACACGCCTTCCGCCATTTCTAACAGAAAAAATTCTGACGTCCGGCTGAGGTGCCATCCGGCGGGCATCAGAAACGGACGACCCGTTAGAATTTTTCTAACAGTGTGCGGGAGCTAATACAAAATGTATGCAGCGAGTGCCTTCCGGCGAGCGTCAGAATTTTTCTAACAGAAATTTCTGATAATATGCGGCCGCTCTAATTGTGCGGCGCGATTTGCATGCCACGGGGCAGTCGCGTTCGCCGCGGCGACCAGAATAGACGGAGATCTGAATGCCTAATGTCTTTATCAAAGTTATCTCGATTTGGCTTAGAAAGTAGACATTTTTGTGAAGAGATTGAGGAGTACATGATTTGAATAGAAGTCGGAGTATAGGTAAATGGAGAATTTCACAAGAAGTACAAAAAATACAGAATGTACCTACCAAAAATTTTATTTTGAGAACAATCGAATGAAAATAGGTATTCAACTAGAATTGGAGACAAAAAGTATTAAAAAAAACCGACTTCAATTTTTCTCTCGTACACATAATCTATCTCAAAAACTACTGAACCGATTTTGATGAAACTTGCAGTACCTACCGCAAAAAATAATTTCAACAATCTGATTTATAGTTCCGAGATATGCATGGACAAACATACAAAATCATACGAAACATACAAAGCATACATAGACATACAAAATGTACGAAAACATACAAAATCATACTAAATCATTCAAAAACATACAAACAATACAAAACCATGTGAAATTTGGCACACGTGTTAGAAGCTAAAATAATAGTAAAATACAAACGGGTCGATCAAAAACCTTCTTTTTTGGAGTCGATGAGAAAGAGTCAGTGCGGACAATGTTTTTCTATAATCGGTATTTTAAATTTTTTTTCATTTAATTTAAAATTCCATATAGGTAGGTAGCTGGCCAAGCTCATTATATCCGCGATAAAATTTCGGCATCCATTCAAAACCAACTAAAAACATTTGTTCCTTGTACTATTCGCCGCGACTGCCGCCTCGACCCCGTGGCATGCGCCGAACAGATTTACGATTTTGTTTCACTCGCCCGCCGCGCCGTTGGTCGCCCGCGCGATTCGCCTGATACATTTCGCTGGTCGCGTCGCCAGTCGCCGGTGCGCGTGGCATGCTCGATACTTTTTTATTCTCTTGTTTCACTCGCCGGTCGACTCGTCGTTCGCGCCGCGCGAAAATTCGCCACGGCGAATGTCCCGTGGCCAGGCAGTAATAGATTTATCGCTTAAATACAAGGTCTTCTATGCCTGAAAGGAACTGCATTTTATGCTCAGGGTTTGAACCTCGGTAGAACTCTTTATTTAGAGATGATATTTTCACGTGATTTTTCGAGGTTTTTTGTTCGATAATCTAATTTTATTAAGTAAAACTTTAAATTGAATGGTTCTCATTGTTTAACTTACAGTACTACGGATGGGCTTACTTTTTTATTTAAAACTAGCTGTTACCCGCCGCTTCGCCCTCTTAATATAGTTATAGCCTATGTCCTTCTCGTACCCAACCGATGTGTATGCAAAACTTCATGATGATCAGTTCAGTAGATAGATAAACAAACGAACCAACTTTCGAATTTATACTATTAGTTAAGATAGATACCTCTCATTTGAAATTGATGATCATGAACAATACTTAATGTGTTGATGCAAATATGTATAATAATTAACCGCAACCACGTGTGTAGGAAATATCGTGCGGTTCAAGATCGAGACTAGAAGTATGATAAAGCGATTAGCAAACTTATTAACTCTTCGTTATTTTCCATCCATCATATTTTTCTTGTAAAGAAATAAAAAAAGTAAGTTCTGTATTAGGTTCGAAAGCAATATTCTGATGATTCATTGTTAAATAACAAAGATTAATTAGCTTAATTTAAAAGCTAAATATTTTTGGCATTATTAGCAGGAAAATGGTACATTTTTATTAATATCAGTTGCTCCATACATTTTTGATCAGAGGTATTCAGAAATTAATAATATACTTACTATTAATTTTTATCTATATCATACTTGGCACAGAACAAAAGTTGCACGTTTTCATCATCAGAATGAATACAAAATACATTGTAGGTATAAATGTTGAAAAAGTGGTTTGACTTTATCTAAAATTATACCTAACAAATAGTTATTATAGTAATCTGAGCATCTAACCTACTAAGCCAATTATATCTTGCACATGACTCGAAAGGCGTTGCGAAAATTAACAAATTGTCGATGGCATTTGACGATAACGATCACGCGAGCAAACAGTGATGTTAACGCTATCATGCTATTCGGTGGTACGGCACTCAAGCCGATAAACTTGTATGGAAAATGTATGAACAATAACCGCTCATATGGATTGCGCAGACGCACCTACCTTTAGGATTTAGAGTGGAGGTTTTGTGGTAACTCCTTCATCTTTCTTTTGTGTATTAGTAACCTACAATGGTTTCAGATTAGCTAGCTGCCTCATGGAATTCATTCATTCCCTAGGCTAATATGAAAAAGATAAAAGATTTTTTTGTGTAATACTTAAACTGAAATCTAGTAAAGCATTTCTAAAAATTCTTACAGCTTTTATCTAGAAATCTACATTACCAGCGGGTAACATATGCTATAATTTACGCGGACAAAGTAGCTGTAAATCAAATAGGTACTTAATAATTCCTTTAGAATCACTTCAATTTCGATCGGTGATTCGACGTGTTATCTCTATCCAATAGGATTCTTGGGGAAACTTCTTCAATATGATTAATGGAACCTACTCTTAAAATAATTTAATTAGACCATTACACATATTATAAGTCAATTATCCACTTAAATTGATACACTTGACGAGTTGTTGGAAAATATATAACTACATACTTAACTGATATGAATGGTGGTGCCTCACCTTTATTGCATTTTAAATCATTGTGATTTAGAGCTGGTGACGTGGCGGCCTTCACATGCACATCACGCGTCCATCATTATAAAATCAAATGGTTAATCCGAGAGCTAAATAAAATAAATAATAAATAGATATATAGAGATATACCACGTAAGTTACATCTAGTTCTAGAACAATCTAGACGACGATAGTTAATAAAGATGAGAGATTACACTTTTTAAAAAAATCTGTATAATATATATATAGCGGATAATGTAGCTCATTATCCGCGAATAAATGCTATTTGTTCGCTGAGTATCAAGTTGATGGCTTTGCAGCCGTTATTTGCAAAAAAACTACATCACTGATATTTAGAGTGCGAGGTAGTCCTAACAGCATTCTGCAGACACTGGCGGATAGGTATACGACGTATACCTATATAAATAAGTATATTTATATATCCGCTTTGTATATACTTATTTTGTTAGAAGGGTGATTTTAGAAACCCAATCTAAAATGTAGTAATTTAAATTCGGACTGTTTTTATTTTATTTTTTGACATATTTTTCTTTTGTTTGATTTTGATTGTGATTTATTTGATTTTAATTTTATTTATGGGACTTTGTGGTGGAAAGTCAAGGGGTACAGTTGAAGTTTGCCTTAGACAATTTTGTAAATTGATTTTAGTGGACTTTATAATATGAAATTGGTGTAGTTTGGTGTTATAAATGCTCGTGCTCATGAACAATTTGTGAAATAGTTAAAGTGAACTGATAAATGGACTCGTATAGATTTGCCGCCCCAAGCTGCCACGAGGCGTCAAAGAACATACGCCATTTTTGATGCTACTTGGAAAAACTTTACCGTACAACACCGATACTTCGTATCTCATTATACTGGACATTGGCAGAATCACTGAAATTTCGGTGGAAGCCATAATATAAAACAGAAGAAGAAGAAGGATTTTATTTATTTGTGACTTATTTTCAATTTTTGTCTGATTTTTGATGATTTTCATTCTGATTTGTTTGACTTTTGTTTGATTATTTCTATTTTATTTTTATGATTTTAATTCTGTAATTTTATTTTGAACACAATTTATTTTTATTTTATCCTTATGTAATCATTATTATGGATCATTGATATCTGAAAATAAACGAATAATTATTATTATTATTACGAAGTTGCGGGGAAAAGCTAGACAGTGATAAAATTTGTATAAAGAACTCGGTTAAAAGATAAGCAAAAAAATAGGTCTTAAAATGCCGCCCTGAGGAACTCCCTTTTTATTGATTTATCTGAACTAGAATGAAATTTTTTACCTATTTATACACTTAAATGTGGTGTATCAACTGAGTTAAATCCACATCTAACTAGTTGCGATGATATAATCGTATTCATGTATAGTATACATATGTTAAACTATGCCTAGACGACCTTGTTCATTGTACCGGTACTGTACTTGAACCAGCGTAGCTTCCGACTTTTTGTGCCTCCTCGCATAAACCGATTTGAATGAGATAATCTCGATGGCTTGATTGATATTGCATTCGACGAATCAATTATTTAGTTAATTGCATTAAAAGAAGAAAACAATAATCTATGATCTATTAAATTTTTTGTGAAAAATATGACTGGGCTCTATGGGCATTGTTTCCTTTGCTGGAATTGACAACTGAAAATAAAAAAATTAAAAACTCGGGAGATCTGTTATTTTCACTATACCCGTAGTGATTAACGCCTAGTAATAGTATCTTCTTCGTAGTTTGTGATTAACGCTTTGCAGTAATTGATTGACATTGATTGTTTTCGGTAAATATGTGCAAAGTTGGTTATTTATTCGAAATGAAACGGTTCAAAATGAGTTTTAGTGATGAAAGCAACACTGCAATGGATTTTAAGTACCTACTTCGCCTAATTTGAAACTTGAAAGTGGAAAAATTACTACCGGCAAATACCTAGTAAGGGGAAATATTTAAGGCATGTAAGTTTATGTGTAACTTTAAGGTAAATTTCCTCACATTTATTGAGAAAATCTCTATACTTTCCTCGGCGGGAAAGGGATTGCCGGACTCGTAACTATTGTCAAGGCCTCGCTGACGCTCGGCCTTGAAAACTATACTCGTCCGGCAATCCCTTACTTCCCGGCCTCTGCAGTAATGTACTATATCTGCACATTAACCTATACGTCACTAAAATACATAACACGTCACCATAGTAACACAAAACATGTAAACAATTAATGATAAGGGTATCGCCTAAAGTTAAAACGAAAGAACTTACGAGCACCTTACGCTTACGACATTATTTTCATTATCAATTTCAGTGATATTCAATGAGTAAAATGAATCACGAGTGGGATTGCTAGTAACTAGCACAGATTAATAAATAGTTTGTGAGTGACCCGTTGTTATATATAATGTCTTTATCTCGCGTTAGTTTTAATGATATAATAGTTTGTTAGTAGTTATTGTTATTCGTATGGTCATTGATTTTTTAGCTACGAAGGCACCGATGATCGGCTTTGTTTGTCTCCTCTGTCATACTCTGTCACACTTCATCGACGAAATTTTAGGATGGCCCTAAAAATGTAATCAAAAGTTTAAGATTTTATATCATCAATATCTAAAACCTTGAAAAGAAGTTTTCCATGATGGTCTGGGAGAAAAGAAAAAACGTAGAATTTACCAGCTGCTTCTCTTCCCGCGCAGATCGTAAAAGCCGATCGAGGGAATGGGCATGAGGCATCATGTCGATAGGCGATGCGGCTAGCAACCCATCACTATTTTGATTCCGTTCTCACCTACAAGCCCACCAACATGCTAAAAGTGGCCTTAAGGGTTTACAGACCTGGGCTCTGTCTACCCCGTAAGGAAGAAAGACGTGATACTATGTATTTACGGGTTGAAAAGAAGTTTTTTGTTGGAAGGTTATATGATCACTTCTGAATAGTTTGTGAAGGGTCTTTTTCAAGTAAAACAATTTTATAGCAGGCACTTGTTTGGAAACAATTGACATTTACCAGTGGTTTAATCGTAGCTTATCACCTGTAGTATCTAGGCATACCACAATGCCAACTACTGTCCTGAATAGGAGCGATAGTTTCGAGTGGCTAATATTTTCAATAAACAGTTAGGGTTTGTGCATACCACGGAGTTTGTGGTGCAGGCTGAATTATGATTGCATTGCCATTTGCGAGAACGTGTAAAAGCAATTTTATTTACAGTACGGATTGGATTTATTAAAACGATTGAACTACATTTTATTGACATTAACTACATATGTTTGGTACTAATTATATTTCCTCTTTAATTTGCTTTCCGTAAAAATAGGTAGACTTACTCTATAATAAGTGTCCATTAAATATACATAAATTGTTTTATCAGTTTCAACAGTCAACTATGAATGATCATAAGTTCATAACACAAGTGACTGAGTATATAAAGTGTTAAGTACTTTATTAAGTTATAAAAAAATCATAAAACAATTTGACGAATTTTATTAGTCAGTGGAAAGATTGTTAAAAATAACATGGTTTCAGCATCATAAACTATGATTAGAATAACAAATTAATGCAAACATATATTTCTTATTAGTTCTTTTAGCGTAATGCATGAATCTTCTCTCTACAGAAATTCATTTTCACTGTCGTCATGTAAATAAATCAGAGATAATACATGCATGACCTACATTTTCACTAGTGTTGTACGACAGTAGGTATTATACTTTATTCATTTTGCATTTAGGAATGTTTCTTCATGAGTGAGATGTTCATGAGTGGTTTAGTAAGAACAGCGCTATTTTCTTGTAAAATATGCCAGAAGTGACCAAGTGGGCAATACTGCCGATCGTGCTTATAAATATTTTTGTCACAATCAATCAAAACTACATATTAAACCAATTTTGAAATTTTCAAACCGCTACTGATACGCTTCCTCTCCGGATGTAAGAAATTTGATATTTATGAAATACTCATCCATGTATAATAGTCTCCAAACACTATTGCTGTATTGAAATGCATGAGATCATTAAATTATTAATATGTAACATACGGGTCACTCACGTATGAAGTCAGCTACAGGCCGACATGTTTCAACCTCATCCCGTATTGACCCGTATTTTACATATTAATAATGGTAAAATCTCTCGTTAGTAATAATCAAAAAACCGGCCAAGTGCGTGTCGGGCCACGCGCAGTGTAGGGTTCCGTAGTTGCGAATGACAACTTTGAGTTCACACGATTCACACTCGCACCTTACAGTTTAGCGACCAAAAACATCTAACAATGAAAATAGTATGAAATTTTACAGTTTATAAGTTGGTCGCCTAAAACTTTTTAGTTTGTACTTAGTACTCAGCTCTGATAGTTTTCCTTTAAACTTCAGTATATATACTACTGCTGTAATTTTTTTCACGTATCTATATATAACCGTTTAGCAGATAGAGGGGGGGGGACACTTACCTCTAACAAAAATTCGCACTTTAAAACCAAATATTTCGGAAACGGATCCCTAAATCGTAAAATGGTGTTCTCAACCTCATAATATTTTTGAAAGACCTATTTAACGATACCCCACACGATGGGTAAATAGAGAAAAAAAAATTACTCCCCCAATTTACTTGTATGGGAGCTACCCTAAAAAAAATTTTTTTCATGTTTTTATTCTACCACTTTTTTGCCATGATTAATATACATATCCATACAAAATTACAGCTTTCTAGTACTTATAGTCTCTGCGTAAAACCGCGGACGGACAGACAGACAGACAGACAGACATGGCGAAGCTATAAGGGTTCCTTGTTTACTACGGAACCCTAAAAAAGAGATCATTAAAAATCTTTAAAAATGCATGAGTTTACACGCTAATTTATTTGAATTTGTATTACCCACACTCATCTCATTAGAAATATTCGCTATCAGTGTGTTGAACATTAGCACCCTCACCAACTATCTTATACATCAGAAGATCGCGTTGGGATGACGGTCTTTTATTTGTTATACATTCATTCTAGCTCTAGCTGATGTATTGAATCGTGCTGTTCAGAATAACATTACATATGAGTAGCAATTATTAAATACCTATAGCAAAAATCTTTGTGATGAAGTTCTTTGTCAGTTTTTTAAATCTACTGGACGCATTTCCTGCAGGTTCTTCTGCTTTTCGTTTTATGTCATGATGGCTTAGACTATCTCTAATTTATGTCTTAGTTTTAATTAGCCGTGTGATTCCCGGCAGAGTAGAATAGGACCACTCCAAGTCATCCCGTAGATGTCCTAAAAGGCGGCTAAGGAACACAAGCTAAACAAAGCTTATTAACATCAAAGAGACCTCTCCAACCCGTCTGGCTAGCGTGGAGAGTGTAGGCCAAATCCTCTGACTACTCAGGCTAGTATATGGCTCTGGTAGTACAGAGAGGGTCGTGCTCTTGCAGTGGAGACTAGAAAGACCTGATGATGATGATGAATACCTCTTGTTTTATGGATTTGTACAATTTAATTACTAAATATTATTTTAAAATAATTAAACCGTCTGGTAGACAAAAAAGTCATGTACAATATTTTTCGATAATTTAAATATAAGACGAACTTACTATATTTTTTTTTTGTTTTAGGAAATATGGCCTATTATTTGTCAACTTTGTGTCGTCGAACAATGCTTTCAACCTTTGATTCATGTCTTTAAAATTAAAAGTAAACAGCGTGACCAAAGTCAGATATGTGTCATCCATTTTTATCATCTTTCATACTTATTTTCTTGTGTTCGCGTTCTAACTTTTCAATTTCGTTTCGTATCGGTTCGAGAGGTCTGCGTCATGCTACCAGTCATCGCTAATGATCTAAATGGGTACTTATTTTAACGATTCCCTATCATTGACTCACCAATTACGCGTATAATGCATGGTACTTACTTACCGAATGGTTGCGAAAAATAATTTCTCGTCTGACTCTAGTCAGGTCTCAGAAAAATTTGAACGTTTTATTACTAGCTAGATGCCGTGTGGTTCCCGGCAGAGTAGAATAGGGCAACTCCAAGTCTTCCTGTGGATGTCGTAGAAGGCGATTTAGGAAACACAAGCTAAACAAAGCTTATAAACATCAATGAGATCTCTAACCCGTCTGGCCAGCGTGGAGAGTATAGGCCAAATCCTCTGACTGCTCTGGTAGTACAGAGAGGGTCGTGCTCCTGCAGTGGAGACTAAAAAAACCTGATGAAAAAATATTACTAGTTGTGCCCCCGACTTCGTCCGCGTGGAAGATGCTTTGTCCTTTCTCAGGCTCTAGGCTCTCATTTAAACTGGTTCGGTAGTTTTGGCGTTAAACTGAAACAGACAGAGTTACATTCTCATTTATAATATAAGTAAGGATAAGGAATCTTTGTAAAAATGTATTGAGTTAATAACTTCAAGTAAGTAAAGAATGACGCCATACTTGTAATATCATCCGGCAGTAAAACCCAAGATTAAACATTTACCTACAGAATACTATCTATCTTGAACGTTTTTGATAAGAACTGCAAACTGCAAACAGATAAAGCGGCGGCCATTCCGATAAAAAAATCTCCGCGAAAACCGATTCTTTTTACAAAGGTTGGATAAGGATATCTCGTATTTGCTTGTAGTTTTATTATATACCAGGCTATGATTTCATCCAAGTCTTACATTTTAGATAGTTTATTATTGGGATATTGTGTATTTGTTTGTTTTTGTTTAAAATCTTTATTGTACGAAACATAAAATAATCATAACAATACTACATTTAGAAGCCGTACAAACGGTGGACTTATCCCAAGAGGGATCTCTTCCAGTCAACCAGTTTGACAAGGGATAAAATTAACTACAATTGGAAGGTAGAAGTTTGAACAATATAATTAATATGAAGAACAATCAGGTATAAGGTACAAAACACCAATTATAATGCATTCCACAAGCGCAATATTTTTAGAGTTCCATACCACAAAAGACTTATATCACTCGTGTGTCCGTCTGTCTGCCTATCAAATCAAATCAAATGGTCCCGGCTGCCATCTGGTAGTCGTAAAAGGGTGGTCCCGTCAGAGGCCGAGAGGCGGTTCCGAAGAACTCTGACACCAGGGCATGGTCGACTGACCGTGTCACCTACACGAAATGATGCTGATGATGATGTCTATCAAGACCATTTTCTTAGGAACGCGTATCAAGTCAAACGAAATAAGTTTAACATTTTTAGATCTGCAGTATCTTGAATCTGTGAAAAAATTAAAACTTCTTAGTAAGTCAACTCAATTTAACGATAAGAATTTGATGATTTTTGAATTTAGTATACTCCCGTTGATCTTTTTCACACAATTTGGTATGAAGTAGGTCTTATAGTCTCATAGCACTAAGCTTTTTCACTATTATATGTACCTGTCTTATTCATTAGGTCACTGGTCATTTATTTGGCCTTTCTCTTCAAACAGACTTTGATATAATTTAATTTAGTAATCCTGGTTGATACTAGGTATTTATGTAGTATTAGTTTAACAAGAGTTAGTATAGTAATGTACGAGTAGTTATAATTACTTACTTTACTCAAACCTAACTACCATGTACGTACAGTACACGGTTTTTTCAATGATTCACGATTGAAATATTTGTTATAGCCCAGCAGACTGAACATTTGATAACATTATTTTTGTGTGTAATTAATACTTCCGATATAGCGAGTAGGTATGTCTGACTGAGGCAAAACTGATGAATGACAATTTCTTTCACTGTCCTTCAGATGGATTTATGAAAAATATTGGACGCGTATTTTTTCCTTTTATTCTTCTTGAGAACTTATTATGATATATTGATTTTATATGACTCATGACTTTTTGTGCATTTTATAAAATAGCGTAAAGTAGTCAGCCCCTCTCTACATTCTTAGACAGGTTTTACAGAATCGGTTCAGCCATTAACAAGATAGAGGGATTTTCATATTATATCGTAAGTTGCTAAATTTTTTTTCGTTATCCTTTACATATAATATTGTCGTCATCCGAAGTAATTGTTTGTTACTAAGGACAATTAAGAAATAGTATTCCCAGTTTGAAGCGCTGTAATTTCCAAAGACGTAGTTGTCATGTTTCATTTATTAGAGTACTAGCTGTTACCCGAGACTTCACCCGCGTAATATATAGCCTGTCCTTCTCGGTGCCCTAACCTATGTGTATGCAATATTTCATGATGCTCGGTTCAGTAGATATGGCGTGAAAGCGTCACAAACAAACAAACTCACTTTCGCATCACTACATATTATAAAACAAAGTCCCCCGCCGCGTCTGTCTGTCTGTCTGTCTGTCTGTCTGTTCGCGATAAACTTCAAAACTACCGAATCGATTTTCATGCGGTTTTCTCCAATGGATAGCGTGGTTCTCGAGGAAGGTTTTAGTATATAGTTTGTTAAGTGTTTGTATACATTTTTGTATATACCAAGTTGGTATTACCAACGATATTGGTTAGAGGTGTCGTAAAAAAATGAGCCGTTTGGGAGCTTTCAACGAAAACGTTGTCTAAACCCTTTGAGATATAACAAAACAATGTATGGTGGAATTGTGTATCTTATTTAGGTCTACAGAAAAGTCCGCGATGGCATATGTCTATATGTTAAGGATAACATACTATATTCATTTTAATACTTAAAAAAATGGGTAATTATCAAAGATCACGCGCAGGCCAAACCCTTAGAGCTAGAAATTTGAAAATTTGCTCACGTATTCCTCTTATGACGTAAGCATCCACTAAGAAAGGATTTTTCAAAAGTCATCCCCTAAGGGGGTGAAATAGAAGATTAAAGTTTATATGTAACTTTTTATTCCTTGTACATATTTGTATGAATTTCGTGTGAATTGAGAATGGCAAAAATAATGAGTAACATTTTTAATAGTTTCCCAAAATTAAACCTCTAAGGGGGTAAATCGGGGTATATGTTTAGTTTACCGCTTTGTAGCGTCATATTTTATAATCCCCGCATTCCAAACCTGAAGTAACCGCGGACGAACTCGCGGGTAACTGCTAGTTTATAATATTAGTTAGGATGGCCTCTGTTGACATCAACATTGTGCAATGAAAAGTTTTTGTGTCCTTGATAATTTTCTGGGTCTCATGATACAAATATATATTATATTACAACAAACATCAATCATTTCATTGGCTTGATGCCCTGTACGATTGTCTGATTACAAATTTGATACGCTCAAGGGATCAGAAAGTGCAATGACACATGTGATGGACAGTTTATTTTGTGTTATCAGTTCTATGATTTCGGATTATGATGCATTATACAAGATATTAGCAAACTGAAAAGTTGAATAATTGAGTGCATTTATCAAAGTTGAATCTGATTGGTATTGTGTATAATATTACGGAATCCCTGAGTTCTTAACAATTTTACCTGTAGGTCCTTAGTCGCCCAAAAAAGCACCTCTCTTTTAAAGAAATTTAATCCTGACTTCCTTACTTATGTGATAAACGTTTTCGTTCGTGTGACTTTACTTTTCCGCTCAGAATTTGATCACATTCAAAGTAAGACTGGATTTATATAAGCCCCTTTCAATGTCAGCACAGCTATTACTTCTACACAGACGATTTCATGTGTCACTCTTATGTTTTCTGATCTAGATGATTCATAATTTCTGCTCTTCAATCAGAAATGGGTTTATTACATCATTTTGCTTACTATGGCGTTACTTTTTCTTATCATTAAGTTCATTCCATTTTCTAGAAAACGAACTTTGACCGAGTACAAACTGTCCGCTCGCTTATGAGTCGTCCTCACTTAATCCGGAAACGTAATTTAGGCCAGAATTAGCCGACTTGCGCTCGTCAGCCCGGAACGGACCCTATTGTCGTCTGTTAAATACCGGGCCGACAATTTGATGTCAATTCCAATTGAATTCTGATATATCCGATTTTCGCTTGCGCTTTGAAAGCGGCACTAGACTAAGCTGATATAAATCATCATTAAATATTAATGAGTTACATTGAGGTTTAAAATGAATTAGTTAGAGACAAATATAACACTAAACAACTATCAATTTCATCATCGTCATCATCATCTCAGCCACAAGAAGTCCACCCTATCGTACCCTATTATAGCAAATAAACGTATTTGTATTTGCTTAACATGGCCAATATCAATTTATCGCTTTTCAATATTTTTTTTTGTCATTTTGAATGGAGTTGATCAATTTAGTGCGAATTGTGAACTAATACTAAACAACTCTGACTATGTCTATTACTTACTTGTTTCGTTTAGTATAAACATTAGTGTCCGGTGTCTAGGTTTTATCAGCTACGATGAAATATTACAGAAATCGACCATTTAACTATATTTATCAATTTTGAGCGCAATGACGAGGATCTACTGTACATTTTGCTATTCATTTTTACACTTCGCGATAGCGTTTTGAATCATCATTAACGTTACGTAATTTAACGTTTTTAGCAAGTAATCTTATCGATATTGGACTTTGTTATCTTCGATTGCATTCCCTACAACCATAACTACTATGTAAATTTCAAGGCTTATTACATTTTGCAATATTATTTATTCTTAAATTTACTTTACTTGATGCATCGGAGAATATTTTAATGTACTCTCAAAAAGTTCTTGAAAATCTGTTCTGACTCCGAGCAATGGCTTTAAAAAAAGGTCATAAATGGTACCTTTCAATTTATGCATTAATAGATAATATTTTAGGCTGGAATACATCAGTAACTATAAACGCTACGATATACGAGCTAAGTCGTCGATGTACCTGAAACCGAGAAAGTATAACTACTAGAAACTTCAACTAAACTAAGTTAGTAGCATTTTTATTACAATAGCATCTGTATACGGCGGGCGAAAGCCGTCACGCTCCCATTCAAAGGCTCCTGGGTCGAGCATACCTTGACATTCATTGATAGTACCCAGTGATAGTGAGCGTTTGGCCAAGTACTCGAAACTCTCGAATCGAGTCAAAACCCCTGGTCTAATAGATCAGTTTGTTAACCACTGCGCAACGAAAGGCGACAAACCCATTGTACGCTTTACATTACAGGTCTAAGTGGAGAAAAGTAACAAACAGGCAGTACTTCTGCATTCATTATATGTATATATAGGTTAATATGGACTTATTTTTCTTAACTTACCATACTACTTCGAAGCAAAAGTTTCCCACATGTTACCCTACTTGTAACCATCTTATGCACCTTGGAACCAATCGTGAAACAGATTTCAATGTTTCGACTTCTCATACAAATTAGCAGGAAATTTTATCTGCAACAGAATTCCACGTCTCTGACACGTTCTCATGTTATAATGCTTGATCTCCCAGCTAAGTATTACCATATCATACTGTTTGGACAGGTCCTAAAATATATTTAATTAAAACTTCCAAAGCGAATGATTTTTTTATTATTTTCTTGT
This sequence comes from Rhodophaea formosa, assembly GCA_963082605.1. Lineage (NCBI taxonomy): Eukaryota > Metazoa > Arthropoda > Insecta > Lepidoptera > Pyralidae > Rhodophaea > Rhodophaea formosa. The sequence goes on along the minus strand of OY720222.1, from coordinate 13,582,938 downwards.
TTTGGATTGCCTACCTAAAATTACACAGGAGACCTTATGTTTTTCACAAAAACTGTCATAGCGCGTTTTAATTTACTGGCAGAGCCATCTATTAATGGCTGATGTAAACTTATTCAATATTTGAAAATTATATTTCGAATTGTCTTAATTTACTCTTTTCGAACATAAACACTGTTAATAACATGTTATGAATTTGTCGTATCTACACGTTTAATAGCATCCTGCTGCATTGCTTACTCACAAATATAAAATGCAAATGACACATCTTCCGTCGATGTACTTACTGACACACTTCTTATTCATAAATATTCAGAGGCATAAACAGTAAATGCCAGAAGTATTGAAAAACATATTGTTGCCTTCGGTCATAGTCTTAATTTGATATATTTGTACAGATTTCATCATCTTCATTTGGTGAAAAGTTGGTGGCATCAGCTCTTATTTCGTCATGTGTATTGTCTTTTTCTCAGTCATGTGGTAAAAATAAAGTTATGTCTACATGGTCTTAAATATTATTACAAATGTATATACTTGTATTTATTTTAACATTCATTCGCATTCGCAAAAACCCAGTTGTCTTCGCCTCTCACCTTTTTATTTTTCTGAAATTTTTTTACAGTTAACGGACGTTTCTACATAAATTGTATTAATTCTTGCATAAATGCAATGTCACGGTCTAATATTTAGACTGTCTCCTTCAACCGCACCTCTGTAAAAATCCCCAATTAGACAGAATTTAAATTATTAGATCTATAGAATGCCAGTTAGTTTTTGTTCCTAGGATTGCATCAAACGAATTTTCGGCCCCAAAGAAATGAAGTTACATAAACTGCAATGTTTCTTGCGGGGATGCAGCGCCACGGTTTGTGATTCGGTAACTGTAAATCCTATCATATCCGTCTTATCATAGCCTGTGTTTGAAAAAATCTTAACCACAAACATTGTACTTTATTTAATTGTACGTCCATACTCCATACCTTATCGATTAGGTGAAGTTAGTGAATGTCTTACTTGCAGTTGTTTTATTGTTGACGAGCTCCGTGGCGCAGACACGGATGGTCCCGTCCCGGGTTCGATCCCCGGTCAGGTCAAGATGAAAAAAATATTTTTTTCAGATTGAACTGGGTCTTGGATGTTTATCTTTATATGCATTTGTAATAAAATACAGTATCGTTGAGTTTAGTATCCCATAACACAAGTCTCGAATTTATTTTGAGGCTAGCTCAATCTGTGTGATTTGTGCGTATATATTTATATTTTATTTTATTTATTTACTTATTTTGAAAAAAAAATAGTGTAAACCTAGATCTGAACTTAGCCCGCTTTTCGTTTAAAGACGGATTCAGTTACATCATAAGCTGCAGTATTCTGTCGGTGTAGCAAAAAGTCCCCCAATTAGACGCGCTTCCCTCAGTTGGGTCTTCGGAATGCATCGCAATTTCCTCCATCGGAGCCACTCTGTCGTTACGGCAATCGTATCTGATCCGACCGATAGAAAAAGTAAATGTGTTAGGAAATTGAATGTCGGCTTCGAAGATCATAGATTCTGATACAACCTCGTATTACTTGCCTCATATACTCTGAGATAAAAATCTATATCTTTTGTTTGATTTCTAGATTAATTCCTAACTTTCTATCGTTATATGACCAATCACTTTTGAATTTCACGTGTCTGTTATTATATAAATATTATATTCCTACCCATGATTGCTTTGAGTGTAAAATTTTTGTTGTTGTTGATGAATTTAACTTTGTGCTTCGCAATTTTTGTTGCCCCAGGTCTCAATAATTATTGCACTTCGCCCGTGTAATCCTTCTCAGTACCCTAACCTATGTGTATGCAAAATATCATGATGATAGGTACAGTAGATATGGCGTAAAAGCGTAACAAACAAACTCACTTTCACATTCATAATATTAAGTTAGGATTGCAAATTATGTTAGATTCGAATTCTTGACACAAGTGCTCCATAAGCCCTACTATCCATAGTAGCAGTAGCTCTGAAAAGTTTATCGAGAACATGAGTTGCATGTAGCGGCACACTTTTCGAACGATCATTACGTCAAAAGTGGGGCGTTGTTCCGTCATTATGATCGACGAGCATTCGACGAGCTGTTATTCGGTCAATACGCTCAATGTTTACTCTCATGCGTGCGTCATAAAGGTGCATATCAACTGATTACATTTTATTTAAAAAATAAATAAAAAAAAACAAAATTTGTTTTACCATAACTTGTAAATGCCTGTACAGATTTGGATGTGTCCGGTATCACTAGAATCCTTATCAGGTGTGACAAAGGCTATATATTTTTATATATATTTTTTAATGTTGAATTCGTATTTTTATGAAAAAACTTGTTATATTGTCAGGTAGTGCGATTTCTTTCTAAAGACTGAAATATTATATTCAGATCTTAGCAGTGCCAATCATGTTGTGAAATATTAGAAATCTGCAAGTTGGAGCTTTATCAAAATATCCAGTAAACTTATGATTTCTGTTAATTATTACCTGAAAAATTTTAGTATCAACGTATTCGCGATTCAATTGAGTTTTACCAAAAGTTTATTTCATCACTAATTAAGCTTATCCAAAAAGAGACAAACAGTCTTTATTATCAATAATAGTTTCGTAGCTAGCAGTAGAAGTACCCATAAAGTTTTATGTAACCTGTTGAGCATTTTCAGTATAGCAACAAGTAAATGGCAAATGTTTTCTCGTTCCTTTCGATACGGCTGGATTTGCTAACCGTTCTGATATTACTACGTTATTTTCTTCCTATCCGGATCTTCGATTGGTGCCAGTCGTTTAGTATCCGGCCTTTAATTTTATTATTTTAATTCAACTACTTGTATTGTATCGGCCTTTTACATTATTCTCTATTCATCAACATTCGCAATATAGAGTTAGTCTCTGATCTGTGATTTTGTTAATCCTTTCTCTGGAATTTCCGATCCTTTGCTGTCGGTTCTTGAATGAATTCAATGTTTTATAGTTTCCTTTAACCTGTAGCTTTAAACTTACTTAAGAGTTTTCCAATCTCTTATTCATGTACCTATTAATGTAACATCGGTAAGTGTGTAAATTACTTGTTTAGGTGTTCAATTTAAGTATTTATGCTCTGTGATTCGAATCATACACATTTACAGTATATTAATTAAAATTTTGTTTCACATTTCACTTTTCATATATTTCACATGTTATATACGCATACAATGACTATTTTTGGTTCGCAATTGTATTTCACATACTAGTGAAGAATCTAATAGAGTTCAGGTGTCCTTAAGATGTTTCCTCCATCAGCTGCTTTTGAACTCGCTAACTACACAACAACGTGTAAAACTTTTGGTACCTATTACGGCCTTGTTTACACCGTTTCTATTAGGTCATACTTGTATGTATCGAATTAACTTTGTGTTGTACTTACGCTCCTTAATTAATGTCGACCGTAAATCAAGCCCTGTTATAGCTACAACCAACCTTCATTCTACCCAAGCCTTTACATTAATTGTACTGCTTATTGTACCGGCGTCCGCAGTGACATTAGTCGATGTGTCGCTCATTCAGACAGCATCTCCATTGTGGCCGACCCACTTGCACCTCAATGCTCATTGTGGCCCATCACGATGCACCCTCGTTTGTTCTTTCTTTATAGAAATAGTTGGCAATGTCGCGGGAACTGTATCATCATATCATGATACAATGACCTGTTTGTTACCCTATTCTTTTTTAACGTTCCCACTTCGATCATAAATTATCAATATTAACAGGACTTCGAACATTTTATTTATTTATTTCCGTTGACGTTTCTATGGAGTTACATCCATGGAGTTACATCCATCGTGATCGCAGCGAGTCTCGCCACGATAGATGTTTATAATTATCTGTTTGTTTCCATTAGAAAAGGCAAGTCATCCTAATGTTCTCTCTTGATGTCTACCATCTACAATTCGATACACAAATTGAGGGTTAGTATTGATGTACTCAATTAATTTTCACAGTTGGAGTATGTTATATAAGTTTTTATTAATCCCACCAACATAGTGCTAAGCGTTCCGTTGAGTATTGTTCATTTAATTATAGTTTGGCGTTGATGAGGACGTCCGTCCCCTTGATACAGCTGATTGTGATCTACTTTTTATATTCTACCAAAACATTGTAAAGGAATGATTGCTATTTAAATTTTCATTAAGTTATTATATCAAAGGTTACTGTTGAAATACTGGTATTGGCATGGCAACAATTATTTTGCGATGCCCATTGAATAAAAAGTCACGAAACACTAAATCAATAAAGATTATTGAGCTTCTGATGGATCTCTTTCCAACAAACTGAAAATTTGGGAACTATAAAATTTTTTTTAAATATAGAATGATTTAAAATGAAGACAACAATAAAATAATTTTTGATGTTGATCACCGTTTGCACAAAATCAGCTTCGGAAGGCACGTAAAGCCGTTGGTCCTAGCTGCCATCTGGTAATCGTTAAAGGAACCACGTCAGAGGCCGAGAGGCGGTCCCGAAGAACTCTGACACCAGGGTGTGTATGGTGACTGACCATGTCACCTACACGAAATGATGATGAGCATAATATGCTCCTTAATCATGACTATGTGTTAATATGGCTCTACTTGCATTCTCCAGTAAATGCGCAACTACCATACGTGACGAATTGTGATTTATTGACGCAACAATACGTATCTCCGTTACTGTAATCATTGATGATTCAACTGAACTGATTAGCTCTGAATTGATATACATTCTCCGAAATCTCTTCTTCGATACTTTTAATCACGAAACGAATGGAATCGTGGACCCATCAATAGTGGACACCGCTAGTAATAGATATTAGAATTTATTTGAGTTACCAACATTATATGAATACATTCTAATCTCGAAGGTGCAATCTCAGAGTTATTATAAATAGGTTAAGATTGGGATTTAGCTGCTATTTTTGATTCCCAAAATGGGAACAGTTTTAACAACCATCATCAAATTTAAGAGCTGCGCTCTTGTCGGTGGAGCTTCTTCCATTCCTCTCTTTCTTTTTATTGTTTTTCTTTCTCTCATTCTTTTAACAACCATATCATACTAAACCTGTCCTACACTTAACATACGTGATACTCTGTTGGTCTGAACTGGACTATGTCAGAAATAACTGTATGCTAGTAAACTAAGGATTATATGGAAGCAATTATTTAAATTACGGGAATAATTAATAAAATATTAGCATTGGCAGATGCCTGTATTCATATTTGTCCTATTTTTCTTTGCTTATATGGGCATTATGATCCAATTCACTCGTATGATAGGGAAATTCAATTTCACATATTACCGCTTGAGCATTTCTCATTATCCTCTTGCTATCGGCATTATACGCAACGACGAGTATTTTATTTGCATGTAATGGGTAGATAAACAATATCAACTGCAGTTATAGTTTATTTTAGCATTGATTAAATTCTTTGAAATAATGTAAACAATTTCAGAGAAGTAATAAAACAATAAAACTCATTTTTGCAATAATTTTATTTTCTTAAAGTACTTATGTTTTTAATTCATCTCATTAAAATTGTTGTTGTATTTTATTTTTGCATTTACAATGCTTTTCTGATATATTCTGATTAAATTAAGTAATAAGATATGTCAAAAGATTTCACGCGGGCAGTATTTGAACCTACGACTTAGTTATTGCGAGTTCCTCACGTGTTTCGAACTTATTTCAAAACGAAAATATATAGAAGACTTTAAATAAGTACACAGGAATCGGCGTTGACGTCACATGCTGTTAGAAGTTACAAAAAAGAACAGAGTTGTAACGAAACACCATTAAAAATCATCTAGACCTCCAATCATGAATCAGCACTTGACACAATAGCCCAAATACTAGGTCTAAATACACACACGACGAACAACACATACGACGATCTAAATCGGAAGTTGGTGTTATGGGGCATGCGCGCACTGAATAGTTGAACACTGCCACGCGGTTATGCGAACACAAAAGCGGGTCTTCATCGAGCGCCAATACCTACCAGTCTGGGATGCCTGTGGCAGCTGATTCTCTACTCTCACTCATAAAACATTGACCGATTGAATGTTAAATATTCTTTCAAAGTAGGATTAATTAAATTAGAGTACAATGTGGTTCCCGGCAGAGTAGAATAGGACCACCCAAAGGTTTCCCTTGGATGTCGTAGAAGATGACTTTGGAATTATAACCTAAACAAAGCTTATGAACATCAAAGAGACTTCCAATCCGTCTGGTTAGCATGGAGAATCAAATGACAATTAATGCTCTGGCTAATACATGGTATACATTCTGGAAGTACCAAAAGAGTCATGCTCCTGCAGTGGAGACTAACAAATACCCTGATTATGATGAAGAAAGAATCATCGTTGTACGTCGATGATTTCTACACGGACATGTTTTTATACCAATGAGGATATAAACACAGAGCAAGATTCTTTGATATGTAGCCATGTCCTAGAAAATATCGTGAGCAGAAGAAAGGCATTCAGAAGGTCAAGATCACGCTTGTTGTAAATTCTTTAAATTTGTTGTCAAAAATTAAACTATTTGTGCTTTCAAAGTATCCGTCAATATTAAATATTTTGAATAAACTCTTTAAATATTATAACTTTATTATTTTGTTTTACGACACGTTTACATTTAGAATTTAGTTATAAACTTGAAAACAATGCATTTTTATGTACGCTGATACGATCGCACGTGCAATACTGTACAGTAACTTGAATCTAAGGAAAAATTTGATTTGAGATTTCGATACTGTATTGTAGGAAATACAGTATTGTATAAATTTAAATAACGTCTTTATCCTTTATGAGATACATACAGCCTAGGGCCTTAATACCTTTATGAAGCTTTTGGTGGGCGTTTAAGGGTCTAGGGTCGGGTTAATTCTGTTGGTGGCAACACATTCCCATTTGTTGCCACCAACAGAATTTAAATAGTGATAAGTTGGGAGTCGCATATCCTATTGATATGATTCCAAAAATTAGAACCATTCCCTCGGCCGGCTTTACGATCTGCATAGGAAGAGAAGCAGCTGATATATTCCATGTTTTTCTTTTCTCCCAGGTATCACGGACAATGGAAAAACACAGTATTATCTTTACTAATATAATATTATAAAGCTGAAGAGTTTGTTGCGAGCTCCGTGGCGCAGTGGTCAACACGCCAACCTGCGACACGGAGGTCCCGGGTTCGATCCCCGGCCAGGTCAAGATGGAAAACGATCATTTTCAGATTCGCCTGGGTCTTGGGTGTTTTTTTATCTATATAAGTACATGTTATAAAATATAGTATCGTTGAGTTAGTATCCCATGACACAAGTTCACAACTTACTGTGGGGCTAGCTCAATTTGTGTGATATGTCCCTATATTTTTTTTTATTTGTTTGGTTAAACGCGCTAATCTCAAGAATTGCTGGACCGATTTTAAAAATTCTTTCACCGTTGGATAGGTACGTTATCCCTAAGTGCCATAGGCTAGAAATGTACCACGGGCGCAGCCGAGGCCGACTGCTAGTTTACATCAAAACTTTTGGTATTGTTGTAACTCGCATAACGGTCACCAGATTCCATAGACAATGAGCTTGAGGTCTGCGCGTGCTCGGAATAGGGACGTGAATGAATGTGCAATCGACATGTCACGGGTCTATGGAACCGTAACAGATTGTTATCCGTGTCGCGTAATAAAAGAACATTTGGTGACACTGTGGAGCCACCCACAGCGATGCTTCTAGATTGTAATTCGTAATTCTAGTGATACGTATCTGTGGTCAATTATATAATAGTCCTCTTTTAGGTTGAGAACCGAATTCGGACTTATTGACTTAGGATTTTTCAGACTTATATCAATATCCCTTTCATTAAGCCTCAGAAATAATTTTGAATAATCTTTCTACAGTTCACTTTTTTAGAAAAGCTAATGAATGTTGGCTGGTTAGATTAAATTTCTTAATTTCTATAATTCTCTCAAATACAAATCGTTTTTGCTAAAAAGTCATCCCATTTAAAATCACATATCTGTGCCATTTACTAATAAGATGTTTTTTATTGTGTAATTATAATTATTGTATTAATTTACCAGTTTATAAACATCAATTTGCGATATTAAATGTTGTCTTACTGTAAATCGGAAAAACACGTGACTTTTTAGAGCCAACCCTTCTTGACCTTAACCTTTCCACAACAAACTGCAAACGATTATCGATTCCCATACAGGACATAAAATATTCAAAATCAAGGGCGAGGCTATCTTCCCCAACTGCATTAGTTGAAAAAAAAAAAAAACACCTGTCTTTTTTTATGTGTTCAGTTCCCAAGCCCCAAGCTAAGCAGTTAGCATAGACTATAGAACAATTTTGTGGCCTGGTGTAGGCGGTGACGGATGCACATCCTCCTTAAACCGAGGATATAGTTCATACAGGTATCCTGCAACTGACCAGCAACCTTGTCTATTGTCCGGTGGGGCATCTTTTATTGGGGCTAACCTTTTTGCTGCATCATTCTTTTTATTAGTCTTAGGTGCAATTCTTCCATAATCAAGCTTCTTGCTTGCAGTTGCCAAGTAGTTTGCTATCCCCCGGATATTTAATTTGTTTATGTATAAATTCACTTGTACTACCAATTATTTGTTTTCAACTATGATGTTTGCGGTTTCCAGAGCTGTTATGGAGCAAATTGAAAATAAAACAACATTTACAGACTTCTTTATCGAACCATGTACACGAATAAAGTTTATGAGTATTACTATTAGTTGTCTGTTACAATATTTGTTGAATTGATACCTACTAAACAAGTATCTTTTCTGAAAATGACCTTTTCATGTTCCACATTCTGATTAAGATTCAGTTTATCTCACAGTAAAGCAAGGGATCTCAGAAATCTACAGTCTTATCACATATTAAAATCATATTTCAAGGTATAACCTTAAAAAAAGGGCTAAGCCTGGCTTCATACTGTAAAAGATTCTACCATAACGTTTCTTTGCCTTCTTTTGCAGAGGGAATGAAACGCCACTACGCTCTGTCTTTTAACCAGAATGGATTGCTTACCGGTAATTTTGTTTAATTAATAATATTGTATTCAATGTGCAAATCTTCTTCTGGTCTTAAGCTTATGGGTTGTGTCGTAGGTTTGGGTTTTATTCCAATGAAGCCTTAAAACTCCTCCGTGTGCTAGTGTCCTCTTAGGATAATTATGACTCATTGACATTGCTTACCATGAAATTGTATTCATAAAAAGTCTCAATAACACTTTTTAAGATGTCTGTGATCCAGCTAAGCATGTCGAAATCAATAATACTTGCTTCAATTACACAATTGACCAAGACGGCGGCGTCATGGGGTATGCGAACTTCCCAGTAGATCAGGGAAATCAATTTTATTGGAAAGTCTAAAATTTTGCTTTCGGTGCAAGGTTATTGTCCGTTTGTTATGCTAGGTCGTGATTCTACAACCACTGAATCTCACTCTAATTTTCCATATCGAATGCCTCAAATTCTAGCTTTGCTTTATATAACTGAATTTATAGCCTGTATTTTATATATCATAAAAAATGCTCAACGTTGTTTACTATGCTGTCATACTGATTTCTGTCGTTTTTGGGTCTTTACGAGTAATAATTGATTTTTTGCATAATTATGAAATGATTTTTCAATGTCGTCACGAACAAGACATTGTTTATCGATATCCATCATGCGTACTATACCATGTGCTTTATTTACTCCACTTTATGGTACTACGGTTCATCATTCGTAAATAATGGTTCTTATTGTACTCGTAACGGCTCTGAAACTGATATCATTCATCGAATGGTACTCAAGCAAAAGATTCAATTCGATTATATCATAATCATACCGGATAGGTATCTTAGCATTTATTAACGTAACGTAAGACTTTATCAATCGGATGATTTATACGTAGGAACCTTCTACATCTGATTATAATTGTGTTAAGAATTACTAGTAATCATTTCTGAATATTCATCATATAAATTGATTACTGCAATAAAAATGGCATTAATTTAAGGGAAATTGTGTGTGTTTTTCATATGTGTTAGAGGCAAACGCTAGCATCAGATTTTTGAAGCTGCCTTAAGGCATCTGACATAGTTGGTGATTGCCATATGACCTCAGCCGGGACCAGAACCAACCAACCTGGGGAGCTCCAGAAATTATAGCAAATGTGAGTGGGATTGTATTACATATATCGATCAGATTCCAGAGGTTATGAATAATTGTGATTACGTTAAAACTAATCACAATAATAGGAATACTATAATAGTCTCTCTAGATAAAATTAGAGCCCTTTTAAATGCACAGCAATTACTAATAGGAAAATCAATTCTCATAGTATTTATTTCTTAAATTCAGCCATTCATCCATAATGCAGTATGATTAGAGATAAATTGGTCGAATGACAATACTGCTTCAAAGGGAGCCTTCGGAAATTAAAGACTTTGTTATCCGCAGATAAATCAGCTTTCTTTAGATGAAAGAATATTGAAAATTGGTTCGTAGATTCGGAGCCTATTCAAGGCAAATGAACAAATCTATCCTCTTTATAAATTTGTATTGATAGAGGATAAAAACATGATACTTGAGTAACAACACAATGTATAAAAATGAAAGAGTACTCCAACACCAGGAGTTGTATTGTAGTCGTTATCTGTGACGCGCCTCGCCACCCACTTCCTACACCACCTACCACTTTCACTACACTGTTGCGTGCGTTTATTTTTGTACTGTCGCGCTATCACTTACACGCGAGTACGTATGCATCGTAATGATCCGTTTTCGGATTTACTTCCATTTTTGCCTCCTCAACCGTTCAATCCTACAATTTGCTCGTTGAAGGCGTCGTAATGATGATCTATTTTTGGATGTTCTTCCATTTTCGTCTCCTCAACCATTCAATCTATCCTAAAACAACAAAAGCAAGAGATTTTCGTTCGCCTTGCTTCTTACACAAATAGTTACACCCATTAAAATGCAAGTTGCAGTGTGTTGCATGTCAACAAGATTCGTCTGCACCACCCTTAGAGCAATAAACCAACCACCTACAAATATGGCAATTGAATCCGGAATCCTTGATCTTGTTCAAATCACTGTCTTATGTATTTTTATGACAAAACCTTCCTATGTTTCAAATGTTATCTTTAAAATCAAAAGTATAATTATTTTAAAGTTAATCTTGGAAATATGTGACGAATTTATTTTTTATAATAGGTTTACACAATAATGAAAAGAAACCTGTTATAATGAGAGACTAATGACGCTGGTTGACGACACATACTTTGTCTTCTAAAATTGACGTGAAACTGCGAATTAGTGCAACTCGAAAACAATACTAATGTAATTACATATGTTCTTGTGTTTGTGTCCATGATACTAAAACGCTAAGTCATTTATTTACAATCTTTTTGTTTTCTTAACTGTTTAATGATTTGAATTTAATACAACTAAATAAAATTATTTTAATACGGTTTTAATCGCGTTTATTACATTATTTATACACCTAACGTTTCGAGCACTTTACAGTCTACCTGCGACCACGAACACTGTAAAGTGCTCGAAACGTTAGGTGTACGAGTATAAATAATGTAATAAACGCGATTAAAACCGTATTAAAATAATTTTATTTTAATACAACTAATTACAATATTGCAATATCAAAAGTGATTGTATGTTTCTTACTTTTAACTTTTAAGATTTGATCCACACACGTAATAAGCTAAAAAAATCATCACTTCAAGGTAATTCAGAAGGAACAACAAAACTGCAATAGATGTTACTTATTTTTCTATGACACATATTCTTTCTATCATATGCTCGGAAAAAGGATTCCTTGCTTGAACTTTTACTACCCCTCGTGAACCAGTGCAAGTTTCAGAAATATATACAGTGTTTTTAAGTATGTAAAATTTACTTTTCATGTAAGTCTTGTAAAGAAATTTAATAGTAAGCCTGCTGATTTTTTTTTATTTACATCTTGTGTATTATAATACGTAACAACGGGTTACTCACGTAAATAGTCAGCTACTGGCCCTTTTGCACATTCGCCCTAAGGAAGACCTCCGGATGGGGTCGAACATGTCGGCCAGTAAGTAGCTGACTATTCACGTGAGTAACCGTTACGTATTTTAATAATATCTATATCTCAAGTGAGTTTTAATCAAAAATACATCATATTTGTTATACAAATTTATACAACAAATAGGTTGAGCTTTTAACAATGGCCAATTTCGTTATACGTCACGTCTGATCTATTGCCATAGGCTATTGTGATATAGTTATGTGTACTATATTCACATGATGTTTGTCGTGAAAGTGCGCATAGGTCTAACCGCAATTTGACAAATTATCGCTCGCAGCAATAAGCTTGACACTTAGAATGACGCGATGATGATGATGTAAGAGAATATTTAAAAAATGTAAAATAGTTTTTTTTTATCAAAACTAACGTGAGATATTAACTTTATTAATATGTATAATACGGGTCACTCACGTATGAAGTCAGCTACAGGCAGACATGTTTCAACCTTATCCGGAGGTCTTCCTCAGGGCGAATGTAAAATAGGATTTTACATCACGCTTAAATATTGAATGAGGAATTAGATGCCTCTGATTGCTGATTCTAATTCGCTAAATCTAGTTATTTTAACAGAACGTAATTTAAGTCCGCTAATGTATAACGAACGTAATAATGCCCTTACATAATGTTTTCTTATGTTTTCGCGAATGTAATAAACGCGATTAAAACCGTATTAAAATGATTTTATTTAAATGTAATAATGCCCTTTTAATGGAATTTACTTTTTTCAGCTTAGCATAATTGTGCATTTTTCTGATTTAAATCTACAATATGTTAAGAAAACTCTGTCTGATCCTTAGAGGGGCGACTCCGCCCGTCAATATAAACACCTTTTTAAGGGATTAACGCTGGAAATTCGAAAAATTTACATTCTTATAGATTAATTTTGTATGAAAATGTTGATTTTTTTTTCGGATTTTCAAGATAAGAAAAGTTGTTCATATTAACGGTCCGAATCGCCCCTTTAACGATCGGAAAAGTATTATTTTCATAAATAAATATATACGGACAAATATCATATTCTATAATCTAGTACAGAAGTACACATAACCACAGTTTTAACTGTGATATTACGTAAACGGTATAAATTGCCAATAAACTCTCGGTTTGTGGCAATGAGTCACGTTCAGTGCAGTAGACATGCGCTTGCATCGATTGATACACTTTTAGAACTGGTGCACTTCTGAATTTACCTCCAATGGTCGTGGTATCCCTTCCTGGCCTATTTCCGGCTTCGTTGGTATGACAATTTTCAATACGTTAGAGAAATTGTATCTAAAGTTGATTTTTTACTTTAAAATATAAAATAATGTAAAAAAATCTTAAGAAGCAGTAATTATATCATGGTGTTATCATCTTTGTCGTTTTCATGTTGTTTCATATAAACTAGAGTTGAGCTGCAACTATACATGCACTCTATGTATAGTTGCAGCTCAACTCTAGTTACGTGCTAAATTTAACAAATATTCATTATTTGTAGTATGAATAAGTATTCGATTATAAAATTTATTCACATTACATTTTATCTTTTAAATAAATGCGTTATATATAATTTTACGATATAACACAGTAGTCTAGTTAAGTACAAGTGAATCTACTGCCATTAACCATGACTTTTGGAACTAAGCTAGTCAGAGCGCGTGCTGTAGGGTGGCATAGGTTTATTTTCCTGTAGAATTAAGTATACAATAATTATACTCATTTTCATAAAGACTAGGCACTATATAATATCTTCTGTAAGTGCGTGTGCAAACAAGAATTAAAACTTTATGTAAAAATTCGTAATGCCTTTGCGTAATTTCAGACTCTGTTCTTGTTCTACCAAACTTTCCAAAGACACAAAAATTTCTAATGTCTAAATCTTGAAATTAACGAAACACAGTTTCGTTAGGTAATTGTACTGGCGAAATAAATACCTTCCATAATTAATTGGTTAGTTACCGACTGAAGGTCAATCTTTAGTCTGTTTTCTACGTTTTCGAATTGTTCACTTTCAGTAGTCATCGTTGTCAATTTCATTTACGGTTTTGGAAAAAATATGGTGCACATAATAAAGGTCAATCTTTAGCTAAATGTTGGGGTTATAGCTGCGCTTTTTAAAAATTTAAGTCAGGTTTCTTAGCGATGGTTCTTAGGCATGTTTTATCAAAATTGGTTTAGCCGTTAACAAAATGGAGAGATTTTCGATTCATGGGTTGCTTAAAAATTTTAATTTTATGTTACTTGTACTTGAACACAGTGCAAGTCGTTTATTTCCTTGGCTTCAAGGAAAGCTCAATAAATCTACAAATTAAATTCACAGTTTTCAAACTCTTAAATCTATAAAAAAACAACGTGATGAATTCTCGGGCAAAGTCATGAACAAAAACTAATACTAGCAGATAATACTTATGTAAAGTAGTATTCCAATTAATCCACTTTATGCAGAACGTAAACACTCGTTCCCGGTGATTCCAGTAATGTAAACAGTAATAAATTCACAAGGTCGGGTCATGATTCTCATAAACGCTCATATTACGCGGAATTCTGAATGTACTTCGAGAGGAATCTCCTCTCACATTATCTAAGCCAACATGTTCCAAAGAACGAGTTACCCCTTAAAATGTAACTTTTTAGAATGAAACAGTATGTGACTGACTCTTCAGCGTGACTGACACTACAAAACTATTTAAATTGATAAAGATAAAAGGAAATGATTTACTTATATTATAATACTGGCATAAGGTCAGCTATTCTGTCGAAAAGAAAAAAATATGTTTTATCATAACATACAAATTTTTTTAAAGTTACAGAAGAAATTCTGCTTATTTTGTGACGGACACTACAACCCGGTATCATAGTGTTATGAACATCATATCTCTTTTTAAAAATAATGTTTGCATAAAAATGTTACTATTTATTGGTACGTCATTACTTAATGTAGCTTTATGAGTCACATAATTACAATAATTCAAAATACTTAATGTGAAAATTTAATTCAAACCACATTACAAAATGCACTATTTGTGATACTCATGACACTATCATAAAATGACAGAATTGACAGAAAATAAAATTTAGTTTTCTGTGATTAGAAGTCCAAAAGTGTTACAGTCAAATAAAAGTGTTTTTAGAATGATAAGCAATAGTTTATTTTTTCATTTTCATGGGACTTTTACATGGAATTACCCCTAAATTAATTAAAGGTAATTTCTCTTTCTCTCTCCGTTTCGGAAAATGAGCAAGCATTCTAAATTTCAGGCATTTCGGGGTAAAGGCAAATACATATTAGGGTTAAACGAAGCAAAGGTTATTTTGTCATCAGTCGAAATAAACTTTTTGACTCGAAAAGAAGAAGACTTTAGTACTGATGAACCTGAGAATTTTGTCGGTGTCAGTGAGTAGAGGCAATATATATATATATATAGGTCTACGTTCTTCTGTATATCGTGGATGTATATAAATAGTCTATGGCAGTTACAAGTAATTTTATTTGGAGTTGCGGGCGACAATAGTAGATTGTTGCACTGAGCAGAAAGTAAGTTATAGCTGCACGAGCGTTTATTTGGAGCCCGAGCGCTAGCGAGGGCTCTAAAAAGCACGAGTGCAATTTAACTTACTTAATGCGAGGTGCATAATCTGCTTTTCTTTCAACTACTGCAATAAAAGTAGTAGAAAAATAAAACTGAAGACAAATTACAATAGTTAAAAATTTGTTGTTCATATTCCCGCTTTTTTTCTTTATGGCCAGTATTTTTTTTAGGCAAGGCAATACACACGTCCTTTTGTTAACTCCATACGGCCGTTAGGTTGGCCAACCTTCTTTATGACAGGTGACAACTATTGTCCACGATTTAAAAAAAACTAAACAGTGCAGTAAAGGATTTCCATACATTTTTGTTGCACTAGAGCAGCAAAAATGTATGGAAATCCTTTACTGCACTGTTTAGTTTTTTTTTTTACCTCTAGTGCAGCAAAGTTCCGCTTTGTGCTGGATATGTAGTGCAGTTATGATAGAATTGCAGCGTAGTTGGAAGAAAAATGATATTTTGGGCTTGCATAATATTGCATAGTATTGTATTCATTGTCGTTGCATGTGTCGACAAAGATGTAAATTCAGCACTGAGCATAGACAAGTGATACGTATACTTAGCTTTCTAAGGCCTATGCCTTAGAAAGCTAAGTACACAAACTTCATGGAAAGAAAATTCAATAACGACTTTCAAAGTGTAACGTTATAATTATTAAAAATGCAGTCTACGTAACGGTCAATAAATCATTAAAAATACAACGTAGTGGTGCCGTAGTTACGGTATTCGGTAAAGTTACTTCAACACCGGTATTTTTACGTTTACTTTATTGGTATATCATACATAAGAGAACAGAAACATTAAATTTTCTTCTTTTGCTTAATTTTATTTGTCATCTGAGTAACTCTTTTTGCAACTTTATTTTGATTTCAAAATAAAGTTTTTATTTTCAATTTTGTGGCATTTGTTTATTATTTTATAATATACATATTTTTGTGTGATGACGATTCGCAATAGAAAATAAATCCTATATCCTTTGTATTCATTTATAATGAAGTAATGTAAAGCTACCTATATTCATTTTATTTATGATATGAAAGGATATGCAAACAATAGCTTAGCTAACCCATTGAGGAATAATATAATTGCTTATTATGTTATAAAAACTTTGACCTCAATCGCATGATATTGAAGTTATAATTTATTCAATGGTTGTCACTTGATTGTAATGAGTAAACGAACGCAAAACAGGCGTTCATTCAGTCGTGAAGGACACAAAAAGCATTTATATGAGTAACTAGCTGTTTCCCGCGGCTTCGCCCGCGTGATTTATAGCCTATATCCTTCTCAGTACCCTAACCTATGTGTATGCAAAATTTCACGATGATCGGTTCAGTAGATAGGGCGTGAAAGCGTAACAAACAAACAACGTGCGGGTCACTCACCGCTCCCGTATGAAGTAAGCTACAGGCAGACATGTCGCCCTCATCCTCAGGGCGATACAATATTGTAATCAGTGCGGACTGGGACGACTTCGTGCGCGCGTCTCGGTTCACATTAGCCCTAAAGAAGACCTCGGGTCAGGTCGAAACATGTCGGCCTGTAGCTGACTTCATACGTTAGTGACCCGTATTTTACATATATTAATGTAAGTATCTCACGTTAGTTTTATTAAAAGAAATCAAGTTTCGGGTTACAGTAGTTTCGGCTGCGCGTTGTTATATGTCAGTTGTATAAGTCAGTCAGGTTAGCCTTTTATCTAGAGTAGATAAAAGCATTGATGTCCTGCAGCGGGCAGTGGAATAGTCAGCCTCGTTGACATAATGGCGGACATTTATCTAGATTTGGATGAAGTGTTCAAGGTGACGATGCAGAGGTAGAGATGTTAGTATCTCACGTTAGTTTTATTAAAAGAAATCAAGTTTCTAGTTACAGTAGTTTCGGCTGCGCGTTGTTATATGTCAGTTGAATAAGTCAGTGGTTAGCCTTTTATATATAGAGTAGATAAAAGCATTGATGTCCTGCAGCGGGCAGTGGAATAGTCGGCCCCGTTGACATAATGGCGGACATTTATCTAGATTTGGATGAAGTGTTCAAGGTGACGATGCAGAGGTAGAGATGTTAGTATCTCACGTTAGTTTTATAAAAAGAAATCAAGTTTCTAGTTACAGTAGTTTCGGCTGCGCGTTGTTATATGTCAGTTGAATAAGTCAGTGGTTAGCCTTTTATATATAGAGTAGATAAAAGCATTGATGTCCTGCAGCGGGCAGTGGAATAGTCAGCCTCGTTGACATAATGGCGGACATTTATCTAGATTTGGATGAATTGTTCAAGGTGACGATGCAGAGGTAGAGAAACAGCGACACTTTTTGTGATGAGTGATGACTATTTCAATGATTTATGCAGTTCATCAAGGATTTCAAAAGAAACAATCATTACCTCTGGTTTTATAATGATCAGCTTTATTTCTTATTAATACTTGATAGGAATAATTGTCACAGCACAGGGCAAATAAAGATGGAGAGATTAGGTACTTATTAGGTTTTACATACCTAGATTATAATGTTAAACCTAATACGTGTTCGTGTTGATTCTAATACATGATTTTTTACTCTGCTGTGTTTATTTACGAAGAACGCGAAACTTTGGTGTAGGTATTGAATAGTATTTGAAAAATTCCTAATCTTCTCGTGAAATTTTAGATGTATCACTGTCACAAAAATGTTTGGAATGCCTACGAGTATATTAATTCCAGTGGTGCTTTCAGCATTCCGATATCATCATCATCATGATGTCTTTTTTAGCCTCCACTGCAAGAGTACGACCCTCACTGTACTACTTATCAGAGCCATAGATATTATAATTCTACAGGAACAAGAGCCGTATATTAGCCAAATCAGTCAGAGGATTTGGCCCACACTTTTCACGCTGGCCAAACGGGTTGAAGAGGGCTCTTTGATGTTTATAATCTTTGTTTAGCTTGTGTTTCTTAAGTCGTCTTCTACGACATGCACGGGAAGACTTAGTGGTCCTATTCTAATATGCCGGGACCCAACTCCTATTCACATTAAATTTTAGATGCATATCTTACACAATGATGTTTAGTGTCCCTACTATTTATTTCACTGGCGTTTTCAGCATTCCGACATTCCGAAACTATTCTCACGTTTACGTATTCAGTATTCATATGCTAAATTCTCATGGGCGAATCGCCATAATGCCCCTAATTAGGTTGAACACATGCGACGACAGTTGTAGACTGTTTACAAACAGCATAATGGTGTCAGCGAAACATTCCACAATGTCCACGTGTGACTCACTGCTGTCTACGGTTTCCATGGCTCTATTGTTTTCTCTATTAGCTTTAGTTTTTTAGGATTCCGTGGTAAATAAGGAACCTATATAGGTTCCTTATTTTGCCATGTTCGTCTGTCTGTTTGTTTGTCCGCGGTTTAGCTAAGATAAAATCAAAATCAAAACGTTTATTCAGAAAATAGGCCTTTGCAGGCACTTTTTCACGTCATATCATATTTAAAATTATCTTATTAGATAATATGTATTTATTAATTGTTCAAAAGCTACAGACTACTAGCGTTTCGGAACCGATCATTGCAGAGAAGAAACGCCGAAAGTAGAAGAAGATTAGTAATATGTAGACAGCTTTAAATTAGCGTGGGTATTAAAAAGCTGAAATTTGGTGGGTATATTAACGTAGTCTTTAGGTTTTATGGGCTCTATCTATCAACTCTGCAAGGGAAAAAGACGGGGCAGTATGTATATTAAGCACGTCGACAGTGGTGAAATAATTTCTATATAAAATAGGATTCCTACCCAACTGGTAAAGTGGAGAATATTTTTCGCGTCTATGTCTTGCTCTGGATTCTTGGTATCGTTGGATAGGCTTTCAAAAATATTTGCTGGTGTCTGATACCATTTTTTGATTCAGGGGTCAGTTTATGATCCCTGGATTGAAAAGTGGAAAATAATCAGGGCAGTAGTACTCTTCGAAGTTGAAAAGAAAAGGAATTAGCTGTTTATTTTTCATATACTGATCAACGGATATATTTTAAGGTCATTCTGAAGAAGGCATTTTTACCCGTGGTGCTTCTTCTTTTTTCTTTTGTGTCGGTGGCAAACCAATTATTTTTAATTTATATTTTTTGCTCCCAAAATCCCTTCCCTCCCTTCAAAAACTTCCCACGGATGTGTTGTCGGTCCTTATGATATATTTTCCCGTCATTTTAAATAGCTCTAGCTACAGATGCTATAACTCTAGGTCTCACCACATCCTTGTTATAAAAATAAGAAATAACGTCATCATTTGTAGACAACAAACTAGATTGAAATGTTGAAAACATTCCATGGATTTTATTTTCTTAAACCGGGTTTTCATGGCCGCATTGTATTTTCTTAATAACAATTCTTGTTGGTATTACTGGTTTTTGTACCACTTGCTTCGAGTAGAAATGTAAGGATATGATGTTAAACGATATTTTCTCCCTATGACGATCTGTATCAAGCGCAAGCGTTATCATCAACTATCCTCAGAAAATTATTATTGTAATATGGAAATCGTATTTGAAAAACAATCGAAGCAACCCATCATCATCATCATCATCAGGTTTTTTTAGTCTCCACTACAGGAGCACGACCCTCTCTGTACTACCAGAGCCATATATAAGCTTGAGTAGTCAGAGGATTTGGCCTACACTCTCCACGCTGGCCAGACGTGTTGGAGAGGTCTCTATGATGTTTATAAGCTTTGTTTAGCTTGTTTTTCCTTAGTCGCTTTTTACGACATCCACGGGATGGCTTGGAGTGGTCCTATTCTACTCTGCCGGGAACCACACGGCGCAAGCAATCCATACATATATATAATATTATAAGTAAAAATTTACCTTGAATTTCTAAAGAGAAACTTTGACTGACTGTTATATTAACATACAATTTTATATTTAAACACCTTTGAGGTTGATTTGTGGTGTTGGGAGTTCTACGTAAGCATATTTACTTAATTTTAGTAGTAGAGGATTGTTAGGGATCCTCCGATGGTGTTAAAAATAAGAAAAATGGACTGTAAATTTAAATTATTATATTGGTAACTAGGAGAACTAGATATATACAAAAAGTGGCGTCGTCGTCGGTGTCCAAGAGTAAGTGGCTAAGACACGCCACACAGTGTTGCCAACCCCTGCTAAAATTTTCCCCTAAGAAATTATAAAAATTCCCCCAAATTCCCCTAAATCATAAACAAGTTCGGGATTTATCAAATAAAACGCTTGCACACATATTAACTATGAATTTTTATTACATGAAACATGTTTCCTTTATGTTTATGGTGTAAACTCTTCAGTAGTTAAAAAAGTATTTACTGTGTAATAAAATTAAGTTAAATAAACAATAAGGATCGGAAAAATAACGAAAAAAAAAGTTCCGTTTCATTCTACGCACAAGCTGCGTTCAAGTGATTGTGTGTAGAGTTTTGAATAAAATAGAATATAATTAATTTGCCATAACATAAGGTACAAGAGATGTTTCAAAGAGTCAAGGTTCAACTTATTTAGCTACATGTATAGCATGCAAATTTAACACATACATAATTTCTAATAGACATACGACTATTAAAAATTATGTATGTCTATAATGCCAAGTAACAGAACTATTAGTCATCCGCTCCAAAGCAGTGGTTTTATCTAAAATGTCGTCAATCGAAATTCGAAAGTGAGTGATTTTTCCGTACAAATATCACTCGTTTTTGAATGACGCGATTTCAAAAATAGCACCCCTATTCCGAATACTCTCGCCCCTAAAAATTCCCCTGAACCGAATACTCTCGCCCCTAAAAATTCCCCTGAAATATTCTTGCCCCTAAAAATTCCCCTGTTGACACTTTTCCCCCCTAAATCTAGGGGCGAAACCCCTAAGTTGTCACCACTGACGCCACAGTCGCCCAACCATGCTACTCGCCGCCGGTATGTCGTTATATTCGACCAATCGGCACGCCGCTGCCTCCCGTGCGTCTGCCTCGCCCCTCCGTCGCCCGGCCGCCTGGAGCGCCCGCTACGGGCTCGAACATGCTCCCCGGGTTGAAGTGACAACTTCAAAGGATTGGTAGCGGACAAATATTGTTGAAGGCCCGACGAATTGTGCCCTTGTTGGTCTTCAGCTCGGCGACCCTCACGACGCCATCGGAACCCGGGTACACCTGCACCACGCGACCCAGCAGCCAGCAGAGAGGAGGAAGCGCCTTATCCTTGACCAGGACCAGGCTCCCCAGTGTGATGTCTCCGGAAGTTGCAGACCACTTGGTTTTTTGCTGAAGCAAAGATACATATTCGGTTTTAAACCGGTTCCAGAAATGCTGCTTTATGTACTCCATCCGTTGGAAACGCTCAAGTCTGCTGATATTTCCGCCGTCAGCTATTTGTGGATACGGAACGGATGTGAGTGAACGTCCAATCAAAAAATGGGAAGGAGTTAGGGCAGAAAAATCTAAAGGATCAGGAGAAAGAGGAGTGAGAGGTCGGGAATTGAGAATCGCTTCAATTTGAGTTAGGCAAGTTACCATTTCTTCGAAAGTGAAATGGGTCAGGTTGAGCAGTCTCTTTAAATGGTGCTTAGTGGAACGAACAGCAGCTTCGGCTAAGCCGTTGAAATGAGGGGAATATGCTGGGGCAAAATTAAATTCAATTTGTTCCTGCGCTATATCATCTGCAATATTTGAATCTTCTAAGAATTTACGTAATTGATTACAGGAACCGACAAAAGTTGTGCCGTTATCAGATAATATGCTACGAGGTTTACCACGGCGTGCAATAAAGCGATTTAAAGCAGCCATATACGCCTCCTTTGTGAGGTCCGTGACAAGCTCGAGGTGCACTGCTTTAACAGCCAAGCAGACAAAGATACAAATATACGATTTTATTAGTTTGCAGCCCCTACCCTTTCGGTCAGCGATAAGTATTGGCCCAGCATAGTCGACACTACATTCTAAAAAAGGAAATTCCAGTTTCGAGCGAGAATCAGGAAGCTGTCCCATAATGGGTTGTATGCTTTGTGCCCTATGCCGAAAACATACTATACATTTTTGTACAGTTAATCTAGACAGATTTCTGCCACCCAAGGGCCAATAATTTTGACGTATGTTTGCTAAAAGTGATTGAGGGCCAACATGAAGTAATTTAATATGAAATGATTGAAATAAAATCTTTGTTAAATGGTGCTTACTACATAAAAGAATGGGATGCTTCACATTGTAGTCATAAGGTGAGTTATCTAACCTGCCTCCAACTCGAATTAAGCCGTCGTCATCTAAAAAGGGGGACAAAGAAATCAGACGATTTTTAGAAGGCAAAGATTTTTTAGATTTTAAAATAGAATATTCATCTTGAAACATTTCATACTAAGCAACACGCAAAATGCATTTTAAAGACAGTTGCATTTCTTGATTTGATAAATTTCCTCTAATTTTAGTATTTTTATTGTTTAAGTTGTAAATATATCTTTTTAAGTAGGCTACAATTCGCTGTAAATAGTTGAAATTTGAATATTTATGAATTAATTGTTGGATTATAGTGCAATTGATTAAATTATTTTGTTGTTGATGTACAAAGTTACAAATTACCTCAGGCATATTTTCTTTTACAACATTTTTTGCTAATTTCGGCCAAGATTGTTCATCTTGCGACAAAAACGTGGGGCCTGACCACCATAATGTTGAACAGCTGATCTGATCAGCCTTCACGCCTCGAGAAACAAGATCCGCTGGATTGTCCTTTGTCGGTACATAATACCATCTACAAAGGTACTTTCTTGGATTTCGTTTACCCGATGCCTTACAAAAGGTTTAAGCTGACTTGATGGCATAGATAACCAACCCAACACTATTGTTGAGTCGCACCAAAATACACAGCGACTAATATCCAACGTAAGAGACTCTTTGACCTTTGTACACAGTCTTGCACCTAAAAGTGCTCCACATAATTCTAACCTAGGTATAGTTGTGGGCTTTATCGGAGCTATCCGATTTTTTGAGGTAAGTAAGTGTGTACAAAGGTCAAAGAGTCTCTTACGTTGGATATTAGTCGCTGTGTATTTTGGTGCGACTCAACAATAGTGTTGGCGGATCCGGCTCGAAGGACCACTTTGTTAGGGATCCTCCGATGGTGTTAAAAATAAGAAAAATGGACTGTAAATTTAAATTATTATATTGGTAACTAGGAGAACTAGATATATACAAAAAGTGGCGTCGTCGTCGGTGTCCAAGAGTAAGTGGCTAAGACACGCCACAGTCGCCCAACCATGCTACTCGCCGCCGGTATGTCGTTATATTCGACCAATCGGCACGCCGCTGCCTCCCGTGCGTCTGCCTCGCCCCTCCGTCGCCCGGCCGCCTGGTCAAGTTATTAATACAAACAAACAGAACCTTCGATGGCAATAATAGTGCGCTGGCTTTGAACTCATTTATCATCGATACAACTACAGCACGTGAAATATTAATGTTTCTATTGATATAAAATTTTATTTAGCGGACTGTCTATAAAAAGACCTTATTAACTACCGGTATTATTGCAAAACAAACAAGGACTACGTACAATTGAAACTTTGCTCTAGTTTCATTAAAACAACGCAGTCTTGTGTAATCTTTATCCCACATACATAATATCACGTCTTTATCCCTTGCGGGGTAGACAGAGCCCAAGGTCATAAAACCTAAAGGCCACTTTTAGCGTGTTAGTGGGTGTTAAGTTGGAAAGCGGAATCAAAATAGTGATGGGTTGCTAGCCGCATTGCCTATTGACTTGATTTCGTAGCCTTTAGATTGTTGATTCCTGTCTCGGTCTACGCGGGAAGAAAAGCTGCTGGTATATTCTACGTTTTTTTTTTCTCCCAAAACAGCATGGAAGAATCCTTATCATATTCAGAAAAAAAATATTCAATCGAGCGTATGCAAATTCCAGGTGGTGCATTCGAAGGCGTAGAAGACCAAGTCTCACCCTTCGGCTACGGCAGAGGCGAGGGCGTCGACGCAGGCCACGGAGACCCAGAATGGATATGCAGTAAAGAAAAACCAAAGTACGACGAAATCTTCAGGTCACTCAACCCCATCGACGGCAAAGTCACCGGAGCTGGTATGCAACTCACCCGATCAGATATACGCACACTAACACAACTGTTAGCCGCACCAAACTTCCGTGGCATACTAACTGTCGACAGGGCTCTCCAAGCGTTGCTCTCTTCCACACAAAATTGCTCGATGTTAACCGAACTATGTATGAAAATGAAAGACGAAGACGAAGCAGACGACAAGTTTAACAAAATAGCTGATGCCTTGACATTGGCTACGCAGAATTCAAGTATGATTACACAGTTTTTGATTAGCGAAC
The DNA here is from genome assembly GCA_963082605.1 of Rhodophaea formosa. Classification (NCBI taxonomy): domain Eukaryota; kingdom Metazoa; phylum Arthropoda; class Insecta; order Lepidoptera; family Pyralidae; genus Rhodophaea; species Rhodophaea formosa. The sequence goes on along the minus strand of OY720222.1, from coordinate 13,557,922 downwards.
GCGACGCCCATGTAGGTGGTAGGAGGATGTCGGGTTCCGTGTCTATTCATAGCATAAATGACTCCACGGCCATAGAAGGCGTTAGTACCGCCGGTGATGATAGTAGACCCAATTCTAGAGGTTCCGAAATTTTAGAGGATAATGTTGAAGAAACAGACTCTGATGCAAATGTAGATAGAAGACCGTCTTATAATTTAGATGAGGAGACTATCAATCAAGAAAAATCTGGATTCTTCCAACCAATAATATCCTCTGTAAAATTATTTTTTCTTTTGACGTTAAACGTTCCTACACTTTTGATCACGATTCAAGTAATGTTTATGACCATAGCGTATATTACTACAGGAAATACGTTCTTTGAACTGGATGTTGAGAAATCAGCGAGTACTTGGTTTGATAGAGCTAAAGTCGTAGCCTTTGGCCCTGAGCAGGAAATTATTAGGATTCATTCGATATTTGAATTATTTCAAAGACAAAATGTAGTCAATGTGTTCAAATATTTGATACGTGCTTTTACTGATAACAGTACTGTAAGTGTCGTTTAATTTTATTTCATATTGGATGTGGGATAAAGTAAAACAAGGGACGGTAGGGTAGGGTAGGTACCTTTCTTGTTGATTTTGTACCTTTTGGAATCTTTTTTGAAACATTTAGGTATGTAGTTTCTTCACCGGTGGCTTTAAAAGACAATTATATTTTATTTTCTAGTCGTAGTTAGTTTCTTTTATTGTTGGTTTCTTAGTCATTTTTCCTAAAACAAATTGGGCATATTGTTTTTTTTTTTATGGCGGTTACACGAAATTACGATTCAGAAATGGTTTATTCCTATTATAAGTAAAATATACCGAAATAAAGTTAAAATAATATCTAATCAGTCGATCTGAAAATGATCGATTTTAGTATTGACTTGGCCGGGGATCGCAATTAAAACCTAGGTTGAAAGACAAGTAACCCCAGCGCCACAGAGGTCTTAAATATATTATCTTTTTTTGTAAAAATTATAAGTATTTTTGATATTCATAACTTTTGCCTGATTGTACCTATAGATACTAATACTAATGACGTGTTATTATAACTATTGCATGCATTTCCTGCGTTGCACACCTGCAAGCGACTACTCAAACTATTTTCCCATCACGATATTTCCATACTCAATTAACAATGACGTCATACAAACCTAATTGTTTTAATTAGCTAGGTACTTTTAGTATCGAGTTAAACATTCGGGAATTCCTATTGGGTAAGCAATGGTATAGGCACTTTTACTTACATAATCAGGTACATAAAATAATAGGCATTTTCATTATATTTCCTAGTAAATAAATCTTTCGGTAATGGGTTTACGACTTAAGTTGCTTCGTTCCTCTATTAAATGAAACTCAACTTTTGTTCACTAATTGTACTGTATTTATTAATCAAATATTATTTATTGCATGGCAATAATGAGATATAAACGTGTGGAAGAGCAAACGCGGAATGCCTGCCTTCTTTATAGCGCTAATACATATAATAATATAACTAGACAACTTATTTATGAATGTGTCAATCTGTTCGCACTTTGCCGACTTTCTCAAAAGTTGAGTATTATTTAACACTATCATTCTTCAACAGCCGCTAAGACGGAGATGGTGAAGTCGAAACTGCCAAACTCCGTGCTCGGTAAGATTTGGAAGTTGTCAGACATTGACAGCGACGGATTCCTGGACGAAGAAGAGTTCGCGTTGGCCATGCACCTCATCAGGGTTAAGATCGACGGGCACGACCTACCCTCGGAGTTGCCAGCGCATCTCGTGCCGCCAAGCAAAAGGAACTGAATTAAAAAGTTAAAATACTAAGCTCTAGAGCGGCGTAATTTTAAAAAGTTAACTGCTAGGCGCAACGCTGCAGCTTGTTTTTTTTTTATTTGTTATCTTTGTCATTTTATGTGATTTGAAAAGTTAGGATGCTACGCAAAGTGTTGTAGCTTGTTTTCGTAATGATCTTATGTTCCAGCCAGTATTGCGTAATTTAAAAATAAAGTTTAATTGGAATGTATTGCTGACTTGCTCCGTGCAATTTTATTCTACAGATTTACGTTTAGTCGAGTAATCGAAACTAGTTTTTAGATATTAATAATCCAAGCTAAAGAAAGACATTACGTAACATCAATATTTTTTCTAGGTCGTCAGATCGAGCTAGACGGTCTACTGACCCATTGAGTAACGCTTAGTCAGTTACGTAGAACTTCCGTTTTGTAAATTACAAGTCGTTTACCCTTGATTATGATCAGCTGAATTGCAGTTTTTTGTTGTAACTGTAGATTCGGAACAAGTTTTTATTCCTAGTTGATTAAAATACTTTACCTAATTATACGTTTATTAAGTCCGTTCACTTTCTCAGTGATTCGGAATGTCAAAATACCATTTTTTTGCGTTTTGTTGCAAGGATGGCGATAGGAACATCACAGTAACCAGTCTTATATTCTCATTTGAATCACATTTATGTATATTGTGAAATATTTCAACCGCTGTTTGTCTCAGGCAAATATAAAGGGCTATGATTGGTTAAATATTAAATAAAGTACAGTCAATAATTAACTGTAAATTATGCCGCTCTAGGGTCAATGTCGCTTAAGTTATTGTATTATATCAGCTTCAAGGAGCAAGGTTCCAGTATCGTAAAATAATATCCACGGCATAATATTCTGTTGCTACAGAAATCTATTATTAATCGTGTTTTATGTGACATTTATGTGCATTTAAATTTTGCTATGCGAAATGCCAGTTAACATGTCGAATAGGGAGCGAAAGAGACGTATATATATATAAAACGGGATGCTTTATTGACCTCTCTGTCGCTCACAATCATTGTAGTGTAGCCACAGGCTTTTTAGCAGTGTGTACGGCAGGGCGCAATTGACCCCATTACAGGTGATTCTGAACAGTTTGGCAATTGTTTAATTATTAATTAAGAAACCTTTTTATCTTGCGAATCTATAAGAATTCTGTTAGAGATTCTGATTCAGATTTTAAAATATAGACAGGTTAATAAGAATCATCCTGTAAAGGGGGTCAATAAAACCTATTTGCATGTTACCTGGCGACTAGTATACAACGGACGCAGATATGCATTTGTTTTTTTTGTGATCTGAATGTACCCTTCGGACCAATTTGTATGTAGCTAGATTTCATAGCTGGCTTCAATACGGGAGCGTACAATGTTTGCTTGCAGGCTACGAAAATCTATCTGCGTTAGTTATTAGCAAGATCTTTTCTTTTTTGTGAATCACCTGCTGAAACAACTCTTAATCTTACTAATGATTAAATAATAGTTGTTTTTCTATGTCTGGTTTCTTACATGATTGTCATTTTGACCTAACAAGGACAAAACTTCTATTATAGTCGGTAAATCACGAACGAATATATAAACCCACATTTTTGTAAGGTTTTGCAAAATCATACTAACTTGCTAAAATGATGACTGATTTAGGTACATTTTGTATGAAATACGTCACGTATGGAGCTTCTAATCTAAATATTTAGAGCACGTTTATTACACCAATATGTAAAATAAGCATCGTTGCTAAGAAAGACGAATATTGGTCAAGTCAATATTGGGATTAGACTTGATATTGCATTCAATTTTACACTTTACTACACTGGGTTAAAAACTAAATTTACTGTTTTCTATTCTTAGCGAGTATAACTATATTTTTTCCCAAATCTTTATATTTATTTCACATGTCTCTATAGATTTAACAATCGAATAGCAACTTTTGCATCCCATAAAAACTATAAGGGAAATAATTTTTCATATTTCTTTTTTTATAGGCAAAGTTGGGCTAAATGTTTCATAGAAGTAGATTTGTTGAATGTTTTACATTCTCGAGTTTACGTGGACGGATGATGGCGGAATGAGTTTTGTGTGTTTACTAGCAGCACAGGTATAGCGCTTCATACAAGCGGAGTGATATTTATGCCTAAAACTACTACCAACGAAACTGCATCTGAGCACACGTCTGTGTGTGAGTTAACTATCATGGTCAACACCGCAGTACGAATTCAAGTACTAAAGTACGTTTAAGAGATACGCATAACTTGCGTGCGACTGAGAAAAGTAGTAGCTTACCCAGTTTTTCGAAACCTTAAGAACTTCTTAGTACGAAAAGAGGTGCGGGGACGCCATATTGCGTTGCGAGGGACTCTGCGAATTACCGTTCAGTACTTTAGTACTATTATAAGTTCTGTCATAGCAGTCGAAAAAGTACTAACTAACCGCGTTCCGCCCCCACACTTTCAACAAAAATGCGCGGTAAAAATAATAGATCGAAACGCGAAATCAGTTAAACGACCATGAGACTTAACATCGGTGATGTTGAAACACTCTGGTGGTATTAACGCCGAACCGACCGAGCTGATAAGTCAAGCTGATTGTTATCGAGATACGAATTTTGACTAAAATGAATAAGTGTGTGTATCAAACTTTATGGCGGTTCGAACATCGCGCGAGGCGATGCGCAGAACACAATATTAGGTTCAGCGGGGTGCGCGCGGGGAGGCGGGGCACGTTCTGCGCAGCTCGCAGCTAATTTCTGAGCCGCCAGAAAAATTCATTCTGACTGTACTCGTAATGTTATTGATCGAATAGAAAGTGAGAGCCGGCTCTTCGATTTGTCACTGCGCGATTGTGAGTTATTGGGAATATGAGGTTGATAGAAAAAAAATGCTGCGTTGAGTATTCCTCAATAGCAAACATCTTTACACACACCCATTTACAATGAGGGGTTTTTGAAACGCTTATTCCACCAGTACCACCACCACCAGCACTGAGGCGTAGAACTCGATGAGCCGCTGTCATTGGATAATATTTGACAAGCAGCAACGATTGACACGTGGTCCAATCACAGCTTACCGGACCCGCCGCTCCAGTGGGTTTGTGGAAGGAAGTCAAGGGATGCAGTTGGCGTTTGCCTTAGACGATTTTCCAAATTGATTTTAGTGGACTTTATAATATGAAATTGGTGTAGTTTGGTGTTATAAATGCTCGTGCTCATGAACAATTTGTGAAATAGTTAAAGTAGACTGGTTTATGGACTGGCACGAGGCATCAAAGAACATACGCCATGTTTGATGCTACTTTTTGAAACTTTACCGTACAACACCGATACTTAGTATCTCATTATACTGGTCAGAATCACGGAAATCTCGGTGGAAGCCATAATGTTAAACAGAAGAAGAAGACGCTTCAGTGCAGCCGCTGCTTATTTCAGACTCATTGCAAGACGCTAGCTAAAATGATGTATAGGGATCTGCGTTAGCTCTTTGAGTAGATCTATAAACAATAAGCTTTAGCCAAAACCAGTACTGCGTTTATTACACAATACGAAACTGTACAAGATTCGCTATGAATGTTAACTTCGACCCAGCTCATACATATTCATTTTGTGTGGTAGGGGGCATTGTCTGAGTGGGCAGAGTACATCAATATTCTATTCTAAACTCGCAATTGTGAAATCACCTAAATTTACTTATTCATGAGCTATTTGATGGAAATGCTTCCGTCATTTTCCTTGTATATTATTTTAAACGAATTGATAATTCATTATTATAGATTATTATTTACATGAATTATTACTTTGTTAAAGAACATATATTTTTAGCTAAGTGCTGTTTCGTCTACACTTATAATTATCTACCTATAAGAATTTTTATTTGTTGGTATCCTTTTTATCTATTATTTACTTCAAAAATTGTAAATTTTTCAATGAAAAATACACAGAACTAATATTCTACTGTTTTGAACTTGAAAAAATAAGATTTATGATTCAAGTATAGTGTTAATTATTGATGAGGAAAATTATTTTAAGTGTTATAAAATAACACGATTTTTATTTTAGAGAGAGAGTTCGAAATTATTTTCTGGCATATTCTTATTGTAAGCTATTTATTTGGCGAGATTCGTTCGATGCTCCTATATGCAAGCACATTTATGTTTTATTCTATTGAAATACTTACTACTTATTTAAATTTTTAAGATGAACTATTTATGTTACTTTAAAATTCTTTAATATTACACATAAATATTAATTAAGATTTAGTTGTTCCTATTAGAAAATTCCGATCAAGATTTTTTATTAACATCCCAAACTGCTATCCAGGTACTTATTTAAAAGTCGTTCAACAAATGTTTAGTACGCTTTAGCAAATAAAGATTTTAGTTTCCTAAATTAAGAAGAGGTAAGGTAGGTCTCGTCACATTACGACAGAAAAAGCCACCGATGAAACGGCATAGTGCTTTGGTTTCCTAGACTTTTTCGACTTTCGTCTCGGCGATAGGTGTAGGCGAGAGCGGGAGAAACCAATATGAAAAGTCAAAAATTTCAATGGCGCGAGCTACTTTGAAATCCCTTACTCTGTGCATAAAATCATATCAAATCAGTGTTATATTCATACAATGTAATATACAGTACTTTTTTAAAATACCAATAAAGTCCGTCTTATTCAGTGCCAGTGGCCAATACTAAGTAGAGTAAGCCAAATTGTGATCAAAAGATATCTAATTGAATGAAGCCATTTCGATGAAGAAGAGTAAAGTAAGTAAAGCATAAGAAATTAGGAAGTGGTTATTGTGATTTTTTCTTGAATTTGTGTTTCTATAAAACAACCCATGAACAAGGTGGCTTGATAATTTGACGGCCCATATGATAGATTCGCAACCTGTCGCATGTAATAAATTCCATTGGTGTAAGAGAGGGGAGTGTTGTTCCAGTGTTGGCCACTTACACACGCGAAAAGCAACAAACAACAGAGAGTGGAGGCCTTTCCCAGCTGTGGGAATGCATAGTAACTAATCAAAAAATCGCTATTATATTCGGTTTCAGATGTGATTTGGCGAGACCCTAGTGTTTGATAACAGTGCCTTTGTTATAAAACCTATAGATAGCTTTTATACAACTTTTATATGTCGGGACACAAAATTGCAGATTTGTTTACTAGTGCAATACTAACATCAACGAGTTGGGAACGAGTTATATGTAAATACAGACTTTTATATATATGCATAAATTTTTAATTGTATTTTTGCGTCCTAATTTGTATGTAGTTCAAAGTTGGCGAAACACAATTACACAGATTTTATAAGATAAGACATACCTAATATATCTTTGTATTTTTTATGTTCGCCGACTTTAGTATTGGTTTTTGATAAAATTGGGGCGGTCTGTCGTGTTTTTACATTTTGCTATTGTGTGTACATAAAGATATGTAAATGTATTGAATAATATAATAAATTATACATAGAGTGTAATAAATAGTTAAGACGCAGTGTTTTAATGATTTATTATTTTCCTCAAACCTTTTAATTAAGTATACTTACTCACCATTTTCATCAGACATTAAATTTGTTCCTTACACAAGTTCCCGGAGCTTCTAGGCGGGAATTTCAGCGGAATACACGGTAAACACCGTGTATTCCGCGGAAATTCCCGCATTTTAGATTGTTTTGTTGATTCTAGTTGAATTTATAATGTGAAATCGGTGTAGTTTGGTGCTAAAAATGCCCATGTTTATGAATAATGTGTCGATAATTTAGACTGTCGTTGTGGGCTAAGTGAGATTTACTTAGCGGGCTGGTGCTTCATCAAAATATATCACAGTACACATTAATGCTGTAAATTATTACACTTTTTAGCTTCTAACGAACCCTAGGCTCCGAAGCACAGCTTGAGGCAGAATTGAGGAAGTTTTCCCTATCAATTGCACCGAAAAGTGACAACTATTCATGCTATCGATAGTATCGGACGAAAAACTATCGATACTTTCGATAGTATTGCCATCAATAGTATTGCTCAAAAGTCATATCGATACTATTGACACGTGGCCTAGGAACGCACGTGGCAGGCAATACATTATATGGAGGATATCTATCTAGTATTCTCTTTGATACTAAAGTCTATCGTTTGGTTTCGCCTTCACTATCGATAGCCAACACAGCTGAGGACGGGAAAAACGCTCAGATGAAGATGAATCAAAAGTACTATATTACCGTGGGTCGTGGACGGACACGTGTCCGTACTGGGCTAGTCTATACTAAGATTATAAATAAAGGAAAGATTTGATTGTTTGTTTGCATCGAATAGGCTCCGAAACTACTTGACCGATTTTCAAAATTATTTCACCTGTAGATAGCTAATTTATCTGCGGGTGATATTGGCTATAATTTACGCGGACGAAGTCGTGGGAAGATAGAATCGTAAGTAGATCTCCACCAACGCTTTTATACATACTATCACGTCTTTTCCCTTGCGGAGTATTCAGAGCCTAAGTCTTTAAGGCCTAATAGCCACGTTAGCATTTTGGTGGGTGTTTAGATAAAAGGCTGAATCAAAGTAGTCTGAATCAAAGTTGCTGCATCGCCAACTAACGTGATCCCTCAGATTTCCGCCTATTCCCTCTATCAGTTTTTACTATCTACGCAGGAAGAAAAGCAGCTGGTATATTCTACTTTATTTTCTCCCAGACCAGCATGAAAGAGATGAAAATGTCAGAAATTAAACTGGACGACAGATTCGTGGCTAAAAGACGAAAGTAAATCTGGGATCAGGGGAGACACGAGTCCGGAATCGTACCTACTAAAACACATTATTGTGCATAAGTGCAAAAGCATACCCAAGGATGCTTGGCATAAGGCAGACAGCCGCCCTTAATGCGTTTGCAGTATGAATTAAATAGACTGCTTTCTTAGCTAACTGCTGAAGATGCAATTAGGAACAGGCTAGGATGAGAGAGAGCCATTTGAAAAGCATAACATTAGCTGGAAGAAATCGCTTTAAGTTGGTGCAATAGTTAATTCGAATTCAATTTATAGGCATATAGCAGAAGCAATGTCAAATTTCCATGCAAATACTAGAAACAGCTGGCATGTCTTTTGCAAAGAAATTGTTGTTTCTTGAAAAGTGATTTAGTATCAATTTCTTTGAAGTAGTAATTGGTTGCTGAACATGTCAGGAATAAGTATGAATAAATAACATACAAATACATTGAAATAAATTTATTAACAAACCAATAGTTCCAACCTTATCTAGAAATAATTTCAGTTTCGAGAAAACACATAGTTACTCTCACATTTAACATTATTTTGGTACATAAAACACCTTTCTATAAATAGATACAGGATTTAGGTGTAAAGATAGCTCTGCATTTGATTGAGAAATTATCAGAAGAATAACTTTTAGAAACTATACTGATCTAAGTGATTTTCAAAAGGAAAATACCTTTAGAATAGCTACCGTTTCAATAAATTGGAATTTTGCAACACTGAGAAACACTCACTCAAACCCAAAGCTATCATTACTTCTCTAGAGCCGTTATAATACAGATTCCTGAACACAGCATTTCATTCTCTGCTTCAATATTAAATTTCTTCCTAGCTATGTATCCAAGATACGCCAGTCAATGAATAAAAAGAAAATAAATGCACATCATGCAATAAATGGATATTCAATAACTAAAATAATATCTCAATATCTACACCAAACTTAATTACAATGCGAAACATACATCTGTTACAAAAACAGTAGGTACGTAAATAATTTTATCCATTATTGATACAAATGTGATCTTGATGACATCTTGAGCTAAAAAGTGGCAATGTGAACAAACTCATCTGCTAAAAGCACTAGCAAATTATGGCATTCCTAAATTGTTAAATTCCTTGTAAATATTACTCAAGGATTTATAAAAAACATTACAACTAAACTATTCATAGGAGATGTAATTGCTACATAGACAGGCACCATGTAGTTCCGTGTTTCAAGTAGTGCAGTAGCTTATAAGTATAACATATCTAAGGGTAAAAAGTTTTCACTGGGATGGAGGGTTGCCACCCGGCCCGCCCGGCGGACGCACCTGTCTGCGCAGCTGTTCCACTAAGTCAGGGTTAGCTGCCTGCATGTGCTGAGCGAGAGCCTGACCAGCTTCTAACAAAGCATTCATTCCTCCTGGACCAGTGGGGCCTGTGGCTTGTGTGTTAGTCATCAATCCAGATATTAGATTCTGCATGTTAGGGTCTGCTAACATCTCTGTAGCCATGTTCAGTAGAGCTGGGTTCTGTAGCAGTCCTCCCAGGTCGAGCGGACCGCGCTCGCCGCGCTGCGCTAAGCGCTCATCAGCAAGACGCAGATTCTGTTTGTATGATTCATTTTCTGGCTCGAGTTGAGCAGCGCGTGCGAACGCCGCCCTAGCCTCTCTGTGCCTGTCCAAAGCAGTCAAAGCGAGCCCGAGGCGGCCGTGCGCTTTGCCGTAGTCGGGCTGCAATGCCAACGCAGCTGTGCAGTCAGCGACAGCTTCTTCGTGCTCACCGAGCTTAAAGTGCGCAGCCGCACGGTTGCAGTAGTAGACAGAGTTACGTGGATCGAGTTCGATGGCACGTGAGTACTTTTCGAGCGCCTCCCGATGCCGCTCAGACTTCATGAGTTCGTTGCCTTCATTTTTCAGTTTCTCTGCCTCGGCGCAGTCTGGAGCCGAGCCCGTGCCGCGTTGCTGTCTCACTAGTTGCAGAAGATCAACACCTCGAGTCGTATCTTCGGGGCTAAGCTCAAATGCGGTTTCTATACATTGCACGCCAACCTCGACGCTCTCTCTGGAGTCTAAGCTCAAGGTGTCGCCTTCTAGCTGTTTTTTCAGGAAGTTTACTATACTAGCCGCTACTATTTTCACATCCGACATGGTGTGTTAATTTTTATCACTTGTACAATTAGAAAACGATGGAACTTTCGGAATATTCTATTATTTTTAGATGGTGAAATGGTATGACATTTAGGAATGACGTTTTATTTTTTTATTTCTTAATTTTCATGCGGCAACGGGATCTACAATTTAAACAGCTTATACAAACTATTTGGGGGCGCTGTAGTCGAGGCCCTGTCTAGAAGCGATAATGGATTGACTAAACTCTCGTTAAGGATGTTATTTTTTTGGCGGATTTTTTCAATACTTTAATGTTTTATTGGGCTACGGAACCCCTTGGGCGCGAATCCAACTCACACTTGACCGATTTTTAATGAACCTGGTGGTAATTTAATTTTTTGTAAACAAATTATGTCATGTCACACAACTCAACTGTGTGTAGAGTATCATTTATCCTTGAATCAGCCATCCTTATGATCGTTTAGTTTGCTTAACAATGATACGTGTTTCGACGGCTGCAGTCGGCTGCACTCTACACCTATCAAACACTCCAACGTCATGCAGGCAGATGGGCTCGTTCACGTAAGTTATATCAGCTATCCAAACGATAGTTTGGTCAATCCGTTGCCGCCTCTGGGAATATTGAGTAGAGTCTTTTTCGTTCTTAGTCGTTCGACTCTTCGCCTGGAAAAGTTCCTAAAGTTTCGGGTGCAGGGTTGAATCAGCGGCACAGTTGCATTGTGTTCATGTGCAGCCTGAATAAAACAGCTTGGAACATCGCGTGAGGCGATGCGCAGAACATAGTATTAGGTTCAGCGGGGAGGCGGGGCATATTCTGCGCAGCTCGCAGCTAATATCCGAGCCCCCATAAAGTTTGAGACTTATGTTTACTCCTCCCCTGAGCGAGTGCGATTCATACCATACACTCATTTTTAGGGTTCCGTAGTAAACAAGGAACCCTTATAGTTTCGCCATGTCTGTCTGTCTGTCCGTCCGCGGTTTTACTCAGAGACTATAAAGACTAGAAAGCTGTAATTTGGCATGGGTATGAATAAAATGAATATTAATCATGACAAAAAAGTGGTAGAAAAAATATTGAAAAAAATTTTTTTTAGGGTAGCTCCCATACAAGTAAAGTGGGGGAGTATTTTTTTTCTCTGCTTACCCATCATGTGGGGTATCGTTAAATAGGTCATTAAAAAATATTGTGAGGTTAAGAGCACCATTTTTCGATTTAGAGATCCGTTTCCGAAATATTTGGTTTTAAAGTGCAATTTTTTGTTAGAGGTACGTGTCCCCCGCTCTATCTGCTAAACGATTATATATGGATACGTGAAAAAAATTACAGCAGTAGTATATATACTGAAGTTGAAAGGAAAACTATCAGAGCTGAGTATTAAGTGCAAACTAAAAAGTTATAGGCAACCAACGTATAAAATGTACTGAAAAATGTAAAATTTCATCCAATTTTCATTGTTAGATGTTTTTGGTCATTAAACTGTGGGGTGCGAGTGTGAACTCAAAGTTATCATTCGCAACTACGGAACCCAACACTTCGCGTGGCCCGACATGCACTTGGCCGTTTATTAGGGTTCCGTAGTAAACTAGGAACCCTTATAGTTTCGCCATGTCTGTCTGTCTGTCCGTCCGCGGTTTTACTCAGAGACTATAAGTACTAGAAAGTTGAAATTTGATATGGGTTAGTATTATATTGTCTTTGGTATGGGGTATTATATTGTCTTTGGTATGGGTATGAATATTAATCATGATTCATGTCAAAAAAGTGGTAGAATAAAATCTTGAAAAAAAATTTTTTTAGTGTAGCTCCCATTCAAGTAAAGAGGGAGTAATATTTTTTTTGTATACTAACCCGTCGTGTTGGGTATTGTTAGATAGGTCTTTAAAAATTTTGTGAGGTTGAGAACACCATTTTTCGATTTAGGGATCCGTTTCCGAAATATTTGGTTTTTTTATTAGAGGTAAGTGTCCCCCCCTCTATCTACTAAACGGTTATATATGGATACGTGAAAAAAATTACAGCAGTAGTATATATACTGAAGTTGAAAGGAAAACTATAAGAGCTGAGTACTAAGTACAAACTAAAAAGTTATAGGCAACTAACTTATAAAATGTACTCGAAAATGTAAAATTTCATACATTTTCATTGTTACATGTTTTTGGTCGTTAAACTGTGATGTGCGAATGTGAACAGTGTGAACTCAAAGTTGTCATTCGCAACTACGGAACCCTACACTGCGCGTGGCCCGACACGCACTTGGCCGGTTTTTTTTATGATTGGTTGGTGCTTCGTCAATTTGGTTTACATCTTCGAGCAACACGGCTTCCGGTTTACATACACCACGTTTACACACACATTGACAACATTTGCCCATCAATCCTTTTTTGACGTGGTTTTGATTGAGCCCCCAGGGAAAAAGCAAAGTACCTACATTATTATTGATACTTGGGAAAAATGTAACAGAGAGATTTACCGATGCCCAAATAGTGAATAAATAAAAACATAGGGTAAATAAATAAGTTTATTATTTTGTCCATTTTCTTCTATACATGGTGTAAACAATGTAGCAATAAAATTTGGTTAATATTTGCTTTACAACATTTAAACCAACCTTAAGTACAAGCACACAGCTTTATATAAAAAAAAAAAACTAACAATGACTTAATAAAGTTAGTTAATTAAAGCGGCTCGGGACATCGCACGAGTTTTAACGCAGTCACAATATTAGATCTGCGCGGGGAGGCGGGGCGCGTACTGTAAGCAGTGAGGAGCTAATATCCGAGCCGCCATGTTTGAATCGGACTGTATATCCTAAGTTTGTTACGTTTATGCAGTTATTTAAAATTAACATACATTCCGAGTGACATAAATTTATTAAAGTTCGCCGATATTATAATGTATTCTTTGCCACAGTCGACAGGTTCTTCAACAACAAATCATATCATAATTACAAGCTGACGATAGTGCAGTTTATTTTACAAACATAAAAAATGTTCTTTTAAATACTTAGAGCTATGACAATGTTTCAGTACTACCACTTATCATTATCACTACATAGGTAACTAAAGTCATCCGCCGCGTCTGTCTTTCTGTCTGTTCGATAAACTCATAAACTACCGCACGAATTTTCATGTTGTTTTCAGCAATAGATAGAGAGATTCATAAGGAAGGTTTATATGTATAATTTATGCCCGGGCGCAGTATTACATAAGTATATGTAAATGAGGATAATCATGGCTATCAAATGGAGCAGTTTCTGGTGCTTCCAAGACGTGATGCCCTAAGCATGCTGTACGGATCCTCATATAATGCAGCGTGCTAATTGACCCTCGCCTAAGGTACCCTTAAAAGCGTGACTGAGCCCGTCAATACGAACAAGTTTTTTTAAGGGATCAATGCTATGGTAACTCCAAATAAAATTGTCATTTTCATACTAGTGTACAGCTGGCCGGAATATTAGTATGGAAAAGACCAAACAAAAAAATTTGATTTGGATTTTTTTTTATATTGACGGTCTGTGTCACCCCTTTAAGAAAATGTCTATGGTCAATTTACACGCTGTATAATTGAAAGTAACGTGATATTAAAGGCATTCATTATGTGTAACAATGGGTCACTCATGTGCTATTTCGTCGGGATTGCCCACTATAGTAATGAAATAATATAAAAATAGTTTCGTCAGAAACCCAAGGCGAGGCGAGGGTGGAGGGTCTCGCCTTGAAAATGGGCTTTCTTCTTTTTTCTTTCTTCTAACGAGTCCGAAACTATTCGACACATGGAAACAATAAATAAATTAAATAAATATATACGGACAAATATAAATAAATATATACGGACAAATCACACAGATTGAGCTAGCCCCAAAGTAAGTTCTTAAGAAAGACTTGTGTTATGGGATACTAACTCAACGATACTATATTTTATAACAAATACATATATAGATAAACATCCAAGACCCAGGTCAATCTGAAAAAGATCATTTTCCATCTTGACCTGACCGGGGATCGAACCCGGGACCATCCGTGTCACAGGCCGGCGTGTTAACCGCTGCGCCACGGAGCTCGTCAATTGAATTGAATAGTCGGCAATCCCGACGAAATACTTTTGAATAAACTGATGTAAACGTACTCCAAGAAACAGATATTCAAAAGTAATCGTCTCACATCACGTGGATGACGTCTTCACGGAACAGATTTTAGGTGTGAACTAAGTATTAATTAGCTGCCTTTGAACGCTTCTGAATTTGATACGGCTCGTCTACCTCAGTTTATATAGATGTCTTTGGTCATATGATTTCCGCGTGAAATATCGATAATCGAGGGAGCGCCGGGTAGTGGCAGCAGCAAAAGCAGCGCGAGTAACCTATTTACATACACCACAAACTACGAAGAAAATACTATTACTAGTATCAGACTGCCTTATGTTTTCTCTAGTTTATTGACTAGAGAATACATCATAGACAAATAATGGAGTGAGTCCAAAATGAAAGAATGTCATACAATTAAGTTTGAATTTCTATTGTGGGCCACAAATCCAAACTCAATTGACGTGTGTTCTATGCCCTAAAATCCGCAAAAGGCAGTGATACACGCGCTGCGCACTTCCCTACCCAAAGGCTGAGTGTAAAATGTGTCATTAAACAGTGTTTACAGTGTGCTTTGTTTAATTTTCTTCAAATTCAAAATTCAAATATCGAGATTGTCCCTATGCGGGTGGTCGGGCGGCGTGTTGTCGAGCAGACACACCCAGTCGCGCAGGCGCGGCGCGCGCGCCCACACGTCCCGCGCCAGCGCGCGCGCCGCGCCCGCGTCCGCCGCGCCGCCCAACGCCCCGCCCACCCACGCCACGCTGTTCTCGTGCGCCGGCGCGCTGTGGAACTTGAACGTTTGTACGTAGAGACGTTCACTGTGAACATAGAATTTACAAATTATTCAATAACAATATCATCATCAGGACTTTGTTCATCTCCACTGCAGGAGCATGACCCTCTCTCGCGGTCAGACAATAACAATATGCAACAAACTTATACATGTAAACTTCCATGCTGGTTAGGGAGAAAAGAAAAAAACGTAGAATTTGCCAGCTACTTCTCTTAGCGCTAATGCGCACTAACGCTCGCCGGGCGTCGATGGGGCACTGTTAATGCAGTTAATACTCACTTGTAAGGAGATGGGGCACTGTTAATGCAGTAAAATACTCACTTGTAAGGAGGCTGCGTGATGAGATACCGCAGCTCGCTGGCGAGCCTGGCCTTCAGGCCCGGCAGTGCGGCCGTGCCGCCCGTCACCAAGATGTTCTCCGCTAACGCGCGCCGGGCGTCGATAGGGCACTGCCAAGGAAATTAAAAACCATGTAGAGTATTATTTTTTAAACTTTCGCGCTTGAAACACAATTATGAATACTAACAGACTCTTGATCTTCTTGCTGTTTAAGTGGCAGTGGGAGAGGCACATAACGCGTAGAACCGAAGGCCAATGGGGGCAAAAGGCAAGGAAGCCAGCTCTCTCAGTTCAGTTCAGCTTTCTAGTACCACACAAAAAAGTTATAGCTGGACATACCAAGTCATGGGGTATTGTACTTTGACAAAGACTGACACAGACCAAACAGCAGAATTGTTAATACCATCATCGGACGACATGTTTTAGGCAGGGATTCAATCTATATGTGGTCCATATGAATCCTGTTTATCGCACCTCTAGATTCGCCTCCTGATTTATTATGCGAACCACGAAGGAATGGAATTCCTCCCCACGTCGTTATTCGTTATTCCCAAACCACAGAGTTGTTAATACCCCTCCGCTCAGTAAATACCTGAATGATACACTGCAGCACAATATCAGGCAAGGAAGCCAGCTCGTTATCCCTCGCAAACATGGGTTCCGCAGCTAGTTCTCTGGTCTTCCCGGAGATGGTGATGGCCGGCCGCCCAGCGATGGGGTACTGCACGCTCTTGGCCGGCGTGGGCGGTGAATCTGAGAGCCACTGCTGGGCGCGCTCTCGGGAGCCCACGAAGCATGTTTTCACTGGAAGTATTTATATAAATGTTTTTATCCTAATTTACAATCAGGCGAGCAACTTGCTCGTTTGCTGTCCTATTTCATAAAAACGAAAACAAAGAAATAAATATAGAATAAATACTAAGTAGAACCTTTCGTGCACCTCTTTATATAAATAATATAGCGCATAACATATAAGTTTTGATAACCTGAAATTGCATTGTTTATAAGGTAGGAGACACGAAAACCGACATAGGGAATTACATAAAAATATGAAAAGATTCATCACAATTACAACTGTAGTTTTAGGCTCTGGGTATCCCATACGGGATAAAGATGTGATAGTATGTATTAATGACGACTGGCGGAAGAAAAGGCTAAACGTGATATTTTATGCCACTTGCATACAATCTTAGCGGCTGAGTTTGCTTTACATATGTGAGCCTAAATAATTCTAACAACCCTTAGGCCATCGGGCTCCTTGACAAAACTACATATAGATTGTATTGTATCTATAATAAATCAATCATTATTCAGACAAAAACAGTCCACTTTTGTTACTAAACATTTTACTTATACCTATGTTAAAACAATTTCAATTATCTCATTCTTCCTCTCCTTTTCCCACTTTATGTGAGGTCTTGGCACAGCATGAATATGAATAGAATTTCAACTATATTTATAACAAAAAAAAAAAAAAATTAATATAGACCCTGTGCAGGAGAAATTGGGACGTTTACAGCGACCCAACTGGCCATAAAAGGACTATCCATGCGCTCCCCAACAACACACAAACGACTATTAATGAAACGATACCTACCCTTAATATCCTCAATAATCTGATCAGTCAAATGCAATTCCTGTCCGTTGTCTTCATCCAGCAGTCGCGACAGTTCATCATGTATCGCTCGAGCGCCCAGCGGCTGAGATTGCAATGCACGTAACACTACTGATGCGTGGACCACTGCAAGGGTAATATGTTTTTATTTGTATGGCTTGTTATCTGATAATTCCGTTATTTATAAAACCAATTTTTAATTCTTTTTCTTGTTTAGAAATGTTATGATTTTTATAAGTAGGTCCCATAAAAATTTTAAACTCATTTGATTAGTTTAGGTGAAGACATTTTTAAAAAAATACAAACAAATTGGCAATCTGCTCCTTTTAAGCCCCTTAAAAAAAGCTTAGCAAGCACTGATTATATTAAATATCTGACTGAATAACTGATTATATAATAATCTTAGTCACGTATATTACTATTATTGAACAAAATAGTTTTAAAAAGTGAAAAGAAGACGTTTTTTTGTCATTAAATTCAATCCGACGTTTAGGAGTGAGTGAAAATCAAGTTTAAAGATTCAGTTACATAGATACAGACCAATCGGATAGAAGCGAGTTAAAAACCGAAACTTTTTTTAAGAGAATAGAGGATACTTTTATAAATTAATTGATTATAATATAAAGAAACATAATGATGAAAGATATTTTTTTCAAGTATTATATCAAATTAATAATACTAACTATTAAGGAGTTCTTTTATGAGAAGCTAACATGGGTTCCTCTACAGGTCGCAACAAACTTTATTACCCAGAAAATCTTGCGAGTCTTAGCACAGTATACAATGCTATGTAAGTGCAGGGCGAGAGAGAGACAGGATGCGTACTGCGCAGAGAGCAGCTAATATACGATCGGATATGGTGATCATATATTATATTTAGTTCTTTAATAACATGCAAATGTTACCTGCAGCCACTTCAGCTTCTCTTGCTCCAATGGATACAATGAGTGTGACAGGTGTGCCCAATGTCAATGCGCAGAGTCTAGGACTATCAGCCCATACCACCCCTGACACCTGGAACAAATATTACTGATCAACATACAACAGAAGTTAACAAAAAAAAAATTTCTGCAATTGGTGCCAACTGCCAACCATCGTCTCTATTGAAATTAGAATGTTTTTTTGATCTTAATAGCCTCGCAAAGCATTCTTGGAATGTGTCTGTTTACCTAGCAAAAAAATGTAAAGTGTTCGAAATTTTAGTATTATCAGTAATTTTATTTTAACCCTTCACCACAAATGGATTTATCTGATAAACATTGTTGTAACAAGTTTGTTGGATTAATACGTTTGTAGTACCAATGTTTGTTGAACATACCTCATAGTGGTTGAAAAGCACTTTGGCTAGTGTTTCCCTGAACAGGGTGGGTGTAAGCAAGGACTCCACAACCACCACCTTGCGCTCTTTGGGGTTCACCAGAACATGTCTGAAACATTTTTAATTATTAATTAATCATTAACAAATTTCTTGAAAGTAATATTGATATTTAATACCTAATAATTATAATAAACTCATTCAATTGCCTGTGCTATCTTTAATGTTGATACCTATTTTAGAACTTAAATAATAATTTAGTAGTAAGTAAAGGGACAATAAAGGACTTGATGTCACCCAGTTCTGTGGGCAACTTTTTTACACTTAGGCCTCTTGTCTGCGCCCATTGGACGAGTTTATATTGTAAATGTCAAATATTTAAAAATAAGCACACAATAAAATGCATATGTACATAAGTACCTACTTAACATTTCCTTCCATTTCGCTATTTTCCCCCATGGAAAATAGATTGATAAGAATGAGGATTTATTTTTAATTTTAGTTGTCAATAGACAAAGACTTTAAAAGTAAAATCTAGTTGGCTCTAACCACGGAATCCAAAATTTTTGTGATCTAACTAATATAAAATACTATGGAAAAAGTATAAGGTACCTGAAATAAAGTAGATGTAGCATCTGAACAAGGTTATCATACAACTCCTCTGGAGTTTTGTACTCGTGCACCCTCTTGAACCGACGCTCCGTCGGGCACCAAAACTCTGAACGAATAATACATCTTGGAGCAGCTTCCCCGGTAAAACCAAATCTAAGAAGGAGAAATTTGGCCACTTGTATCAACTGTACTGGCAAAAGTTGAAGACTTTTATGTACCTACTTATTTCATTATAAAGAAAAGTATAACAAGTGTTGAGATTTTAGTAAGTAAAGTAAAGCTGAATATCTGATATTTCTGATAGAAAATTTTGTTGAGAAAGTCGGTACTTACTTGGTATAATCGTAACCCAAATCCAATACTACGGCTTGTTTCTCTTGTATTAGGGCTATTCCCTCGTACAGAGCCATTATTTTAGTTTATTCTTAGATGGTTTTTAACTCAAAACGTGCTCTGTTTCATTGAATCCTGATTGTTTTCAATTCAACTGAATACAAAAAATAACTTCTTTCACATCGCATTTTTGACGTAATGACATCATTGAATTAATGTTATGTGTCAGTGTCATTTTTAAACTACCAACCACGACGAAGCAATATTGTAGGTACTTGCTTGATGGTGTGGTGATTGGTTGAAGTTGACTGTCAGTTCTTGTCAAGTTCTTGTGTGGTTTCCACTTTCTATTTTCAAATAATTCGCTCGGAACCATATGACTTGGGGTACTATTTTTGAACCCGGTTCAATACATGGCGAGTGATTTATCTATACAAAAAAACATTCGTTTTAGAGCGATACATTCGTACCCATTGAAAAATGGCCCTCTTGGATTATGTCCACAGAGCCACAGAAGATTATGCATTCCATTTCAAGCAAAGCTTCTAACTAAAAAATGCATTTAAAGAAGTTCTACACACATCACCCATCTCATCATGAAAGTCATCATGATGCTGTCATTGATAGAATTTCAATTCAGTTCACCGTTTTGGATTTATTTACCTTTTTTGAGATTTACGTAGTGCTTTACATTTTATTGTTTTTTTTTTATTCCTGATTTTGGTACCTTTCTCAAGCAACTTAGATTAGAAGGTAGGTAGGTAGCAAATTATGATACAGGCTTTGATACAGGATCTTACTTACACGATAGATACACTTGCAGTCCATAGAACAATACCCGACCCCGTCGCACTTGCCACCGAAATAAAGTGCGTAGAGTAGTACAGTACAGTCCGAATCAAACTTTATGGTGAGACGGAACTTCGAGCGAGTCGATGCGCAGTACACAGTTTTAGAGCGGCCGCATATTATCAGAAATCCCTGTTAGAAAAATTCTGACGCTCGCCGGAAGCACCCCGCATACTATCAGAAATTTTGATCCGGCAGCTTTTGAGCCCAGTCGTGTTTCATCTGTATGCTTACGCATATCTACCTATATGAATGAAGATACGTATGTTATTGCTCTTAGCGCTTTTTTTATTTAAATAAAACAAATCGGCCAAGTGCTAGTCGGACTCGCACATGAAGGGTCCCGTACCATTATCTATACAACATTAGACTATCGGGCTAAAACTGCAACGAAAAACATGTTCTTAGTACGACCGCCATTAATATTTATTTAATTTTGATTTAATTATTTATTTTTAAAGCGATGAATAAACAAATAAATATTTTGTGAATATCTGAAGCGTCTACCTGTTGCCGTTTTAAATAACGAGCAAAAGATGGCAAAAAAATCACGTTTGTTGTATGGGAGCACCCCTTAATTATTACCTATTTTATTTTGATTCTAGTGTTTAATGTTATAGCGGCAAAAGCAAATAAGTACCATCTATGAAAATTTTAACTGTATAGTAATCACGGTTTATGAGATACATCCTGGTGACACACGGACATCGAAATCTCGTAAATAGGGTCCCGTTTTACGCTTTAGAACCCTAAAAACCTTGATATTGAAATATGGATTTCAATTCCTAATTAATATTTGGCATATTCGCTCCATGTCTAAGTCTCTGTGTATTTTATTCTGGTAATTTTCATCATCGCGTTCCACAAACATGGATATTTTTACACATCGGCAATTAAATCTTGAATTAAGCTCATTTTCGTCAAAAACGTAGGTTCCTAAAATACAAGCAAACACGTGTGCAGCGTACGGCGGCGGACGGTAAACTGACGCGAATATCACAACAAACGTGATTTTTTTGCCATCTTTTGCTCGTTATTTATAACGGCAACAGGTAGACGCTTCAGATATTCACAAAATATTTATTTGTTTATTCATCGCTTTAAAAATAAATAATTAAATCAAAATTAAATAAATATTAATGGCGGTCGTACTAAGAACACGTTTTTGTTGCAGTTTTAGCCCGATAGTCTAATGTTGTATAGATAATGGTACGGGACCCTTCATGTGCGAGTCCGACTAGCACTTGGCCGATTTGTTTTATTTAAATAAAAAAAGCGCTAAGAGCAGTAACATACGTATCTTCATTCATATAGGTAGATGTGCGTAAGCATACAGATGAAACACGACTGGGCTCAAAAGCTGCCGGATCAAAATTTCTGATAGTATGCGGGGTGCTTCCGGCGAGCGTCAGAATTTTTCTAACAGGGATTTCTGATAATATGCGGCCGCTCTTAGGTTCAGCGGGGCGCGCGCAGGGAGGCGAGGCACGTACTGCGCAACTCGCAGCTAATATCCGAGCCACCATAAAGTTTAATTCGTAATTTATCTACTAGCTCCAATTACTGTTGTAGTTATTCGGCGTCCACGCCCACCCTCTGTCTCTGGGTTGATACCGTGACGACCACCCCAAGGGGGACCGTTATCAAAATCTACATACACCCCGCGTTGTCTGGGGATGTATGTCGACCCCCGGTTGTATGATGGACAGTTAGTGATAGATAACTTCAAGCGGAGCTCATAAAAATGTAGTGTCACAGCGCACAGTAGGTACTTACCGGTGTTAATTAGCATTACAGCATTATACTAGCGCCCCGGGTATGATTTCAATAAAGCCCAATCACACACGTTTGTAAATCGTATCACGCTGCCCTGCGTGATACGATTTATTAATAAGATGATTAACCTGATGTAACCTGATTTTGATTCGCCCTCCCACCCCTAGACCCAGAGCCTTGGACCCTCGCGCCACCCTTAAGCCGCTAAACTGGCATAACTGGTACTTTTAAGTGTAAGATCGTAACGTAGTTAAAATGAAAATAACTTAAATGGCTCATGTTGAGTACTAAGCAACTATGTAATCTGTATGGTAGGTAGGTATTTAGGTAAGTAATTTTTTTATGACATATAAGCCTTTTATTTTTCCCTCCCCAGAGAGGGGGAGGGATGGGCCTCCGGCTCTCTCACTCGCCGAACTAAGCTTGCTACTCTTGCTTTTCTGAGAGTGTGTTACTACACTCTAGCATAAGTGATTTTTGCTGGTAGCGTGGCTCTACCACAACTGAAGTAGTCGCATCTATCATGAGCCTTAACTTCAAAATTTCTTTCCAGTAATTCATGCCTCAAATATGGAAATGAGAATATCCCGTCCTGCCAGACTCTACTCCCGGCTACCAGTGTACCTGACCTCCTTGTCATCCGTTCTTCAGAAGACCTATCCCGCCCCCCCGCGCTTCTCCCGCCGTCACCCCCGCGTCCGTCGTATATCTCGGCCGAGCTACGCGGGCTTTATAGCGAAGTTCTTGGATTCCTTCCTCACTAATTACTCGTGATGTAAATACTTACAATGCAATAAAAATAGAATAATCTGGATCTTACTTTCCTGTGTGTTTTTATTTATCTCTAGTTTCAGGTATTTCAGCTGCTGCCTAAAAGAATCTGACATTCATGATGAGTCGAGCCGAGACCGGCTTAACGTGCTTCGGCTTCGTAGCTTATCTTCTAGCGTAGATATCTTTGGTCTTCTAGCTGGACTATCGAGCGATTTCAAAGGGTAAAGCATCAGGGAGATTAATTTTTAACCGACCTTAAAAAAGGAGAGGTTCTCAATTTGATATAATATTATATGTATTATTAATAGGTATTATTATCTTCTGTATGAAAATGCTACATTTAAAAGAGTATGCTTTCGAATTAATTCCATTTAAGCCTCACCTAAAATCGTTTAGTACCTACTTAGTTTGGTTGAAGTCCGATTTGTATACCTAATCTTATCTCTATGGTTTTGTACACGACTGTCAAAAAATAAGTACTTAGGTGAGTTCGTTTATTCCACTTACACCCCTTCTGAGTAACCTAGGCCATTGTTTTTTTGGAAATGCAGTTTTGTTTTTATTTTTATTGAAAAAAGGCTTGAAGATTATTCTTAAGCTAGAAGGCAGTCAATATATCGACTCTACTCAAGCTCATATATGGCTAATAATATATGGCTCTCGTAGTACAGAGAGGGTCGTGCTCCTGCAGACTGGAAAGATCTGATGATGATGATGATATCGACATCAAATTTGCGCATGTAATGGCGATTTTTTAAGGGTAAGGGTATTGACCCTTACCCTTTTGAGTAAAAAAAACAAAAATTATAATTTAACTATTCTTTTATTTTATACAAAAAATTCCGCTATAATACATATTTACAAACATAAAAACGAATCGAGAATGTCACATTATAAAAAGCTTGAGCATTTTCGGCGGCGGCGCCGGGCAGCGACCGCCGCGCCACGCCGCCGCCCGCGAGCGAGCCTTCGCCACGAAAATGGTCTCAGTGTCAGTCACTCACATACAGGGGTACTATTTTTGAACGTGTGACCACTCGTTTTGAACGATTTTGTATGGAAAAACCGCTCGTTTGCGAACGTCAATCTTGGGAGTAGCCATACGCTGCATTCCCCTCTGTCAAGGTACAAGCCAAAATTAGGCATATGCATGTCTATGTGTTAGTTGTGTGACTCATCTGTACACAAATTATTTTTTCTTTTTTATGTCATTTTTTGTGACAATGTCATAATTACTATCAAGTGACAGTTTAAGTTTTGTATGTAGGTGTGCGGAACTAAACTTGTGTGCACATTTCCCCCCGCAAAAAACGCCAGAAAAATTGTCATAGTAAATTGTCGCTTTGCCCACTCCCTCCGTCCGGTACGGAGGCCGTGTTGCTCGAAGACGTCAATAAATCAAAAATCGTTACCCAGGTCGCGTCAAACTTTATTGCGGATCGAATATTAGCTGCGAGCTGCGGAGTAGGCACCCCGCCTCTCCGCGCGCGCCTCACTCGACTCAATATTGTGTACGCATCAACGCGCGCGATGTTCTGATTCGCAATAAAGTTTGGCGTGGCCTGCAATTTTCTCTCCCCCTATTTTTTTTTGGACAACTTCAGTGATGCCTAAATGGAGAATATTAAGTGGCAATGATAACGACAATAACATGGCGTTTAATAACTTTTCTGACAATCAATTTCTGGCTCCACATTCGACGTATTGAAAAAGATTTGTACCTAACATTTAGCAGTTGGGTTTCTAACTGTAAAATAAATCACTGGATCTCTTTTGAAAGATTGATAAAATAAACTGTCGCCTTAGACCGTTTTCGTGGGCGAACGGCCTGCCGCCGTCACAGCTCACTACCACGGACCCTGCTCCGGAGTCGACGCGCCTCGCCACGCCCTAGCCAGCACTTTGACAGCCAATACCGAAAACCTGACCAATTAACTAATTCTGTCCTAATATGAAACAACCACAAGTGTCATCAAGAACAATCCTAAGAATGAAATCACTGTCGGAATGGTGGGACTATATTTTAACTTTGAATAATGAACATCGCATACAATTTGAATTGCTACAGGCTAGAATTCACATGCAACTACTGAGCTGATAAGGAGAGCAGAATTGTTGCCCAATCCTAAGAGATATGGTACCTATCCTCATAATTAGGGAGAGGTACAAACTCTTTGTGATATTCGTCACTAAAATAAAAGTATAATCCCCCTACTCAACGGTGATTAAATCGATGCTATGAAAGAATATGATTAAGGTTAATAAATTCGTGCAATGATGAATGGAACTTGGGTTTATCACAGACACTAACAGCCGTCTTCAAAGACGGACCGTTTCCACTTGTGGTTGTTAAATCTGACTCGGCTTTATTCTCAGAAGACGCATCAGCTCCCTGCAGGTCCATGCTTCTACCTTACGTCTAAACTAGGATATTTTCTACACGCAACCACGTTAAATGATGGAGGTAATCAATCGCGCCTTGAAGTTGACTATCCTCTCGGAGGTCTGCGCGATGCGGAGGATGAGGTCCTGGATGAGGTTAGCGATGCCTCTGTTGGCGATGATGAATAGCCTGGTGATGGGGCCGGGAACGCCCTCGGTGAGGTTGTCTCCTTTGGCTGCGCTAGCGTCGTCTCCTTCCGCGGCGGCGGCGTCACCGGCTCCGTTTGACCCTGATGAAGATCCCGCTACCAACTGCGAACACAAATTTAGTTTTTACCAAAAAGTATTGACATGTATTGGCATTGGACCTAGTGCTACCCAGATTGGTATAATCAAGATCCTTAAGGCAATAACTAGGATAGTTGGAAGATAACAATAGCGCATCAAAAATATTTTTGTTTCTACGTAAGTAATAAATAAAGAATATGGAATTGAGTTTTCGGGTTTGATCCATGGTACTCAATTTTTTATGTTGATTCTTGTTTATTTGTTTTTTTTTTGAGAACCGAAATGTGGAACTTCTATTCATCAAGCCTGGGTAGCGCTTGGTTCCTCTAAAACTGAATGCTCAAGGTAAACGTTGACACATTCTAAAGCATAGGCGTTGAGTAAACTCTTTATACAGCGAGGTCTTTTGACGACCATGAAGCTGGTTGAGCAAGGACACACAGCTTTCACTATATACTTCGCTACTTATTTACAGTTAATTGAATTCGACAACGTTGACACATAATTTGAGGTTAATCTAAATAACATTGGACAACTAGCAACGTCCAACAAAGTTAGTGATAAAGTAATAAATACTCGTATCCACTTGGATATTCGTGCAAAAGCTAAAGTCTCTACGTGCGAAACTACAGGGTTTAGTAATCTACAGAAGTCTAGAAGGTACTCGTAGAAGAGGAAAATATAGGAATAAAGAGGATATAAAGCTGAAAGACAATGTGTTTCATGATTGGAATGATGGGGTAAAGGTTGAGGTGATTTTAACCAAAATCTCAATACATCATTTCTACATTCTTTGAGTTTTCATCAGAATTTAGTTGCATAAACTTATGTCTAATAATTGTGAAAGATATTTCTGCAAAAATATAATGATTTGTACCTCATTCGAAGTCCCTAGTGTTTAAGTCTGTATGTATAGGTACAATCTTATCTCAGATATGACTGAAACATAATTAGATAAATAAATATATACGGACAAATTACTCAGATTAAGTTAGCCCCAAAGTAAGTTCGAGACTTGTGTTGTGGGATATTAACTCAACGGTACTATATTTTATTATAAATACATATGTATATAGATAAACATCTTGACCTGACCGGGGATTGAACCTGGGACCATCCGTGTCGCAGGCAGGCATGTTGACCGCTGCGCCACGGAGCTCGTCAATTAATTTTGATGCCCTGGCTGTCGTGTACAAAATACTTCTGGTTTCCGAATAAAATCCGTTTGCATTTCCGTATAGAGAGATGCTGATATCTGAGAGCTTGTAAACAATAAAGTTACAATTCTGACGAAAAACATGAATGTAGAAATAAGGTAATGAAATTTTGAAATAGTGTTAAACTAATTCACTACAATTTTGAAACATTCAGAACCAATCCAATCTAACGTCTACATCATGTGTTGCATTTATATGTGCAGTGTGTTGTGTACTTGTGGATTATTGGGGTCCAATGTCGCGGTGTGCGAGGCTGTGAGTCCCACGTTTAGGGAATCTGTTCCTGCGAACAGTCTAAACGCGGTTCCTGCTGCCCGAGCCATCGCCTCTGCGGGACGCTGTAACATCATTCCTTCTCACTCGCACCTATCCTCAAAAACATCTTGCCACTCATTCTTGCATCAGAGAAAATGATTGTGACAATGATTATGGTTATGCTTTGTAGGTATAAGGTAAGTACATTGATTTTAAATTAAAATTAATATGAACTATTAAAAAAAATCTAAGTTATAGAGCCAGCAACGTAGACGTCCTGCTGTTCTATCTTTTGAGTAGGTTATTAATAATACGATTTTCTGTTGGTTATTGTGTAAAATGCAGAAAGTTTTGGGCATGTTATGATAGAAATATATAAAATTGCATGAAAAAAATAAGAAGAGAGAAAGAAAAAGGTCAGAGTATTGCCAGAGGCGGGTGAATGGTGACCTTTTGGGGATAGGAATTCATACTCACCCTGACGATATCGAACAAGAAGTTGCCAGAGCCGCCGCCGGATCCAGAGCCACCTTGGCCTCCTCCGAGCAAGAACCTGCAAATTTAATAGGATAAAAATATACTTTATTTCTTCTACATTTGATTACGTATTTTATAGGTACATAGCTCCTGTGGTGCATCTCACGTTTTGAGGAAAAGGCAAGATGAACAGAATATAAGAAAATCTTCTCAGGAGAAAAGGATTTTGGCATTGTCTTTGAGTAAAGGTTACATGGCTGAGAAATAAATGAAACAGAACTCGGAGGTATGAAAACAGTAAGGTGATAATACCAAACTGGGAATAGACTAATTCTGATATCTATGGAATAGACAAATAACTAGGCACATAGTTAATATTTTGACTGCTGGAATCGAGGACGGAATATTTTTTTAATTATTTTCAGTCACCGCGATCACTTCAAAATGGCTTGAATGATATTGAATGATATACCTACTTAAGTACATATAAGGTGGAACATGACCATACATTAGAGTATGCCATTGCCACTATTTCAGATTTAAATTTTATCCAACTTGTTATAGAAAGCCATCTTCTGGATCTAGCAAAAATTAACCTCCACAATTTTCATAACTTTAACTCCTACTTTCTCGGAACGATCTCCGTTTTAAGGCTTTAAGAAGACGTAGGTTTCAGTTTGACGTGTAATAGTTTAACAGAAATGACCGTCCGTTCAAATTGCGCGACATAAATAGGTAAAATTATTGCAATCATCTTGAGCATTGCGACATAAAATAAAGAAATTGCGGAAAAGACTGTTTACACACTGTGTGTGTACATAATCTATTCCTACTCGAAAAAAGGTAAAGTTAGCTAATTTTGTGGATAGGTTGCTCGTTGAAATACATCGAATATTACAGAATATCTAAGAAAGGAGTTCGGATACAACCTAGCTGATCGCGTGAGTTCTATTCGAGAATTTACTATTTGCGTTATGCTATCAGTCATCAGTACAATTACCTGTTGAA
This sequence comes from Rhodophaea formosa, assembly GCA_963082605.1. Lineage (NCBI taxonomy): Eukaryota > Metazoa > Arthropoda > Insecta > Lepidoptera > Pyralidae > Rhodophaea > Rhodophaea formosa. Next base: position 13,529,119 of record OY720222.1, on the reverse strand, counting down.
GCCAAAAATACCTATATTTGAGTTTCAGTTTTAGCGATAATAAGAAATCACAAATCAGAAAAGCTCTGACCAGTGGGCCACGTCTAGTAGGTCATCGCTGGTAGGGCCATCTTTCTGTCCTCTCTGTATTTTGAGTTGCGAGCTAAAACCGCCGGTATCGTAACAGTAGTAAATTATGCTCACACGCAAGCGTTACATGAACGAGCAATGCGAAAACCAACTTATAGAGACGAAGAAATCGAACGTGCGAATTGAAAAGTTAAGCAAAAAATCACAATGGCCCGTTCCATATTCTATTGTTTACCAATGTCACACAACTCGTTTAGCAACCACGAGAGGTGATATATGGTCAATTTTGTAGATGGCGGCTGATTATGCATAGTTAGATGTGAATTTCGTCATTCCTCATCGATGATGCTTAGCCCACGCGTATTATTGTAAAGAACTGGTTGTGCCTACTTTGATTATTAGTGTCGCCGCACACAGGCCACAAACGACTACCATAAAATGCAGCCACCGACCTATTTCCTATTGTTTTCATACATTTTATATGGAGTCACCGCGCACTGTTGACGCCGGTGGTCGCCTCACGCTTCTTGAGATGGCATCGATTGTGGCTTTGGTGGCTAGTGGTCCGTGTGCTATGCGATCCTTATTTGTCTAATGGAGCTTACTTTTACTTTAAAACAAATTTGTGGTCTTATTTTTGGAAAATATTATGGCTTTTTATGTTGTCTGCAAGAGGCATCGTCTTTGCTTGATTGTTGTAGGTATATGATAATTACAGAATCCATAGAAAGATTTTTTACAAAACCATTTTGCGGTGCAGTATGCATCTTTGACATATTTTTGAGAAAAGCTCACCTCTTGTTCCTGTTTTCTTCGCTGTTGTCAGCGTCGTCAAGGGTGATCTCGTCGATGCTGGCCTGGTTGGTCTGCGCGGCCGCCTGCTGGTCTTCACTGGCCGCCGCCTGTTGGTCCTGACCGCCTTCGCCGAACGCTACTCTGACTTCAGCCTGCTGAGACTCCGCGCCCGCCAATAACTGGTTCTGGTCTTCGGCAATTGCGTTCTGGAAGAAATAATAAAAGTACAAAGTTATTTATTGTAGTGGTGGTTCGAAGATGATCTGATGGTCGTTCGGTGATGTATGACGATGAAGGCGCGCGGTCTGCGCGCGCCTGCTCTGCCGTCCCTTGGCAGGCTAGGGTTAGTGCGCTCATAACGATCCTCAATTATAATACCGGCAGGAAGAACAACGCCCGCTTTCGTCTTCTCGCTTCAGTAGTTGTCTCTTCCTTTGACGCTGCTTCTGTAGATGACGCTTCTGTCGTGGTAGTAGTAGTTGAAGTTGGAGTGACTGGTTCAGAATCCTCGTCATCATCATCGTCGTCATCGTCAAGTTCAACCGTGCCGCCCCCTCCGCCGGTGTTGCCGCCACCGTTGCGGTTCCCGAGGAATGCTCTGAGAACTACGGGGCCGAAGGTCTGGAGCACCATGCTCGTGATCTGCTGTACTTTCTGTTCGATTATCTAGAACATACAGCGCCCTTAGGATACTGGCACCTCTGAAATGGTTATAGATACTGCTGCCTGTGAAAGAACATTGTCGTAGTCAATCCTGCTTGAACATTGGTTTACGGGACTGGGATAGGGATAGAGCATTTTGTCTTGATAAGAAAATATAATTTACTTGGGATCAAAACATAAATAATGCCACCCATTTCATTCTCCATTTGATTAAGTACTATTTCCCACATACTGTGTGAAATAGTTAGGAGACGGGGTTGACCCTGATCCACGTGTAGAGTGTAAAAATGGGGATAACCGCTGAGCTGACAAAATATTGAGATGGATCGTATCCCTTGGAGTATGAAGTAGTAAAATTACCTTTACAGTTGTTTTTCACTTTTTTGTATGACGGGTTAAGATATCTTTTCGAATCTAGATATACGTAGAAAAATATAGTAAAATGGTATCTACCTGTGTGAGAGTTGGGAAAAGCTGCCTGAGGATTCCGATGGTGCGTTTGTTTCGTTCGCTGAGTTCCGAACCTGGAGCGCCCAGGTTCAACGTAGCTAGCGTTTCCTGGAATTTAGAAAATAAACATTAACCCATGAGATTTAACCAAAAATTAAATATATATAAGTTAAAATACAAACCTAAGAAGTATTGATTATTTTACTATAATGATTTGATCGATATGATTTTAAAGAAACCCTTTCATATGTTTCCAAGCGCATTTTCAAAGTATCATTTCATGTTTTTTTTATTCCTTGACCTTTCTTATAATCACGTAAGTCTGTGCCGACCTCTGACATTGTAACCCAACTCATTTCCCTGCCTTTGCATATTCGTGGCAAAACTTATCTAGAGTCGTAAATTTTCGTAACGTTTACACAAACTATGCAAATGCCTTTGTGAGTACTTTGTAAAGATTTCCAAATTTGACCCACGACTTTTTCTGCCTCGGCTAATGCGAAGGGATTGGTTTATGGCCTTTTTAAATAGTTTATCACTTGTGCAAGTGTCTAACTATACACTTACTTATTCTATTATCTAAGCTTATTCTACGTTAGTCATATAACTGCCTACCTAATTACTTGAGAAATATTTTAATACTGGTGTTTTCTATATATAAGGAAAAGAATACGTAATGTCATTAAAAGTTTTGTTCACACGCTGAAAAACACTTATTGTTGACATCATAACAGTCTTTGCTAGGTATTTTAAAGCACAATGAGCATATTTTAGTACATTCAAACCTATCACATTTTTTCACTGACTAGGGCAAATGTCTTTGGGCACTTCGAAAGAGCTGACACATGTGTCGGCTACCTACTTATACACACGAAAAACGAACACCTGACTGTAAATATGGAAAGTACTGTATCGCCAAAACTATTTTAAACAGTTAATGCTACTATCGTGTATATCAAATGGATGTGACATACAAACATATGTATACAACAGACGGCAGCAAGGAAGTGTATCGAGATCTCAGAGTGCGAAGCCCAAAGATGACAACCGTTTCGTGTACACTACAAAAGCCATCAGATCCGTCAAAATTAGAATTAGTTCTTCTTTTTAATATCTAGGTATTGCAAGATTACATTGATGTTACATTTTCAAACAGTTAAAAGGTGTCTAAAATACCTATTTTAGACACGTGGCTATTTACCTAAATATCCACTTCAGCACTTTCTACAATGGAAAAAACAACAACTTTAGGATTTTTTTCTAGACTGTATGAAATCTCTAAATTGCTTAATACGTAGGGATTACAGGTTTACATTTAGATATGTTAGATTTTCCGAGCTGCCTAAAACCAATGTGATAGTGACCACAATAGCAACAATTATAAAAATAACTAGGTACCTATTTAAGCATCATAATTAAAAGTTCAAATTGCATCCAGTAAAGTTAAGTGCGACATGATCTTAGCAAGATAGGTGTTATTAACAAAGTATTAACTAATATTCCCATAGATTGCACAATTAGTGTGCTTATTTCATTGATGGATCGGTAGTTAATTACACACGCAACGTTGTTCAGGTTTGAGGATGTGCAAAATGCAAAATTTACTTATGGAACAATTTTTTGTGAAATTTTATATTTATAAAAACGAATATATATCATATAGGATTTATTCTCATACCTTTTTTTATTTAATAAGAGTATATGAGAATAACATTGTGTTAAACAGTTATTAAATTAATCATAAAAAACACCTCTATTTTTTTACCCAAGACTACGGCGGCGTTCATCCTTTGAGAACCTAAAGTAACATTCGGACGACCGACTTTTATACGGAGACATAGCCGACTCACATAAGTCGTTCGGGGATGGGGTTCGGGAGTAAGCTATGTATGGCTCTAAATCCACGGGGGTTCAAGACGTTTTTGCGCAGATCACGTCGTTGTTAGGAAAGTCCATACAATTTTATTTAGCGAAATGTTTCATGCTGGTCTGGGATAAATGGAAAAACGTAAAATGTACTGTGTCGCTGCTTCTCTTCCCACATAGGTCTTAGAAGCTTCGGCAAGCTTCTTTGGAAAGAATTTGATTTTCACTAAGAACACATACTTACTTTACAATAGGTGAAAGTGCTAGCACGATAAATCCCTGCTAGCTGGGTCACCAATTGAAATATAAAGACCAAAATGGGGCGCGGCGTGGGCGAGACATATTTCCCGAGGTCGTCTCTTTTTTTGTTGTAAATTGTAGGCTTTCCACGAAAAAGCTCGTCTACATCATGCGTGAGGCCCAATGGGCACGAAGACGTGGGGATCCTCCTCCAACCCTGTCTCTCTTTTTTGCAAATTAGCTCATTATGCGTGAGGTCTAATGGGCCGAGGCGCGAGGCCGTGGGTGAGGGACCATAGGTACTATTTTTGAACGTCAGTCAGAGCAGTCGTCTTCGAACGCTATTTATATGGAAAACTCGCTCATTTGCGAACAGCGAATTTTCAAAAATCGTACCCTGTTTCGCTACGGGTTCCTACTTCTCTGCTGGCAAGCAATTAATTTGATTCAATTTTCACCAAGTCGCCTTGAGTTTTATGGCGTTAGACTCTGCCTACCGCATAGACATAACGACGTAAAAATGTTTGTATCTTTGATTATTTATAAGTATATCAAAGCCTACCTCCTAAAAACGGAAAAATATTCATGACATAAACATGAATAACAGTTAAATTAAGTTTTATTATTAATTATCTTTTAACGCGTCAGCATTTCGCATGGTTGCGTAAAAAGGACGCATGTTAATACGCCGACCTTCACTTGTTTTTTGTTACTCTTCAGTTCCTGAGTGATGATCAATTGTCAGTAGGCACGGCAAAACCATATTCCTTTATTACAAGTTATTATGAAGTTAGTTGCAGGTATGCAATCATTGTCAACGTAAAATGTAGAGAAATAGACATAGTCTAAAAAAAACTTTGGAACCACTTAGTCGATCCGAAAATTTCGTGCTACTGAAAAACTTTTCCAAATTTAACATTTGAAGAAGATGAACGACATTTGTGACTCAGTGCCACTTTAGATTTAAAGATTGTATTGGGTTCAATGCCTATATATGTACTAAAGCGGTGGCCGATATTTTAGATATTTTCTGTTTTGTCTGTGACTAGGCCAGCGGTCTAAAATTTTTATATTGGCATTCGGACATAGTTTACATTTACTAAGATTTTCTAAAATTCACCTTCTAAGGGGGTGAAACGAGGGGGCCAAATTTTGTATTTAACATGAGCGAAGCCGCGGGAAAAGTTACTAACTACAAAATAAATATTCAACAATATTTAGCACTTCGAGGCTCAACATTTTGCGGTCAAGATATGGATATCAGTCCATCTGATGCCTTCCGTTGGTTTAGGCTTTGGGTTTAAGTTCGACTAAGTACATTAAGTATAAGTAGGTAGTTGTCGTGTGGTTCCCGACAAAATAGAATGGGACCACTCCAAGTCTTTCCGCGGATTTCATGAATGCGACTTAGGAAACACTAGCTAAACAAACTTATAAATATCAAAGAGACCAGTCCAACCCACCTGGCCAGCGTGGAGAATGCAGGGCAAATCCTCTTACTCTGACTCGGCTCTGGTAGTACAGATAGGGTCGTGCTCCAGCAGTGGAGACTAAAAAAGACCTGATGATGATGAAATGCATAGATGTACTCACTTGTGCATTTGCAGCTGGCGCTATAATTTCGATGATCTCTGGTCTGTCATCCGCGCCAGGGTCTGGGTTCGCCACAGGACTGGGTTCTGGGTTGGGGTTCGGTTCCGGCGCTGGCGCAGCGCTCACCGCGACCAGCGCGGCGCAAATGGCGACCAGGTATAGTGACGTCCTCATTTTGTGTTTATGTTGCCACCTGTAAAAAGAGAAAAGAATAAGTTGATTGTTCTTGTGGTGTTATAGCTCTACTCTGCTTTTAGTAAGGCAAGAAGAAACAGGGGAAGGGAAACGAAAACTTTAAATGATAATGGGAAATATAAATTGCAACTAACGCCACAGTAAGTTGTGAACTTGTGTTGTAGGTTTTTATCACAACGATTGTTTTGTAATTTATATTTATATAGATAAACATCAAGGCCCCAGGCCAATCTGAAAAAGGTCATTTTCCATCATGACCTGGCCGGGAATCGAACCCGGGACCCATCGTATCGCAAGCTGGCATATTAACCGCTCCACCACTGAGTCTGTCGAATAAGGAAAATAAAATCCTTAATTTAATGAATGCAAACTTTAGAAGAAACTTGGATAATTCTTTGAGTAGAGCATATAACTAAAATATCAGATAAAAATATTAAGTAGCATTTGGTTCGCACCGCACAATCTGTGTATAAGTATAGTAAATAAACGCGTGTATACGTAAGTGTGTTTACGTGTATGTAGCGACCAACACAGGTGTCAGATTAGATGACGTATGTTTGTGTACTTTAAGATAATTTTAATGCCATATTTTGTGTTGCCAAAATCCCTACATTGCAACCATCGAATCGGAGACTTCCTAAAGTATCTGAATAACTAAAACAAATGTTTATAGTTTAAGAAGTATAGGTATCTACCCGATATATACATAATATCTTAACAAAAAAAAATCTATCTTTAACCATTTCACACATCTAAAAGAAAAAAAAAATACTCCAGCCATTTTATTTATTTAAAGCCTCTGTCTCTACATTTCACTAAGCAGTACATTCTCCGTACATACATATATTTGTCGTGTTTGTCACGTACGTCGGTGAGGCAAGCGGCGCGAGGTGACTGCAGAGGGACATCCACTCAACCTCTGGAGGTTGTTCGGGCTATTGTTACTTGACTTGACACGTATGCCATTAGGCTCAGTTAAAGTTTCGACAACTCCATTTGGTTAAGGACGAAAGGTAGAATGGGATCAAAAGTCATCCGGATAATTGTTTGTTCTCTAATTGGTTGAGCTGAGGCAAGCTTAATGAGGGAACATGTGAATCTTTGTAAAAATGCTTTACGTGTAATGAGGTCGAGGTCCGTCCCTCCTGGAGCCCTTTGGTAATGTTCGCTTTACAGATTGAGGGCACTCTGCTCTCACCTCAAAAAGTCCAGTGAAGTAGAAAAAGCTCACTTGTAGCAAGTTACGTAGTCTATTAAAAAAAAAACAACAACAGACAACTTTTCTGCCAAAGCACGGCAGAGCTTGAGTTGTCTGATGTGGTTTCACCAATCCAAATATAACCCATACCTAACGTTGCTTAACGCACATAGCGCTAACTAAACAATGTGGAGCTATTGAGCTCTAAACATTAAATTTATAAAATACTATTCATAGACAATGAGCAGAAGTGAGAGGTAGCGTAGTCGGAGTTTTTCCACTGTGAAGCAACGCGCATATTAGCAGTTTTGAAATATATTGCTCCACAGCAAAGCTATATTAATTAATCGCTCAGTCATAGTACTTACTCACGAATGCATTTGCATTCTATTGAGATCACTAGAGGGTAATGTTAAGTTAAAGTGACCGATCGTTCTCATATGAACATATTTGTACGGGCCTGGTCATCGGGAGCAGAGGAAACCACCTTTGCTCCTGATGACCACTCTGATGTGAACACTCGTACTTATCACGCTTAAAAATTAAAAAGCCTCGTTTAGCGTAATGGCGACCACGATGGATGTAAATTTTAGCGGAAATAATTAAATAAAGGGTTCGTGCTAGAAGCGTGACAGTTTAAAAATGTATATATGTTTCCTCAGATTTTCGCTAACTCCTATTTTTAACGAGGAGATCGCTTATTATATATATATATATATATATATATATAGCGAGATAGATATAGATTTGCCTAGGGAGATAAGTAGCTGTTACATTCTACATACTTTTTTTTCACCCAGACCAGCATGGAAGCTAATATATTTTAGAACATAACTATATAAGCCCTTGGCAGTTATTACTTTTGCAGTAATGCAGCATGAATGGCTTCTTTTAGGGAAAAAGTTCTAATTAACTAAAGCTACTAGAATATTTAAAAAAAGTTGATATTAGTTTAAAGACACAACTTAATGACAGATTTAAAATAAGTGTATTGATGACCTCTGTAGATAAGGAAGGGAGAACAGCTTTGATTAAGAAATTTTCAAGATATTGAAAATAATTTTCTTTCATTGCTTAACTTCAATACACGTTTTAGGTCGCGGAATCCTAACTTTAATGCCTTTACCCTAAAAGTTTACTCTAATAATATATCAATTTATAATCCGATAGTGAGAATGTGTCGCCAATATAATGAACTTCTTTCGTCCGATAGGGACATTGATATTTATCACTATACACTTTATAAGTTCCGGAGGCAAGTTAAGTCTAATCTCAACCTACGTTAACTGTAATAGTGCTTAATGTTTTATTTCATTTTTTCCTTCTTTTGTGTTTAATAGGGAGGTATTCTGTTAATTTCACAAGTTCAAAATTAATAAGTTACTCTAGCGATATAAATTTACTTGTTACTTTACATTGTTTAGCTTTTAGGCATACTTATGTTAGGATTACTTTCTAGGTCAAAACCAATGTATATTCTTCATATATTATGTATACACACGATTGTAATCTGTTAAGTAAGCTAATAAATGAATAAATAAATAAATAAATTTATATCTCCTACTAGATTTTTTATTTATGTATTATTTAGCCCCAACATAAACCTATCTTATGACCCTATACTACACTGCCCATTAAACAAGTTTTATGAAAAAATAAGTTACCAACTATCTACATAAAAAATATGTAAACGGCTACACCGATTTTGATAAAACAAATCTAAGAGCTATTGATAAAAACTTGCTTTCAAATAAAAAAAGCATCCAATTTGATTCACCCATAAGAGCTACGGTGCCACAGACGGATATAAAATGTGCGAAGGACTAAAAAATATTCACATGCATACTGTACATATGTATTTAAAATTATTTTACTCATAAGTATTTCGTAATTCAGAATACCGACAGAAATTGTTCGAAATTTTATCTAAATAGTTTCGATTGTTCGACGTGGTAAGAATAATAAATAATTACTTATATATAATAGAAACTGAACTACCTTCGCATTGAAAAGAATGCAAAAAACTTAGCAACAATATTTATGCAATATCTTTATATTGCATAAATATTGTTGCTAAGTTTCTTTCTTCTTTGGAATTTTCGAATGGCTATAAAATAATAGTCTTTTATAAACATAATAACGAAGTTTAATATAGCATTTTATTATTATGGTTCACGAGAATTTATAGATCAAACAAATTAATTATTTATTACTCACTGCGGAATCAGAAGTTGTAAAAAACTTCCGATTTCCAAGCTTTTTTAGTTCAAACTGTTGTAGTTACGATAAAAAATAGTTTGTTTTTGTTAAAATGTTAGTTTACTTTGTTTTATTCGTTTAATATGTGTGATGTGGATGGTTAATAATACAGCTTGTTAAAATCTTTCTATCAATCGATTTGTAATTACAAAATTGGTAAGACATAAACAGGGTAAGGCAGACAAGGTCAGGAGCAAAATATCGAGCACATATTTTATTTTTTGATCACGAGTCTTTTAGTGATGCCTATTTGAAATACTTGATATGCGATGTATTTGACGTATAAGGTTTGAAAAGTAAAAGTAAACGATGGAAGGAATGTAGATTGATGTATTATGATATTTATTGTAAAGCGATCTAAAGCAAGCATCTAAATCTTCAGGGTCGGCAAAGTGCGAATGACACCCCAGGTGTTGCAGACGTCCATAGGCTACGGTAACCGCTTTCCATCAGGTGGGCCGTATGCCTGTTTGCCAACTTAGTTGTATAAAAAACAAAAACTTGCAAGTCAAAAGCAAATAAATTAAAAAGGATTAATGCCTATACATTGCCGATACGTTGGTTTTACTCTTAGGGTAACCAGCCCTAAGCATAAGAACTTCCAAAAATAGAAGAGAATTTCAGAGATTTATTTTTATAAATGTTGCGTAAGAAAAAAGTATTTTTGATAGACTGGGTTTTAGTAGTGATCACTAAAATTATAATGACAAAGTATTTGGAAGGGAAGCGTAGTCTATATTGTATCTTGTAAATAAATTTCTTGACATCGCGTGTTGTCGTAGGTAATTGTCAATAAAAAGAAGATTGCCATTTAGGGTATTAGTACCTGCAAGAACATCAGTGATCAAGTAATAATTGTATAATTTTGCAATTACTTCGATTGTTCTCTATAGTGTAGTAGGTATATAATAGCAACGTCAATATAACCAGCCGTTACACGTGCGAATGATTAATGACTTAGTTTTTTTGGATTATCTATTGTTAGAGTTTTTCACCGTCGCACATAGACACAACAAATCTCTTTGTAGACAGTTGATTGTTGTATGACGAGCTCCGTGGCGCAGCGGTCAACACGCTGGCCTGTGGCACGGATGGTCTCGGGTTCGATCCCCGGTCAGGTCAAAATGAAAAACGATCTTTTTCAGATTGACCTGGGTCTTGGATGTTTATCTATATATGTATTTGTTATAAAATATAGTATCGTTGAGTTAGTATCCCATAACACAAGTCTTACTTAGGAACTTACTTTGGGGCTAGCTTAATCTGTGTGATCTGTCCGTATATAATTTATTTATATTTATGATATTTTTCTTATTTTCAATTTATGTAATACTCATTTCCGAATGAGAATATTCTATTACACCCTCTGGTATTATTGTATTATCCAACAGTAACCTTGATAAAAATGCATTTTTTAAAATGACTGTATTGGTTTCCGATTTCAAGCATGTATGAACGTTCATGCTTGATATAAAAAACAAAACATTCCTTTTTTTGTCATATATGTACCTTTGTACATAAAAAAACCGTTTTGTAAGTAATTTTATTTGCATGAGTAAAATTTGAATACATAAAACAATACCTTTTTACTCTACTAAATGAGTTTGAAACAAAGAGTCTTGCTTCTCTGTACACATTTTAATTATAAGTGTTTAATAAAATTTTATAACCAAATGGGTTAATTCGTAGCACAATAAAGCAGAATTACACTGTTGGCCCGAGTAATTGAGCGAAGTGTATCGGAGGTTGTATCAACAAGAGTTGCTTCACGCTTCGACACTTCCACGCGTATGCAATTTGTAAGGGTGCAAGCACACAGTATTTTTTCGCCTCAAGTCAAGATATATAAAAAAACGATAAAGTGTAACATTAAGTAATTATAGGTACTTTAAAAAATTGTTTGTTTGACATAAATGGCTTTTAAAAATAAGAAAATTAAAACTGTACTGCTGTGTGATGCTGTGAGTTTGATTAGAGTAAAATAAATCAAATCTCATCAAAGAGAAGTTTACCAGATCATTTTGCTCCAAGTAGTCCAACCACCTAAAAGCATTGATTATATTCTTTGTCTTTATACCTTTAATACGGTAGAGGTAACTATACAGCGGGTAAATGTACCCTCGACATTAAGGAAATGTGAAAGGGGTGACTCTGACCGTCAATATGAACAACTTTTCCTATGGAACCATCGCTGAAATTTTTTTTTTCCAATTCTAATTGTTCGGGCGACTGTACCTTATTGTATGAAAATGAATAAAATGACTATTTTTTTGAGTTCCCAGCATTGATATCATAGAAAAAGTTTTCATATTAACGGGCTGAGTCACCCCTTTTAGGACATATCGAAGATCAATTTACACGCTCTATATATCTATAGTAGAGTTTACATAGTATTCCAAATCGTGTAGATTTCGGATGCTATGTACGAGTAAACTCTACTTACGTTATACGACATAATTGGTTGCCACTTGCACTGGTTTCGCAAATAAGAGTGGTCTCAAGGTTTTCAAGTAGAATATATGTATGATATTAAAATCTGTAACTGGTATTATCGTTTTTGGGTCGGAATATTTTTTTCTTGTGCTGTGTCAAACATGACTCAATGTGAAACTTACAAGTTTATTTTTAATATTTAAGAATATATAAAGAAAGTTTAATATAATACCTAATGTAAATAGTTATATGTATGTTTAAGTAAGTAGCTTTAAATAAATATAACCCTTACTTACATATGAATTCTCACAATTAAAGAAAGTATAGGAGGATCATAGTAGATCCTGAAATAAAAAAAAAATGCGGTAAAGAAAAAAAACGAATTGAAGAAATTGTAAAAAAAGATTCAAAGTAAATTAAAAAATTCTTTGAAACCGTCAAATAACATATTAGACGCCTTTTTAGTCGTAATTTTTGATGCTAACAATAAAATAAAAGAGTTTGACATTTCTTTAGCGTAGTGGCGTACACGACAGGCTATAGTTTAGGGCATTTGTCATATACTCGATACATCCAATGAAGCTTCTTTAAACACACTGTACATTCCACGCATCGTCCTTCACTGCGCTCTACTGCGCTGCGCCGGATGAGTGCATCCGAAAAATTTGATTTAATTACACCACCACTGTTCCAGTAATCTCTATGATAATTACAGAGATATGGTCAAGACTGTATATGGTTACCGTCTGCTTTGACCTTGGATTAAACGCTTAGATTACGCATACATAAAAACACAGAAGTATAACATTAAAAAACCGGCCCAAGTCAAATTTCTATAGTTTGAAGAATTGTTCTGACAATAAAGTAATTTGTGTTAGATAAAAATACAACCCTTCGACCTTTCTAACCAGGTTTTCGTCAGGTTTTCAGGTCCGTTTAATGATCGCGGTTTTCCTATGTGTCATCTTTAATTCAATTCATATAAGTAGTTTATGTAAGTACATAATTCAGGTGCTGTATTTGATTAAATTCATGTAGCTTTGGGTATCATACATATAATCACGTACTTTTCCCTAACGGGGTAGACCCAACTTGGGGTCGTAAGTCTCAAAGGACTTGTTTAGCATGTTTTGATAGGTATGATATGTAAATTATTTATCATTTTACATTTGAACTTTCTTATCCTTTCTACTTAACAATTTAGTAAACTAATAATCATGCATTTAGGATCACAAAACTTAATGCTAACTTTGATCACTACATGCTACTTTGTCTGAGATGCTATCATTATGAAACGGTTCTATGTTTTCCAACGTCGTTACCACATTGTTCTACTTTTGTGCAATTATCTAAGTAAAGGATAAAGTTATCGTTAAGCAACTGATGCGAAAATCCTTCAGTAATAGCTAGTGCTGCGGAAATAAGTAGTACGATACAATAGGATAAATATAAAAACTAGCAATAATGTAGCGTAAATAAGAGCCTTTGTCACCCCTTAGTAAATTATATAAAGATAGAAAACGTAAAAACGACTTCATTGTTTAATTTTTTAAGTTTAAGAAGATTTTTTGAAGAAAGATTTTTCAAAAAAACTGCTGTTTTACTCGTATTCGGCCGAACACGATATGTTACAAATCAAAATCTGTTCAGGCATTGAGAAGTTACAGTCGATTAAAACAAATAGTAAATTTTAAAAAGTCATTATCTTATCAAAATATACACTCCCATTTTAGGGCAATATTTAATGTGAGTTTACAAAATTTAGTGATGTCTAAATTAGGTGGAATTTTCTAATAACTATTCAAAGGCCGAAATGTTTGCAACACTAAAAAATAACTGAGGTCTTTATGTTTTATAAGTTAACGTATAAACCGTAATGATCCTGAGTGGATGTAATGGCGGTGGTTATGTGGCCAATTGTGATCAATCAATATGATATGTTGCGCAAAATGTTGTGACAGAAAACGGGTCCTTTATATCATTTGAGAATTGATGACGATATATAAATATGAGATAATATAGTTTTGGCCAACTATGTCGCATAAACGTTACTTAAAAACCTGCAAAAACAAAACATAAAAAGTAGTCATATATTTTTTTAGACTTAAGCTTAAACAACGTTATCCACCTCTACCTAGTTATACAAGAACCTTAGCCTTCAACTTTAGGTAAACCATATTTGTAGGATTTGCTCGAAATATTTCGACAGAATAAATTGTCTTATTTGGTCATTACAGCAATAAAACTCTTTATTTGGTGAATGAGGTAAATTGTACTCATGTATCATAATTATATTTGGCAAAGATATGCTAATATTATTTGCCAAACACGAATAACTAGCAGATGAGCATATTTGTTATAATTAATAACGAGCTCCGTGGCGCAGTGGTTACCTCGCCCGCCTGCGACGCTGGGGTCCCGGGTTCGATCCCCGGTCAGGTCGTGATGGAAAAAGATCTTTTTCAGAGTGACCTGGGTCTTGGATGTTTATCTATATAAGTATATATTATAAAATATAGTATCGTTGAGTTAGCATCCTGCGACACAAGTTCACAACTTACTGTGGGGCTAGCTCAATTTGTGTGATATGTCCTGTATATTAAAAAAAAAAAAAAAAAAAAAATTGAGTTTCATAATAAGAATTGTATGATTGTTGCACATTGATGCCACCATTGGTAGTCACTTTGCATCTACTATATTATGAGACAAATAAAAGCTTGTAATATTGCTTATTTAAATGTTTTCAATTAATGTTCATAAATGGTATCTCAGTTTTTTTAACTAGTTCAGGCTACCGCAGATTAACGCCATCTAGTGACGAGAGAAAAATAACTACTCAGCGCTGTCGCCGAACCAGCTACTATAGGCCTTAATTTGGTCCAATATTTTTGAAGACTTTGGCAGTCAGTACGTTAGTATCACGTAGTTAGGAGTTGCCAATAGGCTCACGTTGAGTTGTAGCTGGATTTATTACGGTGACGTCACAGGTCTACATTTTAGTCGCAGTTCTACATCGCTTAGGGCAACTACTCTATAATGTATACTCCGTGGTTAGTATTATTGACTTATGTTGACTGGGAGTACCAATTTATATAACCAGAGCGTTTCCGGTCGTATCCTCAATTCTAACGTCAAACTCACGTGCTATTTTGTTGGGATTGCCGACTATAGTTTCGGACTCGTCAGCACCCCATTTTCAAGGCGAGTGCGGGACGCGCGACTAGGATTTCGAAGTGTTGGTGTTATACTTGTGTCTTTATCTCACGTTAGTTTCAATGTCATAGTTAAGCGTTATTAAAATCAAGGTTGCGTAAATTCTAGAAAAATCTCGCAGTGTTCTAGAAAAGTTAACTATTACGCTGTACTGAAGTGCACTAGACCGAATTCCATACTCGGTTGTCTGTTACGTGGAACTTTAAACTACAAAGCAAATGGAACGTTCAGCCTTTCCGTTTAATTCAAACGTCTGAAAAATGTTTCATCATTCATGAAATGCTAAAATTTACAGCGGTAACACCAATCATTATAAAAGCTACTAAAATGTATTTTTCGCTTTTTGACTTTTGTCTTATTTTGTAAAAACTTCACTTTTAATTTTCTCCGGCACAAACACGCAATTGCGGTAGACATTACTCTAAAACATTCCACAATACATGCATATTAAGCATGATATAAACGAAGTTATGGATTGAAAACACCTTCTTTCGTAACTTTTGTTTTCAACCAGCTAAACCAACTTCAAATTACAGTCAACGTCAGAATACTGACTACCAAAATTATTATTGATTACTTGAACAACAATACGGTAAGAGAAATAATAAGGTGAGAAAAATTTCAAATTCGCCTAAACGTTAAAAAAATGGTATTCGTAAATTAAACAATAACATAATGGTATGAAAATTATTATTTAATAATGATATTAAATAATAATTTTCATACATAATGATTATTTCTGACATAATGATTATTATGTCAGATGCCTTAAGGCAGCTTGAAAAATCTGACACCAGTGTTGGCCACTTACACATACGAAAAACAAACAAACATTATTTAATTTAACGAATGGTACTACGCATAGAAATAAATGTTCATACGATTTGCAATATTTATATTCGCAAGACCGTCAAACACCTTGGCCAAGTCGGAAGCGTTTTTGCGGTTATTTGCCGAACGTGCATACGAAAGGCTATTAAGTACTTCTTTATTTACTAACAACATGCTGTGCTCGCTCAAATGCTTATGCACAAAAAGTATATTTATTCACGAAGAATGAAAACTGTAGGACTCACTGTAGAAGAAAAAAAAATATTTTCTGTATTTTTTAAAGTCAAAGTCAAAGATTTTTATTCAGAATTCGATAATTGTATCTCTTTTTGAACGTCATATTTTTTTAAACTTGAGAAACTGTATATTTTAATCCGACTGAAAACAACTTTGATAAGATTTTGCTTTCCAGTGCAGATTTAAAACCAAGACCTCCGCATCATACGCAAACGCCTTGACCACTTTTAGAACACAGAGGAATTGTAGTTCTAAAAAAATTATAACAAGCATTTTATGGTGTTTTATTGTTAAATTTTTATTATATTATATCTGATAATACACCATATGCTCGTAGAAGTTTATACTTCCATGATGATATAAGTAAGACCCGTGGTGTGGTCAAAATCGGAAGTATGTTTGGTGTCATCTTGGGCAATGTTGCTAGTGTCATAGCGTGACCGCGACCTCACATTATGTAAGGTGTTAGACAATACGCGAATTACGGTGATTGTCGGTAATGTGTACTATTACTACTGATTAGCGTCGGAAGCCTGTGAGAATTTTGTTTCTTTATTGAGCAATTAACTGACAAAGTTGTCACTTATTTTAAAATGTTGATGGATGATTTTCTAAGCGTACCTATAGCTCAGAATGTCTATTCTTGGTAACACTAAAGAAATTCTTACTTTAATTAAAACATTTATGTATATTTTGGATATACTCGCTGAAAAAAATATATAATTCATATCTGTAATTAGTTATGTCAGTTTTGTATTTCCAAATTTAACAAAGATGATTATCTCGTAATTAACCTGATGAACCTTATTTTCCCAACCCAGTGTTTATATTACAATTTGATACTAATCTGAGTAATTCTGTTATTTGATAATTATGAGAAGCATTGTGTACGTTCCGGGTGCCTTACATCGTAACACCGAGGAAGGCGATTGTTCGCACTGCCCAGTCATTTTGTAAAATTATTTGTTACGTGTAAAATAATTGTCAACGTGTAATAATAAGTATTTAATTGTTCACGGGGTTCCTTGTAGCGTTATACTGCGTATATTTTTTGGGTTATTCCAGCGAAGGTTTTGATAGTTGAGGACTTTTATTGTTTGTACTTTATTGCAAACTTTATGATTATTTTAGAGTTTCCGTCAAGGCCAACGAGTTATAAAAAATACGTACTACATGATAGGTGGCTTGACTCTTGAGGACTGTTGTTAACGTAAAAAAGACAATACATAAGCCACTAAGTGGGGGGGAGGCCTATATCCAGCAGTAGACTTCTTGTGGCTGAGATGATGAGCTCGCGTTCTCAGCACATTATTATTAATTTATAAAGATCTAAAAATTTAAACTTGATATTTTTTTGTTAATTACAAATTAATATATACATATGTATAAATCAAGACGCTGGATGCAGGCCGCTTCCAACCGGTCATATTGGAAATCCTTGGGGGAGGCCTATGTCTAGCAGTGGACTTCTTTCGGCTGAAATGATGATGATGATATCTTTAGGGCGAGTATCAAGGACATAAGGATAATATATAAGTTTCGCTAAACTTGTAATAATGTTAGCCCTGTAGATGACATACACAACCTCTTTAGTGCAATTGACCCGATTAGCAAAAACTACATATTTTGAATTTCATGAAAATTTTAGTTTCTTAGATGTTTCTTTAACATAAAAATGGAATACAAAACATAACATTTAGCAGTCTGATAAGCGCATATTATTAGATTTATATTAGGCAGAAATTACATGCCATTTCTGCGAATGTTTGTTCAGCTAGAATACAGAACCTTCTGTCTTGAAGTCGGTTAAAATGATAGGCAATAGATCTGATAAGCAAATGATATTTACTTTCTAACAGCAGGAATGACATTCCGATATAATGGCAGGTTGTGGACGCTAATCACGACAGGCGACAGAGCGGAGCGCGGGGTGCAGTTCAATCAGTGTAATTGTCTGTGTGTCTGTTATTATGACGGGTATCTTTAGACGCTTGTTGGGCAAAGTCTAGAGTGCACTAAGATTAAAACTACAAAAACGTGAGTTTTCCTGAGGTTTTTTTATCAAAGCTATAAAATAAATAGGAAAAACCAAAGTTCTTTTTGATTAGATGGTGATGGTAAGATATAGTGAATATCGTTTTACGAATGTTAAGTTAAATTTTAAAACTATTTATAATTCAGATAAAATTTACTATACTAATATAATAAAGAGGAAAGATTCGATTGCTTGTTTGTTTGCATTGAATAAGCTCCGAAACTACTGGACTGATTTTCAAAATTCTTTCACCCATAGAAAGCTTATTTATTTGAGGGTGACATAGGCTATAATTTATGTGGACGAAGTAGCGTGAAAATAGCTAGTTTATTAGCTAGATAATTTATACCTAATACATCAACGTAATAAATTGTGATAGGCCTTAGCTATTGCGTATTTAGAAGTTTACATTATAATGTTACAAGAGAAATATGTAAATGAACAAAAAAGTCGCTGGTCGTGTCGTGTTCATGTTGCAAGCGCTTTGCGAAAGTGCAGGCGGTGCAGCCTCTAGTGATATGACGGCTAATGCAACTTTAACTAAAAGCTTGTGGGGCAAAGCTTATTACGCAGGGAAATGGTTAATGCAGGATTTTGTTCAATTCAATATCGCTAAAGAGACTAAAAAATGATGATAGTTCAGATTGAGGTTAAGTAATTCTTTAATCTTATCTTAATCTTTCTTTCAGAATTATCATTTTGATTATTTGCAGAATCGAAACTATCCTCATCCAGTGAAATGGAAAAATTCAGGAATTAATCTCAGGTTTAAAAATTTATGAAAATTGCGTATATTTTTCACTGTAAATGAACTTAATTAAGTTGTAGAGCAAATTACGTGTTACAAATCTATAGTTGGTGTAAACGACACTTGGCATACAAAACTTGCGGTTCTTCAACACAATGCAAGCCAATCAAAGAAGCTATAGGGGTCAGAAAACTAATACTACTCACTGACTAACATACTGTGTCTCTGAACATCTCGACCACAACGCTTAGCTCATGAAACGCATTTTGCAGAGAAATAACGAAACACACATCCGTAATGGTTTTACCGCAAATTGGCGATAAAGCTAAAATAGCGGGGACATCGTTTATTTTATATTTTATCGCTTAAGTACTTGAGATATATCCTTATTTGACTGAATTGCGAACTTGGAAGAACTTGAGAAGTAGCTTGAAATGTCGGAGTTTGAGATGCGGGCCGCGAATGTTAAGCTACTACAGACGAAGACTAAGGTTGGGACTGATGACCAAAAAATTGGCAGAATACTTATCAATGTCCTGCTTCATCAACGTAGGAAGTTCACTGCTGGACATAGGCCTCTCCTAGGGATTTCCAAAACAATCAGGAAGCTGCCTGCATCCAGCGTTTCCCTGCGACCTTGGTCAACCGACCAACTGATCGGTGTCCGTTATTTTGTCGGTTATTTTTTTTCAGTAATTTAACTATATCATCTATATTATAAAATAACAGTTATGTCTTTTATGATGAAACTTTTAAGTTAAGGGCCATTAATTTTTTTAATTAAGTACTAAGTGTTGTACGATTATTAAATTAAGAAATGAGATTATGGGACAAACATCCACATGGACAGGATTACTTGGTTCTTCCTCATTGGTAAGGCGTTAGTCGTACAAAGACTAAAGGCTGCTGGTGCAAATCCTTATTTGACAATTTGAACATATAGGTGTCTAAGTTTCATTTAATAACTAAAGTGAGGTGTTTAAGCCCTAATTGGCATTGCTTCATACCAACAATTAGCACCACAATAGTTTCAAAAGCCTTAGTAAACCATCATTATGGGAAATAAATATTTTCCTGTTGTACCGTAAATGATGCTCCGTTTTAATTTGTAGAAACTATGTAATTAAACAAAAACTTTAATTATTTAACAGTTGTTAAGTTTTAATTGTACAGATCCTGTAAAACTCTATGCAGACCTCTCGTTAGGGAGATATATAATTTTATTGATATGTATAATTATGGGTTATTTAGATTCTTATTATGTAGATGATTTTAATTATATATTTATTCTTCTTATTTAAGAGCCAAAGTCTTTTTAGTGGAGTGATTTCAAGATTTACATATAGTTGGTTAGTTGTTTCATGTCCTTAAAGGTTTTCACATAAATTTTATTTCATATTTGATCGAAAAACCTTCTTTAACGTTTACGTTTTCAAAAGCTAAAATAATGGTCAACACTTTCTAGGAATCTATAAAAAAAGGTTAATAATAAAAACTGTATTAGTTAACACTTAATATTTCTGTAAAACGCGTTTTGATTAATGCTTGACATTAAAACCGAGATATTAAAAATTATAAATTTACTACATATTGATCTAATTTGCGTATATTTTATATGTTCCTGTCTGAACAGCATGAATGCTATCATCATCATTTCGTGTAGGTGACACGGTCAATCGACCATGCACACCCTGGTGTCAGAGTTCTTCGGAACCGCCTCTCGGCCCCTGATTTGGTTCCTTTAACGACTACCAGATGGCAGCCGGGATCAACGGCTATTAATGAATGCTATTATAATAGCGGACCCAAGCTCCGACGCATCATAGCTTCAAGGTGCAACCCTAATTAGGATCAGATGATGATGATGATGAAGATAACTATCCAAGGAACGGGGATTGAACCCGGGATCTCTTATTTCGCAGCTGGCGTATTAACCGCTGCGCCACGAAAACTAATAACTATAAATAATTTGCATGCCGAAAGGGTGTTTATGGTCTATGTATTCATGTGACATTAGACTTTTCAAAATACATTGATTGATTGACTCTAAGTATTTTATTTTTGGAATAACTAGGTATCTCCTCAGTATTTTTAGCATGTTTTAGTTCTCCAGCCTCGTAATCCTTGTAAAACTAGAGTGGACGACTTTCTGGTGTTCCAAAAAGGATCATAAAGTCGTTTAACAATTAACCCAGTTGTGTCCGAAGGGCGTCGGCTGCCCACGGTTTGGGTTTTTTCCTCGGGCTGACTCAGAACAGGTCACTAAGTGAAAGGGTGTTGTGCAAATCCCTCCCCCCGAGCCCCCGCTCCTATTGATACACAACCTCAAACTATTACGTGTGCTTATCCGAAAGGTCAGGATGTCAACGACCTTTTTACAAATATACCAAAAATATGAATTTTTAAAATCATTATACTAAAATATGTTGTACGAGCAAACACCGTACAGGGTAATGCTGACTCGGCGTTATTAATAATTATACTTTTCCATTGTTATGTAAAGTTCCACGCGACTCAATCTACGTTCCATTAATATTTATTTATTTAGTTCTCAAGAATACATCGCAGAACATTTACCAACGTCTCCCCGTTCATATGTTGTGATATTTTTATAAGAAATAGTTTTTGTGGAATAGATTTAGAATAAAAAGATCAGCATTGAGCACCATGTATCTAATAGTATCAGTTATACATCACTCATGAATATTTTCAAAACCAAATGTGAAACCTCTTTTCATTTCCCTTTTTCCTATCTTCGTGCGTATTAAATTTTACTATATCGACCTTTAGCACTGTCTGCCATGTAAGGACTAGAGACGTAATACTATCCGTGTCACTGTAACCACATAAACTTGTCACCTTGTCACCTGCAGCATACATTACCTAATAAATTCATCTCGGTGACAATCATAGGACTTTCTATTGACCTAGCAGGAAGAGTTCGATCGCCGATATCTTAATGCCTTCTTACGTAAATCTGCTGTCCTGCTCACACTCACACGATTACTCGTGTGAGAGTGAGCAGGACGGCAGATGGGGAGTCAGGAAGTGCGAAAGTGTTACAGTATGGTTACGAGCTGTGGCACACTTTTGGTGAACTGGTCGTTGGCGAATATCAGCTGTTGTATTAATTTAGACTGTGGCATTTGCGAAATAACAAGTGGCTGTTGAATACAATGGTAATTCAATCGAAGATTAATGGTCATCGGCCGATGGGCGGCCACAAATGGTTGAATGCATTATAATATTAAGTTATTTGTATTAGTCTAAATATAAATTTACTTTTCAATAACATTGAAGTGATAATGACATCTTCCTAAGATTAATGCTGTTAATTACGTCTTAAGGAAATTTTGGGGACACAGGACCTTGGAAGGGTTCACAACAGTGTAAATATATCATTAAATATTACCTTTGCACAACTACTCTGATGCTCCAAGGAGACTTAGGAGTCGAAGAAGTTTTAAAAAGTGTGTTGAACCAATGTCGTCCAATGTCCAACAGGAGAGGTGCACTCTTTGGCGCAGCAAGTGGAATGTTCCTTCCCCATTTGTACCACTTGTTGAAGAGCTCCCACCTGGACATGAATTGCCATGGCAGACCTGGAAGTCCTTAAATAGACTTCGGACTCAGGTCGGCCGGTGTAAGGAAAACATGTCTAGATGGGGGTTTACTAACAACTTTGATGAGTTGTGCGAATGTGGACTCCCCCAAACAATGTCCCACTTGTTGTCTTGCTCTTTGTGCTCCTGCTCCTGTACATTGGACGATCTGATGATAGCTAATACTAACGCCATCCAAGTGGCTGCATTTTGGGAGCAAAAAATATAAATTAAAAATAATTGGTTTGCCACCGACACGAAAAGAAGAAGATTAAATATTGAATCAAAATAAAATGAACGGTTCGTAAAAGAAGAAAATATGAGGTAACATGATCTACGTTAAAAAAGTAATGTACGTAAGATACGAGTACATACGATTCCGACGAATAAAAATATTTTCTAAAGAAAAAATCTAATGTACTTTCGAATAAAATATTTTATTTATAATATACGTAATTTAAAGACAACACCATACGAAATTTAAGAGATACGTCTTGTCAATATAACTGAAACGAGATGTCCAAAAATCTCCACAAACGCATTATGTAACAAAAATGACCAGAATTTTACTCATCATCATCAGGTCTTTTTTCAAGTCTCCACTGCAGGAGCATGACCTTCTTTATACTACCAGAGATATTTATTAACCATAGCAGACAGAGGATTTGGCCTACTCTCTTCACGCCCGCCAGACGGGTTGCGGAGGTCTCTATGATGTTCATAAGCTTTGTTTAGCTTGTATTTTCTAAATTCAATCCATTCGACCAATTTTACTCATAAATTTCACTATTATTACTTGCATCTCAGACACCTGTGACTTAAACAAATAATTTCACACTATTTAGTCTGTAGTATTGTCAACAAAGATGCACGAACTGAGTGAATTGTTACAAACGCTTGATGCAACCGAAGTTAAGCAACCCCGGATGTGCAGCTGCATTTTGGTGAGCGCGCAAGGACGGAGGTAAAAGTACACCAGTTTGCTTTGGGCGGGGCTGACCCAGCCAGTGTTGTCATAATACATGGTTAATAATAACTTAGATGATAAAATTGTAGTCATTTCTTTACCATTTCTAGTGTTCAGTAGCTGAATGGCAAAAAAGGGAACAGTTATTAATTCGTCATGTCAATCCGTCTCCTCATACGTTACAGCCGGTTTTTCCGAAACTACATATTAAGATAGTTGAGACTTACAGGGCGGGTTTTAAAGCTATTATGTTGTTATATAATAATTGACGACGATTGATTAAATAAGTTGAGACTTGCTAACTAGAGATGTATATTGTGAATCGTTTTACGATTCTTTTACAAAAACAAAAAAATTAATGATTTAATGGGGCTCCCCTAACATAGAAAAATAATTTTATCAAACCCACACGTACCGGATGTCTATAGATAGGTCTTTAAAAATGACATTAAGGTCAACAAAAGCCATTTTTTCTCAAAATAAACGTTAGAATGATACATGTTGATGGCTTTTTTAATGATTGCAAATAACCCAAAGCCACAAAGTTTCAGGAGAATATTGTTGAGACGGAGTTTAGTTGATAGAGACTATTAAAAAGGGCAATCTATATTCGTTATAAGAAATATTATAAGGAGTGCAAGGACGCCAGTAAAAGTGTACCAGTCTGCACTGGGCGGGGCCAGTTCAATCGTAAGTGTGACAAGCTAAAAGATTATTATGTCACTCCAGCAATTTACCAGAGACTTCGTTCGCGGTATAATTTACCCTTGGTTTAAATTTCTAAAAATGCTTTCTTGGTAGGTACTCACTTAAATAATAAAAGGAACCCCTGTACCAAATTTCAGGTTTCTAGATACAGATACAGTAGTTTCAGCTGTTTGTTGATATATAGGTATATGTCAGTAAGTCAGACTGGTTTGCCTTTTATCTATAGATAAATAAATGTTATTTTATACATAACGGAAAAGAAAACTGTAACATGAAAATAAATAATAATACGTATTTTATTTGTTAGGCCTCGTAACATAGACATCATCAGATGAAATATAACGTGAGTAAAGCCAGGTTTCCATAATTAATTTATCTCGCTAAGTTATAATAGTCTTCCTATCGATGTCGTAGCAGACTAATTTGGGTACACAAGCTAAACGAAGCTTATAAACGTTAAAGAGGCCACCCCAATCCGTCTCTCAAGCGTGGAGAGTGTGGGCCAAATTCTCTGACTGCTCTGGCTAATATATGGCTTTGGTAGTGCAGAGAGGGTCGTGCTCCTAAAAAAGACCTGATGATGATGATGAAGTTTTAATATTATGACTGATAGCAACATAGAGCAATTGATGGTAACAGGTGTGGTTGACGGAAAACGAACTAGAGGCCGCAGCCCTACGAAATGGTCGGATCAAGTACGATCATCACTAAACACGAAGCCACATAAGGCCCTCAACGTAGCAAAAGACCGTAACAGGTGGTAGGATATGATTAGAGAGAAGGTGATTCTGCGAGAGAGTCACGACCCTCAGCAATGAGGAATACGGCGCGAGGAGGATCAGCACCGTTTATTCATACATTCATGCGAGCAAAGTCGCGGACGAAAGCTTACTAATTCACTAATGTTACGGTCAGCGGGTTCGCGACCTCTCTCCAATATCGGCTTTGACCTGAAGTTTTTGTTTTGAATAAAACCTGCTCGTTAATTCGTTGCAGTTATGACACATTTTTTATTCAATAGCTCTTAGATTATTATTGTTATTAATCCGTTGGTCACGAAATCAAAAACTAGTTAACTAGTTCAATGATTATTTTGATCATTGTTTATTTATGAAAAATATGAATGTACAAAATGTTGCATAGAATGTCCAACATTTTAAATATTGATATTTTATTTTAAAAATAGGCCTTTTTCGGTCCTTACTTCATTTTAAAATTAATATATACGGACAAATCACACAAATCAGCTTAAGATCTTAAATTACATAGATTTATAATTGCAATAAGCAATAAATCTATTTTTCCAATTTCTACGTACATGATAAATTCTTATATTTAGAAAATTACCCTATATTTCTATGATTGAAAAATTGACACAGTTTAAGAAATTTTATGAAGATCGCTTCAACGTTGTCAAAGTAATTTACGGAAAAACATCGTGAGACGGGATTACCTTCATTAGAGTTTTGTCTGTCTATATCTTTGGTCGCAAAAACTCAATCTCTCAATACTTCTTTTTGGTTGCGCAAGCGCCGCCGGCTCTCAGTGCCAGCGATCGATAACGTTCCAATGTAACTGGACGTTGAACATTTTGATGATTGCTGATAGATAAAATTTCGTAATCTTTGAAAGCTGAATTTGAAGTGTGTTTCAATTAATTTGAATGAACCTTATGCAGTGCTCCAAGAGTGGGGAATCCCATAAGTTGGCTAATACGCTCAGCATGTTGTTTGGGGTTTGGGGTTATGAGTGTGGATTGATGAATGGATTTAATTCTAACCATTATAAATGCGGAAGTGCGATTGTATGTTTTTGTTGTAATGCTATCGCGACCTAACTACTCAACCAATCGTCATGAAATTTTTCATATTCTTTTTCTAGAGTATGGAGAAAGATATGGGATTCACTCTGAAAAACTACTTTAACTTAACTTGAAAGGTGTACATATATTACACATACGTAATAAAAATATTCAAGCAGCAATTGATTTCAAAATAAGTGCCTGATGTTTTTATGCATAAGTATATTTCAAAGTAAATTTTCAGAGATATAATTTTGCCAATCCGTTTAAAATACATTTTATTGAATTATTTGGCATTTTATTGAAAGCAGATTTTAGGTTGCAATAATTAAAATCCTTAGAAATCGTGTTTTTTTGCAATAAAACTGGTAAAAAAAACATGTCTGTAAAATATAATTTCACAAGTAGTTTATTTATTAAGCTATTTTGGGGGATAAGAAATCAAGATATTTTTTATAGCATCTAACCTTTTTCGTTGTTTTAATTTACTTTTTTAACTTTTTTCACCATTTGTTAAAGTAAGTAAGGTTTACAGGCTATGATTTGTTCTAATATAAAAACTATAACATTGAAACAAATAATTCAAATACATTTAGTCGTTTTACCGTAAAGGAATAGTGAAACAACAGTTTATAAGTGAAGCAAAAATTTATACGCAAATTTCATGAGCTTATTTCCCAGGTCATATGGTGTAACGAACATTGTCTATAATCGGAACAAACAAAAAACTATTTGATCAGTAATGTGAATGCATACGTTTCTCACAGAGCAAAGCGGCTATAAATACCTATAAATTTAAAATTGACTATCTTTTTACTGCAATTATAGCTTGGAAAAATCCATTGTACTTTTATAAATAGTTGCAACTTTAGTAAGTTTTAATAAGGATGACAATTTCTATTAAACGAATTCTTATAATGTTTAATTTTTGATTTTAAAAGTACAATTTCCATTCACCAGTACGAGAAGGAGACTACACGTACAAAAGACATCAACGAGTCGCTCTACGCCACGGTAGTGTTTCGTAGCATCCTGCTCGTAGCGACAGTTACGAATTCGTAGCATACAATTGGGGTAATTCACAGATTAATGATTTTTAGCACTCGTTAATTATTTAAATATTCCGATATAAGAAGTTAGGAGGATGCTGAAATCTTAATTTTAATATGATTTTCTTAAGCTCCTCATTAATTTTTCTACCGTGGAAATTGTATATTTCAATAAATTTTGTGATGTTTAGTTTAATTTGACATAACTATTTTAAACGAACTATAATAATTACAAATAAGACTAATATAATAATTACGACTAAGATGAACACTAAAATTAATATTCGCATTGATACTTTAGGGCTATATTTAATTATTCTTAATTAATTGGGTATAATTAATTTATATTTTTGAATATCACCTGTTATAATACTAATTTATACAAAAAAAGTTTTAAATCTTATCCGATATTTTTAATATTCTATGCATACTACTTAAAATTTGCATGGACTGGTTCGGCCCGAAGGTCGTGACCTCGATACAGTTGCTTACCCTCTATTATCGAATCACGGCGAATAATTGGACATGATTTGATCTTTTTTGGTGAATGGATTATTAGTGTCTAACTCGGTGAAGGTGTTTTCTAATGTTTGGCACGTTTTTTGGTAATACTATTTATATTTAAGTTGTTTTAGGATATACAGTTCACGAACGGTGGAATTGTGTACCTGATGGTAATCTTCATTGATATTGTGATGATTGGTAGCAACACCTTTAATTGATGTAGCTTCAGAGTCCTTTAAAAAAAACAAAAATCTGAGAGTGTTTCCGATTTCATCCTCGGCTACGTTACATCGGAACCCGAGGTCCACAAAACTCATCTCTACTAATAAAATAGTCATGCTACAAATAACTACATGCTAAGTGTTGAGATGGTAGGATGTCCATCATAACGTGTTCCGTGCGGAAGGAAAAGACATAAATGTATGTTATTATTGTCTATGACGCATTTGAGTATCATGGAGAAAGTATAAAAATAGATTTTTTATGTAAACAAAACTTTTGAAAGCATGTTTTATTTCAGGAACATACAGCTCGATAATTTGAAGAAAGTTGTAATTAAGTACTCTCTTTTTGTATTTTCTTCCATTTGTGCTAAGAATTTTTGTTCAATAACGCTGAATTTAAAAGAATATGTAGCATATATTCAAATTCATTTATTTTCGCATATCTTACACACTTATCTTAATTTGACATTTATCATAGATCTGATATAACCTGTCAGTGACCTATTGCTAAAAGTTATTGAATCTTCTATTGTCTAAATTTCACCACGCCTAAGTTTCTTTTTACAATGTTACTTCACCGTAGGAAAAGGATTTTGTTGTCCATCACATTCATATCCTTGAATTTAGAAGTGTTTCTATAGTTTCATCTTAGTCCCACTAGCTTAAAATAAAGTAATAAGATGGTTGTAGATACGGTTCATAAAAAGTAGAATAGTAGGCTATAGATGGACAATATTTCACCACCGATCATAAAAAATAAATAAATAAAAGTTAATGTTGCTACTTACAGAGAAGTGAAACAACTGGCGGAAGAAAGGAATGGAAGAAGCTCCACCGACGAGAGCCCAGTTCTTAAATTTGATGATGATGAATATCATAAAAATTTCCGATATTGACCAGCAAATCTACACAAGTTTAAATACAGGGCAGGATGTACGTCGTTCTGTCACACATTTTGTTTGCTCTTAGGTTTAGTCTACAAGAAATAACAATGGAACAGGCTTACATACATAGATAAATACATACATACATTCAAAAGGAAAAGTTATTCATATTCACGGTCTGACAGTCCTGAGTCACTCCTTTAAGGGTATGTTGAGGGTCAATTACCTACCTAGTTGCCTGTAGCGCTGGTTTCGTTTGAAACCTATATCAGGAACTAGCCTCAACGCAAATTTAACAGTTTATAACTAAAAATAAGCACCCCGATCTTGCTTAGCACATAGCTGTACCTTTTTCCTTGTATCTTATTCTTTTTGTTCTCTTTATTTGCTTAAATTCTTAGGATAGGAATTTATAAAAACTATATAAAAAGTAAAATATAACAAAATATCGTACAAAATTAAATACAATTTTTATAAAAACCTATCCTAGTAAGCCACCAGCAGCGCAGTAAGACTCAAGCTACCGGCGGTTAAGGCTGCAGAGAGAGGAACCTCCTGCCTATGCGTACCGTGTCTAAGAGTACCGCCTTCTGTATTTGACTCTTGATCCAGCCATCCAGCGAGAGCCTCTTAAGGTGTTGGTCGAGACTCTTCACTATAAGACCGTTATTATTATTATTTAATTTACACGCTGTATACATACATATGCGCGAAAAACATTACCCTGTTTCTGGGTCAGTCTGGTAAAAAGTAGATTATGGGTTAGACGAACAATATTACTTTACTATAGGAATTTCCGCCATTGACCTACAAGAGCGCACATATTTGGCCTTTGAGGATGTCCGTCGCGACTCGACACACTTCTGTTGTGTCACTCATTTCGTCACTCCGCGTAACTTTCCGATTCGCACGCCGCATGCAAATGCAGCCTTTACCACTTTCGCTTTAAGACTAATTTAGCTTGAGCGTGTCTTACATTGTAATTGACTCGAAATTAATATATTGTTGGTTTTGAAAAGGTCCAATTCATTGATCCAAATAAAGTTTATTAATATTTTGTTAAGTGTAAGACACTGCCATTGAAATGACATGTCTTTATTTAATGTAGGCAACTGACCTACTAATTCAGATTTATTTTTTATTTTATATTTTTTAAATATAATCATTTTCCATGGTATAATTATACTAATATAATAAAGAGGAACGATTTGATTGTTTGTTTGTTTGAATAAATAGGCACTGAAACTATTGGACTGATTTTCTAAATTCTTTCATTTATAAAAAGCTAATTTATCTGCGGATGACATAAGCACGGACGAAGTCACGGGATTGTTGCTAGTATTCGATAATTTGGCGTATCAAATTAATATGGGCTCTTATCACTGACGCCTCAACCCGACTGGGAACACAACGTGACTTCAGTTTCCCTATCGTCACTTGATCGCCCCCGCGCCCCTAAACCTATAATTAATTCAGATTTTCCACCCTTAGAATCTGCTACTGCTTGCATTATGGCCCCTCTTTTCTTAAATCCATGTCTGAATAATGGTATAATTTAATACCTTATTACCACCCACACTAAAAACTAGACTTTTTTTATGTCATAGGACGGCAAACGAGCAAGCGGGTCACCTAATGGTAAGTGATCGTCGCTGCCCATGGACAACTGCAACACCAATGGTGTCACAGGAGCGTTGCCGGCCTTTTATTTTTCCCTCCCCAGAAGGGGAGAGGGCGGGAGATGGGCCTCCGGCTCTCTCACTCACCGAACGAAGCATAGCAGCGGTGAAGCTTCTACTCAAACGTCGATTCTGTGAGAGTGTGGCACTTCCCCGGACGAGCCGGCCCATTCATGCTACTAGCAAAAGTAATTTTAGATTTCTTCAGAGTCGTCAACGTGCGAGTGGCACCCTTGGTGTTTAAGACGTCCGTAGGCCACGGCAACTATTTGCCTATTAAGCAATATATATAAAAAACAGCTCAATAAGTAACACTTAGTCTCATCATCATCATCAGGTCTTTTTTTGTCTCCACTGCTGGAGTATGAACCTCTCTGTACTACCACAGCCATAATACTAGCCAGAGCAGTCAGGAGAAATGGCCTACAATCTCAACTTCTATGACATTCACGGGAAGACTTGGATTGGTCCTATTCTACTCTACCTACAGCATTACCAACACTTTTCTTTGTAAAAAAAAATACTATCCCGTCTAATTTTATCAACTGATTGGTGATAAGGCTTGGGAACCGGGCGTAGTGTCCATCTGTCCGCGTCCACGTCACGTCGCGCCACTTTCGCTCGGCAATATCGAGAGCGAAAGGAAACGCACACAGGTGGCGCCATGACGTCACACTACGTAATACCTGCACTTGTGTGGGTGGGTTACAAAATTAAGCCGGTTCGGATTAAGGTTATGAGAGGTGGAAGTTGTTTTTTTATATATCGTACAACGTTCTCCATTCATTTATACTAAAAAGAAAATCAGTTCCTTTATTTTACTTTGTACACTTATTTATTGTCAATAAGCGTAATCTAACCTAACAGTTACTATCAGTCCTCATCATCATCATCAGGTCATATTTAATCTCCACTGCAGGAGCACGACCCTCTCTGTACTACCAGATCAATCTATTAGCTAGTGCAGTCAGAGGATTTGCACTATACTCTCCACGCTCGCCAGACGGGTTGGAGAGGTATCTGTGATGTTTATAAGCTTTGTTTAGCTTATGTTTCCTAAGTCGCCTTTACGACATCCACGGGAAGACTTGGAGTGGTCCTGCTCTACTCTGTCGGACGGTAACTATCAGTAAAGAACGTATATTATTTAAAACTTAAAATGCGTATTTATTTTTAATTATTGCAAGTATTATTAATAAAACAATTCATTGAAATATCAAAGCTTTAAGAATAAACATATCTTAAATAGACATATGTAGATAGGTATCAAAACTAACTGAAATTCTTTAACATTTACTACTAAATCCGCTAAACTTTAGAAAACTTATATATCATTACTATTATATCATAAACTAAAACCTCTCACCCATTTTGCGACAAACTTAACATTCACAATAGTATTTATGCACTTTTATTTCTCATTATAATAAAAAGTTTACACACAACAAATATGTAACACAATTCAAAAGAATACGAGGAAGTCTTTACGCTCGTTCAAATTGCTTTTACGAGTGTATAAGATGGGAGCGGACAGTACATAACAGTAATTCACGTGTCATTGTCTGGGGATTACGTGACAGCCTCTGAGTAAAACATAAAACATTTTGCCTGTTACATTTTTTAAATAAACGTTTTACATACATCTTACTGGCTGTGTGGTTCCCGGCAGAGTAGAATAGGACCACTCCAAGTCATCCCGTGGATGTCGTAAATGGCGACTAAGGAAACACAAGCTAAACAAAGCTTACTAACATCAAAGAGACCTCTCCAACCCGTCTGGCCAGCGTGAAGAGTGTAGGCCAAATCCTCTGACTACTCAGGCTAGTATATGGCTCTGGTAGTACAGAGAGGGTCGTGCTCCTACAGTGGAGACTAGAAAGACCTGATGATGATGATGATGATGATACATCCTTGATAGACTCTATTAGCCTAAACGCGTAGAAAAAATTGAGTCTAACTCATAGTCTATGATGCAAACTCATAGCTACCAATTTGACAGATTTTAATGGCATTAATTGACAGCGCGCGTGTGCTAACAAAAAGCGGTCACGCACACAAGCATCGAAATATTGGCCAGTTTTTCAATCATTGAAATAAAGACATGATGGCGTCTAGATAGTATATAGTCAAAGAAATACATAAAATAACTGAAAGAAAATCACAGAAATAAGAGGAAAGGACCGATAAATGATAAATAATTAGGTAGTTGTGGTATAAAGAGGAAAGACGAGATTGTTTATTTGTTTGCATTGAAAAGGCTCCGAAACGAATGGACTAAATTTTCAAAATTCTTTCACCAATAGATAGTTAATTTATTTGTACACACATATGCTACAAAATTGCTATTAAGTTATATTATAGATGGTGCTCATTTTTTACCGCATTTTGATGAAACAATTAGTATTTACATATTAATTTCTAATAAAAAATTATCATAAGTGTTCTCTCAAATGATTAGTAAATAACGTTATTAATTAATTCTTGTTAAAGAGTTCTTCCGGCAGTTTTATCTTATAAACATTTAAGTAAAAAAATAAAAAATATTGTTAATTGGATGAAAAATATAGGAGTTATTGTCGATTGATTTCGCAAGTCTGTTCTAGTTAACTGAGCATAGAACTCAATGCCGCGCTGAATAGGTCTAGCACAAAGAATCATTGTCATCTTATATAAATTGGCGACAAAAATAGACAGACTACTAAATGGATAGAATTGTACAAAAATATAAATCTGAATGATGAGGTAATTCAGCACCTAATGTTTTGCATCCAAGCGTAATATTAGTGTCTGTCTGAAAATTTTTGTCATTGTCATACAAATTGATGGGTTAACCAAACACATTTTTAAGAAAATACCATTTTTTTTCAAGATCCATGCATTGGCTCATAGAAAAAGTTGTTCATTTTGATAGGCTTCAGGGAAATGCCAAACGTATTTCTACACGCTGTATATTGTTATAGCCAGCTGTGATGTTTAAGTAAAAAACTCTACCTGTATATTTTATTGATGTTTTTAGGCCCAATGTTAATATGTCTTATTAATTAAGGCATATTCCTTAAACCGACTGAACAATGTGTTCCGTTAGTGCTTGTGAATGGCCTTCCTCATATGAATATTACAAGTTGAATTTAAAAAGTCTTTTAAGAGGGTATACTAGCAGTGCGTTTTCCATACAAATATAGTTCTCTATTTTCTCGCTGAAAACTGCTTCTAGAGGCACAATTCTTTTTACATACAATCTATTACTAAAATAGGTATGTCGCTATGTTTCATTTTTTGTAAAAACCTGTTAAAAAGAAAAGAAAATTGTACAAAAACAAAAAATTGTGGAAAAAATAAAAAATAGGGGCATTCCTATTTTAGTACTAGATTTTATGAAAAAAGAATTGTGGCTCTAGAATCAGTTTTCAGCGAGAAAATAGAGAAATACATTTGCATGGAAACCATATTGAAAAAATACTGCTAGTATACGCTCTTAAACACTACTAATTTTCCTCTTTCATGTCATTTACACCGAAAAATAGTTGTTTGGGCTGAAGAGGAAAAATACATATACATAACATATAAAAATACATACTTTGTATTAAGAAAGAAATTGTTTAAAAAAAAAGACGATTATTTAGTAATCCTTCTGAGCAAGTAGCATCCCAATTACTACTATTCCGTTTCGCTAGTCCAGTAAAACGATTTTCCTACACTGCCTCGCTTAAAAATCGGCTTCGATGGGCAGCAGCGTTGGAACCAATTAAATTCAAAAGAACTGCACTCACTGACCCGTTTGGCGTGGTGAGTATGTATGGCAAAGCCCTCAATCATGGAAATCATTGGGGTCTATATCCAGCAGTGGATTTCTTACGGCAGAAATGATGATGATAATTTTACAAATGGATCATTACAATCACTTGGAACTCTATTGTTTGTAAGTTGCAAGTAATTCACTTTTCGAATAACGAAGACATATAAAGTTTATTTAAGTACGTTATATTTATTTCATGCATCGCCAATATTTAGCACAATGTTGTTTTGCGAATTAACGGTCACGTATTTTCCATTATTGGCGCAAATTTCATGATCTACACTTACGACCTTCCCCCGCAGGTCAAGGAGCGGTTTAAATTTAATTAAAAAGGCGAACATAAAAGTTACTACGGACCTTGCTCTGTGAAACGGTCAGTAAATATCAAAAACCTTTATTTGAAAGGTTTAAGGACAACCACTTATGGTTAACCCAATAACATTTTGAGAAATGTCACAATTTTGTAAATGAGGCTTATCAATAGATAAAAATGATTTTTAAAGCATTCACAACTAATTCAATCTTATATTTGATGATGAAAATTGAGAATTTAGAGTTGCTTGTAATAATAATTTGTTTAACTTGCTTAACACCAACAATAATTACAATAACAGCTTATGCAAGGTCTTGAAGGAATATAACAACAAAAATAAAGGATTTGTCCTTTTAATATGATAATACTTTAACAAATTGTTAATAAATTATTAATATTATTAAACTTTTATTATATTCTCTTGTTTACTCACTATTGTATTAAATTCGGTTAAAACAATGTGAAATATTGTATACGAAGATTGTACAAAAGCCTTTTGGGAATTGTGCCGTTGTTAATGCCTCTGCTCCAAATAGGGAACACAGAATCAAATGTCAAGTAAGTTCTTATATAACCTTCAAAAGCGTTTACGCCCGGAAAGTTCATTTGTTATCATTCTGTAAGTGATTAACGCATTAAATGTGTTTCTGGTCTTGACTTTTGGACTCATTGCATTGGAGTAAATTTAAAAAGTAGTTTAATCAATTCATTAGCTGGTTTCATTAAACCTCTTACTCTTATATGGAAGCCATAAGGTACATTTTTGATTGCTTCTTATTTCGTTATATGCAAGCAAGACTGGGCAGCGCAAGGTCTACGTTGAAATGTAGATTATTGTTAAGTTACAAATGAAAAAACCAAATTAATCCATAAGCTGAAGACAGTTACAGTTAGTTAATTAATTATATTGATTAAGACTCTGTCATTGCGATTGTTAAGCAAAAAATGTTGAGAAATAAGGAAATACCTCAAAAAATATGAAATCACTGCTACCGAAATAAGCATTATTTTCTAAATATTTTTAACCGACGAAAGTCTTGTAGCTTGCCTGATATCAAATGTTTTCTATGACTTAGATAAAAAAAAAAGATTTAGATGTAGTGTTGTGAGCCGAGAATGCTGGAAGCATTACACATACCCTAAGTAAAAGACTATTATCCTTTTATGCAACTAAAAGAGTAATAAAGTCACATATTTTAAGGCATAATGGTAACGTAGTTTTCACGGACAATCATAAAATACATAACAGCATAATATAATTCAAATAACATCGTCCTATTAACGATTATTACGTTAATAGGACGATTTATTAATTAACGAGACGAGGTTATTAATTAAC
The DNA here is from genome assembly GCA_963082605.1 of Rhodophaea formosa. NCBI lineage: Eukaryota > Metazoa > Arthropoda > Insecta > Lepidoptera > Pyralidae > Rhodophaea > Rhodophaea formosa. The sequence goes on along the minus strand of OY720222.1, from coordinate 13,493,428 downwards.
CTAACACTGAAACATAACCAACCATAGGTTACTATGGTCGGTTATGTTTCAGTGTTAGGTTGAGGATTGTAAACACTGAAACATAACCGATCATAATAACCTCACAAACCAAGATGACAGCAAAGTATCTGAAATCTCCCCAACATTCTAATTCCTGTAAATAAATTCATAACACCCGAATCACTAAATAATAGACGATCACATACTTAGTAGGCCGTACCACTACAATAACATCTCTTTTTTTGTCCATTTTTGCATCGTCACGATGAAGCAACAGACAGACACAAACATGTGAGCACAAGGAAAGGCAGTGACGCAAGGAGTCCGCCTCATATTATGTAATTATATAAAACTAGCTGACCCAATACTCGAATTAAATGTGGGTTTTTCGGAGTAATTGGAGTGGACATAGTGGCGCCATAGTTGGCTGGGCACGTCGTGTTAATTAGTGCTGAGATAGTGTGAGGCATCGCATGGCAGTGAACTTTCGCAAACTTGTTGTGGGTTAAATATCTATTGTACGAGAAAAAACATCGTTTTAAATCTAAATTCTATGATAATATATAGAAAACGAACGCAAATTTAATGACTTTACCTTCAAATATTTATAACTACAAATAGGACGCAGAACAGAATAGTCTTTACTTCCAAAACTAAAATTTAAGCAACAGTGTTAACGGAAACTTTTAAACTGATACAGAACTTTTACATTCAAAGCAACGTTCATACAATGTTCTAAATATAGCATAATCTGAAGTACAATAAAATTCAAGGTAAATAAAGGATTGGAACTTCCTATTCGCGTAGCTGTTTCCCAGCTCATATAATTTTGGGATTTTCAAGAGTATAGGCATTATTTTAGTTTGCGTGTACCACTCTAGAACTCATCGTTGCTCCCTTCAACCAAGATAGGGTCAAATACATTTAATTGATCCATAAAACACATATCCTAACTAATCCCATCCCATCCCAACTAATATTATAAATGTGAGAGTGGGTTTGTTTGTTTGTTTGTTACGCTTTCACGCCGTATCTACGTCGTTTTCTTTGTCATAACACTTCAGGAAAAAAACGAATTAGATTCGACGAATCTAATGACACCTCTCACTTCAAAAAATAATTGAAATGAAAATATATGTAATTGAAATAAATAATTTAAGGTACATATGAACCTATTCAAAGGAATCATAAAAACGTAGAATTACGGTAATGTTATTTTACTTGAGCGTTTATGTGGCCCGGAACTAGAAATCCACTCAGTATCAGCAAGGCGTATGTAAATATTGCTTGCCGACTAGTTTTTGCCATTAGTTGCGCTCGCGCAACACACGTTTACGATTTTCTTTTGTTGTTTTTTTTTTTACGTTTTGTAATACAGGCTTTAACTTACATGTAGAAATTACATACAAATGAACGTGTACATTTTTTTTCCAATTACTTTATTATGCAGAATAATGAAATAGTGCAACATAACAAATAAATATATTACGGTTTCTTCTTTCTTTTATGCCAAATAGAATCGAAGAAAACTAACATGTAAAAGTTCATGTCACTTTGGCAAAAAAAATATGGCGGATGTAAACTATCAAAAGGTTTATTCTTTTTTTTTAAATAATCCAAATCCAAGTGGATTTGGATTATGGATACCAACACCACTTTAACTTTATTCAAAAATTATTGAATTAATGATTTATTACTCGTAAAATATGTACGTACAATATCATTATTCTAGCTGCTTTTTGCAAATTTGTCCAAACAATTTAAAGCCTATAAACTATTCTTATGTCAGTTTAATTAAAATCAATTAAGTATTTTCACGTGAAGGATTTACGAATATCTTTAACATCTTCACATCCATAAAAACTTTGACATTTATAAACCTAACCTAAATTAGTAGGGTTATTTCTAAAACATATACATTATTAATGTACCTACAGTCCTGTCTAGCCATTAATTTATCAGAACTTCCTAGCCTTAGACATACCAACCATTTATATCTTTCTCTTGAGAAATTATCCTTGTTCTTACGTCATATCGTTATGGATAACATAGCGTTTGCGAATGACGTGAGCGCGTAATAAATAAGATTTATACATAACCATGTTGCTGTTGATGTATATATATTAGTGTGCTGTGTATTGATCTACGAATATGTAATAACTCAAGGTATAAATATTTTCTATATACAGTTGAGCGTCAAAAGTGGAGTTAGAACTTCACATACTAATCGTGTGAAAAGTTCATAGTATTCTGTTTCGATGAACGGGCTTGGAGGTATTTGACGGCTTCCGTGGCGTAGTGTTTAAAACCATCAGTCTGTAACACGGGTAGGCCCTGATTCGATCCCCGGCCACGTCATGATAGAACACGAGTTCAAATTGATGAGGTACCTGAACGGTGACCTGTGTCGTGGATCTTTATTTATTCAAGTATACTATAATAAGATATAGTATCGTCTAGTTAGTATCCTACGACACAAGTTCACAACTTACTGTGGGGCTAGCTCAATCTGAGTAGTTTGTCCATATGTATTATTTCTCAAGAAAGGTATTCAGATGGCCACTAATGGAGACCAACAACTTTGGATACCTGTAATTCATTTATTTTGCAAATGTTTCGGGAAACCTAAATCCTGCCGAGATGTTTTTGCGGTTAAAATGATAATAAGGATAGAGATAGTTTTTTAAAATTGCATAGAGTTAAGGAAGTCTACTAAATAGCAAATGATAATAAATCCCTGTGAAATAATGTAGGCTGTTACATAATTTTGTAATATTTATAATAATGAATGACTGACTCGTGCGTATAAATCAGATTAACTAAGTGCATTTAACCGAGCATTGATTTAAAAGTGTGTTTTTCAGCATGAAACCGTTAATTTTATTTATGCAATAAGTTATGCACAATGTTTAGTCAGTCAGTAGCTCGATTAACCGTTTTGTTTTTAGAATGGTGGTTCTAGGATAATACGTATATAAGTTCGTTTAACTTGCCAATATTTTAAAGTGAATATTATTTTTGTAAAAATTACCTAATAATTTTTTTTAATAGGTACTTATTTATTAACCATATTTTTTTTTCACTAGCTCTGTACCATTTATATCAAAAATCCGTTGCTTGGTCCAAATTATTATATAAAAAAGTAATGAAGAATAAAGTCTTACACATTTATTCTTTTTAAATTAAGACTTCTTCCATATCTTATTACTTCATTTGAAAAGAATATATCAGAATAGCACTATGAATGCATAAGAATACCTATAGAAATAAATTATCTTACACATTTATTTCTATTTTCTACTTTGTCAATCAACACCCAACGAATGACACAACTGATTGATGGCTTTTTTATTAAATTACATAACGCAATGATATGCAAACGATCGAGTTAAGTCTCCATTTCAAAATGTTTATGCATTTAAATAGGTGACATTTTACCATGCGTTTCAAATTTAGGACAGCAAAATTATATATGTGTTCTCATAACTTATGTATAGCTTACGAGTATTCTATACCCTTTTATTTTTTGGTTTTCATTATATTTTCAGCCTCTTAACTTAAGCTTCAGTTAATGAATTTATATACATGAAATTACACGATCTTAATATTATATAATATTAAGATTTACAAAACCGGCACCGGTTTTAAATATACATCAGAAACAATGTAAGTATTAATTTTAACTTTTTCTTACTCCATGAAATTACATGATCTTAATATTAATATTATATAATATTAAGATCGTGTAATTTCATGAAGTAAGAAAAAGTTACTTACATTGTTTCTGATGTACATTTAAAACCAGTGCCCGTTTTGTAAAAAAAAAAGGTTACAAATTAAAAAATCGTGTTGCACCTCCTTAAAAATGTTTTGGTTTTCCAAATGGATATGCCTACAAAGAGATAAAATCAAAATGAATTAATAAGATTCGAGTTGCTTTTTGCTTCCCTTTCCATCGGAAAAACCAGTACCTTACCACTAGTGCTATTTATCAACACGACTGTAATTTCCTCTGCACTTACTAGAGATTTATATATTCAATTATGTAAATACAGCTAATTAAGTTATTACTTCCAATAACATAGGATAATATTCTCATTTTATTTACGTAGTTTAATATTAATTTATTGGAATCTCAGGTTGGTTGTAATAAAAAATGAAACGATCGAAGCAATTTCCTTGTTAATAATTTGAAATTGAATGAAAAATAAGATAGGTAATACAACATTCTACTACACAGCTATTTACCGTCCTTATGACATTGACGAAATTTGGATCGTGAACTATCTCTACCAATCAAGATTGCTCAATTTACATCGTATGGCGCTCACACTCAGTAAGCTAATTATAGGCATTGGTTTAAAATAAGCACTCGGCTTTGAACTCCGGATTCATGCATTTTAAACAAATGAACAGCGGAAAACTATAGCTTGTAAGAAGCAGATCACTTCCCCGCTATAATGAGCAGACAATGAGTTGCATTTGCGATTATATCGTGGGTGTCGATCTGGGTGGCATCTGTGGAGGCTCTCAGTAGTTAAGTCAAAATCAAAATCAAAATCAAAAATCAAAACGTTTATTCAGAAAATAGGCCTTTGCAGGCACTTTTTCACGTCATATCATATTTAAAATTATCTTATTAGATAATATGTATTTATTAATTGTTCAAAAGCTACAGACTACTAGCGTTTCGGAACCGACCACTGCAGAGAAGAAACGCCGAAAGAAACTCTTATCAACAGTTTTGGTCGCCTACTCGCCTGAAGGGCTTTATATGATTACGAATATTTATTCCTTATTGTCTTTTTCTTTCTTTTCTTTTTTCTTTCTTTTTTTCTGTTTTCATGTTACAATTTCAATATACATAGATTTATTATTTTTGGAACATGTTTATGTTAACGATCGAGTGTGTAAAGATAATAAACAACATATGATACTTAAAGTAGTCTCAAAGAGGCCGAGCAGACCAGTCCCCCCTGACAGCACCCGTTCACGAGTTGACGTGTGGATCAGCCATCGCTGAACTCAACCATATTAGAGGGAACTCAACGACCCGACACACAACGCCGCCACCAGATTGAACATTTTTAGTGAGCATGACTAACTCTAACTCTTAAGACATTGTCAAACAAGGTTAAATAAGGTTATGGTCTATACTTGTTGCTCGCTCGCTAGCATTTACATGTTTTACAATCAATTAGTAGTTGATTCTATATAATTTAACATTGGGTGTGTTAAAAAAACCAATCACAATATAGCAGAAACAATAGATAAATAACGTTTTTGAGGTCTCCTGTATCTCACACGAGGTCAAGGCTCCATGCATTTTTATCCGCTAAATAATGATTAACGTTATAATAGGCTCTTTTTAATAATATACTTTTAGTCACTTCTTTAAATTTTGGATAGGGCAAAGATGTAAAATCTTCTGGTAGTTTATTGTAAAATTGAATACCAAGCCCTAAGAATGAATTACTAGTTTTCTGTAGTCTACAAGCTCTTGTCACAAGTTTATTCTTATTTCTTGTGTTGTAATTATGAATGTCACTATTTTTACTATATTTTTGAAAGTTTTTATGTACATGCAGTATGTTAGCGAAAATATATTGAGACGCAACAGTTAAAATTCCAATTTCTTTGAATAGTTCAAGAGCCGACTCAGTAACATTTGCGAGTGTGATGAGCAAGATCAAGGCTGTAAGTTGTTATAACAGCGTTTCTTTTGTTACAAAGTACTCGTTACTTATTCAGAATAGTGTCCATAAATTAAATGAGAATATTAAAAAGTATAAGAAGATGATGTGATTATTAAATTTAATAACTAAAAAAAATATTGTGATCATAGTTATTGCAATAATTTTAGTCAATCGTTCTTGGGTTTGATAAGCTGCAATCGGAATATTTTTGTTCTAATGGATACTTATTTCTCATGATATATTGAATTTATAAAATTGAAGAAAACTAGTTTATTATCTTGATTAAATTCATAGTGACGTATTAAATGTAAAATGATGTATATATTTTGTAAAATTTCAAAATGTTTACATTACCACATTAAAAAACTGGTTCATTTTTAGAACCTTTCAGAAATGTCAGCCATATTTAAATGTAAATAAACTAGATTGTTCAAGGTCCTATCTATTTATTTTTCACGCTTATAAGCAACGGTTAAAATAAGATTATTTACAAAGATTCGAATTTGTTACACTTGTTAACGGATTGATAATTTTTTTGAAATGAATCTAGATATTTTCAAGCATTTTTGCTTCTGCTCCTGCTAGATAATGATCTCAATTGCATTTTGGTAAACTCTATATAAATTACAAACATTTTTAAGTATTTTTAAGTACTTGGTACTCGTAAAACTTAACTACAGATAACGAGAGTATAGATATCTTAAAAATATTTATTCTTTCATAATAGGAAGAGATTAACCTATGTCTTTGAAACATACTAAACTTCTACTAATATGATTAAAAGTAAATAACACCTTGTTATATTCTGATAGAAAATTTATCCACTAATCCATTACTGATCCCCTGTATACATTATTTATTATTGTTACATTACATTTAATTTTATAAGAATGTTATATATTTAACGGCATTTAGGGAATGTTACTACATATATAATGGGATATTTTCTCCTCTCAATATATCTCAAAGGCATTGAAAACGGAGAATTATCCATGTCATTTAAACTTGACAGTCCATTCCAAAGTTCAAGGGGCCTCTCAAGCTATTTCACGAGTCATTACGACGGAAAAACGCGACTTATTTCCGCTGGCGAGAAAATTGCGCGTTCAGAATAGCACGAAGTATATTCGATTACGAGTTGCTTTATTTAATAAAAAAAGACTGCCTTTTTATAGTTTACATCGGCCATATTGATTTGTTGCTGACCTTACATAGCCTATGACAATCCGGAGAAGAATGTGAATCTAATGGCCCCTCATACTTCAAGATCTGTCAAGACGCTTAGGCTACAGGAGACAACAATAAAACAGACATACTAATATGTAATATAAGGTCGAAAGACATTACTCTCCTTCTGGGTGGGTAAGTTGGGTAAAAATAGTACGAAGTTCATTCGATCAAGGAAAACTTGCTGCAGTTCCGCTTTTGATATTTATATTGTGTTTTTGTGGACTTGTTTTTGTATTTTCATACATTTACTTCCTTATTTTTTAACCAACTTCAAAGAAGGAAAGATTCGTCAAATCTTTTGTTAATATGTTTTTCGAGTCAATAGTGACACTCAAACAAGAAGGATTTACAGTTTGTCCTTATGTATCATGCTCAGATTGCAACAACAAAACCGAAATTGATACGGATTTTTTAATGAAAAGAGTGATTTAAGAGGAATGTTTTGTTTATATCTGTATAACTAGCTGTTACCCGCGGCTTCACCCGCGTACTATATCGCCTATGTCCTTTTCGGTACCCTAACCTATGTGTATGCAAAATGTCATGATAATCGGTTCAGTAGATACGGCGTGAAAGCGTAACAAACAAACAAACAAACTCACTTTCGCATTTATAATATTAGTTGGGATTCGTAGGGATTGGGATACATGCCGTGCCGTGTGGCTCCCGGCAGAGTAGAATAGAACCACTCCAAGTCTTCCCGTGGATATCGTAGAAGGTGACTTAGGGAGCACAAGGTAAACAAAGCTTATAAACATCAAAGATACCTCTCCGACCCATCTGGCCGTAGCCTGGCAACAGCGTGGAGAGTGTAGGCCAAATCCTCTGACTGCTCTGGCTAATATATGGCTTTGGTAGTACAGAGAGGGTCGTGCTCCTGCACTACTAAGACTAACAAAGACCTGATGATGATAATATATGCCCGGACGCAACGCATACATGCTAAATATATAGGGATAACGTAGTATTCATGTTGTAAAATACAACCGAAGTTTTTACATCGACACCTTAGATGTAATAGTCTTCTAACTTTGTATCCTAACATGATGAGTATGTCAGTCAGACAATTCTTCATAAACCAAGCTAATCATCTGCTGGGAATGATCTTTTGAAGCGGAGAGATAAATCAAGTGAGCCATAATCTCGTGTATAGTGTGTCACACGTACCATTTGTCAAACAAAATGAGTTGCTCTTCGACCCGCCATTTGCTAGGAAACTTGTCCTATTTTATGGCAGTTCATGTGACGCGAGTGTAATGACACTTAGATGGATTAGTCATACATTTAGGTATGATATTCTCATAAATGATTACATTTTAAGAAAGAAGGAGGGTAATATTCTCATAAATCTCGGCTCCACCTGTAAGAAAGGTAATGTTCTTCGTGGGTATGTATGTCTGTTCTATTTTCACCTCCAGTAACCTAAACGGCCTGCCTGATTTTGAAGTGTGAGGTGTCATTAGATTGGTATTTTCGTGGTATTTTTCTCTAAAGTGTCATATTATAAGCAACGTCAACAAAAATCAATATGGCGGACGTCTGTCATAAAAGACAGACGGGTTATTTTTTTTAAATAATGCTACTTGTTAATACTTCAGACGATATACCGCCTTAATTTATTTTAGAACAAGCTGTTACCCGCGGCTTCGCCCGCGTATTATATAGCCTATTTCCTTCTCGGTACCCTAACCTATGTGTATGCAAAATTTCATGACGATCGGTTCAGTAGATACGGCGTGAAAGCGTAACAAACAAACAAATAAACAAACTCACTTTCGCACTTATAATATTAGTTGGGATCAAGCCATCGGGCTATGTCAGCGAGAGTTTGGTGTGTATTTAGCAATTTGCAAGCATATTGTTTTTGTTCTACTTAACTCCCTAAGTTGCGGATGTGAAAATAAAAAATGTTACACAACCTTCAAAGTTGCAACAATCCCGTCTCAAAATTGTCACAATGTAGTGAGACAATTTGTCAAACTAACCATAAATTAAATGTATGACGTTGCAGTCATCAGAAGCGCTTTGTTTGATGACCGTAGAGAATCGATTTGTTTGCCTAATTTATCGTTCCAGCTTAACTCTGCAATTCTAAGTCGCTGGCCATTCATCATTATCATCTCTCTATTATTATCACTACGGGGCCTATCGCGACGGCCTCCATAGCGCAGTTCAGCGCAACCCGGGTTCGCGCAACCCGTGTTCGATACCTGGCCAAGTCATGATGGAAAAACATATTTTTTGGCTAAAAATAAATTTATAGGGACAAATATTTTTATCTAAAATGAAAGTTAGCCTTTGCCCTTGCAACAAACTTACTTTTGCATTTATAATATTAGTCCTCACTAATATTACAAATGCAAAAGTAAGTTCGTACTTCGTATCCTTATACGAAGTAAAAATAAAACTAGTAAACATAAAACTCATTGCTGAATAGCGTTTCATTGCCTAATTTTCCTTTACGACCATTAGCATTTAGCAAGCATTGACTCAGCCTTTTATAGAGCTGCAAGGTCCGGGCTTATGGTTGACAGACGTTCTGACAGGAGTGCAAGCGTAGGTCAGTGGTCAAGTGTGAGGTGTCGAAATTAAGTGGTCATGAGAACTCGCTCATGTTTGCAGATACAAGGTATTTCCTGTAAGGTTCTCTTAAATCAATAACGACCAATGTAGACTGCCGTTCTAAATGCAAGCAAAATTTTTAAGCTGGTGCAGTCTTTTCATGCATGCAAATCGCGGCCCATCAGGCATATGAGAGTTTGCTGTCTCTCCAAGCCTTGCGCACCTAGGCAACGCCCAAAGCCAAGGTTCGTCCCTCCTGGGAACCCTTTGGTGAAGATTGCCTTACAGGTTGAGGGCACTCTGCTCTCACCTCAAAAAGTCCGGTGAAGTAGCAAAAGCTCATTTGGAGCTAGCTACGTAGTCCATTCAAAAAAATAATCCTTTTTTTATTAAATATTGAATTAGGCGTTTGTGTCCCATCTCACCTGATGGTGAGTGACGACATGAAGACAAAGATGTTGCATGCCTATCCAAGAAATACCTATTTATTCTACTTTATAAGTATTAGCATTTAGCAAGCCTTTTATAGCTGCAAGTGCGAGGTGTCAAAATGAAGTGGTTACGGGAACTTTTTTGAGTTTGCAGGTACAAGGTATTTTCTATAAGGTTCTCTGAACTCAATAACTACCGATATACAGACTTAAGTTCTAAAACGAATAAATTACGCCATTCTAGACTAAACCTGATCAGTTGATCGGCCAATTCATATGGGACGGTATCTTATTTGTGATTTTTTGTGAATTGATTGTATCTACACTTGACAGTCAACAAGCATTAAGTAGCGACTAGATCTAGAAGCGTAATTCTATATTTGGAAATGATGTTTCTAAGATACCCTTCAAATTTCCTAGAGTTTGTCACCATGCATCGGCCATTCATCTCACAATGTTATCATACAAAGCAGTAGTCTGTTTAATTTCTCTGTTAGCGTCGGATCAGCTACTAATATAACTCGTTTCTGATGTCACGTACAAACAAACATTACGCGCATTTTTATTTGCATTATATAAGAGTTTTAGCGGGCGTTAATGTGGCTAAGAGGTGTGGAAGCTACTTCAGAATTATAGACAGTACTTAAATAAATAACTTTAATTGATAGAGAAAGCTGGGTGGTTGCATCTTTGGGGACCTTTGGTAAATCATCGGTTCTTATAGGATATTTTATTTCTTTTTCTTAAATACCACAGATGTGGCACGAATTCGAAACTGTCCTCACAAATGTTTTTATTTTTAATTTAACTAATAACATAAGATTATTGTACCTATTCGTAACAAAACCTTAATAAATGTTAATTAATTAATTTTAGTTTTGTATTTTAATAGTTTTTCTTTAAGTTATTGTTCGTGTTCGCTATTAAATTTCTTTCTGCACTTAATCTTTTCTAATACATTTAATTATAATAATGAAATCTATATTTTAACCATATGAAATTCAAACATTGTCTCCACTTTACCACAACACATTATCTAGTAATAATAGCTGAAGATTTGCAACAGTTTTAACGGAAACCCTTTCAAGTTTTGATATAATTTTGCAATAAAAATGGAATTACTGTCATAGAATTCTTAAGTTTAATTGTGTAAGTGGTATTAAGTTTTCGTCAGTGTTGCCTCATGAAACGTGGGCTCTGTGAGCATAGCACAGATGACAGATAAGCTGAGATTATCCTTGATTAGAACATTGTTTTTGACAAGACTATTTTTTTTTGATTAATGAGACGTATGAAAAAGTCTCTTGCATCTGATACGTGATGGTTTTGCAAGTTTTACTTTCCTAAAGTAATTGTATCTTTATCCCATCGGAGATGTCTTACCACATTTATGATTCATAAATATGTTATTTCTCTTAAATATTTTTGTATAGAACTGTAATTTATTGGAAGAAATAAATAAATTTTATTATTATTAATTTAAATGTGAGATGGAAAAAATTACAAGTTTTGAAGATATCTTTATAGTTTACTAACAAAACTAAACTCGCAGTATTCGCAATGTTGAATAATAATAACAAATTGATAGTTTAGTTATTAGTTACTTAATTTGTAATCGGTATTTGCCAATTTATTTTCAATATATCATCTATACTTCAAATTAATCTTATGTGCATCTAAATCATTATTCTCTCCTTACATTATATACATATTTGTTCAAGCACACAAGTTGTGGAACATTCCGGTCGTAGGTCAGCGTTGCCCAAACTTATTACTATTCATCATTACGCTCCGACGCGGCGCACCACCACGTTGGGAAACTACCGGCGTTTAGTTTTTTTTACGTGCAAATTGAGCTATCTAGTAATTAAAAAAATATTGCACTGATATATTAGTCGTAGTGTATAAGCCGGCCAAGGGAATGGGCGAGAATCTAAAGAATTATATGACATTTGATGCGGTAAGTAACACTTAACGCTAAAAGTAGCTTGGTTAAATCTATCATATTATATTTGATGCCGCTAACAACCTTTTATGTTAAAAGCTTATGTTATAGGCTCAGGCAGAGCCTTATTCCCTAACAAAGTAAATAAAACCTTATACTGGTTTTATATGCCTTGTTTGGGATTGTAGAGTCAATTGATATGTATTATGTATATAATATTATTGTATGTTCCATGCTGGTCTGGGAGAAAAGGAAAAAACGTAGGATGTGCCAGCTGCTTCCCGCGCAGATCGTAAAAGCCGATCGAGGGAATGGGTATTAGGAATAATGACAATAGGCGATGTGGCTAGCAACCCATCACTATTTTAATTCCGTTCCCCACCTACCAGCCCACTAACATGCTACACGTGGCTTATTGGTTTTTATAGACTAGGGCTCTGTCTACCCCGCAAGGGAAAAAGACGTGATATTATGTATGTATGTATATTATTGTATAATAACTACTTTTTGAAATAAGGCTGTATTTAGCATAAATTCCTTTATTGTTTGCTTACTTATTTATTGTGATAGTACCCCAAAAATTTCGCAAACGTGCAAGTACACTTGTAAATTATGCCTGAAAAATAAAGCGTCTAAAAGTAACACGAGAGTCAAACATTACTTCCAGACTTTTTGCGCGTCTAACCCCATTTTGTATAATAAAAACAAAGCCTAGTTCTAGAGCTTAACTAGACTGACCGTATTTACCACAAGGTCTCCTAAAAACAGGTTTTAACGTTTCCTTTACGTGATTTAATAATCGCTAAATTCAATTATATTGGTTCGTGACAATTGCTTTAATTGGTTTCAATGCCATTGCCAATTGCATATGTGCAATTTGTGAACCATGAAAAATTATAGTCTGATTAATTACTGGTATTGATTGAAATAGTTGCAAAATTACTTATTTAGTTAATTATTACAATTATTACACAATTGTTAAAGGTGGACTTAAAGCCAGATACTTTATTTACCAGTCAAACTTTAGGTGGTGCGTAGAAAAGAAGGAAGTCAGTGCAAATAAAAGAAGCATGTAATAGACTATATTGAAGTATTATATGTACTTATTTCGCTGTAAGCATCTGCTCTAAAATAAATACAGCTTGTAATTACTTAGTTTATCTAACTGACTCCTTATTTTCTGAGCGTATTCATGGTTGCGTCCTCAGTTGAGGTGCTCTGGAGCCCCGGGCCCACTCATTCTTTTCTAATATACTTTAACTAATATCTTTTATAAACATTTCAAGAAAGAACAAAACAATCCAAAGTGGGTTGTTATTATGCAAGTCGCTGTCGTAAAAACATAATTAGTTAACTTTTATGAAAATGAAACAGTCTGTATATGTATAGGAATGAGATTTTTGTTTGTTTGTTTTCCGTGTGTGTAAGTAATAATTAAAAAAATAATTAAATATATACGGACAAATCACACAGATTGAGCTAGCCCCAAAGTAAGTTCATAAGCAAGACTTGTGTTATGGGAGACTAATTCAGCGATACTGTATTTTATAACAAATACATATATAGATAAACATCCAAGACCCAGGTCAATTTGAAAAAGATCATTTTCCATCTTGACCTGACCGGGGTTCGAACCCGGGACTATCTGTGTCACAGACCGGCGTGTTGTCCGCTGCGCCACAGAGCTCGTCAAACTTAGTAAGTGGCCAACACTGGTGTCAGATTTTTCAAGCTGCCTAAAGGCATCTGATATAGCTTAGCGACTGCCTCCAATAATGACAGCTGGGACCAACGGCTTAACGAGCCCTCCGAAGGAATGTGATGAATGAATCTTGTTCATGTTAACATAATACAAATTTCTCGAGTATTTTCCATGTCAAATAAACCAAAATTAATATCCTTGCGAGACGGGTCACTATCTAGCAATAAATAATAAGGAAATGATCAAAGCTTATGCAGAATTAACAAACTAGGCTTCATACGCCACGTAACGAATCGAGCAAAATAAATGACAGACATTCCCATGTCAGACAATTTTGATCCTTATAGCCACTATTAAAAATTTTATTATTGCATATCGGAATGATACAAATGCATATTATTACAGTGTTATGTGATATGCAATTTTCAGATCATAAAGTTTTGAAATGCTATTAATGGAGTGTACATACGTTAGCACGTATGTACACTTAATTTACTTATATTTCTAGACATTCCATAAAAGGTATCTTTGTCACCATAAAAGTCCGTTTTTACCCAACCCAGAAGAAGGTTAATGTTTTTCGCACGTATATATGTGTGTATTTACGTATACGCAAAAGTAAATATGAGAGTTGATAGTGACTTATCAACTCTCATACATATTTTATTCTACCAAGGTTGAATAAGCAATTGATAAAATTTAAACACATTTTAATCGTTGCTTCTATGATCTAATGAAAGAATTATTTAATAGAGGTAAAAAATTGCATATTTTTCAATGCCTTATAATAATGCTTCAAATACCAGATGAAAAAGAAAGTATTTGACAAAGTTATTAAATCGTATCAAAAATCGGTTAATTGGTTAAAACGTCATATAGAGCTATTAAAATGATATGCATACCAGTTTATGCATAACCTTAAAAACAAAATGCAAGTCACATTCGTATATTTCACGCCTTCTCATTGATATTGTACGTGTTAATATTAACAATGAAAATTAATTTTCCTGAACCATTGCGGATATTAAACACAAGTGTTACAATAAGGTCAATGGCTCTATGGAAGTAAGAAGGGGTTTAATTTGGCAATGCACTCGGATTCGGCAAATTGAAGGTTGCACTGCTTCTCCAAATAATGAGAGTATAGATGTACACTCATAGTAACACTCATGTAACTTGACGGTTATATACGTAGAGTAAAGGTTTTAAACAGGTAATACAGCTAATAGGCGAATAATTAAAATGGGAATATGTTCAAAAAGTGTCAATAATAATAAATATTTCACTGTTCTATTACTTTCTTGGCTAAAGGTGATTTCAGCTATGAGATAATTTAATACGGTAAATATTAGACTCTTAAAATATAATACCTCGGCTAGGGATAGAGAAAGATGGTGCAGACAAAAGGAGGCCAGCAGTGGGTTATGGAAAGCTGACAATGATCATAATGACAATGAAATAGTACCTTGTTGCTCATTCATCAATTATTAAAATATCTGTATTATAATTATTTTTTTAAAATTAGAATTGTTAGCCACTTAGTACACGAAAGACAAACAGACAATAATTAGAATTAGATTTGGCTATTTTTTTAAGGACAATGAATTAAAGTTTATAAGGTACCAATGTATTGTTCATTCTGTATTCTTTTTATTCCACACTCAATTTCGGTAAACTGAAGGCTGCACTGCTTTTGAACGGTTACAAAACAGAATGTAAAAATATTGGTTATTGGGCAGCCAGACCAGTTTGTTGGGTAACCGAGCCCGTTTCAATAAATATTAATACTCAACTCGACTCGAAAAGAGACGAGATTGGAATTGATATTTCTAGACTAGATATACAGCACATGTGTAATAATATGATATGAATATATTAAGTTATTTTAGGATTGGTTTGATTATAGCTTTGTGTCTAATTTTGGAATTAATATTTCAATATTTGATCATCACTACATATAATAAAGAAAACAGCATGGATTTTCATACGGTTTCCACCAATAGATAAAGTGATTTATGAAAAAGGTTTATAAGTATAATACATGCCTGGGCGTAGACGGGGAGGGCTGCTCGTTTAATTAACCTTATGATTTGCCAGATTTTATTCCGTTATGTACTTGGCAAATGCATTTAAACTTAAAGACCTTCTCTGAGCCTAGTTCTAGAAAATTTGTTGTCTTTACCACCGATTTTATAATTTATAAAGGCGTTTTTCTTTTTTTATGTACTCATATGTACACTCAGGAAACCACTACTGACTTTTGTTACGGTATTATTATTCGGAGTAAAAGAAACCCAGTTCAGGTTACTAACCCTGACGTGGCTAGCAACCCACAACTATTTTTATTTCTATCTATGCAACTATTAACACTCTAAACGTGGCCCTTGAATGTTAAGCTTTGTCTACTTCGTAATGGATAAAGACGTGATAAATATGTAGGTATGCATGCATTTAAACATAATAATGTAGAATTACTCTTTTAAATAAGTAATGATTGACCTATAGGTTGTTTAATCAACATTTTAGGTTATAAAACAAAAAGTATTTGAGCAGACACAATTTGAAACTAGATTGATCGCTTTAAGAGCCACTAAGTATTGCATAAACGTCGCCGGTGGCACCCAAAACGAGTATCTAAAGTCTGTACAGCACTTTCGTTACTTTCGATTTCAGCGCCGCGTCTTACTACGGCACTAAGTTTAATAGCCTGCACATTCCTATAGTAAATAACTGACTTTTAGATTTGATAGTAAAAACATTCAATCACGTCTTGATTGCATCTAAATTAAGTACGACACAGAAAAAAAATATTTATAATATAAATATAAAAATATTTTTCAATAAATTTGCTAATAATACGGTTCTTATGACTTCGAAATCTGTATCATAATTATGAATTTACGGCAATAGTGCTTTTTCCTTAACACCAATCACAACCGCTCAATAGCCCAATGCACAGATGCAAAATTTAAACTTTTTCATGGAATCCGAGCAAAGAGTTTCAAGTTCAGCATGAAAACCTTTTTCTGATTCGTAAGATTTTCCACCAGCTGCTTTTCTTTCCACGCAGATCGTAACAGTCGATCAAGAGAATGGGCTTGAATCTGTGTAATTAGGTCAATAGGTGATGCGGGACGCTACCCATCACTATTTCGATTTTGTTTTCCACCTACTTGTAGCTAAACGTGACTTTTACTTTGTGTACATTGTAAGGATGTATTTACAAATTTTTGGGTGTTGTAAAGTTATTTATATGGTTCCTTATTTAGAAGTTCAAACGTGATTTATTTTAAAAAGTCATCTCATTGCACATTCTTATATTAAATAACCGACTTCTTTATTCGGAAGAGTCATGCGGAGTGACAATTGAAAGTGAAATGGAAACAGTGGAATGTATGTCGGTTGTCGGCTACGTAACTACTGACCGATATGCGATGTCGATTGAGGCGATGGTACACAATGGGGTTTCATTGACAAACCTCAAGATGATGGCGTGATTGTTCACGACAAACTGGAGCTATGGAGCAAGGGCCTCTTCTTTACAGTATCTTAGAAAAACGTAAGTGAGCTTGGCTAATCCAGATCAAATTCAAACATTCGTTTATTCAGAAAATATGCCCTTGCTGGTACTTTTTTATGTAAAATTACATTTAAAATATCTTATTAGGTAAAATGTATTTAATTATTTACTAGCTGTTCCCCGCAACTTTGCCCGCGTGGAACAAAGGTCAAGCTCTAGACTATCTGTATACCAAATTTCTTTTTAATCCATTCAGAGTTTTGGTGAGAAAGCGAGACAAACAGACAGAGTTACTTTCGTATTTATAATAATAGTATGGATTATTCACAAGCTACAGCCTACTAGCGTTTCAGAACCGACCACTGCTAAGAAGAAACGCCGAAAGAAACTCTTTTCAACAGTATATTGTTCACGTCAAGCTAGGGATATGAAGCAAGGGCCTCTACGGTATCTTAGAATAACGTAAGTGAGCTTGGCTAATTTGGATTAAAGCAACATTGCAAAAGGCATTGTAAAATCATTTTTTTAACCATTCGCTTGGTCTATGTGATTATGTTTTTAGAGTATGGACAAAATAAGTTATTGCGATTCAAAAGATTTGGAAATACTAGTAAAGTAATTAGTATATATTCATAAGTAAAGTCATAAATATAAAGAAGTAAATTACAGAATATAGTCTATATAGTCTATCTATTCTCTTAAAACAGTTTGATATTAATGATAGCTTTTTCATTCTTCATGAGCTATAGTTAAAACAACAAAATAAATATTTGATTAGATTATGGAAATCTAATTTTGATGAATTTTGAAAATGAGACTCGGAAATACTAATAGATATATAAGCTCATAAAATTACAAATCTAGGCTTGATAGATCTCACTGGCTTAAGTTAAACAAAGCAAGTTTGTCGTTACTGAATTAGTTGGTCAAATAGTACTTCATTATCATCAATCTACAATCGTAGTGCTGACAATTTCATAGCTGGCGGAAAATCAAATTATACAGTTTATTTCGAATCGATTCGAATAAAAACCGATATTAATCGCAAATGGAGTAACTAAGCTTTTGCATTACAATGTTAAGTGCTTGTTGATGAAATATCGAATAGGTAGTTTGTAATTATTGAGGGACCAAAGTTATTTAAAATTAATGGTTTCATAACATACTTATAGGTTAACTATCCACTATTAAATTAGATTCACTAAGTGGAATATCAGATGTATAAGAACATTAATGTATAAAAATAATATTTGATAACTTCTAAGTGTCAAAATAAGCGTTTGAATAGAACAAAATATCGTTAAATAGAAAAAAATTTGAGAGTAAAATGTAAAGGCGCGTTGAAGTCTTTTACTCTACATTTCATAATTATGTTTCAAGACAATTATTATTTTTATGAAACCGCCTAAGTAGTGTAGATACTACGAGTATATTAGCCAACAACATTTTTAAAGGGTTTACTCAGCTTGTCTAAATGAACAACTTTTCCTATGGGATCAATATTTATAAATAATAAAAAAAAAACGATATATTCATCGAAATCGCCAGGTCGGTCGAAACTTTTGGTATGTAATATGTAAATGCACTTTAGGTAAACATTGAAAACTGCATCCACGTGGCGATTTTTAAAATATTAATTATTATTTAACTTCTTTAGGATAAGTAATAAATCTATATTTATTTTTTAGAACATTTTCTTTACATTGATATGTATGACATCAACTATGATACTTTGTTACGATTGTTGTTCACGAAGGTTAGGGGCGGGGCCTTTGACCTTGACCCCCCATTTCTCCATTTCACGCTTGACCGTTACTAGAATCGACCCCAAATTGGAATAATTTGGAAATAATTGAGTTGTTATGGTTACCGAATGCTCTTCGTAAGACTAAGAAAAATATATAAAATTTTTGTAAGAATTGAGACAATATGACATTAGAATTATTGTTATGGTGCTAAAGGTTTATAGGTCGACTTAAAAGCTCAAAACTTTGCCTTAAAAGCTCAAAGACTACGTTTAAACATTGCTAGAATTTATTGTTAATTTGCTTGAATTATATTTTATGTTAATTATAATTTTAAAATATCTTAGTTTATTTTTAAGTATATGACATACATATAGTTGTAAACTTTATTATTATGTCATAACCAAGATTGCAAAATAAGTTATTACTGAAACGAAAATATGCATAAAACACAAATAATCATTTGTTAATAACTTAGCACTAAGTTTTGCTCATATTGTCTCCCAAGCAATAATTATCCGTCGCGTGATTCTAGTCGTTATTTTCTGAATGCTAATAAAGTAATTCCCAAATAAGCGTGAGATAAAACATGTAAATTAAGTTTTTCAATCAAATGCGCGGGACCTCCAATACGCCACTTGAGATTCAATGAACGTACAAACAAACATACGTACATGTCATTTGTTGACATACTAAATGCACGTGGCTGTGACGTCATGACTGCAAATAGTTTTCTACGACACAAAAGTGGAGGCAAGACTGAAACTTTACGCTGAATTGAAAGGAGTAAAGACCTTGATTTTGTACTGAAAGTTATGAAACATTGTGGTTTTTGACAAGTTTTAGCGGAAAAAAATAATTTGTGAAAAATTCTGAAATTTTACGTTACACTGAATAAAAAAGTTTGGTTACTGAAAATTTTATATGTGACATTTCATGGCATAGCCTCTAAAGAGTTCAGCTAAAAATGTACAGTCAAAAATCCTGAAAAACCACAAACAAACACAACACAAAAAGTAGAGTTAAACGAAAAATTCAAGCCAAAACTTTCGAAGTAATCGAAATCAGTTTTCTATAGTGGTAGTGTCGAAACGCGCCCAATGTCGGGCGGCGAGGTTGCGCGGTGTGGCAACCGATTGCATTGATTAGTCGGCTAATTATGATTAGATATGGCACTAAATATCACCAATATGCCACCATGTGTCACTATGGGTCACTGTTCGTGTTTCGGCGTTTCATAACGAGGCGGAAACTGTTATGCAAGCGGCCGAGTTGTGTGTTGTGCGGGTACGTTACCAAGCTGGCCGGTGAGTGGGAACTGACTTGAGACAGCACTGGTTTCAGACACGGATGATTGTCGGCACGTGCGTGCGGTAGGAGCGCGCGCGAACGAATGTCTTTCGGACGGCGGCGCCGGCGTCGCCTCTAGACGCCTTCCCCTCCCGGCCCCCGCAGCCTCTCACATTTTCAGAGCCACCCCGTTTTTCTCAGTTTCCTGCCGAAGTAGGATAACTAATTAGTCATAGTCTTGAGGTGTTAGGTCATTCGAATATTACGTTATAGTTGTGTTTGTGTAATGAGTTATTATTTTCAGCAGTTGTTTGCTTACGTTACAAGCAATATTTTTTTTTTATTGCTTTTATAGTAAAACGAATTCTTTCCTCTCTAACCCTGGCCAGTATAGAGAATGTAAGCCAAACCTTCTGACTGCTCTGACTAATATATGGCTCTTGTAGTACAGAGAGGGTCGTGCTCCTGCAATGTAGACTAAAAACCACCTGATTATAATGATGATATATTTTTATTTGGTACTTAAATCCATTTAATTTACCCTTTATACATACATATGTTATAAGCGTTATCCATCATTTCCATGCGCGTGATAAAGCTCTTACTGAGCTTGATGATATGTACTAAGAAAAGCGCAGAATGAAGTGTGTTGTAATATTATAGAATGTTAACAGCTCACGATCAAATATTCCCGGATTCAAAGAAGTAAACTAAAGTAAAAACTTTTTACTAGACGACGTCGGTTGTAAAGTATGTTCTAATCCTTCTTAAATTTCTGCGTGTATCTTTAACTTACTTTTTCTTTACACGTTCTATACATAGATTTTTTTGTAAAATTCTCCCTTGCTCTCTTTTGTCGATCTCCAGAGGAAGTTAACATATCCTTATCTCATTTGTGGTCTTCAAAAACGCCTGTGTTCGGGTACCTGTATGTAATTCGTAATTCGGTCTAGGCTAAGATGAGATGCTACGAATATTACAAACAATGTTTTGTCCGCGATTTCGCGGAAATTATAGTCTATTTGCTATATCTGATAGAAATTATGTTATTGTTAGATTTAATCAAAATGTGTAACAGTATTTCTGAATTTCTTATATCAAAAATAGATTTACTTAAATACATTTAGTTATTTTATGTTAATTACAAGTTTAAAAAAAAAAACTAAAATGATAGATTCCAAAAAGAAAAAAATCTTGGATAATTTTGATAGGGACGCGGGAGCTAGCCTCACTGTTACTTGTGAACTTGTGTCGTAGGATACTGACTCAACAACGATATATTTTATAATATATACATGTATAGGTAGATAAACATCTAAGATTCAGGCCAATATAAAAAATGTCATATTCTATCTTGACTTGAACTGTGCGGAACCCGAGATCCTGCAATTTGAAGGTGCTTGCGGTAGCACTAATCAATCAATAAATAAGGAGGTCCTCATATCTAGTGAATCGTCTAAACATGTGCCAAGATAAATCCTGGTATGGTCGCCTCAGCCACAAGAAGTCCAGTGCTGGACATGGGCTTCCCCCAAGGATTTCCATTATAGCCGGGGGTTTTGCCATACTGACCTCACTGGACAGACGGGTTGGTAAGCGCAGTTTGTTTGGCTTATCACCGACGCCGCTGCTCATCGAAACCATTTTTAAGTGAAGAAAGAAAGTACCCACCCACTCCGTTCGATGTCCGTTCGTGCCAGTCCGTTCGACTTCCCCTGGGCAACCTGGAAATCCCTAAACCGGCTACGAGCCGGCGTTGGGAGATGTCGAGAAAACAGGGTCAGGTGGGGTTTCTCTACAACCAATTTTTGTGACTGCGGTGCCGATCAGACCATGTCTCACCTTCTGTCGTGCCCAAACTGCCCCATTACTTGCACCGTACAGGACCTTAATGAGGCCAACGACAGGGCTATCAGCGTGGCCAAATACTGGTCGAAAGATATTTAATAGAATGAAACCATTTCGATTCGATAAGAAGAAGAAGTGAAGAAAGAGAGTGTGAGTGTGAGTTTGTCTGGGGAAACGAGACAAAGGTATTTGGGATGCTACTTGATCAGATGGATTGACCGGACAGGCAGTTGAGGGTTACATACATAAATCCTAAAAGTGTGTGAGACTGATATTAATTGTGAGACCATCATTGTAACCACATTTAAAGCAAATAAATAAACGTTGAACTCAAATAAATTAGGATTCCGAGAATAGTCTGCAAGCAGAGTCACAAACAAAAGTTAGTTTAATATATGATGATGTAAAAAGTGAAAGATATGCACTTGGATGTCTCCAGACAGCTGATGCAATCAGAATGTTGGCAACAGGTCGTACGTCCTAACACCACAGCTGATAACACTCTCATTAACATAGACGAATACATTGCAAGGAACATACAATGAATATTTACGGTTAACAAACGTGGAGACTTTCGTAAATTGTAATAAAACCGGCTGAGCCAGAGTGAGATTTGTACACAAAGGGTTCCGTACCATTATGAAATATTTAGCTACAAAATCTCAATACACTTTTGTATGAGGCCTTTTATTTTTTGTTTTGACAGCGCCAATATAATTGAGTACAATTTTGTCAATAAAAACCTGTCCGTTCTTTAAAGGGGTGACTCAGCACGTCAATATGAACAACTTTTCCCATGAGACAAACGCTGGAAATTCGAAGAATTTTGTCATTTCCATACATTAGTGTTCAGCTGACCGGGCAAGTTGTATGAATATATTCATTTTATTTTAAAGTTGTTCACTTTGTCGGGCTGATTCAACACTTTGATGATTGGACAAGATTTCATTAACTATTGTATATGTACATATTCTGTGAAAATGTAAAGTCTCTTCTAAAACCCGATGAAAAGATACAGCCCTGTGTCATGGGGAAACCCAAGAAGTGCTGGTGTGATGTCGTTAAGGAGGATATGTGTGTCACCGATCTCATGGTGCAAAGGACCATGCGAATTGGAAAACGAAAACCTGGAAACCGGACCCCGGCCAAAGCACTCCAGCTGAGAATACAACCAGGCAAACGCTTAAATGAGAGAGAGAGAGACCCCGTAATAGACGGACGGAGAGAATTAGTAAATGGTTATGTACGGAACCACAAAAACTATTATTTATCACGAGTGCTGTTTGACAAGCAAACTCTTGTGATTAGTTAAACATTTCAAAATTATTGATGTTCACTTCTGTTGACAATGCCAGCAAAGGGCTTCTGTATTTTTGTAATAGGTGTCCAACGTGGTACGTGATTGCGATGCTCTTTGGTGCGAATTTTATCCCACTGCCTCTTTACATGTGTGCTTGTTTCGCATAGGTACAACGTACCCAAAAGACGTATTTTTGTGTATATTCAGTAATAAGTTAAGTCGCTCGCCTCTTCTTATTTTATAATTAATTAATGTTGAACACCCGAAACTCTACGGCTACGCCCGTGGGTACGTGACATACATGACTAATAATTCAAATGGGAGTATTATGTTCACTACGGGAGTTACCGCGATTATTTTTGAGTTCTGTCTAATATTTCGACAACATTGCAGCTGCCATTTTCACAGACTAACTGAAGAGACTGCGGTGGTGGATGTTGAGCTGTCAAGGGAAACCGTATCGGTCTACCCTCTTTCTTTGTCTTTTATTACACAGGTTTTTACACACAACACTGACGGTGTCCATTCGGGAATTGTTCACTGATGCGCGCGTACACTTTTTACACAACTCAATCACAGGGTTCCATGTACCCGAAAGCTTGAAGCCGTCTTCCTGATTGAAATTGGGATGCTTCTTAATTGCAATCGCTTCCCTAACTAGCCGGGGTATAAAGTGGCGTTCAGTTGCAAGTACTTTCGGCTGGTGTAGGTCGATCCAGTGATTGGTCTCTGCTTGTGATAGATGCTCCGCTATGGCAGACTTCACAATATCCCTGTTTTTAACTGCGGGAGATCAACAGACAAAACAAATGGGAGTATCAACAGATTTGTATTGCTATTTTGGTCTCGTAAGCAGGCATTGTCAAACATAACAATAATTGTATGTATTAGAATGAACCAGCTGCTCCTCTTTCTGCACTTATCGTAAAAGCCGATCGAGGGAATTGCTGAAAATTAAGGACGTACATTGTGGTGTCACATCATCATGCAACCTCCTACAGACTTATTTGCTAACTTTGGATTACCACGGTGTAATTTCTTGTAATTGTCTATTTTAATTGTAGATAAATAAACCGTAATTGATGTTGAAGTGACCATCAAAATGTTGTTACCACTGTTATTGTGAAAAATAAGCAAATAGGTCTGCTGGAGGTTGACTAACTTTTTTAAAATATTTTTTTTATGATGTGACATTGTTAACTTGTCAATTATTTACACTATATTAAATTTCATAAAAAAAACGTGTTTATGGTGGACCTATTTAATTGGCAAAAGCACATTATTAATTCACTAATTACATCTTAACTAATATAATATATGCCAAAGTGTTCATACTTGTTTGATACACTTTCACGTCCTTAATACTGAAACGATTGTCATGAAATTTTGCATACCGTTGTTAACGTACCTATAGCCTAAACGGATTAACCGATTTTGAAATAATCGTTAAATTCATATTCTTCCCCGGAGTATCATATGCTATGAACTGTCATGAAAAATGGCAGCTGGGTTTTTTTTGAAGAATGCCACTTGTTCATCTCTTATTTTCTAGGTTCCCCAGGGATGGACATTATCGCGTGTGCGGCCGCGAGCGAAACATAGTTTAGAAAAAAATTAGCTCAACCTTAGAATTCTAAAGCATTTTTATTACGAGCATAAAGTAACTACAGTTGCAGTATAAGCTGTGGAAAATAACCGCAATTAAAGCTTAACTGAGTTGACACAAAGTGACCCGGAATGATATCTTACATCTACTCGCAAATATATTACATCACAGAACACTCCACTTACGCGTAATGTGCTTATGGAATGCTATAACTTCATTTTATATAATTTAAGGTTTATGTCTTTATTGACCAAAATTATTTTGGTGTTTCCAAATTACCCCCTATCTTATAAATAAATAATTATAAACATATATGGACAAATCAAACAAATTGTGCTAGCCCCAAAGTAAGCTCGATATTTAATATAAAATACTTCTTTTTCTTCTTCCTCATCTTATCTTACTTTATGTGGGGTCGGGACATCTTGTAAGCTTCTTCAATTTTGCTCTTGTATAATGGAATACTAACTCAACGATATTTTATAACAATTATATATAAACACCCCTATAATTATAGATAAACACCCCAGCTCGAGGTTAATCACAAAAACATATTTTTTCCTAACCTGAATTTAAAATTGCCTTATGACCAGGCAATTCCGTCAGGGTTCTGCTAGTGTTTTTATATTGCTTAGTCTGTGTGAGGTCAACTTTAAAATGACCTCAACCTTAAATCTATTTTCTTCCTCTGTCCGGTGACTATAAGTTTTTCTAAGCTCGTAAGCTTTTTGGCAATGTAAGCAAGGTATCGGAAAGCTGAATTTATACACGAGTATGCATAACTTCTGACCTTTTAAAAATTATTTCTGGCCAGTTTGTGTTCTTCACATTACTAAAAATAAGAATAGTAACATGTGCTTCTAGTATTAAATTTCAAATTCTTAAATATGAAATTGGTACACTGCATTTATGATCTAGGTTACCACACCGCTCCTCGAAAATATACTACCATTTTGTTGACATACATCTTTGTCAGAAACTGAGTTGACATAAATTCTTCCAAAAAGTTATATCTTCGCGATGCAATAATATTGCGTCAGAAAATACTCGACTTACGCATAATGTGCAATAAGTTGCGTTTAATATTATAATTTAAAAAAAAATCAGCTCACGTTTTTATCGTGATCTCATTACAATGATCTTAACTCAGTTTCAAAACCACTTACTTAAATATAATGAGTAGCTTAAACAATAATATAGCTTATTCTTCTTTCTTTTCTTTTTTCACATTATGGCTTTTACCGAGATTCCCGTGATTCTGCCAGTTTAATGAGATACCAGTTATTGGTGTTGTAGTATAGTTTTTAACAAGTGGCATCAAAGATGGCATACGTTCTTTGATAGCCTCTTGGGAGATTCTGGTGACAAATCTATAAGAGTCCTTATAATAGTCTACTTTAACTATTTCACAAATTGTTCTTGAGCTCAAGCATTTATAACACCAAACTACACCAATTTTATATAAGTACACAAAAATCAATTTTCACAATCGTCCAAGGCAATCTCCAGCTGCACCCTTAACTTTCCACCACAAACTCAGCTTATTCATGTTGTCAGAATGGTCAATCTATTATAATTATTTATGATTCTTGTCTTGTTCTTCTTCTTCACCTTATTTTATTTATTATGTGGGGTTGAAACAGCATAAGAGTATCTTCTATTAAAAATTAAATAAAAATGTTTGTTTCGGAATTGTGAAAACTGGCTATTAAGCAAATAATGGCTGCCACATTTGCGGCTATATTTCAAAATCATCATCATCATAATTTGTAATTCCATTATTACCTAGCAAAAGTCATCCCTTTAAATACCCCTTCCCTACTCATACATACATACTGACACATCTTTTCCCTTGCGGGGTAGACAGAGCTCAGGTCTATAAGACCTTAAGTCACGTTTAGCATAGTGATAGGCGTGGATGTAAAACGGAATTAAAGTAGTGATGGGTTGGTAGCAGCATCGCCTATTACCATAATTCCTTAGATTACCACCCATTACCTCGATCGGCTTTTACGATCTGCGCAGGAAAAGAATCAGCTGGTATAATCTATATTTTTTCGTTACTCTTAGACCAGCATAAATAAATATATAGGGACATATCACACAAATTGAGCTAGCCCCACAGTAAGTTGTGAACTTGTGTCGCAGGATACTAACTCAACGATACTATGTTTATAATATTACTTATATAGATAAACATCCAAGACCCAGGTCAATCTGAAAAAGATCGTTTTCCATCATGACCTGACCGGGGATCGAACCCGGGAGCCCCGTGTCGCAGGCAGGCGTGGTAACCACTGCACCACGGAGCTACATGGAAGAGAAACTTCTCTACTCGTACTTAACAAAGTCCATCCATTTCTTCGTAGGCTTTAATCGACTTTTGGATCCATCCATTATCATCCAAAGTCCTTCTCGAAACATCCTTTCCTTCCTTCTCACCCCTTGTCCATACCAACCTTATGTATAGCTGTTCAACTTCTAAGTTATTTGCGCGACTTGCATAATATGTGTTCTTGCTAACGCTAGTTTTTAATTCCAAGCTTATTATTTATTCATAAATAAATAAATAAATATATACGGACAAATCACACAGATTGAGCTAGCCCCAAAGAGTAAGAATTGTGTTATGGGATAGGGGAATGTTGGCGACGCACGTACCTCCTTTCTCTACCTCTTTTTTAATTTTTTTTACAGCTTGTCAGCTGATCGGCTCTTTTTTCCTTTTCTGTCAAATCTTATTGAGTAACATAGTGTCTGTTTTTAATACAAATATTTCGACTTTTGTTTGAGTTTATCTTAGTCTACACACCTCCCGCCCAGCGCCAACATTCTCAACGATACTATATTTTATAACAAGTACATATATAGATAAACATCCAAGACACAGATCAATTTGAAAAAGATCATTTTTTAACTTGACCTGACCGGGGTCGAACCCAGGACCATCCGTGCCACAGGCCGGCGTGTTGACCACTGCGCCACGGAGCTCGTCGTTATTAGAAACTAGTTACAGCAATTTATATGGTACAAAAAATTAATACAATTTAAATTGGCGGATGTTGCTATGAGCATTCTTTTCCTCCCAGTTAACCATAAGAAAAAAAAAACAGAGGAAGCTTTGCGGCACAAAAAGTAAACAGATTAAACAAGTTTCTATAACAATATATATTTAAAATGTATCTAGGTGTACTAAATGAAAAAAAAAATTTGCTATGGTTCTTTTTTTTTTTTTTTAATTAATATATACGGTGGACAAATCACACAGATTGAGCTAGCCCCAAAGTAAGTTCGAGACTTGTGTTATGGGATACTAACTCAACAATAGAATATTTTATAACAAATACATATATAAATAAACATCCAAGACCCAGGTCAATCTGAAAAAGATCGTTTTTCATTTTGACCTGACTGGGGATCGAACCCGGGACCATCCGTGTCGCAGCCTGGCGTGTTGACCGCTGCGCCACGGAGCTCGTAAAAATTAAAATACACGAAAATAAATCTATCTGTATTAATTTCGATTCTATGCTAAAATTGTGTTGGCCCCATGCTTTTTTAATGTTATTGACCTCCAATTTAGAGCACAGAGAAAAAGTGCAGTGTGAAAAATGTGTCAAGTGCTTGTCGGTTACGCGTTGATTTGCATTTTGGTTATGGGTTATGACCAAAAAAGTACTGTGATGAAAAAACTAGCTAGACGATTGAGTGAGGAAATTGGCAAAATGGTGGCATCTGAGATACACTCTCAGACTAGTTTAGGTGTCCCAAACATATACCTTCCACGCTAGTCTGGGAAAAAAGAAAAAACGTAGAATGTATCAGCTGCTTCTCTTCCCACGCAGATCGTAAAAGCCGATCGAGAGATGGGCGTCAGGAATCATGTCAATAGGCGATGCGGCTAGCAATCAAGCAAGCTTTGGCTTTTATAGACGTGGGCTCTGTCTACCCCGCAACGGAAAAGATGTGATTGTATGTAGGTAGGTACAAACACACACCTATATAAATTGTTACAGTTTACAATTTTTAATGTAATTAAGATGGTTGTTTGAATACATTATTATTATTGAAGAATAGAAGTCACCTGTTGCTTCTAAAGGAAAGATATATTCATTGCTTTAGTCGTAATATGATGTACATGCCATACTCTAGGTGATTTTGACCTCTGACAACTTTTATCCAAATTTTCAAGTCAATCAATTGAGTAGTTGGTGTGAAAGCATAAGAAATAAAATGACTTTCGCATTAATAAGGAAGAATAGTAAATTTTATGAATGTGTTTGATCGGGAAATCCAGGATATGAAGTTTATCTCTTCTGCTTGTAGAGTTAACATGCAATGAATCACGTTAATTTATTGCTTGGCTTTGGAGACTGTATACAGCTTCAAACTTAACTACCGACATTCATTTACGAGGGTGATTCAACCTATCAAAATAAACAACTTGTCATAATGTACCAAGAATCAAGATTTATTTATTTAAACCTTTATTTACCAAAGAAAATGGTAAAAAAGATAGACTTCATCCCAATAGCATGCTGAATATTTACATGAAAATGTCGAAAAAATTTAAATTCCCGATGTTGGTCCCATAGGAGAAGTTGTTCGTTTTGATGGGCTGATTCACCCTTATGAGATAATGTGGATGATTAATGTACGCGATATATGTATATAGTTGAGCTCTTCCGTGGTCCAGTGGTTAAGGCATTTGCCTTGTTGACCCGGCGGTCGTGGGTTCGATTCTCACGGGAAGCATACTTCGTTAAGTTGTTACCAGTTTGGTTAGGACATTGCAGGCATGTACCCCCCGATGGTTCCCATCTTGTCGCGATGGGGGGCTCTAGTAGCCGCGGTCTCGCCACCCGCGGTGAAGCTAAGAGGAACCGGGCGGAAGGCGCTCGAGGAGGGTCTGGGCAACCCACCTCGCGCCTGACGTAGAGGAAGACAACCTCTTTAAAAAATTAACGGAGGAGGCCCTCACATTGAGTGGCCTGGCTGTGGGTGAAGGGGGTGTACTCTCCCTTCACCTACAATCGTAGTTGGGGTCGCGGGGGAAGAGGAGTGCCGGTATTCCGGTGCGCCGCTCTCCCTGTCCTCCGCGACCAAGCGTGGCCGTGGCGCTTGACGCGGCATCGGTGGGGCCGCAGGGGAAGAGGAGTGTTGGTATGGCGATGCGCCGCTCTCCCTATCCTCTGCGGCCGATTTGGAGATGGCCTTGATCAGTCTCTGCTGCGCCTTGATCTGTGGTCCTAATCGGCGGAGACTGATCAAGGCAAAAGTGAGGGCCAGTTGGGTGGCGGAGGCGGGACTTCGTCACTTGACAGATGGCTCTCGAGTTGGAGGGGCGTGCTCGGGTGTCAGGCACGACCTTCGGGGGCGGGTTGTCGCGGCCAGGGGCCTATGAGCCCTTGATCGCGATAGCCCGCCCGGTGTAGGTGGCCGCTCCGATCCCTCTGCTGTCACTTTGTGACTAAGAGGGAGTCGTGAGCGTGCCTTGGAGGGGTCGCTAAGCGCGACCGCCGCGCCGGGGCTGTGGAGCGAGAGTAGCACACGCCCCCGGCACATAGCGGCTCAGTAGTGACACCGTGGAGTTTAGTGGCCACACCAGATAACCGCGCGTGGCTTACCGTAGCCAGTGCGGTATCCGAAGGGATTCTCCACGTTAAAAAAAAAAAAAAAAAAGGACATTGCAGGCATGAATCACCTGATTGTCTGATAAGAAAAATGATTCCGTGCTTCGGAAGGCACGTTAAGCTGTTGGTCCCGGCTGCCATCTGGTAGTCGTTAAAAGAACCATGTCAGAGGCCGAGAGGTGGTTCCGAAGAACTCTGACACCAGGGTGTGTATGGTGGACTGACCGTGTCACCTACACGAAATGATGATGAGCTTCAATGTTTGATTGTTTCTTCACTAAGTATAACCAATGAGTTGATATGTTGAACTATAAATTCATTAACTACGAAACTGGGTTTTCCTGGATGCTACTTGACGTAATTACTACTCATTTCCGTTACGATTCAATACAAACCACGATTTGCATAAAAAGGAAATAGTCTTAGATTGGATTGGTCATTATGACTTGAAAGTACTTAGTCGTTTTAAATCAATTAAATGGTTTTTAAATAGCATTACAATGCTCGGTTTATTATTAAAATTGAAAATATGTGATGAAAAAGAATTCGCCACAGGTAGGATTCGAACCCACAGCTCTTAGGTCTGCGCCCTAAGTGTGCTACCAACTACACCACCTTGGCTTCGAATCACCGTGTCGAATTCTCTCATCACATATTACCCCGTAGGGTATAACGCATTCGAAGCATGCGTATATCTTCAATACCTCGACATCGTGTAAGTATATGACATTTCATGATCATTGCTTCAAGATATAAAAGTCTGAAAATCCAACAGAGCTAAATAATGTCACATTTCGTTATAAATCAAATAACCGATTAAGGATGTCATCGATTTATTCCTATTCGAACTAATATTTAAAATGCGAAACTGAGTTTGTTTGTGTGTTTATTCATTTGTTTGTTTGTTACGCTTCGATAGCTAAGGTACTGATCCAATACTTATGAAATTTTGCATCAGGAAGCAAAGATTTTAAATTTTCACAGAATATGTACTCCAATTGCCGCTTTAACAATAAAAAATAAAAACATAGTAAAGTTAATTATTAATGCATGCGAGAAACGAATTTTTTAAGTGTTTTTTGTAGTTAAATACCCAAAGGGTGATGGCACAGAACCCTTCGTATGAGACTGACTTGCAAATTTTTTTTAATTGTTTACTTTTCTTGCCTTGACATAAGCTATACAATACAATATAATATCTACAATACAAAATAGCTTATTGCGCCAAAGTTAAAACAACATACAAAGGAACATAGTTACAAAACATAACACAAACGCGGACTTATTTTTATGTGAATATTTTATTTTTTTACATGTCTGCATCATGGGTTTATTTTTCATTGTAAAATAATTACCCAACGAAAAGACTCTGTGTAAATTTGTTGTCCTTATTTTACAAATGTTAAGTGTTCAAAAATATTTTGTTTTGTCTGCGGCCTAGACAATCTAAATTTCAAATAGCTAATATTACATTTACTAATTTATTTCTAACAACTGTTTTTTTTAATTATTCTAAAATAATTTGAAAAATGCATCACCATACATGTCTATGAATGTTGAAAGTAGGAGTGTCAGTTTTAGGGTTCCGTACCAAAAGGTAAAAACGGGACGCTATTTACGAAACTTCAATGTCCATCTGTCTGTCAGTCACCAGGCTGTATTTCATAAATCGTGATAACTTAAAAGTTAAAATTTTAATTCACTTTGTTAGGTACATATAATAAAACCAAAGAACTCGGATATTTGTAATTGAGTCCTACTATTAATACCTATCTTTTTTATTTAAGCGTTTTCCCGTTTGCATTCATGCAGTACGATTTAGCATAAGCATTAATAATTATAAATTTTATTCCCGAAGAATAATAAAGAGCATAATATTTATTTTATTTTCTACCATCCTGTTATGGCTAATCTCTCGAGACGAGACGAGCTCCGTGGCGCAACGGTCAACACGCCTGCCTGTGCCACGGATGTTCCCGGGTTCGATCCCCGGTCAGGTCATGATGAAAAATGATCTTTTTCAGATTGACCTGGGCCTTGGATGTTTATCTATATAAGTATTTATTATAAAATATAATATCGTTGAGTTAGTATCCCATAACACAAGTCTCGAACTTACTTTGGGGCTAGCTCAATCTGTGCAATTTGTCCGTATATATTTATTTAAGATACGAAGTAAATCATCTCTGATATTATTGAAATGAGTTTTAAAACAAAATTTACATGATTTCTGTCAAGAATTTTGAATTTTCCGACTAGAATAATGTCTAATATGAGCAACGCCCTATAAGATGATGTAGAAAATTCGCGGACATGACTTATGCTTTTTTTAAGGACTATGTAGCTGGCACCAAGTGAGCTTTTGCTATTTTACTGGACTTTGGAGATGAGGGCAGAGTGTCCTTAACCTGTAAGACAAACATCACCATAGGTCCCCAGGAGAGGCGAGACTCGGCTTTGGTCGTTGCCTGTGTGCGCGAGGCTTGGAGAGACAGCAAACTCAAATATGCCTGATAGGCCGCGATTTGCATGCATAGAAGGGTCGAGCTGATGAGCAATGGCAAAGCCTTTGGTGAGCAGCAACTCTCATGTTTCGTCGTATG
This sequence comes from Rhodophaea formosa, assembly GCA_963082605.1. Lineage (NCBI taxonomy): Eukaryota > Metazoa > Arthropoda > Insecta > Lepidoptera > Pyralidae > Rhodophaea > Rhodophaea formosa. The sequence continues at coordinate 13,460,317 of OY720222.1, read as the reverse complement.
GGCCGAAAGGACTTAAGCCGGCGGCCTTAGGTTTATGTATGACGAGCTCCGTGGCGCAGCGGTCAACACGCCTGCCTGCGACACGGATGGTCTCGGGTTCGATCCCCGGTCAGGTCAAGATGGAAAATGATCTTTTTCAGATTGACATGGAAGGACGTTTATCTATATATGTATCTGTTATAAAAATATAGTATCGTAGAGTTAGTATCCCATAACACAAGTCTCGAACTTACTTTGGGGCTAGCTCAATCTGTGTGATATCTCCGTATATATTTATTTATTTATTTATGAATCTGTCAACTGAGTTAGCGCGCTTAAATCCTGTGAATTCCTGAGCTTCGAATATCTTCACCATATCCCATTCATCTTATACGCATGAAGTCCACTATTACAAAGTTGGTAGTTTTTAATCATTCAAATTTTTTTCTCAATATTGTATAGGATTCATCATTCATCATCATTTCAGCTACAAGTAGCCCTCTACTGCACTATATGCCTCCCCAATATGTGGGATTTAGCCATACTTACACGCTTAGTAGACGGGTTGCTTAGCCGTGTGGTTCCTGGCAGAGTAGAATAGGACCACTCCAAGTCTTCCCGTGGATGTCGTAGAAGGCGACTTAGGAAACACAAGCTAAACAGAGCGTAAATACATCAAAGATGCCTCTCCAACCCGTCTGGCCAGCGTGGAGAGTGTAGGCCAAATCCTCTGACTGCTCTGGTTAATATTTGACTCTAGTAGTACAGAGAGGGTCGTGCTCCTTTAGTGGAGACAAACAAAGACCTGATGATGAGACGGGTTGGTGAACGCAGTTGATTTGCTACGCTGCTTCTCATCAAAAACGTATTTAAAAGAGGATAGGGTAGAAGTTTGTTCAACTGGAAGAATTGGGTAAAGGGATGCTACTTCTCGGCAGGGTTGGGGAAAAGCAAGTAGCAGCTAAGGAGGCCAGGTGCATGTATCTAATGCAATACCTGCAGGATAGGCAGTTGAGGATGACACCCCTGTTCGTAGTTTAGGATTGTCAAATGCTTAAAAACCCTTATAATATACATACTAAAAGAATTTTCACGTAGTTGTCATAATTCAACCTAGCTTAGCTAAAGCTAATATTTGTTTCATTGAAATGGGTTTTTTAAATGTGGGAATAATATTATAATATTCTTAAGGCGCTCTTATAGTAACACTAGCGCCACCCAGCAATTAAATTCCTTAAATCATAAATTGTATCGAATTTTAAAAATCTAACAAGTACAAAACTACTAAATTACTTATAGTATTTTTTGTTTATTACAAGTAATTTACTAGTGCCAAATTTAAAGAAAAAATCGGTTAACGCCAAAAATGGCCACTTTTGGCGTTAACCTGTTTTTCTCTTATTTTATCAAACGAATATTAGTGAAAATGAATACAAAAATACTACAAGTAATTTACTAGTTATGTACTTGTTAGATTTTTAAAATTTGATATAATTAAGGATTAAACGAATTAATTGCTGGGTGGCGCTAGTGATACTATAGGAGCACCTTAATAGGTTTATTTATTTTTTCCTTTTGTGCCAAATAAACATTTTCTTTCTTTCTTTCAAATGAAAAATAATCATTATTCAATAATTAAATCGAAACCCGCTTGGATGAATCCACAGGCAACAGCTAGTTGTATACATAATCATGAAAGATTTCGGAACATCCGAAAATGGAAATGTCACAGAGCAAAATATTCAAAGGATTCACGTAATAATTATGGTAATTTACTGTGTTTTTGTAGAGCTAAATGGTTTTTAATTTTAATAAATTACATCAATTATGTCAAAAGTAGATCACTTAATGTGAGCACTTTTGGTGCAGTTACATTTGTATGTAAAAAATTGTGTAATAATCTTTGTAAAATATGACCCAAATCCCCTAAAGTTATAATGTACTCTATTTTGTGTTCGGAGCTAAGACGTATTCGACGACTTTTGTAATCTCTGCAAAGGTATAATTTACTCGTAAACATTGTTGAATTAACTGGGTGTCACTCTTTCACGCTGGATTGGGAGAAAGGAAAAAAAATAGAATGTACCAGCTGCTTCTCTTCCCGTGCAGATCGTAAAAGTCGATCGAGGGAATGGGCGTCAGGAATCATGTCAATAGGCGATGCGGCTAGCAATCCATCACTATTTTGATTCCGTTTTCACCTACAAGCTCACCTACATGCCAAATGTGGCCTTAAGGTTTTACAAACCTGGGCTCTTATACCCCGTAAGGGGAAAAGACGTGGTAGTACGTCACAAGTTATTTTAAAAGAAATATAAGCACGACTACCCTAACCCTAACCTATCTAACCTAGCATGTAAAGTACATAAAACGAAGTGTAATATTAGACACCTTTAGGGCACCATAGCGCTCCAGCTGAGGATGCACCCGGACTTCTTCTTCTTTTCGAGTGAAAATGGTTTTTATATAACCATATTATATATTGTTTTATACCGAAAGGATCAGCTGATCTGCGTTACCGACCAACCGTCCTCGCAGATCGTTGCCCAGGATGCAACCGGTAATGCATTATTATTAAGGCGCTGTAATTCACACACTGCCGTAAAACGTCTATTTTTTCGTCGCGCAGTTAGCCTTATTTTTCATGGAATACTAGCATGAAAAAAATATGAAGTACAGTTCAAAGATCAAAATAAATGATTACATTAAAATATTTAAAAAAAAATATTTAAAACCTAGGAAAATAAAATGGCAAAAATCTATTTAAAAAAAAAGGGTTTCGTCGCGCATTACTTGATATTTTCAGCGATAACTACCATTTTTTTACTTCTATAAAAAGTAAAACTTACTGGGCAAAATGGATACCTAAAAATATTACAATATTTGGTTATAATTAAGGAATTATTAAATTAAAACCGTCAAGAAGCGGCCGAAATGACAGATACGGGTTCGAACTGAGATCGCCTACCGGCATCGCCGCATCGCATCGCTACCAGTACGTACTATTATCGCGGGATTACCATTACGTACTATTATTATAAGGTGTTACAGCGCCTTAAACTAAAGCCTATCACATGAACATACTGTTTTCGCTACACTGTGGCGGGAGAGGTCGGTAGTTGAAGGCCTGTGATTGCGGCAATTGGCGACCACTTGCTAATTGCATTAAAATATCTTATTGTTTATCACAGTTTCTTACACCCTACTCGGGCCTGTAGACTGCCTTGACTCAGATTGATTTAAAAAAATACCCTAATAGTGTCTAGGACGCTATCGGAGCACTATGTTAATTCAATTTACTATAAAACAGTCTAGTAATTAATTACAACCAACCGTAAAAGTATTCAACAAATCATCACAGCTTTAATGCTATCATAACAGCGGAGCCGTGTGTCCCAGCAGAGTAGAATATAACGACTCCAAGTCTCTCCGTGGATGACGTAGAACGTGACTTAGGAAAGAAGCGAAGTCCTGCCCGCGTGGAATTTTTTCTCCATTTCTTATTTTCTTTATTTAATATAAAGTATTGTATGGCTTCCTACACATAAGTTGATTTCCAAATTCATTGCAAAATGAGTTGAAATCAAATACCGCACTTGTAAAAGTGGGGTAGTTGTGTTGGGTGACGCAAGCCTAGATGCGTGTAAGAGGAATGGGATATGGTGGAGAAATTCGGCGCCGGGGCATGAAGCGCGGTGGCGTAATTGGCAACGCATAGATCGTACTGAGATCTAGACGCAGGTTCAAGTCCTGCCCGCGTGGAATTTTTTCTCCATTTCTTATTTTCTTTATTTAATAAATAAGGTAAAATAGCATTGTGAATGCAAAGTAAAATCCCATATAAAGTAAATCTTATAAACATCAAAGAAAACTCTTTCCTCTCGCTAGAGTGGAGAGAGAGAGGCCAAATCCTCTGACTGCTCTGGCCAATAATGGCCCTGGTAGTACAGAGAGGGTCGTGCTCATGCAGTGGAGACTAAAAAGAAACCTGATGGTGATGATGAATAGTGCTATAATTTAAAGTTTAATAATTGTTGTATATCGCGAATAACAGAAAATAACTTAATTTACGTAATTATAGAGACCTGTGCGAATTCGTATGTATCAATGTCATTGGATTGATTTCAAAATAAGCTGAGAACCACTTTTACCACGCATTCATTTTGTTCATGTATTGTATGTAGTCATATGTTTATTACGGATCTATCAAAATAAATAACACTTGGCTGTAATCTTATTAATGGTAATATTAACTAACCGCTTGAACAGTTTAAGATTTAAGTTTTGTAGTATGTTTTTTATCTCAATCCTAACTAATATTATAAATGCGAAGGTGAGTTTGTTTGTTACGCTTTCACGCCCTATCTACTCAATCGATCATCATGAAATTTTGCATACACATAGGTTATGGTACTGAGAAGGACATAGGCTTTATATCACGCGGGTGAAGCCGCGGGTTACAGCTAGTCCCAATACCAATCCCGACTTTATATTATAAATGCGAAAGTGAGTTTGTTTGTTTGTTACGCTTTCACGCCGTACCTACTGAACCGGTCGTCATGCAATTTTGCATACTCATAGGTTAGGGTACCGAGAAGGACATAGGTTAAGTATTACGCGGGCGAAGCCGCGGGATACAGCTAGTTAATATTATAAATACTAAAGAGAGTTTGTTTGTTTTTTGTTTGTTACGTTTTTACGCCCTTTCTACTGAACCGATCATCATGAAATTTTGCATACACGTTGTCTGGAACACGGCATAGGACATATGCTACCTGTTATTCCGGAGAAAAGTACTGTTCTCGGGGGATCGATACTAACGCGAGCGAAACCGCAGAAGAAAGCTAATTTTTGAATAATAATTGAAATTAATATATTACCAGACTACTCAAATATATGTTTTTATTATTTTCGTTTCGAAGTTTAAAAGGATATCATCGTACTGAAAATATTGGATTACATTATTTACATCATTTTCACAAAGTCAATTGTGGAATAACAGACATGTGAAACGTATAAGTCTATTGAGTTTAAAAATGCACAGGAAAATAATTATAAATTATACAGGATTTTAGATAAACACCGTTAAGGGGACACACTAGGCACAGTAGCGACGTTAATAATTTTATTCCTAATACTTTACAAATAGAAAGAAATTCAAGAATGTAAATCATATAAGCCTTAGTAAATAACCTGAAGTATTTTTGGAATCATGTTTTAATATTATGAGAATCAGTCGTTAAGAAAAATAGTGATTACCGCCAAAAACGGCTGTTTTTGGCGGTAATCTGTTTCTCATAATTCTCACTGATTCTGATAATATTAAACATGATTCCAAAAATACTTCAGGTTATTTACTTAGGCTTATATGATTCATATTCTCGAATTTCTTTCTACTTGTATAGTATTAGGAATAAAATGATTGGCGTCGCTACTGTGCCTAGTGTGCTTCCTTAATATTATTAAATAGAACATTTAAATTTTTTTTTGGAGTTCTTAGCATTGGTCGTATAGATAAAAATGTGAATTTTAACAGGCAGATTTGATGGTAAGATACGGATAACGGTGTTTATCTTATCGTATACTCGTAAATATTTAAATAGAATAATACCTATTTACTTCATTTTGACATCGATGTATGCGTTTTACAAAAAGGAACAAACATCAAAATCCGTATACATAACGTAACTCTAGATAAGACACTCAATATACAGGATATTGCTACATTTCTAAGACAGCCAAATTTCTCAATCGAGTGAGTAAGACATTATAGAAACATTTCCTTCTCGGAATTTATCTCCTTGCAAATAATAAATTCACTGAAGTGATATACAGAGGCTCGGCCTGCGCCTGCGCGTGGGTATAATCCAAGTCCGCAATTTCTTATGTTCCCTGTTATCATTTTAATTGGGAAAGCTCCATTTTAGAATATATCAGGCCAAAATCTATGTATTATTTTTCGTATTTTATTTTTCAATTCGTATTAAATAACAGGAATAACTTATTGGATAAATAAACAACGCTATAAATTGGTGCGAAATCTATTCGAGTTTCAAAAAGAAAAACAGCGTTAATCGAGATGCTGCGTGTAACATAGCATTGCATGCAGTCTATGGAAATCGTGTACTTTTAATGTTAGCTCAGTGATTTTGTTAATACGCTGTCACTATGTCATTGAAATGAACCATAATTATATACAGGTTTTACCTATAATTGAAGATTTTTTTCGATTCCTACGATAAATATATTTTTTGATTTAATATGGTTGGTTGATTATTAAAATAAACATAAAAACATTATTCATCAACGCATCATACATCGCTCCTTCATCTGTGTGCTCGCGTGAAACAAATCTATTTACGGACAGACAATTCAATTTTATTTATAGAGACGGCCGGTTCTTACATAATTAGGATAATGGTAACGCGACCACTTTCGAAAGTCAGCGCAGCTTTAATACGCTTTTGCTCGTTTTGTCCGTATAACGTTACTGGGTTATTCCATTCTTCCGCATGCGCGGCACTTTGATGCGCGCACATTTGCGATTTTCAGTAGCCATGAGGTAACATTACACACATGTTTTAATATTAAAAGCTTTCATTTTCACTCCTATTGTATAGTTTATTATCAATTGTAAATATAATTTACCTAAATAAATTATTTTATTGTAGGTGAACTACACTTTATTACCAATCAATACATATAATATACAGCATTACGAACCAAGGTTAATCTCAAAAAGACCATTATCCATCTTGACCTGACCGGGGATCTGACGCAGCAATTCCAGTGTGCCAGCAGACATAAATACCACTAGGCCACAGATGTCGTCAAAATGATGCTGAGATATCTGAAAATTTCGGTCACTGTTATCGATATCTTGTGCTGTGTAGTTTCCGGCTTATAGGTATTGAGACCTCAAATGTATGTCCAAAAGTATTATGGTGAAGTATTTTTGCTTACTTTTGACGAGCTCCGTGGCGCAGCGGTCAACACCTGCCCGGTCTGTGACACGGATGGTCCCGGGTTCGATCCCCGGTCAGGTCAAGATGAAAAACGATCTTTTTCAGATTGACCTGGGTCTTGGATGTTTATCTATATATGTATTTGCTATAAAATATAATATCGTTGAGTTACTATCCCATAACACAAGTCTTACTTAAGAGCTTATTTTGGGGCTTTCTTAATCTGTGTGATTTGTCCGTATTTATTTATTTACTTATTTACCGCTCTGTCTCTTTTATGGATATCGAACGAGGAGACAATTTTTGTGGCATTTAACATTAACTAAATATTTTTCCGCCTTTAACTAGAACAAGACATAGATTGCTGCAAGCTGTCAGACCAAGCCCAAGATCGCCAAAGTGGCGAAACAACTAGTTCAATCCGATCATGACTCAGACAGGACGTCGAAAAACAAAATTACGAAAAAGAATGGTTTCGAAAGGACAACCTTCGACTTTTTTCGATAAACCCCGTGAACACTTTCATATATTTCCATGTTCCTTATATTACTCACATCCTGTATGAAATTTGAGTTGTCTCTGAGTCAAAGGCTATCTTTGACCTTTTTTATTCATCATCATCATCATTTCGAGTAGGTGACACGGTCAGTCGACCATGCACACCCTGGTGTCAGAGTTCTTTGGAATCGCCTCTCGGCCTCTGACGTGGTTCCTTTAACGACTACCAGATGGCAGCCGGGACCAACGGCTTAACGTGCCTTTTGAAGCACGGAATCATCTTTCTTATCAGACAATCAGGTGATTCATGCCTGCAATGTCCTAACCAAACTGGAAACAACTTAACAAAGTATGCCCCGGGTCAGTAAAGCAAACGCTTTAACCACTGGACCACAGAGGCAGTTGCTTTTTTATTCACTTGTCCAAATGAATTGGTTGATGGGGGCTATCTAGGGCTTCACGAGACTCAGACAGGATGTCAAAAAACAAAACTACGAGAAAGAGTCGTTTCGAAAGGACAACCTTCGACTTTTCGATAAATCCCGTGAACAATTTCATATATTTCCATGTTCCTTATATAATATATTACTCACATCCTGTATGAAATTTCAGTGGTTTCGAGTCAATGTCTTGCTGTGGATTTTTGATACACTTTCTGAAATGAATGGATTGAAACTCATGTACGTTAGTTAGTCATATAATAACATTTTGTGTGGGAAATAACAAGTTTAAACAATCGTAAGGTCTTATGTTAACTACTGTATTTTTTTCGTTAGGCATAGCTACAAGTTTAATTATTTTCGAACCTTTAACGAACTTTTAAGTTCACTTACCTCTAACAAAAATTTGCACTTTAAAACCAAATATTTTTCTATCACTTACCTACCAAACAATACATACCCATACCAAATTACAGCTTTCTAGTACTTATAGTCTCTGAGTAGAAATGCGGACGGACAGACAGACGGATAGTCAGACAAACATGGCGAAACTATAAGGGTTCCTTGTTTACTACGGAACCCTAAAAAGGAAGGAACTGTATATATTTGGGTTTACTCGTTTCATTTCAAATTCTACATTTATACCTTAACCTCCCACACTATTTCCATCATCAAAAAGTTTGTTTCTGAAAACAAATAAACCTATTTTGGTATTATAACGTCTATTTCTAACAGGGTAGACAGAGCCCAGGGCCATAAGACCTAAATGGAACCAAAATATTGATGCTAACCTCATAGTCTTTTAATATGATTCTTTTACAATTTGTACAAGAAGAGGAGCAGCTGGTTTATGCTATCCCCCAAATCAACAAGGATGATAAAAGAAAAACATATATAATACGTGGAAATAATGCCTATTTGTGCCACGTTTAGTTGACATTTGCAGTAAGTGTACGCACTAAGGGTCAGTTCACACCGAAACGCGACGCGACGCGCACTTTTTACACTGTGATAAGATTTTAACCCTTATACGCATACTCAAAACGACCAATTTCGCATCAAAAATTCGCCTCCTCCTCTGGTATCTTGCGGCCACTGTCTATCAAGTTTTTCTAGCAATTTTAGTCTTATTAGTGTGCAAATAAGAGTTAAAATCCTATCACAGTGTAAAAAGTGCGCGTCGCGTTTCGGTGTGAACTGACCCTAATAAGTTCATAGAGCAAAAAGTTCTAACTTCAAGGTAAGTACGTAAGTAATGATAGATGATTGACACACAAATTTTGATACAATGTTTTGTATAATCATTTCTGTTTTCATACCATGTATACATTTAGCGTCATTATTTAATAATTGTATGGTTAAAATAAATGAATAAACAAAAATGTTTAAGGCCATGTCACATAAATTAGCCACACTAAGTAGTGAGCTTCTGTAGTGCGAATCTTATAATAACTCAACAATCACTATATAACTTTTAAATATAAACAACCCAGACCCAGATCAATCTAAAAAGATTATTTTTACCATCGTACGGTATGAGATTAAATCTGGCCAAACTACAAGAAATATATGTACCTTTGAAAATAGAAAATTGATTCCGGAAGTATTAAGCATTACCAGCCACATTGAGGTGATCGCTGAGCGACCACGTGTAGAAAATGAAGGACAACCTAATAGAAGGATAAAAAGGATAAAAAAGCGCGTACAGTCACAAGACAACAACCAGCTTGGTGACAGATAGACAGACGTCGAAGTCGCAGTAATAGGGTCCTGTTCAAACGTAAAACGCTTTTTAGTGAAAAAGCGTTAAAACTATCCGGTACATATCTGTAGTAGAGAAAACCGATTTCATTGTATCTATGAATATTTTTTTAAATTACCTACTTTTTAATCATTTATATTTAATTAGATGGGAAGGGGTTTCCGGAAATAGGTAATTAATTCTAGGCTTCTTTATTTATAGTTAGCTGGCAGACAGTCTACCTAAAAGAAAGGAGAGTGTCGCTTTATTGTGTCGATTCAGAAAAAAAATTGACTGCTTCTTCAAGCGAACTTCTCCTTGAGCACCACAAAAAAATATAGATTAATAAAACGAAAATAATAACAAAATCACCGGTAAAAAATAGACATTCGGTAAGGGCTTTAAATAACTTCTCATCAGGTAAGGTACGAGTACGCTACCATGAGTTATTTATTATAGTTCAATATAATTATCTAATCTTCGGTTGTTTATTAAGCAATTCGATTCTTAGCTACTAAAATAATTGTCTGGATATTACATAACCTACACGGGGTTAACAAGCTTCATAATCTTGATTTATTGTTAGATATTATTGCTTTGTAAGTACAGGGTTTTAAATATTGATTTTATGGATAGGCCCTAAAAATTCACAGGACAATTGAGTGAGTATCAAAAGCTTTTAATAACTGTGAAATGTAACAATTTTAATTTCTTTAGATTCTTAGCATCGTTTTTTCGTAGCCAAAACCCTAATAATTATGCTTTTATCAGTATTATAGTATATATTTTGTTTTTTTTTTCGTGTGGCGTATTTTTCCTTTAGATATAATATATATTGACATCGCTTTTCAGAAAGTTACCAGCTTTCGCCCATGGCTCCACTCGTGTTAAAAATCCCTCAAGATTCTATTTTTTTCGGGACTAAAGGTATTTTGCCTTTTTACCCCTGGCAACGTGTTATGCTTAATTTAGAATGATTGATAGATTATTTTAGACGTAAATATTTAATTAATAAACAAACTCAGTTTTACATTTATACTATTTGTTACTATTGAGAATTAGTTAGAATAGTGGAAATGAGAACGTAGCAGCTAGGGAGGCTTGGTGCGTGTGCTCGATTCCATAACTGCAAACACCGGACAGGCAGTTGAAGATGCCCTGACCTTATAGTATAAAATAAAGCCTATGTAACTTACTGATAATGTAGCTTAGATCACCCAAATATCGACAGGACCGAAAAAACTTGAAAAATATAGTTAGTATAGGGTTTTTTTAAAAAAACATGTTTTGTTCGCAAAGGTCCATCTATATGCATGCAGATTTTACAAGGATATATTTTGATTACTTTATGAAGAACCTAGTTCTTGGAGGCCAGAATCATCAGCCATCAATTGAACACGAATATTGACGGGTATTAATGTTCGAGCAATAATTGAGATTAAGTTACTGGTTAGGTGTCAATAATGAATGACCTTTGTAGCCGAAGAGTTCTATTTACCGTACACCATACATGTAAACCTATCAATATTAATTTTCGAGCATCAGCTTCTAAATTAAGATTATAATTTTGGAGAGTCAGCGCTTGGATATTTGTTACTGAATATCTGCAGTAGGATGACCTCTGTGGCGCAGCGGTTAACACGCCAGCCAGCGACACAAATGGCCCCAGGTTCGATCTCCGGTCAGGTCATGATGGAAAACAATCTTATTTAGATTGGCTTAGGTCTTGGATGTTTATCTATGCAGATTGCATAGATAAACATTACATTTTATAAAATATCGTATCGTTGAGTGAGTATCATACGATATAAGTTATAAATAAATATATATGGACAAATCACACAGATTGAGCTAGCCCCAAAGTAAGTTCGAGACTTGTGTTATGGGATACTAACTCAACGATACTATATGTATTTTGTAACAGATACCTATATACATAAATATCCAAGACCCAGGTCAATCTGAAAAAGATCATTTTTCATCTTGACCTGACCGCGAATCGAACCCGGGACCATCCGTGTCACAGCGTGTTGACCGCTGCGCCACGGAGCGGCGCTCCTTGCCAAGTTTTGGAATACCCGCTTGAAACTTCGAGGACACCAACCTTAAGAATGTACGATATTAAAATTTTTAACTTAAGGCCCTACAGTGAGGCAATTCCCAAATGTCAACGGATCTTTAACTTGATTTGACACTTCACCGGCTGATATACTATGTAAATGTTTGCCCTTTGTGACCTTAGCTTATTTCAACACAGTGCTGGTGACAGACTACTTATTGACATCACAATCGCTTTTGAAAATAGTAAATTTTTACAAGCTACTTGCAATGGCTTTCGGAAATAGTCAATTTTTACAAGACTAAACGAAAAAGGAATGTTATGTTTAAAAGTCATATATGTCTGTCGTACAGATAGGTCAAAAAGATAGTGGAGGATAGGAAGAGATAGAAAATACTTCGCCAACAAGAACAAAGTTCTTAAATATATGATGATGATGATGTTTATAGAGTTTATGTAAGTATAAATAAATATATACGGACAAATCACACAAATTGAGCTAGCCCCAAAGTAAGTTCTTAAGAAAGACTTGTGTTATGGGATACTAACTCAACGATACTATATTTTATAACAAATACATATATAGATAAACCTCTAAGGCCCAGGTCAATCTGAAAAAGATCGTTTTCCATCATGACCTGACCGGGGATCGAACCCGGGACCCCCGTGTCGCAGGCTGGCGTGGTAACCGCTGCGCCACGGAGCTCGTCGTAAGTATGATGTATGCAAGTGTGTTTATTACCTAATACCAATGACATTTTCACTATGCATGCACAAATTACTTCATAGAATGAAGGGCTGAATGGAGTTTGTGGTGGGAAGTCAAGGGGTGCAGTTGGGGTCTACCTTGGACGATTTTGCAAATTGATTTTGGTGGACTTTATAATATGAAATTGGTGTAGTTTGGTGTTATAAATGCTCGTGCTCGTGAACAATTTGTAAAATAGTTAAAGTGGACTGTTATATGGACTCGTATAGACTTGTCACCATAACCTCCCGACCACGAGGCATCAAAGAACATACGCCATCTTTGATGCTACTTGTTACAACTTTACCGTACAACACCGATACTTAGTATCTCAATTTACTGGACATTGGCAGAATCACTGAAATCTAGGTGTAAGCCATTTTGTAAAACAGAAGAAGAAGAAGAAGAACCTGAAACCTGAGGCTGAGACATGACGCAGTGTCTCTTGCAGCTGTCATTTTCTGTTTGCATTTGATTATTATCATCATCATCAGGTCCTTTTACTCTCCAGTACAGAAGCATGACCCTCTCTGTACTACCAGAGCCACATATATATGCCAATGCATTCAGAAGAGTTGGCCTACGAGGTCTCTTTGATTTGCTTTGTTTAGCTAGTGTAATCCTAATTCGCCTTCTATGACATCCACGGGAAGAGTTGGAGTGGTCCTATTCTACGCTGCCGGAAACCACACAACATCGATATTTTATGCGATTGAAAAAGAGAAGTTCTTTAAATCTATGGGTGGAATGTATTTATTGATTAGTCAAGACAAGAATATTAAAAGAGTTTTTTTTTTTCAGAATTTTTATTGCCTAATCATCATCATCATCATCAGGTCTTTCTAATCTCCACTGCAGGAGCACGACCCTCTCTGTACTACCAGAGCCATATACTAGACTGAGTAGTCAGAGGATTTGGCCTACACTCTCCACGCTGGCCAGACGGGTTGGAGAGGTCTCTTTGATGTTAATAAGCTTTGTTTAGCTTATGTTTCCTTTGTCGCCTTTTACGACATCCACGGAATGACTTGGAGTGGTCCTATTCTACTCTGCCGGGAACCACACGGCCTAATAAACATATTTTTTTCAACATTACCGAGTAAGTACCGTAATATAAATCCTTAGAAAGGTCAATACTATTTACGTATAGAGGTATAAAAGGATCTTATCCATATCATGCTAGTATAATTTGGTTCGGACTCAACGTGGAAGGATTCTGTACCATACTGGGACAGAAACACGCCTAAAATTTTACCAACTGCCACTTTTACTTTTAGTGTGATAATTTTAACAATCTAAATTAATAGGTACTGAGTAAAACATGTTTTAACATGGTACTATTTTTTTGTTTTAACTGTAAAAGTTTGTGGTAATAAATAATACACATATCAAAATATTCCAGAAAGGCTTGACGTGCTTTTGGAAGGCAAGGACGAGTTCGAGATATTTTTATACCATTTGTGGTCACCCATCCCAGCTTGGACCACGCCTTGGGTTGCTTAACATGTGTAAGCAATGCGACTGCGACAACTACAGCATACACTGCTACTACTACTACGACCATGAGCTCTCAAGATTCATATTCGTAATACAGTGCCATAAATGAATAACCTACACAGATGGTCACCAGATCGATTTAACTCCTCAAAGTTTACTACTTAAGTGTAGGAACCCTATAATTGATTTACTCATTTTACTACTAAACTGGTCAGCTGGTACTGGTTTGAGGAGCCCGATGGTCCAGTGGGTGTGAGCTCTATGAGCGCTTACGTTTGTTAAGCAACCCTTGGTGCAGTCCCTACTTGGATGGGTGACCGCAAGTGGCATAAAAATATCTCGAGCTCCTCCGTGCTTCGGAAGGCACGTTAAGCCGTTGGGCCCGGCTGTCATCGTTGATGGCAGTCGTTAAGCTATGTCAGATGCCTTAAGGCAGCTTGAAAAATCTGACACCAGTGTTGGCCACTTACACATACGAAAAACAAAAACAAAGCTGGTACCAACCAGGAAACTGTCATTACGTAAGCAACTGACCGTTTGCCCTTTCCCATATTTAAATAATTGTCAGTTAGTTGTTTATTTAATAATTCCGTTTTGATTTCCGGGGCCAATTTTCAGAATTGAAAGTCATGGCTCATTCTCAAAACTTTTAAAAATAAATTGTGAGGTCCCAGCTCACCCAGCCACAAATGAGGTCAGATTAAAAAAATAACAATCTGAAAGTTTGAGTAAAGCCTTGGGGTTTTGAATACAAATTGTTAAGCAGGTTAATAATAAAAATGTTTATACTCATTTTATTGTTTCTGAGTAAGAGCTAATTAACGTGAATTTGAAATAAGGTTTGGCGAAGTGAAATTAGAAGTAACAACAGCAAAAATGACACCCAATTTTTTAATTTTACGTCGTCCTCAGAGTAATTTAATTGAAGCCCTGTGATTCCCGCCAGTGTAGAATATGACCACTTCAAGCCTTCCCGGGGCAACCAAACCTTATAAACATCAAAGAGACGTTTCCAGACGGGTTGGAAGGAACAGTCAGAGGATTTGGCCTACACTCTCCACGCTGGCAAGACGTGTTGAAAAGGTGTCTTTGATGTTTGTAGCTTGTGTTTCCTGAAATACATGTATAAAATTCCTCTTCGAAGTGTGTTTATAGGACACTTTTTGCTTCAACACACTGCATTAATAAATCAGTAGCTACTCCATTGACGTGAGAATAAGGCACACTTAGCCATTGAGCAACGGAGCGATGGCCTATAATTATCTATATTACGTTTATTACACATGTAACTGTATTACTATTATGCAAGACTGACCACATGCGTAGATTATAATCTACCTTAGAAAATAGTTTAATAAGTCTGTACATAGAATTTTCATTTTTCATTCATTTTGCGAGTTGTCTTATCTGCTACCTCTACCGGTAATTTTGAATCCACTGGCAATATGTTAAAGTTATTTCATTCATATAACTATAAACCACCAAATGCCTTTTTAGAAAAAAATGTAAAAAGTATTCCAATTTACTGAATCGCACACTAAATATGCACAAAAATTTATTAAACGTTATATAGTATATAGATACTAAGAGCTAAAAATATTTTTTCAGCCAAAACAAAATATTTTTATCTCATTAAAATTAACTCATCAAAATTTAACTTTTATTACTATAAGTAATCTGATTAGGATCTTAATCTGACATTAATTAATCCGTCAAATTTGTTACCCTTAAAGGCGGGATGCGAAAAAAAGAATAAATAAATTCAATCTCCCAAATATACCGATCTATTTTTATTTTTATTCCAAATATCCATTATGTTATGAATTCTGCTTCCCAAAATAAAGTAATAAGACAAATATGTTTAGTTGCTGAAGTTTCTATAAGCTTGACCCTTTGACTTACAGTAGGCAAGCATATAAAGTTCAAGGCATTTCTTACAAATTTATAAATATACATGCATACAACCCTACGTATTCTTCACAGATTATGACACCTCGAAATTACTTAATCGAGCAAAATTAACATATCCAAGACATCTACTTGATTATCATAACATTGGCTTTGTTATGTTAACGTGTCAAGGTACCCTCGACAGAACCATAAGATTTTTTTGAAAACTTACCGTTACGAAAATTTATGATCAATTAGCACTTTTGAACATCGATACAACTTTGTCATTTAATGGTATTGCAATGCGTCATTAACAGAAGTTTATTTTATAGTCACATTTAACTACATCCATTTACAGCAATCCACCTTTTTGTTGCAAAATTTACTTTTTTTCTCCTTTTTGAACTACGATCAATTGGTTTTGTTAAGCTAGTTGTATGGACTTATTATTTCCTTTATTTAGTTATATACATATTTATTACATTTTAAATATTTAAACATATAAAAAAATAAACATTTAAAACTATAAAAAAAACAGTACCCCACCGGTATCGGGAACAGGACGTATGGACTTATTATTATTACTATGAAGTTTATGATACCCCCGTGTCCAGCAGGCTGATTTGCTAACTCGTTGTACAATTATGGTTTTCATATCTTAAATAAAAATAATCATTCATACCGAAGCCGTAATGAATATTGAAGTTACCATGAAAAGCCGTAGCTGTCCAAATTTAGCAAGCTGGTCTCATTTTCTTATCAAAAGTTGTGTGTGAGTTTTATGAGTTTCTCCGCCGTATAGAACCAGTGGCATCGGGTACGCCGTACGCGCGCCAGTACTCAGATATGACTTAGATGTCTCAACGAATTATAATAACGACATATTCTTCCATACTTATATAACAGAGTGACACTGCCTAAGCGAACGGTGTGCACTTGATTCGACACAACCAATTCATCCGATCATAATCGCTGACACGATTGTGTAACAAAAAAAGAAAAAAGTCTCAGCTATGAGTCTGTGGATAACATAGGGTAAGGAGGTTTCGCGGTGAAGGCTCTTTGCGAAACTCTGAATTTATAAGATATCGGAGCCGATAGAAAGATTAGTCAGCTGAAATCATATCCGTCTGGTTGGACTTAAATATAAGTCTGTTTTTTTGTTTTTCGTATGTGTAAGTGGCCAACACTGGTGTCAGATTTTTCAAGCTGCCTTAAGGCATCTGACATAGCTTAACGACTGCCATCAACGATGACAGCCGGGACCAACGGCTTAACGTGCCTTCCGAAGCACGGAGGAGCTCGAGATATTTTTATGCCACTTGCGGTCACCCATCCAAGTAGGGACTGCACCAGGGGTTGCTTAACATATGTAAGCGCCCTTAGAGCTCACACCCACTGGACCATCGGGCTCCTCATATTCGTAATACAGTGCCATCAATGAACAACTTAATAATGTAATAAAGGTGATAAAACTTTATTAAAAGTAATTTTATTCAAACATTTACCACACATTTAATCTCTTAAACACGATGCACATCGCCACCTTAGAAAACAGATAAAATCTTTTCTGTCCATTCATGAGATGTCCGATAAGTAGTATTAAATAACAAATATGCAAACATACAAGGAAACTGCAGATCTCGTTGCGTTCAGTTGCATCGAGACGCGTAACGAACCGAGATAACATTACGCAATCCATGCACAAAATACTGATAACATGTAACGTTACTTTATAGTGCTGTTGATTTTACAGATTAGCAAAAAAGGTGTTTAAGGAAATGACCGATTATATTAGGAACAAGCAATTTTTCCGCAATTTTGTCCGCATAAAAATCACCCACTTTTTCACCCCCTTAGGGGTTGAATTTCTTAGTCTTTCCTTAGTACAAACGTACATCATGAAAGGAACCCCTGTACGAAATTTCAAGTTTCTAGATGCTGTATATAGATCATGTCTTAAAGCCATTGTGAGGTCCAACCTGTTCTAACTGTACAAGGATAGATTTTTTTTTAACTTTCACGCTTTGAACACATAATCATTTAGGGGTCGAGTCTCGCTGCGACCACGATGGGTGTAACCGCATTGAAACGTCAGCGGAAACAAATAAATAAAAGGTTCGTGCTAAGTCCTGTTTACATTAATAATTATGTACTAGGATAGGTCTCACATGAAGTTAATATATGTAGTTCAGTAGGCCGGAATCAGTACACATTAAGGAACAAAACAGGAATAAGCACTGTATATCATCGTCATTATTAGGTCTTTTTAGTCTCCACTGCAGGAGCATGATCCTCTATGTAGTTACCAGAGCCATATTATTATATTAGCCAGAGCAATCAGAGGATTTGTTCAACACTCTCTTCGCTGGCCAGATGCGTTGCAGAGATCTCTTTGATGTTTATACGTTTTGTTTAGCCTTGTGTTTCCTAAGTTGCCTTCCACGACATCCACGGGAAGTCTTAGAGTGGTCCTATTCTACTCCGCCGAGAACCACAAGGCGGTATTGCAGTTGATTAGGCTTGTAGGTCTTATAGCTCTAGGCCCTGTCTCCAATAAAGATGTATTTAGTATGTAGGTATATATGTTACGGTTAATTTGATTAATTAAAAATTATTAATAATTTTCTTACATTATTAATAATAACCTAGTGTTTTGTGAAATGTGAATAATTCATTGAAATTAATTACTTTTTGTAGTTACTATTAATAATTAACTACAAACATTGGTAAAAGTAATAAAATTAAATAAGACCCCAAGTTTTGTTGTCCAGCAGGGATTTTCTTATAATATCACACACAGTCTTATAATTGTACTTGTCTCAGATCACACTGTTGGAGCCTAGGGTGTCCTAACATCGGAGTATCAATGAAAACTAGGATTTTTTGAAACCTTCTTGTATTTCTTGTAATAGTGAGTACATGACACTTGATCTGCCTGCTATGTACGAGAAGTGGGGAGAGAGGGGCGAGGGCAGACGTTTATATATAGTCGTCGCGGGGGGGGGCTACTCCTTGAAGAGCGTACACTGGAGGGCGCGAACATCCTGCCCCCGGTTGGAAGCTTCTGCTTGCAACAGGCATATCTTCGAAAGAGCCCGCCGCACGACACCTTTCGCTGTCCGTATGTCCGCGACTCTCGGGACTCCGTCTGCTCCAGGGAAAAGGCGCTCCACGCGCCCTAAGCGCCACTGCAGGGGAGGGATGTGGTCCTCCTTGAGAAGCACCACGTCTCCGGGTTGAAGGTCTCTGCAACGAACACGCCATTTGAGTCTATGTTGAAGCTCGGAGATATATTCGGACTGCCAACGCCGCCAGAAATGCTGACGTGCTTGCTCGATGCGTTGGTATCGATTCAGTCGTGATGAATTGATGTCTTCTAGCGATGAACTGGGCAGTGAAGTGAGTGGCCTTCCTATCAGGAAGTGGCCCGGAGTAAGGGGGGTAAAATCATTGGGTGATGAAGAGAGAGGACTTAAAGGTCGGCTATTTAGGATAGCCTCTACTTGTGCAAAAATTGTCGATAATTCCTCAAAAGTAAAATGACTATCACCCAAAATTCTTCTTAAATGATGTTTGGCTGACTTTATGCCTGCCTCAACTAGACCGTTAAAATTTGGCGCATAAACTGGAGAAAACTGAAATTCAATGTTTTGATCACTAGCGTTATCTATAATGTACCTGGAATTTTCCTTTAGAAAGTTACTTAGCTCTCTCGCGGCCGCTACAAAGTTACGGCCGTTGTCGCAGAAAATGCGCCTGGGCTTGCCTCTACGAGCGATAAACCTGCGTAATGTTAAAATGAAGGCCTCTTTCGACAACTCACTCACTGCTTCTAAGAGGACACACTTTGTTCTGAAACATATAAATAGACATAAATATGCCTTTGTTATTTTACAACCTCTGCCTTTCCTATCAGTGATCATAAATGGGCCCCCTAGATCGACTGCGACGGTGCTGAACGCGAAATCTGGACCAGAAAGACGATCAGCAGGTAAGTTGCCCATAATGTTCTGCATAGCTCGTGCACCTAAACGCCTACACTTGATACAGTTGCGAGCCGTACGTCGAGCCAAGTCTCTGCCGCCTACGGGCCAGAAGCGATCACGTATGGTGCTAAGTAAGGTTTGCGGACCAGCGTGTAATAACTTGATGTGTTCTTGTTGAAATAGTATTTTTGTAAGATGATGTTTGGAGCTCAACATTATGGGATGTTTTTTGTCGAAGTCATAGTTAGAATTGCTAATTCTACCACCAACCCTGAGCAAACCTTGGGGATCGAGGAATGGATTAAGAGAAACAATGTGAGATTTAGGTTTCAATTGGGCCTGATTTCTCAATATGTTAATTTCTTGCGGAAAGGATTCTAGTTGAGAAAGTTTGATTAAATGAGTTAATGCCGTTTCTAGTTCTTGTACCTGAAGGGGTCCAGAATATTTATTCTTTGGGAATTTACAATTGTGAATGAATCGATGCATATAAGCTGAGACTCGTTGCAAATATTTTAAATTGGAATATTTGGTGATGTCGATGAATGGAGATATTGTGTCAGCTTTAATAGCTGAGGAAACATGAACCTTGACCTCTGGTAGCAGATCGATCTTGTGGGATGGTAAAGACGGCCACTGCGCTTCAGGCTTGGTCAGAAATGAAGGACCAAACCACCATAAGGTGCAGTTTTCAATTTGGTTCGGGTCTATGCCACGTGAAGCCATGTCGGCTGGATTTTGCGCAGTGGGGACATGCCGCCACAATGAACTATTAGTTAGTTCATTAACCTGAGATACTCTATCTGACTCGTTTACTTGAATCTGACGATACATTTTCTCGATATCGCCAGTGAGCACGTACTTGTGTTGCCTGAATCTAATCAAAATATTAAAAAGTGAATCTTGAATGTTAGGACCTATCATTTGTAAGTCGTTGATTGACAACCCTGAACTCGTACGACAAGATGCATCGTATACAACGCGTAACTTAGTAGATTCTGATTTCTCGCGCAAAATTGCGTGATGAGGAATGAAATAAGAAAGAGCCGGCCTAGGTATACTAGCTTCCGACATATGTCCTAGGTCTTCATATTCTTGCATAAAATTACAGTACATTTCCTTTAAAATTGGCTGACGCTCGAAACGTTTTTCGAGACTGAAAAAGCGTTTCTTTGCTGTATGGTAAGAATCACCTAAAGCATCGAGTGTGTCAATCAAGGGCAAACGTACCGAGAACCTGCCGCTGTCAAGGCGAACAGTATGTGTCAAGAAATGTTTCTCACATGGGTTCTCCTCATCCAGTCTGCCTCGCGAACTATCTCGCCGCTCTGGCAACGACTCAAGCTCCCAAAACTTGCTCATTTGGTTGTCGACTCGCTCGAGAACTGTAAAATTGCACGTAATGTGTGTATTAATATGAGGTTTTGAATGTGTGTTAGTGTGGCTTAATGGACCAGCTAAAAACCAGCCTAACTTGGAACTGCGTAGAAATGGTAAATTTTTACCAAGTGACTGTTGCTGGGGGTTAAGTAAATCCCAAAACAAATCAGCTCCGATTAGCATATGTATTTCACTAGGGATATGGAAACTTGGGTCGGCTAGAGTAATATTTCCTGGAATATTAATAAGCTCTTTATCAATGGGGTATTTAGGTATGACATCAGTAAGTTGTGGGAGAACTAGGCATGACAACATAACACTAAATTGACTGCATCTAGACTGCAAAGTAATGGTACAGGTCTCTGGCCTTGCTTCAAGAGTTGAATTGCCTATACCTACTATCGATGTATCTACCGGTTGAGTTGCTAGTCCCAACCGTTGTTTTAGACTGTAGCTAATAAATGAAGAAGTGCTGCCGCAGTCCAAGAGGGCCTTGACGGCTTCAATACGCTTGTTTACTGGATTTAAAACATTTACCAATGCTGTAGAAAGAAGAACTTGCTTACTTGCTGGTATACTTGAACTTGAAAGAGAAGTTTGACTATCAGTGTAAATGTTAATAGAGCTTGAATTACTATGGTTATTTTCATTAATAGAGGAACTAGATGTAGATGTATGTGTCTGTGTCTGTGTCTGTGTGTCTTGTTTGTGTAGCATTGTGTTGTGACGCTTCTGGCAATAACGACAACTACTTAACTTGCATGAACTTGTGTGATGACCAGACCGTAGGCAGTTGAGACAAAGCTGGAGCGCAGACGCTTGTTTGATCCTTTCATCAGTGTCCATAGCAGCGAACGTAGGGCAGTCGTATATTCTGTGACTCCCCTTGCACACGAAGCAATCTTGGCTCGCTCGCACAGGAGTAGCTGAAAGGACATGTTTAAATGTCTTGTTATATTTTTGATCCTTGTTAATTGAATTATTCGTACTCGTAGGTACGTAACTAGAACTGGATTTATCTTGTTTCTGTCGGTAAACGGATTCAAGGACGTCCGCCCGACCCTTGAGAAAGCTGTGAAACTCATCCAAAGTAGGCATTTCACTGCTAGGCAGACCATTACGGTGTTCTTCCCACCTTAAACTGGTATTGGTATCAAGCTTTGAAGATAACAGGTGAATAATTAAGGTATCCCATTTATCTGTAGGTTGACCTAGGTTGTGTAAAGCTCTCAAATTTTTGGTTACATGGTCCACTAGAAACCTAAGTGACTTGTCTGACTCACGAACGATAGGATCGATCCTAAAAAGTGAATTTAAATGATTATTGATCAACTGTCGTTTATTGCTATACCTCTCGCAGAGTAAACTCCAGGCTGCAAGATAATTATTATCGGAAATTTCCAGATTTGAAATCACTCGAGAGGCTTCGCCTTCAAGATACGAGCAGAGGTAGTGAAATTTATGAATAGGCTTAATTTTATCGTTCTTGTGTACTAACGATTCGAACGTATCGTGAAAACTAAGCCACTTGAAATACGAACCATCAAAGTTGGGTATTTTAATGACTGGAAGTCGAAAACCTGACTCAACTCCTTCGCAGTGGTGTGAACAACTAGTACTTTCATTTAGGTTACCGGCATTGCTAGGCCGCGGTTGGGCATTAGTACCTAACCTACATTTTGCAATTGCAATATTTTCATGAAAACTTGACTCGATTTTATCACGTTCCTCTAATTCGTCATCAAGACATTTTGGATTTGAAATTTCTATGTCAGACTGTATGTGTTCAAAACATTCAAACATTTTTAAAAAGTTCTCTAATTGCGTGCATAACTTGCTATACTCGTGAATGGATAACGGTACCTCGGCCGGCGGCAGGGCATTAAGATAATTATTGAATTTAGTTATCCTACCTTTTATTGACCGGCGTTTTATAATCAATTGTTGGAGGTTTTTAGTCTCACTGTCACTATCATCACTCATGTTGCGTAATAATCAAAATTTATGACTGATGTAAAACAATCTAGCTAATCTAATCACTGCGTAAATAAGTAGTGGTTATCTCCGCACTGATTGAATGCACACTGGCGGTCGTGCGAGATGCACCGAACCGGCCGGCCTTTGTCTATTTCTTTGGCCCTTAATGTGCGCGTGCTACTTATTTGCATGCGTTAGCTGCATAAGTTTATCACTTTCGCACGCAATGGAATGTTAGATCGATATGGATTAGCAAAGGTGACAATTACGTAACGTACCACGTGCAATGTTACGACTAGTTGATTTGAAATTAAAGGAACGTAAATCACTAGGGCGATAATATAAATATAAATGATAGTCACTTTACCAACTAAAGAAGATCAACTAATTTGCACAAGTAAAGACGGGGATTAAAGTGTAAAAGTAGGAAATATAGGATTGGGCTCACGCTCCTTAGGATATCCACGAAGAGCTGCACCGCTGCAATCGTCCTTTGTCCTTTGACCTCGTTGACCTTCAGGCCGCGTGGCAGACTTCTGGATCGAATGCGATGATTTTTCAATTCCCCCGTGTAAGCGTCGTCTTCTTCTCCTCTCTTGGCCTGTCTGCGGCTTGGGATCACGTACAGGCGTAGGAAAGCCGGAATTTGTGGAAGGTGCCGCCACGTGCTTAACCGGGCGGGTCGCGTGTTCTTGTCCGGGCGGCAGATTCGGGTCCTTTCTTCGGTCGCCAGCTACTCGATGTTGGAGCCTAGGGTGTCCTAACATCGGAGTATCAATGAAAACTAGGATTTTTTGAAACCTTCTTGTATTTCTTGTAATAGTGAGTACATGACACTTGATCTGCCTGCTATGTACGAGAAGTGGGGAGAGAGGGGCGAGGGCAGACGTTTATATATAGTCGTCGCGGGGGGGGGCTACTCCTTGAAGAGCGTACACTGGAGGGCGCGAACACACACAAATAAACACTTGTTTGTGTTCAGTTAATGTTAAAACTTGTTTTAAAAAAAGGACCCACTTGTACCTGTTTAAAAAAATAGAGATATTATATCATTCGCATTTTTATTCAACAAGTTGTAATTTTACATAATTAAACCGACTGCAATTTTTCTAATAGCTAGTTGAGTGTCATGGGTTCCATGGGTCACATTGGGAACCATAGAATCACATTGGAACCCACTGGGTTCCATGTATCTCATTAGGTCCCATCGGTACCATTGGGTTCGATTTTGGCACCATCCACAGAGCCAAGAACGAGTGAATACGAAATGATTGCTGACGTCACAAAGAGTGGCGGATCGATTCTACCGGTTTAAAAATTGAATTCCAGGTCTTTTTAAGTCTCCACTGCTGGAGTACTACTCTCTATACTACCAGAGCCATATATTAGCCAGAGTGCTTACGTTTGTTTTAAAAAATTATTACATTTATCGGTATTAAGGTTACATTATTAATAATCACCGACAAGTGTGATTAATTTCTCACTTTTACCTCGACTTTCGGTAATTATTAATAATGATAGACAATTATTAATAATTTTCAATTAATCACTCTTACCGTAACATATATATGTTACGGTAAATTTGATTAATTAAAAATTATTAATAATTTTCGTACATTATTAATAATAACCTAGTGTTTTGTGAAATGTGAATAATTCATTGAAATTAATTACTTTTTGTAGTTATTATTAATAATTAACTACAAACATTGGTAAAAGTAATAAAATTAAATAAGACCCCAAGTTTTGTTGTCCAGCAGAGATTTTTTTATAATATCACACACAGTCTTATAATTGATCTTGTCTCAGATCACACAAATAAACACTTGTTTGTGTTCAGTTAATGTTAAAACTTGTTTTAAAACAAGGACCCACTTGTACTTGTTTAAAAAAATTGAGATATTATATCATTCGCGTTTTTATTCAACAAGTTGTAATTTTAAATAATTAAACCGACTGCAATTTTTTCTAATAGCTGAACCATACTTACATCTCTATTTTATAAAATTACTGAACCGATTCTGAAGAAACTTGCACTGTTCCCTAAAAAAGAAAAACCGTCATCCAGCGTTTTGCGTAGTATCGATCCGCCACTCGTTATTAAGCTTACGCGTGGTGACATTACTTCCAGGTAGAACCCTACCTGCCCTATGGATTTCATCAATCAATGAGTCATCAGCCAAAGGGTTCCGGCAGTACCCGAGGGTCACAATGAGTCCAAACGGTACCATTTACCCCAGGGTCCTATCGGTCCCTAAGGGTCCCATTAGCTTCCAAAGATCCCATTGGTTTCCATGGGTCTCTTGGGTCCCGTTGAGTGTCATGGGTTCCATGTATCTCATTGGGTTCCATGGGTCCGATTGGGTCCCATTAGGTCTCATCGGTACCATTGGGTTCCATTTTGGCACCATCCACAAAGCCAAGAACGAGTGAATACGAAATGATTGCTGACGTCACAAAGAGTGGCGGATCGATTCTACCGGTTTAAAAATTGAGCTCCAGGTCTTTTTAAGTCTCCACTGCTGGAGTACTACTCTCTGTACTACCAGAGCCATATTAGACAGAGTGCTTACGTTTGTTTTTAAAAAATTATTACATTTATCGGTATTAAGGTTACATTATTAATAATCACCGACAAATGTGATTAATTTCTCACTTTTACCTCGACTTTCGGTAATTATTAATAATGATAGACAATTATTAATAATTTTCAATTAATCACTCTTACCGTAACATATACATATAATTGCATCGAGACGCGTAACATTACGCAACGAATGCACAAAATGCAGCGTTGATAACACGTAACGTTACTTTATAGCGCTCTTGTTAATTATTTAGTATAAAATGGTTAGGTAACTTCTGATTTATCCATTTTATATAATGCAGATTAAGATATTTATGGAGTTATCATTTGTAATTAGCAATTGATAAACTTTTTATGTAAATTTGGGATTTATATCGTTGTATCATTAAAAAATAAAAACTTGTTACTTCCTGTAATATAAGTGCAACAGATATCAATAATACTCAATTTTTTTTTTAAATAATTAATAATAATAATACTCAATTTTAAATTTAAATAAAAATCAAAGTACAACTACATATGAGTAAGAAGATAAGTAGTTAGTTTAACATTATTGCAACATTTTTTGGTACAAAAAGTTTGAGTATCGTCGATCCGTTTTAATAACATACAGTGTTCATTACTTTCTTTCTTTTTGTTTCTTTTAGCAAAAAAAAATGTACTTTATTCATTTATTATCTTGTTTTCACCCTCGGCTCCGCACGCATTATTTTTTTTTTATAATTTCAATGCGTTAGACCCTGATGTATAAAAAGTACCATACATTACTCTGCGTACCCACAATGGCGTGTAGGTATTTCTTAGTCAAAAAATTTCACCATCATCATGTCGGTTAGATTTTTGGATCAAAGGGTGACCCGATGAACCCTGGCTTCAGAGTTTTTAAACTGCCTTATGGGCTTCTGACATATTTTATGTAACGACCACTGTCAAAGACAGCGACCGAGATCAACGGCTTAACGTATCCCCGAAGTACGAATCATCTTTTTTATTCTATGTTATTATTAACCAAACTATTACAACAACACGAAGTTGTTATACCCACCGGAAATCTCCGCGATGAAAACCGAACTAACCACTACACCACAGAGGCGTAGCTTGTTGTAAAATCACGCTGGTCCGATGATGGGGATTTTTTTAACGCAAAAAGTTCATACAAGTTCACTACATTTTGAAGTTACTTTATTTTATAGTAAGTACTTATATTACTGATTGGTTTGTGTGCAAAAAATCAGCATCATCATCAGGTTTTTTTAGCCTCCACTGCAGGAACACGACCCTCGCTGTTCTACCAGAGCTATATAATATAAGCAATCGCAGACACAAGACGTGCAAACTTATGTGTTACCAAGCTTACACTTAGATGAGCCAACTAGCCCTGTGCACTCATTACTTTATTATTTTACCACTAAATCAGATCAAATTGAAAAAAAATCGGAAATTTTTTAAAAAAACAGAACTTCGGAAGTAAAATACTTGTATTATTGTTGGTATTACTTTTCATCAATATCACATTTCAAGTTAAGAGAATTGTTTTATTTTACCAAATACGTAACAATTAAAATTGATAAATACCCAATGCAAACAACTACTATCTACCACAAAACAGTTGATTTACTAGTAAAGTACAGAACTGTTTTTTTTTTAAAATTTAATCTGATTAAGTTATTAATGAATAAAATGACGAGTAGCGCTAGTTTTCCTAATCGACGCTTCTTAATAAACGTAGATACTCGTAAATTACACAATTCATTCATTGGAATTACGGATCCGCGTACTTTTCTCAAACAAGTCGGTTTATGAAACATTTTACCAGCATCCGCCTCACTGACCTCTTCAGGTTTCCTTGTTTCTCCGTAATTAAGTCAACTGGCGTTTACTATTATATTAATTACGTAGAATTGGAAGCCGGAAGTATATAACGGAGGATACTCATCATCATCAGGTCATTCTTGTCTCCACTGCAGGAGCACGACCCTCTCTATACTACCAGAGCCATATATTAGCTTGAGTAGTCAGAGGATTTGGCCTACACTCTCCACGCTGGTCAGACGGTTTGGAGAGGTCTCTTTGATGATTATAAGCTTTGTTTAGCTTGTGTTTCCTTAGTCGTCTTTTACGACATCCACGGGATGACTTGGAGTGGTCCTATTCTACTCTGCCGGGAACCACACGGAGGATACTAAATCAGACAAAATTGTTATGTGTACTTTTGGTATAGAGGTATAGATAAAGAACAAAATCTCGAGGGGCGCTAGTTTCGCTGAACTAAGCCTCTTAATAAATGCAGATAAGTTTCACAATTCATTCTTTGGCATCACGGATCCACGTACTTTTCTCGAGGAAGTCAGTTTATGAAACACTAGCAGTCCACCCAGCAGGCCTATTTGGTAACTTTTGACAGCTACGGTGTACATCATTTTCATGGTAACTTCAATATTCATTACGGCTTCGGTATGAATGACAATTTTTTTTATTTAAGGTATGAAAACCGTAATGGATGCTGAAGTAACAATCAAATCGTTGTACACCGAGTTAGCAAATCGGCCTGCAGGCTTTGCCCGTAGTACATACCTAGCCTATGGCACTCTGGGATAACGTAACTATCTAACGATGAAATTTTTTTTGAATCGGTCCAGTAGTTCCTGAGATTAGCGCGTTCGAACAAACAAACTCTTCAGTTTTATAATATTAGTATGGATTCTGCTTGCATACACCTCACTGACCTTTTCAGGTTTCCTTCATCATCATCATCATTTCAGCCGCAAGAAGTCCACTGCTGGACATAAGCCTCCCCCAAGGATTTTCAATATGACCAGTTGGAAGCGGCCTGCATCCAGCGCCTTCCTGCGACCCTTATCAGGTCGTCCGACCACCTGACCACCTGCAGTGGGTGTCCAACGCTGCACTTGCCGGTACGTGGTCGCCATTCAAGAACCTTTCTGCCCCATCGGCCATCGGTTCTTAGGGCTATGTGCCCCGCCCACTGCCACTTCAAAGAGCTAATCCTTTGGGCTATGTCGGTGACCTTGGTTCTTCTACGGATCTCCTCATTTCTGATTCGATCTCCATAGCTCTTTGAGCTCCTTGAGCTTTCTTATGTGGCCCATAGTAAGGGACCACGTTTCGGACCCGTAAGTCATCACTGGTAACACACATTGGTCGAAGACTTTCGACTTTAGGCACTGAGGTATTTTGGACGAGAAGACGCTGCGGAGCTTCCCGAAGGCTGCCCAGCCGAGTCGGATTCAGGTTTCCTTGTTTCTCCGTAATTAGGTCAACGGGCGTTTACTATTATATATTAATTACGTATAATTGGAAACCGTATTGAGGAGGAAAAGAAAACAAGTAAGGATATACATGTTTTGTTTTAATTATATCGGATCTTTGCTCTATTGATACTTTAATTACCAAAACGTAGTTTAATATTGAATATACATTACTATCGGCTAATTTTGTTATTACCGTCATAAATATGTACAGGATATGCCGCTGTAGTAATTTTAACTTAGTATTCATCATCATCATCATCAACAGGTCTTTGTTAGTCTCCACTGCAGGAGCACGACCCTCTCTGTTCTACCAGAGCCATGTATTAGGCAGGGCAGTCAGAGGATTTGAGAAAAAAAAACACAATTTTAGCAAATCGATGAGATGAATGTCATTTTAAATGACCTACTGATTCTCTAAGACCGAATCACATAGTTTAGGTTACGTAATCAAAATCGACTGAGAAACCAGTTAATGAAGAGATTTTTATACCATAAAATTAGCATAGAAGTTCTATTACTTATTATTCTCAAGGTGATGGTTTTCCCATAAAAGTAATGCCACGCCCTATACTGGTCTTTTAGAGAAATTTCAAGTCAGGTGACCCTGGCTTTTTATAAAAATAGTATTGCCCATTTGAAAGAGACTCAGACCCAATTTTATGGCTTAAAACATTTAAGTATTCGTATATATATGTAGATGCAACCCTGTAGGACAGTACCTACATGAAGAGGGATATACATCGTGTAAAGTGAACGATCGTAAGCTTCGATCAACAATACCAACTAGATATCGCGTTACGTACAAAATCGAAGAAAAATTCTGTCCGCTTGAATGTAGCTATAAAACCGTTTTAAGTTCAACGTATTCTCGACCATAGCACGTGATAATAAAGTCGCAATTCTATTATTCCAAACTAAACAAAATAAGAGCTCACCGTCTGGAGTGGGCTCTTATTTGCCGAGCCGCTTTTCTTGCGCCGACCTGATATCTAGTTGGTATTGTTGATCGAAGATCGTAAGCATAAACATGTTCCAAAAATAATGAATGTATAATCATCATATTGTAAAATGAAAACAGATGGAAAAAAAGAAAAGTAAAAAAGAAATAAATATAATATAATCATACAAATCCCTTCAGGCGAGTAGGTGACCAATACTGTTGAAAAGAGTTTCTTTTGGCGTTTCTTCTCTGCAGTGATCGGTTCCAAAATGCTAGTAGTCTGTATCTTTTGAACAATAATTAGTAAACGCATAACACATAAGATAATTATAAATGTGATTTGACGTGAAAAAGTGCCTGCAAGGGCATATTTTCTGAATAAACGTTTCGATTTTTTTTTAACTTCGACATGCCTTTAAAGGGTTGACTCGGCCCGTCAATATAAATAACTTTGCTTGGCTGGTAAAATAACAAATGACGCTGGGAACTCAAAAATTTTTTCGAAATGATCGGACAATTAGTATGGAAAAGTAAAAAAATACTAAAAATATATCAGTATTGGTTTCATAGGAAAAGTTGTTCATATGACGGGCAGAGTCACCTCTTTAAAGGTATGTCGATGGTCAATTTACACGCTATGAATAGGAGGCTAGGACATCTTGCTAGCCAGTTTTGTAAATTTGTTACATGCTGGTTTAGGAGAAGAAAAAACATAGTATATAACAGCTGCTAGTCTACCCGCGCAGACCGTAAAAGCCGGTCAAGGTATTGGGCGAAAATCTAAGGAATCATATTAATAGGAGATGCGGCTAGCAACCCATCACTATTTTGATTTCTCTTTTCACCATTACAATGCAAAATGTGGCCTTTGGGTCTTATGACCTTGGGCTCTGTCTACACCGCAAGGGATAAAGACGTGATAATATGTATGTATGTGTGTAATATATGTTACATTTTGTTTTAATGACATTGGACGGCAAACTAGCAAGCGTACGTGATCACCGCTGCCCATGGACAACTGCAACTCCAGGGTGTTACAAGAGCGTTGCCGGCCTTTATTTTTCCCTCCCCAGAGGAGAAGGGGGATGAGCCTCCGGCTCTCTCACTCACCGAACAAAGCATAAAAGCGGTAAAGCTACTACTCTACGAACGTCGATTTTCTGTGAGTGTGGTACTTCCCCGGACGAGCCGGCCCATTCATGCTACTAGCCTATCATCATCATCATCAGGTCTTTCCAGTCTCCACTGCAGGAGCACGACCCTCTCTGTACTACCAGAGCCATTTATTAGCTTGAGTAGTCAGAGGATTTGGCCTACACTCTCCACGCTGGCCAGACGGGTTGGAGAGGTATCTTTGATGTTTATAAGCTTTGTTTAGCTTGTGTTTCCTTAGTCGCCTTTTACGACATCCACGAGATGACTTGGAGTGGTCCTATTCTACTCTGCCGGGAACCACACGGCGTTACTAGCCTACTACTTACATAAATATTCTGATATGTATGCTACTACTACTAGAATTTTGCCGGTAGCGTGGCTCTACCACACCTTAAAACATATAATATAATGAGAGTTAATTTTTGATAATAGTTTGCATCTCTGATTCTAAGTAACTATTTTAAGGGGACAAATATAAAAAAAAACTTGTAACATCATCTATTTGTAACCTTTCGTAACTGTTTTGCGCAAAGAATTGGCTGTAACGTTCATAAAAATGACAAAATAAATAAAACAGTAATTTTCCGAACTACTGAGTCACTGCCGCGTTGCTATAGTACCCAATAAATTAAAGGATACAGCTCACATAGTCGCGAAACTGGTTTAATAACGAAAGCAGTAAAACTCGAGTTTTCGTAAGCAAAACATTCACCAATTCAAGGTTGGACTGTATCCGAATTTACGGTCATGATAAGTACCTATCTAATAGAGATGTCTAAGGTTTTAGTTATATTGAAGGCACATCCTCTCATCTGACATCCTGGTTTCTAGTCTACAACATAATTAATTAATATTTATTTATACACACCAATCTCCTTCGTATTTTTCTTCGAACCGCATAGTTTTTTTTATATGTAATTATCTTGCCTAATGGTACGATCTTTCTTTTATTCTTCTTCCCTTTTTACTTGACCTTGCACCCACTATAACTACAGGAAATAAATGGATAAAAAATATTAAATAGAACTTTGGTTCTTTGGGCCCTTGACCAGGGAGGTCTTCCCTATGGTGGTTGAACATTGCCTTGCTCCCGCTGCATCTGTCTCTGCAACACATGAATTATGTGGTGATAGAACCAAAGGTACCGACATCTCGAGCTAAATTTAGTACCCAAGGAGAGTAAGCAGATTTGGTAGTGACTGATTTACAACTAAACTAGTTTTATAACGAAAGCAGTAAATCTCAGGTTTTCGTGAGTAAAACATTCACCAGTACCTCAAGGTTGCACTCTATCCGAAGTTTGTGGTAATGACAACTTTTAAAATAGAAGTAAGCAACACATTTTATCACTAGGTATAGCAGATTCCACTTACGCGATACTTAGTTGAGGTGTAATATTAGGTCTCGATATCGATAGCAGTATGTTCTTGAATATAACACCATACTGATAATATTAGGTTATTTTAAATACTTAGAAATCTCCAGAAGCCATACTACCACACTGACACATAAAATTGAGGCATAAAATGGTGACCTTAGTCGGCGTACGTCAAACCGGCGGAATATCAATTGATAGTTGTCAATGGCAACGTGTAGTGTAGACTGTCGTCGATTTTAGTTTCATTATGAAAAGCAAAGCGGAGTTAACACATAGCAACAATACGCGAGAGTGAGGCACGATGATAAATACTTATCCAATTAACTTTATAAATGTATGAAATCACTTGTGATCTATGCATTCGGGTTTTGAAACATGGACTAGCATCACACACAGGGCTTAGAATTGCTAAAAACCATATGATCTCTCCGCTTCCGCTTGTACAAGGAACGTGGAAATGGTGAAAGCGCCACCAAATTTCCACCAATCCAGCTGAGGTGACGTTCTTTTCTAGTACCCTCTTCCATTTTTACACTCAAAAATAGCATCTAACGCCCGAATACTCAAAGACATCTTAGATGTATCTTAACTAAAATCGTTCTCAAGTCTCGTTCTGTCACTGTCTAGACAACCCAGCAAGACAAAAAATAGTCTGAGATTGAAGATTATCATTGTTAGATTATTTTTAATATTTGGCATCATCATCATCATCATTTCGTGTAGGTGACACGGTCAGTCGACCATGACGACCATGCACACCCTGGTGTCAGAGTTCTTCGGAACCGCCTCTCGGCCTCTGACGTGGTTTCTTTAACGACTACCAGATGGCAGCCGGGACCAACGGCTTAACGTGCCTTCCAAAGCACGGAATCATCTTTGTTATCAGACAATCAGGCGATTCATGCCTGCAATGTCCTAACCAAACTGGAAACAACTTAACAAAGTATGCTTCCCGTGGGAATCGAACCCACAATCCGGGTCAACAAGGCAAACGCCTTAACCACTGGACCATGGAGGCAGTTAATATTTGGCGATAAGTATAGTATAGTTAACCATCACTGTATTACCTATAGTTTTGGCTACGACGAAGTTGGAAATTCTGTCAGAATCTTCTGTTGTCTATTTCTCTATGTGTCTTTGGTTGTAATAAGCATATCTGTCGCGATTTACGCAATAACTTGATACATTAATATATATAGTCGGATGGATCGTGGGTTAATAAAAACTAGTATTTATGTGACCTTGCTCTATTTGGAAAACATGTCAAATCTAGTATTTTAATAAACGATGGTACGCTTCCATCAAGGCGAAGTGAAGGAAAGAGTGCGAATTACAAAATACGATATTGGGCATCACTTCTCAGGTCTGGTCTGGAGGTAAAGGAGGATTAGCGTTAGGCAGGTTGCCAGCCGTAAAAACTTTGCCATATCATATTATATCATATTTGATGTAATAATAGCAGGTCTGCGCACCCCGGGCTCTT
This sequence comes from Rhodophaea formosa, assembly GCA_963082605.1. Taxonomy (NCBI): domain Eukaryota; kingdom Metazoa; phylum Arthropoda; class Insecta; order Lepidoptera; family Pyralidae; genus Rhodophaea; species Rhodophaea formosa. The sequence goes on along the minus strand of OY720222.1, from coordinate 13,426,339 downwards.
ACGTACCACAGTTGAGGATTAAGCCGAGTATACTTATCTCGCTTATTGCAGCTCTTATCAAAATGTAAGCGGGAAATGTGTTTTGTGAGAAAAATTAATATGTGATGTAAACGCACGACCTTCATATAATGCCACTCTAAAAAAGGGCCACACATGGTCCATAGATTCTGTTGTCGTAACAGTCATCATCACAGCCGTACGAAGTCCACTGCTGGGCATAGGCTTCTCCCCCAAGGATTTCCATCATTGGGGGGTTTGCCATACTCACCACGCTTGGCAAACGGGTTGGCTTATATCGCAAACGCTGCTCATCATCGAAACCGTTTTTTTGAGCGAGGAAATAAGTGAAGGTGTACTGGGGAATGGGATAAAGGTATTTGGGAAGGTACTTGCTCGGATGGATTGTAGGACAGGCAGTTGCGGATCACACCCCTGACTGTTTGTCTTAACCAAGCCTCCGGTGAAAATAGTTATAAATTTCCAGCTCGCAACGCAGCATTACTCCATTTTCAAAGAAGCTCTAGACTTGTTTTACATCTATAAGTGGCTCATTTAATAACGAATTTTACTATCTGTACCTATCGTATAAAAAGCCAATTCATTGTTCTGGTTAACACATTTTATCAAAAACCTCCTGGCTATTGGCTGGTTTAAAAAGTGTTAGCCACTGCTAGTCATAAATAATTAAGAAGGAGCCAAAGGAAATGTAAATTTTTCACCAAGATTTCTTCATCGTTAGTCGACTATAAATTTATATTTTATTAAGAACATAAATTGATTGCAAATAGTGAATGTCACGTGCTTAAGTATCCTACCAGTGTTTCCTATAATGTCATGTTAAGAAATTGTAATCTATGTCTGTTGCAAATACCTTTTCTGTAAGTAATCATTTTGTATACAAATTCATCTGCATGGTTTCCATCGATGTAACTGATTCCAATATGCAATAAAGCAATCGCTAAGTTCTTAGCGATTAGGTTATGGTATTCTATTTTTGAAGCGTATCGATTTGATGCTTCTTACATCGAGTTAACTATTCTTAAACAAACAATCAAATATACCTACATATAGGGACGTTTATCACACAAATTGACCTAGCCCCACAGCAAGTTGTGAACTTGTGTCGCAAGATAATAACTTAACGATACTATATTTTATATAGATAAAGATCGAAGACCCAGGTCAATCTGAAAAAGATCATTTTCCATTATGTCCTGACCGGGGATCGAACCCGAGACCCTCGAGTCGCAGGCTGGCGTGTTTACCACTGAGTCACGGAGCTTGTCTTCTCGGATTTTTGAGACTACCATAATTAGACACGATTTTTCTTATTAATTCTTTCAAAAAGCGAAAATTAAAAATATACTAATGATATCGACCACGGATAAATAATAAAAGGTCCTTACGTTTGTACAAGAGAGAACACGCTAAGCAGGATAATGGTGCACTATTTTCTAGAAAAAGACACTACATGGACAGGCGATTTCCAACCGTAACCTGAACTGCACATTTTTATTATGTTAAGCCTCTGGCGAATGGCGAATGAGTAGAATAGGACCACTTCAAGTCTTCCCGTGAATGTCGTTAAAGGCGACTTAGGAAACACAAGCTAAACAAAGCTTTTAAAAATCAAAGAAACCTCTCCAACCCATCTGGACAGCGTGGAGAGAGTAGGCTAAATCCTCTGACTGCTTTGGCTAATATATGGCTCTAGTAGTACAGAGAGGGTCGTGCTACTTCAGTGGAGACTAAAAAGACCTGATGATGATGATGATGATGATGAAGCCTCTGGCTTGGGACTACATCTATATAAACTCTTTGATTCCGCGAGGCAAAGAAATGACTTTCTGATAGTGATATAACAGAGAATAAATATGAACTTTACTGTTTCACACTATAATTGTATTTTTACTTTTTGGATGAAACATCTTACTTTAAAAAAAATTTACCAGCTATGTCCTCCCACATCATAATAAACCAAATACGTAATATTTATTCAGTCGGTAAAATGACCTTCAACGAAAGGGGTGACCCAGCCCATCAATATGAGCAACTTTTCCAATGAGATCAGTACTAGGAACTTAAAACACTTTTCAACATTTTTATATACAAAAGTGTTCAGCCGCCCGCGCAATTCGTATGGGAAAATAAAAAAAAAAAAATTTTACAGCATTGGTTTCATTTCCATAGGAGATTTTTTTCTTATTGATGCTCTGTATTACCTTTTTAAGGTAATGTCGAGGGTCAATTTACACACATCTAATAATATGTATTCTCAGCTTATAATATAATTATCAAAGAGACTTCTGGAACTTGTCTGGCCTGCGTGGAGAGTGTAGGCCAAATCCTCTGACTGCTCTGGTTTTATATGGCTCGGGACCTACAGAGAGAGTCGTGTTTCAGCAGTGGAGACTAAAAAAAGATTTGATGATGATCATGACGGTCTTAGTCTTCCTTTCCTGACCTCAGACACCTCATCTCATGAAGGGGAGGTGCAACCATACAAATATTTCTAAATGGTCTAACTAAACACATTACAGCGGTTCCGTTACAGTAATAGCGCGTTTCCTGGCGTGTCACGTTATCTCCGCAAACGATACGACGCGACGCTGCGACGTTTCCGCAGAATGGACGTTTACAGAACCAAGGCTGTGTTTTGAGCAACGTGCAACAGCGAGATAGTGCGTGAAAAAAAAAATGAACCACTAAGAGCAGTAATTCATTTTGTAAGTTTCTAGAGACTGGGGAAATGGCTAATGATAAGGTTTTTTACAAAATAAGTCACCATCACGACTTAATTTGTAAAAAACCGTATCATCAGCCATTTTCCTAGTCTCTAGAAACTTACAAAACGAATTGCTGCTTTTGGTGGTGCCTTTTTTTCACTTGGTAATATTATCTTGCCTAGCGTGTGCTCTCATCTCTACGAACCACACGGCACAATTTACAAGCTGTAACGCTGCCTAAATGGTCTTACTAAATACATTGCAGCGGGTTCATCATCAGGTTTTTGTTAGTCTCCACTGTAGGAGCACGACCCTCTCTGTACTACCAGAGCCATATATTACCCAAAGCAGTCAGAGGATTTGGCCTACACTCTTCACGCTGGCCAGACGGGTTGGAGAGGTCTCTTTGATATTTATAAGCTTTGTGTAGCTGGTGTGCAGCGGGTTACGTTACAGTAATAGCGCGTTTCCTGGCGTGTCGCGTTATCTCCACAAACGATTGGACGAGACGCTGTGACGTTTCCGTAAAGTGGACTAAGGCTGTGATTTTAATAATTCGCCATCTCGGACCATCGTACGTCACGACTTAATTTGTAGAAAACCGTATCATCCGTATATATTTATATATTATTTTCCTAGTCTTTGGAAACTTACAAAACGAATTGCTGCTCTTGGTGGTTCTTTTTTTTCACTTTTGCCAAAATTTACAAGCTGTAACGCTGCCTAAACTGTCTAAGTGAATACATTGCGGCATGTTCCGTTACTTTTGGTATGGGTATTACTTTTGATTCCTTTGTTGTATGATTATTTTTTTGTAGGTAATATGACGAAGTTCCATTATCTGTAAAAGAGTTGTGTGTCCCATTATCTATAGCAGATATACACTCGGTTATCAATATTCGTCAGTCATGCCAAGTTGGGAAAAAAATAATGACGTGAATTGATGACGTTACTTCCACCGTCTAGAGGATGCACTTCTCAATATGTGATACATAGATATAAATATATGGGAAAAAATCACACAACTCACCTCTCTAACCCGTCTGGCCAGTGTGGAGAGTGTAGGCCAAAGTCCCTGTTCTGGCTAATAAACGTCTCAGGTAGTACAGAGAGGGTCATGCGCCTAAATTGGAGACCAAAAAAGACATGATGGATGACACAAATTGAGCTAGCCCAACAGTAAGTTTTTGTGAACTGTGTCGTAGGATACTTGTCGAGCTCCGTGGCGCAGCGGTCAACACGCTAGCCTGCGACACCATTTCCGTCCCATTAAATTTTTATCGAAATGTGTAGAGCGCCTTTTGAAAAAATACACAAAATCCAAAAAAATGTTTACACGCATGCCGTTCGGTTTATACTTATTTCCATTTTATTCATATAACAAATTGATAGGGTTGAAGTCGGTTTTTGTTTTATGTAAAAAATATGTAAAATTATGATTCTGACGTATTTTTCCACTCTACTTTACCAGTGTGAACGCAGCCTTACGCCAGCACCCAGACGAGTTGCATAATGAGTCGTTCAGCGATTGTTTTTAACAATTTTTGTTTATTTTTATATTTCGTGTTATGGTTGCGTTACGTGTGTATCCGCCTTTTAAGTGGGTGATCCGCATTAGAGGGATAAATCGACGTATATACCTACTTATTTTCATACATACTTACATGATTATAAACATAAAAGAAACCTCTCCAACCCGTCTGGCCAGCGTGAAGACTGCAGGCCAAATCCACTGACTGATCCGGCTATATGGCTTTGGGAGTACAGAGAAGGTCAAGTTCTTACAGTGGAGACTAAAAAAGACCTGATGAAGATGTGTTGTAGTAATCAAGACTGCTAAACTAAAATGGTATTGAATAAATAATCTTAGTAATACTGCTGGATTAATTTACAAATACAAATAAATGTTATTATGTATCACTGGTAAAAGTTCAAGTTCGTAAATATAAACCCAGTGAAAGAAAATTTAAAAAATAAAAATACTGTTTATCCATTTGATTGATGTTGATGTCGAGATGTTCAGCGCCAAAACATTTTACGAAACGAAAATTACAAGACTCTCGCCCACATTCTCCGTTCAGTACATATTCGGAACAGTTGCTATATGTCCTAAATATTATGTAATGTATATTGGCAATAAAATGCACTATTATGATGAATAATCGTAGCTTACATTTGTATGCAATGCTTTATTGAGGCACTATATTATTTTACATAATTATGAATAATTTCTATGTATGCAATTTGTTTTTAGGTCGACTAAAAATAACATAGGATGTAAAGTTGTTTGTTTTATGAATACATCAACCATACTGGCCGTGCCTGAGCATGTATTATACACATACACCTTAACGAGGGTATATTCTATATTATAGTGAAAACCGTGCCAAAATTGGTCCAGTAGTTTCTATGATTAGCCCATAAAGGAAGACAGAGAGAGATATATTCAAGTATAATAATATGTACCTAATACAGAAATGATTACAGAATATAAACTTGCTACTTGACGATTAACGTTTACCATGGTGGAGTAGTTAACACGAGCATGCTGCTCGTTTTTTTTTTGAATGTACTACGTAGCTAGCTCCAAATGAGCTTTCGCTACTTCAACGGATTTTTGAGGTGAGAGCAGAGTGCCCTCAACCTGTAAGGCAAACATCACTAAAGGGTCCCCGGGAGGCCCTCGAGCCTGCTGCTCGAGGGGCACTCGGTTCAATTCCCGGCGCGAGCAAATACTTGTACTCAAATTTTTCAGGATGTTCGTGATTCTGGAACTACCCAAAGATAGCAGGCATCAGGCAGGCACTGGCTATAAAAAATTTTGCTAAATCCTTTTTCAACACACCGTGACATAAAGTGATTCCTGAAATACTGTTTTTTTTACTAACAAAACAGCTTATTAACCACAAGTGCTTTAAAGCCAAAATACTGCGGTAATGTAAAGTAAAAAACAGTATTGCGTTAAATTATTTCAATCTTGAATTATAGATGCAAACGCGGAAACGCTAAGACAAAGACAGAAGATGTCCTAAGGGTCACCACACAGGCTACTAGCCACAGCCTCAATCGCCGCCATCTGAAGGAGCGTGTGGCGACCACCGGCGTCAACAGTGTGCGGCGAGTCCATATACAATTTATGAAAACAACAGGAAATAGGTCAGTGTCTGTGTTTTGTGATTGCAGTTTGTGGTCGTGCGCGGCCTACTGCGGATACTAAAAAACTAACATACGGTAGAAATGCAGCAAGTGTGATGGTAACCTTTGAACCGGGTACAATTCGGGCGGGCATCATTGATTATTTTATTATATTATGTGTTTATGTAAATTATTTTCATTGTTTCGTAATAAATGACTTAACTAACATTGTACATTGTTAGTAAAGTTTACTACATCTAATACAATTGTTAGCAGTTACTTCATATACCTATGTTTTATGACTTGTCGTATGGTGTTTGTTAATTATGGAAAATATCTCATTAGTGTGTTGTAAAGTTGAATGTTCAGTGTACATGTTTGCTTTTGAAGCTTATGAAATATCACTACATCAATTCACTACATATTATAAAACAAAGTCTTCTGCAACGTGTGTCTGTCTGTCTGTTCGCAATAAACTCAGAAACTACAACACGGATTTCCATATGGTTTTTACTAATAGATAGACTGATTCTTGAGAAAGGTTTATAGGTATAAATATGCCCGGGCGCAGCCGGGTAGGGCTGCTAGTTCTAAATAAATAAGACGTTAAAAAAGGAATACATGTATCTAATTTTTTAAGAAATATAAATCATAAAATGGAAAAAAACAAAGTCAAATACAAAGGTGGACTTTTCCCTTAAGGGAATCCCTTCAGTTAACCTTAGGGTAGATGGACATATAAATTCAGAAGACACACACACGTAATAGGCGTTCGTCATCATAATTTCAGCTGTAAAAAGTCTACTGCTGGACACAGGCCTACCCCAAGAATTTTCATCATTGGTTTGCCATACTCACGCTTGGCAAACAGGTTGGTGAGCGTACTTTGTTTGACTTATATCAGTTCCGACTCTGCTGTCCAGTGAACCCCTTTTTAGGGTTCCGTAGTAAACTAGGAACCCTTATAGTTTCGCCATGTCTGTCTGTCTGTCTGTCTGTCTGTCTGTCTGTCCGTCCGCGGTTTTACTCAGAGACCATAAGTACTAGAAAGCTGTAATTTGGTATGAGTATGTATATTAATCATGGCAAAAAAGTCGTAGAAAAAAATCTTGAAAAAAAATTTTTTTTTGGGTATCTCCCATACATGTAAAGTGGGGGAGTCATTTTTTTTTTCTCTACTTACCCATCTTGTGGGGTATCGTTAAAAAGGTCTTTAAAAAATATTGTGAGGTTGAGAACACCATTTTTCGATTTAGGGATCCGTTTCCGAAATATTTGGTTTTAAAGTGCAAATTTTTGTTAGAGGTACGTGTCCCCCCCCCTCTATCTCCTAAACGGTTATATATAGATACGTGAAAAAAATTACAGCAGTAGTATATATACTGAAGTTGAAAGGAAAACTATCAGAGCTAAGTACTAAGTACAAACTAAAAAGTTATAGGCAACCAACTTATAAAATGTACTGGAAAATGTAAAATTTCATACAATCTTTATTGTTAGATGTTTTTGGTCGTTAAACTGTGAGGTGCGAGTGTAAACAGTGTGTACTCAAAGTTGTCATTCGCAACTACGGAACCCTATACTGCGCGTGGCCCGACACGCACTTGGCCGGTTTTTTAAGCGATGGAAGGGTGACGGAATGGGATAAAGGTATTGAGTCGCTACTTGCTCGGATGGATTGGAGATGAGAAAATGATGAAAGATACTGGACAGGCTGTTGAAGATGACACCCCTGACGCCCTGGCCATAGTAGGTGTTGGCGCAGAACAAATTGACATGAAAATAAGGTGACCGTGTTTTTTTGTCATATTTAAATACTTATATTATAAAAATATTATCATCATCATCATCAGCCTATACTTGTCCACTGCTGGACAAAGGCCTCCCCAATTGCAAGCCATCGAGATCTATCTTCGGCTGCTCGCATCTAGCTCCTGCCAGCCATAATAAAAAAAAATATATAAAAAGCAATATAAATATATTATATAAGTTTAAAATTAAAATAAGAAATAATTCATATAAAATAAATCCGCGTTGCATATTTTATAACCCTCAGACAAGGATTTAACTTTAAAGTAAGACATTGAACTATAAAACTTAATTTACAATACGAGTAGTTACATTACAATAAAAAAGTAATTATCACATACTAGAGCACAATTTAGGTTAGTGTATTACCGTGTCACGTTTTATGTGTATTTTTTTAGAATTCTACCTGCAATGTTAAGAAAAACCTTGATTTAATGTTTTAGTGAATGTTATACTCGCTTTTACAACGAATTTATTAATTTTGTTTCCTACATCACTGAATGTAATGGTTCTCTGTCTGATATTTATGAGCTAGACTTTGTTTGTGCCATTATGTGGAAAGAAATACAAACTTTATGAGCTATCACCTCATGTTTGATTTTTGTTTTACGTATGTGTAAGTGGCCAACACTGGTGTCAGATTTTTAACCTCATACATCCCCCATATATTTATATATATATATCCAATCTGAAAAAAAAATCGTTATCGTATATATATATATATATATACGATAACGATTTTTTCAGATTGGCCTGGGTCTTGGAAGTTTATCTACATAAGTATCTATTATAAAATAGAGTTAGAGAGTTAAAGAGTTCGTATCCTACGACAGAAGTTCACAATTGACCGTACATCTAGCTTCTTCTTAGCGTATCGACTCGGACAAATTATATTTGTGTTGACCAAAACTCTGAAAAGCTGAATCTGTGTGATTAAATTAAATAAAAAAAAAATATTCATTATCTGGAAAAAAATTACAATTCTGATTTGCGATTGAGAATGTCTAGTAAGAAAGTAATTTTTGTGTTGGGAATTCTCGCTCTCATAACAACATTTACGTTTAAAAATTTACCTATGTAAGTTGATAATTTGTCCCTATATATTTATTTATTAACATTCTAGCTAACAGTTGATACCTACTTCTGCAGTAATAAGTTAAATTACATTTAAACAATTTATTAAGCAGCTACCAATATGTGTTTGCGTCAATCTAATAGTCAATTTAATAATCATGCAACGCAACAGTTTAAAAGTAGTTAATCTAATAGTGATCTAAGTGTTTATTGAATTAATAAATGAATTGTAGAGAAATCCCTCTAAGGGTTTGGTTATATTGTCCACGGAGTTTATTCCACCTAGCTAGCACATTCCAGCTAAACTTATCTACCTTTACTCATGGTCTGTTTGTGTGTGTTTATCTCAAACATATACAATGACAATTTTTGACAGGAAATAATAGAGTGGTTTGCCATTGCCTTCTCTAATAACACACACTTATTATCATTTTTGGAAAAGAATTAAGTGTAATGTAATAGTTTGATAATTTAAATGCATATGAATGTGTTGCATATTCTTACTTAAATACGGAACCAATATAAATAACCAACACTCTCACCTTATATTTAAATTATTTGCAACAATTAAAGCAAGTTTATTGCCAAAACTATGATAATGGCCCAAAATGTGGTTTTTTTTTCTAATTGTTTGTTACATAATTTACTAAACATAATAAAACTGTCAGATTATTATGTAATGATAAATATAAAACGATTGACATGATGGACTTTAGCTCAGTAAGATGTGAGTTTTTAAATCTGCTATTTACTTTGGTACAAATAAACTATCGTGTTATATTAGTTTCGGTTAAAGCATAGGTCACTTTTTGTTTGTTTTTAGTTAAAATAATAAGAAACGACAAATATACTAATGGACCTATAAAATATAAGCTTTTTGCTTCCTTTCACTCCTTTAACTAAAAGTTGGTCACTGAAACTAGTCTGTGAGTCATGCTTAAACGCTGAATCCAACGTTCTATTTAAGCATTGACGATTATGATTTGTTTTATTTTTTAAACCCCACGCAAAAAAAGGGGTGTGATAAGTTTAACCATTACGCGTATGTTTTGTTTGCCTGTGACAACAATCGATTTGAATGTGGTTATTTATATTTGATAGTAGGTTTTCTAGCGATGGTTTTTAAACAAGTTTTCTACAAAACAAGTCCCGCTGTTATGAGATTTTGAGGACTTTTCGTGTCGGGAATTGCTTAGTTTTTAAATTTAATATAATTGTAGACCAGTTAAAACATGCTATTTAACTTCCAAGAATGTGTTTGCTTGTTTTTTAAATAAACATAGCGCTTTAAAAATTTATTGATTGTTTTTAATACACTGCAGCTAATAATATTATCTACTTTAACGATTTAAAATATGCAGCCCTGTAACATGGATAGCAAAGACTTAGTTATAGGGTTTCGTTCAATCGGAACCTTATTCTTAAGACTGCGCTATCCAACATTTTATAAAAAATATATTATTTCGGTACAGATTCAAAAATCTCCTGTTTTTTAGCCTTTTGTAAATGTAATTCTTTATATATTAATGCAAAATATTTATTGTGTTTTATGTATATATATTGTGTACATATGAAAAGTAGCATTGCAGTTACGAAGTTTAACGCTGTGATGTAAAAGACATCAACGAGCCCGTTCACGCTGTTTCTCATTTTTGCTTATGTTAATCTGTATTTAACAGATATTAGGATTCGGAAGCAAAAGATCAATCTTGCAAACCTATGTTTCTTATGAATCCTTATTATTGGTGAATGAGGAATATATAAACTAAATCTTATTAAAAGCATAAACATATCCATTAACGTTAAGTTTATATGGTAAGTATATTAATTAATATTCATACTACGTCAACAGCCGATTTTAAGCGAATCATCATCATTATTTTCGAGTATTTTGTCAGATGCGTCCTAAGCAATTGCTCCGGTGACTAGGATCTGCTATTGCGACAGCATTCATGCTGCAAAATGATTTGGTGTAGTTATTACGGATGACCCCCTGCCTGGCGTCAAAACCCTTCTTGGTAAGGCAAAAACCTGTGAAATTGGAAATGGAGTGCAAGTGCTTGCTCTGGAGTGAAATCGAAGTCGAACTTAACGTAGTAGGTTGGCATGGTTACCAACTCACATGAGGCTGTCGATTTTTATCATCAAATACATACATACATACTATCACGTCTTTATCCCTTGCGGGGTAGACAGAACTCATAACATAAAACCTACAGGCCACGTTTAGCATCGTAGTGGGCGTAAAGGTGGAAAGCGGAATCAAAATAGTGATGGGTTGCTAGCCGCATCGCCTATCAATGTGCTTCCTGAGATTTTTGCCCAATCCCTTGACCGACTTTTACGGTCTGCGCGGGAAGAAAAGCAGCTGGTATATTCTATGTTCTATTTATTATTATTCAATACTCACCAAGATGTTGTCGCGGTATTTAGGTTTTATTGTCCTCGAGTAGGTTGTATACAACGCATAACGGTGTCATTAATATGAATATAGGTTGTAAAAGTATATAGGTATAAATACTCGTAAAGTTGTGAGGTTAAGCGGTCTGTAAAATGTGATTCAAGTGAAAAAACACAAATAAAATAAGGATACTTTAATTTAAAGACCACTTCAACTCTAAAACGGCAGAATTAGTAGCTTTAGTGAATTAGCCTTGGCACCTTCTAATGTTAGAATTGAGGTCAGTATGTTTAATATGAATGCTGCTATTAATTCATGTACAACTGCATATTATGTTGATTATAAATATTGTTGAGACTTATTGTTTGAATGCTCGGAGTAGATAACTTGTGTGTACAAATTAAGAAACGCATAGAGAGCTATGAAGCGAGCCATGCTTGACATGAAATAATCAGATACTAGCAATTTTTCCGTGACTTTGCCTGCGTAAATTATAGCCTACTAGCAGCCCTACTCGGCTGCGCCCGGGCATGTATTATATCTTAAAACCTTCCTCGTGAATCATTCTATCTGTTGGTGAAAACCGTATGAAAATCCGTGCAGTAGTTTTTGAGTTTATCGCGAACAGACAGACAGACAGACGCGGCGGAGGACTTTGTTTTATAATATGTAGTGTAGTGATGTCACCCGCAAATAAGTTACTTTCTATAGGTGAAAGAATTTTGGAAATCAGTCCAAAAGTTTCGCAGCCTATTCAATGCAAACAAACAAAAAATCAAATCCTTCTTCTTTTTTATATAAGTATAGATTAAAGACCGTGTTCGAAACACCGTAACTTCTCAACGTACTAAGGTATGGGACATCGGAGTACCAATCATGATCCTTGAGTAGAACTGGGCGATAGAGTAATAGAAGGTGGAGTAAGGCATTAATGAATGTAAATAAATAAATACATATAAAGGGATGTATAGGGACAAATCACATAAATTGAGCTAACCCCACAGTTAGCTATAAACTAGAGTATAATAATACTAACTCAACGATACTATATTAGGGAACATAAGCTTAACAAAGCTTTAAAATATCAACGACACCTCTCCAACCCGTCTGGCCAGCGTGGAGAGTGTAGGCCAAATCCTCTGACTGCCCTGGCTTATATACGGCTCTGATAGTCAGAGAGGGTCGCGCTCCTGCAGTGGAGACAGAAAAAGACCTGATGATGATGATGATGATACTATATTTTATAATAGATTCTAGGAAAAACATACAAGACACAACAAACAAACAAGACCCAGATCAATCTGTAAAATATTGTTATCCATCATGCATGCCCAACAGTTGCAGACTGTCATGTTAACCACTACGCCACGGAGTTTATCAAGAAGTAAGTAGAGTAAGTTGTGTGTACAAATCAACAGTCGCACAGAAAGCCATCAAGCGGACCACGCTCGACATTAAATTACTAGATCGTGTTTCAAACGCCGTATTATTTTAACGTAATGAGGTATGGGATATCCGAGTTCCAATCATGGTAGAACTGGGCGGGGAACCTGGCCAGTAAAGTAAGGCATTAATAAATCTAAATTATAAAAATAAATAGCTGAATATGTAGCTCGCAAATCTCGAGAGCAGCTGGACCGATTTCGCTAATTCTTTTTTTAAGAATATTCCTTACAAGGATGGTTCTTACGGAGAGAAAAAATATATGTACCACGGCCGAAGCCGGAGCGAACTGCTAGTACTTATAAAAATATACAAATCACACAAATCCACGACCCAGGTCGATCTAAAAAATATATTTTTCCATTTTCCATTTAATCCGACCGGGGATTAAACCGAGACTACTCGTAGCAGATTGGCGCGTTAACCACTGCGCCCCGAAGGGCGACAAGATTGACCAAATGGTGGCCAAGAACAGGAGAATAAAGCTCGGATGTCTTTCGACATGTGATGGTTTGGCCACATAGTCTAAGTTACGAGTCACTTCTGGATGAAAGCAGCAGCAACGAGATGAATGGCGGAAGAGAAGAAAGCCTTATGCTCAACAGTAAGCGGAAGTTGTTCTTTGGAAATTGAAAACTAAGTAAAAATGTACTTTAGTTTTAGGGAGGAAATACCGCCAGCCTTTTGGGCATTCGCGCGTCCTCATAATTGTTCAAAGTTATAAATAGATAATAGCCCTTTTAAAAAAACCTTTCAAATGACTCACACATTTGTTTATACTAACATTTGTTTGATAAATTGAAAAGCACAGTTTCAAAATTTCATGGTTATAACTGACAAAACAGCTTTTCCCAGACATTAAATTTTTGACTGGTTATATAAATCATATCTGTCGTTTATTTTAAAAATAACACTAGATTATGTAATGTATTAAAATTCAGATTAAAATAAAATGAAAACAAAATTATTAAATATGTTACTAAAAAGTGTAAGTCTAAATATAACTCGGTGATTACATTAGCTTTAATGTTCCAAAAATAGAACGTTATATTGCGGTCTGAAGATAGCAATCAAGAGCGTCTGAGAGATAATAATAATGTTTGGAAATTGTATTAAGGCCATTCATGTTTCATCCACAATATTACATTTTTGATTCCTTAACTGAGGCGTTGTGGCTCAGAGTCTTCATTAGGACAGCATTCCCCGCATGAATGTTAACTCTACTCATTATTAGAAGAAGGATATTAGCGATCTCTGATATAATTGTCGCCAACCCTCAGTTCTTCCTTGCTTCTACTTATGTTCCTTGTCTTATATTTAATGGTTTTGTGATGTTGCTAGGACGAAATCAACGGAGGATGGAAAGACTCTCGAAAACACAATATGAAAAGAGCTCAGGCCAAATTACCGTGTGATCCTAAATGTATTCCTAGAAACAAGTCATTCAAAACCACACTTAAATGCTTCTTGTTAGACTAATGTTACTACAGCATACATGAACTAATTGACAAAAATGAATACCTAATTATACTTTGATTTAATATTTTTAGTTTGTTTTATTCCAGAGTTCATAATTATATATTTTTAAAATTTATAACAATGACGTAATAATAACCTCTTCAACCCGTCTGGCCAGCGTGGAGAGTGTAGGCCAAATCCTCTGACTGCTCTGGCTAATATTATAGCTCTGGTAGTACAGAGAGGGTTGTGCTCCTGCAGTGGAGACTAAAACACCTGATGATGATGATGATGATGATAACAATGACGTGAAAAGTCAACTTAATGCATTTCTATTATGTTACCCAATTAATTTAATTTCAGAGTTGGTAAGGAAAATTTCAATTTTTTATAACGCAGACAGTTTTAGCTTATCTTACAGTAAAAAATAGAAGTTACTGTAACGTCTATACTTGTTGATTTAAATAAACATAACCTTTCAATTTCAAAACCTAACACAAAGATTAACCTATGCAAACTCGCCATGTTACATTGCAACGAATCCTTTTTACAACTCCGACACACATAAAAAAGTCAATAAGTCAAAGAAAAAGGTTGTAGCCACGACCCGTGCAACAGGAGTCCTTACGTCATTGGAATCAAAAATGGATCCCCCACTACTGCCCCCTCTTTGGTGGTCGCTGGGAGTGCTGCAGCCGGCAGTGTTTCTCTCGCCACGATGATCGCCACACGCACGCTCGTCGTCCTATTATTTGTTGGTGTTGCGTTAGCGACGCCCCCACACGTGAGGAGACGGAGACAGCTGGCCGACGACAATACGCTTCAGCCTATTGAGGTATGTTTGTTTTCCTTCGTGCGTTTTGATGCGTTGAGTTCAGCTTAGCACGCACTGCGATTTTCCGGCCGGTTTTCAGTTATCGGTATATGTAATGTATGGTTTTAGTTATAGACTCATTAACAGCGTTTTGATTTACTTTCGATAAGTTTACTAGTTCATTTTCTTCAATTTGAAAACATAATATGTATGCAAATTGTAGTGCGTGTAGAGCTTTAGATACATGGGTTATTTTGCAATCACCTTGAAAAGCTTTTGCAAACTTTTTCTTTAAGTGAATTAGTGTAAAGTGATGCTTCCATGTGGTGAATGTGCAATACTCCATGTGTTACGTCTTGTTTACATAAAATAAGTGATGTCAATTTAGTGCACATCCATTGCGCGTAGTTATTACGTGAAACAAACGTTGTCATGTTTACGGTGCGCTTTGGATGCTTACTTTGTGAATCACCAAGATTTCTTCGTATAAATTTGGCCTTACATATAAAGTTTTTCATCATATCAGACAAGTTTTAGGCCAGAATTTTATTTTAAACATATAAACCAGTAAAAGACTGGTCCTATTGCATTTGAAATCTATAGCATTATATTTTTGTTTATTACCAAAGTTTATAAATCTCTTATAAGTTCCATTCTTCCATAATTGAAAGATATTCTGGCAACAAAAACTAGTATAAACTTGTCTGATATGACCTACTTTTTCCCAAACGCATCAAAAGATAGCATCTTCAAATAAAGTACAGTGGATCTCAGATAACGCGTAACAGTTCAAACTTTAAGCTACCCCATAAATGTGATCTACTGTACTGTGGACTACAGATCAAGCGCAACATTGACTATTATCCCCTTTTTGCTTTGAGTTTATCATTATTACATAATGTCACAAAGCATTAAAACACAAAAGTCTACATCTAGTCGCATCAGAGAATTGCTTACAATATTTTGTGATCTGTTACGCTCGATGTGTGGTCCACTCTCCGCCTTTCAAAAGGAGAGCACATCACGGATTACGCAGCGCATTGCATCGTCCGGTGGTGCCCTTCATGTTGTAATGCCTTTCTCGGTGTTATCATAACGTTGCTTCAAAGTGGTAAGATATGTAAATTTGATGTACAGAAGTCAAAAGTATGTGAACTTGACCTACATTTTCAGTTATACTGTCAGTTAGTATTATAATATACAATATACGAATATTTCAAAGCAGAAATAATAGATAATGACAAATCTCACGGTTAGTCCCAAGGACGATTATAAAACTTGTTATTGGATACTAATCCACCTACAACATATTCTAATACCTAGGTAACTTACCTAGGTAATTTTTTACCTAGAGGTAGGACCTTTGAAGCTGTTACACGTCATTTTCTATTACAACGTCTATTCTCTAATACAACGTCTTATAATACAAAGCAACTACCAACCTAGTTACCTACTTGTCTTTTCTTTAAAAAGAAATTAAAAGCCAACAGTGTAACTTCATCTTCTATATAAATAAAAAACAAAAATGATAAGTAATGCGGTGCGTGGTCCAGTAATAACTGTAGTTTTTGAAGGACATAACTAAGTGCGAAAACTTATCAAGCGCGACATTTCTACCTTTTTTACCACCTTAATTGCATTGACTTAAAGTTTAGTATTATATGAATTGAACTAATTAAAGATTTTAGTTGTTTTTTTTTTGAGGAAAAAAGTAGCACATGTGCAATTGAGTAGCCGGAAGATATACCCATAATTTATCATAGATCTTCATCTACGCAGTTAAGCAATCGTCTCACAGACGACTGAATAGATATATCATAATTTTTGCAATACAGATATGAAATAATTCATGTAATATCTTAAAATTGAGGTCTTACATAAATATAACTATGAAAATAACGACCTCCATAGTGAATTGATTAAAATGCTTGTCTCGATCTTTGAAGGTTGACTGCAGGTGCAGACAAGCTCTAGTGTATTTTTAAAAATATATTTGTTTTTGGTTCTATGTGTTTAGAGTATTTGTGTCCATAAACCTATGAAATAAGATGTGCACTTTATCTATTTCATTTTTTTTATATTATTTCCAATGATCTACTTTCATAAGTACTAAAATCTTACGTTGTAATAATAAGGAAGGTATTTAAAAAAATCGTTTTGATGCAAAATTATTTAAAAATGTTGGTCAAATTCACTCAAGGGCACTTCTCCAAAATAATTGAACAAATTAACAAATTGCTAACAATTTTAAGTGAGTCATAAAGTATAGCCCACTAACAATATGATGACACCTCATTACTTTATTAGGTATTCATTTACAAATAGAATCATAATTATGGTCATAGCTGAACTTCACTTTCGGCGAAGTCGGTTATGCAAGCGGTGACCACTCGCCGAGATAAGCTGCTGACGTAATATTATAATTCTGTTATGTCTGTCTGTCCAACTAGAACGAACGCTGATATATTTAGGACTACATTGAGCGAAAATAAACCAGGCTTCTAAAAAATAGCTCGTCTTTTTCAACTGATGAATAAGCGCAGGATGTTATCAAGTCAACGCGTTTTTTTTTTCATGTATGACCACTCATTATTTGTGACCACGCATTACTTTTTACAGAGCAGTCCGGTAATGATAATTCTTTTTTCCTCCAAAGTTAAGCCCTTATAAATTTGAAAACAAAAATCTGACCCTAAGGGTAGAACAACATGGGACGATTGATTTTTTGCTTTTTGGCGGTTTAAATTTAGCCTTCAAAAGTTTTATATCACTATTTGTTTAGTCTCACTCAACATTTCGGCCACTTTTGGTTTTTGAATTCATTCTATTCAAGGTATGATACGCAGCTTTAGTTGCTTTGTTAATAAAAGACTATTTATCTTACAATGGATATGTCTGTCGTTGTTTATATTATATAAATAATAGAAGTCTTATTACCTCTTGTTATTCATACGTTACACTTTTCAATGAATTAATAAAAGACTTATGACCAGATACACATCAACATTTACACAATTATCAGATAATTTATTGCAACAATCAGCAAATCTTCTCATTTATCAAATGTCAAATAATGAAAAGTTATACAAAAATAAATACAAGTACTTTACTGGTAAAGTACAATGTAAAAAAGTATGTTATCAATTTAATCTGTTAAAAGTTTCACTCATGTGGCTCTAAATTATAGAGAAAGGAACCATTGGCTAACTTCCGAAGCATGCCGTGGCTCAAAATATTCTTTAAAGATTCTTTACCAAGAGTTTATCTTTCGCAGTGTGAACTATACACATAATTGCTTTACATTTACAAGCGCTTACAATGCATGAGCCCATCGGGCTATCAAGCTACTAATATGTTCTCTCGTTAGTTGATATTAAAAATTACCTACTTAAACACAGTTCGAATCTACGTGTAAATTGCTTAAAGACTTTCTGAATGCCAAATTAGCAGCTTTGAATGCCAATAGTGAAGACGTGTATGATATTTCATAATCTTTCATTCATATGCGATAAAGTTGATTCAAGGTTAAATATTTTGGGTATAAATAGGAGTAGACCTTGATGGCAGTGCATCGACCTTGATCAAAGCGCATATACCTATAAAGATATGTCATGGCATCATGGGTTCGATATTTATGAAAAACTACTAAGACGTACGAATATATTTTAAGAGTTTATCTTGTACCAGAAAAAATATTATTTTTATAGAAAACAGAACATTCTTAGTATAGTTGTATACTAATTATCAAAGGAAATGTTATTTTATGAAAAAAACTAACTACACCACCGTGACTTCGAATCACCGCGTCGAATTCTCTCATCACATATTACCCCGTAGGGTATAACGCATTCAAAGCATGCGTACGGGGTAATATGTGATGAGAGAATTCGACGCGGTGATTCGAAGTCACGGTGGTGTAGTTGGTAACACACTTAGGGCGCAGACCTAAGACTCGTGGGTTCGAATCCTACCTGTGGCAAATTCTTTTTCATCACATATTTTCAATTTTAATAAAATGAAAGACTTTCAAAAGTATAGCATTCTGCCTTGTTAACATCTCATACACATATGAGTTGGGATTATGTAAGTACTTGATTTTAAACTTTTCCTCAAACATTTATTGCATTGTCTAAAAATATTTCACAAGTTACAATGAGTGTACAACACGCTTTCGGACGACTTTTCGAAGCGGGCGATATGTCACCTAACCCAGTGAAAATAGGGTTCTAAAATTTGAAGTTTAAAATTATGTCTTCAGATAAGACATACGAGTACATAGTCCTTAAATTATTTATTCGCTGCATGGATCCATTACAGAATTTTATAGGCTCCTGGAACTAGATAGTAGGATGACAACTTGAGATAACATTGGCATAAGATAAATTATATACGAAGCAACTGCAAGAAAATAATTACCACAATAAATTATTCTGTGAACATCACTCATATACGTTACGCCAAAACTATCTCTCGATATTGGATCCCAATCGACAAACAAACCAACTGATTGACAGCACATTCACCAGCCATCACTCCTGTCGCAACGTTATGTAAAGCTAAATGTCATGTGAAGTTTTGTTTAAAATATTCCATTCAACTTACATTACCAGTTTCAAGTTACATAGTTAAAAAATTGATACAAAACCTTTCCTGAATAGCTATGTTGCTTAGATTTTAATATTTCTTCCTTATGAAGTGTGTTTTTGACAGATCTTTTGAAGATCGGGACATTGTGTCTTGTTGTGTCAATTTTGGTGAACATTCGAGATTTGGTGATGAAGGAAATAAATAGTTCAAAATATAATTCTTAACATAGGTATTTATTTGAGAAGAGAGAAAGACAGAGTCAGAAAAAGGGGTCTGAGTAAAACATTCTTAAGGCCGTACACTAGTCACAGTAGTGACGCCAATCATTTCACTCCTAATACTTTACAAATAGAAAGAAATTCAAGAATGTAAATCATATAAGCCTTAGTAAATAACCTGAAGTATTTTTGGAATCATGTTTAATATTATCAGAATCAGCGAGAATTGTGAGAATCAGATTACCGCCAAAAATGGCCGTTTCTGGCGGTAATCACTATTTCTCTTAATGACTGATTCTCATAATATTAAAACATGATTCCAAAAATACTTCAGGTTATTTACTAAGGCTTATATGATTCACATTCTTGAATTTCTTTCTATTTGTCAAGTATTAGGAATAAAATTATTGGCGTCGCTAGTGTGCCTAGTGTGGCCCCTTAAATTGACGAAAGATTAATGTGCCATGTTGACAACAAAGGTGGCTACCTTCCCTGTTGGATACCTATACCGAAATAAATAGATGGTTATTTTTTATAGTGTCTGAAATTTGATATGCATACATGGAGAATAATATTCATACTTATTACTTAATATCAGTTATTTATGTAATGACTTTACATACTAAGACAATGAGTTGTAAAAATGTTCGTTAAAATATGCATTGCGCATTTTTAAGCACAGTTTGGTATTCAGGCCCCGTTTACATTAAAGATACATGTTTTTCACAATAGGCCAGTCAGGGTGTTAAAATTACTTTGAGTATATGTAAACTAATACTAGTAAAAGAGCCCATGGCGCAGTGGGTGTGACAATTATTAGCGCTTACACATGTTAAGCAACCCCGGGCGCAGTCCCTACTTGGATGGGTTACCGTAAGTGGCATAAACATGCATTTTGTAATTTTTAACTTACCAAAACTATTATTTACTACTGCTGCTTTAAATCAGTGCCTAAAAATATCTCCATTTCCTCCATGCTCCGGAAGGCATACTAAGCCGTTGGTCCCGATCCCTACAGTCATGACTGACGGTAGTCGTTAAGCTATGTAAGATGCCTCTAGGTAGCTTGAAAAATCTGACTCCAGCGTTAGCCAATTCCACACAGAAAAAAGAACAAAAAATTCTAACGTTTTATTCTGAACAAATCGCATAGATTGAGGTAGCCCCAAAGTAATTTCAGGACCTGTGTTATTGGATACCAACTCAACGATATTATAATGGATGAATGGACTAGGAGGGAGACTAGGAGGAATGAGGAATGGACCTATATTTTATTACTATACATACCTAGATAAATATCCAAAACACAGATCAATCGCAAAACTATAATTTTACTTCTTGACCTGTCTGCCTGTGGATTGAACCCAGTACCTACGGTGTGACAGCATGGCGTCATGACGACTAGAATTGAATTGCTTATTTGTAATGAATATATACACAAAAACTGCTTTTAACAATTTCAATAATTCTTTCTAATATAGTAAGCTACATAATCAGCGATTAGCATAGGTTAAAAAATGCAAGGGACGCAAAGGAGTCACAATAAACAGCTAGTTTTAAATAAATTATATACTATATATTCGTAAATACTATCATGTCTTAATCCTTGACGGGATAGACAGAGTCTATGGCCATAAGGCCCAAATGGCACATTTAGGGAGCTGGTGGCATACAGGCCGAAAACGGAATCAAAAGAGTGATTCGTCGCTAACTGCTTCACCTACTATCATGATCCCTTAGATTGTTACTCATTCCCTCGATCAGCTACAATCTACGTGGGAAAAGAATCTGGTATATTCGATGTTTTTTTTTCCTCCCATACAAACATTAATTTTAGGTTTACGAGTAGTCACTCCGCTGCGTTTAAGGCGAAGTGAGTTCACGCACTAGCGCCCAGCAATTAATTCTATAAGTCCTAAATCATATCAAATTGAAAAAATCTAATAGCTGAATGCCCTAGTAAATTACTTGTAGTATTATTGGTACAAGTTTTCACTATTTTTAATTTGATGAATTAAGAGAACGAATTATTAAAAAAAATTCGTACGCGGTAAAAATTCGTTCTCCTAAACTTAGATTGTAATATCTATGAAAAGTAACAAAAAGAATACTACAAGTAATTTACATGGACAATCAGCTAGTAGATTTTTAAAATTTGATTTGATTTAGGAGTAAATGAATTAATTGCTGGGTGGCGCTAGTGTGTGAACTCACTTCGCCTTAAACAATGAAATATGCTGTCATCAAATCTCGGTGGTGAATGTAAATTAAAAGATACTGTCTCATTGTTCGTTTGAAAAGTAAATTAATGAATTAAATTCAACTTAATTGGTCCCCATTATCTGAAACATTACAAAAAAATATTTACTACTTAAGTCCCATTATAATTTACATTATTAAATATTGTGCGTTAACTTCAAAACTTGTGTTAAGACTCCAACCTAGGCCAAAATCTATATCTTGGGCAACCAGACTGCCAATCTGAGCATTTTGCTGGTTGCATCCTTGGCTGTTTGAGTCCGGGGCTGGCTTATTATACTAGCATTAAAATGTTTTGCAAGTATTTAACGGCCATCAGCGTGCTTGTCCGTGTTGATAGAAAAATCTTTTATGTCTGGTAATTTAGTAAATTTGAGGAGCTCCGTGGCGTAGTGGTTTACATGCTTGCCTGCGATACGAGGGGTCTTGGGTTCGATCCTCAGCCAGGTCACCATAGAAAACAATGTTTTCAAATTGGCCTGGATCTTGGATGTTTATCTATATAAGTATATAAAATATAGTATCGTTAAAGTTAGTAAAGTCCGAATCAAACTTTTTGGCGGCTAGGATATTAGCTGCAAGCTGCGCCTCCCCGCGCGCTTCCGTGAACCTAATATTGTGTACAGCGCATCGACTCGCGCGATGTTCCGAACCGCCCCATAATGTTTGATTCAGACTGTATCCCACGACAAAAGTTCACAACTTACTGTGGGGCTAGCTCAATTCGTGTGATTTGTCGCTATATATTTATATTAATATATGTATATAAACAAATAATAATTATTTGAATATAAGACAAGTGTTTCTAAAGTCCAGACATATTAGGAAAACTATTCGTATAAATGTTCAAATTAAAATATTATATTAGTATAAAATAAATTTGTCCTTTGTCAAGTGAATTGTAGACTTTTGTTATTAACTATAAAAACAAGAACTTTATCTACTTCCGTATTTTTAAACAAAAGTAAAATTAAAAGGTGTTAAAAGACATAAAATATATGAGCGTTCGTTCGATTTACCTTGTACTATGCTTTTCAGCCTCTTGTAGTTGGCCTCGCCTCAACCTCTTAATTCCGCTATCGCCTCGCAAACGTACAAAATCAACCTTATATTATGACATACGATTATATTAAATAATAACCAGTTACAACACTTCAATATTTTACATAATACATTGTACTTCAACTCAGGAAATTCCAGATTTGCAAAATGTTTTGATTTTTTTGATGACAGTTCTCTTATATCATTGAAACTAACGTGAAATAAATACATTGTTTAAAAACGGGTCACTCACGTGCTTCTTTGTCGGAATTGCCGACTATAGTTTGGGACTCATCAGGGGGATCATAATTACAGTTCTTTTACGAAAACGACATAAACACTCAATCTTTCATAATATAATAAATTATTAAAGGATGTGTGTAATTATTTCGTTGAAAGGAAGGAAGTATTATGGTTATTTCATTTATGAGTTTGAAAATAATCATCACTTTATGAAAAATTCAGGTTTGTACTTTTTATGTGTGGCCCAAACAGGCAAACTGTTGTTTGTAAAACATAAACGCAAGTTATACGAATATGGAAACTGTTGCCGCAAAAAGTTTATTTTTATCTTACTATAAAGAAAGGTTTCGATCGGTACCTAGAATTAAAATATATGCTTATCAGTTGATTGGTTATCCTTATTTATATGTTAATGGAACTTAATTAGGATAGCTAGAGCTTATTACATTATTATTATTAAATTTTTCTTTCTAGTTTAAAGAAAAACAATTATAATCTTATTTAAATAAAGAAATAAGGTATGGGAAAAAATTCCACGCGGGCAGGAATTAAACCGGTTAATCTTTAGACTATGTATGTCAAGAAGTACATAATCTTAAGACTTAGTGGTTTTTTTCCCATATTTTATTTCTTTATTTAAATAAGAGTATAATCAAAATAGCAATGTTAATGCAAAATAACACCTCTAAAGAATACAAAATAGATCACATGCATTCTTAACCAAGAAAGTAAAAAGGTCATATTTGGCAAGGTAACTCTACCGATTCGGATTATCTGAAATGTCATTAAATTATCTTCTTTTGAATCTTTTGAAATAGTAATCTAAGTTACTGATGCTAACTGATATGTTACTAGGAAAATTGCTTTAAGGACCATTATGTACAGTAATTTAGCAAAATCGCTGATTTGCCGTTTTTGCGTCATTTTGTCATCGTGATTCGTGGCTCGCGAATTAGGATTTGCAACGTGCTAAATGTAGTCATATTTTCTTACATTTGGTTTTTACTTACTTCTATTTTATATTAATAAATTATAAATATCAAGGTTATTTCTACATAACCTTACTACTTACACACATTTTCCGGGTATCTGGCTTATACAAAAGACAATTTCAGAAATAAAAGCATTAAGAAATACGGTAATTTACAAAATTAATTTAAATATTAATGATTAAACAGTATTACTCTTTTTACTGCCACTAATACTAACTTCATGGTTCTGTACCAACACCCAGTAGAGTTATGTAACGATAGAAAGGATAGTCGTGTGAATCCAGCGATTGTATACAGACGGGATGCTGGTGCGAATCACTTCTTGTTGGTTGGGTAATTCGTTCTGAAAATAGACATTTTAGTTATGTTATCATAATAATGAACGTTTATTTTTATGACTTTTAATTACCTATTGTAATTTTAGCGTTTTATCTCATGTAGTACGTGTTAATTACGGGAACTTAACGGCAAGCTTAATTTATTTTTATTGACTGACATTCTGATGGAGTTGCTTCTTTCGGTAAAAGAAAGCTTGACCATCAATGAGGTTAAATATATTGCTACTTAAATATATTCAATCTCTTTATTGGTCACTCTTTATTTTTTGTTTTTTGGATATATTAATTGTTAATCATTGTCATATTATGTGAGAACTTTGTTTCTAATGTAAAAAAGAAACAATATTAAAGAATCCACCGTGTAGAAATATCTTAAAATTTTGTTAATTAAATTTCGTTTTCCTGCTTTACCCTCACCATCATGCTAGACCGCTTTTATTTCTTCCTCAGGCCCTGTCTACCTCTTAAGAGATAAAGACGTGATAAAACACATATGAAATGCTAATTCACAGAACAATGATAACAATCAAGGCGTATAAATCGTTAACCAGAACACATACCTACTTACAATAGAGAATTGCTCACTGATCTAGTTCCCATATCTACTATGCTCTGTGCTATACTACTGTTGTGTAACGTATATGATCGTAAAATGCATAATTTCTCACAGGATAAGGGCATTTTCAGCATGTCCAATGAGAATGTGGTGTTGACATGGATAATTGATTGTAAGCGTGGAAAATTTTTGTCAATAGGTAAACAATTACTAAATACGCCTTAGAGAAATGCCTGAAATATAGAGTGGGCAAAGATGTTAAATTTTTGCGAAAAAGTTCGAGAGCTTTTTCTCTTTTGATAATAACGTGGTACCTATTTAAAAATATTAGCTACATTAATAACTATAACAGTTAAAGGAGTAGTATACCTATACCAAATTATATTAACAAATCTCTATAAATGAATTACTTATATAAATTTGAAATAATAATTTTTTAATTAAATTAATTTCATCCACTTTTTGGTACGATTTGGAATCACTTTACCTTTTTAATACTACTTAATGTCTTTAGCATAAAGTTTTTCTGAAGTATTTTTTTAAAGAGTAATGGAATAAAATTAACAGAATTAAAGTAACTACCCACAAACTACCCAATGAGTTCTTACAGGCTGGCGACAAAAACGACGACGCTAAAAAAAATAATCTGGGTTGAAGATTTAATGTCTTACTATAGTGACTGGCGATATTTCCCAATAGCGTATATAGCGCATTCCCAATAGGTCTTTGCCTAGCAGTGGGACAGCATAGGCTAATAAACATAATAGCAATTATCACTTGAAGCCCTAGGTGTCGCTGGCACATAGTATATACCTACCTCCGACTATATCACGGCCAAACGTATTACCCTCCTTGCGCAGTCGGGTAAGACGCAACAAGTTTTCCGTTGTTTGCTGAACAAGCTGTAATGTTGGGAATTACGCCCGTAATTATTATTCATTATTTTACTTTTCGCGTAAAAGAAATCGAACTGTAAGTTGTAATTTGCAATCATCGTAAATAAGCCCTATTTCCAGATTTTAGTTATTGGTACATTTTTTTCTGTCTAATATTTTGTAGTGCAAACTTGTTGTTTTAATTCTTTATTGTCAATTAGTTAAAATTTTAAATTTCCAAGTTAGTTCTATACGAAAAGTGGTTCATATTGATGGGTTGAGTTACCCCTTGAAGTCAAATGTGTGAATTTCAACCTGACAATATCTAACTAAATTTACAACATATAAAGCAAAAAAAAAAAACAAATTATTGGAGCTCACATGCAAATTCACACGCACGCTAAACGTAACCTTTAGGTTTCATGACCATAGGCTCTGTCTACCCCGTGAGGGATAAATACATTATAATACATATGTATGTATAAAACCGAATTCACAAAACAGGCAGCTACCGTCATGCCAACTGTAGATAGTAACACGACAGGTTTTTGTGTAATCTTAATTCTGCACAACCTTGGTGCTCGCAAATTACAACAACTTACAAGTAATTACGTACTGTGTAGGTACACGGATTTGTTTAACTATTTGACACAGATTTAGGTTTAATAGACAAAGTAGCCGGAGTACCAGTTTTGAAAAGTGTTGTCACAAAACGAACGAAATTCTCTAAATGTCGCTTGTGTAAAGAATTCCAAAATAAAAGTTCTGAAAAAAATGTTGGTTGTTTCTTTTATGAATAGTTTAGTATTCAAAAGTAGACAGGCATACGGCCTAACTTAAAAACGGCGTTAACATTGTTGTCACTAAAATAATACAGTTGAAAATGTATTCCGAATCACCCCTTTTATTCATTATATCCAAATTGGTAGTCGTTTAAATTTTAAAAGTAAATAATTATCTTTTAAATTATTTTAGTTTCTTGTGTATTCTTTGTATAAGTTTCATTACTTAATACACTAGTTAACATTTTAATGGTACATATTATATATACATGGCGAAATTTTGATCGTTCCGGACCATTAAAGGGGTGATTCAGCCTGTCAATATAAACAACTTTTCCTATGGGACAAATGCTGTAAACTCGAAAAAAATTTCGACATTCCTATACAAATTGCCCGGGCGGCTGAACACTTTTGTATGAAAATGTCGAAATAAAATTTGAGTTTCCAGCATTGGTCCCATAGGAAAAATGGTTCATATCGACGGGCTGAATCACCCCTTTAAGGGTCCAGAACGATCAAAATTTCGCCATGTATATATTTCTATCCTTGCCAGTACCTATGTTTAAAATATATAACGAGCAATTTTCTTGCGACTTCTTTCGCGTTAATTATATCCTATTTCACTCGCAGATAAATTAACTATGGTGAAAAATCCCGAAAACAGGTCCAACAGAGTTAAGAGCCTATTTAATGCAAACAAACAATCAAAGCTTTCTCCTTTATAATATTAGTATAGATGTACATAAACGTGTCACTCATGTGCTGTTTCGTTAAAATTGCCGACTATAGTTTCGTTCTCTACAAGGGGCAATTTTCAAGGATAGTTTTGCATAGAGCTGGAAATTTTGCTCATCATAATGTTATAGCTACAGAAACTAAAATAATATTTATATGCCCATAAACCTCATTTAAGCTTATTCTTAGCATTTAATGAATACCTTAGCACTATAACATTAAAATTATCATTTAAATATTAGGTAAATATTGATGTCAATAACCCTTCGGCCTCTGTCATCTCGTCGTAAAATTCTCTGTGGTTAGTATGGCGAGTGCGTAAATTATACCATTGAGATCGATACCAGGATAAGTGATGATTTATTAGAAATGCTACTCGTAACTTATATACTAAGGAAATATACATAGGTATCGCATTGGTAGGGGAGATCGCTGATTTAGGAATACGTGTATATTCTTACGTGATGTACGTGTCTTGCTAAGTTAACAATATTTAAACACTTCCTGCAGGTACATCACGTTCGTATTCCTAAGGTCGCAATAGTACTCCCCCTTTTGTAAAAAATAAAAACAATTAACAATAAAATTAACGAAAAATTCATAAACTGTAACAACAATAAAATAACAAAAATGTAAAAACTGTAGCGAACGCAAATATACTAAATATATCCATCAATTGCATAGTGCACGTGCTGAAAAACGCTGTGTAGGCAAATATTTCTGCGCGGCAAATTATGCGTTTATGCATTGACATTGACCCTGTGAATCGTTTTTTTTCCTTATACATAGTTGGTAGATATTGCAAACTTCTTATATCTCTTAATATACATTTTGTCAATATGGTCTTGATGCGCAGTCTGAGCTTCTCGTATAGATACGTTTTCACTTGCCAGTTGTTTCAATCCCAGTGAGTCGGGAGATAATTTCTGCTCGCTCGTAGTCTTTTGTGAGACTGTAGAGAGCGATGTCGACTAGCGCCGATGGAAGTCCTGCCGAAATGCTCCGCTGAAGAGTGGCCACTCTATAAAATTCTAGTCGTGAGCTCGGCGGCTGTGTCGGACGCTATAATTGTCGAAAATAAACATTTTGGGTGCTTAGGACCAGGAGCTCGGTGCGTCGGCTGCTGTGGCCCTGGAGTATGACCCGTTTGCTGGCTTGCTCTTGAGACTGCTTGCTGTGAACCATTTGCTGCATCTTGAGAGACGTAATTTTCAGTTCAGAGTAGTGCTTCTGTGATCGTCATTTTACTTTAATGTTTTCTTGTCAATATGTTGATCGCTGTTCCATCTTAAAGTTGTTCGCTCTTTTGCTTGCAGGCTTCAAAGTTATCAATTTATTGTCCTTGTTTGCCATGAAATCTATACCACTGTGTAAGTCGGTAGCAATTAGGCATTAGAACTTAATGATATCACGAAATGCGGTGCAAGATTCTTTGTTGCCAAATAAATTCTTCTTCAAATAATAGGCAAATATTTATATTCTTTCTCATTACGCCTTTTTTAACAACATACGGCCATCGGCGGCCTTGCGATCTTGACCTCGTTCAATTATTTGTTGTAGTTGCACTTTCGTTCGTTGTTGATTCCATGTGAAGTGATGCGATTTGTGACGTCAAATGCGTCATCATATAGATATCAGCTGTTCACGTTGCGTAATTGTTTCTATTGTATTTAATAATTTCGTTGATCCTCTGTGACATCATTTTCTTTATAATTCTGCCGCTCGCGATGAATTTTTCTTCTGTGCATGCGCTTTCTTATTTTTCTTGAAGTTGACGGCTACAGCTTGCGGTTGCGCTGATATTTCCCGGATTTTTCTTTGCCTCGTGGTTGCCTGGTAGTTCCTGTGCCTCCTGTTTTATGAGTTTATGACCGTTCAGCTATGGTGCAGGATTCGATCAATGAATCGTGTGAGCCGGTGTTGATTCCTTTTTTCAGCGTGGTTGGAGCCATTTTTGATGGTACTTGTTGTCCTTGTGGTTCTGGTTACTGCCGGAGTGCCTCTTGCATTTTCAAACCGGTGAGACCCGCTTGTGGGAAGCCAGTGAAAATGTGCACGTTGATTTATTCGTTCTTCAGGCTTGCGTCGTCTGGGTCTTCGGTTGAGGCGCGTATCCATCACGTCGGACTACATCACGTCGGTTAGATCACGTCGGTTAGATCACGTCGGGTGATCACGTCGGCGTCACCAATTATGACGAGTGCGTAAATTATACCATTGAGATCGATACCAGGATAAGTGATGATTTATTAGAAATGCTACTCGTAACTTATATACTAAGGAAATATACATAGGTATCGCATTGGTAGGGGAGATCGCTGATTTAGGAATACGTGTATATTCTTACGTGATGTACGTGTCTTGCTAAGTTAACAATATTTAAACACTTCCTGCAGGTACATCACGTTCGTATTCCTAAGGTCGCAATAGTTAGACTCAAATCTCAAATTACTTCTGTACAGTCGGATACACAACAAGCATATCATCCTTATTACATTGTAGTAGAGACTATTTTACATCTAAAGTGTTACTGCTAATGTGCGGTCCGCTGTTGATCACAAAATAAGTTTTGTTGTGACTTAGACTATAAACAGCAGAATACTGACTACTAAAATGCTTCGTTTAAGTTTGATACTTGGCATGGTGTGGACCACTGTAGTAATTCCGTGGTTTCAAGCCTTAATTGTATATCTTAACTTGAACTCATTGAGGTTTGTCAGATTCTTTTGATTTGTAGTTATTTTTACCTGGACGTAAAAAGAGGGAGCAATATTTATAGGACTTTTTTAGTATCCACTGCAGGAGCACGACCCTCTCTGTACTTCCAGAGCCCTTTATTAGCCAGAGCAGTCAGAGAATTTGGCCTATACTATCCACGATGACCAGACGGGTTGGAGAGGTCTCTTTGATGTTTATAAGCTTTGTGTAGCTTGAGTTCTCTAAGTTGCCTTTTACGATATCCACGGGAAGACTTTGATATAGGTATTTAAGGATACGTGTTTTTATTTTCTCATCATATGCTGGATACAGCTTGTGGTGCCGTCTATGTGCCACTGTCAGAACAAATCGTACGTATTAGGGGTCGGACCAGGGTTTACCAGACGACCGCAAGTGAATTTGAAGCTAGACTAGACAGCTTGTAAAATCAGACAAGATAGAGATATCATTCAGTTCATATGATTAAATAACATGAAGTAGATTTTAGGCATCAAAAATACTATATTAAATATTCAAGGCAAACTCGAGGGGGTCAGTTGGTATACATTTTGCGTGGAGTGTTACGATAGCGAGAGGCGGCCGGCCTCGACCCAGTGTGGTCAACTGTCGTCGCTCGCCGATTGTATGTATACTATATTATATAAGGCTGATGATTGGGACTCATTCACCAGTTATATTCATTATTCTTTATCCAAAAATTACACTGCGGTCTTTGTTATACAAAACTTCTCAAAAGAAAATATGTAAAAAAATGGTAATTTTTTTGCTATATGACTTTAATATTATCAATGATTGTCTGCGTGACAGCTTTGTAATATTATTAACACACTAGTTGTTACCCGCGGCTCCACCCGCCTGATTTATAGCCTATGTCCTTCCCAGTACCCTAACCTGATGAATTTTCATGATGATCGGTTCAGTAGAGACGGCGTGAAAGCATAACAAACAAACAAACTCACTTTCGCATTTAAAATATTAGTTAGGAAGTTAGGATTAGGATATGCATCATGTCAAATTTGCCATCAAATCGGTAGCTCTATGTTCGCATCATACTTTGAGTAGAACACAATTTTTTCTTCGCTTTTAGGCTAATAGTCTATTACTTTATGTTGTCTCAGTACAGTAAATTGAACATGTTTCCAAAAATATATATAACTAGAACTCTATGAGCTTTAGACCTCGCTAGTCTGTCTTTAGATATAATAAAACTAAATAAATGTTCACCACACACATTTTAAACAAAAAGCTAAAACATGTTTGATAATACGAGATTAATCGCAGTTGCATATATCAAAAAAATATTAATTTAAGAAAGAAACTTAAAAAAACCGAGTAATTAATTTAAAAAATAATGTTTAAATTTTAGTTAGTAATCAGGTCTTTGTTAATCTCCACTGCAGGAGCACGACCCTCTCTGTACTACCAGAGCCATATATTAGCCGGAGCAGTCAGAGGATTTGCCCTATTCTCTTCACGCTGGCCAAACGGGTTGGAGAGATTGGTTTGATGCTTATAAGCTTTGTTTAGTTTGTGATTCCTTAGTCGCCTTCTACGACATCCACGGGAAGATTTTTTTATAATTTTAAATAAAATATATTACTTGATACGTTTATCACGTAATATATCTTATTTATTAATGACGAGCTCCGTGGCGCAGCGGTCAACACGCCTGCCTGCGACACGGATGGTCCCGGGTTCGATCCCCGGTCAGGTCAAGATGGAAAATGATCTTTTTCAGATTGACCTGGGTCTTGGATGTCTATCTATATAAGTATCTTTTATAAAATATAGTATCGTTGAGTTAGTATCCCATAACACAAGTCTCGAACTTACTTTGGGGTTAGCTCAATCTGTGTGATTTGTCCGTATATATTTATTTATTTATATTTATTTATAATAAAGATTCAAAGATTCAAAAATACATGATACAAAGTTGTGGCGCAATCTGTGGTGCCATGCTATCTGTGTCGGAACTAATTGTACGTATTAGGGGTTTACACCACATGATATTTCTTACTATGACTTTCTGTCTCCTACAAGAAGCATCTTGCTGTTTCTTGAGTATATAAAAACTTTTCTTACCTTCTTGACATTCAGTTATCATGCAACAGAGTGCACGGCGCGTACCTTTTTTGGCGTAAAACCGTCGAAAGTTATTAAGTGCATAGATGGTAACTTGCCATAAAGCGATAAGTCAAGACCAATTAATTGGGTTTAAGATTTATCTGGCTTTTCGACACAAGACCATCAATTTCTGTTTAAACATGGGTTGATTGGATATGAAATATGGAAGATTTTAATTACTATGCAAATAAAATAAAAATCTGTTTTTTGGAGAGTTTATTAATTATCACATAATGTGTGTTAAACTTAACTTTCAGTATAACTGATTTATAATACTGACATTTATTTATGAAAGAAATATGGGCATTATAAAAATTTGCATAATTTTCTTCTATTTAATCATCTTAATCTTAAAATTTCTCCCTTCTAGATAGTAAGCGATCAAGGAATGGCAATTTGTTATCCAAGATTAAATACGGATTTACATTGAATTAAAAAAAGAAATGAGATCAGTTATACAATACCTACAAAATAACATTAAATGAACAGAACATGAGCCAGCTCTGCAATTGTACAATTTCAACAAAACCAGTTCCTAGCTTTATAATATTAGGGTTGGTGTAACTGCACGCCTCGCCTTTCGAAACCGTCTGGGCTGTGTCGAAGATCAAATTATTTCCATTTAGACTTGACTTCTACTGACTTCACGTATAAATATTCATGTAGGTAGTAAAACTTAAAAGATCATGTACTCACGCATTAAAATATAGGCAAATTATGTTAGTTTAAATTATGATGCAAGTACGGTAAGCTGGATATTAGTCAAAGTGTTAAATAAACCGATGATTTTAATAGTCAGCTTACTTATTACGAGCATTATATGACGTTTTTCAATACATTTGTGATTGTCATAAAATTAATTGAGTATTGTGTAAAGGAAAAGGGCTAAGTCCATAAAATACAACATAATATACATTTTTCCATGTCATAAGGACTGTATTAATAAAATATATTTTGAAAAATAAATAATTTTAAAAATAACTATTGACTAAGAAGACGTGTTGGATTACCCGTAACTTCTTTTATTTATAAGTGTTTATAAATAAATAAATAATAAATAAATATATACGGACAAATCACACAGATTGAGCTAGCCCCAAAGTAAGTTCTTAAATAAGACTTGTGTTATGGGATACTAACTCAATGATTCTATATTTTATAACAAATACATATATAGATAAACATCCAAGACCCAGGTCAATCTGAAAAAGATCCTTTTTCATCTTGACCTGACCGGGGATCGAACCCGGGACCATCCGTGTCACAGGCCGGCGTGTTGACCGCTGCGCCACGGAGCTCGTCGTTTATTGTTTGTAGCAATTTGTTCAAGATAAATCTATGTACGCACGTTGATTTAGGTAAAGTCTACAAACATTTCTACAAACCTGATATCATCTCAGAGGTATCGATATATAAGAATATATTTTGTATTTCACTAAATCTGATCTGTTTCTGTCTTTTTTATCAGTCATCCTTGTGCTAGTATATAATGATCAGCAATAATGATGTACTAGCAATTTGCTCGTGACTTCGACTGCGTAAATTATAGCCTACCTATATCACCCGCAGATAAATTAGCTTTCCGTAGGTGAAAGAATTTTGAAAATTAGTCCACTTTGTAGCCTATTCAATGAAAACGAACAAACATATCTCTCCTCTTTAAAATATTGACATAGATTGTTTGTTATCCTCGTACATACAAATGATCAGCAATAATTTTCAGTTCTGCTACTATTTTATGACGTAAAGATAAATAGTCACAAGAAAAACACAAACTCCGATAAGGAGACTTGATTGTTTTCTTATTTGCCATATTATACAGCAAGATCCTTAGCTAATAAGCATTATGTGCATTTGTTTAGCCGTGTGGTTCCGGCAGAGTAGAATAGGACCATTCCAAGTCTTCCACACATACATTTTGATATTTGCGCGTCTGCATGCAGGCTGATTGTACACTTTAGATTTAAGATATGTGTTAATCATGCAAATAAAATTTATATTCTATTCTATTCTATCTCGTGGATGTCTTAGAAGGTGACTTAGGAAACACAGGCTAAACAAAGCTTATAAAAATCAGAGAGACCTCTCCTACCCGTCTGGCCAGCCTGGCGTTTGTAGGCCAAATTCTCTGAGTGCCCTGGCTAATAATGGCTCTGGTAGTACAGTGAGGGTCATGCTCCTGCAGTAGAGACGAAGATGGACCTGATTATGATGATGATGATGTAGATATATAAATAGTAACAACTTAAACACAAAGACCGATAAGAAGACTTGACTTTTTTCTTATTTGCCATATTATACAACAAGGTCCTTAGCTGATAAGCATTATGTGTATTTGGTTAGCGACCGCGGCGCTTGCGCAAGCCTTTCAACACTCACCTAAACCTCGGCCGTCTTGCACAAAACGTACGTTAAACAAGCTTGGAACACGTGCTTCCTTAGTTACTCTACAGGGGTCAGACTTCTTTTTAACCCACTGTATTATAAAGAGTAGACAAAAGAGGTGAAATCTGAACCTTAAAAAATCATGCTGGTGTTACATCGAATTCTGTGCTGTGAGTTATGAAAATAAATAAATCAATTATATAGGGACAACTCACACAAATTGAGCTGTGAATATATGTAGTAGGCTTTGACTATATACTCTCTAGACACGTCATGTTTTTTGACGTCATAACTTTATTTCAATAATTAAAAAATATGCGTCCTGTCAATTAATGCCATCGAAATCCGTCAATTGGTAGCTAAGCGTTTGCATATTATGCGATAGACTATATGTTAGACAAAATTTTTTTGTACGCTTTTAGGGTGATAGTCTTTCTAGGCTTTATATAATCTAAGGTCGTAGGATATTAAGTCAGGAGTTGACAAGTTATATTAGTTCTATACATCGTAATGATTATATTAGGTTTATATTTTGTCTCTGCTTTATCTAGTTTATAATTAGCTCTATTTTTGAAGTGGAAGAATCGATCCGCCACTTTTTGTTAAATTTCCGCATGGTGAATCTTTATTGGCTCTATTTTTGAATTATTATTCAGATAGGTTTTCCAACTGGTCACCATAAGAATAAATTAATACTGGTCACACGAGACTATATGTAGAGGCCTGAACATATTATGTTCACGCGTCTACTAAACTTCTTTGAACCCTGTTGACACAAGTTTTTCACCCATAATAAAACGAAGTTTACTTATATAATATGTTTTGCATTCAGTGTCACGCTCTTGTGTATTACTTTATTATGAAATATCGCAGGGACCTTGGATGCAGGGCCTTAAGTAGCTGCGTGTACGCAAGTGTGTGTCATGCTTAGATTCGTGTTGATATCCATGTATGTCGTGTTTATGGCACCGTAATCTAAACATAATGATAATATCATCCAGTACTCGCCACGCCGCGCCGTGTGGTTCCCGGCAGCGTAGAATAGGATCACTCCAAGTCATCCCGTGGATGTCGTAAAAGGTGACTAAGGCAACACACTGACTACTCAGGCTAGTATATGGCTCCGGTAGTACAGAGAGGGTCGTGCTCCTGCAGTGGAGACTAGAAATACCTGATGAGGATGATGATGATGACTCGCCACCGCGAAGATTTAATTTATGCAGAAAACAGGCACATTTTTTTAATTACACGCCTAATAGAATAGCTTAAGGCCTAACACTAGGCACACTAGCGACGCCAATAATTTTATTTCTAATACTTTAATAGAAAGAAATTCAAGAATGTAAATCATATAAGCTTTAGTAAATAATCTGAAGTATTTTTCGAATCATGTTGTGACAGCATACCTAACATATTATTTGCTCTTTCCATCATGTAAGTGTGCGTAACTGAACAGCCTTCCTTGAGGGTCAACATTAAGGTGCATTTAGTTAAGTACCTACTATTTAAACCGACAAGTGCAAAGGTGACGAAAATTAATGTAATTACTTTGACCTCATTATAGTTATTGGTTTTAAATCTTTGTTT
Organism: Rhodophaea formosa; assembly: GCA_963082605.1. NCBI lineage: Eukaryota > Metazoa > Arthropoda > Insecta > Lepidoptera > Pyralidae > Rhodophaea > Rhodophaea formosa. The sequence continues at coordinate 13,390,039 of OY720222.1, read as the reverse complement.
ATTAACGGAATGTACCTATTATTTTAATTTAATCTGATGAATACAAATTACAAGATTTTATGAAAAAACTGGCATTTAAAAGTCTGCTTAAAAGAAAATGGCCTTGACATCAAAAAGATACTCGACTTTTGAAGTTATGTATTAAAAATACTTCTTATTTATTGAGAAGTATTTTCAAACAAAAAAACAAATATTTAACGAAAAATGTTTTTATTTGTAAACAAAACTCAAAATAAAATTTATGACTAAGGATAAAATATGGTATTTTATTAGATTTTTGTAATGATATTCTTTTATTGATTAGGTACATTGAGTTGGTAAATTATTATGATCTAAGAAAATTTTCCGTTTATGACTAGGAAATATCAATTTATGTAGTTTACTATGTTATCAAATTTATGATTAAAATCATAAAGTTTAGTAGGACTTGACTTTACGATGCAAATGTATGGATACCATAAATTGGCCACAATATAACATGTTATTCATACTTTATTATTATTATTATTACCTACCTAATTTGCCTAAGCTTCTAATAAAATCCTACAAATTTACATCCCAGTTAGGAGCCTATAATTCCTTCGCATAAATTTTATAGCCCCGTTCTATTAAAGACCTATTACTTATCATCTTACAATGCAGTAAATGATTAGTTATAATAATCATGAAGAATCAAAGGTTACTAAAACGTCTATCATTGAAACGTCAAGTTAATGGTTTTAACTAACATGTAATAATTAAGAAGTAAGAGTGCATTAGTTTTTCATTTACCTTCCCGAGGTCAACTTATTTAAAAGGCTTTATCAAAAAGAAGAATGACGGACCACAAACCTTTTTAATGGTCAGATGCCTCTAGGCAGCTTGCAAAATCTGACACAAGTGTTGGCCATCTACACACACGATAAACAAACAAACAATGGATAGTGAGGTGCAACAAGGCGTCGTCGTCAGTCTAATTCAATAAAAATCGAACACAGGCTATATCAATCAACGGTGCTTATTAATTTAAAAAAAAACAGTCTTGCTGTAACAGTTCTGTAAACATTCAGAGATACCTTTTTATTTATCTATCTCGAAATTTACTTTGGTTCTAAGGAAAAAATATATAATGAAAAGCTGAGCCGCTCCTTCAAGTACATTTATTACCTGCAGCCTATATGGAAATACACTAAATAATTTATAAAACAATCTATTAATTCAATACATACTTACATACTATCACGTCTTTATCCCTTTAAGGGTAGACAGAGCCCAAGGTCATTGAACCCAAAGGTCGCGTGTAGTGTGTTAGCGTTTAGTTGGAAAGTGGAATCAAAAAAGTGATGGATTGCTTGCCTATTGACGTGATGCCTTAGATTTTCGCCCAATCCCTTGACCGGCTTTTACGGTTTGCGCGGGAAGAAAAGCAGCTGGTATATTCTTTGTTTTTCCTTTTCTCCCAAACCAGCATGGAAGCTCAATAAAATATACTTTATACAATATAAAGCTATGAGCCTACTTGTCCACGTAAAACACATTAGTGTACACGTAATATTGGGTTGCAAGTGAACGCACGGCCTTGGTTTAAGTTCGGTTAACATATGCCGATCTTGTCCACCGGATTTGCGCGTCATACTGCACATTGGGGCATGTATGTAGCAAAATAAATTAACTGATAGTTAACGGTCATTTATTTCAATGATTTCTACAGGATGCTCAGTGACTTTGTGGTGGAAAGTCAAGCTGTTCAGTTGGGGTTCAGATGATTTCATTAATTTATTTTAGTGGACTGAAATTGGAGAAGCACTGAAACATCAATGTAAGCCATAAAATAAATACTAAAATAGAATAAAGGAAACTCATTTCTAAGCCTTTAACTTCTTGATCTACCGTTGTCGTTTCTTTTGTAAATATCACCTTTTTTGAAACGCGAGTAAAGTCTCTTTGGATATTATAGCAACCACGGGAGGCCAGGGGTACTATTTTTAAACGTGTGACCGAGTCTCGTCTTCGAACGGTTTTTGTATGGAATGTCGCTCGTTTGCGAACGGTGAAATTTCAAAAATCGTACCTAAGTACTCTTCTGAGCCGCGGCTATGTGCCATGTGCTATTATCGCTCTACAGGCATGGTGGTCACCCTACGGCACCCTCACGTGTCCCTCTCGATCACAAGGTGACAGCAGAGGCCCAAACAACACATACAACACTATAGTGTGGTCTAATATATTTAACACCTGTCAAATCGTGACGGATTGTAGTCTTTGCATGAAATATTCTTTTTAAGGCAACTTTTTAACAACTTTGCCAAATACCAAAACTGTATAATTTTAAAAGCGTAAGTATATTACGCAATAATTAAAGAACTCCGGAAAATTGGTTTAAAATAATTTACATAAAAAAGTGAAGCGAAGCGTTTTTTCCAAATTATTTCGTAAAGTAAGTTTATCAACAACTAAATTTGTGTGTGTTTGTTTTTTGTAGCAACCGTTAAATCAGGAAATGAATTGAATAACTTAGACGCACGATTTGAATGCACAATATCTCCATAATCTATGTATATACATATCCATCCAATTCATCACAAATTCGGTATCTACAGATACAACACCCTTTTTAATAACGCACATAGAAACCTAGTACCTATGCTAGCATGTAAACGCGGTGTACAATGGTGTACGAAACCGAAGTGTCTTCGACCGATTCCGAATCATTCAAACCCGCGAATCAATACACTTGAAAACCATTCGACTCGTTTTGTTTTTGAATGATAGAAGTTTTATAATTTGAATCATTCGAATAACATTCGAGTGCTAATATTAATACGACTGATTAAAATAAATTGGGTTAATAAAATAAATAAAATGTTTTGACCCATTTCATTACAAGTTTACAATATTTAGATTTGTAACTCTTTAGCATGCCAGAAATTAATGTTACGTAATATAGGCAAATAGGGTTCTATGTGTACATTGTTAAAGGGCAGTTTATATAAAGATTCATATCTGTCATTATCTAATTTGTGAGTTGATCGTTGGCGCTCAAGCATGCACTCATTTCAACACAACTGCACGGCCTATAGTCGGCGCAAGAAACTAAAACAATACAGGTGCTTCAGATTTAACAATAGCGTATGGTATTGGCACAGAGATACGGAGGAAAACGAAGAGGTTTTTACGTCAGTTTTCTTTCTTTCTTATAATTTTGGTGATCCAGCGTTGGAGTATGTCAACATTTATCTAAAAGGACTGCTACTGCTGTCTGATAATAAAAAAAGATCAAAAGTACTTAATGGTAAAAATACTGATATTTGCCGCTAAATTTACACTAGGTTAGTTTGTAATTTTAGAAAATAATATAATATTAACAACAATTATTTACTATAATTAAAATTTATTTCCATTTGACAACGAAGCAATTGAAGACGATGAATAAGATTGAGTCAGTTTTTTTACATGATTTTTGGAGTTGCTCTAAGAAATTGATAATTTGTGACTAAGTGACTAAATAGACTGAAGTTACAAAGAAGATCAAAATAATAATGGAAAAATTAAATAAGAGCACAAGAAAACTGAAGACAGACAAACCAGATTCGATTTAATTCCTGAAGATCTTTGCCAAATGGTGATGGAAGTGTATTTAAGTGCTGGTGATAGTTGTTAAGTGTTGGTGACGGTGGTGTTGGTGTGTGTAGTGTAGTGTAGTGACATGGGTGTGTGTGTGCAGGATGCAGAGGGCGACGAGCAGACCAGGGAGAAGAGGAAGCTGGAAGGTGTCACGCAGGCCAAGTTCGGCATCAAGAACGCTGTTCTCGGCTTTGTGTTTGGCGTGAGTATTATTTACAAAGCTAGATATACCTCAAATTTAATTTCTTGAACTCCTTAGTAGTATAAACAGCTCATGCTTCTCACAGAAAACTGTAACAAAATGGCAAAATGATATTTAAATTAGCATGATCAATCCATCTCCTTTTTTCGAGTCAAAATGGTTTCCTTTAAATATGTTTTGCCAGATATTTGGCCAGGGCGATATGCCCTGTCATTGGCTTCATTGAGGTTTTCAACAGTTGAAAACCTTTTCCATCTTTTCATTTTCATTTAATTCATTCACAACAAAAGATGACATTAAACCACTATACCAGGAGACATCTATCGAAATACGAATAAAAATGACTTCCCATAGACTCGATCATCATGGACTGCTCATGCCAGTTAAATACTGTTTCGCCATTTTGTTACATCTTGTAGAAAGACTTTCTACAGATGATTTTAATGTTTACTTTGAAATTTATTTTCTTTTTGAAAGCAGTATTTAAATTTATAAGTTTATCTTAGAAGATGAGAGACTAAGTGAAAATTATTAGTTAGTGAAAAAACACTTGAGATGACTGGTATCGCAAAATATTTCAGTCAAGATAGAACCTTGATATTTTTAATTGGTAGATAGATACATCGCATGATAATGTAGTTTGTGGTGTTTATGTTAAGACACCCAAGGTTAACTTTGTTATATTATTTTTTAATGTAGCAGGCATGTTTTTGGGGTGGATATTTTGTAGCTTTTACGTGTGAGTGGGTTTTCAAGTTTTAAAGCAGAAGTCTTACTAGCTGTGTATTTTTCTAGAAAATCAACTCATTGATCGACGCGAAGACGAGGGTTGTGGAGAACCTGGACAGGCAGAACATCGAGATCAACAAACAGTACGGGATCGAAGCGCCCCAGAACGGCTTATCTTCCCTCGGCGGTATCATCGGCCAAGTCATCCAGCCTAAACTGCAGTTCATTGGCCCTAAGATCCAAGCTGTGACGTCACTGTTCAGTGGATCCTCTGCAAGCGGAAGTTCTGCAGGCCAAGGTGGGGGTGGTCTGGGTTCGATCCTATCGCTCGTGACGTCACTATCAGGTTCATCGAGCGGCGGCGGCGCGGGCGCCGGAGCGACGGTTGAGACCATTGACTCTTCAGAGGAAGATGACTCGTCGTGATTGCCTTGACTTTCCCCTAATACACTGCGGTACTAACCTGTCGCTTGCCAAAGACAGGCTGTAAATAGAGAGTGATACGTTTCAAATCATCTTTGCGTGCGTTCATGTGTGATGTGATCAAAAATTATAAACGGCGACTATAGAGCAAGGGATTTCAATGTAGCTGGAAAGGGAGCGACTAGACATTTTTTGCTCTTTGACGGCCACACTGCAAAAGTCATATATTGCTGAATATTCTAATATGCGATATGGTTGATGTACGATCCACCGTGCGTTAGAGACCTATCTCCTGAATGAGCGAATTATATAATTATGATCGCACACACACGCGTAACGCAAAGATGAATTGAAATGCCTAAACTTGCTATGTCGAGAATTTGTACATAAAAATTCGATAACCAGTGATCTCGATATAGTGGTTTCGTCATTCGTAACATCATTTTGTGCCAAAATTTTCACAATAGTTCGCATAAAATGTGCTCATTTAAAAAGTGCTGTGTCAACTTTGAAAGGTTGTTTTATTGATGTTATAAAGTGCCGTAGTGTATTAAATCTTTCGTAAATTTTGGTTCATAATTCAACTAATTTTAAATTTAAGTATAAATAAATATAAGTCTACTTTTTCAAGATATGGGTTTTAACGAATTTATAGAACTTATATATTTTTTCATGTTTAAAAAAAACTTCTTTAGTATATTTTTATCTTGAGGCTAACTTTACTGATACGGATAAGAATATCTGCATATTTAAATAGTTATTAAAAATAACTAGTGCCTCTGTGAACAGGAATGAGGGAATCCTCGCAAGCCTTATTTTCTTTTATACAACTAAGTAGGCAAACAGGCATACGGCATATGCATTTTTAAAAATAAAAAAAGTATGAGATTTGATTAAATTTTACATTGAATTATGGACCATAGTTTATTTGCATAGCAACTGTAAATTGCGACTCACTCTCTTTGTATTTATATGTAAATAGTTTTAGGAATGATGGTGATATTAAACTTTTTCTTCCAACTGTTGTTTATATGCACTGCACCTTTTGAAGCTTGTGCACTGATCTGGTAAGAAAATATAGAATTGGCAATTTGTACTTTATTTTTTATGGTCGTGAGATAAACAGAGTGTAAATTAACTGTCAACATACACTCGCACGTGACTTAGCACGTCAGTATGAACAAGTTTTTCTATGGGATCAAAGTTTACAATATTTTCAAACGTGTTGACGCCCTGCGGACGAGGACCGGCGTTCTTCGCATCCGTCGTCGAAAAAGTTGTTCATATTGACGGGCTGAGTCACCCATTTGAAGATGTTTTGAGGGTCAATTTACACGCTGTATAGTCTACAGTGTTGATATTCTTAATACTAGGTGTAAATGTGCATAGTCGTTATGTCCGGATTCTCAAACGTATTGTCTTCCGAGTACGTTGAACAGGTATTAACTTTATAAATGAAAAACGTCTGACACTGTCTTAAGCCTAGGCGAGATAATTATCTAGAAATTGGCAGCACAATATTTGAGAACGTTTTTAGTAAATTGCATTTTAGTATTTAATATAAATTTATAATATGAATAACTATCTTATGGGATCCTTTCTGAGGTATAAAAAACACGTAATTTTCATTCAAAAGTGTTCACAAACTGTATGGTCCCTATAATGTGGACTGCACATTTACACCTTAGTATACCATACTAGGTTATTCCTATTTGAAATTGGACAATTTGTATATATATTTTGCTACATACATTTGTTTACGGATCAATGCACAAGCCCTCTTAGCACCGGCCCGGTATGTAGTTGCGTGAATGTTTTGCATAACTTCCGATGAAGTTTCTAGCTTGAACTTGGGGATTTGTAGGAAACTAATGTGAAAATACATTAATACAATGACGTATTGTACCTAATTATTGAAGAAAACCAGTTAGAAACCTTAAAACTTAGTTAAAAATAACGAAGAATAGTTAGAGCAAGGTTAGTTCTGGTCATTTGTACTATAGTATTTAATTGAAGTGATTCTCAATCTCATATACACACGCCGCACTAAGTAATTATATTGTGACATCCTAGCTTTTCACAAAATAACTGGGGGCTATTTATACGCTTTTCCAGTATGTGAGCCAATAAAGGTCACTATGATTGCTATTTTTTTTTCGTCTTGCTTTAAACACATCTATTCTTAAAAAAAGAAAGACTCACTGATCGTTGAAACAACATATTTAATTCAATCATGTACTGGATATCTTAAACCGATTGGATTTTATGAGTAAAATTCTTATATAAAATCCAACACCTGCTCCAATTTATCAAGGGGACTTATGTCAATACTTCTCTACTTTATTTATTTAATTAATCTAGGAACATTAAGTCATAAGAACCTAAATGAAACGACGGGGTAACATAGGTTGTGCAACTAGGTACTCAATTGGCGAGAGGTCAGCTTTGGGTCAAGCCTATAAACTATAGACTAGAACCTATTTATGTAAATAGTTTCGAAGGCTTATTGTATTTATTGATAAATAAGTATCCACATAGAGCTTTCGGCGAGGATGAAAACCACTACTATAGAAAGAGTAAGTATTATGCCAAGGAAATTAGCAATTTGTGGATATTATCAGCACTTTTGTATATTTTGCACAAAACAAAACACCAAAGTAAGAGTATGCCCTAATGCACTTTTATATATAAGAATCACATCATTTGCACTTACAATACAATAATCAGATCATAATTTTTACCTACAAATTACAATCTATTAAAATACTTAACAATAAAAGGTTCATGACAATAATTCATGACCATTATACAGTGTAATCAAAATATATACAAAAGTTCCTTATAAATGTTCCTGAAAAAAATAACAAAACTACTTTGATCTATAAAAGATCAGTAATCATAAAAAAAACCAACCGTCTGTTTCTAGGAGATACTAAAAAAAAAAACTCAAACTGGTTTAATTCTCTCTCGTAATATTTAAATAAATTACATTTCAATTAGCCAACTGACTGATTTCTGATCTCCGATTTAATTAAATAATGTAACCTATTGATTTATCATTTTACCAAAAAAAGATTAACATAGTACGTACTATCTCCAAAGTAAATTGTTTACTTGAGCAAAGACAATATAAACTATAGTCTTCTCCTTATATTTGAAACACTTATCATTATAAATTTAATATTCATTGTGCTAAACGTCAATGGTACTAGTTTTTATTAATTTGTTGCTCTTCAGAGATCTTCCTATCGCAGATTATATGAGTCTAGATAGATTCTATAATCCTTAAACCGTAGAAAAAATACTTTGTCCCACTCATAGACTATGATGCAAACACATACTACCGATTTAATGGCATAGGTTGACCTGACGCATGTGCTAACATGAAGTTGTCGTGCACACAAGCATTGAAAATTAGCCAGTTTTAATCATTGAAATAAAGTTGGAGTCTAGAGAGTATATAGTCAAATCTTCCGATATTTGAAATGTCATCTACAACATATTTGTAAATGACTTTACTATGTATATCTCCCATACAAAAATCCTATAAGGTATACAAGTACCATGGAGATATATATACTAGCAAGTACTAACATGAGATATCTTTTTATTTATTATCTGTTAAGAGAAATAAAATATTTACGTGAGTAAGGTTTGAATATCTTCTTTTGCATCGATTTCTTCCGTGCACATTATGCAACAAAGTGCATAAAGATTCAGGAATAGTAGTAAATACGGACCAATCACGGAAGTGTCCAAACATTTCCGTGCTTTAGAAGTAATGACCATAAACACTACTTAGCGTAAGGCGAGGCTTAATCATAAATTTTGTGCTCTATGCAGCTTTGTCTGTATACTTGTGAGTTTTGTGCAAGTATGTACCAATAAAACAGATTAATTTTTAACGCCTATTTGCGTATCACTAATAAAGTTGTACTTAATTATAATAAATAAATATTAAAAGAATATTAAAGTTGCGAACTTTTAGTACGGAAAACTAATTCAACGATAATATGTACATATTATCGTTTAATATCTGTCAGTTGCGGTTTCTCCCAACAAAGTATGGCGCACCTACTCATTTGTCCTGAATGCCCAAACACCTGGTAATCAGGACGACTTAATCGCGGCCAATAGCTGAACTATCGAAGTGGCCCGTTATTGGGTGCTAAAATTTAGCTAGAACCATCGACACTCAGATTTGGTCTCACGGGTCTTTTATGCACTTTGATTTAAGTTACTTTGTAAGCATACGCCACCATTCATGCACACTATTGTCAACTAACGCCTATACTCTCTTAATGCCCGCCCCCAATAGTGGATGCAGCCCTTGCCAATATTGCTGCATCCGTTGAGATTGCAGTAGCATCAGTTGTCATACTCGCGCCTCGTGTTTCACTGTTTCACGAGGGATCTTCAGGCAATGAACCTTTACAACGTGTTACTTGACTCTCGTCATTCCCTTAAAACGGTGACTTAGCCCGTCAATAGAATATATTTTTTGCGGGAGCAATTCTTTATTCATTTATTTGGTCTTTTCAGTCTTAACTTTTCAGTATTAACTTGAAAATTTACAGTTACAGTCAATAAATTTTTTAGTCGTTTTTGGAGTCATTTTTATACTTTGCGAGCCATTTTATAGCTTACTCAGATCTAGTCGCTTATTCTATTTAAATTTTATTTCTTTTTACATTGCACAGGAAACATTTACGATAGGTATATAAAATGTTTTTCTTACGGTAAAGGCCCCACACTAGGCACTCTAGCGACGCCAATAATTTTATTTCTAATACTTTACAAATAGAAAGAAATTCAAGAATGTAAAATAAATATAAATAAATAAAATAAATATATACGGACAAATCACACAGATTGAGCTAGCCCCAAAGTAAGTTCGAGACTTGTATTATGGGATACTAACTCAACGATACAATATTTTATAACAAATACATATATAGATAAACATCCAAGACCCAGGTCAATCTGAAAAAGATCGTTTTTCATCTTGTCCTGACCGGGGATCGAAACCGGGACCATCCGTGTCCCAGCCTGGCGTGTTGACCGCAGCGCCACGGAGCTCGTCAAAAATATACTTACATATACTTCACAAATAGAACGAAATTCAATAATGTAAATCATATAAGCCTTAGTAAATAACCTGAAGTATTTTTGGAATCATGTTTTAACGTTATAAGAATCAGTCATTAAGAGAAATAGTAAATTCTCACTGACTCATGATGACATGACATGATTCTCAAAATACTTCAGGTTATTAACTAAGGCTTATATGATTTACATTATTGAATTTCGTTCTATTTGTGAAGTATTCGGAATAAAACAATTGGCGTCCTTAGTGTGCCTAGTGTGCGGCCTTAAGTCACGGGAATAAATGTAATGCAATTAATTATTAATTAATAGAAGCAAAATTTTTTCTATAATATTTAAGTCAGCTTCACATCGTAACAGCACATAAATTATGTATGATGCTTGATAGTATAGAGAGAAATTGATAGGAGGTACAAGGTACACCGTATATATATTGTTACGGGTAGATTATCATACGCCTACGCTTCATATTAGAATAAATTTTGCACTTATCGAAATCGGGTTTATATTTATAACAAACAGAAAAATGGAAGCTTAAAGTTTTGCAATCTAATTTATGTTAATTTTATTAGTCGGCCATCCTTGATACACTTTAGTAAAAGGTTACAACAAATGTTTACTTTCGAAATGACAGTGTCAATTAAAATTAATACTTACAATAAAAAATAAAGCTTTACCTATGTAATAGCAAAGAGGTAATTAGCATGAAATTTAGCAGCAAGGAAATAAGAAGGAATTATAATTAACATCTTGAATTTATTGACCTTAATTATATTTATGACAAATAACCATTAACTGTAAAAATGTTTAATTCCCTTGTGGATAAGACAATTATAGCCTCTTACCGTTTTGCACCGTTTAGCAAACAGTTGAGTGAATTGAACATTTGAAAATTCCTAGTACTTATCGGAACAAAGCAACGTATCTTTATTTTATTATATTTAAAAGTCAAAATACTTATTACAAAATATCCATAAATTAAAAAAAAATATTTATCTACTAACTGAAAAAAAAAACAAAAAAACTACTGCGTGAAAAGTTTTCACATTTCTCATTTTTTTTATTTAATAAGCGTAAATACAAATTAATCGATCAACTGATAGAGGTAATTTTTATAGCAGAACCAATTTCCTTCTAGTACCACTCGTGACATATGTTGGTCCCACGGATGGTCCCAACATCATGTCATTTGTAGAGTCCTCTCTGTTAAAATATCAACAATTAAAATCACATTTCTTTCTGATTTTTTAATACATTTTATATTTTCTCTGCATGCGTTGATATATATTGTATCATATAATTATTCAAAGGTAGGTACCAAGTCTTCAGCAATCACCTAGTTAGTAGTTTGGCAAACACAGTAATTAAGTAGTTACATAGTTTCGCAAAAATAATTATGCATGTTCGTTCTTACTTTATTTGTTCTTTTACAGCATTCGATTTTCTATATGCAGAGTATATAATAAATTGGCCCTCGACGGGGGGTGACTCAGGCCGTCAATATGAATAACTTTACCTATGAACTAATACAGGAAACAAAATCGTCATCACTACATATTATAAAACAAAGTCCTCTGCCGCGTCTGTCTGTCTGTCTGTCTGTCTGTTCGCGATAAACTCAAAAACTACTCCACGGATTTTCATACGATTTTCACCAATAGATAGAGTGATTCACGAGGAAGGTTTTAAGTTATAATACATGCCCGGGCGCAGCCGGGTAGGGCTGCTAGTTTCATACAAAAGTGTTTACCCGCCCGGGCAACTAGTTAGTAAATATGGAAAAGCCAAAAAAAAATTCGAGTCCCCGGCATTGGTCCCATAGGAAAAGTTGTTCTAAGATGGTCTGAGTGACCCCTTTAAGGCGAAGTGAGTTCACACACTAGCGCCACCCAGCAATTAGCTCCATAAGTCTTATATCATCTCAAATTTAAAAAAATCTAATAGCTGATTGCCCTAGTAAATTACTTGTAGTAGTATTGGCACAAGTTTTTACTATTTTTAATTTGGTGAATTAAGAGAACGAATTTTTAACGCCAAAAGTGGCCCCTTTTGGCGTTAAAAATTCGTTTTCTTATTCTTAGATTGTAATATCTATGAAAAGTAACAAAAAGAATACTACAAGTAATTTACTAGGGCAATCAGCTTTTAAATTTGATTTGATTTAGGAGTAAATGAATTAATTGCTGGGTGGCGCTAGTGTGTGAACTCACTTCGCCTTAAGGGGATGTCAGAAGTCAATTTATACTCTGTATAGAGAATCTTATGTACATCTCAATACATTTACTTTAATTAGAAAAACATTTAATACAGTAGTTAGATGCCGCTCTCAAATTCATTTTATTTGTCCCATTTTCATTTCGTTTGAACTTTGACTATTATGACGATAATTGACTTTGACTTCTAGGACATAGAGTAATAATGAGTTGAAATAAAATAATTGTAAGGAAATAGTTGTCTTATTTTTATCTTCTTACTATATGCGAATGCGAATATTTTTATTATTACATGCAACCTCTATCATGCTGAAAGAAAATTTAATTAAGGTGGTAATGATATATTAGATTTAAAAAAAAAGTATTTTTTTATATTTTTACTTTTACACACCTACCTACTACTAAGACTATCCTTATATACGATACGCTACGCTACATATGATGCTCAAGAAAAAAACATTGTATCCCTATAAAAATGCAATCAACTAAGTGTTTTTTTTTTGTCTCAGTCATTGATAATATCGTAGTATCGTAGTTTAAAGACTAAAAATTGCTTTAAGGTCCAATATTAACTTGTAAGTATATTTTAATATCAATCCTTCATACCCAAATGTTTATTTTCTCATCCACCTTTTATTTAAGAGCTGCAGCACAGCATTACTCATCATAATTTCGTGTCGGTGACACGGTCAGTCAACCATGCACACCCTGGTGTCAGAGTTCTTTGGAACCGCCTCTTGGCCTCTGATGAGGTTCCTTTAACGACTACCACATGGCAGCCGGGACCAACGGCTTAACGTGCCTTAATTTATTACTAGTACTCTACATTTATCACTTTTATTAGAAGTTGTCGATATAATTATATTCTGATTATAAGACAAAGCTTGCCTGATATAATTTAAGATATTTTTAACAAAAAACAAAAACCGACTTCAACCCTATCAATTTATTTAAATAAGCGTAAGAATAAAATTTAAAAAAGTGTAAACCGAACGGCATACTTGTAAAAATTTTTTTGGTTTTTGTGTATTTTTTAAAAAGCGCTCGTCATATTTCGGTAACAATTTAATGGGACTATCTGTAAAATATTACCTATCAAACAAAAAAGAATTTCTTAAATCGGTCCAGGCGTCTTCGAGAAATCGGAGAACATACATAAAAATTAAAAAAAAATATATGACGAATTGAGAACCTCCTCCGTAGGTATGTGCTCAGAAAGCGCAAAATACAAACACACGCATAACCTTTACACAGGTATACATTTGAGGCGAGGTCAAAAAACAAAACGTAATTATTCTGTTTTATTAAATTATAAAATAGCACTGTACACGCATAAAATCCCTTATAAAATAAGATACTTGTAAGTACTTTGTCAGTGAAGTGAGTGGAAATACAACAAGTACATTTTTGTTTAAATTATAGACTAGAATAGAGCAATCTTCTGAGTAATGGTATTTATTTTGAAGCATAAAAACTGCACAGAGAAAGGTGGCTTAAACATGGCTGCTGAAAAATATTATTATATCATAACTAAAAATTACAAAACATAAACGAAATAGCATGACCAATGCAATTTTGTATGAAATGCGTTGATTTATATATATTCTCCTGCAAGTAACATAAATTCAGTCTCTAAGTCTCCCCCTCCACAGAGTGGCACTACGTCGCGCCGCCAGGCACGGGACACAAACCCAGAGTCTCCGACGAGGTTGTCATTGATTGGTCCGACGGGCCCGGCCCGGCAGTCGATGTCGGACGGCCCGGCCAGATCGAGGCAGTCGACTACGCCGGACCGGCCGTCCAGACAAGCCCAAGAGGACGATATTCCCGAGTTCGACAGGAACAAAGTGAGCCTGGACTTCCCAGGGAACTTGTTTGGGCCGTCCGTGTCCCTCCTCCTCAGAAGTACTAAGATCATCGGTGATGTTATACAGGTAACGCAAGGGTAACTTGTCAAACATAAATCAGGGGTTTGAGCTCTAACAGAAAAACAGAAATCAATCACTATATTGGTTATTAATGTACCTCCTCCTTATCTGAGTGGTTTCCCGGTTGCATCTCATCTGTGGTGCATCGGACCTTGAAGTCTTAACGAAAATTAAGACAGCATCTATCCCGTAATATGATTGGGCAAAGTTTAGCACAGACAAATATTGTGAAAATGTAGTGAGCCACGTAGGACATCAGAATGTGAGTGTGAAAAAGAGTAAAACTTTATTATAGAAAAAGTGCGTTGTTGCAATTTGCTTCTTGTATTATAGATAATCGATTTAGAGTATGACTGCATATGAATGGAAAACTATAACCTTGGGAGTGCGATTAAATTTATACAGCACAACTGGATGTTGTTAGTTATATATAAATAAATATATACGGACAAATCATACAGATTGAGCTGGCCCCAAAGTAAGTTCTTAAGTAAGACTTGAGTTATGGGATATATACTAACTCAACGATACTATATTTTATAACAAATACATATATAGATAAACATCCAAAACCCAGGTCCAAAACCCAGGTCAATCTGAAAAAGATCGTTTTTATTCTTGACCTGACTGGGGATCGAACCCGGAACCATCCGTGTCACAGGCCGGCGTGTTGACCGCTGCGCCACGGAGCTCGTCAATAGTTATACCAGATTAGTAGAGTTTATGAAGTAAACAATATACAAGTGAAGCTGTAATCGCCTGGCAAAATAATACTAGCATAAGTTTTCTTGTTTACATTTTGCCTTGTGTTTTTATACACTGAACTGAACTAGAAGCGTTTTTGCTAAACAAAAATTTCCAGGCGTTTTTTTAACGCAACCCATCAGTCCATTAGCCAGATACGCCTTATCACACTCTATGGACTCTGTTAATAGACTCTGGCTATACTAATCACTGATTAGTTAGTTAGGGCGTTTAAGGAATAACTTTGAAGTGGCGTCGCTATCATTCTATGCAAACTAGGTGTCGGTGTTTGACGGGATTACTTCAAAGTTATATCACATATCTATAAATTTATAAGATTTGAAGAATATATTTATATAAAATAGAATATTTTATACAAAGACATGTTGGTACATATCAATTTATTTTGAATGTATTCAATTCAATTTTATTTATTATGCGGAAAAAGTGGTACAAAATAACAGCTGTTGGCACAGATTACAAGCATCTCACCTTTAACCTATCTAGGCATGCAAATATACAGTTTTTATTAAACCAATGCAAACTGCACTATCATTGAAGTAACAGTTCAATAAAGGCCACATAACTTTCTTATTATTAAGATTTGTAATGTGCGCGCGTGTGTGTGTGTACACTTTGAAGACTTTTTATAACCGAAACATCACACTGTTGCAGAACTCGGCCGTCCGCTACCAGTCGTTCCTGAGGCTGTTCCGGCCGCTGTTCAAGGGCCCCTTCGAGATCAAGGGCCTGGACCCTCCCACTACCACCACGACTACGACCACTCCTAGGCCTACCACCACCAGGGCGCCAAAGTCGGCAGACAACGAGGTCCGCCGATGAGAAGGCTTAGGAATAACTAGCCTGTTTCTGAACTTCTTTGTTTGCAAGGAACTTCGAAAATAAAATAAAGAAAATATGTATTATTTTCTAAATTATTACATAATACAACACTTTCTTTTCTACGAATTTAGATCCGCAAGAAAAAAATGCAAAACATTAATAGAATTAGAATTGTATATTAGAAAATTAGTTGATGTCGATGAACAATATTTATTTAATTAATCAGCAATCAATCGTTTATTTGACTGATAACAACAAGTACATTCTTGATGTAATAGCATATTGTTTAATTGAGAAAACGAAAAATACGTGTCCAATTTTTATATTATTTTTAATCTGGCCTGCTAATTTTAATATTATTATTTTGAGCCAGCTAAGTAGCCTATTTGAAGTAAGTACATAACTCGTCTAACAAGATTACGCCAGAAATGAAAGAAGTGACGTAACAGACTTTTTTGTTAACAATATCTAATATTTAATAGGAAATTAAATCAATTAATTAGGTTGTATTGTATACGTAAAATAACTAACCCACCCATTTGTATACAAAACGTTTATAGACGCACATCATAGAATAACAGACACAGTCAGGACCTTTGTAATTGTCAGGACCTCCTTTACAAACATTTGAAAAAAAAACCTACGCCAAAGTAAGGACAATATTATACCTGATATAATGTAGAGTAAACGTTAAGTAGTAAAAAAGTTAAGTAACTCAAATTTATAACATACCAATGTTTAAAATGGTCATTTTTAAAGTCTACATAATGTTTGATTACACTCAATTAAAAAATAAACACGCATGATTTGTATATTGCATCATTTTATAAAACAGCGTCATATAAATAGAATACACATATATAACACAAAAACCTTGTTATATATGAGTCAGTGAGATTTGTTTCTCGTCTGGTTGATAATTTTCCATAACACCTAATTATGTACTTCCTAGTGTGCCTTGACCTTAAATATAGTCCAAATTAAAGTAATACTTCCTGTAACACCTCCACATTTTTTAACAAACTTCATTACATACAACTAGTTTTCTGCTACTATTTTAGTGACAATCTGAACAAAAAATAGTAGATTGATATCTAAAATAAACTAACAGTCGTAATAAATGCAAGAGCAGTAATAGAAGCTGAGAAAAAAGGTACCTACAGCTTACATAAAAAACATAAAACTGCACTTATGGCGAACTGAAATTATGTAGGTATAGGTAAATTTATAAATGCAGTTAGTAAGTATATGGCTAGTAAAGGTACGGACGGATGAAAGTAAGAAGGAACATTTTTTGATTAAAACTAACGTGAGATGTTAACATTATTAATATGTAAAATATGGGTCACTCACGTATGAAGTCAGCTACAGGCCGACATGTTTCAACCTCATCCGGAGGTCTTCCTCAGGGCGAATGTGAACCGAGACGCGCGCACGAAGTCGTCCCAAACCGCCCTGAGGAAGACCTCCGGATGAGGTTGAAACATGTCGGCCTGTAGCTGACTTCATACGTGAGTGACCCGTATTTTACATATTAATAAGAAGGAACAGTTTTTTTTTGTTCAAACTTAAAGCGAGATACGAGCATCAGAAAATATCCGAGCCGCCATTGAGTTTGATTCGGACTGTACCCGTAATTTGCTTATTATTCAATCAATCAACATTTATTTTATGAAACATACTTAGGTACAATACAGATGTTAACATAAACAGTGGTAGATCGCTATTTTATTAAAGGATAGTAGAGTAGAAATTGTGATGGTAGAGATATAAGAATTGGAGAGGGCCTTAGAGGGGGTCATAGTACTTATGTGATGAATGAAAGTTCTTTTTTGAATTTGATGACATAAATTTTTATCGAGTCATTTTTGTCATTTGCTCAATCACGGGAATACGTTTTTTATTTTTGGTATTGGTTCTTATATGCAGTTTCTTTTATGTTTTTTCCTTCGTTATTTTCTATTTGTTTGTATGTTGTGTTATATAGAGATAGATAGGGTATTCAACATTAGTCACATTTATCATTATTATTTCGGAAAACATGATAATACCAAAAATAGTTTCGTGGTAAGGAATCATTTGTTTTAATAAAATGTAGGTATATATAAGTCAAAAGAAAAATTGTTAAACACAATTTTTCAGGAACGGTAGAGGCTCAATAAAACTTATTAAACTACGACGTTGTTTTATTTAAGTTTGAATTTTCAAACGTTTTACTACCTAGGTATAACCTAGAGATTCAATATTAATTTTTTTACCCTTATTGTCCCAATGCTGGGCAAAGATCTCTCCCATTATTCTCGAATTGTCTCTGTCGAGTGCAGGTTCGGACTAACCACGTTGAAAAATAAATACATAATATTTTTTAATCTCTTTGGTGCAACCAAAGATCCATCGTCATCATCATCTTCAAGTCTTTATTAGTCTCAACTGCAGGAACACGATGCTCTCAGTACTACCAGAGCCATATATTAGCCAGAGCAGTCAAAGGATTTGGCCTACACTCTCCATACTAGGACGGGTTAGAGAGTTCTATTTGATGTTTATTAAGCTTTGATTAGCTTGTATTTCCTAAGTCCTACGACATCACGGAAGACTTGGAGTGGTCCACAATATGAGTTATTTAACAAACACATGACTACGCGTCTTATATACAAAGACACGAAAATAAAATCGGCTTACAGAAAAGACATAGCGTAAACATTTATTTTCATAGAAACTGAGAAATGGCTATGTCATACTAGGAGGACTAATCGCTTTGTTTGTTTTTGTGCATTGATGCACATTTCTTAAGGGGGCACACTAGGCACAGTAGCGACGCAAATCATTTTATTCCTAATACTTTACAAATAGAAAGAAATTCAAGAATGTAAATCATATAAGCCTTAGTAAATAACCTGAAGTCTTTTTGGAATCATGTTTTAATATTATGAGAAGCAGTCATTAAGAGAAAACGTGATTACCGCCAAAAACGGCCGTTTTTGGCGGTAATCTGATAATCTGAAATCTCATAATTCTCACTGATTCTGATAATATTAAGTAAATATTATTACTGTGCCTAGGGTGCCCCCTTAAGTACAAATATTTTAAAAGTATGGCATTTTATTTATTTCATAAGTACAAAAAAGAGGCAAATACATAAAAAACACGTCACTCAAAAATGTCTACCCCCAGTCTTAAAAACTCCTACCTTTGCCT
Source organism: Rhodophaea formosa (assembly GCA_963082605.1). Lineage (NCBI taxonomy): Eukaryota > Metazoa > Arthropoda > Insecta > Lepidoptera > Pyralidae > Rhodophaea > Rhodophaea formosa. The sequence continues at coordinate 13,371,050 of OY720222.1, read as the reverse complement.
CGCTTAAAACGGTTTCGATGGGCAGCAGCATCGGAACAATAGATATCAGAATATAGAGTCAGATCCGATATAAGCCAAACAAACAGCGCTGTGCTCTATTTGCCAAGCATGGTGAGATATAAGCCAAACAAACAGCGCTGTGCTCTATTTGCCAAGCATGGTGAGTATATGGTAATCCCTTCAATTATGGAAATCCTTGGGAGACCTTTTGCTATGGGAGCAATGTTGGGAAATATAATTTTTTTTCGACTTTTTATACGTAAGTGAGCAGCCGCCCGGGCAAAATGAATGGGAAAAAAATTCGAGTTCCCAACATTGATGCCATAGCAAAAGTTGTTCATATTGATGGGTGAGTCACCCCTTTAAGGGTGAGTTGAGGGTCATGTTACCCTCTGTATAACGGTTTGACAGGGCAGTTAATTTTATTATCATTATTAAATAATTACTTGTACTCTATAAAGAAGAGAAAAAAGAACATTAGAAAAATAAAATTTTAAGTCCCGTTATCAGGATGGATTTTAATATCTATATTTTTGATAACATACTCTACCAGATAAATAATAATTCGTTTCGTTTTTCGTCTACGGGATCAATACTGGTGTCCGATTTTCGAACTTCATAAATAAATTGCATAAACCTAGCCATAGCGACTGTCGCCAAGATGACAACGGGGACTAATGGCTTAAACTGCCTTCCGAAGCACGGAGAAGCTTAAGATATTTACAGCTATGGTAACCCATCCAAGTGGAGACTACATACGTGGTTGCTTTACATACGTAAGCGTTAATATTGCTAATTCGTAGATACATAATTCTAATTTTTGTTTTACCTTGGTTTACTGACTACGGAGGCAGTTACTGTTGTGAAAATTTGAGCAAAGCAATTCATGTAAGTCTTTGCTTAACATTTAATGTAGGAACTACAAATAAAATATGTTTTAGTCTTTTAAAGTTTTTTATTGCATTCTCATCTTAGCTCAACGATATGTAAGCAAGTTTAATTTTTCATGGTGTATAATAATTTGCCATGTTTGTAGAGATTGGTCAGCAAAAATAACCACAGAGAGAGAAAGAGAGAGAGAGAGAACCCTGCCTTGCAGGCTAGCGCAAAAAGCGACACCGCCCAAAACCAAGGTAGGTTGATGATTTTATGGCATGTGATAAGACTATAGCGACAAAAGCTTTAAAAGGAGAGGCCTTTGTCCAGCTCTGGGACAGTATAATCTAATAAAAAAATAAGTTTCTATAACTGGCTGCAGTATCAACAAAAATAGGTTGTAATTTCTGTTGTAACATTCTTCAAATGTTAGCGCTTTTAACGTTTAGTTGACTTACATCCATAGAAATATCTAGAGTGATATCTGAAACAAATGTTTATTCTTATAAAGGATGTTACAAGAACCAAGGATGTTGCACCGGCTGATGAATCTGTCGGTCACGTGATCTTTCGCGAGTTTAACATTTTTTTCCCATCACAAGAAGCGTCGTTAAAGAAGTTTTGACTTCAAAACTAAAATGGAAGGACGATATTACGCAGACCACACTGGAGGAGAGGGACTAAGAATAGCACACAGTGGAGAAAGCTGGAGGTGGTCTTTTTGCGTATGAAGGTAGTCAACATTATTTGTACACGACTGCCCAAAAAACGAATGTTATGTTTTAGTGTTCATGTATTTAGATATAATGTGCGTTTCGTTATCGTTTGAATCCTTGCCTTATCCCCAGTAATATACCATCCACCGGGCTCCATTTTTTCCAATTAACTTTATATTTCCTTTTAATGATGATAAAGATGTTAATGATTAAAAATCATTAACATCTTTATTTACAGGATTATCTGTCTCATTTAGAGTTTATCTTTTGTTCTTAGCATAAGGTCGAGTAAAAGGCACATACTTATGTTTAAAATTTTAAAAATGTAGGACCGACCTTATGAAATACATAAGTACCTATTTCATATCTTTTGAAACTTTAGGTGTCTATTGCTTGTGTTTCTATAATTGTTTCTATAATTTAATATTTACCATCACCGACCACGTATAAAGCAACAAGTACCTACAGGAATTGATTAACTAACCATATTTTGGCCTCTTACTTATCTTATAAGTTTTCAACGTCTGTGAATATACATAGTAACCTGCGTTTTTGCCATTGAGTCTGCGAGTTATCTAATTAGGTGTCTCTTTGTCTGATCTGAATTTATAATCACCGACAATTATGATGCAAGGTTGATCTATTTATTCGTGTAACATGATGCAAGAGTGCCTAGTTCTTATCAATGAATTTTAAAACCTATTTTGTTCCACTGCTGGGCAAAGGTCTCCCCCATAAGTTTCCATGCCTCCCTATTCTGTGCCCTTTCCGACCGTTTTCTTTCGAAATATTGATGTCGTCACACAACGGTTCCGAGGTCTGCCCGGTTTCCTACTTCTATCCTCAGGGATCCGTCTGAAGAACATGAACAACTTTTGATATGGGATCAATGCTCAAAATAAGAATTGACATACCAATAGAAAAGTGTCCAGCTGATCGGACCAAAATGTATGGAAAAGGTAAAAAAATATTGAATTTTCAGCATTGATCCCATTGTTAATTGTTCATGTTGATGGACTGAGTCGCCTCTTAAAGTTTGTGTATTGAATTAAAAATAAGGGTGTATATTTAGTTCTCCAGATGCATGTCGTCCAGAATAAGTTATTTCCATAATTGAAATAAATAAATAAAGAAAGAGATAATAAGAACATGTATAATAAGCTTTTCCAAGATTTTCGCGATTGTTACACATTTAAATAAAAATAATTTAATACGGTTCTTATCGCGTTTATTACATTATTTATATACCTAACGTGGTCGCAGGTAGACTTAATTGACATTGAAAGCTTTAATTTAACAAATGAAATAAAAAAACAAATGCCAAAAGTGTAACTAATTAAATCATATATTATTAAGGAGGGGGAGGTGGTGAATAGCCTTCAGCGAAGTATTAGGGTTGCTACGCATATATTCCGACCAATTGAATACATAGTCGGTTCGGCAATATTTGTCGAACTACGAAGTCGACCGAATGTAATTACTACATTTGTCCGGGTTCGGATCGACAAATCGTTTCGTTCGGCTGCATTCGACCAGTGCCGATTGAGTGGATCCTTCGGGAATGAACGGCATATACACATTCTTAGCACTACCAGTGTATAATATATTCTTTGGCATTGCTGAAATAAAGTTTTTGCTAAGTGCGGTAGCCGAGTGGTCCGTGATTCCTGAACATTCATGTACTCATATTCGATTTTTTTATCGTTGCAGTTCCATGTTTGGGGAGTTCTCTTAATCTTTTATTTTTTTACTATGCGTTAAAATTGTAAAGCAGTTCATAAAATAAATCTAGTCTATATTAATCTAGCCTAAGTATAAAGTTTCGACGTGCGATATTAATAGTCTCAGAATAAAATGGCTGTGACATACGGACAGACAGAGGAATGACAGAGTTACATCGTGCCTTAAAACACTCCTCCACCCGGCTATCTCAAAAACGCCTCCAAACGTTACGTAAGAAAGCCGCGAAACATCCCAAGCCCTTAGTGCCGGCCCGACTATGTGTGTGGCCACCCTTATACATTTGTAGCTGTATTTGTTTTTTGTGGACCTGCGAAAAATCTGTCAGATGGTCGACACTTTGCACTATTTACAGTCTAATTGATTTTCAAAGTATTTACAGCAATTGATGACCATTTCATTACCCCCTTAAGAAACGTTACATACAATTTTATATGTCAAAAATACTTTTCACGTACATTTGATAAGTAGAAATTTTAAAATTAATAAAACTATAATATTTATAATGGTCTAAAATATTTGCTCAAAACACAGCGAGATTCCCTAGTTCATGTAGGTATCATCTTATATTCATATTTCGTGTATCTAATGGTAAAGATAGGTACTCTTTTAGGTACTCTTTTTAATACAAGCATTCACAAAATTTGAGCTAAGACTAAATGGTGTCCACATCCCATCCGGATAGGCATTAATGTGGCATTTCTATGTTTTTTTGTCTCAGTCAATTCTTCCGAGTCGCGGCGTGGTCAATCAGTCAGCCCCGCGACTCAAAGCCGACCGCTTGGCTATGATCCAAACTTTTTATACACAGACAGACTGTATGTCATAGTGTACGGATACAGCGGCCGTGTATAAACGTGTTCAAATGCCTAATTAATAGTTTTTATTAGCCGTTTTACCGCTATGTTTCATTGAGGTGTGAATTTAAGATACTAAGTGAACTTTTTTGATGTTTCTTAGAGATTTTTCTAATAGGTTTGGGAACTTAGAAAAATTCTGAGTATATAGGAATGGCATATGTGTTAAAGGCTTCGAAATACGTGTTAAATTCGATATAAAAGTCGTTGATTGAAAGCCAATAAACACTTAAGAAATGCTTATTAAACTCTACAAACTAATGTGGGATTACTTTTTTCATTGAAGTACCTAGGTCATTAGGTTGGTAATTCTTAGATTTATGCAATGAAAATTTTAATTCATTATTTCTGTAGCTATCAATATTTTTCCTTTATAATCTATTCTAAGCAATGATTATTATAAATTCATAACTAATATATTCAATCTACACATGGAAAAGATTGCGCAACATTATGCCTACCATAGAAATATTCAGAATGGCATAAAATAAATCGTAGATCTACATTAAATTACATTAAAAAACCTTTTTATTTTCTTATCTATACAATTTAAATCCAGACAAAACATGACCCAGACAGTCACATCTTATATTTTATTTGCATTTATGTAAATAGGCCATATACAAACACATTTAAGTAAGTTTATTCGAATTTATTCTATTCATGATAATTATTAATTCTTGTTTTAGCAGGCAACTTAATAAAGCTCTTTATAAACATAAGGCATGTCGAATAAAAAAAAATCGTGAATTTATTGAAAATATGGAAAGGAATGGAAATATGAAAACAAATAAATGCAATAGTGAAAAAATACGTTTCTAAACAAAAACTCTTTCAAATATACTTAAAAGTTAATATTAATTAATTAATTATAAAGACACATATCTTTAGACGTGAAAACGCAATGCTAAAAAAACTACATATTCGTGACGTCACAATTACCTAAGTATGTTATACGGGTGGCGTGAGAACTTTGTTTGATAGCTATATTAAATATTTCGTTTTTGGTTATGGTTTCATAGTCAAAGTTGCTATAAATTTAGCGGACTGTAGGTATTATAGAGATAATGGCATTTAATGATTTTCATACTTTTAAAAATAGTCCTGATCATTTAACGTTAAAGACAAAACGAATCGATATCAAGCTAAAAGTGTTATTTACAGTATTTTCAGATAGAAATTAGTAACATTTGATACAAATTTTATTTAATCGACTATCTATACTGCCTCCGTGGCGTAGTAGTTAATGCCAGCCTGCGACTCGAGGGTTCCCGGGTTTGATTCCCGGCCAGGTCATGATAGAAAACTATATTGTTAGCTTGGCCTGGGTCTTAGATATTTATCTATTTATGTCAATTTTATAAATAAAATGTAGTATAGTTGAGTTAGTATCCTACGCCACAAGTTCACGACTTACTGTGAGGCTAGCTCAATCTGTGTGATTTGCCCCTAATATATTTATGTATGTTAATAATTCTAGCTGATGCCTGCGACTTCGTCCGCGTGGACTTTATGACTCCAGCATATATAACCTATTCTATATCCTTAATACGAACTAAACATACATAAGAAAATACGTGTAGCAGTGTTATAAAATTTATGGCATTGCATTGGCTGTTGCTAAATACTGGAGGGATAAAATATAGGATTCTTTTAGACTTTTTGAGCCACCGATAAGAAGAAGCCTATATAGCTAGCTCCAGGTGAGTTTGCGCTATTACACCAAACTTTGAGGTATGGGCAGAGTGCCCTCAACCTATCGCATATCTCCAAAGGGCCTTCGGGAGGGACAGACCTCAGCTTTAAGTGTAGCCTGTGTGTTCAAGGCTTGGAGAGACAGCAAACTCTCATGTTTTGCCGTATGGGCTGAAAACTACGTTGCCAAACGGGGGACCGCTGGGCGGTCACCAGTAATATGAGCTAATCGTACTCTACGCACTCCTCTATCCAGTGGACAGTGTGCCTCTGTAAATTGTCGATATAAAATTTGACATGGTAATGTAATATCAGATGTTCTAAATCTTCGATTTTTTTACCTCACCAAAAAATACCAATCAGGCTGAACAACTTGTGCTACAGCGTCATTTTTATATTTCCTATAGTTTACCTGGACCATTATATTTCTGCGTCAGATGTTCGAAATCTTCAAATTAAATACTTCAACAAAAAATGCTTCTCAGGTTGAATAACTTTTGTTAAGGCGTCATTTATATATTTCTTTTGTTTACCTGGACCATTACGGTTCTGCATGAGGTGTTCCAAATCTCAGATATTTTATACCTCAACAAAAATGCTCATCAGGCTTAACAACTTTTGCTAAGGCTCCACTTTTATATTTCTTATAGTTCAGCTTGACCATTATTATGCTGCATCAGGTGTTCAATTTGCCAAAATTATTTCTATCCTATGTTGCCCCGGTTTAATAGCTATATAGCAAAAAAAGTTTCATTCGAATCCGTCCAATATTGCCGGAGATAAACGTGATCATACATACAGACAGACAGACAGACAAGAAATTCTAAAAAAAAATTATATTTATATTATTATTTATTCTATTATTCTTTTTAAGTGTCCCTCTATCCATTTCAGTCAAAAATACTGTTGTAAATGATATTTATGCCTATGGCTATGACTGACAATCAAAATTCTTCATTAATTTTAAAATAATCTTTCGAATATAAAAAAACGACTTTAATCAAACTACTGCATCGATTTTAATAAAATTTCATGAGATCAATTAGAAAGTTTACCTAAAAGTAAACCTAAGTATATATAGAAAAAATAAGTAAACAAAACCGAATTAAGAACCCTCTTTCTCCTTTCTTTGAAGTCGGCTCTTTATTCACTGATATCAAAATGGTGTATTGAACAATAACTTATCAATATTTACTCAAAGAGCATTGATACGCTTTTTAATAAAATTAATCGTATATATGAATATTCAAATAATACAGAGTTTATATTATAATGTATCCATCAAATAGGATCTGAGTGCATTCTTAACGAACTAATTAATAAAATAATGGTCAATTAAAATCTTATCGTCAACTGGATCAAATATTTTCCCAGAGAATAGAGAGAGACAGACCTACATGCGAGTTGCCTTCGGTGCGCAGTGCCTTATACACTAGCCTGTGGCTGGATCAAACCCAGGACCCCTGTGGTAGCCACAGGGGTCCTGGGTTTGATCCCTGGCCAGGTCATGATGTAAAACGATCTTTTTCAGATTGGTCTAAGTCAAGTCAAAGTCAAAGATTTTTATTCAAAATTGGATAATTGTATCTCTTTTTGAACGTCATATTTTCTGGGTTTTTTCGGATGTTATCACTACATAGTATAAAACAAAGTCGCTTCCCGATGTCTCATGATGTGTGCGAGAAAAATGCTATAGGCTTATAATAAGCTGGCAACACCGACGAGTTCAGTGAGGCAGAAGGCTCACACCAGGGATCGGCTTTGAGCCCCTATCTCTTCTTTCTGGTAATGGACGCTTTGACGTCAGATATTCAGAAGGCGGCGCCCTGGCGTATGCCGTTCGCCAATGACATTGTTTTCGTTGGTGAATATGGAAGGGAGATTCAGAGAAGACTGGTAAAATGGCAAATCAAACTGGAGAGATTCGGCTTCAAAAAAGCAGAACCAAAACTCAACAGCTCTTTGTTGATTTTGATGGTACCTCCTGTTTTATACCTGTTGCTTTGGATGGTGTATCTCCGCCAGTCTGCTCCAATTTCCGATATGTCAGTTCTCTCTTACAAAGCGATGGAAGCATAGACCGGGACGATAAAAATCGAATAATACCGGTTAGGCAAAGTGGCGAAAATTTACTGGGGTTATTTAAATAAATAAGAATTGTTATTCACGCATGTTTCTTAAGCGCATAGGGAAAATTTATAAGAGCGTGGTAAGATCTGTTCTTTTGTATGGTTCGGCGTGTTGGACCACCAAGGTAACGAATTAAAGATGACTGCATGCTGCGTAGATGAGAGTGTTAAGGTGGATGAGTGGAGTGACTAGAAGGGATAGGATAAGAAATGAGTATGTAAGCTTAAAAGTAGTAGATCGGGATGGTATCGCCATATTATGTAAAGAGAGTCACATTACTAGAAAGGTACTGGATATGAAAGTTACTGGAAACCAGAATAGAGGCAGGCCAAAGAAAAGATGGACGGAGTGTGAGAAGGAGAATTTGGGAAAAAAGAAGGTCATGAAGGAAATGGCTCGAGATAAAGCAAAATGGAAAAAGCTTACATGCTTTAGCTACACCACATTAAAAGGGATAAGATGAGGAAGAAGAAATACTGAACGGAAACTCACAATTCACCCTCAATACAGCATCCCCGCACCTCTCCCCCGTTCTCAGGAGTTTTTGAGGCTTTGAACAAGTTATATTAAATTAAAAATGTAAGCTACCCCCACACGGAAATCCCTCGCATCTTGTTAACGGCTCAATTAGAATAATAATACACTTGTACTAAGTATACTGATAACATTTTTGGTTGATCATGTGCTAAATAACAATTTGTAGTCACTTATGAGAAAATTATGCCAGTCTAATGTTTTTTTCATGTTCGAAAATCAAATTTATGAGTTTATTTTGAATTTTTTATAATTTAAGGATTCCGTAGTCCATTAACAAAGATAGCTACTCCTTCGGTTATGGAACCCAAAAATATACCAATACCAATTAAATTTCGTTCAATGCTATCAAAAAATGTTTGTGGTTTTTCTATTAGTTTTTTCAATAAATCAATTAATAAATCAATTAATTGAATATAAAATAAATAAGTTTCTTCTGCTTCTGATGACAACATCAATTAACTTAATGGTGCTTAATTGCGTATACTTACATGTGATTTAAATGCCGATGATAATAAAGTTATGAATTATGAATTGATATACTACTGGCGACAGTAAGTCTATTCACGAATCATACTATATTATGTAAAATAAAAATGACGTATGTTTTTTTACGACCACCACGGTGCAGTGGTTAATATGCCAACCTCCGACAATAGTGGTCCCGGGATTATGAATAAAAAATTGACACATTGTGGGCCCTGGTCATGATGGAGATGATTTTTTCAGATTGGCCTGGGTCTTGGATTTTATCAATAATATTTATTAAAAATATAGTATCTTTGAGTTGGTTATCCTTCAATACTAATTAATCTACTGTGGGGCTAGCTCATTCGTGATTTAACTGAGTAAATTTATTTAAACATCATGATATGTTTCCAAGGCGTTACTTTAACGTATACGTGTTCTGTAGTTTTGAAAAGGAGTTAACTACGTTACATTTAGGAAAACTGTACTATTTTGAGGGGCCGCGTTCATTTACGCGAGTGGAGCCGCGGGCGAATATTTAAAATGCGCGAAAGGACTTTGGGGGTTAAAGAGAGAAACTGATTTTTTTATATTTTCATACAATAGTGGTCCGCCAGTCGGTCAGGTAATTTTAAATGAAAATATTGATTTTCGAGTTCCCACCATAGGTCCTAAAGTTAAGAATAAAAAAATGTCGTAGATTTATTCACATCCGGTATAAAAATAGTTTATACCAAGGAAAAACTTTAACTCGTTTGTCTTACGGCCTGAATGTATCAAGGAAAGTTTTTTGTAAAGTTGTGTGTTATACCAGAGAATTTAAAATGTAACAAATTATCTATAGATTTAAAAAAAATCGTCGTTTATTCCACAAATCACGGTTTTATTTACAAAGTCAGCCTTTACCAATCAGGATCCCTTCAACAGCAGCGGCTATAGTATCTTTGGATGACAACCCCCAAACGGTCCTAAGTAGAGAGAGATTAGGGTCCGATATCGTTAACAATGTCCTTGATTTATAACACCTACCTGGTATTAAGTTATCTAAACTTTTTCCGAGTTACATGTAAATACAGTTAACTACATTGGTTTTACGAACCAATAAAGAAATTATTCTATAAATACGCCTATTTATCCCTCTATACATACTACATTTAATATACAATAATGATAACAAAACCATAAATATTATTTAAGGGCGGAAACAAGAACGACCAAGTTCTATATTTGTTTGAATGTTAACTGGTTACATATTACCACAGAATTAATAATAGTTACGGTATTAAGTACTTTGATATCGATTAATCTAATTTATTTATTCTTAATAAAATCTTCAGTTCTACTCATACTCTTACTACTACTACTACTACTCTTATTTTGAGGAATGTATGAGTTTATTTGTGTCATCTGTTTCAAAATATTATTTTTTTTTTTAATTATATTTTTAATTATATCTAAAATATGGTGTACGCGGAAGACCAGCGTCATGGTTAGCTCAGTGCGACCCATGGCACAATGCTGAGCGGAGACCAATTTGGTACCAATGTTTATTGTATTTTGTTAATATGTAAAAATTTGTCATGTGGAGTACCAAATAAACAATTTTTCTTTCTTTCTTTCTTTCTTCTTTTCTTTCAGTGCTGAAATAATGTTACCGATAACGGTTACGACATATTACAACTCTAATTCTGAAGAATTTGGGCTCGCATATACTCTTAATTAAAAATAGTGTCGCAAGTAACCGCTTATTTAGCAATAAATTACTTTGATTGATCTAAATTGATTAATTACATCTTAATTTATTCAGTAGGTATTTCGACCTATCCGAAACCACGCCTCAGTAACAGGTTCCAAGATCCCTTGTATCTTCCGTGATATGTAAATTCTTAGCTTCATTGACATTTCATTACAATCAATAAAACCTACGGAAATTTAGGCCCTAGTCTGTTATAAAGCGGGGCGGTAAGGCCGCTGTTTCCTTTATAGTACCTACCTCTCTACTAATATTATAAAGAAGAATGATTTGATTGTTTGTTTGCTTGTTTACATTGAATAGGATTAGACACTACTGGGGAGTTTGTGGTGGGAAGTCAAGGGGTACAGTTGAAGTTTGCCTTAGACAATTTTGCAAATTGATTTTAGTGGACTTTATAATATGAAATTGGTGTAGTTTGGTGTTATAAATGCTCGTGCTCATGAACAATTTGTGAAATAGTTAAAGTGGACTGATAAATGGACTCGTATAGATTTGCCGCCCCAAGCTGCCACGAGGCGTCAAAGAACATACGCCATCTTTGATGATACTTGGAAAAACTTTACCGTACAACACCGATACTTAGTATCTCATTATACTGGACATTGGCAGAATCACTGAAATTTCTGTGGAAGCTATAATATAAAACAGAAGAAGAAGAAGAAGAAGACACTACTGAAGCGATTTTCAAAAATTTTTCACCTATAGAAAGCTAATTTATCTGCGGTTAACTTAGACTATAATTTACGCGGACGAAATCACGGAAAAAACAGCTAGCAAAAGTCACAGTAAGAGTTCTTTAGGAATAAGTGTGCACACGTAACATTACACAATATTTACTGCCCGTCTCTCGTCATCTCTCGTGTCTTTGTTGCTTGCGTCCCTCGCTCACACTATCTATGGCTAAATCATATTTTTTTATATTTTTACGTGCTATGAAATACTAAGCGATACAAATGGTGAACCTTTTTTTGCGCACTGCTCAGCCTTCCTTACAAATGACTGTCTGAAATGCATAGCCTGCTTGGTTTCGGTGGCTATCGCTGAACGATAATTTACCTGAGAGGAATTTAAAAAATCTCACTTTGTTGGCAGCCATAAACTCCCACGAAGTAGGCGGCTTACAGTTGCTTGAGACTAATATACATATGTGATATTGAAATATTGTCTACAGGCTTATCGGCTAATTGAGTATATGTTCCAGTTCCAAGTTTCTGATTTAATTATACGACACTACTGTCAAGCCTTTCGATTTAATTAGCAAAATGCCATTCTATATCTAGACTATAGAATACTAAATAGATCGAAATTTCCATAAAAAACCCCACTTGGAATAATAAAACTATCATCATCGAATGTCTTGAGATATTGAGAGATGAGTGTACTAGATATTTTATTCAAAAGTTGAAAGAATAAATTTTGATCGAAGTAATTAACACTATTCTTCTTTTTTTTTATTGGTAGAAAGATCGTTTAGATCTTGAAATTTCACAAGTGACCGGTTATATGTTTTGCAACCACTAATATAGACAATCGTTATCCACATATTATCGATTACACGCGTCACTTTTTAATTTTCTTCTAACATTTATTAAGAAATAAATTTAAAAATTGAGTAATATTGAGTAGATACTTGAATTGTCTCAACTCGCTGTCAACCAAACGGGCGCCTACCGACAACCGGTTTAGGGCGTCTATCATCCTATAGTGGGAAGTTACTTGAAAATAGAACAAAAAACTTGCTGAATAGAGTCGAAAATTGTCGTAACACAAATATTTGTACAAAAAAGGGTACTAATGACCGCGTTGAATATTCTAATGCGGCGTGGCGGTTACATGCACTGATGTTGATTTATTAAAACACTTACGAAATACGTCATTGATAAAAAAGAATAAGTTATGGAAACTTAGCAAGGAAACTTTAAATTCACCGGTGATATATCGTGTTGATGATGAACCCTCAGAATTGGACGTGAATCATGCCATGCATATGACCTTCTCAGTACGACAATTTATACCCTTCAACGAAAAATCATAAAATGTTACCTTCGCGTACTTAGTACATGATTACCCGTACGTATTATATTGTCTTTGCCCGTACACTTAGTAAAGGCGTAAAAGCCTCAGTACATAAACTAATAGCAAAAGGCTTCCCTATTCGAAATATAATGCCGTTGAGCGTAACAAATGTATAAACAGATTCCTGAATTTATGATATACCAGCTTTCCACCCGCGGCCCCGCTCGCTTTAGTATCGATCCCTCGGGAACAGTACTTTTCTCCGGGATGGAAAGTAATTTATGTCCTTCTCCGTACTCCAGACAACATGTGTGCAAAATTTCACGATGAACGGTTCACTAAATAGAGTTTTATGAAATCGTAACAAACAAACAAACTCATTTTCGATTTTATAATATTAGTTGGGATTGGGACTAAGAGCAGAGAAAATAAGTAGTCTTAATCATTATCAATTTAAATTGTGAATCTTTTTTATCTGCTAGTTATAAGTACTTTGCATTACTCAATCCATTTGTCATACTAAGACAGCACCTTATTTTTTTGTTATCAATAAAAGTAGATGAATTCAATAACACCTACCTACGCGTAGGCTATAAATAAGTTAGCATTGTAATAAAATAATTATTTATATACTGTTCTATAGATATATTATCTTACCTATCTTTACTTGTAGTTATTTTTCATCAGTTGGTACAACATATTTTCATACCTTTACATTCACACGAAGTTTTTCATATTAGTATTTACTCTTTTTTATGTTTCTATGTCTTCCAATAGTTTTAATCATGGTCCAGTCGTAAAACTAAAAAATTCTTATAATGCCTTTTTTACGAAATAAATAAACATTTTTATTAAATTAATAAATATATTCGGACAGATCATACAGATTGAGTTAACCCCTAAGTAAGTTCGATTGTGTTTAGGGACACTAACTTAAAGATACTATATTTTATAACTACAATACTTAGATCAATCTGAAGAAGATGATTTTCCAGCTTGACCTGACCGGGGATAGAAACCGGGACCTGCGATGTGACAGCCTAGCATGATGACCTCTTGGCCTCAAAGGTCAAATTATGTGGTATACATATCGACTTCTACATTTTACATTGTCAACATTTTACATATTATTATCAGTTCAAATAATGCGTTTTTCAAAATATTTAATACTATGCGTAATCTGATTCGACTAAAAATACAAGATTGTGTAATACGAGTATTGAACGGATGCATAAATAAGCAAATTAAGTACATTGACGATTATTTAAATACTATAGTTTTCGCCCCCGGCGTCGCTCGCGGTAGTATCGATCTCTCGGGAACAGTACTTTTCTCCGGGATGAAGTTAGCCTATGTCCTTCTCCGTACTCCAGACAACTTGTCGGCTAAATTTCATGATGATCGGTTTAGTAAGTTGGGCTTGAAAGCGTTACAAACAAACAAACGAACTCACTTTCGCATTTATAACATTAGTAGGAATTATGATAATTCTATGATATGCAGGCCACTCCCAACCGTTGGAATTCTTGGAGGAGACCCATGTCCAGCAGTGGACTTCTTGCAGCTGAGATGGCCTAGGGTACTCATTTACTATTGGTAAACATATTTTTTCGTATTCCCTTCAGTCAGGTTTACTAAAAAGAATACTATCATGATTTTGTTTCTCATTTAAATATCTACTAGCTTTTACCCGCGGCTGTGTTCGCGTTAGTGTCCCTCGAGAACACTACTTTTCTCCGGGATGAAAGGTATATCCTTCTCCGTACTCCAGACGAAATTTATGCAAAATTTCACTTTACAGTATATGCAATCTTTTGCCATCTCAGTTTTGATATTTGTCCAGTTGTTTACCAAAGGTATATAAAGCTTTAATGTTTTTAAATTCCAATACCTATGTACTCATACGAATTTCTTTATTCAACTGTAACCTTAACGATCAAAATGTGTCTAATATCTTGATAAACTAAGTGACACTAGTTTTTCTTCTTTTAATTCATTTCTGCATAGTCGACTGACCGTGTGGTGACACGAAATGATGATGATGAGTTCATTCGTATTTTTTACAGGTTAAGTAACATGTTTAAACGAAAAATATTCTTTTATTTTTTGGGTATATGGAACCGGACTGTACATCTACATAATACGGTTACAATTTTGAAAGTTGCTAGATAAAAAAATATCACAGATATCGGAATCCGAAAATATTTAAGGTGTGGTCAAAAACATACTTGTCGAATGTTATTCAAATTCAAAATCAAGTTTCATTACGTTATCTATGTTAATCAAATAATTGGCGACTGGTTAAGCTATCAGTAACTTTTTGCGCTTTTAAAAAAACACTAAAAAATATAAAGCACGGTATTAATACAGTCATGGTTTATTTTAAAAACTTATACATCCTGTGCCTAGATTTTTGGAATATGTGTGAAGACCTTGACATTTTGTAATGCGTAAAATCCAGTTTAAACTATCCAATTAATGTTGTTAATGTAAAAGCGATCATCGTTCAATTTTGCATACGCATTTTCTAAACGATATGGAGATAAACATAGGCAACTTTTCATGCATTATACTCATTTTGTTAATAATATCCTAATGAAATTAAAGATTAACTGATATACATACAATAGATTCATATATCTTTTAATTTCATTACTCTAGCATACGTGCGCACCTATGGAAGGGCTGAAACTACCAGTGTGCCACCCTGTAGGTTAACCACGCGAGTTTTGGCCTTTTTTGCACTGCTGCATTCTCATACATAATTTGAATTTTATAAATAAATATAAGTATACGGACAAATCACACTGATTGAGCTAGCCCCAAAGTCAGTTCGAGACTTGTGTTATGGGATGGGATACCTTGACTATATACTCTCTAGACACCGTCATACCTTTATTTCAATGATTAAAAAACAGGCCAATTTTTCAACGCTTGTGTGCGTGACAGCTTTATGTCATCACACGCGTCCTGTCAATTTATGCCCTCAAAATTCGTCAAATTGATAGTTGTGTTTGTGCGCGACGACTATAAGTTGGACACTAGTTTTTTCTACGCTTTTAGGCTAATAGAGTCTATCTATGATTTATATGATCTAACTGGGATACTAACTCAACGATACTATATTTCATTATAAATACTTATATAAGTAGATAATCATCAAAGACGCAGGCCAATCTGAAAAAGATCATTTTCCATCTTGACCTGGCCGAATATCGAACCCGAGACCCCCGTGTTGCAGGCTGGCGAGTTGACCAATGCGCCACGAATCTCGTAAATTTTGTGTTTAGTGTTAAGAATATTAAGAGTTATTATTACTACTTTTTATTTTAGTTATATGTATTAATAGATTGCATCTTTGTAACTGTGATAGCTTAGTGTAGCGAGGTTTTTGTAGGTAAGAAAGAAATAAGCAGAAGATGTGTTTGGAGGGAAGTGTTGCAATAGGTTCTCTGAAGAGCCAGCTACGCACCAGTAACGAACCTCGCACATCTCTGGTGGAAACACAGCCTAACGCGAGCGGAGCCCCGGGCAAAAACTAGAATAATATAAGTATAAATGCATTTATTTGGTTTAACAGAATAAATAAAATTATCATAATGGATTGAAATGTCAAGTCTATTTCAAATTAAGTCTCTGAATTTTAAAAAAGAGGTCATTCTTGTATAGCTAAAATCTATTTTATATGGTTTTAAAAAAAGGTTGTTTTTTGTGAATAATATTATTTAGAGTATCAATAAAATTAGAAAAGCATATTGATTGATTCAGTTACTAATTACAAAAACAATTTCTTAGACAAATAGTTATTTGTTAACCATTAACTACCTATATCTGGTTTTGACTGCTTTGTAAAAAACCCGAATAATTACCAAGTTTACCCTATATTCATTAAAACAATCCTTTGATCTATTACATGATATGTAATTAAACTCAAATTACAAATTATTTGCCACTTTTCAATTAGATAAACTAAATCTACGCACCTCAGTCTCTAGTAAACATTAGCAACAATAACAAAGATAAAATGTTTATGATGTTTACTTAAATTGTGCATGGAGTGCACTGTGATATCTAAAAAGTGAGTGGGACAATTAGTGCAACGCTATAGTGCGTGTGGACGTCTGTGCCTGAATAAAAAAAGTAGAGTAACTTTTTAAAATGGCGGTTCAAGTGCACGAGGGTCGGAAGATGGTGAGCCGCGCAAGGGTTGTGCTGTCACAGGTAACTATATTTTTTTCCTTTATTACTATAGGTTAGCATTTTCAGAAAAATATTATTAACGCGTATAAAAATAAATTCTAGAAAAAAATATGATATGTTACTAACTAGTTATTTTTTTATTACTACTTTATTGTACTAGAACAAAACTATTTTACTATTGGCGTGCGCGTGGACGTCTGTGCCTGAATAAAAAAAGTAGAGTAACTTTTTAAAATGGCGGTTCAAGTGCACGAGGGTCGGAAGATGGTGAGCCGCGCAAGGGTTGTGCTGTCACAGGTAACTATATTTTTTTCCTTTATTACTATAGGTTAGCACTTTCAGAAAAATATTATTAACGCGGATAAAAATAAATTCTAGAAAAAAATATGTTATGTTACTAACTAGTTATTTTTTTATTACTACTTTATTGTACTAGAACAAAACTATTTTACAATTGGCGTGCGCGTGGACGTCTGTGCCTGAATAAAAATAGTAGAGTAACTTTTAAAAAATGGCGGTTCAAGTGCACGAGGGTCGGAAGACAGTGAGTCGCGCGAGGGTTGTGTTGTCAAAGGTAACTATATTTTTTTCTTTATTACTAAGTACTAAGTAAGCACTTTCATAAAAATATTATTGAGGCGGATAAAAATAAATCCCAGAAAAAAGTTATCTAGGTACGTATCTAGTTAATATAATGGATTGGAAAATATGAGTATTTTCTGATATTATATATTTATCTTTTTGTCACTTAAGAAACTATCTAATTGAAATTCCGATTATTGATCCCCAAAAACCAATTTTTCTTTGTTTTTACTATTTTATGAGTCCCTAACAACTTATAAATTGCAAAATGAATAATGGTTGTAAATTTAAACAAAACTGATCTCCTTTAACTTTATCAAACATTCGAGGAATAATTTGGTTGTGGTTTTAAATAAAACTAACAAAGTTGCTTCCTTGAATAATATTATACAAGTACTACTTATCAAAATTCTGATTTTCTGTCCCCAAAAACAGATTTCTCTGTTAATTGTTTGAACTCATAAAATAGTAAAATGAACAATGCATGTTTGTAAACAAAACCGATCTTACTTAACTTTATCAAATACGAGATTATTCGAGGAAGTAATTTTTTTTTTCATTAAAAATATAGCAATGTTGCTTCCTCTAATAATAATACCTTCAAGGCGTTGATCCCAAGTGTTGAATTTGCATAGTTTTCATATAGATGGGCTTCTTATACGAATGCTTATGTAGTACATAGGTAGGTACTCGTGAATTTCGACAGAGAGGCAGCATACGAGAAGAAAAATCTTTGTCACGTCAGTTGTTGTTGTTTTCGTTTTTCAAGTGTGTAAGTGACACCATTGTTGTCAGATTTATCAAGCTGCCTAAAGGGTCTCTGCGCGTTTCGTGCGTCGTTAATTTTTTGTAAACAAGTAAATTAGTCGCGATTCGGGCGTTCAACAAAATGTAAAAAAAAAATGCCTCCGCCGACTACTCGCGTTTCGTGCGCTCAATATTTTGTAAACAATTAAGTTAGTCGCGATTCGGGTGTTCATCAAAATCAATAAAAAAATAACCCACCGTCTACTCGCGTTTCGGGCGGGTACTGGTCTAAAGGTACTTATCAAGGTGCCTTAACGATGACAGTTGGGACCAATGGGTTGTGCACGTGCCTTCCACAGCACGAAGGAGCACGAGATATTTTTCCCCAGTAAGTAAGGAGACAATGACCAGTAAAGCCTTTTTTTCATTTTGAAGATAAACTTTATAGCGTATATTTCGGATAAGTGGTTATATTTTATAATTATGTAAACATACTGCGGTAGTTTGACTTCCTTGACCCAAAACTGGAGGTGATCACGATGTCTCGAGGTTACCCGACGGACCTCTACTCCGGACAGAAGAACTAAAATTAAATTCCAAATACCATAGAAGTATAAGTAGTTTCTTATTTGTATACTGTAAGTATAAGTAGTTTCTAATTTGTATACTGTAAGTGTGGTTCCCGGCAGAGTAGAATAGGATCACTCCAAGTCATTCCGTGGATGTCGTAAAAGGCGACTCAGGAAACACAAGCTAAACAAAGCTTATTAACATCAAAGAGACCTCCCCAAACCGTCTGGCCAGCGTGGAGAGTGTAGGCCTAATCCTCTGACTAATCAGGCTAGTATATGGCTCTGGTAGGACAGAGAGAGTCGTACTCCTGCAATGGAGACTAGAAAGACCTGATGATGATGATGATGATGAAGTTGTCACACAATATATTTTTCTCTTGTTACTTAAATAAGCTCAATACATTTTTATTAACAAGAGGAAAAGGTGCCGCCTCTCTTTTATCAAGAATTAAATAGCAGTAGTTTAAACTACATAAGTATATACTTATACTAATACATTAAAAAAGAGATTAATACTTCTATGGGTAGCATAGTACTATAAAGTACTACTTATTAAGTGAAACTGAAATTGAAGGAATACGAAAAGTTACTACGTGCAGAGTTAAAATTTAATTATGCCAGTATCCTTTTATTTTCATACAAGCAATTTTCCCGCGAATTCGTCTGCTTAAATTATAGCCTGTGTCGCCCGCAGGTAAATTAGCTTTCTACAGGCAATTTTTTTTGAAAATTGGTCCTATAGTTTCGGAGCCTATTTAATTCAAACAAACAAATAATCAAATCTTTCCTTTTTATATTTTAAACTAATATTATAAAAAGGAATCTCTTAGGAAATTTTATCTATATAATATTAGTATACATAATTTATAGGTACACAAGAATAATATTACATTTACTTGGTAAAAATAGTTTTTATAATCAGACTGATGTCTTTTCTTAACCTTTAGGTAAGTACTATTTACTGATATCAAATTTTTATGTTATAATTGCTGATTTCCTTTATGGCCTTACATATAGATACGGTACGTATTATCATAAAATTTTAGGGATTCAAAGCAAGGTCAAACATGGAATCTCTATCGCTATGCCGCGACCGTCCGTTCGTCTGTCTATGAATAAACTTTATCGTAATTACATTCCTTAAACTATCCATCCGAAATTTAAGAAGTTTAGAAATAGGACCACTCATTTTTTTTTTCGTTTGTGTAAATGGCCAGCACTGGTGTCAGATTTTTCAAGTTACATAAAGGCATCTGCCATCAATGAAGACAGCCGAGATCTACGGCTTAGCGTGCCACTGCGGTCACCCATGCAAGTGGGGACGGCGCTCAGGGTTGCTTAAAATGTGGGACTGTAGTTATAGATTGTAGGTGTATTGTAGGGGCCCGATGGCTCAGTGGGCGTGTATTAATACTATTATTAAACACAAGCCCACTGGGCCATCGGGCTCCTTTTTATGAGCTCAAAAGTTGCTTATATTTCTAACATAATAGAAACGAGGATAGAATTTATAAGATGAATCCAATTTATGCCCATGGGTTCTGCCCACCCAGTTTGAGATGAAGACGTGATTGGAGTATATGTGAAACCAGATATAATAGTGTTAATTTTCGTAAGACCCTTAAAAAATTTACCACACACCTACTTTTGTAGCGACTACGCACAGTGTTATTTGACACTTTTAATTCTAGATTATATATTATAAGGCTTCGGTGAAGCTTCATTAGGTGGAAATAGCAATGCATAGGGTTGAATAACCTTAGTTCAGTAATGCTAGTAGTCTGTAGCTTTTGAACAATTAATAAATACATATTAATAAGATAATTTTAAATATGATATGACGTGAAAAAGTGCCTGCAAAGGCCTATGTTCTGAATAAACGTTTTGATTTTGATTTGACCCATGGGGTTTTTTACTATTAATACAAAGCACGCTAGTTTCTGGGTTAAAATAATATAAGAATAACATTGAAATTCACATTTGGATCCATTAAGAGGGCGCCGAGCGTAGATAGCACCTCAAATAGAATTTTTATATGACTCAACAATAAGACTAAATTTCTAAAAATCCCGACAAACAATCTTTAGTATGTTTTGTGTTATAAATATAAAATACATTCTATAATATAGAATGTATTTTTTAAAGCATCACTTTTAGAGTGGAAGGCTTGCGTGGGGATATAGATCGTTGGATCTATATCCAGCCAGAACCCATTCCTGGAAATACAGAACCCATTCCTGGAAATACCAATGTATGATATGTCCTCGAACAGGTCTTGGCCAGAGGGGGAACTATTGTATTTTAAAAGGAAAATTAATGGGCTATGGGACTAAAACATGGGTGGCTTATTGCAAAGGGTCGGACACCTGCCATAATCATGATAACTGACTACAATTGGCAGGTGGTGGCTTACCGCCCACTAGATGGCCCCTCAAACTAGCCAACGATTACTGCCGGCAAAAAGGGCAACACCAATGTGGGCATCACTTATTATTATTTTAAGTATTTATGCAATAAACCGCCAAAAGTGGCTACTTACCATGTGATCTTTTTACCTATGTGGAGACAGAATCTAATGAAGTCGTAGCGAATTTGAAAAATTTGAATCCTGCCCGCAGGGTTTTTTCCTATTTCTTAATTAAATAGGATTGATTGCATATAAAGGTACAAATGAAGATGTAGAATGAAGAAATAAACACGCAATAGGAACTAAATTAAGTTATTTTACAAGCGATTA
The DNA here is from genome assembly GCA_963082605.1 of Rhodophaea formosa. Lineage (NCBI taxonomy): Eukaryota > Metazoa > Arthropoda > Insecta > Lepidoptera > Pyralidae > Rhodophaea > Rhodophaea formosa. The sequence continues at coordinate 13,349,424 of OY720222.1, read as the reverse complement.
CAACATAATACGTAATAAATTATTTAACTGTGGGCAATAAAATAAGCAATTTTTCCGAAATCTTCCATGGCCCAAATTGGTCATTTACTATTAAGTTTATAGCCCATCATAAAAAGTCCAGTTGATTTATTGATTTAATTGTCAGAGATAATGCTAATCATAGGAAATCTTCAAGATTTTGTTTATATCAGTTCCGTTAAAGTTATAAATAACTTGTACTACTTAACTATATTAGGTATACCATCATCATCATCATCATCATCAGGTCTTTTCCAGTCTCCACTGCAGGAGCACGACCCTCTCTGTAGTACCAGAGCCATTTATTAGCCAGAGCAGTCAGAGGATTTGGCCTACACTCTCCACGCTGGCCAGACGGGTTGGAGAGGTCTCTTTGATGTTTAAAAGCTTTGTTTAGCTTGTGTTTCCTAAGTCGCCTTATACGACATCCACGGGAAGACTTGGAGTGGTCCTATTCTACTCTGCCGGGAACGGGGAATTTTAAAATATAGTAAATAAATAATTAATTAGGTACAGTGTTCAGTTAAGTGTGAGCGACAGTGGCGCTAGGAGTTTTAAGTTCTGTCAAGGAAAAAACTATGGAAAAGGCAATAATTGTATTTGTGTAGTACGACATTAACGGTTTGGGTGAATTATTATAACATTCCAACCAACATTTCGTATAGAGACTAGTATGTTGGGACTAATAATATTTCATTCAGAAATCGTGTCATTTATGGTAGCTATAAAATCCTAGCTTTTTATAACAAATTCTTGTCTGATCAATCAATATTTTATGGCTCTTATTGATTACTTAACGATTGAATGATTTTATTGATTAAGTACGTATTAAAGCACACATAATTAAAGAAAAAAAATATTTCTTGAAGGCGTAACAATATTTGTTTTATTTAGTGTAATAACACTGATCAGCTTATCGAATATAAATATAAAATATTAAGTCTTGCATAGAAAATCGATCACTTAACGCATGATTTATATAAACGCTCGTTTTTCCTTTCCTTCATGGACTTAAATGTATCTGTTGTAACGTATCTAGTTTGTCTATCCATTAAAATAAACCTAAGAAGCCTAGAGCCAATAGGCCCACTGACACATTATAAAAGGACATAGAAATATCACTGTATAATGTAATTAATGATATTAATTTAAACTAAGTAAGCGAAAACAAAATTGTATAAGTGAGTAAATGGATGTGCGGACAAACCTAACAAGGTTTTTATACATCCTTATTAATTTGTTATGTAAGTGTTTTTTGTTTGGTAAAAAAAAAAACAATAATTAAACAAATAACTGTAGAAGTCAAGCAGACAACAAAGTTGTTGTTGGAAACATCATTCTTAACGGGATGAAGAGACTCGATACTAGATTAACTGAGAAAAGGGGCGTACAAAGAAAAAACCGGCCAAGTGCGAGTTGGTTTCGCATACCGAGGATGTCGCATAATTTATTTTTGTTTATATTACAAATTTAGTTTTCAGATTTTTTCATAATATGTGCTATTTCATGCTAAATTTCCTGATTCTCGAAGAGGCAACGGAAAGTTCCTTTGATTCCCATGCAATTTTGAGGAGATTCGCAAAATTTGCAAATCTTACTTAGTTGAGTCAAAGTTGTTTTTTTTTTTATAAAGACCGCAGGTCTATATACATATGTGATATTAATTTCGAGTCGATACGTCTATTCTTTCCTGAGAAAAAGATCTCAACAGACGGACAGTCAAACGAGTGATCCTTTAACGGTTCTTTTTACCTTTTAACGTACGGAACCCAAAAAAGTCTTCGAGATAAATAGTACCAAGTGTATATGCAATAAATGAATGAAGGAAGATACAAAATAAGCCAGGGTCAGTGGCACCCAACAATTGTCTCAATCTACGAGTATTGGTGATATTGATTGATAGTTCCTCCCGGCTGATTAGAAGGCGAGGATACTCGTATTTGATTGTCCATATGTGGCCAATTTTAGAGCCAATATATTTCACCTTGGTTTCCCAAGACACGCGTAATCATCAATAGGGACATCTAAGCATTTTAGGTCCTATGTGATAGTTTTATGCGTCTTTTTTATTTTATACAACTTATAGTTGGCAAACAGGCTTACGTCCCACCTAATGGAAAGCGGTTACCGTAGCCTATGGACGCATGCAACACCAGGGATATCACTCGCGCGTTGCTGACGCTGAAAAAAATCTTTACAAGCCTTTTTTGAAGAACCTCATACTACAGTCTCTCGGAAAAATCATAGCATGGAGTTCATTCTATTACTTTAGCGTACGTGGAAAAAGTTCCTTTCAAAATGTACTGTACGTAACCATTTAGGATTTAAGGTATGAGGATAAACCCCCTGCCGATCGCGCGATTATCTCAAATAATTCCTCAGAGCACAGCCCATTATACAAACGGTAGAACACACAAAGAGTAGCAAAATCTCTCCCTAAACTCAGGGGCTCGATGCCGCCTGTAATATTGGGATCGTGGATAATTCTGACAGTTCGTCATTGGACCGAGTCAAGTGGATCCAGCTAATACTTGGGTGCACCTGCTAAGGGGTTGACACAGTGTTTAGAGAACAATCTTTTTCTTGCTGCGGAGGTGGAATTATAATTGTAAAGTCTTGTTATAAAACAGCTGAAAGATAAGAAAGTATTAGTTATCTTGTTTACTCACTATGATTTTCTACTCATAAACTTATTATTAATTAAGAGTATAATAATATAATAATATTGTACGTGTAATTTACTCTATCAGTCTATTAATATAAACACACGTACTCTCATGACCTATGTTAAGCTTTCCAGAAGTGAGCAGGTAAAGCATTCATATACTCATAAATCATTAAAACAAGATTATTTGCTAACACTAGCTATAAATTAATTTAGTCCGCACGCGAATAAAAACCAGCCAATAAAACTAGTTTTTATGGTAATCGAGTGTGAAAAATATACACTAACTAGTAGTCTGTAGCTTTTGAACAATAATGAGTATATGCATAATATTTAATAAGATAAATTTAAATGTGATTTGACGTGAAAAAGTGCCTGCAAGGGCCTATTTTCTGAATAAACGTTTTGAATCTTTTGAATCTTTGAATACAAATTATAACCTAGCCTACTGGCAAAAAATATACATCGTTCACCACTTTATGATTTATGATCAATTTCGGTGTCAAATAACATGCAAGTAGAATAAAATATGCATTATTAAGTATTTGTATATGTGTATTATCAAAGCCGTGTGGTTCCCGGCAGAGTAGAATAGGACCACTCCAAGTCTTCCCGTGGCTGTCGTAGAAGACGACTTAGGAAACAAGCTAAACAAAGCTTATAAACATCAAAGAGACCTCTTCAACCCGTCTGGCCAGCGTGGAGAGTGTAGGCCAAATCCTCTGACAGCTAGGGCGCTATATGTATGATATATGATATATATGGCTTGGGAAGTGCAGAGAGGGTCGTGCTCCTGCAGTGGAGACTTACAAGGACCTGATATTGATAATAATGATGATAATGATGTGTATTATATTAATTTAACATACCTCTATGTTTGTATACTTACGGTATACATGTTTGAATATTTTACTTGTTGCTTGACGATAAATGATTTCATGATATTGATCGTCAGGATATGCTATTACTATGTTACAAGTTTCATCCAAGATGTCTGCTTGACTAAGTAACGACCAAACTCACCGACACTGAAACATGAAACTTTTATATCTATCCTAAGTAATATTATAAATGCGAACGTGAGTTTATTCGTTTGTTTATTTGTTTGTTACGCTTTCACGCCGTATCTACTGAACTGATCATCACGAAATTTTGCATACACATAAGTTAGGGTACTGAGAAAGATATAGGCTATATATCACGCGGGTGGAGCCGCGGGTTACAGCTAGTACTAATATATAAAGCTGAAGAGTCTGTTTGTTTGTTTAGTTGAACTTACTAATCTCAGGACTGAACCGATTTCAAATATTCTTCCACCGTTGGATATGTACGTTATCTCTTAGTGTCATAGGGCAGGTATGTACCACGGGCCAAGCCGGAGCGGATTGCTATATGATCATAATAATAGTAAGACGTTTACGTCATAAATAAAAAGATTAAACTCTTAATAATAAATATAAATAAATAAATAGGGACATATCACACAAATTAAGCTAGCCCCACAGTAAGTTGTGAACTTGTGTCGCAGGATACTAACTCAACGATACTATATTTTATGACATATAATTATATAGATAAACATCCAAGACCCAGGGCATTCTGAAAAAGATCGTTTTCCGTCATGACCTGACCGGGGATCGAACCCGGGACCCCCGTGTCGCAGGCTGGCGTGTTGACCGCTGCGCCACGGAGCTCGTCAAACTCTTAATTTATCAGAAGTTCATGAACTGTGTAAACCACTACGTCACCAAGTCGGGTGGCGACTAACTTTATACTTTTTGCGAACTCAAAAAAACGGTTAAGTATGATTTTGAACTCTGACTCTGGCCAAAATATAAATAATTTGACAATAGACACTTCTTGATTGGTTTTGATTGTCCTCTGATTACAGATTCTGTGACGTCAAACATATCAATTTATGGCACCCGCAAGTGGGCATAAAGTACAACACTAGAGAAAGGGTTTGAAAGTTACCACGAATATTAATAAAAATTGTTTTTATGAAAAAAAAAAACACAAAAATATTCAAATTATGTAGATATGCTCATTTGATAGCGGGAAAACGTGATCAGTAACCCTCGACATTTCAGTCAAGAGGTGATGAAGCAGCCCGTCAATATGACTAAGTTTTTCATGGGACCAATGACAGTAACTCAAAAATTGAAACAAATTTTCATAGGAATGTGTTTAGCCGACTGGGCAATTTGTGTGTACATACACGGCCATCGGATACCTTCGCATTTTTTGATTTTATTTATAAAGTAAGCGTTTGATGTATTTCCTTGACCAAGATTCTTCAAAACCATATATCCACAGGAGTAGACGGCGGAGGCATTTTTTTTTTTAAATTTTGTTGGACGCCCGAATCGCGACTAATTTACTTGTTTACAAAAAGTCAAAGACGCACGAAACTCGCCCAGTTCCATTTGACGTACATTATTAAAAGGTATTTTTTTGTATCCACTGCAGGAGTATGACATCCCCGGGAACACTTAGTAGTAGTAACCCTATGCTATTCTGCCGGGAACAACCCAGTAATCATAGATTTGATGTACAAATCATATAAAATTAGTGTCAAAACCATAAAAGCATTAAATATGCCAGCACGAGCGATAAAACAATTCCGTCTGCGTGTGAATAAAAACAAACAGTTTTTTGGTCATTAGAGTCTAGCCTACTGCCAAAATAGTACTGATTGAATTTGTGCAAAAAATAATAAGCGTTAAGTTACAGCCTTTTTTGTATAAACAAAGAAGCTAGCTCCAAGCTCCAAATGGGTTTTCACTACTTCACCGGGCTTTGAGGTGTGGAGTTCGTATATGGGTGGCAGCGCAAAGCTAATTTGTAGATATCGCTGCATACGTTCTTTCTTAACAAAATTATGAATATTTTTATTTTCAGCCTTTTATGCAAGTAATTAGTGCGAAAGAAATGTAACAAAACATTAGCCTCATATTGCTTCCTGAACAAAAGATTTTAAGTTTTCTGCAAACCATACCTATAATAATATTTTCTGTTTGAGTTTGAATACAATATATTTATTAATTTGTCGAAAACTGGTTAATATTATAAACATTTCAATAGTTTATTTCACGAAATTTGGTCTATCGACATCAAACATTGCAAACGCGCATGTATCGGCGATATTTTTATATATTGTAAAGACCACTAAAAATAGCCTACAACTGAGTTTGCAACTTTCTTAACCCTGTGCTACTCCTGGGGGTCCCGAAAGTATGGGACTTTTTTAGTTTTTACGAAAAAACTACCTTATGGATGCCTTTTTCGGGTATCTTTGTAGTATACTTTTATGAAAAACACTAAATTATCTACCGTTTATATAGTATAATTTGAACTCTCTGTGACTTGGAGTTATTGAGTCATAGCTTGTCAAACCATGTCAACTTTTTCCCAAATGTGGCACAATTTGGGGTAGTTTTGCTTTACGGACCCGCACTAACGAAACTAAAGATTTTATAGGAAAATTGTACAAAAACTAAAGATAGAAGACTATATAAGCTTTCAAATGAGTGTAATTTTATCTCTCTAAGTTTCTAACAGTAGAAAAACAGTCTCTTAAAAATGGTCCTTTCGACCGTAGTATGGAAAACGGTAAATTTTTTTCTCCATTTTTCGATGATCGGTTGAGTGATTAACACAAACAAGTGTAACAAACAAATTTCAAACTGCTTTGATCCAAATGGAGACTATCCAGCCCACATCCTACATCAAACTTTACTCCTCGGTCGAAGCGACCCATTTTTGAAAGTCTGTTTCTCTACTGTTAAAAAAGATATAGAGATAAATTTACACTCATTTGCAAGTTTGTATACATACATACATAATTTTTCCCTTGCGGGGTAGACAGAGCCCTAGCAAGTTTGTATAGTTTTCTATACATATTTTATTTCTTTACAACTTTCTTGTACGATCTTTAGTTATTTTGCTACGGATCCGGAAAGTTAAACTACCCCAAAATGTACCAAATTTGGGAAAAAATTGACATAATTTGACAAGCTATGACTCAATAACTATAAGTTACAGAGAGTTCAAATCATATTCAAACGGTAGATAATTTAGTCTATTTTATAAAAACATATCACAAAAATACCCGAAAAAGGTATACTTATGGTAGTTTTTTCTTAAAAACTAAAAAAATTCCCATACTTTTGGCCCCCCAAGAGTAGCACAGGGTTAAGAAAGTTGCAAACTCGGTTGTAAGCTATTCTTAGTGGTCTCTACACTCGATCGATCATCATGAAATTTTACACACACGTTCTCTGGACTACAGAAAATGATATAGGCTACCTTTTTATTTTCGTTACGTTTGCAAATAGCTTAAAAATCGATTGTATCGACAGCAAATATGAGTTTTATACATTTTCTAACGGAAGATAAAATGAGTTCTCATTATTATCATGCAATAATTACTAGCTAAAAATAATGATATTCATATTTTCATATATAAATTAAATTAGCTTTGCGTTAAAAGTGCGAAAATACATATACCTGGTAGGTGTTACGCTCAGAGACAGAAAAACTAATGAGTGGCTCAGAAGGCAAAGCAAAGTCACTGATGTCATCAAGCGTATTGCGAAGCTGAAGTGGCAATGGGCTGGCCATGTCGCCAGAAAACCAAGTTCGTGGTGTAAAGCTCTGGTGGAATGGAGACCGTGGGGCGAAAAACGCCCACAGGGAAGACCTCAAATGCGCTGGTCAGACGATGTTAAGAAAACAGCAGGAGTGAAGTGGATTGAGATTGCCTAGGACGGACAAAAATGGCATAAACTGGAGGAGGCCTACACCCGTGCGGTTGAAAAAGGCTAAAGAGAGAGAGAGCTTTGCGTTACCACCCATATTGAATTTTCGCATGTACAAAAACTAGTAGTTATTTTGTATTATTGTATACAATTCTACTACTACTGCCTCGTTTTTTTGTCTGTTTTCACAAAGAACAATGCATTTTTTGTCGCAAGATAGAAAGCTACTTAATCATTACATATTAAAAAATAAAGTCCTCCGCCGCATCTGTCTGTCCGCGATAAACTCAAAAACTACCGTGGAATTCGTGGATTCATGAGGAAGGTTATGAACCTTACACATGAATAATAATTTTATTTCATTGGTATAATAAATGCCCGGGCGCATCCAGGGAGGGCTGCTAGTGGTCATCATCATCAGGTCTTTTTTTTTAGTCTCTGCAGGAGCACGACCCTCTCTGCACTACCAGAGCTACATATATATTAGCCAAAGCAGTCAGAGGATTTGGCCTACACTCTCCACGTTGGCCAGACGGGTTGGAGAGGTCTCTTTGACGTTTAAGGCTGGTTTCAGAGTGACGCGTTTGACCAGCGCCGGCGACACGCGCGCGCATGCAATTACACTAGAATAGTAGCAGCGTTTCAAAGTCACGCAGTTCACACGCGCCGTTCGTGAGACGCGCGCTGTCAGAGCTGGCGAAGCACGCGCGGTCCGAGCTCGTCTACTGGCAGTTAGCGTTTCAGAGTGACGCCGGTCAAACGCGCGCTGTTGAGACGCGCTGGCAACCGGCGCGTGCCGCCAGCGTCACTCTGAAACCAGCCTAAAAGCTAAGCTAAGCTTCCTAAGTCGCCTTCTACGACATCCACGGGAAGACTTGGAGTGGTCCTATTCTACTCTGCCGGGATCCTCACGGCAAACCGGGAACCTCACGGCACTGCTGATAATTTATTATCACTAAATTAAAGTTGGTATCTAAATTCATTATTGCTTACCAATTATTTTTTTCACTCATTTGAGGCTTAATATTTTTCAATCAATAAAGCTTGATTTCTATGGATGAATCACAGGATGCTAGTAAACTATACTGGTTCGTAATACGTAGATCATTGACCTCTGGGAATCAGGATGAGGACAACAGAACCAGTTTGACTATTTTGGTATTTTAGTTGTGTGTTTTAGGGTCCTCTAAACTTGATACTGGTTGAAATTTAGACCTCAAGCATTTTTAAAATTTTGAAATAAGCTTCACACATAGAATGCAAAATGTTAAGAAAAAACACTGTAAAATAAATATAGATCTCCCACAGAAACTCGATCAGCAGATCGATAAATTTGTTTTTCTACTTATATATATAATTATAAATAAGTAGAAAAACAAATATATAAAGTATATTTTTTAATATTATTGGGGAGTTCAAAAGCAAACTGTACTGGTTAGTAGATAAATAGATCAAGAAGGCTTTGAATGTTAATACATAAATTATTAGGTATATCTAAGACATCTAATGTATGTTTAGGTACGTCAACTTTTTGATCTATAGAAGAAGAGATTAATAATTGAGATTGACTACGGAATCCATGTTATGTAAATCAGCCGTTTTTTCTCTCAATCCCATGTTATCTCTACAAAGATAAAACCTTGAAATGCAACTAGCAGCGACATCCTGGGTTTTTATTTATAAAATTTTAAGAATATTTTGTCACACTAGTTTCGTCCGTGACTCCACTCGCGTTAATGTTGATACCTCTGTAATAGTAATTGTTAGCAGGATGAAAAGTACCTTATGTACCCCATACAACGGGTAAACAAAATCTAATATCGAACGGTTTAGTTGTTAAGGTTAACAACTAAACCGTTCGATATAAAATTTTCTAAAAGTCACCCCTTAGGCGGGTGAAAAGAAGGTCCAGAATTTGTATTCAATACATGTGAAGCCACGGGCAAAAGCTAGTTGTAATATATTATTTAAAACAATTTTATTTTAAATCTGAATATTTATGAGTCTAAGATACAACATAATATGTGTAGCAAAGAATGCGGTTAAGTTATAAAATTACGTGTATTCACACTGTTAGATGACATTGACGAATAATTTTATCTCAATGCAAACCTGTTTATTTTGAGGAAATCCGTAGAGAAAGAGCCCTAAATAATTTTATTATAAGTACATGATCGAAATTTAACGAGGATTTTTGTAAAAAAAAAGATAAAAACATAATATTTAACGGAGTTTTTTAGTAGTATTTAGTTTTTTTTTAAGGCGTATGTAGGTAGCTACGTAGCTCTGAGTGAGTTGCTTCTTCACCGGACTTTTTAAGGTGAGAGCAGACTGCCCTCAACCTGTAAGGCGAATATCACCAAAGGGCCCCCAGGAGGGGCCGACGTTACGGTACGAACCTTTGAGCGTTGTCTGTGTGCCCAAGGCTTGGAGAGACAGCAAACACACATATGCCTGTAAAACACCGTTTTAAAATCGGTTTACTTTCATTTATAAGTAGCAATTGTTTGTTAATTGATATTAAGCATATTTTAATATCATCAGCTTCATTTTTATTGTCCAATGTTGGGCATGTGATAACGATTCCTAAATGTCTTCTTTTTCTTTGCGTCACTAAGGATAGCAATAACCAAAAACAGCAAAAACCCTATGATCGTGTATTACTTAGTCATTAGATTACGAAGTTACTGCCACTTAAATTTTAAATTATACTTCGACCACATGGTGGTGCACGCACTATTTTTTACCTTTTTAAGTATATGTGTAAACCTTTTTCATTTTATTAATTAATTGACCTCATTAATAATGAAAATTTTCGACGGAACCAAGATTATTACAGCTAGCCGTTTTTTTTTTCTTTAGAGACCTTCAAATACAATAAGCAAAGATATCCTGGGTATAAATTTTCCACTAATATTTCCCACTAGCTTTCGTCTTGAGAACAACTTTAAGATCCGTGGCACAGTGGTTACCATGCCAGCCTGCGACATTGGGGTCCCGGATTCGATCACCGGTCGAAAACGTTTTTTTTTTCAGATTTACCTGGGACTTGGATGTTAATCTATATAAGTATTTATTAAATATTGTATCGTTGATTTAGCGTCCTGTGACACAAGTTCCCAACTTACTGTGGGGCTAGCTCAATTTGTGTGTATGTGTGCCATTTATGATTTTCCGAAAGTTAGTCAATTAACTCGAAAATTGATCAATTTACGGTTTTAATTTATTATTATACAATTGTACATTATTATGTAAGTATGGATAAATAAGTAGGATATTTTAGTGGAGGTGTCTATAGGTACGAGGCGAAGACAAGTGCTCATAAAAAAAATAATGACTTCAACAGTCAGTACAAGTACAAGCTTTTCGACGTTTTTCTATATACTTGAGATTACCATTAAATAAATTGAACAATTGTGATTGGAGTAAAAAAAAAGGTTTGGCTCCAAGTTGGGATTTTGCATTTTGGGATTTTGTTGGGTTGGCATGGAGCCTTGACCTCGTGTGAGATACAGGACCTCAAAAACGTTATTTATTGAATAAAAGTTTTGATTTTGATTTCATAAGGACCGTATTAAAACCAACTGTGCTGAAAAGCTATTTAAATATAAAGTTGTTTGGTTGGCAGTTTTGCGTGTAAAAGAACCGCCTCTTGTCTTACTTTAACCATAAATTTGAACCGGATAGAACCACAGAAGAAAAACGTAGAAAGATAATGAATAGTACATTACTGCAGAGGCCGGGAAGTAAGGGATTGCCGGACGAGTATAGTTTTCAAGGCCGAGCGTCAGCGAGGCCTTGACAATAGTTACGAGTCCGGCAATCCCTTTCCCGCCGAGGAAAGTATAGAGATTTTCTCAATAAATGTGAGGAAATTTAACTTAAAGTTACACATAAACTTACATGCCTTAAATATTTCCCCTTACTAGGTATTTGCCGGTAGTAATTTTTCCACTTTCAAGTTTCAAATTAGGCGAAGTAGGTACTTAAAATCCATTGCAGTGTTGCTTTCATCACTAAAACTCATTTTGAACCGTTTCATTTCGAATAAATAACCAACTTTGCACATATTTACCGAAAACAATCAATGTCAATCAATTACTGCAAAGCGCTCAGATTAATAAGCGTTAATCACAAACTACGAAGAAGATACTATTACTAGTATGCGTTAATCACTACGGGTATAGTGAAAATAACAGATCTCCCGAGTTTTTAATTTTTTTATTTTAAGTTGTCAATTCCAGCAAAGGAAACAATGCCCATAGAGCCCAGTCATATTTTTCACAAAAAATTTAATAGATCATAGATTATTGTTTTCTTCTCTCGCAACGAAATTAAGCATATTTTCGTATGATCACATATCGATATTTTAATGAAATTGTAGTTATATTCACGTATTATATGCATTTTTTAAAAATGCAATGGTAGTAAACTGGCTGTATGACAAGTGACATAATTTACGTTACATAGATTAATTAAAAAGTTTTGAGCAGCGGCCGGGAAGTAATTTTCATACTTATTTCCTGGCCTAGGCCGGCAATGCGATGAATGAGCCAAGAATTACAAACTTCCGGTCTTCTTTTTACTACAGTAATGCCTACATTTCCGAGCATGTTTGAGAAAAATAATTTTACAGTTCACAGGACGTATATCGAAATATATCATTTTCATTTCACCTTCACTATAACAGTGTCTATGAAAGCAAGCAAAGTAGGCTGGATGGTCGCTATTAAGACCGGGGGCTATAAGATTCCATAAAAATGTATACTATGGCCATGGGCTATAAGATTTCATACAAATTCAATTAATCCCGAGACCGCGTAAAGAATTTTTTTTTTTTCTATTTAAGCGATCCCTATGCCACGCATGAGTGTCAAGAGTGTCAAATTTGATCCAAAAAGTTTTCTAGCCGTATAGGTATTCAAATTTGGAAATGCTAATGAACCCGATAAAAAAAGACATTTCAACTACATAGACTGCGAGATTATTCTTCTTAATTCGAATTTGGAATTGTGGCTAATGGCTGGCTGTTTGTATTCATAGATCTACAACTTCCACTTTTTGGATAAAACATGTTTATTATCTGTGAAATCCGCTGATAGGTAAATTTTCTGCTTAATGCAGTGTTTCCCGCTATTTATTTGCATTAAATACATTGCCTTTAATAATTTAATAGATGGTCAATAATGTTGATAAGTATAGGTGCTATAATGCAGCCAGCTAGTAGACGCGTCAATATTAATTTTTAAGATATTTAAGTTCATACAATACTATACAGTTTCAATAAATATGTTAAAAAAAATTTTACTCTACTATTTACTCGGTGAAATGAAAAACATTGTGTGTATTGCGGCCGGTATTAGACATTACAAACTCGGACTACTATAAGCATTCTCTACCGCCTGTCTTCTAAATTCTAATGTCTTCTGTACCGCCTTCCGTATACAATGTATTTACTATTCTGAGACAATGTACTATTTTTACTCTACTATAATACTCGGTGTGATGAAAAATATTGTGTGTTTCACGGCCAGTATAGACACAACAAACTTGCTTTTTACAAGCACTCGGCTTCGCCATGGCTTCGCCTCAGGCTTACTAGTAGTCACTAGTTTGTTAATATCTTCTATTACTATTAAAATAATTTGAGTCTAAATTAGAATATTTATGACTTTGAGATACATACCTATATATAATGTTTCGAAAAAAATGCGGTAAATTACTCAATTACGTGGATTAGCATAGCGAAGTGACATTGACGAATTACTTTATCTCAATGCAAACCTGTTTATTTCTAGGAAATTCGTGGAGAAAGACATATAAAAAATATTGAGAGTGAGATAATTTTAGTGAATGCGATGCATTTTCTTCTTCTTGATCCACTAAATAATATATGACAGTCAATTTCTTCCACTTTAATCAATCGCTGGTAGGGTTTTCAGGTCTTTGAAGTGAATTGAAGGACAGACTCTTCAAAGATCTTTAGTTTCTTTGGTACGGACCCGGAAAGCAAAACTACTCCAAATGGTGCAAAAAAAAAATTGGCAAAAAGTTGTCATGGTTTGACCAGCTATGACTCAATAACTATAATTCACAGATAATAAATATAAATAATAAATAAATAAATAAATAGGGACATATCACACAAATTGAGCTAGCCCCACTGTAAGTTGTGAACTTGTGCCGTGGGATACTACCTAACTATACTATATTTTATAATATATACTTATATAGATAAACATCCAAGACCCAGGCCAATCTGAAAAAGATCGTTTTTCATCTTAAACTGGCCGGGGATCGAACCTGGGACCTGGTGTCGCAGGCTGGCGTGTTGACCATTGCGCCACGGAGCTCGATAGATAGTTCCAATGATATTCAAACGGTAGATTATTTAGTGTATCTCATAAAAGTATACGACAAAGAAACCCGAAAAAGACATTCCTAATGTCGTTTCTTTGTAAAAACTGAAAAAAGTCTTATAAGTTCGGAGTACCACAGGATTAAGACCGTTGCAAACTTGGGTGTAGGCTATTCTTAGTGGTTTCTACAATATACAAAAAATTCGCCGATACATGCGCGTTTGCACTGTTTACACTTTTTGATATTGACTGGCCTAAAAACCAACAAAATTTAAAATTAGAACAAGATGATTTCAAAATGGTCACATCTGTTAATTCGAGAATCAAATTTCGCCCCGGGTCGGGTGTCGTCGGCATCCGTCGAAGTCATTGTGATCCAATCAAGAGCTATCTTCACGTGGCAGATAAATTATGGATAAATGGTCGTTGACCGATGAATGCCCGCGATTTTAACAGGACAGTGGATTGCAGACTGGCATCACACTCTTTGTTTGTTTGTTACGCTTTCACGTCGTATCTACTGAACCGATCATTATGAAATTTTGCATACACATAGGGTAGGAGACTGAGAAGGATATAGGATATATATATATATATATATATATATATATATATATATATATATATATATATATATATATATATATATATATATATATATATATATATATACATACATATATATATATACATACATATATCACGCGGGCAAAGCCGCGGGTAACAGCTAGATTGAAATAAATCTTTAGACAGACAACGAAGATATATCATTTAAAAATTTGTTCGGTGAAACCCTAGATAACCTTTCAAACTATTTTATGAACTACGGTTTACAGTTTAAAGTCTGAGCGTGAAGTTTTACTTAGCCTTTTCACCAAAAGTGGCTGTTTTTGACAGAAACGCTGAGAAAAGCGTCACGTTTTCACTTTAAGTTTTAAACAGGTAAACAGTAGTACATAAAATAGTTTGAAGGGTCATCTAAAGCCTCGTCGAACAAAATTTTTAATGATATCTCCGTTTTCAGTCTTACGATTTATTTAAAATGGACCACTGGACCCTTAACTAGAGGATAAAGTAATATTATTAACAACTATTTTAATTATTATTTTGAGATTTATGACTAAATGTAAAAGCACACTTGCCAACACGTCAGAGAACCTACAAAAAATAGTTTTTTATACTTATATCCCAAAACATGCAAAAAATTCTTGGACTTAAATAATTTATATCAAACTGAATAGAATCAATAAGTGACTGCGTGATCACAATCTATGCCATTATGGCATAGATAGTGATCTTATCTCAAAATCAAAAATCACCTCTACTAAATTAAAGTTTAAAGATGGTTTTAATTAAATAGGCCTTAATTTAAAATGATTACTAGTTGATCAGCATTTTCTGGTTTTAGCAGGCTCTTATCATTTATACAATTTCAATAATAGCAAATAATAAGTTTATGGATTACATCTTTTTGTGCTGCTTTAGAAAGATCTTGCAGATATAAACAAATTATTGAAAAAAAATACATTCCTAAACAAAAAGCTTGTAATATAAAACTTATAGTGACATGATTTTAGACGTTAACTTTTTGACTTTAAAACGCATTGCTAAAATGTCAATAAATTTGTGACCTCATGCATAATGTATGAATGGCGTGAGAACTTTGTTTGGTAGTTATGTTAAATATTTAGTTTACGGTGATATTTTCATAATAAAAGTTGCTATAAATTGATTGGAAAATATAGTGGTAGAATTGTATTTTAAGATTTTCGTACTTTTGGAAACGGTCTTGCTTGTCCGTTCTTCTTTTCGAGTCGATATGGTTATATTTGTTTAAAAATCATATTGCTTTTAACCAGTAGTTGGCCACGGCGATACCTTTGTCATTTGCTTCATTTAGGTCCGTTTGGCTTGTCCGTTGAAATTGAGACTGCAATAAACTGAATTTGAAAATCCCGTATCCTGAACAAGCGAAACCGCAACGAACAGCTTTTAAAAAATAAATAACATACTAAAATATTAATTCGTCCACAGGTCATAGCATGCTTGGCCTTGGACTTCCTGCTCATCGGACTGGGCATGTCCATAAACTTCGTCACCATGGTGCTACCCGAAGTCATGGACGCCGAGGAAGGTCTCTCCATCACCAAGAAACAGGCTTCGTGGTTTGGTAAGCATTTTTTCTAGTTAGGTCCTACTACTAGGCAAATGTTTCTCATTTTATTTTCCACTTAGTCATATCCAATGCCATATCTTGCCAGTCCTCATTAGAAAGGAGAAGTCGTCTTTCCTTCTCTTTTATGTCATAGGACGGCAAACGAGCAAGCAACATCAGCCATCAGACAACTGCAACATCAGGGGCGTGCAAGAGCGTTGCCGGCCTTAATTTTCCCTTCCAGAGGGGAGAGGGGATATGACTCCGGCTCTCTCTCTCACCGAAGAAGCATACATAGAAGCAGTAAAGCTACTACTCAAACGTCGATTTGTTCGTGTGTGGTACTTCCCCGAACGAGGCGTCCCATTCATGCTACGAGCTGAATTTTGCCGGTAGCGTGCCTCTTCCACACATCTTATTATTTCATGCTGGTTTGGGAGAAAAGAGAAAACAAAGAATATACCAGCTGCTTTTCTTCCCGTGCAGACCATAAATGCCGGTCAAGAGATTGGGTAAAAATCTAAGGAATCACATCAATATATTTGCCCTCCTCAAAGTATGCACCTTTAAGCCCTTTTTGTTCCCCACTCTTCAACTGTATCAGTTTTGTGAGGTTATGACAGTACGTCAACTACACATCCTAAACGTCATAACTCAGCAGCACAAAATCACCCCTATAAGCCCAAACTCTTCTAGACGAAATCGACCCGTTGCCGCCACTTCCTCTTTTGCTACTGAATTCTCACACAGATTTTTCTGCTTCTCGGGCCCATTCTTATATAATAAATTTCATTTAAAATTAAATTTGCTATCCCTTCCAACTTCCTCCTGCAAAAAATCAACCATCAAATATCTACTGTCCCTAAATTATGATGAAACTGAACTACTACTACGCCCTATTAGATGATTTCCCCACATGCCATCTTCTACGATCTTTTTTGTATTTATATACGTACACAGTAATATTTTCCTTAACAACTAAGTAATAAATATTTTTACTTATTATTATTATTATATTTTTTTCTTTATCTAGATAAGTTTAGACGAGGATTAATTAGGACTGCATGCCAAATTTAAAAAAAAAATCATCTAGTGGAGAGAGCCCTGGTGCACTGTAATACAGGCCCTGCTTCAAACAGGCACCAGTCTTCAACATAATTATATAATTGTACTTTTCTTCTTTTAAGTATACAATAGTATATCATGTTGGTTTATGTGTTGGAGAAAATAAATAAACAAATAGGCGATGGAGCTAGTTATCTATCACTATTTTGATGTTGCTTTCCACCTTTACGCCCACTTACACGCTTAACGTCGCCATTGGGTCTTATGACATGGGCTCTGATAGACTAGACGTGGTAATATGTATATTTGTCTTTCCATCTCATTTTTGTCATCTCGCTTGAACGGTTTCCAACTTAACCCATTTAGATACAGAACTGTGTGACCCGTCCAGTCCTGTTTAAGAGTTCTTCATCCAGTTTAAGAGAGACTTCATTCCAAATTTAATCACACCCAACTTGCCTTCAACCCTGACAAACTGGATCTGGATTTAGGATAAACTCTGCGTTTGATCGTTACCCATCTTGACATGGCCGGTAATATCTAGTAAACTAGGCATTTGAAAGAAAACGAAGAGCAAATCCCTCGATAATCCATTAACTTTGTGAACTCTTTTTATCGTTGAAAGTGTGAAAGTGTAGTTAACTTTGCATTCTCACGAAAAGTGACGGTTTTTGACAACAAAGCTAAGATAAGTTTCACGTTCGCACTATAAATAGTAAACAGTGTTCTTAAAATAGTCTGGTTGGTTATTTAGACCTTCGTGGAACAAAATTTTAGATGATATCTTCGTTTTTTTCCAAAAAATTAATTCAAATGGCAGATCTCTGAAAAAAATCTTGTTTACATCCCCATAACGCAAGTGGGGCGGGCGAATACTAGTATAATATAAGTAAAAACTTGATACTGCCGCAAAAAGTCCTAGTAAAGCTAGTCAAGCGTAATGATACCATTGTTTCCATAGCATGGACGTCAGACAAGGCGAAAACCACACATGGTTTCTCGTCGGAAGTAATTCTATATGTGTGGATAACGCGGATTTGACGTACTTAACCTCGCCGAGCGTATTATGTTTGTTACTTAGATGGATCACGTCAACAAAGAATGTGAAATAATTTTGTTTATCTTCTTTCAATTAAACTATGGCGTTTTGCGAAGTCCAATGCTGCCCTAATTTTCTCCAAAAGTGGATGTTTTTGACGAACGCTTAGAAAAGCTTAAGGTTCTCACTTTAAATTTTAAATCTCACATTGACGAGCTCCATGGCGCAGCGGTCAACACGCCGGCCTGTGGTATCCCGGGTTCGATCCCCGGTCAGGTCAAGATGGAAAATGATCTTTTTCAGATTGACCTGGGTCTTGGATGTAAATCTATATATATATTTGCAATAAAATATAGTATCGTTGAGTTCTGTGGTTGAGTTAGTATCCCATACCACAGGTCTCGAACTTACTTTGGGGCTAGCTCAATCTGTGTGATTTTTCCGCATATATTTATTTATTTAAATCGTTTGCTTTTGAAGATAATCTATGTATCTGCAGATAAATGGTTCAGTAGGTTGTAACTCTATAAGATTACCGTGCTATGTAATGAAGCGTGCGAGGTCAAGCCCTTGTTGCAAACCACACGAAACAAACCTCCATGTCGTCTTGTTCTGTGACCTAATTATTTGACACACTTAGTGTTTTAGAAAACAGAAACCGAGAGAGCCAATTATATGGGAATACTTTATGAATATTTGATAGTAACGTAAAAATATAGTGTTGAATAAGATTTAATAATTAAAAATCAGATGTTTGAAATTTTTCTCCGCATAAAAAATGGGCAAAGGCTTGAATAGTTTTATTTTAAAAAATATTTTTCGTATTGGTCCGCGTGTAACTTGAAGCACCATCTTGCTAAACGAGGCGTTTGAGTAGGTAACATCAACGGAAGAAATCAACTCTGTAATATGTTTCGTTTTATATAGTGAGTCCAACTATTTTACTTTAGAAAGAGCGCACTAAAAACTGTTTCACAGCTTGTGCATACATAATTTTAGGACCACTTCATTCGCAGGCGTTGCAGGCTGTAAATGTGTGAATGAAAAACTTAGTTTACTCATAAATTTTCACAGTCACGCAACGTATTCTTCAATTAGCTACTCCGCTGTAGAACATTTAAGTATTGTAACATAGCCTGACAGGGATAAAAGCTGTGGTGTAAGGGCTACAGATACACATGCTAGTTTTGAGCATGCTACTAATGGGCATGCTTGTGTCCCGCACACGACCTGCACACACTTGCTTAAAATAAGCATGCTTGTTTGCGATATACTCAATGAATACCCTTCCCCCTTCCATCCCGGCCTAAGACCGCTGCGACCGATTTTTGATCATGTAACTTAAGCAGTTTGACGAGCCTGCGACACGGGGATCCCGGGTTCGATCCCCGGTCAGGTCATGATGGAAAACGACCTTGTTTAGAATGACCTGGGTCTTGGATGTTTATCTATATAAGTATATGTCATAAAATATAGAATCGTTGAGTTAGTATCCTGCGACACAAGTTCACAACTTACTGTGGGGCTAGCTCAATTTGTGTGATATGTCCCTATATATTTATTTATTTATAAGTATACTTATTGATATCCATGAAGGTTCTCACGTGCTACTAAGTATCAAGTGCTTAAGACAAGAACGGAAGCATGCTACTAAGAAGCATGTGTATCCGCACTTTTAGATAAACACTAACTGTATCTAGGGCACAAAACAAGTGAGTGTGAGGTACATTTTGATACAATTATAACATGTAAAGGAAACGAACATAAACTAGAATAACAGTAATCAAGTGATCTCTAAATGAGCTCGGTCAATATTAGTTGTGCACTCTTACAGCTATCTCAGGTAAACTGATAAAGTACTTGCAAGAATAACAATTATATAATTGTAATCCTAGAGCTCTACAGCTACGAGTAACTTCTTACTTTACAGTATTTTAGTTGCTGTTAGTTGTATTTTTTTACCATATTTACCATATACTCTCTAGACGCCATCATTTATTTATTTTAATGATTAAAAAACCGGCCAAGTTCGTGTCGGGCCACGCGCAGTTTAGGGTTCCGTAGTAGCGAATGACAACTTTGAGTTCACACTGTTCACACTCGCACATCACAGTTTACCGACCAGAAACATTTAACAATGAAAATGTATGAAATTTTACATTTTCGAGTACATTTTATAAGTTGGTTGCCTAAAACTTTTTAGTTTGTTACTTAGTACTCAGCTCTGATAGCTTTTTTTCAAGATTTTCTTCTACCACTTTTTTGACATGATTAACATACATACCCATACCAAATTTCAGCTTTCTAGTACTTATAGTCTCTGAGTAAAACCGCGGACGGATAGACAGACAGACATGGCGAAACTATAAGGGTTCCTAGTTTACATCCTAGGTTAAAAGAAAACACGTAAAATGTACCAGCCACTTCTCTTCCCGCGCAGGCCGTAGAAACTGGCTGGGGGAATGGGCGCAAATCTGAGAAATCATGTAAATAGGCGGTGCGGCTAGCAACCCATCACTATTATGATTTCTTATTCCATCTTCTGCCTCCGTGGTCCAGTGGTTAAGGCGTTCGCCTTGTTGACCCGGGGGTCGTGGGTTCGATTCCCACGGGAAGCACACTTTGTTAAGTTGTTTCCAGTTTGGTTAGGACATTGCAGGCATGAATCACCTGATTGTCTGATAAGAAAGATGATTCCGTGCTTCGGAAGGCACGTTAAGCCGGTGGTCCCGGCTGCCATCTGGTAGTCGTTAAAGGAACCACGTCAAAGGCCGAGAGGCGGTTCCGCAGAACTCTGACACCAGGGTGTGCATGGTCGACTGACCGTGTCACCTACACGAAATGAAGATGATTCCATCTTTAAGCCCATCAAACAGCTAAACGTGGCCTTTAGGTCTTAAGTCCTAACGCTCTGTCTACACCGTAAGGGATAAAGACGTGCTACTATGTATGTAAAAAACTGGGTAATTTTTAGTAAAGTTATAATTGAAAGCGGCTAAGATATATAGGATAAGAAGTTTTTTTTTTTATTATAGGTTTAATTAAGGAGGTATTTGTTTTCTTAAAGCTGTATATTAAAAATCAAACGTAGCTAAATTGGTTTAATTACTCAAGTAATAAGCCTAATTTCAATTTTGTTTACTTTCCAACTTGCGTACGCGCACATTTCGTAAAGCCTACAAAAACCACAAAGTAAGTAAAATTCCTAAAGTAACTTGATATGCAAAATATACGGCCTACTTTTGAATATAATATACATTATTAGATGCGTGACTTATTATTATAGCCGTAGACGTTGATATAATATATTTAACCGGTTTTTGGACCAACCACAAGGCCACAAGGGGTCAAAGTACGACGTAATCTGTATTATGTAGTTACGTTGCGTGATATACTTAAAACTAAGTTAGATCATGTATTGAGGAAGGTTATTGTTTGGTCAAATATTAGGGCCTGATCATATGTCGCCGTGTGGTTCCCGACAGAGTAGAATAGGGCCACTCCAAGTCCTCCCGTGGATGTCGTAAAAAGCGACTAAGGAAACACTAGCTAGCGTGGAGAGTGTAGGCCAAATCCTCTGACTACTCGGGCTAATATATGGCTCTGGTAGTACAGAGAGGGTCGTGCTCCTGCAGTGGAGGCTGGAAGGACCCGATGACGATGACGACATATTATGTCATCGGCACGGCGGCGTTGCCGATGACCGAAAACGTGACGTTCCCGGTGCGGCACCGCGCCGGACGAGGACTCGGTGCCGTTACCTAAAACAGTCAAAGACCAAAGTATAGCGTTACGACCTCTCAGTGGCTCAGTGGTCGCAGTCAGACTTACGAGAGTTTGATGACTACAAGCCTTGCGCACACAGGTAATGCCCAAAGCCGCGGTTCGACCCTGCTGGAGGTCTTTTGGAGATGTTCGCCTTACAAGTTGAGGGCACTCTGCCCTCACCTCGTAAGTCCGGTGAACTAGCAAAAGCACTTTGAGCTAGCTAGCTTTCCGTCTTGTTTGTCTTTTGCCGTTCATACTGGTTTAGGAAAAGAAACACTTAGAATATACCAGCTAATTTTCTTCCCACGCAGACCGTAAAAGCAGGTCACGGAATTGGGCGTCTTTTAAAAAAAAACAAGAAATGGCTCAGTGTCTGTTAGGTTTTATACATACGCGCGAAAAATATTATCCCTTCTGGTTGGGTCAGTCGGTTATAAATATTACAAAGGATTTTATAATCTATCTGTATTTATGATCGTATTTTGTTTTATGAACCCCAATATTATTTTTCAGGAAGCCTAGCGTTCCTGTGTCAGCCCCTGGGCAGCCTGTTCTCCGGGCCTCTCCTCGACCACTTCGGGCGAAAGAAGGCCTTATTCCTGGTGAACATACCGCACGTAATCGCGTGGGTGCTCATGTACTATGCCTGGGACGTCCCGTCGCTGTTCATCGGGAACGCCTTGCTGGGCATTGGAACTGGGATCATGGAGGCACCATCCGTCACTTACGTTGGAGAAGTAACGTAAATATTTTTTTAATTATTTTAGTTGTAAATTTTTAGTTTTAGTAGCAAAAGATTGTACGTTTAGACTACACAGCGTTATAAAAATGTATTTGCGGTATTCGTTAGAACTGTTATCAAATCCCAAAAAAAAAATTGCCGCTAGACTGCTATTTTTTGTATGTATTCATGCACAGAGCAGAAATTAGTTATTTATCGGTCTCCAACTATCTCTTTCTTAATAAAATATTTTCTATTACCACAAATCCCTCGATACATTTTCTGCTGACTGCAGCTTAACGCCATTTATTTTCCGAGAAGAAAATTTCACTCGATGGGATAGAAGCAATGTGTTTTTCACGGGTACTGTAGACATCACAAAAAAGTCATTACATTAAAGCTGATGCGCGATAAATTAATTATGGAAACCCGGCTTTGCTCACGTTTTCTTTCGTCGGATTCGCCGACTAGTTTCGATTTGTTATGAAGACTATCATTGGGGCGAGTGTTATGGGTAGCGACACGATAGTTACGCTTCACGTCGTGTCGCTACCCTTAACGATGACGAACTTGTCGGAGTGTGACGTTATCGTATAACGGTTTCCCATAATGAAATAAAACTTTTTTTATTTAACCTATTATAGGTCTCACTGCTGGGACTGCGGCATCGTTTATTAATTGTTAATTAACCGTCCCGCCTACATAATGTACTATATGTTTACTATATGCTTGACCCCAAAATGTAGCATACATATTATTTTATTATTCATTTAATCAGTCAGCTACATTGTAAGAAATACGAGCTTCCTTAATATTATTTAATTGTTCTAGATATGATTAAGGGGCCAAGACCTGACCCAGCTCCATATGCTTCTACCTAGATGATAGTATTTTTATTTTTATACGTAAAAGTAAACTAACATTGACCTGCTTTTTTAAGATACGCGCTTTAATTTATTGCGTTAAATAATTTCAACTGCAGTTTATGACGGTCCTAAAGTTGATTAACTAACTCGAAAATTGATCAACTTACGAATCTTTTATTTTCAGGTGCCCTATATATGTATAAGTATACAGGATTTAGCAGAAACCTTTCATTTGTTTCTGCTGACGTTGTAATGGAGTTAATTCCATCGTTCCGTCCCTGCAATTACATCCATGTATTTTCCTAGGAATCTTATTTTTTATAAAAGATTCATATATATGTCGAGTATTTTCAGTTGTACTGCTACAATGCAGTGCCAATTTTTACTAAAATCCGTTCACTAGCTGATTTACAAATATTCAAACATCTAAACATACACAAACTTTTTATATCATTGAAACTAATGTAAGATGCATTATATTAAACGGGTCACTTACGTGCCATTTGTCGACATTTCCGCCTTCTGACGAGTCCGAGTGAGTGACCCGTTTTTAGATATAATACAATAACATCCACTTTTATTTCATTAGTAGGACTAGGATCTATGTAGTGAAAAAAGCATGATACTACAATTTTGCCTTTGATTAAAATCATAGCAATCGTTATCAACTTAGCAGTTTTGCCCTGTGTATATCTACAAGAACAGAGTTCAGTAGTAGGTTATATTTATTACTAGCTGTTACCCGCGGCTTCGCCCGCGTGATATATAGCCTATGTCCTTCTCGGTACCCTATCCTATGTGTATGCAAAATTTCATGATGATTGGTTCAGTAGATTTGGCGTGAAAGCGTAACAAACAAACAAACAAACTCACTTTCGCATTTACAATATTAGTTGGGATGGGATGGGATGTTTCTGTATGAGAACAATAATAGCACTGGACCCCGTTAAATTTATGTAGGTATCATTTGAAATATTATTTGAATGAAAACTGAGATATCATTTAAATTGTTAACATATATAATACTTAGTTTAAAAATAGTTTGATGGGTTTTACAAAGTTTTATCTAAATTATGTATTTCCTATGTATTTCTCTGGTTTTTTTTTTTCGAATTACTTATTTCTAATTGGGGCACTCTGCTCTCACCTTAATGCCCAGTGAAGTAGCGAAGGCTCATTTGGGGCGACGTTTTCTGCTCCATCTATCTAAGACACATACCACCACTACTAAACAATAACTACCTGCCATCATGGCTTGAATGTAATCTAGATTAGGTGAATAAAACGTTTATTTCTCATAATAATAAAATAATACTGTGTGGTTCCCGGCAGAGTAGAATAGGACCACTCCATATCTTCCCGTGGATGTTGTAGAAGGTGACTTAGGAAACACAAGCTAAACAAACCTTATACTCGTAAATATAAAAAAGACCTCTCCAACCCGAAGGCCTAATCCTCTGACTGCTCTGGCTAATATATGGCTCTGGTAGTACAGAGAGGGTCATGCTTCTGTAGTGGAGATTA
Organism: Rhodophaea formosa; assembly: GCA_963082605.1. Lineage (NCBI taxonomy): Eukaryota > Metazoa > Arthropoda > Insecta > Lepidoptera > Pyralidae > Rhodophaea > Rhodophaea formosa. The sequence continues at coordinate 13,324,484 of OY720222.1, read as the reverse complement.
AAAGAACCTGAATAATCATGATATTGCCGTGTGGTTCCCGGCAGAGTAGAATAGGACGACTCTAAGTCATCCCGTGGATGTCGTAAAAGGCGACTAAGGAAACACAAGCTAAACAAAGCTTATTAACATCAAAGAGACCTCTCCAACCCGTCTGGCCAGCGTGGAGAGTGTAGGCCAAATCCTCTGACTACTCAGGCTAGTATATGGCTCTGGTAGTACAGAGAAGGTCGTGCTCCTGCAGTGGAGACTAGAAAGACCTGATGATGATGATGATGAATGATGATATATCAAAAATTTTCACTTGACTCCCTAATGGTATAATTTCCATTTCCAGTGACCCCGCTCTCCGCGGCTTCCTGACTACCCTGACCAACATGTTCACGTCAGCGGGGATGTTCATTGCGTACCTGCTCGGAACTGTGCTGAACTGGCGCCAGGCTGCGCTAGTAGCGCTCACTATACCCCTCACTACTATGCTACTTGTATTATTTGTAAGTATTTCTTTCTGTATAGGTATATAGCTAGAGGATGCGTGCCAATGGTCTCACAGACAGGCATGCCGAGGACCATGCGAAGTAGAGAAGAAAAAACCTACCCCGGGCGGAAAGTTCCAAAGCACTTCAGCTGACTCTGCAAACCAGAAACACATTTGGATGAGATAGAGAGGCAGCTCGGAACTGTGTTGAATTGGCGCCAGGCAGCGCAAGTAGCCACTATACCCCTCACTAATATGCAACTACATAGTATTATTTGTAAGTATTTCTTTCCGTTCTATAGATTTGTATGACGTGTCCATATAGCTCGGAACTGTCCTTGGAAATGATAGCTTGATGACGCTAGGGGGGAGACGTAGGCTTATGGGCTCACAAATAAGGATGCGTCTTCGGCATCCTTATTTGTGAGACCATAGGCTACCTTTCATCCCGGAAAAAAAGTACGATCCCTAAGAGCGTAGACTAGCAGTATTTTTTCAATATGGTTTCCATACAAATGTATTTCTCTATTTTCTCGCTGAAAACTGATTCTAGAGCCACAATTCTTTTTTCATAAAATCTAGTACTAAAATAGGAATGCCCCTATTTTTTTATTTTTTCCAAAAAAACTGTTTTTGCATAATTTTTTTTTCTTATAAATAGGTTAATTGAAAATAAAAACAAAACATAGGGACATACCTATTTTAGTAATAGATTGTATGTAAAAAGAATTGTGCCTCTAGAAGCAGTTTTCAGCGAGAAAATAGAGAAATACATTTGTATGGAAAACGCACTGCTAGTATACCCTCCTAAGGATCGACACTAACACGCGCGCAGCCGCGGGCGAATGCTAGTGATGCTATAAGTGGCGTACAAAAACTGCTTACAGGCTGGCAAGATGACGCCACTTTTTTTATATGGGATAAAAATATATTCCTATTTCTTGCAATAAGTTACTAGATACAAATGTGAATCATATTATAGATCGCATTATCTGATGGGCTCTATCATGAATCTCAAAAATTAGTATTTTATGTGAATGACGAATACGTACGGTCTCGTCTACCCTTCATGCTGATAAGACGATAGAGTCTGACTATTAAATAGAATAAGTAACATGATATCTGATGATAAAAATGACAGCGTTATCAAGATTACGAAATAGTTGTTAGACGGCCTTGGTCCGTACGTTATCCTAACCTTTTATTTATGTTATTAGTCTTTTAGTATACAACCTAAGATTCTTATCTAAATAGGACTGATGTAGCCGTAGTGTCTGAGCTACTAAGCAACAGTAACCAGAACATTACCAATATTGTCTAGTACATTTGGTCAGGAGTGTCATTCTCAACTGCCAGTGCGGTGGTCGCACGTATGGCATCGGGTACGAGCGCCCGACCTTCCGAGCTGCTATCTTCTCATCCTCTATCCATCTGAGCCAAGCGGGAAACGCCTTTCCCTATATTTTCAAAAGAGTACCTACCCGTACAACAAAGCCCTTTGGGCAGGTAATATTTCGATTACTTTCTTTGCAAGTAGTAGTAGTAGTAGAGTAAAGAGCTGATGGGATAATAAACCCCAAGAACCCAGAATCTCTTCCTCAAAAAGCTGAAATACAAAGTTATGTCCGCCTCAAAAGGCGAAAGTATACAATGTATATATTGACCCTCAACATACACTTAAAGGGGTGTCTCAGCCCGTCAATTACTGCTATGTACAATTACTACTTAGCCGTGTGGTTCCCAGCAGAGTAGAATAGGGCCACTCCAAGTCATACCGTGGATGTCGTAAAAGGCGACTAAGGGAACACAAGCTAAACAAAGCTTATAAACATCAAAGAGACCTCTTTGACCCGTCTGGCCTGCGTGGAGAGTGTAGGCCAAATCTTCTGACTACTTAGGCTAATACATGGCTCTGGTAGTACAGAAAGAGTCGTGCTCCTGCAGTGGAGACTGGAAGGACCTGATGACGACTTAACTACTCTATGTTTACTGCAGTTAGATTTACCTATAACATAATTTTTATTTTTCCAGGTACCTGAAACTCCAATATGGCTGCTATCAAAAGGTCGCCAAAAAGAAGCTTTGCGTTCCCTCTGCCGCCTGCGAGGCTGGGTGAAGCCAGAAGACGTCAAAGAAGAGTTCGACACTCTCATACACTATAATGACATGATCCATCAATGCGTTATATGTGTGAAGGATGGAAAGAACGTCTATCCTTGCGAACATGCAAATGCGAGTTTATTCAAAAAGATAGCTCTAAAGTTCAAGCATGTTTTCTTCGTTAAAGAAACTATGAGGCCTTTTATGCTAGTGATGGCATACTTCCTGTTTCATACCATGAGTGGCTTGGCTCCTGTGAAGCCGAATATGGTCAATTTGTGTTCAGCGTTGGGAATGAAATATGACGCTAAGAATGTTGTGGTGAGTATTCTTGCTATTTTCTTTTACTTCCAAGTCTAAATCAAGTAAAAACGCATCAGATTAAGTTCTGATATCAGCTTGTTTTTGTTTTTTTCGCATGTGTGTGCAAGTGGCCAACACTAGTGTCAGATTTTTTATGTTATCAGCTAATCCACATAATCGTGAGGGGGTTACTATTTTATACTAGAGTAGCTCTATATTGATGACCTCTTTGACTCAGTGACATCTGCAAGAGCCGTTTCATCGCTTGGAGAAACACGGGTTCGGTTCCCAGTCAGAACAAAATGAAAATTTTTCTTCTTCAGGTTGGCTTGGGTGTTAGATGTTTTTATGAATGTATCTTTTATAAAATACTTGCTGTTACCCGTGGCTTCGCCCGCGTGATATATAATAGCCTATGTCCTCAGTACCCTAACCTTTGTATATGCAAAATTTCATGATGATCGGTTCAGTAGATAGGGAATGAAAGCGTAACAAACCAATAAACAAACAAAAAAACTCACTTTCGCATTTAAAATATGAGTTAGGAATAGGATAGTATGATTGAGTTAGTATCCCTCGAAACAATTTGAGTGTGGGGTGTGCTAGCTCAATCTGTGATATGTATTACATAAGTATATTTAGGTATTTATTTAGGATATATATAGTTAGAAATAAGGTAAATCATATAATTTGGCTGACATTGAAACATCTACAGTGTCGTCTGACTCCCATAATCTTTTAATCGGTGACCTCGGTTAAATCTATTCAAGATTATTTACTTAGATTAACACAAATACAAACATTATGTTTTCCTCTTTCCAAGTCATGTTTTTGTTTTTAACCGACTTCAAAAAAGGAGGAGGTTCTCAATTCGTCGGAATCTTTTCTTTTATGAATGTTCCTTGATTTCTCGAAGATGCCTGGACCGATTTAAAAAATCTCTTTGTTTGATAGGTAATACTTTACAGATGGTTCCTATAAAATTTTTATCAAAATGTGTCGAGCACTTTTTGGAAAAATACATAAAAACCAAAACCAAAAAAATGTGTACACGAATGCCGTTCGGATTACATTTACTTATTTCTATTTTATTCAACAAATTAATAAGGATGAAGTCGGTTTTTATTTTTTGTTAAATATATTTTAATTTATTTCAAGTCATGTTTTTGGTTTTGATATCATTATTATCTCAGCCGCAAGAAGCTCACTGCTGGACATAGGCCTCTCCCAAGGATTTCCAATACGACTATTTGGAATCGGCCTGAATCCAGCGCCTTTCTGCAACCTTGGTCAGGTTTTGATATCTACCCTTTCAATAACATTGTTCGCCTTCTGAAGTATTTACATATATCTATCTATCTATCAGCCAGGGATGCCCACAGCTGGACATAGGCCTCCCCCATAGATCGCCACAAATTGCGGTTAATATTTACATATGATGACATCAAATTTAAAAAGAAATGACACTGGGAATCTTAGGCGCTAGGAGTAAGGGATGTTCGTGGTACGGGGTCTTGTAAGCTGTAATTAAGTCAATTTAAACCCGACACCTCGTGCTACTGCCGCATAATTCAAAACACCCTCATTATGAAATTCAAAATGTTGAAACTCAGAATATCCAAATAAGGAATTAAGTTTGTGTATGTTCTCAGTAATCTCAGAACTTATCATAAGTACTTCTTAATACTTCAAAGCAATGTAGAATGTGAGAAGAAAAATTCGCAAGTCACTTGCAACTAAAACAGTGGCGGGCTCCGTGGCGCAGCGGTCAACACGCCGGCCTGTGACACGGATGGTCCCGGGTTCGATCCCCGGTCAGGTCAAGATGGAAAATGATCTTTTTCAGATTGACCTGGGTCTTGGATGTTTATCTATTTATGTATTTGTTATAAAATATAGTATCGTTGAGTGAGAGTTGGACAGGCAGTTGAAGATGACACCACAGAATTGATACGGTGTATATTATAAACAACTAGCTGTTACCCGAGGCTTCGCCCGCGTAATATATAGCCTATGTCCTTCTCGGTACTCTAACCTATGTGTATGCATAATTTCAAGATGATCGGTTCAGTAGATAGGGCGTGAAAGCGTAACAAACAAACAAACTCACTTTCACATTTATAATATTAGTTGAGATAAAGGTTATTAGAATTTAATATTTGCATTCCAGGTCTTCATCGGCGTCATAGCAATCGTCATGAACATCGTGTCAGCTCTCACCGTCAAGGCGATCGGCAAACGGAAGCTCGTCCTAGGAGCCTTACTGGGCACAGCGTTATGCAGCCTGGGGATCAGCTTGTACGCTGGTACCAACCTGCCAGCTGATGTGTTCTCCTACGAAGCACACACCTTCCCGAACAGTAGTGATGTACTGCCGGTGGCACTGTTCATGTTACTGGTGTGCTTTAGCAGTCTTGGCATCCCTTGGGTACTGCTGTCTGAAGTTTTTCCATTCAGGTAAAAGAACGTTTATTACAATAAACTTACTACTGGTGATAAAGGTGTTTAAGTGTAGTGTGTTTTCATTCAAGCTATGTGAAAGCTACATGACGTGCGAGCAAAAAAGAATTTCTTTCGGTATATTCTTCTCAGCAGAAATAGGTAGTTCCAAAACGCTTATAGTTTTTGCTATATTCAAAAAATCTATGCCGTTCATATCATTCCACAAAGCAATCCTTTTTTGCACTCTTTCTGTTCATATCTTTATAGGAAATGCTGCTTTTAATATTTATAGCACCTTTATTTTGAATTTGTTAAATTCCCTAGAGAAAACTATCTCCCTAGTACGATGTTATCAGGCTTTATTTAGAGTTCCGATTTTCGTCAATTTCAGTAGTACTCAACTCAATAATAATTATACGATTAAGGTGAAGATGTTTAGACAGAGTTTAGAGAACAAAAATTACCTACATATATCATCTTGAGCGCTAACCATAAAATAAGATAAATCTTACTAAATAAATACTTTTAGTGATAAAGTATTTTGTATCTTTATTATACTAGAGATTAATAGAATTTATAATATGATAATTTTATTGACAGGAGTCGCGGTATGGCAACGGGTACGGCGGCTGCTCTTAGCTACGTCATTTACTTCTTATCCTCTAAGACGAACTACAACCTGGAAGCTGCCTTCCACCTCAGTGGAACCTTTGCCATATACGCCATATTTGGCTTCGTCGGAACCATATACCTCTACTTCTTCTTGCCAGAAACAGAGTCCAAATCTTTAGAAGAAATAGAAGCCTTTTACAAAGGCGATAAGAGAATATTTGCCGATGATTTCCTCATCAATACTATATTAAAGAAAAAAGGAAGTATAAACAATGATGTTGATAAACCTATGCTAGTCAAATAGCGTAAAAAATTGCAAGAAAGTGTACGGTGATGTTGAAATTAACTATGGACTAATTTATAATCAAGTTGTGTACGATATACTTATAATAAGTGATATTGAACTAGGAGAATTTATGACATAGGCTGGGTGTTATAAAATTGAACATTCCGATAGTTGGTTTGGTTGACGAGCTCCGTGGCGCAGCGGTCATCACGCCTGCCTGTGACACGGATGGTCCCGGGTTCGATCCCCGGTCAGGTCAAGATGTAGGTAGTAGGTAAAACATTATACCTACAAAAAATCAATTACACTAGTGTTATATACTAGAGGCTAACGCCAGTTTCAGAGTTTTTAAACTGCCTACAAGATAACATTTAAAAACTAAAACCCGTACTCGACCCGACCTTATATTTCTGGGCATACTTTAAAGTTCCACGGGAGACTGGTATTCTATCACTATTTTGTTATCACTATAAAATACTTTTCATTTGTTACCAAACACAATATATTTCCAAAAAACTTGATTTACTTCGATATTTAGTATTTTATGTTATCCTTGTCAGTGCATTTAAATAAAAGCTTGTTTTTTAAATACCATTACATTTTATTATGATTATTTGTATGGCCTTTGGATTCACGGGTATTACACTGGTCCTTTGGATTCACGTGTGTTACACTGTTCCTTTGCGTGGGAATATAGATCCACTACATTCCTGGAAATACTAATGTATGATATTTCTTTGAACAGGTCTTGGCTAGAGAGGGAACTATAGCATTTAGAAAGGAAAATTAGTGGACTATGGGATTGAGATATGGGTGGATTTATACTGGGTTATTGCAAAGAGTCGGACACCTGCTATAATCATGATAATGATAACTGACTATAATTTAAGATATTTTTAACAAAAAAACAAAAACCGACATCAACCCTATCAATTTATTTAAGTAAGCGTAAGAATAAAATTTAAAAAAATGTAAATCGAACGGCATACTTGTAAAAACTTTTTTAGTTTTTGTGTAATTTTTCAAAAAGCGCTCTTCATATTTCGGTAAAAATTAAATGGGACTATCTGTAAAGTATTACCTATGGAACAAAAAAAGATTTTTTTTTAAATCGGTCCAGGCGTCTTTGAGAAATCGGGGAACATACATAAAAAAAAAGATTATGACGAATTGAGAACCTCCTCCTTTTTTTGAAGTCGGTTAAAAATTGGCAGGTGGTGGCTTGCCGCCGACAAGGTCCCTCAAACTAGCTGACGGTTACTGCCGACAAAAGAGGCAACACCCGTGTGGGCTACTCATGGTGTCGATAGGTGTGCTAGGCTTTCTCCGAAGTTATTCGCGGCGTAATGCCCGTTAACACTTCCACTTCTGGAGTAACAGCTGTAACGACTCCTCTCTGGACGGCCAACTAAGGCAAGCCAGAGCCCTCTTCTCTTCCTGCTTGTGAGCTAGTCATCGAGGAGCTGGTTTGATGATGGAGTTGGAAGGTGACTATGAGAATTGCTTTCTAAGGAAGAATATACCTTTCATCTTCGAACTTCTTAAGACAAATTTGTCTTAGCAAGCACTTTACAGTATAAATCCGCTCATAATAAAATCTTGTCATAAAAATAAAATTTAAAAATAACTGGTTACAATCGCAAACATAAGCTTTACCAGCAGATTTTCAATGAACAACCATACACGAGTCAGAATTATCACAACAGTTATGAAAGTATGAGTATGAAATTTTATTTTCAGAGGTTTCAAAATTTATGCAGTTTTTGCGAAGAGATCGCTCTCATCTGAGCGTGTTCCCGGTTGCATCCTTGCATCGAGTGCTTTAGAGCCCGGGGTTCGATAAATAAATATATTATAAATAGTGAAAGCTACCTCCATTGTACAAAACCTTACAGCATTTGTTATCGTTTTTCTTTAATTATTTAAGGAAAATAAAAGAATTTAATCTTAATAATACCTTCTTTTATTGCTTCAATACATGAACTTACAAGAAATAATTATACGTATACAATAATGTGATCCAATGGGGCTTTCAGTGGGTATCCTTTTAACTGGCAGAATGTTATTACTTTTACCTTTTTAAAAAAAAATTACAATAAAATTATTAAATATACGAGAAATTATCGCTTAATCGAATGTTTGTATGTCTGAATTTTACGATGGTATACTTATAAGATGACATAATTTCATTTATCATAATATAACAAAATCATCTTGACCACAAAAGGTGTATGGAATATACGTTATTTCACAGAAAGTTTTTTAGCATACACCTTATTTATCATATATTAAAACTCGTAATTTTGTAAGTCAGAATCGTATTTTGACATGCATTTTATATCTATATTCAGCAAGCATGCCACATTAAATCCCCCAAATTTGCAAGAATTCAAACGCAAAGCCCCTAGATTACACATGGTTTTAATGGTCACTTCAGCATTCATTACGGTTTATGTATCTAAAATAAAATAGTCGATCATACGAATGCCCGTGGTTCCGAGCTGCCATCAAAAGTTTTACAACGTAGCTGTCAAAATTTCAGCAAACCTCTTTACGTTTCAAGCACTGAACTGATTTAATTTTGTATGAAGATAGTTTGAGGCATAAAGAACATTGAGTCTCTCTATCTTGCAAAAGGTGCTTTTTTGCTTTCTGGTTTCCCGACATTAATGCAAGCGGAGGCTCCAGCAAAAGCCAGTAAAGACTGCTGTGGCTAGCATTGTGGTCCACAGCACAGCTAGGTACAGCAGGCTTTACTGGCTTTCGTCGTTTTTTGCGAGCTTACCATTAGGGTTGAGCTTCATCCGACAGTACGGAATCGCACTTTACAAAGATGATAAAATGCTGCGGTACCATTGAATCCGCCGCGTGTGGCCGCGTTTTGTGTGTCGTTCTCGCTCTAGTAAACGACGGATTTGAGTGATAGAAAAGGATAGAAGCTGAAAGTGTGATTCCCTGCTGCCAGAAACTCAACATAGATCAACAAGCTACTTCTTCGTTTTATCAGTCGCAATTCTGTAAAAATCTCTTGTTTCTAAGTGAACCGTCGTCATCCACGTCCATTTACCATAAAGTATCTCATTACATTCGCTACATGTCGGGTAATGATTACTAGATTTGGCTTGTTCGATTTTTAGTTTATGCCGGTCTTTATCATTTTTGTCGTTATTGCCTTCTGATGGAGGTACAGTTATTATATCAGGTGCTAGATTTTCCCGACAGGTGGTGACATCAAAAACTGAAAGGAAAGTTAAATAAAAATACAATGTTAGATATTAATGAGTTAGTACTTAACTTAGCTTAGTATTATTGCAATGTGGTTATCATTATATCTAAATACGTTCAGTACATTTAGCGACCTGACTTATATATTTAGGCATCATCATCATTTCGTGTAGCTGACACGGTTGACCATGCACACCCTGGTGTCAGATTTCTTCGGAACCGCCTCTCGGCCTCTCACGTGGTTCCTTTAACGACTACCAGATGGCAGCCGGGACCAACGACTTAACGTGCCTTCCGAAGCACGAATTCATCTATCTTATCAGACAATCAGGTGATTCTATTCAGACATAAAATGACAGTAGTCGTTGACTAATTCTATTAATTATGTTGCTAGTCATTGATACCTGTCAAAATAATTCCTTAATTTTATTGGGTAGAAGAGTAAACATTGATTTTAAAAACTGTATATTTGTTATTATAGAATTGACCATTTTATACAAACTTCTTTAACAATTTTCAATCTCTGGGTTGTTTTATTTTTTTTTCTTGGTATTCGAAATATTAACTTTCTCCTTTTCATGGTGGATTCAGAAGTAGATGGAAAGCTTGAAAGTTTACTAGTTACAGAGCTTAGAGATTTCTTTAAACTTAATTATTTGTAGCACTATATCCATCAGTGTATGTGTGCTTCTCTCTGATGACGTATCTATTTTTACCTGTATGTGTTTTCTGAGTCAGCTTTATTATTCGATACTGTGGAGTTACTTTGGTCCTATTTGTCTTCGGAATTTCTTTTCTAGCGGATTTCAATATTGTAGGAGAAGAATTTGTATTTAGTTTTGAAATTTCTAAGGTGGATAATTGTATTGTAGAAGAAGAATCCGTTACATTTTCGTTCGAAGGAGTTATAGCACCAGTATAATTACAATGAATAATGTCTGGTAAACCAATTTTTGTGTCTTCACTGGTGAGTAAGTTATATTCTGTAAAAATATTGTAACCATCAGCTATTATATTCCTTTTTGAGAGATAATTGGGTTCTCTTTCAAGGCATGAATAAAAAATAAATATCATATGGTATTAGTTTATTACATTTTCAAAATATTTTCTGTAATAAAATGTTGTTCGTTGTCCTCCATGTCTTCTTCGTCTTCGTGTTGTTGTTAACCAAGTATAAGGAATGCGACATCTCTTCGATGTGCAAGGATGAGGATACCACCAAAAAGGTTGCTTTGTTGAATCATACGGAACTTGTATTGTGTTAGATAGAGTTTTATCAATATCATCTAATGGTGTAACTTTTAATTTAGTAATATGGTCAATAGTAGAAAAAGTTGTAGAAGAACTGCTAATAGGTTTAAAATGCGTCATTTTAGTTGTTGATGTAGTCGTTGTCAAAATAGAGGATTCAGTGGTTCTTTTTGTCATAAGAGTGGGCAAGGCAGTACTCATAGTTGATTTAGTGTTTGTCGATTCTATGTGAATATGTATGGTACTAGTTGGTGTGGTACTAGATTTTGAAGTTAATAGTGTGGCACTAGTAGGTAAGGGAGTATTCGGCGTTTCAGTTGTTGGTGTGATATTAAAAACCGTTGTAACAAAATACGTAGTAGTAAAAGGCGAGGTGATAGAAATAGTTTTTGTGCTATTAGTAGGCAATGTATTAAATGGTGTAGTAATAGTTGATGTAATTGTAGTTGGTATTGAAGTAGGTGTCTTAGTAGTATTACTAAAAGTAGTGTAAGTGATCGTAGAAGGTGGGTGTAGAGATGAGTTACTCGTTTGTGTAGTTTTAGTAGAAATAGTTTTTTCCGTCGAAGTAATACTAGGAAATGAAGTACTTGTTATTGTTTGTGTAACTTTAGTGCTAGTTGCAGATGTTGGTATATATTGTGTCGTATATCGAGTGGAGGTCGAAGGCGAAGTAATACTTGGAAATGAAGTACTTGTTATCGTTTGTGTGACTTTAGTGCTAGTCGTAGATGTTGGTATATACTGTGTCGTATATCGAGTAGAAGGAACAGTCTGTGATGTAGGTTTATTTGTGGAAATGTCATAGGATAATGGTTCATCTAAAGTGGTTTTCAAGTTCCAAGGTCTATCACAGCAAATTTCTGCCGAAGTATGTTTTTTTGCCGTTGATGGTATAAACGTCGAACTAATTTCATTATGTACAGTTTTAGTCGTGGGATTAAATTTACTTGTAGTAGGACGTACGGTTTCCACAGTGGTTTTAGATTGTGTGCTGGTTGGTTTTAAAATGATGCTTGCTGTAATGGTCACTTCAGATTTGGATTCATGAACAGGAGTTCTCCAAGTCCAAGGTCTGTCACAGCATATTTCTGCCGAAGTTGGTCTATCAGCAGTTGATGATTCATATGTGTCAGTGTTTTGAATAGAAACCATTTCAGTAGTGGTTTTAAGTTCAGTTATAGTTCTTGAAGATGTCTTAGTTTCTTCAGTAGTAAGAGGATTAGTGATTGCAGTTTTTGAAGCGATGGAAACTGTAGTTTTAGAGGTTGATTCTTCAAATTTAGGTTTCTGAGTTGAAGGTCTCTCAGAACAATTTTTTTGTGACCTTGGCCCATCTGTAGTAATTGGTTTTGGTTTCATAGTAAACTGTGTAGAAATAGAAGTCTCACAAGGAGGTCTCGTAAAACATTGACATGCTGAAGATTTTGGAGTGACAGTCGTAGGATTAGCACACTCACACGTGTGAGGTCTCAAATACTCGTAGCAGTGGTCTTTTGAGGCTATAGGTGGTTTCTTCATTGTTGTAAAAGCAGCATGCTTTTTATTTAATGCTTCAAGAATTTTTGCAATATAAAAAGGCGTTTTATATTTATTATATCGGTAACCTGAAATATTTATTTGATATGTTAACTTTTTCAGGTTGCACAGAAAATGTTTGTTTTAATGGAAAATCACAACTTTAAAATATTTTATTTCAAGTATTGGAAAGTGGAGATTGGAGTAAAACTACAAATCTATTGAATTTAAAATCTTGATTGTTTTTATATAAGAACCATAAACTTCAAACATAGATTTTTGTTACATTTATATTTTTTCTCAACATCGTTATTTTTACTTTATGTATGTACCTACATACACATTGAAAAGGCATTAACTAAAAAGTCATTGACAATAACATTCGCGTTTTGCGATCGGGGTTGTTCTTTTACATCCACACCCCGAAAACCCTGAAAGATAAATAAATATTATCAGTTTTCTATGGCTTTATCTGGTTTTACTCCAATCTGACTATATGAGAGATATAAATTCATGCGTTATTAAATAATTGCTGAAATTTTGTCATAAAAAACGTCTGGCACGCATATATCTCTGTGATTTTAAAAATCTCTAGTGAAAGATCTCTAACACAAATACAGAATTTGGCCTTATTATTGTATTATTTGTTTAAATGTATAAAGATGAATTGTCCTTCAATTCATCTTTATACATTTAAACAAAATATGTATGCAATCTTTAATTCCAGGAAGTTATTATTCCATTTAAAAACATTTATTTAATATAAGGTAAGAAACCTTAACCTCAACACTAATTAATTGTCAAATTTGATTTTGCAATACTCACAAAAAAATTGTGAAAGTCAATAATTTTCTTAATCAAGATAATTTTTTTTTTACAGATATTGACTTTAACTTCTGTGTATGATGTATACCTTATTTGTAATAGCATCTGGTGAAGGAAAACACAGACTCGAGACATTCACAACTTTGAGAAATAGTGATGACTAAGAAAAACCAGTAATTCAAAATTGTACCTCCCTTTTCCCAAAGAAAAAAAAAGGACCTCGACCCTGCAGTGGGATATCTTAGTCTAGAAATAGAAATAAAAGGACAACCTTCCAACATGAGTCGTTTCTATTCATCCATCATCATCAGCCATTTTAGTCTAAACTGCAGGAGCTCGACCCTCTTTATACTACCAGAGCCATATATTACCTAGAGTAGTCAGAGGATTTGGGCTACACTCTCCACGCTGGCCAGACAGGTTAAAGAGGTCTCTTTTATGTTTATAAGCTTTGTCTAGCTTGTGATTCCTAAGTCTCCTTCTACGACATCCACGGGAAGACTTGGAGTGGTCCTTCTCTACACTACCGGGAACCAAATTCTATCTATCCAATCACACCAAATACGAATAAAGCTGATCTACAAAGGTAAACTGTGAAGTTCGGTGGTAGCGACAACAACGTATTCTGGTGACAGCAACACCAATCACATCACTCCGTATATGTGCCCGACACTTGCTGTTGACCAAAAAGGACGTTGTGGATAGATGGAGTTTGTGGTGGGAAGTCAAGGGCTTCAGTTGAGATGATTTTGCAAATTGATTTAAGTGGACTTTATAATATCTACGTAATTGGTGTAGTTTGTATTATTATTATGCTCAACATAGATTTAAAAAAAATCGATTCATACTTCTATGATGCTCAAGCTTATGAACAATGTGTGAAATAGTTAAAGTAAACTGCCACATGGACTCGAATAGATATGTCACCAGAAGGAACTACGCCATCTTTGATTTCTATTTGTTAACTATATACCGAACAAGACCGATAGTTTGTATCTCTTTAAACTGGACATTTACAGAATCATCCTCGTTTGAAATCATAGAATAAAACATAGAATGGAATAGAAGAATGGAAGGTAGATTAGAAATGGGATGTTACATTACTAAAACCTAGTACATGAACTCACGAGTGCCATAGTCACAGTTGTACTCGTACATATCGCACCGGTCAAGAAACATGCGCTGGAGACCTCCTTGATTGGTGCCACACACCATCTGGTAGTCATGCACGCAGGTAGATGCTAGGTAGCAGTAGTTTACGGGCTGGAAAATAAATATCATTCCAGGCTGTCATTATGACTGAGTAAACTCCTTCAACCACATAAAGGATAATATTGCAAATTATAGTATACTAGCTGTTACCCGCGGTTTCGCCCGCGTAATATATAGCCTATGTCCTTCTCGGTACCTTAACCTATGTGTATGCAAAATTTCATGATGATCGGTTCAGTAGATTCGACGTGAAAGCGTAACAAACAAACTCACTTTCGCATTTATAATATTAGTTGGGATAGCAGATTTTTGCAGAAACTGCGAAATCTGAAAAGCACTTTCCAATGTTCTATTTCTTGAAGTACCCTCCATATTCTGTGACTGCCTGCCCAGATCATTTGATTCAGATAGACATAGCACTATGAGTGAGGCTGGAGATCGAATTTCATATAGGGAATAAAGAAGAGATTTGCCAGTGCTTTCTTTAGTTCACTCCTTGTTGAGCAGTGTTTTCTTGATGTTTTTACTTCATCGGATATATACAGCATGTGTTTCCACCCTCAACACCCCTTAAAGTTGTGATTCAGCCCGTCAATATGTACAGCTTTTCGTGTAACTAAAAAAAAATACATTTTCACGCAAAAGGGTTCTGCTGCCCGAGCAATTAGTACAGGAAAGACAAAAATTTTCGGTTTCTCAGCATCGGTGCCATATGATGAATTTGTTCATATTGATTTGGTCTAAGTCACCCTTTTAGAGAGGTATCATCATCATCATTTAGAGGTATGTCAAGGGTCAATTTTCACACTGTATGCGACCCCTTCTCCATTATTTTTCTCGACCTAAGAGGTATTTTGAAGCCGTGTGGTTCCCTGCTGAGTAGAATAGGACCACTCCAAGTCTCTCCGTGGATGTCGTAGAAGTCGACTAAGGAAGCACAAGCTAAACAAAGCTATAAACATCAAAAAGACCTCTCCAACCCGTCTGGCCAGCGTGGAGAGTGTAGGCCAAATCCTCTGTCTGCCCTGGCTAATATATGGCTCTGGTAGTACAGAGAGGATGGTGCTCCTGCAGTGAAGACTAACAAATACCTGTTGATGAAGAGGTATTTATGTCTCTTAAGAACCTTACAGGTTGAGTAAAAAGATCGAAGCCGCGCGGCATCTGAAGTTTCTTTATGTCATAATGTGCACTCCTTCACCGTTTGACCCCAACTAGTAAAATGAACTTAATAAAGTGGCGATACAATGCCAGTATATATATAATAATCTTTTGGCTCGTTTGTTTTAGTTTTTAAATTCTCAATATTTACATATGGAAGATGAGACTGCATCCGATGTATGAACGTTAGTACTGAAACAAAATAATTTAACGTAACCAAATATTCCAAAAAAGTCAATAAATTCTTGATTAAATAATGCGCTTAGTCACACCTAAAATAACTGTAATTATCATCTTTTTAAGGTTTTTTATATAAAATCCATATTCTCTAAAGAAAAACTGTATTATTTTTATGAACTGTAGTAGTTTATATCGATGCGTGACTTACTTTCTTATCGGTGGGAATAATATTTATTACTCAATATTTTTACTGCATATTACATAGAATCAAATCGACGTAAATCATCAATTTAATGAGTACGAAGTACGGGTGTAATTATTATGAGTTGTTTATTTTTTTCACTTGAGGTTAAGTCAGTATCATCTTTGTAAAGATGTTTTATAACCAATAAATAACATATTTCTAATTAAGTAACAATATTAAGACTAACTTATATAAACTAAGAATTAAACCTACCTATAAAATAAAACTACTTATAAATAAAACCTACCTATAAATAAAACTTACCTATAAATAGAAAATGTCCAGCAGATCATTGCCCTGCGGTAATGTGCCCAGAAGACTGGCAGCATTGCCACGTTGAATGGCAATGCTTATTCTTTGGGCAAAATAGTTGCCAGCCCTGTGGTCATTCGACCATAAATATAAAAAAGTATAAAAGGCAGCCGTTGATCTGGGTAATTAACACCCAGATCAACGGCTGCCTTCATCAATCTGTCAATAGCTGATCAATCAGTCAGCAAAAAGGATTGCACTGAAATTTGGCACCCAGATAGGTTTTATGACGTAAACATTTGTTCAGAACGGACTTGTCAAAATGAACCCCCTAAGGGGTTGAAATGGGGATCCAAGGTTAAAGATAAAAATCTCAGAACCCCTTTTCAACCCGATAGTAGTCTATGTAACAATTCAGTTCAACGCCTGACCAAAAAAGGAGTAGGAATATTATAAAATTGAAAATATGTGATGAAAAATAATTCGCCACAGGTAGGATTCGAACCCACGAGTCTCGGGTCTGCGCCCTAAGTGTGTTACCAACTACACCACAGTGACTTCAAATCACCGCGTCGAATTCTCTCATCACATATTACCCCGTACGGTATAATGCATTCAAAGCATGCGTATTTCTTCAATACTACCCACTATTTAGTAGTGTATAGTTTCATCACATATTTTCAATTTAAATAATATACCGAGCATTGAAATGCTATTTAAAAACCATTTAAGGAATATTATAGATTAGTTTTAACACTGCACCGCGCCCACAAATAAAAGGGTTAGTCGTGAGGAATTTTAGTAACTTTTTCCCCTGATTAAATAAAATGTATGTTTTAAAATTTATTCAACAATATAGACAAAAGTTTATCATTCCGCGGTCACATATCAAATTGAAAACAAAAGTAATGAAGTTTTTGTTTTAAAAATTTCAAGAAAAGGAAACCCAAAAAAACGTAAATTCATTGTACGGAACACACTTGGCGCGAGTTCAACTTGCACTTGACCGGTTCGTTTTTTGTCTTGTTTAATATTTTAACGGCTTACGAGGTTAACTATCTTTTTTTCAGCTTCTTGAATATATCATTCGTCTAATCTGCTTCCAGTCATCTCACTACATTTATATCTTTATCTTATCAGATTCAATCACGTTTTAGGCTCCTATCGGAATACTAGTTGCCTCTATGGTGCAGTGGTTAATACGCCAGCCTGCGACTCGAGGGGCCCGAGTTCAATCCCCGGCCAGGTCATGATGGAAAACGATCTTTTTAGATCGACCTGAGTAAAATACAGTATCATTGAGTTAGTATCTTACGATACAAGTACACTTACTGTGCTGGGCTGGCTCAATCTGTGTGATTTTTGGTGGATAAACCTTCCTCAAGAATCACCTATATATTGCTAAAAACTGCATTTAAATTCGATCTAAGCGAACATCGAAACGACTTCATTTTATACTATGTAAGGATCAAGAAGAATGTAGAGGATATGGATTGGTGACCCTGATTCCAGATTTAAATATTGCCAGTAGATCCAAGTAGGTAGCAGATGACTCGACCTGAGAGATCGCATATCTCTCAAGCTTAGTCACCTACCTACTTTTACCTGTTAGTCCTACTAAACAGATGTAAACAACACTAGACATATTGATACTAGATGCTTGATGCAGTGACTAATTTGTTTAGTATTGTGATACGTCCTCATCTTGATTATCTTCGTAATAAACAAGTTGAATCTGTGAATAATTTCTTTTGAATACGTTGCCTGTTGCCCTTAAAAACGCCGGTGCGAATGCCATGGAATATCGGCCCTAGGTTTTTACCATAATGGTCTTCGATCAAGTATGGAAACTTAATCAAAGATATAGTTAACTAGCTTTTTTTCCACGACTTTTTCTACGTTAATTATAGTCGCATGTCACCCGCAGTTAATGTAGTACATTATAACTCTATTTTTATTGAAGATCTATCATCATCTTCATCATTTCAACCACAAGAAGTCCACTGCTGGACATAGGTCTCTCCCCAGGATTTCTAAAATGACCGGTTGGAAGCGGCCTGCATACAGCGTTTCCTTGCTACCTTGGTTAGGTCATCCGACCACCTGGTCGGTGGGTGTCCGACACTAGGCTTGCCAGTGTGTGGCCGCCATACGAGAAACTATTGATGACTGTTACTATTTAATAGAGAATCCTTCGCAAATGTTCTCGTAAGAAAGCATACCATAAATGCACGTTTTCTTTCGTTTTGTAATAGAACATTATCTACTTTATTTAAAATAATTATGACCAATTAAAAATATACACTTCAAAATATTTTTAAAATCTGTTCATAGAATACGGTGTTATGAGGTGACAAACATTAAAGAAAACATACAACCGTGTTGAGAACCTTCTCGTTTCGATGAGGTAAATAATTAAAAGGAATTAATTTTAAAACACTCAAACCGATAGTTATACCAGGGCGATTAGTAGCCTAACTACTCAAGTGTTAGGCAAGTCGGGTCGAAAATAGTATTAACATTAGTTTTCAGTCAGCTAACTGTTATGTACCTCCATAAAGATAAAATGACTGCCTTTGTTCTAATTGTTGTTTTTCTCGGATGCCCATCCTATGAAGACATTAATGACGGTTTCTTTTTTCATATTGGCCTGGGTCTTGGATGTTTATCCATATTATTTATAAAATATAGTGTCGTTGATATATTAGTATCCTACGACACAAGTTCACAACTTAATGTGGGGCTCGCTCAATTTAAACCCTATATATTAAACTAGTTGTTACCCGTGGCTTCACCCGCGTGATATATAGCCTATGTCCTTCTCAGTACCCTAATCTATGGTATGCAAAATTTCATGATGATTTTATAATAGATACTTATATTGATAAACATCCAAGACCCAGGTTAATCTGAAAAGGATCAGTTTTCCATTTGACCTAACCGGGGATAGAACCAGGGATCAACCGTGTCGCCATAAGAGAGCGTTGGAAAACTCGAAAATTAACCCTTTGTAATGCATTGCACTCTTTTTTTTATCTATGATTCAAATCTTCCGTTTCCGATGTTAAATTGTTTCGTTGGTATTTTAAAATCTAGTAATTAGCAAACAAACAAAGTTATTATGTAAGCTGCCAAATTAGGATAATTTCGTTACTTTATTTCCCATATCCCAACTAATATACCATAATACTTATAAAGTTATCTCCATCTCTTTTATCAGACTAATTGTGCATATCCAGATTTACAGGAATCCCGGGATCTATGTAAAGAATCATTAAATTTAAGAAGTTGCTAGGTGTATACGTAAGGTGGGAAGGCTTTTGCCTAGCAGTGAGGTCTAAATAGGTAATAAAATGCATTATTAAAAAAACATAAAACCTGACTGCCGTTTTTGTCAGTTTATGCTGCTATATTGCTTTTTTACTGACGTTACATAGCCTATGACACTCCGGGGAAGAATAAACTACTATGGACATCTTACAATAACAAAAATAAGAAGGCAACAATGGAACAGACCTACTTACATACATAATACATACAAACCGTTGAAAAATATTACCCTCCATCTAGGTGGATCAGTCGGGTAAAAAGCCGAATCCACAATTTAATAGCCGAAAATTAACTTCATAAAATATACCTCCTATCTAATAATATTCGATCTCCGATTTATCCCTCATCCATGGCCGTGACTCACTTATCAACAATCAGATAAACATGACATTTATGATTCAGGAGACTTTCCCTCTCAATACTGTTATCATTATCACTAATATAAAAACACTTTTCGTCTGCCAGTAGTTAACATTCGTGTATGTAGCGTCTTGCGACATTGTAAGCAAAGTATTGCTGACACAAACAGTAATACAAAACTCTTTGACCGGACGACACGGTCCGCATCGGTCTCATACAAATTGACATACAAATGTAATAAATAAAAAAAATTCTTTACGAAATTGTGACTGATTTTTATGACGAAATAATTATTTCACGAAGTCTTTGTTTTTAAAATTTAAGTATTGATAGTTTTTGATTAATGAATTAACAAAATGGTGCACAAAATTGAAATGGAATCAGCGATCCCGGTAGTCAGTCGGTTGAGATCTGTCACAGCACAGGTAAGTGATAAAATATTGTAATTAACTATACTAATATGACTGTTTGTTAGTTTGTAGTCAAAAACTACTAAACTTATGTTGATATTGTTTCGCTTGTAAATTTCAAAGGCATTTACAAAGTCGTATAAAAAGAGAGAAAATAAAAATAAAATGCGATGGGGTTGCTCATTTCATGTTATTGAACTTTCTGTAACAGCCATATATAGAAAGAAACCCAATTTTTAAATGCGGAAAAAATGCGTTTTCGTCCTACTTCGCTATATACCCATTTTAAATACATTTCAAATTTCTCTTTCGGCTATCATCATTATTGGTAATCGTTAAGCTATGCCAGATGCCTTAAGACATTTTGGTCAATCTAATACTAGCGTGGCCACTATCACCCGATCAACAAAATTAAACAACTGTGGGGGATAGCTCAATATGTGTCATGTATGTGACGAGCTCCGTGGCGCAGTGGTCAACACGCCAGCCTGCGACACGTGGGTCCCGGGTTCGATCCCCGGTCAGGTCATGATGGAAAACGATCTTTTTCAGAATGACCTGGGTCTTGGATGTTTATCTATATAAGTATATGTTATAAAATATAGTATCGTTGAGTTAGTATCCTGCGACACGAGTTCACAACTTAATGTGGGGCTAGCTCAATTTGTGTGAAAAAAAAAATCTAATACCAGCTTGGCCACTTACGATCAATATAAAATCAACTGTGGGGGATAGCTCAATATATGTCATTTATAAGGACAAATAATATAAAAATAAGGACTTGATCATTACTTGGGAAGTATTTTTAAGGCACATGTGTCTTAAATTGAGTATTACAGTAAAATTTGAATGGTTAAAGCGTTAAGGCTATTATATATTTGACTTATTGTATTTTTTGACATCATACTTAGTACTTTATTGACAAATTCCTCACTTATAATCTCCATAACGTTGTCATTAACATAATTGGCAGTTTAAAACTAACTTGACAACATGATGTAGGTCTTGTTATTTAAAACTAAGTTAACCGTGTGAATTTGCATGTAAAAGGCATTGTTTCTGATAACTCGCTTAAACCGTGGCTACAACAAAATAAATCCTTAGTACTAAGTATTTATGCAGGAAACAAACTGAACTGTATAGGTATATTGGTAAAATTACTGAAAAAGTATTCCGCCTAAATAACTGAATTTTCGTTATTTATACCTGTTTCGAATCATTGAACAGAATTTTATTATTTAATGTCTGAGATAAGGCCGTCAAATGGTTTTTTCCATCGGTTTAGCAGTTTTTGGTAATTAACAAATAGCAAATAATCATATACAATATGATAATATCAATAAAACATACGCTCCCCAGAAAATGCTACTCAATCGTGACGTCACAGTTTTATAAAATATATGGGACGTATGAGTAACTTGTTTGAAAGCTATATTAAATATTGCGTTTATTATAACGGTCTTAAAATAAAAGTTGCTTTATATTTAGAGGAATAAATAATGGTAATATATTTATGTTTACTTTTTTCATACTTTTAAAATGGACTTGCCCAACCAACTTTAAAAGGTTATTTATCATGGTGAACGAATCGATATCAAGTTGAAAGTGTACTTTTATAGTCACACACATATTGATAAAATATGAAACATTTTTAAGAATCTGAAGACCCAGTCATCATGCCTATTCCCATAAAAGTTGTCAAAAACTGACAGACTGAGTCACTTTTTGAGCCCTTTAAGGATCGGACTGATATTTATTAACATAATTATTATATAACCATATTTTGGGCCCCTATATTGTATAGTCACTTTAAGGGAAAGCAGAATTTTACCAGGTCCAAGCCCAAAACATGGTTATTTGATAATAGACTATTTCATCGTTACCAAAAACTGCTAGCATGCAGCTAGCTATGCATATATTAACTTAATCTAAAAATCAATGGCACTGATAAGGGAGGCACACATATTCAGTATCTTAAACTTTATGCCACATACATGAGGTTGAAATTGTTTGTTTTTAATCATAATCCGAGTATCACACGAAGTTTTAAGCAAATTATGTTTGGACTTTTGCAGGCGATCGATCAAGTTCCTTAAAAAAAGGTAAACCATTTATTAATATAGGTTTTTTACAACACGAGCAAATTGTACATTATCATTTTACAACTGATAATTGGTGACGTTAGTAATTTACTTATGGCTAAGTATAATGCCACTTCCAAAATGGAGCGCAGAAGAAGCGGGAAGAAACTACACGGCGCATTTTCTGCAATCGACGTCAACTCACAATTTTAGTTTAACGTAAAAGCTAGGCATGTGGACCGAGTCAAAAAAATTATGTCATAATAATAAGGTATATAAATAAAATTGAAATTGAAAAAATACAAAATAATGGACATTAAATGTATTCTTTAAAAATACCTTATACAAAATGCATTAACCATAATAGTATTATGTGTATACTTAGTAGTTTAAACAGTATAACTAAACATCCGCACCAAGTTCAAGCCAAATATTCCTGTCATTAAGGAAATCTTCAGTTCCAACAATTTTATATATTGTTATTAGCTAAATATTGTTATTAAGCTAATCAAGGTTAAGATAGTACAGATAAGTAATGGATAGTGCGCCTGTCAAAGCAATGTTAACCTTTCGTAGTCAAAGTTTAACTAGCTCGTAATTGAATGCCGATTTTTTCAATTCAATCATGACGTGCCCTACTTTATGATTCGTCTCGATTCTTAGAATCCAAATACAACACTCAATTTAGATTGTGAAAATATTAATAGATCGATTTAAATAAATAACACACAAGAAAAAAAAATTGTTTCACGATAGTCACATGAAGTCTAGACGAGACACCATTTGTTTTACATTACAATGTACGTTATCAATTTCTTTATTGGCACTATAAGCCGTGGAAGTGTAAATATTCGAGTTTCTTTGTTCCAAAGTAATATGATAAATTAATATTCTCACGGTAACTGCTGACGTCATACAATACTCGTATCTTAACCGATATATGAGTTCATATTTTTTATCCTCTGACTGCTCTGGCTAATATATGGCTCTGGTAGTACAAAGAGGGTCCTGATTCTGTTGTGGAGACTAAAAGAGACCTTATGATGAACCGATATATGAGTTTACTTATTAGTTAATCTATTTTAATATTTCTCATCAACATAATTATCAGGTTTTTTAGTCTCCTCGGCAGGAGCATGATCCTGTCTGTACTACAAGAGCCATATATTAGCCAAAGCAGTCAGGGGATTTGGCCTTCACTCTCCACGCAGGCCAGACGGCTTGGAGAGGTCTTTTCGATGTTTGTAAGCTTTGTTAGCTATAGTGTTTCAAGTCGCCTTCTACGACAGCCACGGGAAGAATTGGAGTGGTCCTATCATATTCTGCTGTGAACCACACGGCGTTCTAATATTATAAAAAGGAAATATTTGTGTGAGTGTTTAGTTTGTATAATGGTTATCCATTACACATATTCTGTTTACATATTTTTTTTTACGTTTTGGTTATTCAGTCCTGTTTTAATTTTTGGTTTTTATCCAAGTAGGTAATGACCTCTATCAAAGCGTTTAAGCTATTTGTGGACCTATTTTTGAATGTGAAATTTTTAATTTACATTAAAGTAGTTATAAATTACTTTGGATCATGGGAGAAGTCTATATTTAAAAGATGCCAGTGCATTTTTTTACATGTATAAAGAATGTAAAATATAAAAATAGCCGGTTATTTTTGTTTGTACAATCCACAATCTGTTTATTGATTGATTGACCCGTCTCAGTGAGATATAAAGTGTTAAAGACCTTCCGTAAAGATTAGTTATGTATACATTTCCCGATCTGGGGTAGGTCTCCAATACATTACATGAGATAACAGGGTTTCCATACAAATAAAGTAGTAAATCACATAATAAGTACTTGATAACAATACATAGGTTACGTACCTACATCGTTATTTAATTAATTACCCTGAGAAGAAAGACTTGAATAAAAAATCAAAGTGCTGTTCATGAATTGTAAGAGTGGCTTCTTATTTGATGTAAAAAAAGAAATATGTAACTATATAATGTTATCGTCTGAATTGTATATTTGCAGTTTTTGAATATCCCAATCCCAACTATCCCAACTAATCCTAATCCTAATATTATAAATGCGAAAGTGAGTTTGTTTGTTTATTTGTTTGTTTGTTACGCTTTCCCGCCGTATCTACTGAACCGATCATCATGAAATTTTGCATACACATAGGTAAAGGTACCGAGAAGACATAGGCTATATATCACGCCGGCGGAGCCGCGGGTAACAGCTGGTAACATTATAAATGCGAAAGTGAGTTTGTTTGTTTGTTACACTTTCACGCCCTATCTACTGAGCCGATCATAATGAAATTTTGCATACACATTGCCTAGAGTACGAAGAAGGACATAGGCTACCTTTCATCCCTCACGTGAGCGGAGCCGCAGGCGAAAGCTAGTAGGCTATAAACGCCTCTAAATTTTCGGGCAAAAATTTCAAAAGTTTATGTAGAGTATACTTAAATTAGATTTTTTTAGTTTGACTAAGTATAGCACAACTTTGGGAAATATGCATCGAAGTCGGCTGTTTTTGAGATAAAGAGTTAATTGCATAGGTAACAGTTTTGAAGTCTAGGCCAATCATGAAAACAGGTAAAATAAAAGAAAGAAACAGACAATAAGGAATAAATATACGTAATCTTATAAAGCCCTTCAGGCAAGTAGGCTACCGAAACTGTTGAAAAAGTTTCTTTCGGCGTTTTGTCTCTGCAGAGGTCGGTTCCGAAACGCTAGTAGTCTGTAGCTTTTGAACAATTAATAAATACATATTATCTAATAAGATAATTTTATTTATTAAATGAAGAAAATAAGAAATGGTGAAAAAATTCCACGCGGTCAGGACTCGAACTGCGTCTTAGATCTCTATACGATCTATGCGTTGCCAATTACGCTACCGCGCTACCGCGCTACCGCGTTAACGCACAGATCGTACAGAGATCTATGACGCAGTTCGAGTCTTGCCCGCGTGGAATTTTTTTACCATTTCTTATTTTTTTCATTTAATAAATAAGGTAAAATAGCATTGTGAATGCAAAATAAATCCCATATAAACTAAGATAATTTTAAATATGATATGACGTTAAAAAGTGCCTGCAGACGCGGCCTTGGCCAATTTTCTGAATGAACGTTTTGATTTTATCAAATCAGGATTATTTTCTATGGGCAGGCTCGCATTCATTGAATTCTGTTTATGCGCATTCGCTTTCACCTATTCCCTCGATCGTCTTTTGTAAATTCGCGGGAAAAGATGCGGGAGTTACATTTAGCGTATTTTCTTTTTTCCCATTATTACTGTCTGCAGATATGACGACCTATTTTGTCTTAGTATTGGGAAATACTCCCTACTGAGCTCAGTCATAAATTTGATGAATTGATCGATCTTCATAAACGAATATTGTCCGCTGGCGTAGTTACCAGTACTTATATTTGGTGGGAAAGCTACAGATACATATGCTAGTTTTGAATATGCTTATAAACATACTAATAACGAGTATGATTGTGTCCTGTACACTCGTGCAGCATGCTTATGTGCAGTCAAAGTGTGCAGCATGCACATATAAGCATGCTTGTTTGCGGTACTCAATGAATAAATGTAAATAAATATATACGGACAAATCACACAGATTGAGTTAGCCCCAAAGTAAGTTACTAACTCAACGATTTTATATTTTATAATAGATACTTATATAGATAAACATCCAAGACCCAGGTCAATCTGAAAAGGATCATTTTCCATCTTGACCTGATCGCGGACCGAACCCGGGACCATCCGTGTCGCAGGCGTGTTGACCGCTGCGCCACGGAGCTCGTCATACCCTTCCCCCTTTCACCTTCACCTCAGTCTCAAGACGGCCTGTCTATGATTGATAATTTTACCAAGCTGTATAGGAACGTACTTTGCTTATAATGGGATTTTTTAGATTAATTGATTGAATGCTTAATTTTATACCAAAATTATCAAATATTGCCACAATTCCCTTTTACTGTTTATATGGCTATATATATGCGCGTTTAGGGCGTTATTAAAATCGACCCGCGATTAATGCAGCAGCCACAAAAATGCAACATATCAATCATGCTTATTTTTAATCACGTGTATGCAAGTCGTGTGCGGGACACAAGCATGCTGATTAGCTTTGCTTCATTTTATCTATGGCTGTTCACAACTGCTAATATTGAATTTATGTAGCACGTGCTCAAAACTAGTACTTAGTAGATTCTACGTTTTTTAGCCAATACCAAACACACTATATAATAAGAGCAAAGTTTGTCTACGTAATGTAACATAAACAACTCTCTGTAATCTTTTGCGAACGGAAAACATAACAATGTAATCAGACAGACGTACATTACGAGGGGAACCGCGTATGAAAGTGAGCTTATTTTACAGCGTGTAACATAGCGCGAAGAACCGATGGCCGATGGGGCAGAAAGGTTCTTGAATGGCGACCACGTACCGGCAAGCGCAGCGTTGAACACCCACAGACCAGCAGGCCTATTTGCTAACTTTTGACAGCTACGGTGTACATCATTTTCATGGTAACTTCAATATTCATTACGGCTTCGGTATGAATGGCTATTTAAACCGTAATGGATGCTAAAGTGACAATCAAATCGTTGTACACCGACTTAGCAAATCGGCCTGCAGGTGGTCGAACGACCCGGTCGGATGGCGTTGGATGCTGGCCGCTACCAAACGGTCATATTGGAAATCCTTGGGGGAGGCCTATGTGCAGCATTGGACTTCTTGCGGCTGAAATGATGATGATGATGATGACAGCGTGTAAACTGATTTTCCACGTTCCTTTAAAGTGGGACTCAGACCGTATGACTTTTCCTATGGGATCAATTCTGGAAACTTAAAAACAACTTCGACAGTCCCAATTGTCCAGGTCCTGAATACTTTTGTATGAAAGATGATATTTTTTTTTTTGAGTTCCCAGTATTGGTCCCTTACGAAAAGTGGTTTATATTTATGGACTGAGTCACCCCTTTAAGGGAATATCAAGGGTAAAATAACACGCTGTATATTGAAGCTATAGCTTTAGTTCTATTATTAATTCTGTGGCATAGCTATAGATGGAGGGCGCGAGAGCATCGCTCTTAAATTTTTATGATGATATTGAAGCAGTACGAAGGCACAAATGTAAATTGATATTGAATTGTCAGCAGTACTTTGTAATAACATATTTGTGCACTATTCCAAAATAAAGTACTTATAAAGAGTAAATAACAAAACAGTGCAAGATACCATATCAAATTACATAGGCATTTTAAATAGACGGATAAGGTGAATAAAATGCTCTGACATTCCAATGTCATATCACCATATGTGTTAACATACCATCGTGTAAACACAGAAAAGGATGTGTTGCGCTTTTTACGTAAAATTGGGTTACCAATTATCACGTCTACTCGTATATAACGTTATTCATATTTGCAACGGACAATCCCCTAGTCTTCTGTGAGGCTACTATTTAAAATACTAGATGACATATTAGTTGGCTCATCCATACGCTATGCCGGAGACTTTGAATCCGATTTCCAGCATGGTCAAAACCGTATGCGTTTACGCATTCGGCAACTTAAATCGTTCGAAAATAAAAATATAGCACTGAACCGATGGTTTGAATATTCTCAAATGTCGATTACGTTCCGATAAGAGCAGCGTCGGACACACGCCGACCAGGTGGTCGAAAGACCTGGACCATGGTTGCTAGAAAACGCTGGAAACTGGATGAAGGCTGCTTACTTACAACCGGTTATTTTTAATATCCTCGGGGAAAACCTATGTCCGTCATAGGACTTTCCCGGCAGATGCCTTGTGGTGCATGGCAGAGAAGAATAGGACCACTACAAATCTTCCCGTGGATGTCGTAGAAGGCGACTTGGGAAACACATACTAAACAAAGCTTATGAACATCAAAGAGACATCTCTAACCCGTCCGTCTGGTCAACGTGGAGAGTGTAAGGCAAATCTTCTGATTGCTCTGGCTAGTATATGGCTCTCGTAGTACAGAGAGGGTCGTGCTCCTGCAGTGGAGACTAAAAAAGACTGATCATGATAAAATGATTATGATGATGATTTTAAGATGATGATTTTCTCTACAGAGTTCAGGAATACAAAGCAATTCAAAGATTGGTGATCCTGAGTAAGGTGTTGTGGTTCTGAGATGTGGGTTTTTCAATTATATCAAATCAGTGAGGCAGCTGTTGAACACGAAATAAGTAATGAAGTCAACGAGCAAACATTACTTAGTAACGTTACGGTAACAAGATAAACAACGGTGGCCTGTTCATGTTAGTCATATTAACTATTTGTTTTTACTATGATGAAAACGTTAGTTGGGGATTTTAGGTGCTAATTGGAAGATTCCCCTAGTGCTGTCAGTATGTATTACAAAGATTATTTGAGCGTCAGCGGTAACGTTTTAGAGCCCGGGGTCCGCTACCTATCCTCAGTGATTTGACAAGGATACCTATCATTATTATTTTTATGACATAGGACGGCAAACGGCAACAAAGCTGGTCATTGTTAGCAGCAGACTGTTGTTGGAGTAGAAAAACGATACCTCGAGCTTGCTGAATACATGTTTATTTAGGCGCGACACGTTTGCCCAGTACGGAGATCTTGTGAAAAAGAGAATTATACAATCGTTTATTAAACAACATAACAAAACTAAAAGAAATAAAAACTTTGTGTTTCCAGCATCTGATGGTGAGTGATCACCGCAGTCCATAGACAACTGCAACACCAGGGGTGTTACAAGACCATTGCAAGCCTGTATTTTGTCCTCCCCAGGGGGAAGGGAGGATAGCCCTCCGGCCTCTTATCACTTACCAAACGAAGCTTAGAAATGGTAAAGCTACTGCTCAAACGTCGATTTTCTGTGAGAGTGTGGCACTGCTCCAAACGTGCCGGCCCATTTATGCTACTAGTTAAAGTGGTAGCGTGGCTCTACCACAACTTTATCAAAGTGTAATTTACAAATACTTCTATGCTGGTCTGGGAGAAAAGAAAAAACTTAGATGTACCAGCTGCTTCTCTTCCGGCGTAGGCTGTAGAAACCAGCCGAGGGAATGGGCGCAAATCTAAAGAATCATGTAAATAGGTGGCGCGGCTAGCAACCCATCACTATTTTGATTCCGTATTCCATCTTTCAGCCCATCAACATGCTAAACATGGCCTTTCAGTCTTATGCTGTATCAACGCCGTAAGGGATAAAGACCTGATACTATGTATGTATACGAGCTCCGTGGAGCAGCGGTCAACACGCTAGCCTGCGACACGGAGGTCCCGGGTTCGATCCCCGGTCAGGTCACTATGGAAAAAGACCTTTTTTATATTGACCTGGGTCTTGGATGTATATCTATATAAGTATATATTATAAAATATAGTATCGTTGAGTTAGTATCCTGCGACACAAGTTCACAACTTACTGTGGGGCTAGCTCAATTTGTGTGATATGTCCCTATATATTTATATTTATTTATATGTAATTTACAGAAGTTAATTTAATTATTGATACAGTCCGAATTAATCTCTATGGCGGCTCGGAACATCGCGCGAGTCGATGCGCAGTACACAATATTAGGTTCAGCGGGGCGCGGGGAGGCGGGGTGTGTACTGCGCAGTGAGTGATAAAGTAAGATTCGGAATGTTCCAACTGTTACTGTTAAGCCATTCTCATAATTTTATGGTGTTTTTGTTTTCCAACAAATGACAAAAACAGTTAGTGATGGATGCCACTGAGTTTCTACCCAAATAGACACAAAATAGGAAATAACCTCGGCGAGACCTTCTATGCTGGACCGTGACTAACAGGGACGATAACATTGACAGTTTGTCTCTATTTTGATACGTGTTTACACCTATTTTATGTTATTTATTTTATAATCATACGTTTGCAGAGCAAAAATAAAGATAACAAATTATAGACGATAAGCAACATTTGTTGAATAGATTTACTGGTTGATGGACAAAAACACTGATTATAAGATAGACTAGCTAAGACTGACGAGTAGTCGAAAATATCGCTTTGTCTAATGGAAATTTAAACGATCTATTAGCACAAAGTAGTCACACCACGAAATAATATCGGCTTACTTTTATGTATGACTCTGATAATTACAAAGTTATGACTTGTGAGTGGCATGTTTTCTATTATATACAGAGTGTAACATGACCTCGACAAACCCTTAAAGGGATGATTCAGTCCGACAATATGAACAACTTTTGCTTTGGGATCAATGCTGGGAAATTAAAAATAATTTTCGACATTTTCATACAAAAGTGTTCAGCCGCCCCGGCCAAATGGGAAAGTCCAAAAGGCAGATCAATCGGAAAAAGAAAGTTTTTCATCATGGACTGGCCGCGACGTAATTTGAAGATACCTACATACCTATGTATTTACCCATTATACCCATTATAAAACATAGTATCCTTGAGTTAGTATCCTACGACACATGTTTACAACTTTTTCGTGGGGCTAGCTCAATCTGTGGAATTATCACCTTTATATTTATTTATTCATAATGTATGTGCCTAACACATATTCTTTTTTATTTTCAGATAATAGCATGTATGTCCCCAAACCTGCTGCTCTTGGACCTGGGAATGGCGATCAGTTTCGCCATCATCGCCATGCCAGACCTCCTCAACGCTACAGAAGGATTATCATTAACTGATGAACAGGCGTCTTGGTTCGGTAAGAAATGTTCATATAAGTATTGAAAAGTTGCATTATAAAAAACATCTTCCATGCTGGGCTGCGAAAAAAGAAAAAACGTAGAATGTACCAGCTGGTTCTCTTCCCGTGCAAATTGTAAGAGCTGATCTAGGGAATAGGCGATGCGGCTAGCAAATCATCACTATTTTGATTCCGTTTTCCACCTACACGCCCACCAACAAGCTAAACGTGGCCTGGACTGGCCTTAGACCTGGGCTCTGTCTACACCGCAAGGAAGAAAGACGTGACAATATGTATGTATGTAGGCAGGTATTATTTAAAAAAAATTAAATCCCGCCAGCCGTTTTTGACAGGTTACGTCCTCCATATTGATTTTTCATTGACATTATATAGCTTATAAGATACTCCGAGGAAGAATACAAATAAGAATCGATAAACTGACACTTGTTTATGAGAAACCCTACTTTTGTCCATATCATTCAACCAAATAAAAAATAATAATCTTTCAAAAAAAATACATAATCAAGTTGTTCAATATGATGACAAATAATTTTATTGGTATTGTAATCAAAATAAACAACAGCATGTTAATCAAATTATGGTTCATTCATTAATATGAACCATGACTTGATTTGATGGCATTTTCTTTATTAAAACCATAACACCCCACGGACTCTAAACCTAAGCTAGTTGCTTTTGGTCCTGCATATCATCATCATCATTTCGAGTAGGTGACACAGTCAGTCGACCATGCACACCCTGGTGTCAGAGTTCTTCGGAACCGCCTCTCAGCCTCTGACGTGGTTCCTTTAACGACTACCAGATGGCAGCCGGGACCAACGGCTTACCGTGCCTTTCGAAGCACGGAATCATCTTTATTATCAGACAATCAGGCAATTCATGCCTGCAATGTCCTAACCAAACTGGAAACAACTTAACAAAGTATGCTTCCCGTGGGAATCGAACCCACCACATCCGGGTCAACAGGCAAACGCCACTAGACCACGGAGGCTGTCTTCTGCCATTTCTCACCACTTACATTTCCTTTGATCTAATAACATTTCCTTTTACTTTCCAGGCAGCATATCCTTCCTAGCCCAGCCGTTCGGAGCAGTTTTCTCCGGCCCCCTTGTGGACTACTTCGGGAGGAAGAAGGCGAACTTCCTCGCCAACGTCCCCCATGTCATCGCCTGGATATTGATGTACTACGCGTATAACCTGCCCATATTGTTCACGGCCTCGGCCCTGCTGGGCTTGGGGACTGGGGTCATGGAAGCACCTATCAACGCCTATGTTGGAGAGATTACGTTAGTATTAATTTTATTATTCCTGGTTATATGCCGTGTGGTTCCCGGTAGAGTAGAACGGGACCACTCAGTCTTCCCGTGGATGTCATAGAAAGCGACTTATGAAACACAATATAAAAATAAATATATGTAAACATAGCTTTACATCAAAGGGACCTCTCCTACCCATCTGGCTAGCATGGAGATTGTAGCTCAAATCTTCTGACTGTACTGACTTATAAGTATATAGATTTGGTAGTACAGAGAGGGTCGTGCGCTTGCAGTGGAGACAAAAAAAAAGACCTGATGATGGAAGAAAGTAATATAAATTTAATCATAAAACGCCCTTAAAACCCTTCAGGCGAGTAGGCGAGCAATACTGTTGAAAAGAGTTTATTTCGGCGTTTCTTCTTTGCAGTGGTCGGTTCCGAAACGCTAGTAGTCTGTAGCTTTTGAACAATAATACATAAAATAAATAATACTTTATTAAATCATTTTGAATGTAATTTGACGTGAAAATGCGAGGGACCTCGCAGGCTCATTTTCATTTTCTGAATTATTTTATTATTTTCTAAATAAACGTTTTGTTTATTATTTTATATGGTAGATGTGAGAGTAAGACCATACCAAAATTTGCTTTAAATTATAAAATCTATGTCATGGTATAATAACCTTTTTTAAATTAACATTCAAAAGAAATGGAATTTTTTAACTTACCAGACTTAATCCGTCCGTTTACTAGACTTAATCCGTCGATATCAGATTTAAAGTGTCCTTAACAGTCTTTTTCCGCTAGATGCTAACATTAGTACAATTATCTACTCTTCGCACAATCTCAAATAAATATGGATCATATGAAATAAAAGGCAAAAGTCGTTTTATATATCGATGTTAAAGAGATATCGGAGAATAAGGAGTTATGGAAAATATACTACTGACAAGAACTCAGAGGACGCAGTTCTTTATTATTGATGACTTTAAAATAATTTAAGGCTTTGAAAACAAAATGCAAATGCACAAAGAACGCATTTATACTAATTTTTGTTTTTAAAATGTTGTGTATAGGCTTTTTCTGGGTAAGCTCGCTCCACCTAAGATCATATCTTTGTCGTTAGACTTGATGATATTCAAGAGTAAACCCATTTCATATTTAAAAAAAAAACAACCCTAAAACGTGTTAACTACTAAATGTGCACGTATAGTTAGTGGAAGTGATGTTTCACCCATTCTCTAGAATGGGTGAAACATCACGTATGCCTTAGATATGGATAATCTGTATCTAATACTTTTAACATATTATCATATCTTGACTAGTTACTAGATCAAACCAGTTGTAAAATAGATTTCGGAAACTAATATCCTATCAGTGATAAAATCAGTATCTAAGTAGTTCAAGGCTAACGGTGCTTATATTTCTACCGTATTGACTTTTAAAATAAGGCCCATCTGGATGATTTCTAGATTTGTTCCAACGGATATTAGATTAAATAAATCTAAGGGTTTGTGGGCTCGTCTCAGGATTGCGGCCGGATTTTGCAAATTAATGGAAGTCTTAATAAAACGCAGTACATTTTAAGGATAATAAATGAATATACATGCCTTTATATTTTTTACTTTATACATTATTTGTTCAGAAAATTTGAGAGAAAATTCTCAAACTGCAACAAAATCTCAGGATTTATCTATGCATAACAGGCTTTTTCCCTGGACTTTTGATTTATTTTCAATATTCTTATTTTATGTTATACAAAATAAAAAAAGAGGAATGGAAAATATTAAATATCATACAAAGCCCATCAGGCAAGTAGGCGGCGACTCTTGAAGAGTTTTTGGCGTTTCTGCTACGCTGGGCCCGGTTCCAAAACGCCAGTCAAGCCAGATAGCTTCTGAACACTGATTAATAATAAAAACATAAGAGTAAATTGGAATGATATTGAATATGAATTGACGTGAAAAGTGCCTAAGGAGGTCTTTTTTTTAATAAATCATGTAATTAAAAAAGGTACACGGCTCAATATGACTACGGAAGAAATCACGAAGACCCTTACAATTCTAACATCTAAAGGTTAATGACCTAGAATGTCTGCAAGTATGTAGTTAGTAATCTGTTTTTATCACTGAGACTAGATTTAGTGAATAATCTAGGCTATTCATGATGTTTCACTTATCCAACGTTTACCGCCTCTGTTACAATGTCAAATAAGCAAATAAATAATGGTACTATTCCTAAGCATGTGTACTTCAAATGTTCTCGTATCATTTTATATGAGAATATGAAAAGCAATATATCCTAATGTCTTAAAGAGCTTATGACAATGATGAAGTCTGTGTCCAAAATTATTATTTAATAAATTGATTTCCAAACAATTTATATGTTGTCCTACTATGGAAATCTAAAAATATATAAAAACACAAATGTATATGTACTTATGCTTGTATCGTCCTATCTTTAGGACGTGATTGATAGCTCCGTATAACAAATACGCCTTTGGCTTCTATATCGCAATGTAGCTTAGAAAAGATAAAGACTTTGTTCAGGGGGCAACTTAGTATAGTCACAGCATTAATAATAGTACTAACGGTATAGTATAGGGTACGCGCGCCCGGTCGCCCAAGCTGTTACTTTTTCATCCCCAATCCATTCAAGCAAATATACCAAATACCTTTATCATTTCCTCAATCAAACAAACATTTTTTATTTACGTTTACGTTTATTTTTATGGCATTAGAAACGAGATAAGCCAAATATACCGCAGTCATTAGATACGGCTTATCTCGATTTCGACACAGACGGATGGCAGACGGCTTGGTAAGTCAGAATACTTACCAACCCATCTGCCAAGCGAGATGGGTGAGTACAGCAATCTCCCTAATGACAAGTAAACTCTATATCCAGTACTGGACTTCTTGACGGCCAAGATGATGATGATAAGGACTTCATTGAAATGACTGCGTAGAGGTTGACCAAGGAACTTTCATTTTAACATACATATCTTTATTTTATATTAATGGTGAACTTACATTTTAAAAAGATATTTAATGAAAAGTATGGAATGAAATCTGTTTAGTTTACCAATTCTCGTTCAGAAATGATATTCGTCTACAGTTGTATTTTTCTCACAATAGTTTTTATGTTTCCAGCGAGGCGTCGACCAGGGGAGCGCTGTGCACCCTCACACAACTGTTCACATCAGTCGGAGTGCTGCTCATGTACTTCCTGGGGACGGTGGTCCACTGGAGAACGGCAGCGCTGATCTGTTTATCTGCTCCAGTAGCCTCCATGATCTTTGTGCTGTTCGTAAGTATATTCACCTATCTAAATGTATAACACATATTAATAGAATAGTGTTATCATGCTCATGTACTCCGTGGTGACGGTCGTCCATTGGAGGCCGGCAGCGCTGATCTGATTTTGTTCCAGTAGCTTCCATGATCTTTGTGTTGTTCGTAAGTCTCTTGTTTTAATTCTATTATACATATAAATTAAATATCATGTACTCTTGGGCTTTTCCCGTGGATAACGTAGAAGGCGACTTAGGAAACACCAGCTAAACAAAGCTTATAAAATATTAAAGAGACTGAGTCAACCCGTCTGGCCAGCATTGACAGTGTAGGCCAAATCCTCTGACTGCTTTGGCTCATATATGGCTCTGGTAGTACAGAGAGAATCGTGTTCCTGCAAGTGAGACTAAAAATACCTGATGATGATGATGATGATGTATTCCTTTTGGGGCTGGTGGATCATTGGAGGACAATAGCGCTGACATGTATATCACCTTCGATAGCCTTCATGATCTGTCTGTTGTTCGTTACCATTTTTTTCCTGCATATTAGATATTAAAACTTATGCGAGATAAATTCATTATGAAAACACGGCTTTACTCATGTTTTATTACGTCGAATACGCCGACTAGTCTTGGTCTTTTACGAAGACAATCATCGGGGCGAGTTAAAGGAGTGGCGACACGACGGTTACGCTTCCCTCAAAGCACTGAAGGCCAACTCGCGCGTCGACATTCGCCCCGATGATGGTCTTCGTGAAAATACCAAAACTAGTAGGCGTATCCGACGTAATAAAACGTGAGTAAAGTCGTGTTTTCATAATAGATATGAATCATT
The DNA here is from genome assembly GCA_963082605.1 of Rhodophaea formosa. Taxonomy (NCBI): domain Eukaryota; kingdom Metazoa; phylum Arthropoda; class Insecta; order Lepidoptera; family Pyralidae; genus Rhodophaea; species Rhodophaea formosa. Next base: position 13,288,118 of record OY720222.1, on the reverse strand, counting down.
GATATTTTTATTTAAATGCAACATCATCAATATCAGGTCCCAGAAACACCTGTATGGCTGTTGTCTCGAGGCAGAGAGAAGGACGCCATCAAATCCTTGCGCTACCTCCGAGGCTGGACCAACACTGAGAACATCAGGGACGAATTTGACAAACTAGTCATGTATACTAAGAATCTCGAACGCTGTGTGATCTGTTGCAGTACACAAGCAGATGACATCAACTGCGAGCATCATAAGATGAATCCTATTAAAAGGTAGAACTGGTTTACTTTAATTTTTCATTCTTTTTTTTAGTGCGTGAAAATTTACCAGAAATTTTAATAAGAAATGAAACCTCTTCAATTTGTAGATCGACCTTTTGTCCACCACTGAGATCTTTGACCTTCGGATATATAAAGTGGAGAAAAAATAATTTCATTTATTGATATCAACGACAATTGAAAAGCAAATGCTGCGATTATAATCATTTATTGGGTCTTTCAACGGAGGGTCTGTTTCTCTTACTGAATAATTCCTTTTTGAACTTGTGTACTCTTCTTTTCAGAAAAATAATAAAGTTTAGATACGTAATGCTCTGCAAGGAGACGCTCAGACCGCTGGTACTCACGATCATGTACTTCTCGTTCTTCATCCTCAGCGGTTACGCACCGTTGAGACCGAACTTAGTCAACGTCTGTGGAGCATTGGGCTTGCCCGGGAGCAGAAATAATATAATGGTAAAAAAGTTTAAATTAAATAGCCCTTCGAACTTAATGTATTCATTGCCATCGTTGTCATTATTAATGAATATTCATGACTAAGATGACACCTGAAAGACATTTTATATCAGAGTAGCTAACCTTCATGTCATAAGTGTCAGAAACCCTAAAACTATTAAGTAGCTTTAATCTAGTGTCTTTGAGACAGATGTGTTAACTAAAAATCTTGCAAGTTGAATTTTCAATGGTCATCGAGTTAAAATGTTGTGTTTCATTGAGATGACAAACATTTTATTAATAAATAAATAATAAATAAATAAATATATACGGACAAATCACACAGATTGAGCTAGCCCCAAAGTAAGTTCTTAAGCAAGACTTGTGTTATGGGATACTCACTCAACGATACTACATTTTATAACAAATACATATATAGATAAACATC